>CM053151.1:110955900-112205900 GCA_028571685.1 Heterohyrax brucei | reverse complement strand
CGGTGAAGGCCTCTTCCTAAAGGCTCGTATCCACTGGGATAGAATTAAAATCACAAGTGCAAAGAAAGCCAAACTCAGGGGGACAGAGAGCGATACTAACAAGTCACGAGCCACAGCCTCGTGGAGGACACAGCAGCTGCTGAATCCAGTCAAGTTCAGACCCTTAAAAAGAGTGGAAAAAAGGAAGCACATACTTTCCAGTGCCCAGGTGCTGCACGGCTGGGCCAGCTGGGCACAGCACCACAGCAGAAAGACCGCTTCGGTTTCAGAAATACGAGCCCCCAGCCTTGCACATGGGGAGGAGAACCAGGCTGCAACCCAGCCTGAGTTGGCATCCGTGTTTCTGGCTTCGCTCTGCCCTCAGTCCTATCAGACACAGCTCTGATGTTCACAGAAGCTTCTGAGCAGCTGAAGAAAGAACCAGCACTCCATGTTGACATAGGAGCAGGCTGCTTCATGACAGAGCTCTCTCTCTCTCTCTCTCTCTCTCTCTCTCTCTCTCTCTCTCTGTGTGTGTGTGTGTGTGTGTGTGTGTGTTCCCGTGCGCGCGTGCGCATGCGTGCGTGTTTGCGGCTCTGGGTGCTTAAAGGCATACGTCTGAGGTCGACAAGCTGTTTCAGAGGAACTCTTGGTTTTCGGTGAGAACGTGTACTTCCTTTAGCTCAGAGTGAGCATGTTAAGGGAAAAAGGCACCATTCAGGTTTACAAGTTGGAAACCTTATTAATCTCTCTGCCAGTTGCATACAGAAATAAATTAGTAAATGGTCCATCTGGGAATAAACCACTGCAGAGATGATAAATTATTGCCATCATGTGTATCTGTGGAGCCGGAGACTGAGGTGTGCTCACCAGCAGCTGCCGACCGATGACTGGGTGCTCGGTCATGGGCAGAGGAAAAATAATACACTGAAATTAAAAAATTACAAGTAAAATTTACCTTGAACTGTTTCTTCGGTTAGTGGCACAATGGCTGTACCTTCAAATATTAGAAAGGGGAGAGTCTCAAGGACATAAGTCATATTTTTCTTTTATATTTTCAAAGAACAATGTAATAACAACAATTCTTATTCCCAAAATGTCTCAACAAGGAGAGTGATTCTTCTCCTCTGGTACAAAATTATGCTCTGTAATTTTCATACCAGCTTTATTTCTATTTTCTTGTTGGAATTTCCAGGAAGGTGGACAAGTCTGTGCCTCTGTCTCTTGACAGATGGAAATCTGAGGTTTGAGTCCCTGGGTGGTCTAAACAGTTAACACACTCTTTGCTAAGTGAGAGGTTTGAGTCCACTTGGTGGTACCTTGGAACAAAGGGCTGGAGATCCAGCCATTGAAAATGCTGTGGTGCCTAGTTCTCTGACATACTCGGGGAGTTGCTGAGTTGGAATCGATTACATTTAACAACTGGTTAGTAGCTAGCGTTTAAGACGTTGACATGCTTTCCCAAGGAGCTCTGGGAGAGCAGTGCTGCTAGTGACAGTTTGGAGATTCGAACCCAGCGGCCACTCTGTAGAAGAAGAGATCTGGTGATCTGTTCGAGTAAAGATTACAGCCTAGGAAAGCCCACTGGGCACTTCTACTGTGTCCTGTAAGTCACTACATGTCAGCATTAACGTGATGGCACGGAGCAACAGTGCCTTGCTCCTGTGCCTGAGGTGGTTTAATGCCAGAACTAGCATAAGCCAGCAAGTATTGCTAATTCTGAAACCAGTATCTTTTGTATGACTTCAAAAACTTCTCTGGGATCCCATCCTTCATCTGACTGCATGAGGAAATAAACTATTCTATTGAAGTGAGCTTTCTAGAAGCAAAAACATACCTGCTTGAGCATAAAAAGTACTTCTCTAATTGCAGAGACGGTGTATTTGTTGAACTTTTCCTTGTGAGTAAGGCAGACCTGTCAACTTCAGTTATTTTATTAAGCTAAAGCCACTGATGCCCTCTGGGGCCTTTTAGGGGTGGCAGCCCCATTGCAGAACAGCTGGAGGCTACTGTGATATCCAGCTCCTAGTGTCTACTTTAGAATTTTCTTTTGTGTTCTTCCTCCTGGGCAAACCTGCAGCTGTTAATCCTTGACACACCTGAGCTGCTCCCTATCTGGAAAATGTGGGTGCAAAAATAGTAGAAGAGTGAACTGGGTTTAGGTCCCATGAGTCACCTAGTTGCTGTGGGGTTGATTCTGATTTCTGGTGGTCTTACATGTTGCAGAGTGAAATTTGCTCCATAAGATTCTCAGTTTCTGTCATGGATTGAATTATGTCCCCCCAGAAATGTATGTGTTGGTTTGACTCAGCTAGGAGTCCCAATGTGGTGCCCTTCCTCCCATGTGTTGTAAATCCTACCTCTGTGATGTTGATGATGGAGAATGTTAGTGAGGCAGGACTCAAGCTACAAGTTTGTGGACTGTAAGGAAGAGAAGTGAACAGAGGAAGTTGGGAACCTCATACCACCAAGAAAGCAGCACTGAGAGCAGAGTACATCCTTTGGACCTGAGGTTCCTGTGCCGAGATGCTCCCCTTGAATTTAGGCTTCGCCTACCTGACTGTGATAACTTCTCTTATTGAGTGAACTTGTACCTTGTAAATGGATTTGTGGTTTATTGGACTATGTCAATAAAAATTTCTCTTCATAAAGGCTTCCACTCATGGTATTTTCTGTTGGAGCAGTGCCAGGTGATTAAGACAGAATTTGGTACCAGGGTGGGTCACTGCTCTTAACAAATATCTAAAATGTGAAAGCTTTGCTTGAAACTGTGAATGGGTGGAAGAAGGAATTAAGAGAACTGCTAGTACCTGAGAGGGCAGAATATGGTGAGGAAAGCAACAACAGCAGCAAACTGGCAGCAGCAAAACCAGGAGCTGGCCCATGGAGTGAGAATGCTGAGTGTGTGCAGGAGGCTTCCTGGTGGAGTGGGGTGCCTCTGTGCCCTTGAATAGATGGAGCTAGGTTTTCTGACCCACGGAATAAGAGTGCCGAGTGCCTGTGTGCAGGAGGCTACTTGATGGGGTGGGGTGCCTCCAGGCACTTGAATCATTGGAGCTGCAGAGCTTTGGAACAGTTGTCCCTGCAGGGCAGATGTGGGCTTGAGGTCTAGGCCATGATGCGATAGGAAGCAGAAGTTGATGAGATCAAGCTGATGAAGAGGTGGGCTTGAGGCCCAGGCCATGAGGCTATAGGAAGCAGAAGCTGATGAGACAAGTTGATGAGAGGCTGAGCTGCCTCAGTCTCAGAATATATGGCTGTGAAAGGGTGGACCTAGGGCTTTCTGTGTTTGTGGGAGTGGAACTGCCACTCAGGTGGGCTTAGGGTGCACCTAAAGCCAAGAGGGCAGAGTTACTGTCCAAGTGGGCCTGGAAAGAGGATCTGAAGCCCAGGTGCTTCCACCCAGAATCTGGAGAGTGTGGCCAATACCTAGAGTTTGAAGGGAAGACTTACAAAGTGTCTCAGAGTTTGGAGTATTGTTTTGAAGCTGTAAAGGCTAATGTAATGTGTTCTGATAATCTGCTTGGTGTATGCTATGCCTTTCCCTGCAATTTCTCTGTTTGTAATGAAAATGTGTAATTCATGCCTGCCTGTTCTACTATTGCATTTTGGAAAGATAATATGTGTTGTGGATTTCACAACTGAAGAGAAATACATGGATTTTGCATTGGGAATGAAGAGTGTTGCTATGCTGTGAATGAAGACTGTTACTATTGCTGTGCTACAAATGAGTATATTTTGTATGTTATAATGATACGATTTTAGGGGTGCCAAAGGGTGGGATGTCATGGATTGAATTATGTCCTCCCCAAAATCTATGTGTTGATTTGACTCAGCTAGGAGTCCCAATGTGGTACCCTTCCTCCCAAGTGTTGTGAATCCTGGCTCTGTGATATTGATGATGGAGAATGGGCTGCAGTTGTGTTAGTGAGGCAGGACTCAAGCTACAAACTTGTGGAATATAAGGGAGAGAAGTGAGGCGAGGAAGCTGGGAATCTCATACCACCAAGAAAGTAGCACCGAAAGCACAGCATGTCCTTTGGACCAAGGTTGCTGTGCTGAGATGCTCTCCTTGAATTTGGACGTAGCCTACCAGACTGATAACTTCTCTTATGGAGTGAACCTGTAACTTGTAAATGGATTTGTGGCTTATCAGACTGTGTCAATAAAAATTTCTCCTCATAAAGCCTTCCCTCATCGGTATTTTCTGTTGGAGCAATACGAAGTGACTAAGACAGTTTCTAAACATGAGCTCTGTGTGCTGTCTAGGTGGCCTTTCCACATGAAACAGAAGTCACACACCTCTAGCATTTATTTGCCTGCCTCTACTCGGAAGCATCCTTGCCTCGCCCAGATCATCTTCAGGTGTCCAAGCAGCAGCCATACGTGGTTAGTGTGGCTTGAATAGCCCCCGTGCTTTCTCACTTCTGGGCCTGACTTTGGCTGTTGCACTTTCCCTTGCTTCCACCTATCAAACCTGCTCCAGACCTCAAAATCCATTATTATTGTCCTCATGGTATCTCCCCATACTTGCTTTCCTCCCCTCTGGTCCTATCAGAAGTGATTATCTCTGAACCCCTGTAATCATTTGTCAGAGAAAATACCAGCCTGTCTGTATTGATGTACCATCTTATTATTCATAAGGAAACCCTGATGGCATCATGGTTAAGGAGCTCTAGCTGCTAACCCAAAGGTTGCCAGTTCAGACCCACCAAGCGCTCCTTGGTAACTGCACAGGGCAGTTCTACTGCATCCTTATAGGGTCACTAAGTGAGAAATGTTGTGGGTATCCTGGATACTGCTTCAGTCCCTCTTGGCAACTGGCAGACTGGTATAAACTCCTGGCGAGGACCCTACCTCGATGATCGAGGCAGGCTGTCTTATCCCTTTTGAGTTCACCGATAAGTAGTTACCAGAGTCTTTTTCCAACAAATGCTCAAGAAATACAATTTAAATTTAGTGAGAGTGAGGTTTTATCAGTTGATTTTGCAAAATTGGGTGCCTGAGCCCACTAAAGATGCTAGACAGAGGGGTGCACTGCTGTTCTTTACAAGCCATTCTTATACCCTAGCTTGCGAGTGCCTCCCTCAGTTCTTCATTGGCTAAGTACTGTGAGGTGATCAGTCTCTCCTGGACATTGCTTAAGTCTTAACATTCCATTCCCTTTTAAGGTTATATCTCCTGCTTTCCAAACAGATTTTTTTCTTCCCTCTCCTCCCCCTTTCTCTTTAGGTTAGCTGGTAACTTCTTAGCCTTTGTCCTGAAGATAGACCATTTTGAAATTTATTTCTGACAACTATGAGTTGGAATTGATGGCAGTGGGTTTTATTGCTCCTGGAAGAGCCTTTGGCTGTGAACTGAAATGTCACTAGTCCCAACACACTAGTTGCTCCACAGGAGAAAGATGTGGCAGTCAGCTTCCCTAAAGGTGACATCTTGGAAACCCGATGGGGCAGTTCTACTCTGTCCTGTAGGGTTGCTGTGAGTCAGAATTCAGTTGATGGCAATGAGTGTGGTTTTTGGTTTGATGTCTCCTAAGTGGGAAATACTGCTGGGGAGAGAGTGGCCTGAAACAGAGGCAGAGACCCACCATTCCCAGGGTCTAGTGAAGTTTATTCAAAGAGAAAGAGAGTAGGATCTGAGCCGAGGGTGGCTCAGCCCGCCTCTCCCCAGTAGGGCAAGATTTTTATAGTTTTAATGTTCCAATGAGGCAGTGTGGGGTGAGGGAGTTTATGGTTTGATAAGGAAAGAAAGAGAAGAGGGGTAGCAAGAGATTCTGGTTAGGGGATTTATGGCCTGATAAAGGAGTGTTAATTAGAAGGGGAGGGGATAAGGTTTGTTTATGGTCAAGGTTTTGAAAAGGGAAGGGCTTTGATTAGAAGGGTGGGGGTGGCAGGCATAAAGTTATCTATGGGTTTATACTTATACCAGGTGGTGCATACCAGGCTGTTTTCAGCAAATGGTGAAGTCTGATCATTGGCTAAGATGACCTCCCTGAATTTCAGGGACAGAGTCCCCTCAAATACATTTTGTGAGAGCAGAGATCTCAGTATCTTGTTTCCCTGAGTCTCCCTTCCTCTCCAATCACTAGCTCCATGCTTTGCCCTTCATAGGAGGTTAGCATGCAAGACCAGTAAAACCGGTTGCTGCGTAGTTGCTTCTTACTTGTGGTAACCCCACATGTTCCAGGGTAGAACTGTGCTCCAGAGGGCTTTTTTTTATGGCTATAACCTTTCAGAAGTAGATTACCATACCTTTCTTCCGAAATAAGGGTGAGTTTAAATTACCAACTTTTCAGTTAGTGGTGTTGTTGCTAGGAGCCAACGAATTGATTTGAACCCATAATGAGCCCATGTGATGGAGCAGAACTGTCCCTAGAGTTTCCTAGGTTCTGATCTTTACACATCAGGTCACTAGGTGTTTCTTTCTCTGAGCAGCTGTGTGGGTTTGAACCGCCAACCCTTTGGTTAGTAGCTAGGCACCTAGGGATTCCTAGCACAGTACAATAGGGTGATTCTATTTTACAATAGAAAGTCTTTGAAAAGGTGGCTAAGTCACTAATCTAAGTGAGGTGTATCAGAATCACTTGGAGGGCTT
The DNA here is from genome assembly GCA_028571685.1 of Heterohyrax brucei. Lineage (NCBI taxonomy): Eukaryota > Metazoa > Chordata > Mammalia > Hyracoidea > Procaviidae > Heterohyrax > Heterohyrax brucei. The sequence continues at coordinate 112,199,324 of CM053151.1, read as the reverse complement.
GTCAAAACACAGTGCTGGGCCCCACTTCCAAATATTCAGGTTCAGTAGATCTTGGGTGGATCACAATAATTTGCATTTTCAAACAAGCTTCCAGAAGGAGCTAATGCTGTTGGCGTGGGGGATAACAGTTGTAGAATTCCTGCCCCAATGAATACATTTCCTAACATTTTCACATTAAAACTCATTCTTTTCACTAGAGTCTTATCAATTATTTGTCTTTCTTGAGGGCTAGACCAAAAAACACACAAATTCTATCAGCAGTTATATGGGTTGGAGAGGAGGCGTGCTGTCACGGTGCCAGAAAAGTAGCTAGGGAAACATGGCAAGGTGTGTGTAAGTTTCTGTGTGAGACACTGTAATTGTAACTTTCTCTTAAAACAGAATTAAAAACTAAAAATTTGTTAGGAAAATAATTATTAGGCAATCTGTCTCATGTACTCATTTCCGTATTTTGCAAAATGATTGGTTAACTGTTGCCCAGTAACTTGCAGTTCATAGAGGGAGCTCGTGGGATCCTGCTCCCTATGAATAGAGCTGGAGTAATTTTGTTTTACAGTAGCAGAAGAGATGCCAACAAACAGGGAGAGTCAATGACTTAGCAGCCTATGTTTCTGGTCTACCCGGTGGATAAAGGCTGGTCCGTGTGGGGAATTCTGGTTTTGATGCTCGTAAGGTGCTCTGATTTTTCTGTTTATATACACAAGCACTTCAGTGATGGCAGTGGTTGTTGAATGCATGCTGTCAAATAGATTCCGACTCACAGGGACCCCGTAGGACAGAGTGGAACTGCCCCCGAGGGTTTGCTAGACTGTCATCTTTAGAGGACCAGAGCACCAGGTCCTTTCTCCTCCTGCAGAGTGCCTGGCTAGCAGTCAGTTAGCAATCAAATGCCTAACCTTGGTGCCACCAGTGCTCCTTGTTTTGGTGGCGCCCACAGTAAAATAAAGCCATCTTTCTCACATGTCAGTGGCAGTTGCAGGAAAAGAAGATCATTTCACAGTGGCTACAGCATGTATATTCAAATTTCTGGGTCCCTTTGTACCCCAGGAAGCAGTTTCAGGAATACGTCATCGTGATAGACTCAGTGCTCCACTAACTGTCCAAGGAATAAAGAGGTGCTGTTACAACTGACTTGTCACTGAAGTGTGCCATTTTTTAGAGTCAGGCTAGGGAAGACATCAGTTTGGATTGAGAGTGGTCTCCTCCTTCCTTTGCTCTAATCCTGCCTTTCTTCTGCTCCTCTCCATTAGCCACTAGACACGTCATCTGCCAGTGGTCTCTTCTGGTGATGGAAGCTCCTCTGTCCTTTCTGTGACTGGAGCAATGCTGACCTCGGTTTCCTGGACCCATTCTGACTCAGGTAATCGCTCTACCTACCCCAGCTTGCGTGTGTCACGTTTCATAAGTGAAATACAAAGCTATAGTTAAATGCAAATTCCAAATTGATTGTTTCCCCATCAGTTGGCATCTGCCCCGTCCTCCTCCCAGTCTTCTTAGTGATCAATTTATGCAGCTGATCAGACTGACAATGTGGTCAATCCAATTTAGACATTAAGACAATTGAAAAACATTGAATCTCCTCTCTATTTAAAATTGGTGGGATGTTTCATCAACACACAAAGAAACTGGAAGATGGCTGGAATTTTCACAGACAAACTAGCTTCACCAATAGCCCCTGTGGATTGTTTTCTGATAATCTTATGTTTTATTTTAATTATATAAATCTTAGTAGTATATCTTTTGGTTGAGTTTGATATCAGTTCTGTGTTCTTGGGACCAAATCAAAATTCACTGCCATCAAGTCAATTCCTACTTATAGCAACCCTGTAGAGTAGGGTGGAACTGCCCCATAGGGCTTCCAAGTTATAAATCTTTTTTTCTATTGTGAACTAGTAAAAGTATACAATTGAAATCAGTTTTGTATGCCCACCTATCTGCATCTCTCTCCACCCAGTGACAACACAGCCTTCCTTCTCACTCTATATATCTAGTATCCCCGTAACAAGCATCTGTCCCCCCCACCCTCTTCTCTCCCATCTAGAAAGAGACCAGTAAGACAGCCTCCTGTAAATGCATAGAACCATAAAGTGCACACACCGTATGGTCACACTGTGTCCCTGAGTCCGGTCTATTTTTGGCTGAAGAGTTGACTCATTACTGGTTTCCAGTCAGGAACAGCAGCAGGTCTAGGGGCCACGTTCCCAGGGGATCCTCCAGGCTGTCGGAACATCGTAGTCTTTTATTAGAGTTCTTCAGCTGCGCGCCTCTTTTTCTCGTGTTGCCTCAGGAACTGTATATCATGTCCCCGGTGACGGCTATCTTTGGCAGTGGCCGGGCACCATTTGGTTCTTCTGGTCTCACACTGATACAGTCTCACACTCGTACGGGTCCTTCTGTCTCTTGGGCTCTTTCATCCTCGTATCTGTGCTGTTCTCAGTAATTTTCTGTTCCCGATGAGTTGGGACCATTTGGTGTAACCTCAGATGGCAACTTGCTAGCGTTTAAGCCCCCAGATGCCACTCACCAATATGGGGTGCAGAAAACTCTCTTCCAAGGCTGCAAATCTTTGTGCAAGCAGATTGCTGCATCTTTCTCCCATGTAGCAGCTGGTGGGTTTGAATGCCTACCCTTAGGTTAGCAGCCCAGCACTTTAACCACCGCATCACCAGGCTCTGTTTTTAGGACTAAAAAAGCCCCACTGCCATCAAGTTGATGCTCACTCATAGTGACCCTATAAACAGAAGAGAACTGCCCCATAGAGTTTCCAAGGAGTGCCTGGCAGATTTGAACCACCAAGCTTGTGGTTAGCAGCTGTAGCACTTAAGCAAAGTATGAGACCAGTTTCTACACGGGGTTCACAGGTTAGTCAAAGATCTGTGACTCACTTTCAGGAAAACAGCGTTCAGTTTGGCATGGGCTGGAGACCAGTGGTAGCTCTGTGGCTTTGAGAGGAGAGAGACTTGGAGGCTCGTGGTGAAATAATTAGGTAAGAAGTGATGGAAGAGAGAGGACTGGGCTTTGATGCTGTGTTCCATTTGATCATGAGAGGAAGAGGGGTGACGTCACACCTTGGCACAGAGGCAGAGATGAGTGCTGTGCCCAGGCCTGTGAGGGGCTTAGCTTCCTGGACCAGATGGTTGGAAGGATATTCTCTCTCACAGCCTGGGCTCAAGAAGGATCCTAAGTCAAGCCTCCAGGGGAAACCCCAACTGCCATGTTCCATGGGGCTTGTGGTGGGCAGCGTTCTTCAGGGCACAGTGGTCATTGCTGCCTCAGCCCTGGCTTGGCTGCCACTTTACTGGCCTTTCTGCTTCTTTGGGCCCAGTCAGGCTCTGCCTCTGCCTGTCGAGATGATTATTTACTGTTCTCCTGGGCCTTCCCTGCTGCAAGCTCTGCTTGACATGCTTGGCTTGACAGAGCCCTGTGGGGCGGTACCAGCTGTATGAGGCCCACACCTGCTGATCTGCTGGGTGTGATTTGAGTTGAAGGTCAAGAAGCAGAAGGCAAGAACACAAGTTTTTAGTTGATGCAGAGACTGTGTGAAGAGTGTTCTCAGCCAAAATCAGGGAGTGTCTCCAGGTGGCAAGTAGGGGCCGTAGACAGAGGTGGGGGGCCAGGTATACTGGTGAATTCTGGGATGGCTCAGCAAAGCCTGCCTACAGTCATCTCTTTTCTAGGGTTGACTTTAATCAAGTTAGATGAAGTATTGGTGACTTTCTCGGCTTTGGGTCTTAAAGGTGCCACTGAGAGTTGCCTGCTGTGGCTCCTGCTCTTCCTGTCAACATGCCCAGCCCTGCCAGGCCTGGCCCTGGCCATACTCCACCTGCCCTGGCATGCTCGGCACCCCTGGCACTCAGGCCCTGCCTGACTGAGGATCATGGCCTTCCCAGAATCAGAATTTTGGATCTCTAACCACCGGAAATGGCAAAAGATAATTAAAAGTGGAAGAACTTGAATGACAGGCCTTCCCTCCTGAAGGGAAGGCCTCGTAGATGGTTGTCCCTGCTGTCCTTAGCATAGGCCAGAAGTCAGCACACTACAGCCCAGAGGCTAACACCAGCCTGCTGCCTGGTCATGTACAGTGAAGAATTTTTTCTTTAATAAACATTTTTCAAGAGTGGTTTTCAGTTTACAGAAAAATGGAGCAGGAAGTACAAATTACAGAGAGTTCTCATATACACCACTCAGTAATTTCTTGTTATTAGCATCTTGCATTCCTATGGTACAGGTGTTGTAATTGATGAACCATCTCGATGCATTATTATTAGTAAAGTCTGCAGCTTATAGGAAGGTTCACTCTATGTGTTGTACATTTCTGTGGGTTTTGAAAAAAATGTATAACGCCATATACTCCCCATTATGGTATTGTATAAAACAGCTCCATTGCCCTAAAAATTCCCTATGCTCTGCCTTTTCATTCCTTCTTTCCTCCCAGTGGACCTATGTCTACCACTGATCTGTTCCGTCTTTATGGTTTGCCTTGTCACCAGTGTCAAGCAGTTGGAATCCATCTAGTGTGTAGCCTTTTCAGACTGGTTCCTTTCACTTGGTGATATGCGTTCAGGGTCCTCTATGTCATTTTATGGTCTCATACTACAATTCTTTTTTTTTTTTTTCTTTATAAATCACTGAACAGTATCTTATCACATAGATGGACCATGGTTTATCATTCACCTATTGAAAGACATCTTGGTTGTTTCCAAGTTTTGGAAATTATGAATAAAGCTACCATGATCATTTGTGCCCAGAATTTATGTGAACATAAATTTTCACCTTATTGGGATAAATAGCTAGGAACACAATTACTAGATTGGATAGTCAACCTCTGTTTAGCACTGGAAGGACTTGCTGAACTGTCTTCCAAGATGGCAATGAGTAGGAGTTCCTGGTGCTTCTCCTCCTTAGCAATATTTGTGTTGTCAGTGTTCGGACTTAAGCTGTTGTTATAGGTGTATGGTAGTATCTCATTGTTGCTTTCTTTTGCAGTACTCTAATGACTTGATCTTGAGTATCTTTTCACGTGCTTATTTGCCATCTGTGTATCTTCTTTCATTAAGTATCTGTTCATCTTTTCGGTGATTCTGTAATTGAGTAGTTTGCTTTCTTATAGTTACACTTTTAAGAGTTTTTAGTATATTTTAGACACAAGTCATTTATTGGATAGGTGTTATGTGAATATGTTCTCCCATACTGTGGTTTGTCTTTTCATTGTCTTGTATATCTTGCAGAACAGAAAAGTTTTTAATTTTAATGAAGTCTAACTTAACCATTTTTTTTCCCATGGATTGTGCTTTTGGTGTTGTTATGTAAAAAGCCATCACCAAACACACGGTCAACTAGATTTTCTCTTATATAATCTTCTAGAAGATGCGTAGTTTTACGTTTTACATTTAAGTCTATGATTCATTCTGAGTCAGTTTTTTCAAGAAGTGTTAAGGTCTGTGTCCAGATTCATTTTTCACAGGTGGATGCCCAGTTCCAGCACCATGTGTTGAAAAGACTATCCTTTCTCCATTGAATTGTTTTTGTTCCTTTGTTAAAGATACATTGACTATATTGGTCTATTTTGGGACTCTCTTTTCTGCATCATTGATTTATATGTCTGTTCTTTTGCCAATATCATGTTCTCTTGATCTCCATAGCTTTATATAGGAAGTCATGAAGTTGGGTAGTATCAGACATCTGGTTTTCCTCTTCTTCAGTATTGTTTTGGCTATTCTGAGTCTTTTGCCTTTCCTTATAAACTTTGAAATTTATTGATATCCACAAGATAACTTTCTGGGATATTGATTTGGATTGCATTGAATTTATGGATCAACTTGGGAAGAATTGAAATCTTAACAATACTGCATCTTCCTGTCTGTAATGCATTGAATTTGGACCCCCCCTAAAATGTGTATATCAATGTGGCTGGGCCACCAATTCCTGGTATTGTGTGATTTTCCTGTATGTTGTAAATCCTGTCTCTGTGATGTTAACGAGGGGGAATGAGCTGCAGTTGTTTTGGTCAGGCAGGACTCAGTCTAAGAGACTCTTGAAGCTATCTCTGGAGCTATATGAGATATAAAAGAGATAAGCCAGTGGAGAAACGGGGATCTTGAGCCAACAGGAAAAAAGCACTGGGAGCAGAGTGCATCCTTCAGACCCGGGGTCCGTGTACCTGAAATACTCCCTGTCCAGAGGAAGGTTGATGACAAGGACCTTCCTCCAGAGCCAACAAAGAAAGCTTTCCCTTGGAGCTGATGTCCTGAATGTGGGCTTCTAGCCTAGTTTTCTGTGAGAAAATAAATGTCTGTTAGTTAAAGCCATGCAGGAAACCCTGGTGACATAAGTGTCCAAAGTATGTCAGATGAACACATGCCATCCTCACTTGTAAGGACCACTGTGGCTGAACTTCTTCCAAGACAGACTTGTTTGTTCTTCTGGCAGTCCATGGTATATTCTGTATTCTTGGCCCACATTGTTAATGCAAAGACATCAGTTCTTCTTCCATCTTCCTTATTCATTGTCCAGCTTGTTTCCACGTGCAGATGAGGTGATTGAAAATACCATGGCTTGGGTTAGGCATACCTTAGTCCTTGAGGTGGTATTTTTGCTTTTTAACATTTTAAAGAAGTCTTTTGCAGCTGATTCGCCCAGTGCAGTATGTCATTTGATTTCCTGAGTGCTGCTTTTGTGGGTGTTGATTTTGGATCCAAGAAAAATGAAATCTTTGACAACTTCAATCTTTTCTCTGTTTTTCATGATGTTGTTTGTTGGTCTTGTAAAAATTTTTTGTTTCCTTTATGTTAAGGTATAATCCATATTGAAGGCTGTGGTCTTTGGTCTTCATCAATAAGTATTTCGCTTCAGCAAGTGAGGTGGTATCATCTTCACTTTCAGCAAGTGAGGTTGTATCATCTGAGTATAGCAGGTTGTTAGTGAGTCATCCTCCAATCCTGGTATCTTCTTCATGTAGTTCAGCTTGTCTGGTTATTTGGTCAGCATACAGATTAAATCAGTGTATGTGAACCTGATATCATCTGACTGTACTGTATTGTTGATTTCTAGGAGTTTTTGTTGTTTCTGAGATTTTTTTTCAAGACAGTCATGTCACCTGTGAACAGATAATTTTATTTCCTTTTTCCTAGTATATAAAAAAACCCATACACTGCCACTGAGTTGATTTCGACTCATAGTAACCATGTAGAATATAGTAGAACTTGTCCAAAGAGTTTTCAAGGAGCTTCGGCAAATTCAAACTGCCAGCCTTTTGTTTAGCAGATGTAGCACTTAACCACTGTGCCACCAGAGTTTTCTCCCAGTCTATATGCCTTTTATTTCCTTTTCTTTTCTTATTGCATTATCTAGGATTTTCAGCGTGGTATTGACAAGGAGTAGTGAGAGGGAATGTCTTTATCTTGTTCCTAACTTGGCAGAAAGGCATCTAGTTTTCCACCATTAAATATGATGTTAGCTGTAGGATTTTTGCAGATGTTGTTTATCAGCTTGAGGTAGTTCCCCTATATTTCTATTTTATATTAGGAGTGGGTGTTGGATTCTGTGAGTTGGAATCCACTGAGTGGCAACAGGTTTGCTGTGGTTTGGGTTTCTTCTGTATACGTTAGGATGATCAGATGATTTTCCTTCTGTAGTCCATTGATGTGATAGGTCAAATGTAATTGATTCCCCAGTGTTAACCAAGCCTGACATACTTGGAATAAATCCCACCTGGTTGTGGTATGTAATTCTTTCTATACTTTGTTGGATTTGCTTTGCTAATATTTTGTTGAGGATTTTTGTGTCTATGTTCATGAGAGACTCTGGTCTGTCACTTTCTTTTCTTGTGTCATCTTTGTCTGGTTTTGGCATTAGGGTAATTTTGAGCTAGTAAATGAGTTAAGAAGTATTCCCTCTACTTCTCTTTTCTGTAAGAGATTGTAGAGACTGAATAGTTTTTACATTTTTTAATGTTTGGGGGAAAAAATCAAAAGAATAATAATATTTTTGAGTCCTAAAATGATGTGTAATTCCAATTTCATTTCTCTAAAGAAATACTTTGAAACAGAACATTCATTTGTTTACATGTGATGTGTGACTGCTTTTGTGCTGCAGTAACAGAGTTGATTAGTTGTGAAAAAGACCATAATATCTTTACTGTCTGGCCTATTACAGAAAAGTTTGCCAATTCCTAGCCTTGGCAAAGTTTTAAATCTGAAGCCTTTTTCAGGAAAGAGAATGTCACTAGGGATGAGTAGGATTCAAATAGGAATGAGAAGAAGGGCCCAATCTTCTGGATTGGGATAGGTAACTGGTCATATTCTGGTTGCATGTTTTTTTTTTTTTTTTTTAATTCATCTTTTGTAATGAACAGTCAGTGCAATCTGTTCTACTTCTTGCACTAAACTGAGAAAGTTCAGTCAATTCCAATCAATTAAATTCTGACACCAGCTGCATAATGCAATACTTCTTCCTGTGACCATGGCCATCACAGGGAGGTCTGATCTCAAGGTAAGAGCACAGACTTCCATACTATCAAGTCTTTTTACAAGAGTTCAAGGTACCAGCTGCACACTTGAGGATCCTTACTGCACCCTCATGTCTGATCTGCTGACTGTAAATTCAGCTGTTTCCCACAACTCTCTCAGGATTCCAGCAGAGAGAGCTCAGGGTCCCTAAATCCACCTCTTACTTTGGACATGCTGCCTTCTACTATTCCCTCAGGCTCAAGAATTTGCTAGAATAACTCACAGAACTCAGGGAAACACTTATGACTGTACTTTTATTATAGCAAAAAGGATGTAAGTGAAGAGATAGATAGAGTGAGGTCCGGTAGGGGGCCCAATGTGGAGCTACTGTAGGCCAAAAAAGGGATACTCTGCCCAACCGCATGCATTGGCATCTGTCACCAACCAGGAAGCCTATGGGGCTTCCATGTCCATAGCCTTTAGGGGGGCCTCATTGCAGGCATAAGTGATTGAACTCAGCTGTCTTAGTTAGCTAATACTGCTAGAACAGAAATACCACAAGTGGATGGCTTTAACAAAGAGATTTATTCTCTCACAGTTTAGGAGGCTTAGAAGTCCAAATTCAGGGTGCCAGCGCCAGGGGAAGGCATTCTCTCTCTGTTTGCTCCGGAGGAAATTCCTCTCTACCAAAAGATGAGTTTCTTTATTGGGTTATGAATGGAGGTGGGCTGGAATCAGGCTACTACATGAATGTCACTCTGGGACTATCATAGTTTTGCCAGTTGACCCAATATGATTACTTTACAGTGTTCTTTTATATACCCAGAAACATCCCAGTTTAGACAATAAAATATAATTACCCTAGCTTGACCCCGCTGGTCACTTTGAAGATTAGTGTCATCACTTACTATAGAATCCACTCCAACTCATGGCTGCCACATGTGTCTCAGATCAGGGCTGGACTCCATAAGGTTTTCAATAGCCAAGTTCTCAGACATGGATTGCCAGGGCTTTCTTCCAAGGCATCTCTGGATGGACTGGAACTTCCAATCTTTAAATCAGCAACTGGGTGCATTAAGCATTTGTACCATCCGAAGACTCCAGGGTTAACATTAGCTACTCTTTAGTGAGCCTTTTCTCGGAGTCAGTACGGTTCTGACTTTTTCCTCTGCTTTGCATCCTTTAATCCTCCACACAGAAATGTGTGAGCTAGATACAAGTAGAATACGTATTTTAAGTTGAGGTAACAGATGCAGAAAGGTCTGGAGTGCTCACAGTCACACAGATGGTGGGGCTTCGATTGCAACTCTGGGCTGTCGAAATCATTGCCTCTGTGCCTTCAGCCTGAGCACCCTTCACCAGGGTTGTACCCTTGACCATGAGGATGCCCTGCTTTCCCTGGGAGTCTGTTACCAGACCACAGATTATACACAGCCCTGAGGGTGTTACAGAGGGGGAGACAGGCATGGGGTCCCTGTGTGACTGCACAACCAGCAAAGAACACGACCAGAACTAGTTTGCAGCTCTTCCACTTCCGGTTCTGTCTCTTCCCACCCCTCCATTGCTGACTAGTGCAGCGTGTTTGAAATCTAGACACTGCATTTTACATTGCAAGTTCTTGTTTTGAAATCTAGGCTGGAGTCAAACTCTAGGCTGTGAAGACGTGCCTTGCTGAAGTTAATCCAAACAGACACCTTCCCAACACGGAGGGGAGAAACTGAACTCTGTTTTTGGGGAGTTTCTTTACAAATTTGTTTCTTTAAAACAAACATGTGAACAAAAATGCCTAACTGCAATCAAAAGACGAGTTTGCTTGTAGAGTAGTATCAAGTAAAATTGCCATCTACTCAGGAGACCACATGGTAATTCCCCTGTTCCCTGGTCTTCCTAACCAAGATTCGAAAGTAAATGCATGCAGTCAGGGGGAACAGCTGCCCCAGAAAGACCCAAATGAGGCTTCGTCATCTATTTCCTTGCTTGCTTCAAGAAGCACTCGTGAAAATTAGACCTCTGGTTTCTAGATGTTCAAAGAAAAAGAAAGGAATTCCATTATGGAAAAAAGAGAGGGAAATTTCTAATCTTGTCTCACAAACAATATAGGAATAACTTTAAAATATTCTGCTTTAAGCATGCATTTAATTTGTGCTCTGGGAACCAAATAATGTTGCTAAGATAAAACATTCTAATAATGATTTATGTAAATTTATTTGTACAAAGTAATGGTGTAGTTGCCTATAGCAAATTGCTTGGAATATGAAATGATGTTTATGAGGGCTTTTTCCCCCCCCCCCTGTAGTGAATACAGTGGAGAGACTCTGGAAAGGAAAAAGGAAAACCACACTATATTCCAAAAAAAAGTGTGACATCTGGCAAGGCAGAGACAGCTGGACATCAAGCAGAACAAAACCAAAAACAAACCTGAAGCAGCTGAGTTGAGTCCAACTCATACTGACCCTACAGGACAGGGTAGAACTGCCCATAGTTTCCAAGGAGCACCTGGTGGATTTGAACTGCTGACCTTTGGGTTAGCCACTGTAGCACTTAATCACTGTGCCACCAAGGTATCCAACAGGTTATAAAAACCCACTGACGCTGAGTCAATTCTGACTCATAGAGACCCTATAGGTCTGAGTGTAACTGCTGTGTAGAGTTTCCAGGGAGCTCCTGGTGGATCTGAACTGCCTGCCTTTTGGTTAGCAGATGTAGTGCTTAACGACTGCACCACCAGGGTTTCTCCAACGGGCTACAGAGTATGCAGATACACAGTCAACACATTCTCAAACTCAGTTCAGTATGTTTTCCTAGGATGGTCTCATTCTTTTTAAGCCATTGATTTTTTTTTAAGACACACTCTGTGTGTTAGATTTCTAGAAGACTAAGCCAGTTGCCTACAAGTCAGTTGTGACCCATGGAGAACCCATGTGTGCCACAGTAGAGCTGTGTCCCTTTGGGGTTTCAGTGGTTGATCTCTTGGGGGTACATCACTAAGCCTTTCTTCTCTGAAGTTGAGTCCAACGACCCTCCAACTTTGAGCTAGCAGTTGAGTGTGCATTAGCCATTTGTGGTACCCTACGGTGGTCTCAGAAGATAGAGTCCTGTATTTCAATGATTATAAAGTGTTCAGACAGCAATGCTCTTTCAGAATAGAGAAACCAATAAACAAAAATCAAACCGACTGCTGCTGAGTCAATGCCAGCTCATAGTGACCCTGTAGAACAGAGTAGAACTGCCACATAGTTTCTGAAGAGCGCCCGGCGGATTTGAACTGCCAGCCTTTTGGCTAGCAGCCATAGCGCTGAGCCCCTACACCACCAGGGTTTCCTCAGAATAGAGAAGAGAGGATAAATTATTTGTCCTCCTGGTGCTCGAGAGATGGGAGGCTTCCAACATGGGATGCAAAGAAGCCAAGTGTTAGTAAAAACCAGTACTTAATCACAGTTTCAGTAATACCAAGGAAAAGTTGTGCTTGAGTCATAAATGGGGTCCAAATCTTTTTTTAAAAACCACAACAGCAAAAACCTCTTTAAAGGACTGACTCATAAACCTACTGGTATCTTTCCCTTAGGCTTCTCAGGAGAACCTTTGCCAGTGACTCTAGGTGTTTCCCAGAAACTTTCCATTACATGGAACTCCCCATCTATGTAACAAACAGTTTCTAGATCCAGGTCTGGTGTAATTTGCCGGAACATGTACTGTTTGGGAGGTGTCCCTGGCTGTCTCACATGGTTAAATGCTTGGCTACTAACTGGAAGGTTAGTAGTTTGAATCCACCCAGAGAGATCTTGGAAGAAAGACCTGATGATCGGCTTCTGAAAGGTCACAGCCTTGAAAACCCTATGGAATGCCCAGCCCTGCATTGAAACACATGGGATCACCGAGAGTCAGAATGAACTTGAGGCAACAGGCATACTATTTGGGAAAGATAGATTAGTAACACCTTAGTTTTGTAAAACACTTGTTTTGAAGATCTCACTTGGTCATCACAACTGTTTTTGTTAAGTGGGTAAGACTTGTATTTGGGAAATTGAGGGCCAGGGAAGTCACAGAGCAAGATCACAAGACAAGACATCGGCAAAGCTGGGAGCACAGCTCCCCCCATTTGTCCCCTCATCATTTAGACTCAAACAAATAGAAAGGGTTTGTGGATTGCAAAGAGCTTGCTTTACTTAAGCTAAGTTGGGAGTTTTGGTCCATCACAAGCCATTTTTGGAATTTTGCGAACTGTCCTGAGAGAAGTGGGTTTGTCTAATTGAATTGAATGACTTTACAGCGGCGGTGTCAGCTGTAGCGGGGCCAAGGCCAGAAGGCTGACGTTAGGGCTCCAGAGAGAGAGAATATCACAGCTAACAGGACTTTAAAACTGAATGAACTTCATACTGGCTGCGAGGAAAGAAGAATGGCTGGGTTTTCAGCAGTGGCGTTACAGTACACGTAGCATAAAAACTCCAGCTGCGGCATGGTTGGCTTCAGTGTGGTGGCTCAGTATCCCCATGGTGAAACAACAGAATGTCAGCGCAAGAATATCAGTGATAGTGTCAGACTCTAGTCCTTTCTCTTCCTAGGTGAATGACCTTGGGTGCGATTTTTGAGCTGTGGAATCTTAGGAAGTAACATAAGGTATCTCAGCCTCCATTTTCTCATCTGTAAAGTGGGACTAATAATCTTTACCTTATAGGAATGGTGTGAGAATTAAATAAGTGATTCTTCTCAAGTACTTGGCATAGTGCCTGAAAGATAGTAAATACTCGTTCTATGGTAGCTGTTAGAATTTTTATAGTAATTATTATTTAAGGATCTGTGTGACTCTGTGATGTGACTGACCATGGATTCCTAGGCTGCAGCTCAGGTGAACTTTCTGCTAGCAAACACTTCATGCATGTTTTCCCATGTAGTGGCTTAAGAAATTAAATACATCCTGTGGAACTCCACCAGGAGAGGAATCTTGGAAGCTTGTGACCGGTTTCCTCTAGACTTTGCCCCATGCACCTTTTCTCTTTGCTGATTTCACTTTGTATCCTTCCACAGTGACAAACAGTAACTCTCAGACTAAGGATACAAAGTAGTAGGTTCCCGGCTGTTACTTAGAAATGAGGTTAAAATCAATCATTTATGTGAGGAGAATTAACTTACAAGATTCCTTAGTTTTTTCTGTGTACCAAAAAACTCACCAGGGGAATGTGAAAATCTGTTCATTTCTTCATGCAACAAACAGCCGTTGATGTTGAAGACCCTTTGTGAGTTGTCTGCGAGGGATGGACAGGCCAGAGAGGGTGCTCCCAAGGATAAGGGAGATGGTTTGGTTATTTCATTTCCACCTGAGGGTTTTCACCTGTTGTTCTCTTTAACATTATGTGTTTACTTTAAGAAAAAAATTGACTAGATGCCTGTTTACACCTGGCCACAAGACACTGTGCGGGCCACTTGACTGTACATCTTCTCTGCCTCCCAAAAATTCAGAAATCAAGCAGGTCTAAAGCCTTACGTGTTGCTGAAAATTCTGGTTCTGACCCAAACTCAAATCCCACTGACTCAGAGTGGTGACACTGTAGGACAGAGGAGAAGTCCCTGCAGGGTTTCCAAGGCTGTAAATCTTTACAGAAGCTGACTGCCATGTCTTGCTCCCATGACCGCTGACCTTTTGGTAAGCAGCTGAGTGGTTTAACCAGTGCATCATCAGGACTTCTGGTTCTGATCAAAAGCCTGCAAGTTGGTTTTCTTCAGAGCAGTAGCTTTGGCTGGCTAGAGTAGGTTTTATGTCAAATGAATAGATAGAAAGTCTTTGGTCACCTGGCCCTTCTGCTCCACAAAGAAGGCACTTCCATTCTGTGTTCTTGGTTGCTGTTGGTGTAAACACCTCCTTTTTTCAGAATCCATTTTCATTAGAAACATGTTACTTTACCTTCCTTATCGAAAGGTTGAAATGAAACCTGTGTCAAAGCTGTTGATTTTTTTTTTCGAGATTTCCCTGAAGGAAGATAAAGGGAACGTTCAACATTCTTGAGTGAAATGAGGAAACAAAGCTGGGTTCCCACATTTGGGACCCAGCCTGGTGTCTCTCCATGGCTCCTACACACCAGCTGGCCTTGTGTGGGGAGGCAGAAGGAATTCCCAGGCTCCCTCCTTGAGCTCACGGTCTAATGGAGAACGGGGCATGGGGACAGATGTTAAAGAAATATGAACAAACAAATGTGCCACAGTGCAGCTTCCTCCAATCCAAGGCAAAACGAGAAAAATAAGCCGAAGGTAGAAACCTAATACCGGAATCATTGCCATCAAGTTAATTCCGACTCATAGTGATTGTATAAGGACAGAATAGAACTGTCCTATAAAGTTACCAAGGAGTGCCTGGTAGATTCGAACTGCCAACCCTTTGGTTGGCAGCCATAGCACTTAACCACTGCATCACCAGGGTTCCCAAACTCAAGACCAAAAAAGCCCAAACCCACTGTCATTGAGTTGATTCCAACTTAGTGCCCCTATAGGGCAGAGTAGAACTGCCCCACGGAGTTTCTAAGGAGTGTCTGGTGGATTCAAACTGCTAACCTTTTGGTTGGAAGACATAGCACTTAAATCCACTGTGCTACCAGGGTTTCCAAGGTCAAGACAGTGAGTTTAAGCTCCTTACTTGGGAAAATGAAAAATGACAACCTAGCCATTGGCCTCCCTGCAACTATTTCTGCAGTGTTACTGAGGTGTGAAATCCTCGTCTGTAAACTCTTTGGCTTGGTCTCCCTTATTCCTTCTCCTCAGTACTGTTCAAGTCCCTTCTCCGTGCTCCTGCCTGGCCTCTTGCTGTTGATGGGTGATCCCCAGCCTGTGGCTTCTTCTCTCTTTAAAAAGGAGATTAGCACATGTGAAGACACAACAGCAATTAAAACTTTATTTCTGATTGAATGAAGGAAATATATCAAACATTTGGAAAGATAAGTAGACATCTGTCCGTAACACTCAGGGTTCAGAACAAGACCAACCAGTTGCTGCAGAGTTCATTCTGACTCATGTGTGACCTCATCTGAGTCAGAGTAGAACTGTGCTTCACAGGACTTTTGGTGGCTGATACTTTGGAAGTAAGTAGCCAGGCCTTTCTTCCAGGGTGCTTTGGGAGAACTCAAACTGCTGACCTTAGCAGTTGAATGTGTTAACCATTTGTACTACCCATTACTTCAGTTTAAGAAGAGCCTGCTGCCTTCATGTTGATTCCAACTCCTGCTGCTCTGTAGGACAGAGTTGAACTGTCCCATAGGATTTCCAAGAAGCATCTGGCAAATTCAAGCTGCTGACTTTTTGGTTAGCAGCCAAGCTCTTAACCACTGTACCACCAGGGCCCCCTGTGTTAAGACTATATAGTGACAACTGTGTCTCCTGGTGGAAACTGGGCAAACTTGGCCTCTGCAAAGACAGAGTGGTTATGCTTAATCCACATGAAAAGTGCTGTCTTGTGACAGCTGGCCTGCAACTTCCTCGCTCTCCTACACTGGACATACTTATGTGTCCATGTTTATTTTGCTCTCCCCTTGGTATTTGCGCGTCAACTCCCAGAGGGGGATTTGGGTGTTCACTGGGGACTGAGTCTCCAAGCCCATGGCTCCATCAGAGATGGTATCAGCATAGCCCAGGGAAGAGTTTTAGGGCTTAAAAGGAGAGAATTTGACCCCACAGAGTAATGGAACTCAGATGTCTCTTGAAAGAGGATGGCATTGCAATTGGCCTAGATGATATGACAGCCGATAGGGAAAAGAGAGGGGCTTTTGAAAAGGGCATGATGTCACCCCAAAGCCTGGTCAATGGCCCCTAAGCTGTTTGCCTGTTAACCAACACTCAAACCCTCACCAAAGATGTGCTTCTTTATGAAGTACAAGTTTTGACGATTTAGCAGAACCCCATCCTTCATCATCTGTTTATTCTCACTGGATTCTGAGGGCACGTAACTACCTTTGATTTTTTTCCCCTTTGAATCCCAAATACCAGAGGGTGTCATTAGCTCACGACCATACATATTTTTCTAGGTGACCAAAAAGGAGCAAAAGATTGGTTGCAGCAGCCTCCAGAAGGCCCAATTACTCACCAATTAAGGTTTAATAGACTTCGTCCTGTGACGACTTTGACCTGTTGAATGGATACCCTCTCTCCTTTGGATGAGCTGGTGGAGAACTCTGGGTGATGCTAAGTTCCGTTTAGGGCTGTATGGTTTCTAGAGTGTTCTATGAGGGACCCTCCAAGGTAGTTAGGGAAATGTCTTGTTGGCTGCTCTTTTGCGGAGTGGTGTGTGTCTGTGTGATGGGTAATTAATTAGGTATTTGACAAATGGTTCTAGATGGTGATGGTCTGTTATTACTGTGGTATTTAACTTTATTCCTTACATGAATGTAACTGAGACTGTATATTCAGTTACAGTAATCTACTGTTATAGACCAGGCAACGGTGGTTCAGTGGTAGAATTCTGGCCTTGTCTGCAGGAGACCCAGGCTCAGTTACAGATTGGTGCACCTCCTGCACAGCCACCCCCCATTTGTCAGTGGAAGCTTGCATGTCATTGGAAACTCGCTTGCTGTTTGGTCTGACGTGGGAGAGGCTTCGGTGGAGCTTCCACATTAAGATGATGAAGAAAGGCTTGGCCACCTGCTTCCAGAAATCAGCCACAGAACACTCTCTGGATCACAACAGTCTGATCTGCAGTTGACCACGGGGATGGCTCAGGACTAGGCAGCATTTTGTTACCTTGTACGTGGCATCACCATGAATTGAGGGGCTCACAACAACAATATTGTTGTATATACATGTATATTCACACAGTGCCTATCCATATGTAAACACGTGTTTGTCTACATACATGTGTGTAGGATTCTTGGTTTTCCTAAGTGGAAGTACCTAAATGACCAGTTATAACTGGTCCTACTTTTATGTCGTTCAGCGTCCTGTCTTTTGTTGCTGATCTACTAGGGACACATAAGTAGCGTCTGGACACACATGTGCTTAACAGAGCAAAAACGCCCACAAGCTGCTATTTATTTCATTAAACAGCTTGAGCAGAGATGTTCAGTGTGATTGCCAGAAATTGTTAGCTTGTCACTGACCTGTCCTGATGGTTCTTATTATTCAATTTGCATTGCTTACAATAATAATTACTACTACATAAAAGAGCATGGTGCTTTTATTTGTACAGTTCTCTCATTAATCATTTAATTGACTATTACATCCAGTGGTTCTGAAGCATGTACATCAGAGGTACTTAAAGATGGGTCCTGGGCTTCCTGGGAATTCAGGTATAAAATACAAGTTTGGGGTGGGGATAGGAGTGGCAGGCCAATCGATTAACCTTGAAGTCCAATTGGTTGGCTGTACATTTCCCATCCACTCCACCCCACATATTTATTCCCAAGCATTTAGTTGATTGACCATCAGTGACTCCAATCTGGTAGTTTTAGGAACCTGAGAAACTAGATCGTGATACAGTGGCCTAAGTGGTTTGCAGTCAGATGCTCACTCAAGGGCGTGGTGGTTCAAATCCGCCCAGTGTCTCCACAGAAGAAAGATCTGGCAAACCGCTTCCTTAAAGATTATGACCAAGAATACCTGATGGAGCTGTTCTGCTTTACAGTACATGAGGTCTCCATGAGTTGGGGGCCAACCTGACAGTAGCTAATGACAGCATAGATATTTTAGGTCACCCAAATGCTAGATTGACACAGAGTCATAAGAGCAAAAAATAATGATGGGTAAAACAATAACCAAACCAAACTCATTGCTGTTGAGTTGCTTCTGACTCATAGTGACCCTATAACCAAAAACAAACAAAAAAACACTAAGCCCTTTGCTGCTGAGTCAATTCCAACTGATAGTGACCCTATAGGACAGAATCCTATAGAACAGAGCTGCCCCACAAGGTCTCCAAGGTTGAGGTCTTTGTGGGAGCTGCCTGCCACATCTTCTTCCTCCGGAAGAGCGGCTGCTGGGTTTGAACTGTTGACCTTGACCTTTCGGTTAACAGCCGAGTGCTCAACCAGTGTGCCACCAGTGCTCCTTCTCAAACAGCAAGCATGACTGAAGGTGACTGAATCAGTGGCTTCATGTAAATGTAGTCTATTCTGTACAAATAATAAAGATTTTATGGGTCACAACTTAGTCTACTCTTAGACTGCATCACAACTGGGCAAGACAAAAACCCCAAAGCAGGCCTCTTGCTGTGGATTCGATTCCAAAGATATATGAGATCAGACAATTAAATCCCCAAACTTAATTGTTCTAAGTGCTACATACCTCACTGCTGAGGTATGTACATCACTACGGTCACCTTCGAAGTACTCTGCTTGGGAAGCTATGTATCAATGCGATACCAGCACGTAGTCCACCCTTCAAAGCAATTTTGGAACTCTTTCTGGAATGGCCATTGCACACAGTGGCATGGTGACAAGTTTGCTAACTTAACTATATCGTTGTATATAATGGAGTTTTTAAAACAGTATTAGAGCACCCTGCCTACTCACCTGATCTCTTCCCCAATGACTATTTTTCTTTACCTGAAGATAAAGGAAATATTGACAGGAAGACATTTGGATGACATTCAGGGCATCAAGGGTCATATGATGATAGTTCTGATGGCCATTCCAGAAAGAGTTCCAAAATTGTTTTGAAAGGTGTTTTTTAAGTATAAGACAGTGCTACATGTTTTGTCCCAAATAAGTGGTCGAGATGTTGAATGATGAATTAACATGACACAAATGCCTTTACAGATGCAAGACAGTGGAGTTGAACCTGACTGTTGGGTATCACCCTGAGTGCTATTCAAGGAGCTGCATTTAAAACTCTGGATTCAACAGAGGTCATCAAGTGAACGAAGGAGTTGCCATGTGATGGTTTCTGTCGCCGCACCTGAGTTCTCAGGGGATGACCTCACCTGTAGGTCAGGAATGTCACAGAGTCAATCCACATCTGAAATTTGGTTTCATTGAAATGATTGTCTTCTCTTTCACTGATGATGGTGGTGCGTTTGCTGCAGGTTTTCCTGTCTGCCTCTTGCACCCGGGACCCTCTTTGGTGGAGCTTCAGGAAGGAATTAGAGGTAACCAAACCTCATGGAGAGGATGCGGGATGGTCTGAGAGCTCGAGCTGTGTAATTCACCTTTTGGCAGAAAGCTTGGCTTTTTGCAATTGGAAACTGTGTCTACATCTGTAATAAACAACTGAGTTTCCAGTACTGGGAGCTCTGTGAGGACACAGTCTGTTTTCATAGTATTGCAAGGTTGACAATTAATTACCAATCAGGAGGAAGGTCACATCCTAGTGACTAAGTTGTACATATGTATCAGTCAGGGAAGGCTAGACTAGGAGCTAACAGACAATGCCCAGAATTCAGTGGCATCAAACAAGGGAGGCTTATTTCTTGCTCATGCTTCGTTTCTGTTGAGGGTCATCTGAGGACTCTGCTGCACATCTTCCTTTTCTCATTCCTGGATGCAGGCTTATGGAGTGTCACCCATCATCCTAGCTGAGGGAGAGGAGAAAATGGCAAAGCATGTGGTTCAAGCTGCCTAGAAGTGATATGTTACCTCTAACGTGTTTTATTGGCCAAAGCTAGTCACGTTGCTATACTAAGTTCCAGGAACAGGAGATGTGATATGGCTGTGTACCTGAAGGAGGAAGCAGTGCTTGTCATCAATAGACTCACTCATGTTCCTTGCTGAAAGTGAAGAGGACTTGATGCACTTTTTGATGAAGATCGAAGACAACAGCCTTCAACACCTCAACATAAAGAAAACAAAAATCCTCACAAATAGACCAGTAAGCAACGTGGTGATCAGTGGAGAAAATGTTGAAGTTGTCAAGGATTTTATTTGACTTGGGTCTAAGATCAACACTGGTGAAAGCAGCAGTTAGGCAATCAGATGACTCGTTGTGTTGGGCAAATCTGCTACAAGAGATCTCTTCAAAGTGTTAAAAAGCCAAGATGTCACTTTAAGGTCTAAGATGTGCCTGATCCAAGCCGATTGCCTCATATGCTTGTGAAAGCTGGATAATGAATACAGAGGACTGAAGAAGAATTGATGCCTTTGAATTCTAATGTTGATAAAGAATACTGAACATACCATGGACCAACAAAAGAACTAACAAACCTATTTTGAAAGAAGTACAGCCAGAATGCTCCTTAAAAGCAAGGGTGGCAAGACTTCATCTCAAATATTTTGGACATGTTATCAAGAGAGACGAGTCCCTGGAAAATGACATCATGCTTGGTAAGAGAGAAGGCTGGTGAAAACGAGGAAGACCCTCAATGAGACGGATTGGCACGACGGCTGCAACGCTGGTCTCCAACATTGCGCTGATTGTGCGGATGGCACAGAACCAAGGACTGCTTCGTTCGGTTGTACGTAGAGTTGCTGTGAGGCAGAATCAGTTGGATGGCACTTAACAACAATGATGTGAGGCTATAGTATGCATCTGCAGTATTATAGGTAGGACTCCAGAAACCTAACTCAACTGAAACACTATATTGAGAGAATTCTTACATCCTTCTGAGGAAAATGGAAAGTGATCTAATCTCTGATGCTGGGTGGCCACAAGTCTTCATTACTGTCTCTTTCAGGGACTGAACCAGGGCTGGCATGGACCTCCAGGCCTCTATGATTTCTCTCTCTCTCTCTCTCATGCACATGCACGCACCCCCCAAAAGTAAATTAAAAATAACTTCCAACAAACATTCGGAGTGTTTATTATGAAGGTACAGCATCACGTCTCTGTCCTAGTCAATGAGATGGTCATGTCTCAACTCCTGCTAGACAGAGTTTCTGAAATGGCCACTATTCCTTGCTCTTGGTTTCCTCTTCTTGAGTGTTCATCATAGGCTGTTCCAGGATTTTGAGTTATCATTCATATTTCATTTTTGTAATTAGAGGTGTGAAGGCTTCTTCTTACAGGGATAAACCACCATTTCTCGGGGCATCTATCTCTGCCTTAAGTGGACTGATGGAGAAGCTCTCCCTCACTCACCAAGATTTAGGACGTTCTGGTTTCTGCTTCTCCCAGCTCGTTTATGTTAGTCTGTACCGGGCTGCTCCGGGGTACCCCAGGGCTGCTTGCTGGTGCTTTCTTGCCTGGAGCTCTTGTGTCGGGGAGTTCCACTGGGGCCTTAGCTACATTCTTCAAGGCTCCCAAAGGAACTTATGTTCACACAGAAGAGCCTCACTTAGCCAGCAAATTCAGTTCTCTGGAGTATCAGTCGGAAGTTGGAAAAGAACAGAAGAAGATCTTAGAGAACAAAATATAAAACCAAACCAAACAAAATTAGTTGCTGTCAAGTCGTTGATTCATGGTGACCCTATGTGTGTCAGAAAACCTGGTGGCGTAGTGGATTAAGAGCTATGTCAGCTAATCAAAAGGACGGCATTTCAAATCTGTCAGGTGCTCTTTGGAAACACTATGAGACAGTTCTGCTGTGACCTCTAGGGTCACTGTGAGTCAGACACGACTCAGCGGCAGTGGGCTTTTTGGTTCTATACGTGTCAGAGCAGAAGTGTGTGCCCTAGTGTTTTCAGTGGCTGATTTCTTTGGAAGTAGATCATCAAGCCTTCCTTCCAAGGTGCCTCTGGGTGGACCTGAAGCTCCGACCTTTGGCTTAGCAGCTGAGCACATTGATCACTGGGGCCACCTAGGAGCTCCTTACTCACCATGGTTACTGCCAAGGCCATGCACTAAAATTCCAGTAGCTCCTTGCTGGTTTGGTGTCCTCCACTTGGCCACCCTCCTGATTACCTTGGGTTTCTGACTTTTCTAATTTCTCGATGAGAAAACCGGGGCACAAAGAGATGAAAGAAAGGATCTGTCTTCAGTCTCGAAGCTAATGAGTGGTAGAACCGGTTCCTGTGGTCCCAGACTCAGTCACTGAATCCGTGTTTATGATGGGGACTGTGAGATAAGCAAAAAGCTTAGACTGTATTTGTTGTTTTTGTATGTTTTCATGTCATTTCCGAGTCATGGTGACCGCACGTGACGGAGTTGCACTGAGCTGCCCCATAGAGTCACCCTGGCTGCAGTCCGGATGGAAGCAGACAGCCAAGTCTTTGTCTTGTGTAGCTGGCAGGTGGGTTGGAACCCCTGACCTTTTTTTTGGTCAGCCATCAGGGGAGTAGCTGTGACATCACCAGTTCTTCCTAAACTGTTTTTAATGCTCTTTTTACACAGTAATAGAAAAATACATAATAATGGTAGGGCAAGACTCCTCAAAACGACCAAACGACCACTTAAAAAAAGTTTTAGTGTTTTAATTCTTATGCTTAATAAGTACCAGTTGGCTGGGAAATTCCAGTAAGTGGAACTTGGTTTCCTGATTTAACCCAAAGGATGCGGAGTCGCTGGAGTTTCCTTTGCTGAACATCTAATCTAGCTGCTACATGTATATAGATGCTTATGAAATAATATGTTTTGCGCACTCAAGGGAAAACCCCTGTTTGATTGGTGTCATGGTGAACAGCGTGGATTGGAGGTGGATGGCTTCAGGGACATCTCAAACAAGCAGGCCCCACCGTCACCACCAAGCTCAGTTTCCTGCGTGGAGCTCAGCGGTGACCAGCTCATTGATATTCACCTGACCTTCCGTTGTGTTGTGCTTTAGTTCTACTGTGTTCTGTAGGGTCGCTGTGACTCAAATTGACTCGACGACAGCGGGTTTGGTTTGGTTTTGATTAGAGTTTCAAAGCACCATCATGCCCATGGAAACCCTGGTGGCATAGTAGTTATGAGCTATGATTGCTAACCAGAAGGTCAGCAGTTGGGATCCACTAGGTGCTTCTTGGAAACTCTATGGGGCAGTTTTACTCTATTCTGTAGGGTCACTATGAGTTGGAATTGACTCAGTGGCAGCGGGTTGCGTGTTTTGGTCATGTCCACAGTCTCCTTTGCTCACAGCACTTCTGCCTTTTTAATCATGGCAAGCATCTGAGGTCATTTCCATCATGGGGACGCAGTGGGGCTTGGAGTGACTGACACAATGTCACACTGCAGTAAGCAGCAGAGCCTGACTTGGGACATCTAGCATAGACCATCCTGCTCTCTGTCACCCCTGGGCCATCCCCTGAACACCTCCTCTGCTCATGCACTCATGGAGGGCACCCAGAGGATAGACAAAGGAGATGCTTGTCTTCCTCAAACAAGCTTTCTCCCCACAGAAGAGAAGGCCATGGGACAATGGAGACATAGATGGGAATGACAGAACTATAAGCCAAGGAACACCAAGGGTTGCTGGCTAACATCCATGGTAGCTAGGACAGTGGCATGAAACAGATTCTCCTTCCCAGCCTCCAGAAGAAACCAACCCTGTAAAACACCTTAATTTCAGACTTCTGGTTTCTTAAGATGTGAGAAAATAAGTTTCTGTTGTCCTAAGCCAAAAAAAAGAAAAACCCAGGCCTACCAAGAAGGAGGTGGAGGAGTGCAGAGGCCTAGTCACAACATGAACCGCTTGTTCTGAGACAAAACAGGACTGGAGATTACATAAGAGTAACATCACTTTGGAACCTCAGCCAGTTTGGAGGCAAGGCTTTCTTTATCTGCTAGCTGCAATCAGCAGCCTTCTGGTTGGGAGATACCCCACAGCCTTGCTTCCTGGGTGAAGAGGAGGGTGGGAATTCCCTGTCTGCCAGGGAAAACACATGCCTTGGGATTGCTAACCAGGAAGGCACAAAGCCTTATTTGCCTACCTGCCCAAGTGTTCTGGAGAAGGGAAGAGGAGGATTCCAGCTGCAGGAAAGTGCTGGGTGACCATTGTCTGAGTCTCTTCCTGGTGTGCTGAGGATTGGCACATCCTTGGGGTGGCCTCCAACAGGACACCTGATCTTGGTCTGGTCTCTGCTGTTGATTAACTCAGGGTTAGATGTTCAGCTGGTTAGGGTACCCTGGCTTCTTATTTTTCTTGACTTCATAATTAAAGGGGTTCAACTCAAGACATTAAGGGGATTCCCTTTGTCACTTGATCTGAATGGCAAATATTAAAAGTTTGATAATAACACTTGGAGAAAGGTTGGGAACAGGTACTTTCACTCAATTTGCTGACAGGGACATTGGTGAAGCATTTCTGGAGGGCAGTTGGTACTGTGTATCAAAATTCATGATGCATGTATCTAGCAAGCCTACTCTTAGGAATTTGTCATATAGACTTACTCAGCAAAGAATAAAGCAGTAATGAATAAGGATATCATAATAACAATAATCACAAAAAAATCGAACACAAAATTGCTGTCACCAGGGGATTGGTTAAACACATAGGTGTGTGTATCCTTGGCCAAAATGGTCCAAGTATTTCAATAGAATGATATGGGAGGGTGAAAAAAATGTGATAGTAGCAGTAATAATCATAATACATCTGTATTGCCTGTTGTCTATATTTCCAGGGGCTGTTCTATTGCAAACCCTGGTGGCGTAGTGGTTAAGAGCTGTAACTACTAACTCAGAAGCTCAGCAGTTCATATCTACCAGGCAGTCCTTGGGAACTCTATGGGACAGTTCTACTCTGCCCTATAGGGTTGCTGTGAGTTGGAATTGACTCAACAGTAATGAGTTTTTGTTTTTTTTTTTAATGTTTATTCTGTTCTGAGAAACCCTGGTAGCTTAGTGGTTAAGAGCTGCAGCTGCTAACTCAAAAGGTGAGCAGTTAAAATCCACCAGGCACTCCTCAGAAACTCTATGGGACAGTTCTACTCTGTGCTATAGAGCCACTATGAGTTGGAGTCGATGCAACAGTAATTTTTTCTTTTTTTATTCTGTTCTGGGAAACCGTGGTGGCACAGTGGTTAAAAGCTGCAGCTGCTAACCAAAAGGTCAGTGGTTCGAATCCACCAGACACTCCTTGGAAAAGCTATGGGGCCATTCTACTCTGTCCCATAGAGTTGCCATGAGTCACAGTCTACTCGATGGCAATGGGTTTAGTTACAAGTTTTTAGTCAGTGAAGTTTACATGTGTTAACTCATGTGATCTTACCATAATCGTATGATAAGGTAGGCACTGGTTTTATCCCCATTTTACAGATGAAAAAGTGGAGGTACTGAGGGTGAATAGCCTGTTTGAGATCCTAATGCAGTTAGGGGTTAGATAATAGAATAAACAGATACACGGTAAATATTCTGGTCTGAGAACTTTGCTCTGTGTCTGAAGTGAAGAGTAAGTTGTAGGAAAGTGGAATCCAATTTATGCAAAGAAAATCAAATCATATAAGTATGTATGTCTGTGTGTGTACATACATGATATAGGTGAGTATGTCCGTGTGTACATACATGCCCATATTTTCATAATTGTTTTTGACAAGATACATGATAAAAAAAAAGTGGGAGGCTGGGCTTCGAGGCAGGAGGGAAGGAAACTTTTTACCTTCTCTTTAAGTCTTCTTGTGCTGTTTTGCCTTTAAAAAAAGTATATAATTTTTGTTTCACTTTTCATAAATGTTAATCCTGGCTAATCTCTTTAGGTGGTAAGACTAGGGGCCATTACTTTTTTGTCTCCAGTATTTGAAAGGCAACTAGTAAGTAGTCTTCCTTTAAGATGAATAAGTTGGACATCGTTCTTTCCAAGAAGCTCTTCTGGTTTACAAAAGCCTCATTGCGTTTCTTGAGCCTGCCCCCAGCCCTGCTTCTTATGTCACATTTCATGATACCACATTCCTGCCAACGAAGTACTCAGAGTTTGTGCAGGTAGTGGCAGACAGAGAGAAACAGGTGGGACAGGTAAGGTGCTGGATCCCACTGTTCTCTCCTGGGGTTGGCTTCTCTTTTTTCTTCCCCACTTCCCTCCCAGCTCTGACTTCCTTCCTCAGTGGACAGTTGTGTCTGAGTTCATGGTGGGGAGACCCCTGGGAGAAGGGGTTCAGTGATATGCCCCTGGGAAGGTGAATATGTGGGCTGCTGACAGCCCAGTGGTACCCAGGAGTCTGTGCCTGGAGCCCTGTGTGGGCTCCAGCCTGGACAGGTTCTTCCTGATGCCATGGTTGTCACCTCCAGCATCTGCGGTGGCTGACGCTTAACTCTGTGCCAGGCACGGTGATAATTAGCTTATGTGTAAGCACTCCAGGTGGCTCCTGCTTCTATCTTACTATTTTTCTGTTGTTCTGCAGATGAGGATTCAGATGGGCCCCTTTTTCTTTTCCCAAGTTTTCTGTAATGAAAGCAGTATGCCCCCCACCATGCGTTATGCCCCAGGGGACCAGCATGGTGACCGGAACAGTAAATGAACTGAGAAAACCCCTGAGGAAAGGAACAAAATCAAAGGGAGTAGTTGGGATTCTTGGTAAGCTGCCCCCAACTAAAAAACAAACAAACCAAACCCATAGCTGTTGAGCCAATTTTGACTCATAGCAACCCCTATAAGACAGAGTAGAACTGTCCCATAAACTTTCCAAGGAGTGGGTGGTGGATTTGAGCTACTGACGTTTTGGTTAGCAGCTAATCTCTTAAGCTCTGCGCCACCAAGGTTCCATACAGCATTTAGCATGTTGCATTGTGACTGCTGTTACGAGTTTGTTCTTGACTAGGCTGTGAGTTCCTGGTGGGTTGTAAGTGCCTAGAGACTGACTCAGGGCAACCTCCTGTGTGTCAGAATAGAGCTGTGTACCACAGGAGTTTATTTTATTGTGCTTTAAGTGAAAGTTCATAGTTCAAGTTCATTTCCACGGGATTGTCAATGTCCAGTTTTTCCAAAGGAGATTGCCAGGCCTTTCTGACTTGGCTGTTTTAGTTCTTGGGGGCCAAGCTGTTGTCTGAGCACTCAAGAAGCACCAGGAGCAATGGGTTCAAACAATCTGTCTCCTTCACTAGGCAGAGAGACGACAAAGGAGAGAAGTCAGTGGAGCTCCCTCTGAGTCACTAACGTCGTATTTGCTAGCTAAATGGTGGCCCTGGGAGGGAGGAGCGTATTGGCTCCTCCCATCTCAGTTTGCTTTAAGCAAATTAATTAGTGTGTCTCACTGAACTGAGTTGTGATTGAGGAAAGGGAAGGTACTAAAGGAAAAGAGATGAAAAGGAAAATTCTGTGCAAGTGATGGCCAGAGCAGAGTTCTCGGAGGCTCACTGGAGGGCAAACCTTGGTTGGTTTGTTAGCTGCACCCTGCCTGTATGCTCAGTGGAAACCCTGGTGCTGGTGTGGTCAAGTGCCACTGCTGCTAACCAGAAGGTCAGCAGTTCATAGCTGCCAGATAGTCCTCGGAAGCTCTCTGGGGCACTTGCTCTGCCGTACAGGGTTTCTGTGAGTCAGAAACTACTGGACAGCTGTGATTTTGGTTTGGCTTTTGGGTTACATATGCCCAGTGGGATTCACACGGTGACTCACTGGGGCAGCTGGTAGAACCTCTTTTGTGTTTGGGTATAGAACTTGTAAAAGTGAATACGGCAGATGAGATGGGGATGTGGAACACGCACTTGGAATTCAGATTGCAGTCCAATCTAGAGGGACATCCTAAACCTGCAGCATCTAGATAATCTGTGGTTAGGTGCTGTCGCGTCAGTGCCGACTCACAGCGACTCTGTATGCACAGAGAAAAACAGAATGAAACTGCGCCATGCCTACACTTGTTTTTATGCTTATGCCCGTCATTGCACCCACTCTTGTTGAGGGTCTTATGCTGACCCCCTACTTCTCCAAGCATGATGTCCTTCTCCAGGGACTGATCTCTCCTGACAACATGTCGAAAGTATGAGAGATGCAGTCTTGGCATCTTTGCTTCCAAGGAGCACTCTGCTTGTACTTTTAGAACAGATTGTTGGTTGTTTTGGCAGTCCACGGTACGTTCAGTGTTCTTCTCCAACACTGGAATTCAAAGGCATCAGTTCTTCTTCTGGCTTCCTTATTCCTTGTCCAGCTTCTGCATGTATAAGATGCGACTGAAAATACTACGGCTTTGGTCAGGCGTACTTTAGTCTTCGAGGTGGCATCCGTACTTTTCAGTACTTGAAAGGGGTTCCTTTACAGCATGTTTTCCCAGTGCAGTGCATCTTTTGATTTCTTGACAGCTGCTTCAGTGGGCATTGATTGTGGATCCAAGTAAAACGAAACCTTTGACAATCTCAATCCTTTCTCCATTTATCAGGACGTTGCTTATTGGTCCAGTTGTGAAGATTTTTGTTTTCTTGATGTTGAGGTGCAATCTGCACTGAAGGCCGTGCTCTGTGATCTTCAGCAATAAGTGTTTCAAATCCTGTTCACTTCCAGCAGGCAGGGTGGTGTGTAATGCAGGTTGTTAATGAGTCGTCCTCCAGCCCTGATGCCTCATTCTTCTTACAGTCCAGCGTCTCGGATTATTTGCTCGGCATACAGATTGAAAACGTATGGTGAAAGAATACAGTGCACTGGCCACCAATGACTAAGTCCAAAGATGAAGAAATGAAAGAGTTTTACCAGCGTCTGCAGTCTGAAATGGATGAAACATGCAATCAGGATGCATTGATGAGATAGCTCTAGAGTCAAGATTTAAGTGGAACATTCCAAGAATGCCTTCCACCTCAGGCAGATCTGCATCAACTAGGGAGAATGTAGTGTGGCCCCTGGCACCGGAGATCACAAAGAGCTCAGACTGGAGGTACTGGATCACCCTTAACAGCATTTGAAAAGCTTCACCCTGTGACTTTCAGGCAGCCCAGTTGCATTTGGTCAAAGCTACTGGACAGTCCAAGCTGCCATCTTGAAAACTTACAGTCAGAGGTTATGGACCAAAGCCAGTTGCTTTGGTAGATTTCAATTCATAGGGATCTTGTATGTGTCAAGAGTAGACCTGTGCTCCATAGGGTTTTCAGTGGCTGTTTTTTGGCAATAGATTGCCAGGCCTTTTTTCTGAGGCACCTCTGGGTGGACTGGAACCTCCAATCTTTCTGTTAGCAGCCGAGTGCATTAACCATCTTCGCTACCTTAAGCAAAGAGATGAAGCTGTAGTAGTGCAGTGGTTAAGCACTCAGCTACTAACCCAAAGGTCAGCAGTTAGATTCTACTTGTTGCTTCTTGGGACCCCTCTAGACTTCTGCTCCATCCTAGAGGGTGGCTATGAGAATCGACCCCACAGCAATGGGTTTTTTAAGCACAGAAGCAGAGCCCATTTCCACTTCACAGACTGAGTAAAGGAAGCTTTTTCAGTAAAGGTTTGTGAGAATGGGGAATTGCTCAGAAGTTTTCTAGGACTTGGAGGAAAAGCAGCTTGGCATTATGGGTATACGTGATACCCAGATTGCTCCACAGCATGCTGGGAGGATGGGAGCCCTTGGCCATGATTCCGAGGAAGGCCATCTGCAAGAAGAGTAGGCACCTGGCTTGCCCTCTCCACTCTTAAGTTAGCATAGGGACTCCCCAGGTCTAGGACATGGGACAGCAGGCCAGGGAAACCTTAAGGAGGTGAGGGCTGTCATAGCCTGTCTCATACATGGTGGCTCCTTCTTTTCTGTTCACGTCTGCACTCAGCTGATGGCATCTGGAGACACTGAGGTCCTCTTTGTGTGCCAGGAGTTGGCCTGAGTGATGGACTGCCACGCCGCCTATCTTTGGTGCTCCAGGCACTGGTCCGAGGCCAACCCATTGGGAGCCCCAACATCGTATGGCCCTGGAGCAACGGTACCATGCATGTCTCAGGCTCCAGTGATGAGGCTGGAACGAAAGCACTCAGGAGTCGATCCCTTTGTGGGATGGTGGCTTTTTTTTTTTTTTTTAATAATTCACTTGTTGTTGTTGTTGTTGAGAATATACACAGCAGAACATACACCAATTCAACAATTCCTGTGTAAACAATTCAGTGACACCGATTATATCCTTCAAGTTTTACAAATACTCTTAACCCACCTTTTCCAAATTGCTCTTCCTCCATTAACAGAAACTCACTGTCCTCTATGGTTCCTATCTTGCCTTTCAAGTTGTTGTTGATTCAGTCCCACCTAGATAGTTCTTAAAAGAGTGTAATGCTGGAGGCAGACAGTTTTTACTAGGGGAGAATGGCCGTACTGAAATATTCCCTGTGCACTCTAGAAGAACCAAGAGCTGTGAGCAGACAAGAATGCAGCCTGCTGGGCTGGGAAGACATGCTGTGGGTAAGGATTGGTGGCTTCCAAGCGGAAAGAGGGACATGAGGCCTGGTGTGTCCCCAGCTGTGGGAGTGGAAGACTGAGTGGTTTCAGCAGCTGCTTCCTCTTTGAGCCAACCCTTGACTGGGCTGAGTGAGTGCCCAACCCTGGTTCTCCTGGCAGAGTTTCTGCAAGGAGCAGGGAGGGAGCAGGAAGGGATGCAGTTTGCATCCAGAACTTTCACCTGAAAAAACTGAGCACATGGTATGAATCAGTTTTTATAAAACTCTAGACGATGCCAACTCTTCTATGGGGACAGAAAGCAGATGACGTGATTGCTGGGGCAGGGTGAGTACTGGAGGGCTACTGAGGTGCCCGAGAAGCCTGTAGGGGTGATGCATATTCACTTTATAGAGTTTGGTGATGGTTTTGTGGGTATAGACATATATCAACACACGGAGCTCTGGTAGCGTGGTGCTTAAGTGCTCGACTGCTAACTAGCAGATGGGTGGTTTGAACCCACCAGCTGCTCCATTAGAAGAAGGATGTGGCAGTTGGCTTTCATAACAATTCCAGCTTCTGAAACCCTATGGGGCAACTCTGCTCTGACCCCCAGGGTCACTATGAGTTGAAGTCACCTTGACGGAAGTGAGGTAATGGTTTTAGAGCAGAAGGTATGACTTTGTTTCTGCCTCTCCCTCTCTTCCTCATCATGTTCAACCTGCCTAACCCGCAGCCTCCTGGAGTGAGGGAGGGATGGGCTGCTCAGGCTGCTTCTCCATAAGCCTCTGCTCAGCCCCAGCTCACTACATCTTCTAGATCAAGTTCTTTGTATCTCAAGTTATTATTGAAAGAGAATTTACAGACCACAAAGTTCACCCTTTTAAAATATACAGTTGATTGATTTTCTTTTTTTTAGTGTATCTGAAAGCTATGCAAACATCATCACTTTCTAATTCCAGAACATTTCACTGTCCCCAAAGCAACTCCATGTCCTTTTGAGCAATGAGGATTAATGACGACACCCAGAGAAGAAGAGCTGGCTCCCTGTCCATCCTGACGAGCCTAGGTTCCAAAACAGTGTCTGTGTTTGCATAGCACTGGCATTTGTTATACAGGAAGAAACTAGGTGTTGGGTGCTATTGCGTGTCTTCTGAGGAGAGAGGACCCTGCTGATACCTGGCTCCCACATGGATTGAACACTGCCCATCCCCCAAGAAAGGAACATGCTCATTCCACTGAAGCACCTGGTACTAGCTCTGACCTTTAGAGAATGTCATTTTGGGGTGGCAGCCTGTTAGACACAGCCCACGATGCTCCACGGGAAACCAGTAACTAGGATGTCCCTGTCTTTTAGAGCAAATAAGACAAGTCAGGTTTCCCCTCCTCCTTTGAGAAGTAGCTTTGCTCTTTAGAGCAAAGGTGAAGAGAGTTTGGATCCTGGAGAAGCGTGGTAGGGCTCTTAGGAGAGTTCTAATGCAGCCGGGCTGCCAGCGCCCACCTTGACTGTCCTTGGCCTCGGTTGGATAGCCTTTCAGTCACCTCCTGTGCATGGCTGACGGTTCCCAGTGCGTATCCACCAACACAGGTGTGCAGCTCACTTGCTCAGTGCACAGCTGCCTTTTGAGCTGGGATGTCATGGATCGAATTGTGTCCCTCCAAAAATGTATGTGTTGATTTGTCTCAACTAGGAGTCACAATATGGTGCCCTTCCTCCCACGTGTTGTGAAGCCTGCCTTCGTGATATTGATGATGGAGACTGGGCTGCAGCTGTGTTAGTGAGGCAGGATTGAAGCTGCAAGCTTGTGGCATATAAGGGAGAGAAGTGAGCAGAGGAAGCTGGGAGCCTCAGACCACCAACAGAACAGAGCATGTCCTTTGGACCTGAGGTTCCTGTGCCGAGATGCTCTCCTTGAATTTGGACTCAGCCTACCAGACTGTGATACCTTCCCGTGTTGAACGGACTTGTAAATGGATTTGCGGCTTACCAGACTGTGACAATAAAAGCTTCTCTTCATGAAGCCTTCCACTCGTGGTGTTTTCTGTTGGAGCTGTACCAGGTGACTAAGACAGGTGTGCCGCTCACTCGCTCAGTGCACAGCTACCTTTTGAGCTGTTTGTCTGACCCAGGGCGCCTGCCATGGAGAACACAGCCCTCAGCAGAGAACTCCGGTATCACACAGACTTCCTAGAGCAGGGTCCCTAGTTTCCTGATGGGAATGAGGGACCTGCCTTCTGAAGCCAGTTAGCACTTGGGGACACAGCAGATGCAACAGTGGCTGATGTGAGTGAGGCAGGTGGGCTTCTGGCTGCTCAGCAGCCTTGTTGAGTGGTCTGCCCTGCTAGGCATGCGTAAGAAGCGACTTCTGTTAGCAAAAGTGTCTGTTCTCTATTGCTTTCTAGACAGGGCTGGGTGGCATGCAGTGTGTGTGTTAACAGATGTTAGAGGCTGTGGCATAAGGACGAACACTGGGCTGGGAGTCTAGTATTGTAGTCTTGTCTTAGGCTGGGTTTTCTAGGGAAGCAAAACCAGTAACATGTGTAGGTACAAGGAAAGATTGATAATACCTAGATAGATAGATAGATGTAAATACAGGAAACAGCTCACGCAATCACAGAAGCTGAATGTCCCAAGTTCTGGCACAAGCTTCATGTGGCCACGGAAGCTGGGGAACCCAAAGTCAGCAGGTCAGAGACCAGAGTTCTAGATCACTGGTAGTGTAGGCCAGTGGATCCCAAGCTCGTGGCGAGACGAAGCGGCAGAGGCTGGCAAACCCAGGATAGGCAGGTCAGGGAGCAGGACTCTCAAGTGCCGACTGTAAGGATTGATGAATCCAGCAGCTGCTAGTTCAAGTCCAGGAACCAGACGCTGGAAGTAGAGAGCAGGAGGTCCTGGCTACATGAGCAGTCCAGCAGTAGTAGTGGAAGGTCGAGAGATGAGAGAGCTGAGGGGCGGGAAGCCACCACAAACCCCACCCTGCCACTTAATACAGCAGCCAAATACGGAGTAGCCAAGTTGACACAATCCTGACCACTACAAGTCTGTTCTAGAATATTCTGATCACTACTTGGTCATTGTCTACTGCATGTTCTGGATCCAGTATTTAATCTCTCTGGACCTCATTTTCTCATCTGTAAAACAATAGCTATGAACTAGATGATCCTCAGGTTTTTTACCCAAAAAAATATGCTCTCACTGTCTGTGAAAGGCTAATGGTTTGGGCACAGATTTAATTTTACTGTGATTAAAGGGGTACTTTTTCTGTGGCGGAAACCCTGATGGTGTAGTGGTTAGTGCTGTGGCTGCTAACCTGAAGGTCAGCAGTTTGAATCTGCCAGGCGCTCCTCGGAAACTGTATGGGGCAGTTGTACTCTGTCCTATAGGGCCACTGTGAGTTGGAATTGACTCAGCGACAATGGGTTTGGATTTTTGTTTTGTGACCTGGCTCCTTCACGCATCTGCAAGAAACAGTGACACCTTTTAGACCTCCCCTCTCGCCGACTCGATGGCCCTTGGGTTTTGGCTCTCTCAGCTTTTCCAAACCTTGTCTGGTTTGAAATAGTAACAGTGTTACAATACTGCCATTTTAAGGACATTATTAAAATGGCCCTGTTTCTTTCCTGTGGGATGTAATTCCCACCACTCTTGGTCTTCTGTTTGGGAAGCCAATTGCTAGTTTGTGATTCAGAAATGAAAATACTGCAGGGATGTATTGGCTTGGTCTTTTTAGGAGAGGAGAGGAGGGAGGCGGGATAAGTGGTGGAGAATGAGGAATTTCCTGCTGTTCTTTCAGTCTGTTTGGAAAGCTTGCAAATGAAATGTGTTTCCTTTTGTCCTTTTCTACTCAGCAAATATCGACTTTGACTCTTGGCTGTGAGTGGACCTGGAACCAGCGTGGCTAATCTTTATTTAGGGCTTTATCTTCTCCAGGGCCAGATCTGCCAAAACTCCTTGCTGCAGCCGCTGACTGGGACCTGCTGGGGGCCTTGATTGCTCTTTACTCTGAGGCTCCACACCCAAGACAAAGTACCAGGCAGAGTTGGAAGGGCGGCTGGAGAACTTTTTTGGGTACTTACTTGTTTTCAGGCCTGCCAAGACTGCACTTGAAACCCAAATTATTCAGAAGCAAAATAGTCCAGCTTCCTGTTAACACTGTGTCTCCCTGCTGAGTGCAGGAGTCATGGGCTAGTTTCCTGAGATCTGTATGGTCCAGCATTTGGTAAAATGGCATCCCAGAGGCAGTTGGCATCTGTGGCTTGCCCCTCATGCTGAGTTTAGGGGGAGAACAATGTAGTAACCTCAGGACAGGAAGTGTGGGGTACTTCAGCAGAGCCCAAGTGCTGCCCAAGTGGATGTCTCCAAAAGTGTGTCTTGTGTGCAAAGGTGAAGCAGGCAGAGCCAAGCTTGCTGGACCCAGAGAGAGCGAGGGAGAGAAAGAGAGCCAGAGAGTGAGCCCTGGTCCAGGCAGAGGGAAGGGATACAGATGACAAGAGCTGGAGAAAATGATGAGTATTTTTTAAAGATAAAAAGCACTAGAAATACCTGAGCCACAGTCATCTCTCTGATCAGATGTTAGATCACGTCACCGCCTTTCCTCTAAATCTCCTAATGACTTAAACAACTAGAGTGATATTTCATCAGACAAGACAGATGTCCAGATTTAGCTTTGCAGCTCTCTACAACCAATAGCATGCATTCTGAAGTCACCCAAATCTCCCTTGCCCACGTTATCCAGTGCTGCTGTAACGGAAATACAACAAGTAGATGACTTTAACAAACAGAAATTTATTTCCTCACAGTGTAGGGGGGCTAGAAGTCTAAATGAAGGGTGCCAGGTCTAGGGGAAGGCTCTCTCTGTCGTCTCTCAAGGAAGGTCCCTGACTCTCCTGAGCTTCTGCTTCTGCGCAGTGTTTATGTGACTTGGCGTCTCTCTTCTTCTATTTTTACTTCTTTGGCTTGCTCGTCTAATCTCTTTTCTATCTCAAAAGAGATCTAATTAACAGGCATCCTACACTAATCCTGTCTCATTAAGATAACAAAGACAACCCATTTCAAAATGGTATTATAAACGTAGGCCTAACCCCCCTAAAAAATAAGCTCATGGTGTTGAGTTGGTTCTGACTCATAATGACCCCATAGGACAGAGTAGATTTGCCTTATAGAGTTTCTAAGGAGTGCTTGGTGGATTCGTCAGCAGCCCTAGCACTTAATCGCTATGCTGCCAGGTTTTCCAATAGCAGTTAGGATTTACAGCATATATTTTTGGGGGACACAATTCAATCTGTAACATTCCACCCTTTGGCCTCTCAAAATTTATGTCCTTGGCACATGCAAAACACATTTATCCCATCACGTAATTCTAAAAGTCTTGAATCAACTGCAAGTTCAAAACATCATTTTTTGAATCATCTACATATAATGTGAGTGAAACTTTCAGTGTATTTCCCCCTCTTCATCTGTGGACTTGTGAAATCTAGACTACAACTTCTCTGTTTCCAAAGCACAGTGGTAGAACAGGCAGAAGGTAGAATTTCGATTACACACTGGAGAAATTGAAGGGAAAGAAGCGATAATGGGCACCAACGAAGTAAAAAACCCAGAAGAATAATTTATGTTAGTTTTCAAGGCTTGGAATTAATCCTCTGTTCCCTGAAATCGTCTGGGCAATGGTGTTTTCCTATAGATTCTGGAATTGGCCATGGCCTGTGGATTTTGGTTGGAGGGCTTTTGGCTCTGGGCTTCAGCTCTGCCTTCTAGGCCCACAGGGATGGCAACTCTGTTCCCTTGGCTTTGGGTGGCCCCATTTTCCTAGTCCATCTGAGTTGTGACTCCATCTCCTAATCTCTGGCAGGCCCTGTTTTCTGCCCCTTGGGTGTGGCACTCCCACCCTCTTGGCTTTGAGTGGCAGTCTGAACCTCCTAGCACACCTTGGTGGTAGTCCCACACCCCAGAACCAAGTTGGCAAAGACCTGACTCTTTGGTACTTAGAAGACAGTGTCCTGACCCTTTGAGATCCAGGAGAACAGGGCCTCACCCTTTGAAAATGAGAAGGGACTGCTTCCTGGGGCGTTTCCAACAGTTCTGCTGAACTCTGTACTGCTCCAGAGATAATCCTCTTCTTTTCCTGGAGGACAACAGAAGTAGCTGCATAGCCTGTTTCTTGCCTGTGGAATTTCAAGAAGCAGGCAGTTTCCTTTCCTTTTGTTCTGTCTTTGACCCCTTCAGTGTAAGCTGATGAGTTTTCTCTTGTGGTAGTTGGCTAGATCCATCAGTCACAGGCTTAATCTCAATGAAAGATGGTGTAGTCATGTCCTTGGTGAACACTCTAGGACACACATCCTTTGTTTGTACACCAGAATTTTCCGGATGTTTAAGTTCTATTTTTATTTCACCCAGTTCATTTTTAATTCCATCGCTTTCCTCTCTCATTTTATGGTAAGTGGCATGGAGAAACCAAGCAGCCCTTTTTAAGACTTTGCTTAGAAATGTCGTCAGCCAGATATGCAGATTCATTGCTTGGGAGCTGTCTTCGTGATCTAATGCTGCTGTAACAGAAATACCAAAAGTGGATGGCTTTAAAAAGAAAAGTTTATTCTGTCACAGTCTAGTAAGCTAGAAGTCTGAATTCAGGGTGCTAGCTCAGGGAACGGCTTTCTATGTCGGCTCTGGAGAAAGGTCTTTCTAGTGAGACTTGCCCTGGGCCAGGAGCTTCTCAGCACAGGAAACCCAGATCCAGAGGCCGTGCTCCACGCTGGGTGCTTCTTTCTTGGTGAAATGAGGTCCTCTTCTCTCTGGTTGTTTCACTTTTATCTCTTGAGAGATAAAAGGTGGTACAGGCCACGTCCCAGGGAAACTCCCTTTGTATTGGATGTGACTTGAGTAAGGCTATTAAAACCAAAACCAAACCCTGTGTCATCGAGTCGATTCTGACTCATAGTGACCTTACGGACAGAGTAGAACTGCCCCATAGAGTGTCCCAAGGAGTACCTGGTAGATTTGAACTGCTGGCCTTCTGGTTAGCAGCTGTAGCACTTAACCTCTATGCCATCAGGATCTCCAACGGTATTATTACAGTCCCTCCTTAATCCTCTTTAACATAATCCAGTCCTGCCCCATTAACCAGAGGCAGAGATTAGAATTTACAATATATACAAAAACTACAATTATACGATAGAGGACAGACATACAATACTGGGAATCGTCACCCAGACAAACTGCTGCACACTTTTTTGGGAGACATCATTCAGTTCATGACAGAAGGTTTACCTTCCACCAAACATTGGAACATAATTCAGACAAGTTCTTTGCCACAAAGAAAGTATAGCCCTTTCTTCTGTGTCCAGTCACCTGTTGATTATTTTCTTTAAAACCTCACCAGAAGAACAATGTCCACTGTGTATTCTCTGAGATGGCAGGTGTTTTCTCTATGCCTCTCCTCACTTCTTCTGAGCCCCCACCAGAATTGCTTTTTGACTTGCGTAGTTCTGCCAAATTTTGTTCCAGGTAATCCAGGCTTTTGCTATTCATTACCGTAAACCTCTTCCAGCCTCCACCCATTATCCAATTCCAAAACCTCTTCTGTTAGTTGAGGTATCTGTTAGAGCCTCACCTCACTGTTCCAGAACTAAATTCTGTCCTACATCCACTACTGTTGAGCAGATTCCAGCTCCTAGTGACCCTAGAGGACTGTGTAGAACTGCCCCAAAGGATTTCCAAGGCTGCCTTTCTTACAGAAGCAGACTGCCACAACTTTCTTCCATGAAGCAGTTGGTGGGTTTGAACCACTGAACTTTGGGTTAGCAGCAGGGCGCTTTAACCACAGGGCCACGAGGTGCTGGAATAACAGAAATACCACAAGTGGATGGCTTTAACAAACAAATTTATTTTCTCACAGTTTAGGAGGCTGTTGTTACTGTTAGGTGCTGGTGAGTCCGTTCCCAGTCCTAATGGCCTTTTGTAAAATGGATTGAAACACTGCCAATTCCTGTGCTGTGCCCCTAGTCATTGCCATGTTTGTGCCCGTTGTTTCATCAGCCCTGTTTGTTGGTCTCTTTGGGGGTCTTCCTGTTTTTTGCTGGCCCTTGTGGCTTTCTCCAGGGACTGATCCCTCCTGATTAGACGTCCAAAGTATATGAGACAAAGTCTTGGGATCTTTGCTTCTAAGGAGTGTTCCGAGACACATTTGCTTGCTCTTCTGACAGTCCACGGTATATTCAATATTCTTTGCCAGTGCTGTTAATTCAAAGGCGTCAGTTCTTTGGTCTTCCTTATGCATTGTCCAGCTTTTGCAAGCATGTGAGGTGACTGAAAATACCATGGCCTGTGTTAGGTGCACCTTAGTCCTCCCAGGGACATCTTTGCTTTTCAGCACTTTGAAGAGGTCTTCTGCAGCAGACTTGCTCAGTGCAGCACGTCATCTGATTTGACTGCTTCTTCCGCAGGAGTTGATTTGTGGATCCAGGTCGAATGAAATCATTGGCAACTTCAGTCTTTGCTGATCATGACGTTGGTTATTGATTCATTTTGTCAGGATTTTTGTTTGCTTTATGTTGAGGTACAGTCCCTACGGAAGGTTGTCTTTGTGCTCTCTCTCTAAGTGCTTTAGGTCCTTTTCAGCAGGCAAATTTGTGTCACCTGCATATTGCAGGTTATTTATGTGTCTTCCTCCAGGCCTGGCCGTAAAGATCATGGCCTAGAAAACTCAATGGGACAGTTCTGCTGTGTCACATGGGGATGCTGTGAGTCAAAATGGAGCTGACGGCACCTAAAAGCAACAATAGTTCTACCAAAATGTATTTGGTGTGTAGTTTTGCAACTACAGATTTCTCCCAGAGTGCCTTTCTCCATCAGCACCTGACGCTACCTTGTCTCTTTCAAAGCTGCAGTCTTCCTTCATGTGAGTGAATCAGGATTAGTTAACTCATCCCTTTTGGATGAGCATGAAGTTTCCTCCAGTTTTCCTCTGTTACAGATGTTGCTGAAATAATTATTAGGCATACATATTTTTGCATGCTTGGGTATTTCTGTACAGTACTTACAAGGAAAATTGCTGGGTTAAAGCCAATGGACATTTTAAGTTTTAATAAAGATATACCACTAGAAAAAACTGAGGCCACTCACAGTTCTGTCACTGTTAAACAGCTCCTTTGCTGCCAAGTTGATTCCCACTCATAGTGACCCTGTGGAACAGATTAGAACTGCTTCCTCTCTCTCCCGTGGTTTCTCTGTTATTTCTCCTGTTATTAACATTTTATATCATTACAGGGAGTAAACTAGTATTGCTAGATCATTATTAACTAAAAGGCCATGGTTTATATTAGGGTTCCCTGTTGGTGTTGCACAGTTCTAAGAGTTTCAACAGATGCACAGTACTGTGTGTTCATCCTTACAGTATCATACAGAATAATTGTGCTGCCCTAAAAATGCCCCGTGCTCCTCCTGTTCAGCCCTCTTCTGTCCTTTAAACTCCAATAACTGCTGATCTTTCATCA
Source organism: Heterohyrax brucei (assembly GCA_028571685.1). Lineage (NCBI taxonomy): Eukaryota > Metazoa > Chordata > Mammalia > Hyracoidea > Procaviidae > Heterohyrax > Heterohyrax brucei. Next base: position 112,159,374 of record CM053151.1, on the reverse strand, counting down.
TCTTTATAATTTCGCTTTTCCCTGTATGTCATATTGTTGGAATCATACAGTATGTAGCTGATTCAGACTGCCTTGTTTCACATAAAACCCCAAACCAAACCCACTGCTGTTGAGTCGATGCTGACTCATAGCAACCCTATAGGACAGAATAGCACTTCTCCGTGGCGTTTCCAAGAAGCACCTGACAGATTTGAACTGCCGACCTCTTGGTTAGCAGGTGTAGCATTTAACTACTAGACCACCAGGGTTTCTGAGTCTTTCACATAACATCTGCGTTTAAGGTTCCTCCATGCCTCTTCATGGCATCCCTTGTGGTGTAGTAGTTAGGGTCAGCAGTTTGAATCTGCCAGGTGCTCCTTGGAAACTATGGGGCAGTTTTATTGTGTCCTGTAGGGTAGCTGTGAGTTGGAATTGACTCAAGAGCAATAATTTTTTTTTTCTGATATGTCTTTTCATAGCACTGTGCTGGTTTTTTTTTTGTTTGTTTGTTTTTGTTTTTTAGCCAATCTTTTAAATCTCAGCTAAGTATTTTAAAGAGACACTTTTATCTTGCGGTGATACAATTTCAGCTCATTTTTTTCTTTGATTGTTATTTTACATCAGAATACAGAGAGTAGTATTTGAGATAAGCATTTCTTAATAGGCTTTCGTATCTGATTCACATGTTCTGGTTTGCCGAAACCTGAAACCTAAGTCTGATCCCTTTCCCATTTTTCCAACATTCTCTTCAGAGCCCGTTGGTTTATGGGGCTGTTGCCTGCAGGCTCTTGAATCTGAACACATCCTTTTTTTTCAGGACTCCATGAAATGGCAGATTCTCAAGACCTCAGGTCTTAGTGAGGGGCAAAGCTGAGGAATCTTCCTGAAGCTGTTGTAAGCTAAGCTCCCATCAGCACAGGCTTCCTGCAGCAGGCTCTGGAGGACCCATTTCCTTGCCCAGATGGCCTGCTAGCCGGGACACCTGGCTGAGGAGGAAACGCCCACACGTGCCTCCTGCGTCTGCATTAGTGCCGCTCCTGTGCTGCCTGCAGGTGTCCCAGGGGGATCAGCGGGATGCCTTCCCCACTCTCCTCCAAGAATGGCAGGAGCTGGAAATGGGATTGGCCAGGGAACTTTTCAGTAGCGACTCCAGTCAAGCAGCTGCTTGTACCAACGGTGGGTGAATGATGCTTGGAACGTCGCCATGATGGGGAGCCCCTCTTTTCAGAACTGAAATAAGAATAAACACAGTCATCTCTAGCAAAAATGATACCGTGCTGAGTGTCCTCAGCCTTGCCTTTCTCTCTCTGTCCCTACTTCAAGGACATATGCTTAGAACATACCTTCATGTCTGCTGGAAGTGCAGGAATCTGCACTGTCACCTCTACCCCTACTTTCCCACCAGCTCCTTCTGGGGAATGATCCTGGCGTCAGTCATTTACATGTTAGTATAAACTTAAGGTACTGGCTTTAGACTTTAGGAAATGGATTTAGGTAATGAGCTTTATTGTTAGTTGCCATCGAGTTCATTCCAACTCCTGGTGATCCAAGTGTGTAGAGTAGACTTACTCCATAGGGTTTTCAAGGCTGTGACTTTTCAGAAGTAATTTGCCAGGACTTTCTTCTGAGGTACCTCTGAGTGGGTTCGAACTGCCAACCTTTTGCTTAGGTGTCAAGTGTTTAACCTTTTGTGCCACCCAGGAAACTGAAAAGAACATTAAGTGTTGTTGTTAGGTGCTGTTGAGTCTGATGTGACTCATAGCTGCTCCATTTGACGGATTGGAACTGCCTCATAGAGTTTTCTAGACTGTAACCTTTGCAGAAACAGATTGCCAGGGCTTTCTCCTATGGAGCTGCCGGATAGGTTGAAACTGCCAGGCTTTCAGTTAGCGGCCAAACTCTTAGCTGTTGAACCTCTTTGAGCTTTACCTAGGGGCCTTAAAGAGGTGAGTCTCTCTTACTGTGAAAACCTTTCATGACTGTGACCTTCTCTTCGGTGTTCCTGGTGACCCAAGAAGCTATTTGGACAGGGCAGAAAGTGGGGTGATAGTGTCTTCCTCTGAAATTGAGTGATTCTGGAAACTTCCCCATCACCCGATCACCGATCATTTTGGATACTTTCAAAAAAAAGTATGTCTTTTATAAGCTCTTTTAATTTAAACTCTGTTTTAATACACGTACATCAAAAGGATAGTGAGTGGATATACGCAAAGATTTTAAAAAGTGAATATGAGGTGTTAAGACAGGCAGGCGAGGGGTGATGAAGATTTAACTTGTGGGACTGTCACCCTCAAGCTGTAGTAATTCTGAATGAACACGGGAACACAGCGAAGTTCCATTCATTCTGGCCTGTTCTCAGGCTGTCATCTGTATGGTGACGAGTTACTGACAGGTTATGCAAAGAACTGGAAATACAGCAATCCCAAGGCCAGCGCAAGGAAAGTCTTGTTAAATGATACCTTTGTCTGGAGGCTCTTTGCAGAACTGTTGACCAAGGGGCATAACGCAGGTGCCAGTGGTCACTGACAAATGTAGGGCTCCGGTTTGAGCATTACACCTCCTGACAGTCACCCAAGACCCCGGGTTGGCCTTTTTACTCTTTGCTACGTGGGCTTCACCTCACCTGTAACCAGGCATCTAATCCACAGATGTCCTCAGGCCTTGTTTGGTTCATGGAAAACACTGGCCACCTCACCCCAAACCTGGATGAACGTTCTCAGCATCCTATCAACACCAAAATGAGCGGGAGCTAAGATTGGTGTCTAGTTAGGGGATGTCACGACAGAAAGATACCATCAGTCAGAATGGGCTTTTTTTCTTCTACCCCCTGCTAGAAAGCTTGAGATTTCTACTTGTAGAATCTTGGACTCCTCACTCTGAAGAGAATTTAGGCTTCTTCCAGGCTGCTCCCATCAATTGCAGACAGGGAGAACGGACCAGCTCTTTAAGCCGTTGCACCCAAACCATGCAGTGTTGCAAAGATCCCTAGGAATGAAGGGCCAACCACATGGGACCTCTCTCATCTACACCATGTTCCAGATTAGTTTAACAATGAACCTTGAAAGTTGTTTCTTTCCAAAAGTTGTTTCTTTGCACAGGGAGCAAAGTTTTAAGGAGATACAACAGAGAAAGGTAATTTTGCTGAGCTGGAAGAACTTTAGAGACAAGCTGTTCCTGCTGTTACTGACAGAAGAAGATACTGATGCCCAGAGTAGTTCTTGAGGTCGTCCACCCAAGGTCACAGAGCTCTAAGTCCCACTTAACAGCTACAGGGGTTGGGCCACAGGCGGATTGTTGAAGGTTCAGCACGGGCGAACAGAGTCCTAGAGGGGACAGAAACAAAAAAGGGATCGTGCCGTGGGAGCCAGGGTCTCCAGGATACTTGGTAGGAGCTGTCAGTGGCAGCGGTGGACCCCACAGCAGACTTTTGTACATCTGTACCTCGGTGGACAGGTACCAACAGGATATTTATTTCTCATGCTCTCCGCCTGGCCTGTAACTTCTGAGGCAGTGATGTTGGCAGTTCTCTAAAACACTATGCCCTGCAGAACGCATCTCCTTCAGTCCTGGTTCAGAGACATTCCTATGGAAATTAGGAGAGTGTGAAGGCCTAGTGAAATGGTCCAGAGCTGGGTCTCCCCGGAAACTGTGACAGGCACCCGTCTTGGCACAACAGTCTCTTTCCTGCCAGTCACCTGACTCAGGAATGCAAGGACTGAGCATCAGGAGCTGCATGGTGACACCCCTCTAAGACTGCTTGGGTCCAGCCCGATTGTTCCTGAAAGGTGGAAAATGGAACGCACAGGTCCATTGTCATCTCTGACCCCAACCAGCAAGTGGATCCTGCTGTCAGGATGCATTATTAGTGACGTAGGGACAGTGGGATGTGGCCGGTGTGACGCAAGTGACAGAAGTGTCCTTGTGTTGGTTTTCTGCTATATTTGCTAGACCACCTGCTCTGCACCCCAAGCATCTGCTCTATTGCCCTTAACTCATGTCCTGCTAAGTACTCTGACTTTGAGGCCAACTGGGTTTCTTTAGAAGACTGCTCTCTGGGCCTCCCCGGCCCACCTTCCTGAGAGGCCTGCTGAGGGTAACTTCCTTGGAGTTTGGGGAGGGCAAGGCTGCCGGACGCCCACGGTGAGCTGGCCAAGTGTTACACATTTGGGGTTGTGGATCTGACAGCACCGCCCAGTGCTCTGAAGGGGAAAGGAAAATGTCCCGTACAGTGGCCTCCTGCCCCTGACAAACATAGTTCTTCCAAATGTCACCTTGGCATTTTCTTCTCAAATAAATTCTGTCTTGTACATATCACAGGAAAACTGGAAATAGAGAGTTCAGAACTTCTGCATTTCTTTCTCAGTCCTCTGACTTGCCTGGTAACATGCTGAACTGTTAAAAGTTCTTTCATGGATCAATGTAAACTTTGGCCCTGAAGAGTTTTACCTGTTGAGTATTAGAGTCCTGTGGTTGGCGAGCTGCTGAAAAGAATTTGGACTTCCACCGTGTGTGTGTGTGTGTGTGTGTGTGTGTGTGTGCGCGCGCGTGTGTGTGTGTGTGTGTAGGAAACCAATTAATATTAATTGGTTGTGAGGAATCCACTGGATTTTTTTTTTTTGGTTTTGTTTTTTGTCAATCCCATCTGTTTCATAAGGTCAGAGCTATCCTGAGAACACGGCCACCAGAAGCTAAGTTATGATGGGCAGAGTTTGGGCAGAAGAACTGCATTGGATCAGTCACTCAAGAATGTAGCAGTAAACCAAAAAAACCCCACTGCCGTCAAGTCGTGTCCAACTCATAGTGACCCTAGAGGTCAGGGTAGAACTGCCCCCTAGAGTTTCCAGGGAGCATTCAGTAGATTTGAACTGCTGACCTTTTGGTTAGCAGATGTAGCGCTTAACCTACTAGGCCACCAGGGTTTTCGAAAGTAGCAGTGCTGGAAAGGAAGTGCCTTGAATTTAGAAAGAAACTCTGGTGATGCAGTGGTTCGGTGCTCAGCCGCTAATGGAAAGGTCAGTGGTTGGAACCCACCAGCTGCCATAGGGGAGAAAGATGTGGCAAGCTGCATCCCTAAAGATCACAGCCTGGAAACCCTATGGGCATGTCTGCTGTGGGGTTTCTATGAGTTGGAGTTGCCTTGATGGCAACACCTTTGGCTTGGCTTGGTTGGCTGTCGAGAGATAAGTGACCTCTTGGACCAACCACATGAAGGAATTTTGTGCTTTAGTTCTTCATGAAGCCCTTGTGAAACGCCAGAGAGAAGTGGGATCACCCCGTTTTGAACATAGAGACCCGAAGACGTACAAGGTCACACGGACACAGTGTCTCTGAGGCAGAGCTGAAGTTTGAACCCGAGATTTCTTATAGTGAAGTGACAAATTTAAGTTTTCCTCTTTTTCGGTCTCAAAAGGACCTTGGAAAGAATTGGCTGTGGACTCTCAGCGTGGTGGGAGGAGAGAAAGGAAGAGCGATGGGATCGGGGAAGAGGCCAGAAAAAATCCAGCTCCTTCCATATCTGCCTGTGAAAGCCTTGGAAGTCTTCGTACACAGTGTGGTGGCCTAAGGAAACTGCCGGGTGGGCGTTGGGGCCTCTTCCTCATGAAGAGGCTTCTTCTGGCTGCAGAGTGAACACTTAACACCGGCCACACAGAGCATGTCCTCGCCTTTGCCTGGATCGTGTTCTACACAGCAGTGCAGATGACTGACTTCCTTGGCCTGGGGGTGGCAATCAGTTGGAATTCCCTGATAGATAAATTCATTTCCAAGTTATTTCACAGAGTTTATATTAGGAAGCAGAAAAGTTTTCTAAGAAAATCCCCCTGCCATGGAGTTGACCCTGACTCATCGCAACCCAATAGGACAGAGTAGAACTGCCCCATCAGGTTTCCCAGGCCGTAATCTGTATGGCAGCAGGCTGCCACACTTTCTTCTGTGGAGCAGCTGGTGGCTTCAGACCGTGAAACAAATATTAGAAGAGATTTCAAGGTTAACAGTTTATCTTTGTCGTGTATATATGAAAAAAGACACCCAGGATCCACTGTAGATGTTTACTTTTAGCTGTGGATATTTACAGTCAAGGAAAACAGCCTGGGAGCCAGAGGGACAGATTTAGTGGGGCTGCTGTTTGTTTGGAAAGATTGGGTTTTCCGTGTTGCATCCTACGGAACCTTCTGGGTTCCCAGGATATGGGATACAGTTCTGTAGGTTTGGGCAATACACAGAGTTTTCAGAAATCAATTGCCAGGCTTTTCTTCTGACACACCTCTGGGTGGGTTCCAACCACCAACCTTTTGGTTAGAAATTGAGGGCCTAACCAGTTGTACCATGCAGTGACTCCACATATGTACAGTCCAGCTGGCTAAAAACGAGAATTTCCTATTTTGGCTATGAAACTTTCCTAAGACAGGACCTGGAGTCCTGCAGAAAACAAATAGCCTCTTCTTCTCATAGCATGTTCAGAGTGCCTGTGCTGGGGTGTTAGTGAATTATTTGTCATGCTGTTGCTACCCATGACTAATCCTATTTTATGAATGAGATGGTAGGAGAGGGGTAAAAATACTTGTGTTACCTACAAAGCTGAATGGCATGTGAACCCAAGGTTCTTCCTGCTAACTTGCTGGGAAGTAATTTCTTTTAACTCACGAATCATAGCCATAAGGGTCCTCTGTTAAATTTCTGGTGGCTTTGTAGACCATGTGGTTTCTGTTGCAGTGATTCAATTCTGTCCTTGTAGCATGAAAGCTGCTATAGTGAATACACAAGTGAGTGTGGTTATGTCCCAGTAAAACTTTACTTACAAAAACAGGATTAGCCCTGCAGGTTATAGTGTGTGAACTCGTGCTTGGAAGGTCGTCTTCTCTTTCTTCTTGATGTTAAGTTGGAAAGTCAACTTGGCTATGAGAAACTTTCAGCTTGAAAAGTGAGTAGGCCCTGCGGTTGGGTGCAGGCTGATGTGTACGTTATGTCCATGGCTGGGAAGTGTGGCTAGTTAAGATAAAGTTGGGAAATTGGTTTTTGAGCAGTAGGTCATGTGTCCCTTAACCAGTCCATAAATCTGGGCCCTAGATCACAAATGAGACAGAGAGTCAGGCAGACATTATGGAGAAGTAGGGGCATGTGCAGCCCCTAAACAGAGGGTGTGCTGTTCTCCACTACAAAGAGGAAGAGGGGTATCATCTTCCAGCACATCCAGAATGTTCCCTTATGCACAGAGTTGACACTACGTTCCACAGGCTCTCCCATATCTCACATCTGAATGTGGGCCCCAAAGAAGGTCCTAATCCCTGTGATTGTGTTTCATGGAGCTCCCTGCTCACACTGTGGTCCACAGCAATGAGCTTTGCTTATTGGCAACAGAGAACTAGGAGCAATTTGTCCCATCTGTGATGGGATAGGAAACCCTGGTGGTATAGAGGTTAAGGGCTACAGCTGTTAACAAGTAGATCAGCAGTTCAAATCCATTAGGTGCTCTTTAGGAACTCTATGGGGCATTCTGCTTGGTCCTATGGGGTCACTATGAGTCAGAATATATTGGATGGCAACAGGTTTGGTTTTGGGTTGGCAATGATGGAACACTAGCATCTTAGGAAGTGTTCGTAGAGATGGCTGATAGCCTTCTTCTGAGAGATCTCTGTTGTTGTTAGATGCCATTGTGACCCCAGGTGACAGAGCAGGTGTCATCTTTACAGGAACAAGTCACTGGGTTGTCTTGCTCAAAGAGCCAGCCTTTCCACCAGGACTCCTTGAGACAAATCTGAGAAAAAGTGTCCTGAAAACTGCCAGCACATTCAGCTTACCCGTTGTGACTCCCACGGAGGAGCTCAGGCTTTCTCCAAGGTAGTGTTAGGTATACAGCCTGGGCTGGAGTGTGGTAGCTTTGTCACTGTGGTCAGGTGAGTTTATTTCAGCATTCCTGTTTTAAGAGCCAGATGCTGTTTGTTCCTCTTTCAACAGAGGCTTGGGGGCATAGACACCATGGCAACAAGGGGTCTGCCAATTTGATTAGGCCGTGAATCCCCGTATTGTGTGGTTGTATGCTCTTTTGTCACTTGATGTGATTTTCCCATGTATTATAAATCCTATCTCTATGATGCTAATGAGATGGGATTAGTGGCAGTTATACAAGATTAGATTGTGTCATAAAGCCAATCTCCTTTGAGATAGAGATGATGAAAGAAGCAGACCAAGAGACATGAACACTAATGCTACCAAGAAAGTAGTGCCAGGAGAAGAGTGTATCCCTTGGACCTGGGTTCACTGTATTGAGTTGCTCCTAATCTGGGGGTAAGATGGAGACAAAGACCCCCCTTCAGAGTCAATAGGCAGAGAAAACCTTTCCCTGGAGCTGATGCCTTGAATTTGAACTTGCAGCTTGCTAGACTGTGAGAGAAGAAACCTGCTGTTAGTTGAAGCCTTCCACTTGGGGTATTTCTGTTATAGCAGCACTAGAGGATTGAGACAGGCTCAGAGACAGCCAGTGATTTGCCCCAAGCTGTATTCCTTCTGATGGATCCGTTGCTTCTGATCATCCCATTCAACCCCTCACTCAGCAAAGACTTCTAACTCTTCCTGTGTGGTGGGTGTAAAACAGAAACCAAACCCAGTGCTGTCAAGTCAATTCTGACTCAAAGCAACCCTACCGGGCAGAGTAGAACTGCTCTCTAGAGTTTCTAGGGAGCACCTGGCAGATTTGAACCACCAACCTTTGGGTTAGCAGACGTAGCACTTACCCACTATGCCACCAATGCCTATTAAGCTTGCGTGGAAGACTTGGGCATTTCCCAGTGGGTCCCTGTGGCCATTAGCTATGGTGGGTGTGACAGAGGAGATCTCCCTGTGTGATATTCACCTCCTTGAACTGACTTCAGTTCAGAAAACAGACCTGTTTCTCAGAGGTGGTTCTGTTGCATGAGCTGTGTGACTGGTGGAACAAGTCAGAAAGCCCATGTGTCATTTACAGTGACAGGTCTTCCCGCCTCATGGAACGGCTTTTGGTGAGCATGAGAACGGAGACAGAAAGCTAGATGATTTGAGTGGTGAGTGCCATTAGAGAAGTCACCTGACCATAGCCCTCTGTGCAACTAGATGCTGTTGTTGCTGAGACCCGGTGCTCAAGGCCATGGTTAATGCTGCTAGTTTGCTGAAGGAACAGGGAGGAGGCTGGTGCAGCCACGGGTCCAGGTCTCACCTTTGTATGGGCCCTGGAGGTATCCCTTATACCCAACCTGTGCCCACTTCCACCCGTTTCCTCCTTTTAGGAAGATGCTTCACTTCTTTATATATGTTGACTCAGGAAGAATCCTGGTTGTGTAGTGGTTAAGTGTTATGTCTGCTAACCAAAAGGTGGGCAGTTCAAATCCTCCAAGTGCTCCTCAGAAACGATATGGAGCGGTTCTCGGTTCTACAGGGTCGCTATGAGTAGGAAATGTCTCCTCGATGGCAGTAGGTTTGGTTTTCCTGGGTTGACTCAGGTACCCAACAGCGCTCCTTTCTCTGGGACTGCACATCTATGCGTTAATCCTGTATCTGCTGGCTAGCCTTGAGGAAGTAAAGCTCTTTCTTGTTCTAGCTTGTGGGAGGAACCAGAGGGCTGACAATTAGCAGTGACACTGTTTTAATAGTCGAGGAAGGCATTGCAGCCTGCTGATGCTGGGTCTCCTCTGGTCATGGGCTAATGACAGCCCCAAGAAGTCAATCACAAGTTGCCTTGTGGTTTCATCATTTTCAGCATAAAGTGAGCAGCCCCCCAAAACAGCAGGTCTTTTCCTGCTGAGCTTGATACAGAACCCAAACAAAACCCATAGCCACTGACTTACCTCTAACTCATAGCAAACCCTGGTGGCATAAGAGCTAAGTGCTACAGCTACTAACCAAAAGGTCGCAGTTCAAACTCACTGGGCACTCCTTGGAAACTCTGTGCGGCCTTTCTTGTCTATTCTAGAGTCACTGAGTCAGCAGTGACTCCATGGCTACGGGTTTTTTGGTTTGCTGTCCTTTGAGTTGGTAGCTGGTGAGGATGCCTTAAGGGAGTCAGGGATGGGGTGAGGTTCTGGTCAACTGAGTGTATGGCTGGGTGATCAGACACAAAGCCTTATGCAGATGCAACTGTTTTTGTTTTGAACATTGTTATTGTTGTTGTAGAGGCTCTGAAAGGGGCGAGGGCCAGCCAGCCAGCTGATGCCAGTGAGCTGAATCTGACTCATAACCACCCGACAGGTCAGAGCAGAACTTCCCCATCGAGTTTCCAAGGAGAGCTTGGCGGATTTGAACTGCTTACCTTTGGGTTAACAGACATAGCAAACTTAACACCACCAAGGTTTCTGGGCAAGGACCAAGTAAGTTAAAGCCAGAAAGACCAAACCCACTGCCATCGAGTTGACAGAGTTGCCCCATAGGGTTTCCAAGGCTGTGATTTTTATGGTAGCGGACTGCCTTATCCTTCTGCTGCGGAACAGCTGCCGGATTCCAACCTGACCTTTTGGTTAGCAGCCCAGTGCTTTAACCACAGCGCCACAAGAGTCCCTCCAGATTGAAGAAGAGCAGAGGCATCTTGGGGGAGGGAAAGCAGGCCATGTTTAGGCATCCTGGTGGCCAGGTGGGGCCCTGGTGGCACACTGGTTAAGAGCTCGGCTGCTAACTCAAACGTTAGCAGTTGGAATCCACTGGCCGCTCTTTGGAAGCCCTTTGGGCCAGTTCTCCGCTGTCCTAGAGGTCGCTGTGAGTCAGGATCGACTCAGCGGCCATGGGTGGGCTTCAAGTGGCCTGATGGCTGGGATCAGGCCTGGGAAGGGGTATTGGAGAAGACAAATCAGGGAATCCAGCTCTCACTTACACCCAACCCAGGGCTTCCTTTGGCACAGTTGGATCAGCACCCTGTGTGTCAGCCCCCGAAGAGGCCCCCATTCAGCTCTCACTGTGGCTTGGACATGTGTACCCATTGTCACTGGTGGTTTCTGTCTTGTCACAGTCTAATAGACATCACCTAAAACAAAAACGACATCTAAGGGCCAGCTAATGACTAAGGGGTCACAGCCCAAAGGTAACCCTGTATGTGGTCCCACTCTGCAGGCCTACAAGGGTAGCCCCCCTAGCTATGCAGTGAACTCACACAGGGGTCTCCCCGCTCAGCACACTGAGTCACTCCCTTGTCCCAAAGCCCTGCGAGTCCTTCTTGGAAACTGTGGCTGCTGCCAGAGACCAGGAAGGCACACCTTGACGGGAGAAGAGGTCGGGGGTGGACAGGCTAAGGAGCAGCCCGACAGGATGGCACCTTGGTCAGGAATCCTCCGAGTCTGACTCTGGATTTAGTGCATCTCTGCTGCTTCTTAGCTGAGTCCTTGTTGGGGAGAGAATGGTGTGAAACGGGGCAGAGACACACCAATCTGAGGGTCTGGTGAAGTTTATTTGAAGAGAAAGAGCATGGGGTCTGAGTGGACGGGTGGCTCAGCCCTCCCCTGGCCAATAGGGCAGGTTTTTTTTTATAGTTTTAAAGTTATGATGAGGTAGTGTGGGGTGAGGGGATTTATAAAAGAGAAGAAGGAGTGGCAAGAAATTCAGGTAAAGGGATTGATGGCCTGATAAGGAAGAAGTGTTGATTAGAAGGGCAAAGGGGTAAGATTTGTTTATGCCGGGTTTGGATAGGAGAAGAGTTTTAATTAGCAGGGTGTGAGTGGCAGGCATAAAGCTTTGTTTGTGGTCAGATTCCTGTGGGCTGTTTTTGGGTAATGGCCGGGTAAGACGGCTTATGCTAAATCTCTCTGAAATCCAGGGATGGAGTTCTCTCGGTCAGTTTGGACAAGTTGTTTTAAGCCTTCAAGGTCTAGGTCCCTCATCTGTAAAGTGAGGATAATAGCAGCTACCTTAAGGTCCACTGGCTGAGTTGGAGGAGATTATCCTGTAAAGCTGTGAGCCTGGTATATAGTAGGCAGACAAGGGGGTAGATGTGAGGTTCTCTTTTAAGAAAGGCAGTCAGCTAACCAAAGGGTTGGAAGTTTGAGTCCACACAAAGGCACCGTGGAAGGAGAGGCCTAGTGATCTCCTTCTGAAAAGTCACAGCTGTTGAAAATCTTAAGGAGCACAGTTCTATTCTGAGACACCTGGGGTCTCCATGAGTTGGGATCCTCTTGATGACAACTGTGGTTTTTTTCTTCCTTCTAAGAAAAAAACATAAAATTACAAATACAATACCAGGTGTACAAGTGAGCATTTATTTCCAATAAGAAAATAAAGCACCACTGAGAACAACAAAGAAACAAGGGAAAAAGAGCCCAAGAGACAGAAAGACCCATGTGAATGGGTGACTGTGTCAACATGTGACCAGCAGAACCAGATGGTGTCTGGTCAACACCAAAGACAGCTGTGATGGGGCACACAATGTTGAGTCCCTGTGGCAACATGAGAAAAAGAGGGGTGCACCTTAAGAACGCTACTAAAAGACCATAACTGATGGTCTGAAGGCCCGAGGGTTCCTCTGGGAACATGGCCCCTAGACCAGCTGCTACCGCTGACCCAAAAACACTACTGAGGTCAACTCTTCAGACAGTAATGGACTGGGCTCTGGGACACAGTGTGACCATATGGTGTGTGTACCTTATGGTTCTCTGCATCTATAGGATGCTGTTCTATTGGTCTCTTTCTAGATGGGAGAGGAGAGGGTGGAAAGGAGGGGACAGGAGATTGTTAAGAGGATACGATATGTAGATTGAAGAAGAGGGGCTTGCTACCATTGGCAAGGAGAGCAGAAGGAGCTACAGATAGGTGGGCATGCAAATTTAGTTTGGCTTATATACTTCAACTTAATGACAATAAAAAAAATAAAGGAAAAAAAGCACAAAAAAGGGTACATTTAGAAAGCTGACAACCCAAGCATCACAAAACCCAGGGGGGGAAAAAAAGATTATTAATCAGCCCTTTGACATGCTTCTGTGTTACTATTTTTTGAATATGTTTTTGGCTGCCTTTTCTGATTGTTTCTTCCTATGACATTGGAATGCCATTTTCTCCAGGGAGGATGGCAAGACCATGTCCTTATTCTTCCAGCCTGATGGCTTCATTTTTGTTTTTAACTGATAGTTTAGGAAAAAAAAATTGATTAGCTTCACAACTCTTTCTTTCTTTCTTTTTTTTTTTTTTTGTAAATCTGATCTTTATTTGTCATTGGGGGTTAGAAATATTGCACATAAATTTGCAGGTATATTTTACTATGTACATAAACAGTACACAGATTCCAACAGTGAAGAAGAGTAGGATGACACTGACGTTTTGTCAGTTGTAGTAATAATAATAATAAGAAGAATCGATGGCTTTGAATTGTGGTGTTGGAGAAAGAAGAATGGTGAACGTAGCATGGATTGCTAAAAGAACCAGCAGATCCATTCTGGAAGAAGTACAACCGGAGTGCTCCTTGGAAGCAAAGATGGCAAGGCTGTGACTTCAATACTTTGGACAAATTGTCAGGAAGGATCAGTCCCTGAAGAAGGACATCATGCTTGGTAGAGTGGAGGGTCAGTGAACAAGAGGAAGACCCTCGACGAGATGGCTTGATACAGTGGCCACAACAATGGGCTAAGAATAAAAACAACTGCGGATGTGGTGCAAGACTGGGCAATGTTTCATTGTCGTACATGGGGCCACTGTGAGTCGGAACCAATCGACGGCACCTAACAACAACAACAGTAATAATGTTACTTATGGAAGGTTCTGGATCATCTGGGTTATCCCTGGAAATGGGGATGCCATTTCTAATCAGAAAATAGAGTTGTCTGTATGGTCTTTTCTTTTTTTCCCCTTCATATATTTTGGGGCAGTACCTCACTGCTTCCCAGATCTGCATATTGACTTTAGCAAAGCGTCAGTGTTGGGGTTTACATCTTCAAACAACTGATAGCTTCACAACTCTTTATTGAGCTCTAAGCTTTCTGGGCATTTTAAATTTTCTTGTGACTCATAGGAAAGACACTCACTTAGTACATACACTGCTGGTGCCTCAATATTTTCCCCACTATTTGATGGTAAATCATCCTCTAAGTACTAAAAAACAGTTAACTCGATTGTCCCAGATGTGTATATAAACCCATTGCTGTTGAGTCAATTTGGACTCATAGCAACCCTATAGAACGGAGTAGAACTGCCCCATGGTGTTTCCAAGGAGCAGCTGACCTTCGGGTTAGTGACTGAGCCCTTAACCACTGTGTCATCGGGCCTCTGTGTGTATGTCCCCACGTATATATTCAGTATCCAGACCCCAGGTGGCACAAACTGGGGGAGTTGTGTGCTCACCTGAAGACTGGCTGTTACAACTCGTCCAGCAACTGGCTGGAACAGAGGTTGTAGCCGAGAAAACCCTATGGAGAAGTGCCACTCTAACCCATGGGGTCATTGTAAACTGGGGACCACTGGGTGACAGCTAACAGCAGCCATAATACAGGTGGTATCTACTGACACCTGATCTTTGCAGTTACCGAAGAATGTATTCTCATCCACACTGAATACAACCTTCAAATTAGTTAAATTTATGAAGTCATTCATTCAACATCATTTGTTAACTGTCTCTAGCCCAACCTACTTCATTCACACTGTCACTGTGGGTCTTCAATGACATGAAACAGCTAAAGCACTTAGTGGAGTGTGTGTCACCTAGTAAGCACGCAGTAGTCTTTGCTTCGGCACTATCGTCATCCCGCCATCAGCCCCTGACCCTGGGCTGGGTACGTAGTCCTATAAAGATATGGTGCTGTCCCCCTTGCAGGTGTGAGCGGGTCCAGCTCCTGGCCAAGTTGCAGAGCTAAGTGGGAGTCTTGTTTTCCCTCAGATTCTAAATAGGGCTGGCTGTTCAGCTGCTCCTCTATCAACCAAGATTTCTCCCGAGTTCATCTCCGTTCGTCAACAATACTTGATTAGCATGACCACATGTATATAAGTGTGCTTTGATCAATGCTCTCATTTGGTTCTTTTCTCCCCAGTCTTCTTATTCTTATTAAATCCAGCCATTCAACTTGTCAACATCATGTTTTCTGTCCAAATATGGTAATGCAAAAGACTTACTGTGGCAGAAACAGCCTTGGACAGGGAGACAATAAACCGGCTTGGGCACTGACTCACCATGTCTCTTGGTTGGGATGGTTTTGGTTGTAACTGACAGCCAACTAAGGCTGTCTTAAACAACAGAGGAATCGTGTCGGCTCCTGTACAAAGTGCTGGCTGGATCCACCCATTCTTCAACCCATCCAGCATCCGAAAGCTGGGGTGGGGTTGGTCCCATCCAAACCACAAGACTGGAAGTTGGGGGCACTTTGGGGCAGGGAATAGACACAGCAGAGGAAATAAAATATATGCATCCCGACAAGCATCCCTAATTTATGTCACTACTCTAGACCTCAGCTGCCTCGTTTGTAACATGAGGAGTTTGTAGGACCGTTAGTACCCTGGTAGCATGGTGGCAAAAAGCCACAGCTGCTAACCTAAAGGTCAGCAGTACAAATCTACCAGGTACTCTTTGGAAACTGCATGGGGCAGTTCTACTCAGTCCTGTAGGGTCACTATGAGTTAGAATCAACTCTATGGCAATGGACTTGGGCTCCTAAGGTTAACCATTTAGGTTTTGTTTTCTACTTGTGTCAGTTTTTTTTTTTTTTTTTTTTTTAATGAGTAAACAGACATTTTCCTGGGAATAGCTCTGAGTTGAGACTGTATTTGTTAAATACATAGCTCTGTTTAGATTAAATGACAAGTCAGGGCAGTCAGCCTTAGGAACTTTCTTCCCATTGTTGACTTTGATAAGAAAAATGAGCAATGGTGGGTTTGAAAGAGGAGCCCTAGGACACAGCCTTTGCAGTCTGCACTGCCTTGGGAAGTATATCTTCTATGCACCTAACTCATCACAGAAACTCTGGTGGCCTAGAGGTTAAGTGCTATGGCTATTAACCCAAAGGTCACAGTTTGAATCCACCAGGCGCTCCTTGGAAACTCTGTGGGGCAGTCTTGCTCTGTCCTGTAGGGTCATTATGAGTCAGAATCAACTTGATGGAGTGGGTTTAACCCAATGTGGTCATTCATTCAGAGGGGATTCAGGAAGGTCTGAGCAGGGGTTACTTTTCTTCATAGAATCAATGCAGACTCTGCTGGCATGCTGCGGGCAGCAGGAAGCCGGAGAGGCTGAATTGGGGTTCAGAGGGAGCTGGTGCTGGTGGACACCATAGAGTTCCTCTAAATGGCACTGGAATCAGATCCTTGTGGATAGCTGAGGGGTTCTCAAGAACGAGACCACAGACCTCAGCCTTCTACTTCAGCCACTTTTCGTGGAGCCTTTTGCTTGTTTTAAGACAAGTTTCCAGTAGTGGCACCAGGAAAGCTTTTAAGGAAGAATGTGGGGTGGTTTGGGGAGGGAACTGGAACTCCTTAGTTTGGGTAGCAAAATCGATTTGGGGGTGCTACCATGAACGGGACGACATCATGGATGTGGAAGATGACAATGTGCTAAGGTAGCCTATCTCCCCTCAATCTTGGGTTTGGGGGACCTAGTAGGGAAATTTGTCCTCCTGTCCAGGATATATGGAAAGCCAGGTTAATCTCGTTGGTCGTACAACCAGTGTATCTTCATCGTGGCTGGTTAATTTTTGAGTTGACACAGTTGGCAGCAGTTCATCTGTGTCTTGACCTCATTCTCTATAGCATTCAGTAGGTAGGTAGACAAAGTGTTTTTCATGCAGATAATGTATACCTTTAGCATTTGTTTGTTGGCCAGCACCCACTCCCCTCCCCTCCCCATGCTCAAGAGAAGCCTGCCAATCCTCACACAAGTTGCTGTAAAAAAACCAACAAAGAGCCTTATGAAAATACCTTAACCGGGGAGTTTTATTTGCATAAACGTTTCCATAGATAAAAGCCAAGTGCCGTCGAGTCGGATCCGACTCATGGCGACCATAGATAGCTGTTGTAAACTCCAGTCTTGGTGACCTTAAAAAAGGAAAAAAAGCAAACTCATTGCTGTTGAGAAGATTCAGATTTAGAGCAACCCTACAGGACAGAGTCAAATTGCCCTTGTAAAATTTCCAAGGAGCATCTGGTGGATTGAAACCACTAAACTTTTGGTTAACAGCCATAGCACTTAACAACTACAGCACCAACCGCGACCTTACATGTAACAAAACGAAACACTGTCCAGCCCCGTGTCATCCTCAGAATTGCCGTCATCCTCACAATTGCCAGCATGTTTGGGTCCATCGCTGTGGCTCTTGTGCCAGTCCATGTTACTGAGGGTCTCCTTCTCTCTCTTTGGCCTTGTTTATCACTAAACACACTGTCTTTTTCCAGTGACCATTTCTTTCTGATGCTTTGTCCAAAACAAGTGAGCGATCCACAAGGTCTGCACTGGCTGAGTTTTGGAAGTAGGTCGACGGGTCTTTCTTTGTAACCGTAGTTTAGAAACTCCGCTGAAACCTGTCCATGTTGGTGAAACTGCTGACATTTGAAATATCGGTGGCATAGCTTCCAGCATCGTAGCCACGTGCGAGCCACTACAGCACCACAAACAGGCAGACAAATAGTGGGTCCTGTACAATAGCTTTTGAAAAAAAGTTCTGCTGGGGCGATCGATTAATTTGTTTCTAAACTGGCTGCTACTAAGTATGTAACTTCCTGGGCAAAGAATACAAGAAATAGTTTGTGTCTAGTCAATTTGCTTTGAAAGTGTTACTTTGAATCGAAATTGGCAGATCTTCTTCCTTGTGGAAGTAGATGAGGGAAAAGGGGCTCATTTATTGGGTTTTTGGAGGAGCAGAGTGGGAACTGGAGAAAGAGTAGATTGCTCCATAGTTGCCTAGGGCAACTTCACAGCTGCTTGGAAATGGGGTTAGATGGAGATTTCAGGCCTGTACTCTGCGGTTGTCAGCTGTCCTGAGCTTTCTTCCAAACCTCTGTAAGAGTGCTGATGGGTAACCAGGTAAGCTGGGGTACTGCCCTGGATCGCTGAGTATTTTATACATATGAGGTCTGACAATTAAGCGCAAACTTAATTGTTCTAAGGGCTAAGATACACTCGCTAAGTGCTCTTCTGTGAACCAGAGGATTGGTGGTTTGAACTCACCAGCCCTTCTGCAGGAGAAAGATAACAGCAGCCTGGTTGTGTGAAGATTTACAGCCTCACAAACCCCATGGGGCAGTTCTTTTCTGTCCTTGCAGTTTGCCGTGAGCTGGAACAGACTCCGCAGTGGGTTTATTTGGAGATTGTGTGAGGAGGGATCTTTCATGGAGAAGCTGGCAGGATCCCGTCAGTGGAGATTTGTGAAACAGCTGAGATCTGAACACGATGCCATTTCTGACTTTTCCCTTCTTTGGTTTGAATTTGAGTTTTAAGTCACGTTACTTGATTAAACAACCACCACCAGTGCAGCAAGGACTGTAAGAACTCTTGAACAAATGACTGAAAGAAGAGCTTCTTTCTAGATACAGAAAATACGAGTAAAAACACACCGTGTACCTCAAGCTCAGCAGGACTGCCACTGGCAGGTGGCAGTGTACCTTGGTATCAGCTTGGCCAGATTCCTCTTTCTCTGCTCAAAAATGCTTTTGGCTTTGCAGTTCATACAACAGAAATGGCTTGACAAGCCTTTAGTTCCTGTGTAAGAAACTGTGAAAACCATGTGAGGGATTGCCCTTCAGTGGAGACTGAGCTTGGCCCCCTCTCAGGTTGAAGTTCAAGTCCAGCTCTTAACTTGCTTCCCAGCGTTATTTCTCATACGTTATGCAAGCTTCCCCGGTCCAAGACCATTCATTTTTCCTGTGTGCATGAAGGCTCCACGCTGCTTCTAACTTTTCTGCTTTCACTTTTGGTTAGTCAGAGCCTCTGTCTGCTGATACTCGAATGTGAGTGTTTTCTGCGGGATTTTTTGAAAGTATTCAAAGCAATTTAAAAATATATCATGTTCGGTGATTTGACCAAGAGTTAATGTAAGTACTTCTTTGGGGGCTATTGAAAAAAAAATGTTTTCTAACAGGTTTGAAACAGTTAACTCTTATTGCATCTTAGATGGAAATACTAAGATTAAAAAAAGAGACAGAGTGGTTTGAAAAGCCTGGGCCTCCTCATCCCACTGTCATAATGCCTTTAATAGTGACAGTCGCAGTAAAATAGCACCGTTTATAAAAACAGAAGAGCTGAAAGTCTTTATTTAATATTAAACAGGAAACTGAGAGTAGACAGCAGCAGTGGGGTGGGTTTTCAACAAACCTGCTGTGTTTCTCGCTGCTGGAAAGCCTGCATAAAGACACTGGGGCTGGAACTTCATTATAGAGCATGAGTTGGCATGAGTGTCTTCACCAGGACTTGACCATTACAGCAGGCTCTGCATCCCGGGGTTGGAAACCACTCATTTCTAGAGAACCAAAGGGCTTCTGGGAGAACTTCTCCAAGTGTAGGAGAATGCTGGGCACTTCTGCTTTGCCTGTGTACATGGCTGTCTCCCACCAGGCATGTGTGTATGAATTTTCTTCAGAAGACCTGGGCTTCATTTTAAGGTCGGCCTTCAACTTCTAGAGAATATAGTTTGCAGCTATTTTTAGAGCATCGTGATTGCTTGTAATGACTAATGGGGGAAAAAGAAAAGCAACAGAGAAATAAATGTGTAACAGCTGTGCCTACTTAAACTTGATTAAAGGCAGTAAAAAAAAAGTAAACAGAAGAATGAGTGTGACAATAGGCACAGCCGAGACAAGTGTCCCTCTCATTGTGAAAAGTTTTACAGACATAACTTGCTCCTCTTCGGAGGCCTGTGATGCCTGTGTTTAAAGTTTACTTTGCTGTTTGTCTTGAGTGGGATCAGTGTTGTAGTGAATAATTTATAGCCAGCATGAATGAGCTCATTAGTCACCTTTTCAGACTTTAAATGAGTTTTGTGGTTGTCGTTACACGAGCCTTCTGTTCAGCCACCGAACAAAATGACAGTTTGGCAGTTGGCTGGCTTGTTGAGGGCTAGCCTGCTTCCCTGCAGGTCTGCATTGCTTTTGTGTTTCTTTGAAACCTTCTCTCTCTCCCACCCTGGACTGGTCAAGCAGCTCTCACATTTCAGAGGCCTCTGTACCCCAAGTTTAAATGAAAAGTTTTGGGGGGGATTAAAAAAAAAAAAGGCATTTGCTTGTGCCTTCCAGAGAGAATAACCTGGTTGGCATGCACATTCCAGCAGCAATTGGGTATTTATATTTATATCCTTCATGTTTGGTTTCATGTTCAAGTTACTCAAAAGCCACAAGCCGAGGAGTAGACCAGAGTGAGCAGCTGGGCCAGGCTCTCAGGTGCTGGTGACAGGTGTTTCAGGGAAGGGGGATGTTAACGGCGTCTGGAGCAACAAAGATGCTTCAGAGTATGTCTGCCTTGTTACCCAAACCAAACCAAACCCGCTGCTGTTGTGTCAATTATAACTCTATAGAACGGAGTAGAAACTGTCCATGAATATTAACCTGACATGAGCAGGGCCAGTGGTTACACAGTTGGCTATTAACTGAAAGTCTCATACTTTGAATTAACCCAGAGGTGCCTTGGAAGAAAGCCCTGGCAATCTCCTTCTGAAAGCTCACAGCCATGGAAAACCCTATGGAGCACAGTTCTACTCTGAGACACCTAGGGTCACCCTAAAGTGGAATCGACTTGATGACTGGTTTGCAGGGCCAAACAAAACTACGTGTTTGCCTGCAGAGGGGTAGATGACCTTTTGAGACCCAGCCATCTCAACTTCTTCCCAGGCCAAATGATTAGGAAAAAGTGAGCTGTTGCAGCTGCCTTTTTGCTGTGCCCTTGGAGACTTGCCTGGGAGGCTGGTATTTGAGGAAGACCAGCCAGGTTGTGACAAGGGCTGGTGGGATTTCTTTGGGAAGGATATTGTGAGGTTTCTCTGCCCTTTGAATCTGGTCTGGGCAACCAAAGGAGTTCTGACATTCATTCTTGGGGATTGAACTCCCACAGGAAGTCCAGGATGCGGTCTGTGCCGCTCTTGGCCCTTGGGTGGCCTCTGCCGGCCCTCATGGCAGATGGCTGCTCACACAGGGGTCCCTCCACCAAGCTTCTGGGCCTCTATTCTGAGATCTTTCTGACGTTTGCAGTGAGCAACAGGCACTAAAGGCTGCCATCCCCAGTGTGGGCAGCACCCCCTTCCGGGTTCCATATTGTTAGACAGCTGGCCTAGCCCTGTGTGAGGCATGTAGGAAAGATGCTCAGTATTCCTCTCTGCGAGAAATGCCAACTGAAAAAGGACGCCTGGTTGTTTAGGGGCCAAATCTTTGAAACCAGTCAGAGTCACGTGTCTTGGAGTACCAAGCAGTGAGGTGCTGTAGAACAGAACCACAGACTGAGAATTAACAATGCACTGGGTGGTTTCCTTTCCAGCCCCCGCTCCTAGGAGATTGAGCCCTCACGTGAAGTCATGCTTCAGAATTCAAGGGCACATTTTTATGTGCACCTGAATCACTATTATATATAGAATTGAAATATTAAAAAAATATTAAAGTCTACTTCTATTTCTATTAAAATCTATAATTCTGTTATAAATAGAATTGAAATATTAAAAAATAAAATAAAGGCATAAGAAATACTACTTTTAGGGGTTTGAAAACGCACGTGATGCTGAATTTTGCTAAGCGAATCGAGCAGGAGAGACGGCTTCAGGTCTGGCTGTTGTAATAAGTTGACCAAGTTACTAATCTCTAAATAAGAACTTTGCACAGCAGGGAAATAATGCTGGTGATATTTTAATCCATGTGCTCTCTGCCAGAGAGTTCATCAATTGAGGGGCTTTCACCCCTGTGCTAAAAAAGACAATCTTAACGAGAAGAATGGATTGTTTTCTTTCATATCCCTCTGCTTAAAAGAAAAATGAGGGAAGTTATTTCTTGGCATAGTTGTGAGTTTGGCAGGCTTAGCCATAGAAACCCATGGGACCGGGGTTCTCGCTGTACTCACTGGAAAAAGGAAAAGAAAAGCTCTCAAAAACTCTGGAGGTAGAAAGGGTTGATGTTGCTGCTTTGCTTTGGCTCATTTGTATGTCTAGCAGAGTCCGGGTTGAGAGCCTAGGAGACCTAAAAAC
The DNA here is from genome assembly GCA_028571685.1 of Heterohyrax brucei. Taxonomy (NCBI): domain Eukaryota; kingdom Metazoa; phylum Chordata; class Mammalia; order Hyracoidea; family Procaviidae; genus Heterohyrax; species Heterohyrax brucei. The sequence continues at coordinate 112,137,325 of CM053151.1, read as the reverse complement.
AGGAACCTACTTCTTTTTCTGTTAGATGATCTATATTTTGATCACCCCCTACCCAGTGCTCTCGAGCAGAAGAGAAGTCATGGTTCTTGCTTTTCAAGACACTTACCATCTGTTTGGTTCTCAGTATCTGGCTGATTTTATTGTTACAATAGTTTGTTGTTGTTAGTGGCATTAGACTTGGCTGTGATGCATGGTGACTAGTGTGTCACAGAATGAAAGCTTACCTGGTCCTGTGCCACCTTCGTTTTCTCTGCAGTATGTTGGTGTCTGTCATTGTGGCTATTGTGTTAATCCATCTCCCTGAGAGTTTCCTTGGTGGCCCACCACTTGAACAAACATGCTGTCCTTTTCCAGAGATTGGTCCCTCCTGATGATACATCCAAAGTAGCTGGGTCAAAGTCTTGGGCAATATTCTATTGTGATCTATAGAGTTTTTTCACTGACTGATTTTTGGAAATAGATTGTCAGGCGTTTTTTCCTCGTGTGACGCTGGCAGTACTGCTGACAGCTGCCCACCACGGGTGACCCTGCTGGTATTGGAAAGAGGGTGGCATAGCTTCTGGCATCACAGCAACACACAAACCAACACAGTATGAAGAACTGACAGATGTGTGGTAGATTACAATGTAACATCCTGGCAATGATACATTGTACTCATCAATTATGACATAGAAGATCAACTTTGGTTTTTGCAAGGAGTGCCTTTCCATTCATTTTTAAAATTCCTTTTTCCTTCCTTCTTTGATTCCTCATCACTGTTTCTTCCTGGGAGCCCCACTGTCTCCATCCTTTCTGCCTTTGGTCCCCAAGAAGTCCATGAAGAAGAAGGAAAATGCTGTGTGTTGACCGGAAGCTTTTTTATATTCCTGCATGGAGCACAGCTGTCAGGCCTGGAGCCACACTGTGTGAGTTCAAATCCCAGCCCTATCACTCACCAGCTGTGTGACCTTGGGCAAGTGGTCAAACCTCTGGTACCAGAGGTTCCTCATCTGTGAGATGGGACCAATAATAGCACCTACCTCACAGGATTGATGTCAGGCTGAAATGACTGTATGTAAAGCTTCAGAATACCATCTGGCACCAAGGAAGTACTTTGAAAGCGGTCACTAAATAAATAAGTGGGGACTGAGAGCTCCCAGAGCGGCAGCCACTCATGTGAGCTCCTCGCTGCCAGAAGTAACCTAGAAGGGCAGAAAGAACACCTCTGGACTCTCAGGTTGGAAAAGACAAGACATATCAACATTTGGGAAACCCTGTTAGTGTAGCGGTTAAGTGTTTACGGCTGCTAACCAAAAGGTTAGTGTTCAGATCCACCAGGTGCTCCTTAGAAACTCTATGGGAAAGTTCTACTCTGTCCTGTAGGGTCACTATGAGTTGGAATCAACTCAGTGGCAGTGATTTATTTTTTTTATCCACATTTGGTCTTTCACAAGCATGCTTGGTAAACTAGAGGTTTAGTGAAAAATAGGAAGACCTTCTACTAGATGGATCGACACAGTGGCCACCACAATGGGCTGAAACACAGCAGTGATTGTGAGGATGACACAGGACTGTGCAGGGTTTTGTTCTGTCATCTGCAGGGTCATTATGAGTCAGAACCGACTTTAACAGCACCATGATGTACAACAGAATGAAACCTAGCACAAGTATAACTTGTTCGAGAAAAACAATCAGAAATAGAGAGCAAATGCATCTCCTTCCTCACCGGCTCTTCATTTGAGGGCATTTTTCCTCATCACTGAGCCTACATAGAGCCTTCATAGAGAGAGTTTGATACTTACAAGCTTTAAATTGAAAGCCAGAGGCAGAGGATAGACCTTGCAACACAGGATAACAGATTTGTTATACTTAGTCATTCTCCCATTTGCTGGGAGCACCAATCGTCTCTGAAAGGGACTATTTTGTCCTTCCCGATTGAAAAGACTTCAAAGCATTTTGTGAAAAGCTTTGCAAACATGTGTATTTTCCCCAAAATTCTTCCTTTATGAAATGTTTGCAAACTGTATCACACATACAGTATATGAGAATGTAAAAATGATTCAGAAAAGGAAAAGCTTCATTTCAAACTACTGGAAATTGCAAGTGGAAGGTAACAAAGGGAACGCGAGGCCACTGTAGCCCATAGAACATAATAATGTGCCCAATTTCAGCAATTTCCAAAGTTTCCCTTTAAACAGTGTCCTAGCAAACAGCCTCCTAATTACATTGTTACACGTTTCAGTTCATTCATTCAGTACATATTTACCGAGTGCCTTCTGTGTGTGCCAGGCACTGGGGTATGTTATTGAATGCAAGTAAAAATCACCATTGAGATGGATGGACACAAAAGCCTCAACTCTTCCAGCATGTTCACAATCGTGGACATGTCACAGGACCCACAGCATTTCATTCTGCTATACATAAGGCCACCATGAGATACGATGGCACCCGATGACAACAAACATTGCTGCAGAAAATAGATACTGGTTCTGTTGCTGTACAGCTTATGGCCTGGTAGAGGAAGAGGCAGTCTGCAGAAAGGTCCAGGAAGTTCCTAATTAGGAAATTAGTAATAGGCATGCTTGCAAGGTGGTAGTTTAAATACTTAACCTATTTCCTTAGAGTCTAAAGACACGTGTGTACTTTTTTGAAAGCTCTAGAAAAGGACTGAGTAGGGAGACCCTGCACCCTTTTGTCAGGGAGCTTGTCTGATTGGATCCTGCACTCTCTTGTCAGGGAGCATGTCTCAGAGCTGAGGTCTTGAGCCTTTACCAGGTGGAAAAGGCCACACCCAGCCCTCTTTTGGCCTTCAGCAAAGGTCTGGATTCCTTATTTAGCCACCCAGACCTGTGTCTCTCACTCTCCCCATCACAGGACTGACCCACCACTTTCTTTTCAGCGCTCCACCTTCTCATTATCTCCTGCCGCCTTTGTAATAGAAGAGAGAAATTAAGAAATATGTTTGCCAATACCAGAGACCAAAAACACACAGAGGGAAAAGAAAGGCGAGCTAATTACAGGCAGCTTACCTCACCTTTTCCACCCTCTGCACTGGCTTCCTGGCTTCCTGGCTTCTCTTGGCCTAAGGCTTGCTAGGTCTTCAAATGGTAGGTCACCTAGGATGACTGGTTCAGACACTGGAAGCCAAGAGCCTGCACAAAAAGGTTTAAGAATGCCATAGTTCATGTGCAGTAAACTTCAGCTCACACCTCTTCTTTTGAACTCCAAGGAAGAGGGACAAGACTGTAATATAATAGAGTTTTCTAGCTATGGTTGATCACTGGGAGCAGGGAGGACCGGGAGCTGGTGACGGAAGGGGCGATGGTGTAGACCAGTCCATCCCCTCTACGAAACCCTGGTGGCATAGTGTGTAAGAGCTACATCTGCTAACCAAAAGGTCAACAGTTCAAATCTGCCAGGTGCTCTTTGGAAACTCTGTGGAGCACTTCTACTGTATTCTGCACAGTCGCTATGAGTTGAAATCAACTCAATGGCAGTAGGTTCGGTTTGATCGGCTTTGACGATGGCAGGGGGCGGGAACAACAGTTTCTGGGGTCTTGAGAGAGGCTGGATGGTACAGATGGTTAAGTGCTTGGTTGCTCAGTGAAAGGCTGGCAGCTTGAGTCCACCCAGAGGTACCTTGGAAGAAATGCCTGGTGACCTACCTCTGAAAATTGGCCACTGAAAGCCCTGCGGAGCACAGTTCTACTCTGAGGCTTGAGTCCTCGCGGGCAAGCGATGGTGATGGTTCATCTGGTGGACTCAGCATCCTCAGCAGATGCTCTGATGGAGGGTTGGGGCCTGGAGACCTTTGTTATACTAAGCTGCAGGAGATCAGCACTCCCATCGCGGCTTTGTCGCCAGATCCGTAAGTTCTGAGGGGTGAGACTTCAGGGATAATCTAGTTGGTCTTACCCACCCTGAACCTTTAGCTCAGTGACTTTGGTCTGATCAAGCACTCAGTGATAAAAAGGGCACAGAGTGGGAGACCTGAGGCTGCCCTGGGGTTCCCTCTGTGGATCCTGGAGGCCGGGGTCAGGATTTTGCTGTACTCCTAATAGCCTTGAAGCCTGTGGAGAGTCTGAAAGAAGGCCGTTACTGAAGACTTGTCACCATCTTGCTTTGCAAAGAGGAATGTCTCAGATGGGCCCAGCTTTCCTTATTGATTAGAATGAAAAAATGCAGAAACTCTGTGGGATCCTTCCCCCTCTGTGGCTGAATGGGGTTGCAAACCAGAGGTGTTTCCAAGGAAGATCACTCAATCTTCACCTTTTCAACGGATTTTCTGCATTTTCCCCTTAGTTCAAAATCACTTCTCTGCTGGATTCAGGTGGGGACAGCGGGAGAAACACCCAGAGCTTCTCTGTAAAGGAACCTACTGATTCTGAATCTCCACCGGGGAGTGTTGTGCAATCCTGTCATGTTACCAGCAGGCTGTCTTCTTGGGCTTTGCCCCGTTCTTCTCCCTCGTGGCTGCTGGATGGTGTGGCTGTAGTGGGAGGTTATTCTCTGAAGATGTCTAGAGTTGGAATGGTGGCTTCGCATCGCCTGCTCTGAAAATTGTCAGTTGGGTTCGTAAGAGCCCCGATGAGACTTGCTTTCTCTTGAGGCATATAACTGGACCCAAAAGTGGAGCAGAAGCCATTGGAGAGGCCTCAGGCCTCTAAGACAGGCTTTAGCTTGGTAATGTCCACCCTCTTGCCTCTGGAAGATACAGAACATGAAAAAATGACACCTGGGTTGGAGGTGGAAGTTCTTTTGTGACTTGCCTCCGGGGGCACAAGGTGGACGCTGGCAAAGGACTCCGGAGGGCCCTGGGCGTCCCACGAGCACACTCTAGTTTGGGAAAAGAAGTGGAATCTCTTTATGGGCCCCCTCCTCGCCCCCCCCCCAGCCTCTCCTGCACAGTAATTCTTTTTTACTTTCGAGCCTTGTAAGGCATGCGGATGGGGTAGGAGCTTTCGTTCCGGCGACACGTTACCAGCAGCGCAGCGTCGGCCCGCCCGTGTGGCCCGAGCCTGGGGAGGGGACAGGAGGCGCGCACTACCGGCCCCACCGGCCCTCGCTGCCCACGGTCGCGGCTGCCGGGGCTGCAGTGTCCACGGAGCAGAAGATGAGTAGCGCGGCTCGGCCCGGCCTCAGCGGCGCCTCGGGACGCCCAGGCCCCGGGCGGGGGGCGCGGGCAGACTCCCCGCAGTGTGCGCCCCGCGCCCCAGGCGCCGCCGGCCCGGCCCACGTTTTCCCTCTCTCCGGCTCCCTCCGCCCTCCGCCCCGTCCCTCCCTCCTCCCCGCGATTCCCCTCCTTCCGCCTGGTCATGTGTCGCCTTTTTTTGTTTGCAGTGGAAACAATTTCTCGCCGCTCGGCGCGCCCCGGCCCGACGCGCCGCGGCGGAGGCGAGCGGGAGGCGGGACGGGGCGGGGAGAGCAGCGGGGCCGGCGGGAGGACGCGGGCACCCGGCGGACGCTACTGGTCCCATGCCGCGCCGCGACCCCCGCGCCCCTACCGTCGGCGCCCGCGGCCGCCCCCCGCTGTCCGCCGCACCGGGCTCGCCACGCCGCGCCCGCGCGCCCTCCGCGGGGCTACCCAGCGATGCCCGCCGGGCCCCGCCAAAGTTTGTCGCCTCCCGCTAAAGGGCAGCGGCGCCTGTGTGTCCTGGTGCCCCGCTCCGGCCAGGTGAGTTGGGCTGTGCTCCCGTCTGCACCTCGGAGGGGCTGGGGCGACTTGGGTGGAGGCCGGCAGACAACTCGTCAGAGGCGTTCTGGAGACGATCCGCTGCCGGGAAGGCGCGGGACTCTGCAGTTCCTGGGAGGAGGGCGTGGGCCGGGGGCCTGGCCCCCCCGGGGGGGCGGTGGGTAACGGGGACCCCGGCCGAGAAGTTGCACGGCCCACAGAGTTTCAAATCTCGACGTGCAGACTCTGTCCTGGTGCCTCGGTTTCCAAAAAGACGCCGAAGGGGCAGAGTAGGTATTGTCCCTGGAGGACGGGATCCCCGCCATAGCGTCGGGGTTGGGTCGGTTACCGATCGAGGGGCGACCTCAAGATGAAACACAGGCTTCTAACAAAGATCCCCCCACAAAAGTGGGCAGGCTGGGCACCAGCCAGAACGCCTCCCGAGCCCCCTGAGGCCCAACCCTCGTTGCCTGGGGCCTCTCGGATCCCCTCTTTGAGCCCTGCAGAAGTTGGGGGGACAGGGAGGCCTGTATTGATTTGTTTATAAGGCTCGCCTCTGTGTGGCCAATAAAAGGTTTATGACATCTGACCCGCAGTGAAGGTATGCTAGATCCCAATTGCCCTGTGGACGGGGAGAAGAGCAGTTTCCCCGTTGCTTGGCAACACGGCTGATGGACGTGCGCCACGGCCAATCGCCGCTCCCGCAGGTCCCCTTGAAATGTTTTTGACAAGTACAGTAGACGCGAGGGGGGCGCGTGCGTGCGCGCGTGCTCGCGTGGGGAGGGGTGTCCCCGGCCCCACAAACCGGCTGCCCAGCCCGGATCGGGCAGCATTTCTCAACTTTTGAAAGTTCACATCAAGCATCTGATCCGAGCTGGGCCAGTCGTATTCTTGCCAGTTATTTGGAGACCGTGTAACAGCGAGCAGAAAACAAGCTTCGCTGCTGCATTTTTTCCATGAAGCTGAGAAAAAAAGAAAGAAAAGATCACAACACATAGCAAGCCGTGAAAAGACGACAAGATGGGTGTGTGTGTGGGGAGGGGTGTGTGTATACTGAAAAGTTGCAAGAAGGTCAGAGTGAGTAACATTTATGTATCTAGTAGAGCAGCAGATTAAGAAAATGTTTGCTTAACTGCAGACTCACGTGACCCAGAGTTTTCTCCCCCTCTTCCCCCTTTAAAATTGGAGGAAAAAAATTTGGCGAATTATGTGGAGTATAATAATGGAAAACTCCTCAGCTGTGGTTTCTGGAAACTGCTTTTTAAATGGAATTGTGAAGATCAGCAGCTCTTTGTGCTGTTGTTATAAAATGAGGGTTGTATGGGGGTGCCCTTAACAGTTGGCTGGGGGGGGGCGCTGAAACACAAAGAGAGATGATGCAAGCGGTCCTCTTTTCTTGACCCTGTCGATTTTCCAGTGGAATCGCGTTGCTGCCAGTGTTTGTTTAAAACAAAAGAAAACATGGAGAATAGCGTGTGGGTTCCTTTGGGAAGCTCCCGACAAATAAGCAAATTAAAAAGAAAGAGAGCAGCAGGTTGTCATAGCAACAGTGCAATTAAATTACTTTACTGTCAGCCATGATATAATTTTCCTGTTTGGAAGCTTAGGAGACATGAAACTTTCATTTGAAGCTAAAGTTGACTTCAGTGGCTGGGCAGTTGTTCTCATCTGTACCCTTCTGTGGGCGGTATTCCCCGTGGTCGGAAAATCAGGTTTTCTGATGGGATCTGAGGAAACTTGGTGAGAGGTAAGAACTGGCTTTGCTGTATCCATTCACAAGTTAAAAGTCAGCGGAACAGCACTTTGTCATATCGTGAACCCAGAGATACCAGCTTGTGTTTTCTTTAAAAGGAAGACTCCTCACTTGACAGAAAATCTACCCCTTTGTGGATGAGCCCGAGGTTTCTGGATGACTTGATGCTGTGCTGACTTGTGGTCTCCCCAGAAGTTTTCTCTCCTTGGAGCTGTGGGTCGCGATTGCTCCAGTTGGCTTCCCCAGAGGCTTTCTGTCAGAAGATGTTGTTTGTGTAAGTTTTGTTTTGTTTTACTGTGACTTAGGTGGAAGTTTATAGCACAGATTAGTTTCTCATTTAAAAATTTATATACAGATTGTTAAATGGGAAACTAATTTGTGCTGTAAAGTTAAAAACAATTTGTACACAGTTGGAAACCCTGGTGATGTATTGGATAAGTGCTGTGTCTGATAACTAAATGGTCAGCAGTTCACATGGGCCAGGTGCTCCTTGGAAACTCTGAGGCAGTTTTACTTTGTCCTGTAGGGTCGCCATGCGTCAGAATCGGCTTGACAACAGTGGGTTACACACAGGTTGTTTTGTGAAGTTGGTTGCAGTCTACACAACATGTCAGCACTCTCCCCCTTTCCCTTTGTACCTTGAGTTCTAGTGTCCATTGGTCCATTTTTCCCTGCCCCTTCCTGCCTTTTCGTCTCTGCTCTTGGACCCGTGTTGCTCACTTAGTCTCCTGTACTTGACTGAAAGAAGAATCACATTCGTCACATGTGCTATTGTTTGTTTGATAGACTTGTCTAGTCTTTGGCTGAAAGGTGGACTTCAGGAATAGTTTCAATTCTGAATTAATAGGGTGTCTAGGAGGTTCTCCTAGTCTCCGTCATATCTGTCAGTCTGGTCTTTGTCTGTGTGTGTGTGTGAATTTGAATTTTGTGTTACATTTTTCTCTTGCTCAGTCTGGTACCTTCTACCGTGATCTTCGTCACAGTGGGTCGTGGTGTCAGTGGGGCACCATCTAGGTCCACTTGGCTCACGCATTGGAGGCTGTGGTTCACGAGATCCGTTAGTCCTTTGGGCTAATATTCTCTTTCTGTCTTTGATTTGTTTTTTCCTTTTCATTCTTCTTTGCTCTGTGTGGGCCGGGACCAATAGATGCATCTTCAAAGACTGCTACCAAACTTGTAAGACTCCAGACTTTATTTGCCTCAGTAGGACATTGAACAGTTTCTTTTTGAACTGTGTCGTGCCGTTTGACCAAGATGTTCCCAGAGGCCATCGTCCCTAGCCCTGAGCCCCAGTAACTGAGTCTCACAAGGTGTTTAAATTTGTCTGGGAAGCTTTTATGACGTGGGCTTGGTTTGGCAGTGGTGACTTCTTCTATGTTGTATGTTGTCTGCCTTGATGACTTCTCCTGTATTGTGTGTTGTTTGTCCCTCTCAGCCCCACTCCTGTCCCCCAACTGGGAAGGATATTTTTCTGTGTGTAAAACTTTTCTTGAGTTTTTATAATGGTGGTCTCATGTGATATTTGTCCTTTTGTGATGGGATGACTTCATGCAGTGCAGTGCCCTCCAGATTCTCCATATTATGAGATGTTTAGTGGATTCACCATTGTTCTCTTTCATTGTGTAGTGTTTATCTACCTTTTGAAGAGTCAAGGAGGCGTTTGGTAGGCACCCTTGGCACTGTGTTGAGTGGTTCGTGTTTCACTTTCTAGAATTCCATTTGGAGCTTCCATAGCTGGAGTGGCAGTTCTTGCAGACACCATGTTAATAATGGGATTTTAGAGCCTTGGATTGGTCACGCTTTTGTTTTTGATGGGTTTATTTATTTTCTCTAGGTAGATGGCTCGTTCTTCTCAGTCAGAGGAAAACAAAAACCCATAGACATGTTTCTTAAACCAAAGACCTTGTTTTCATGCCATAACCAGAGAGCAGGGGACCTTCTTCATTATCTGCAGTGTTCTGTGAATTTCGCATTGGATGCTAAACGGTTGACCATGCTTTGTATCTGCATAGATATTCTGTTTGTGGGCTTGCCACCCCCTCATTTTCTGTTCTCTTTAGATACTGTTTTACACCCTGTTCTGGGTCATTGATAAAAATGGGGGTGGAGGCAGGAGATTGGGGGTGAGGAGAGAATTCTGAAGCAAATTTTGTTGCACTTGACCTTCTGTTCTGAAGCTGCTGGTTGTGCTTCTAACTTTTTTTTTTTTTTTTAAAATAACATTTCAATTTCAGTTAATGGCTTGTCTCCCCAATCTCACTTGCTTGTGTGCTGCCTGAACTGACTGTGTTTTTCATTCTAGGTGGAGAGTCCCAGCAAAGTTAGCTGTGTTTATTCCACTAGTTCGAATCCAAGGAATTCTTTGTCCTTGCTCTGTAGGCCTGCCAGATGGAATTAAAATTGCAAAATTTTTTTGGTCATGACTATTTCTGGGTGGCGGGGGTGGGGGACGGATAACATAAAACACCACTGAGTTGATACTGGGGCCCATTTTAATTCCAAGACAGTTGTGATGTTTTTTAGATGGAAACAGCTGACAGTAATCAGCAACAACTGGCCTGGAACGTAGTTTCTTTCCCCCCCAGAAGTGGAGCCATGTGCGCCAACAGGGAGACAAGCAACACTAAGGTGGCAGGGCTTGTGTACTGCATCTGTTTTCTCTTGTGTATCTTGAGTTTGAAAGCATTTTCTGGTGTCTGCATTCAGGTATTATAGGTAGGAAAAATAAGGCACTAAGAAGTAACTGACTTTCCTGGCATTATAGTGGGACTTGTAGATCTAAAAAGAAGGCACTGAAATTTTCTGTGGCTTTTGTTGATGCGTTTGCATATAATCAGTGGCTGGGGAGTTGACTCCAGCGTATAGTGAGTGACCTCCTGAGTGTCCAGAGGAGGACAGTGCTCCGTAGGGTTTTGGTGGCTGGTTTTTCTGAAGGTAGCTCTGCAGGCCTTTCCTCTGAGGTGCCCCAGAGTGGACTTGAACATCTAACTTTTTGGTTGGCAGCCTGTGGCATTAATTGCACCATTCCTGGACTGCATTTGCGTGTTAAAGGTGCAGTAAACATTTTTAATCTTCTCTTCTTTACAGGGCATCGGGTCACAGTGCTAAATGAAATGGTATGGATCAGTTTTCCCTGTAGCACATCTCTGTCTGGCGGAATTATGGGTTTGTGGTACTTATTGTGGGCGCTGTAGGAGACGCTCCTGTCCAGTGGGGTCCGAGGATGGGGCAGGGGTGTTGCGGAGGGGACAGACTGCCTCTTCCTTTTGGATTTTACCAATTCCTCTTTTCTTTTGAATGTGCTTTCCAGGAGCCTTCACGTAAATGGGTCCAGTCATGCCTCCCAGTAAGAAGCCAGAAAGCTCAGGAATTAGTGTCTCTAGTGGACTGAGTCCGTGTTATCGGGGCAGCGCTTTGTCCAAGGCTCTTCAGGAGGATGATGACCTCGACTTTCCTCTGCCCGATCTCCGATTAGAAGAGGGGGCCATGGAAGATGAGGAGCTGACCAACCTGAACTGGCTACACGAGAGCAAGAACCTGCTGAAGAGCTTCGGGGAGTCAGTCCTCAGGAGTGTCAGCCCCGTTCAGGACCTGGACGATGACACCCCGCCATCCCCTGCCCACTCGGACATGCCCTACGATGCCAGGCAGAACCCCAACTGCAAACCCCCCTACTCCTTTAGCTGCCTCATATTTATGGCCATCGAGGACTCCCCGACGAAGCGCCTGCCAGTGAAGGAAATCTACAACTGGATCTTGGAACATTTTCCGTATTTTGCAAATGCACCTACTGGGTGGAAAAACTCAGTCAGACATAATTTGTCGTTGAATAAGTGTTTTAAGAAAGTGGACAAAGAGAGGAGTCAGGTAAGTCTTCTGTGGGTGGAACTAAAACTTTTTTTCCATTGAAAAGAATTTTGAGACTGTAAATTCACCATTCTGAAGTAGCAGTGATACAGTGGCAATTTTTATTTAATGCACTTAAATAATTGCAAAAAAAAATCCCTCTCCTGAAACATATTCATTGGATTAGGTACTGTTTTAGTGTTTATGTTGCATTAAGGGTTTCCCAGCTAGGTGTTGGTACATACTCTGAAAACAGTGGCTTGCTGATTGTCCTTGGTTTTCAGTATCATCCCTTAATATGGGAGGGTCACTTTGGTGTTAAAGTCCAAGGAAAGATCACTGACCCTGTCCTCAGACATGTCGCAAGATCGGTTCCCCACCGCTACAATGAAGCAACTGTCATAGTGAAGTGAGCCACAGGAGTTTTTTGGTTTCCCAGTGCATATAAAAGTTATGCTTATGTTACACTGTAGTCTACTAAGTGTGCAGTAGTACTCTGTCTAAAAAAAAAAACAGTGTACATACTTTATTTAAGAAATACTTGATTGCTAAAAACTGCTGTCAGTGGAGCCTTCAGCAAGTCATAATCTTTTGCTGGTGAGGGTCTTGCCTGGATGTTGATGGCTGCTGATGAATCAGGGTGGTTGTCCCTGAAAATTGGGATGATTGTGGCAGTTTTTCTTAAAATCAGACCATAGTGATGTTTGCTACTCCAGCTGACTGTTGCTTTCTCTGAAGATTTCTCTGTAGCATTTGATGCTGTGTGGTAACATTTTACCTACAGGAGGACTTCTTTCAGAACAGGATTCAGTCCTCTCAGACCCTGTTTCTGCTCTAGCAAGTAAGTTAATGTGACATTTGAAGTCTTTGGCTCACATTCCATCTCAGTGAACCACATTCTCTGCTCATCCATGAGAAGCACCTCCTCACCTGTTGGAGCTTTATCAAGCAATGGTAGCAATTCAGTCTTATCTTCAAGGCTCTATTTCTAGTTCTAGTTCTCTTGCTGTTTCTACCACATCTGCACTTACTTCCACCCCTGAAGTCTTGAACCCCTCAAAGTCATTCATGAGGGTTGGAATCTGTTTCTTCCAAACTCCTGTTAATATTTTGTCTGCCTCCCATGAATCCTGAGTCTTCTTAATGGCATCTAGAATGAAGAATCCGTTCTAGACAACTCTCAAGTTACTTAGTCACTTTCTATAGCAACTATAGCCTATGAAATGCACATCTTAAATAATAAGACTTAAAAGTCAAAATTACTCCTTGATCCATGGGCCACAGAATGGATACTGTGTTAGCGGCATGAAAACAACATTAATCTTCTTGTATATCTCAGTTCAAGCTCTTGGGTGACCAGGGAGATTGTCAATGAGCAGTAATATTTTGAAAGACCCTTTTCTGAGCAGTAGGTCTCAACAGTGGGCTTAAAATATGAGTGAACCATGTTGTAAACAGACGTGCTCTTACCCAGGCTTGGTTGTTCCGTTTACAAAGCATGGGCAGAGTAGATTTAGCATAATTCTTAAGGGCACTGGGATTTTCAGTCATTGACTGCAACTGAAAGTCACCAGCTACATTTGCCCCTGTAAAAGCTCTGAAGCCAGTCGCTGACTTCTCCTCTAGCTGTTAAAGTCCTAGTTGACATCTTATTCCAGTATAAGACTGTTGCATCTATGTTGAAAATCTGTTGTCTGGTGTATAGACCCTTCATCAACTGTCTCAGCTAGATCTTCTGGATAAACGGTTGCAGCTTCTACATCAGCACTTGCTGCTTCATCTTATATGTTATAAAAAGGACTTCGTTCCTTAAAGCTTGTGAACCAACCTCTGCTAGCTTCCAGCTTTTGTTGTGGAGCTTGGTCTCCTCTCTTAGCCTTTATAGAGCTGAAGAGACTGAGGGCCTTGTTGTGAATTAGGTTTTGGCTTTTTAAGGAGTGTCATGGCTCATTTGATCTTCAGACCACTAAAACTTTTTCTGTATCAGCAACAAGGCTGTCTTGCTTTCCTCTTACTCGTGTGTTCACTGGAGTAGCACTTCTAATTTCCTTTAAGAACTTTTCCTTTGCATCGATAGCTTGACTTTGGTGCAAGACACCTAGCCTTCCTCTGTCCTGGCTTTCATGTGCCTTCCTGACTAAGCTTAATTATTTCTAGCTTTTAATTTAAAGTGAGAGACATGCACCTCTCCCTTTCTCTTGAAAACTTAAGAGCCCATTGTAAAGTTTTTAAGTGGCCTAATTTCCATATTGTCCTGGCCTGAAGTGAAGGATAGAGATGGGGCCAGTTGGTGGAGCAGTTGGGACACACCACTTTTATCTATGAAGTTTGTTGTTTCCGCAGAACCATTATAATAATGACATCAAAAGATCACTGATCACAGACCACCGTAACAGACAAAATAATAATGAGAAAGTTTGAAATATTGCAAAAGTTACTGAAATGGGACACAGAGCCATGGAAGGAGCCCATGCTCTTGGAAACACGGTGCTGATAGATGTGCTCAACACAGAGGTGCCACGGACCTTGAATGTTGTAGAAAGCACGGTATCTGCGGAGGGCTGGAAAGTGAGGTGCAGTAAAAGGAGGTAGGCTTGTGTATGTGTTTGAGGAAAATTGCCACCAAGGGCTACAGAAAGATGGCATTTATTTTCTTGCCAAAGGTTAACTTGGAGAAATTAGTCTCCAGGTAAGTCTCCAGCATTCTGGAAGAGATGGACAGTACTGGATATGAAAAAAAGTCTTGAGATTACTTTTATAATGCCTCGAACAAACAAGCAAAGATGCGAAATACATAGATGACTTCTTGCAAACCAGTTGGCATGCCTGAGTGTTGAGCACTGTTGAAACGCTCTGGGTGTGAAAAAGTGACATGGGGGAAGGTTGCTGTTAGGCACTGACTTTAAAAAAAAAAGTTGATGAGTGATAGCACCTTTTGCTTTGAAAGTCCTCAGTCAGGTTGTTTCCCTGTTGGCTAAAGGAGAAAGGTTTACATAACTTACTTTACATTTCTTTAAGGAATGTAACAATCACAGTAGAAATAGAATTTGACTGGTGGACTGGGAACAAAATTGTGACCAGACTTTGAGTTCTGAAAAGTCATATAGCCACAGCTAGAACATGTTTCCGGAAGAACAATCCCTCCGCACGTTTTCATGTGATGCTATTTTGCAGCTTTGTTCTGCATGTGAGTAATGCTGCTGTGTGCAGCTGGTATCTGCTGCTCACTCATTTTGAAGTTCAAGTTCAGTCTCAGGACCGTTATTGTGTAAGGACAGTGGCTACATTAATGTCTTTCTCTCCAGAAAGATGTTTCTGTTTAAAATAGAAGCTTAAGCCTGAGGATGTTTTACTTATCTTTGCCAAGGAAGAAGGTGAATAAGGAAGTGGTGAAGTCCTATGTCTCCTTGCTGGGACTAGACTTGTGGGCCCACCAATGCTGGACACCCAAGGTTTCTCTTCAAGGTGGGCAGGGATGTGCTGGGGTCGGGGAGGGCTTAAGTAAGGGTGTTCCCTGGCAAGAGGAGAGATATGGGTTGTAGGAGCTTAGTGTCTGATAGCTGGTGCGGGTGCTACCTGGATTGAATATGTAGATGTGAGTATTCGTAAGTGTCATGGGCCCATTCTGCCTCAAGTCCTTGTTTTTACATGTTAGTCTTAACAAAGTGTGCAGCTTTTGATGAGGAAGTTTCAAGAGAGCGATGCCCTCTGTTGTCCACAGCTGTGCACTAACCGTCCTCTTCCTCACCCCGACTCGAGGCGTTTACAGACCTGCCTCCTGCCAGGGCTGTGTTGAGTACATTTGATCATTCTCTGACCTTAAAGAAAATCCCTTGCTGTCTTGCAAAGAACTGCGTCTGTGGTCTTAAGTGCATCTGTATAGGTAGTTCCAGTGGCAAGAAGGGAAAGTCTTTGAAAGCAAATCCAGAGTTCAGTGTAGTGAAGAAAGTGCTGTTCAAGTCCCCAAAGCCACGTGCCATCAACAGGACAATGAACAGGGCTTTTCGTTTGCAGGGCTTCTGCAAGGTGCTGTATGCCTGTGGTTTATGTCTGTGTTTAAACACAAAGCAGGTGCACGTGAATGTAGTTTAACAAGTACATGCGCTGAGAGCAACTCCAGAGTTTGCAACAAGACTTGAGAGGGCTGCCTATCAGCCTTGGAAGTCACAGCCTCAAGGTGGGTGGTATGTGGCCAAGCTCACCATAAAGACAGGGACGCTGCAGGTATGTCCTCGCCTCCACCTCCACACATATATACATGACACTGGGAGTCATGCTTTCCAGGGTGATGTGTCAATCTGAATAAACACAGGTGCTGTCTGTTGAAAAGGAGGGATGGAGAGGTCCTCAAGTTGGTTGATCTTATGAAATGTTGAGTTGGGACTTCCTTCTATACCGATTTGTACTGACCTGTATTTGATCAAATGCCAGTCAGTTTTGTGCCTAGAGATTGTTCCCAGAGTCTTCTGTGATGTTCTGAGAATCCAGTGAGAAGTGTAAGTTTTCTTCTGCTGCTCATGGGTCACCAGACTGAGAACACCCGAGCATCTTAGGGCCTTGGTGCTGCTGGCCTGTTCCCAGGGGAGGGTCTGCCCTGGCTAGCTGAGAAACCTGCAGGCACTTCCCCTGCTTCTTTGCCCAGTGAAGGCCCCTTCAGCTTTACAGGTAGTCACTTTTCCCTCAGGGGATTTTACTTGTGCTGGGCTCCTGCAGAGAGGTTCAACAAGGTGACGACAAGCACCCAGATGTGGGTGGGACGTATGTTACAGGGAGACTGGAAATACGACGGAGCTCGTCGATTGGATGTACTGAGTTAGCCATTCCGTTTTTATTTGTTTCTTTTTACCAGTGGGGAAATCTGCTTGTGTACTGGATTAAGTGCTATGTCTGCGAACCCACAGGTCCACGGTTCAACTCTGCCAGGCGCTCCTTGACAACTCTGTGGGGCAGTTCTACTCTGACCTCTAGGGTCACAAGGAGTAGGACACGACTCGATGGCAGTGGGTTTTGGTGGAGTTAGCCATTCCATGTTTATTTGTTTCTTTTTAAAAGTGAAGAAAGCTCAGCTGCTAAATGCATAAATCAGATATGGCCAATCCACACAGTGGAATAGTATTCAGCCATAAAGAGGAAGGGCATCCTGGCACCTGCTGCAGTGTGGATGAACCTTGAAACCATCGCACTGGGTGAACTCAGCCAGACTCAAAGGGACAAATACGGTGTGGTCCCGTTTATGGGAAATAACCCAGAATAAGCAATTGCCTAGATGCCCAAGTAGATTAGTCATTATGGGGGGTTGGGAGGGTGAGGGAAGGAGGAGCTGTGGCTAAAGGGGTTCTGAGTGTTTCGAGCAATGGGAATCTTTTGCAAATAGGTGATGGTGACAGCTGTTAGAACCTGGTGAATAGTTCATGTCACAGAATTGCACCCTTAAAAATGGTTAAAAGGGTGTTTTTTTTCTTTGCTATGCATATGTGTTTTACCACAGTTTAAAAGAGAAAGGGACACAGTTAAACTTGACGTCACAGTGAGTATGTGGATCCTGGTCCCTGAGAAGCTGGAACATGTGCCCGCCTAAACAACTACTTGTCTGGGATGTTCAGACAAGGACTGTGCTAGGTTGCACCAGGCTCACCTGTTGGGGTTAAAACAGTGGCCGTTTCTCTGACCCCTCCTTGGAGATTCTGATGCAGCAGTTTCAGGTGGACTGAGGAAAGCTGCTGGTTCTAGGAGGTTCTACGGTTGCGGCCCAGTTTGGGAATCCTGAACCAGATGCCTTCTGAGCTCTTTCTGATGCTGAGGTCTCACTGAGACTTTACCAAGAAGGAGTACCTCAGGGGAGCATAGACATTTTTTGCTTTCACTTTATCTTTTAAAGACCTTTAAAAGATAGTTTTAGTTGTACTTCTTAGTTATAAAAAGTTTCAAGCATACACAGAGGTAGAGAGAGTAATGTACAGTGTGTCTCTAACCCTCCCCCTTTGTGTCACTTGCGTCCAGGCACTGCAGCTGACAGAGTTTTGCCAAATGACCTTCATTCTTTTTTGTTGCTCCTGCTTCAGCGTGTTGAAGCCAGTACTGAACCCTGTGCCAATTTATCCGGTATATTTCAGTGTGCCTGAGTGAAAAGAATGAGTGATTTCTTGTATAACCACAATGCCACTGTCACTCTTACCAAAATTTTGGTGTCACCTCATCAGAAACGGTTGTTATGGAGTCGGTTCTGATTCATCGTGACCCCATGTGTGTTGGAGTAGAATTGTGCTCTTTAAGAAAAATGGATGGGTAGAACTTGAACTCTATGAAAAGACCAGACTTCAGACAGAGTGCAGGACCCCTGAAAGACATTGCCTCCGGACTCTCTGTCAGTCCAGAACAGAAATCATTCCCAAAGCCAGCCCTTGAAGACATATAACAGTACTGGCAAAGAGTGTCCTTCTTGGCTTAAGTAGGTACATGAGGCCAACTGGGCAGCTGCTGTCCAGAAGGGAGATGAGAGGGCGGAGGGGGACAGGAGCTAGTTGAAGGGACAGGAGAAATCCAGCGTGGAAAGGAGGAGGGTGCTGTCCCAGGGCGGGGAGAGCAGCTAGAGTTATATAGCAGTGTGTGTGTAAGTTTTTCTGTGTCAAATTAGCTTGGATTGTAAACTTGCACTTAGAGCACAATAAAATGTTTTTTGGAAAAAACAAAACAGCTGTGATCCTTAGAGTTCTCAGTGGCTGGTTTTTCAGAAGTAGATTGCTAGACCTTTCTTTCAAGTGCCTCTGTGTGGATACAAACCTCCAGCCTCCAAGTTAGCACTCAGTTTGCACCACCCAGGGACTCCAGTATACTACATCTAAAAAAAAGGTGAAACAAATCCACTGCTGTCGAGTCGATTCTGACTCATAGTGACCCTATAGGACAGAATAAAACTGCTCCATAGAATTTCCAAGGAGCGCTTGGCAGATAGGAACTGCCGACCTTTTGGTTAGCAGCTTTAGTACTTCTCTGCTATGCTCCTGGGGTTTCCATACCCCATCTAGACACCCTAAAGTCCTGGCTGACCTGCTCCTTGGGGTGAGCTCTGGATTCACATCTGGTGAGCCCGCACCTCCTTGGTAAAGTTTCCCCATTATTCTTTCGTCTTAAGGTTTCATCTGCTGGTGATCTTTGTCCAAATCAGGCAACGTAGAGTATTCAAGTTGGGGTTAAGTTATATGTGTTCTCACTGGGGAGCCTCGGTGGTGTAGTTATTAAGTGCTTGGCTGCTGACTGATGCGTGGTTCAAATCTACCAGCTGCCCTGTGGGAAACAGGGCCATCTGCTTCTGTAAAAAGGACAGCCTTGCAAACCCTACCCTTTCCTAGAAGGTCTCTGTGAGCAGAAGCGGCTTGATGACAGTGCCTTTGGCTTTTTTGGTTTAACTAGAGAGCGTGGTTGGTACTATGAGATTAGGCTGTATCACCTTAGTACTTGTAAATAGGAAGTCAAGTAGAGTTCATTTTTTATAGACTGAATTCAAAAGGTTCAGGTATGTGTGTTTCTATTTCTCTGCCTTTTTCATTTACTTCTCCTCTTGCCACTTTAATGGAAAACATTTTGTCCTAAGAGGACTTATAAAGGAAACACTGTACAAATATGTTTTTTGTACTCAGGAGCTGAGTGCTTTAAATACAGTTTTAGCTTATAAATGTAGGCCACTTGGTTCAAAGAGGCCTGAATTGGAAGCGAGAGTACCCGGTTCTGGCTTTGATGCGCAGTACTGTCTCTCTTCTGGGTCTCACCGTTCTTATACAGAAAAGTGGGAGTTTGTGGTTGCTTGAGGCTTCTTGACCTGGGCTGTCAAGGGCTCTGTGATGGACTTGAGATTATTGGCAACATGTCATGTGACTGTGCAGATTGCATTTTTCTGGGGAGAGAATCGTGGATTTTGTTTAGGTTTGACATAGATTTTCACTAGGGCTTTGTACCCATGAAAAGTGTACTGCTGGTGAGTTTTGACAGTAGTGGATGTGAGCCTTTTGTGGTGTTTGTATGCAGTATCCCAAATTTTTCTCACTACAACACTATGAGGGGGTTATTGTTAGTTGCCACTGAGTGAGTTGAGACTCATCACAACCCTGTGTATGGTGGAATGAGACCCTTCTTGGTCCAGCACCTTCCTCAGAGGCACTGCTGTGTTTGAGCCCATTTTTGCAGCCACTGTGTCAATCCATCTCTTTAGGGTCCTCCTCTTTTGTACTGACTCTCTACGAAGCATGATGTCCTTCCCCAGAGACTGGTCTCTTCTGATGAGAACATGTCTAATGTACGTAAGGTGATGTCTCACCATGCTGGACTTCTAAGGAGCATTCTGGCTGTACTTCTTCTGAGACCAGTTTGTTTGTTCTTCTGGCAGTTCACGGTATAGTCAGTATTCTTCACCAGCACTGTGTTTCAGAGGCATCAGTTCATTTGGTCAGGGGCTTTAGTCAGGTGCACTTTAGTCCTCAACATGGCTTTTTTGCTTTCTAACTCTTTTAGAAAAACGAGGTCTCTTGTAGCAGATTTGCCCAGTGCAGTGCGTCTTTTGATTGCTTGACTGTTGCTTCTGTGGGCATTGATTATGGATCCAAGTAAAATGTAACCCTTGACAACTTCAGTCTTTTCTGTATTTATCCAGACATTGCTGATGGTGTCACTTGTGAGGAGCTTTGGTTTTCTTGATGTTGGGGTGTAATCCATCCTGAAGGCTATGGTGTTTCCTCTTCATCAACGGGTGCTTCAGGCCCTCCTCACTTTCAGCAAGCAACGTTGTATCATCTGCGTGTTATAGGTTGTCTATTTTAAGTAAGGAGTTAAGTTTACAATGTTTAAGTAACTTGCCAGAGGTCACACAGACACACACACACAGTGATAGAACAGTCGTGCACCCCCAGAGTAAGCTTTAGGTTCATCCTGTTTATTTTAATTCCCTGTGATCCTTTACCGTAGTGCTGTGTCTACTAACCAGAAGGTTGACAGTTCATATCTGCTAGGCACTCCTTGCACACTCAATGGGGCAGTTCTGCTCTGACCTCTAGGGTCACTATGAGTTGAACATGACTTGATGGCAGTGGGTTTGGTTTCTTTTGTGGTCCTTTGGAAATCCTGGTGACATAGTGGTTAAATGCTTTATCTGTTAACCATAAAGGTCGGCAGTTCGAATCCACCAGGTGCTCCTTGGAAACTCTGTGGTACAAATTCTACTCTGTGCCATAGAGTTGCTGTGAGTCGGAGTCGCCTCGATGGCAGTGGGTTTGGTTTGGTCAAGTAGAAAAACAGGACGACCCTCAACAAGGTGGACTGACACAGTGGCTGCAACACTGAGCTCAAAGATTCCTCCTGTTCTGAGGGTTGGGACAGGACTGGGCAGTGTTTTGTTATGTTAGACATGGGGTCTCTGAGTCAGAGCTGACTGCTGGAGCCTCACAATAACAGTGTGACACATACACAGAATACACAGAAGAGGTATATAAGGATGGTCTACAGCAGATCTTTGCAACGAGCTTGACACTGAGAAGGTGTCACTGAATACTGGGGTTAAGTGTATGCATTTTAGAACTGGAGGGACTGAAGGTAAATTGCTGCTCTGTCACTCACCACTGGACTGTCCATGCCTCAGCCCACCTGCACACTTACTTCTGGATCTGCCTTTCTTGGTGATGTAAATCCAGAATCCAGAATCTTTCTCTTCCCTAGGATACCAGCGAACACACCTGTTTAGCTGATGGTCATTTGACGAGGAAGGAGTCCTGGTTGGCCAGTGGGATTTGATTGAACCCAGTAGTGACTCCGTGGAAGAAAAATGGAGTGGTCTGCTTCTGTAAAGATGAGAGCTTTGGAAACTCCATGTGGCAGTGCTTTGTCTGTAGGGTCGCTGTAAGTCGAAATCAACTCAGTAGCAGTGGACTCGATTTACTGATTGATTTAGAAGGAAGAGATGATTTATTATTACTTTTTGAATAAATATTTTTTTGAAAGACAGTGCAATTTGGCACTGATGGATAAATTCCTAAAAACCAGCGTTGTACCTGGTGGGTAGGATATGTAAAATGAGGATAAGGTGCGTACCGTTTCCCTTTGTTTAGTACAGGAGCTGGAGCTGCCTTGCACAGCTTTAGAAACTACCTGCCACTGATGGTCCCTTTCTCCCTGCCTCCTGCGCTCTTTTCTGTTGTCTGTGCTAGAGACTCTGCCATCCCAGAAGGTCAAGACTTCTCCAGAGCCTCTGATGGGCCTAAAATAGACCCTCTTGTTGTGGACCAAGAAATGGGAAGCTTTTCAACTCAGGGTCCTCTGGGACTGTAAGCAGTCAGCTGTATTGTTCTTGGCCACACTGCCCTTCTGTTCCTGCCATCCCTCCAAGGTGTTGGTTCTTCCTGACCCCTCCAGATACCTTGTATGGGATAGGGTATGGTGGGGAGCGAGGTGTTTCCCGTTCTCTTCTGGCCAGCTGTGTATTGTTTATACATTCATTTTTTCAGTTTAACAAACTTAATATCTGCTGTGGTTTGTGGGGCAGTGGTGTTGCCTGGGTTGGAGACCTGGATGTGATCCCTAGCTGGCACACCTCATGTATAACCACAGCCTGTCAGTGGGGTGTTGCTGGGACGTGAAATGGAAACCGTGGTGGCTTAGTGGGTAAGTGCTACAGCTGCTAACCAGAAGGCTGGTAGTTCAAATCCAGCAGGCACTCCTTGGAAGCTCTGGGACAGCTCTACTCTGTCTGACAGGGTTGCTATGAGTCAGAATCAACACAACTGCACTGGCTTAGTTAGTAATTAATGATGCGAAACAGCTTTCAGTAGAGCTTCCAGACTGAGACAGACTAGGAAGAAAGGCCTGGCAATCTGCTTCCAAAAATCTGCCAGTGAGAACTCTGGATCACAACCGTCTGATCCACAACTGATTGTGAGGATGGCACAGGTCACGACAGCGTTGCATTCCACTGTGTACAGAGTCAGTGTGAGTCAGGGGTCCACTCAGGCAGCTAACAACAACTCTGGTCTCTACGTCCTGTACTCAGCACTAAGAGGATACAGCATGGAATGTGACAGGGCCACAACCGTTAAGGCGTTCCCGGTCCAGTGAGTTGTACCCACAGAATCTCTGTAGTAGCAGAGCTTCTGCAGCAGAAGCTTCCTCCATACACTCATCCTCTCGTTTCTCAGTGTCCTGTTTTGTGCATCATTTTCTGGCTCTTCTCCTTCAAGAATGCAGTCCTTTTCCAGTGCTGACAAGACTCCCCAGGAAGAGGCTGCTGGCCTTGATGAGGGGCTGTACCAGACATCTGGGAAGCTTGGTTGCTTCTTGATTTGAGGTGTGTTGGTTAAGGCCTCTTCCTTCCCTATCAGTTGTTCTTGGAAAATGTCATCATTCTCTTAGGTTGACCTTTCGGGTACCCTTTTGGGTCACTGAAGTGCTTCATTGTTACACTTTGTAGATACCCAACCAGCAAGACGTTGCTTTTAGAAATTCTCGTTTGACCGTCAGGAAGCTTTGAGATTTCCCTTTGAAATAAATCGCTCTACCAAATAGAACCTGTTGCTTTTAAGTTGATTCCAACTCAGACTGACCCCATAGGACAGAGCAGAACTGCCGCAGGGTCTGCACGGCTGTTGTATTTATGGAAACGACTGGACGTCTTTCTCCTGCAGAGGAACTGGTGAGTTCAAACCACCGATCTTTTGGTTGACAGGTGAGCACTTTAAGCGTTGCTCCACCCGGGCTCCTTTGGGAAATCGTTTGAACTGCAGGATGAGTCTCCGCAGTCAGTAGTGTCTGAAGTTGGCACACTAACCTTGTATTTGAAAGTCGTGGGCCGTGGTTCTTTGCATGCATAGTGATAGGTTGGGTTAATCCATAAACTCTGTGTTGGAACTCTCGGTCACCTTAATGCGCTTAAGCTTTGGCAAGATGATGGGGTGGTTTTAGATTTGATAGAAAATGCTGCCCTGACTTCCCTGTGGCCCCTCGCTGCACTTGAGACAAGATGAGTAGTTTTTGTTTGCTTGGATGCCCCTTTGTGTGGCAAGTGGGTCTTTTGTTTGCGGATTTGGGTTTCCTGACCCCTGAAGGTGTTATGTTCCTGTGCTCCACCCTCATCTTACTGTTTCCCTCAATGCATGCAACCAGGCTCGGAAGGATTTACGCTGTGGTTCTCTTTCCTTCAGCATCAGCCTGAGGTTTTCAGACTGTAGGACTTGCTGCTGGTTGTTGGAGTGGCTTAGAGAGTAATTACTGTTAGATGCCTTTGAGTCAGCTGCTGGCCCCCTGCGCAGTGGGGTGAAACTGCCCAGTTCTGTGCCACCCTCCTGACTGGGACTGCTTCCATGGTCAGTTGCTCATTGGACCACTGTGATCCATAGCGTTTTCACTGGCTAATGTTTAGATCGACAAACCTTTTTTAGTCCATCTTAGTCTGGAAGTGCCACTGAAACCTGGTCAACATCACAGCCACTAACGAGCTTCCACTGACAAATGGGTGGTGCCGGTGCGTGAGGTACCTAGGCCAAGAGTCAAACTCAAGTCCCCTGCATAGAAGGCGAGAAGTCCACCTCTGGAGCAGCCCCTGCCTGTTGGTAACCCTTGTCATCGTCGTGACATCCGTTCTACCTGGCAGCCCCCTGTCTGCAGAGTGGAACTGCTTCATAGAGTTCTGTTTTCAAAAGATTGATTTTGTTCTAGGTGAAAGTTTCCTCAGCAAATGAAGTTTCCCTTTAATGATTTTTGGACAGTTATGGGTTGTTGGTTACTTGGTTTTGGGGATGCGTCAGCATTCTCATTTCCATTCTCTTTGTTCTGGTACTGTAGTGATCTACCTGTCCGTGCCTGTCTAACCATCTCCTTTTTGCTTTTGAGTAAATGTGGACTGTTTGGTCTCATACAGGTTATTGTTCAGAGGAACACATTACCTGTAGGTGGTATTGTTTAGTTTGTAAGCCAAACTATCATTTGGCTGAAAGGTGACCTGCAGAAATAGCTTCAGCTCCAAGTTCAAAGTTTAACGCAAGAGTTTTGGGGGGTTCCTCTGGTCTCTGTTACTCCAGTGTAATTCTGGCCTTTTTAAGGAATTTGAGTTCTGCTCTACAATTTTCTCCCATTCTGTCTGGAGCCTTCTATTGTGTCCCTGGGTGGAACAGTTGGTTGTGGTAGCTGGGCACCATCTAGTTCTTCTGGTCTCAATCTGGTAGAGTCTCTGATTGATTTGGTCCTTCAGTCCTTTAGGGTAGTATTTTTGTGTGTGTCTTTGGTTTTCTTCTTTCTGCTTTGCTGCCAGTAGAGTGGAACCAACTAATATATCTTAGATGGCTGTTCACAGACTCTAGACACCACTCACCACATTAAGATGTGACACATTTTCTCAGTAAACGATGGTATGCCCAATGACCTAGAGTTACCCTGAAGTGGGTCCCAGGCCTCATTATTGTTTATGGTTGTGTAGTGTTCCATTCTGTATATGTACCACAGTTGATCAGTTTATCTGTTGATGGGCATTTAGGTTGTTTCTGACTTTTTGCTGCTATGAAAAATGTTACAGTGAACATAGGTGTGCATATGTCTGTTCGTGTTGCTGCTGTTTATTGTAGGGTGTATACCTGGGAGTGGGACTGCTGGGTCATAAGATATTTCTGTTTCTAGCTTTTTGAGTAAGTGCCATACTGGTTTCCATAGTGTTCATACCATTTTACATTCCTGTCCGTAACATATACGAGTTCTAATCCCCCATGACCTTGCCAGCATTTTTCTGTTTTTTGAATCATTGGCATTTTTAGAGGTGAGATGATATCTTGTAGTTGTGATTTGCATCTCTCTTGGTAGCTAATGAGGAGCCCTAGTTGCACAGTGGTTAAAGCAATCAATTGCTAACGGAGATGTGTGTGGTTTGAAACCACCAGTAACTCTATAGGAGAAAGATATGCCAGTCTGCATCCATGGAGCTTGACAGCTTTGGGGACCTGGTGGGATTGCTGTGAGTTAGAATGGGCTCTGTTCTATGACAGTGGGTTTGGTTGGAATGGTGAGTGACCATCAGCATCTTTTCAGGTATTTCTTGGCCACCTCAGTGTCCTCTGGTGAAGTGTCTGTTCATGTCCTTTGCCCATTGTTTTAGTCAGCTCGGGCTGCTCTAACAGAAATACCACGGAGTGGATGGCTTTAACAAAGGACAGTTTATTCTTGCACAGTCTGGTAGGCTACAAGTCCAAATTCAGAATGTCCGCTCCAGGGGAAGGCTTTGCCCCTTGTCGGCTCTGGAGGAAAGTCCAGCACTGCATCAGTCTTTGTCCAGGGAACGTCTTGGCTGAGGAACGTGAGGTCTGAAGGAAGTGCTCTTCTCCTGGTGCTGCTTTCCTGATGGTGTAAGGTTCCAAGTTCTCTGCTTGCTTCCCTTTCCTTTTATCTCTTGTAGGATGAAAGGATTAAGGGTGATGTAAGCCATACTCCAGGGAAACTCCCTTTACAGTGGAACAGGTGATCTATGAAGCCTTTAACGTACAGCATAGGAAAATCGCAAAATGGAGGAACATCATAGAATACAGGGAATCATAATGCAGCCACATGCTATAACTGTTTTGGGGGGAACTCAGCTCAATCCATGACACCCAGTTTTTGATTGGATAGTTTGTTTGTTGTTGAGTTGTTGAAGTTCTCTGTATATTTCAGAGATCAGACCCTTTTTAGGTATGTCACTGCCGAAGATTTTTCCTAGTCTATAGGTTCTCTTTTTTTTCTCTTGGGTAAAGTCTTTTGAGAAATACATTTACTTTTGGGGAGGCCCCAGTTGCCTGATATATCTTCTGTCATTCACACATCTTTTAGTTTTGTTTGATAGGCTGTTTATGCTGAAAATGAGGTCCTCTGATTTTCGTGCTATGCTGTCTTCCAGGATCTTTATTGTTTCAGTGTAACATTTGGATCTTTGATCCATTTTGAGTTAGTATTTGGACATGGTGTGAGGTATGGATCCTGCTTTGTTTTTTCTGCACGTGGGTATCTGGTTTGCCCAGCACCGTGTGTAACTCATAGTCTTTTCACGGCAGTGATCTCCAGAAACAGGTCTTCACGCCTGACTTCTAAGTCACCGCTAGGTGTGTTTGAGCTGTCAACCTTTGGGGTTAGAGGTCCATCCACTGAGCGATTTGTGCCACCCAGGGACTCCCGTTAGCATGTAAACCAAAAAAGCAGTCCCACTTCCTTCAGGTTGATGCTGGGTCATAGCAACCTTACAGGGTTTCTAAGACTGTAGTCTTTCTGATAGCCAACTGCCACATCTTTATCCCACCGAGTGGCTGGGTGGAGCTGCCGATCTTTGTGGTCAACAGCTGTGTGCTTGAACCACTGTACCACCAGGGCTCCTTTCATCAGTGTCTAGATTTCCCATTATTGGAGGGCCCTTGGAGGCTCTTTGTTGAAAAGTTACTTTATTCAACAGAATGATTTGGTCATGTTGAAGGTTAAACAAAAAAGTGACATTTGGCTCTGCCTTTCAAGAGCTTCCATTCCGAGGCAACGGGGTGAACATAATACAAGATGAAGGAGGATGAACCCCGCGCCACGACTGTGGGAACGGTTGCCATCAGTAAGCAATTAGGGTGGTTTGAGGTCACTCAGGATGGCTTCCTTTCTCCAAAGCGGGCACTTGGAGTTAGTGAAGGCCAAGTTTCAGATGTTCGCCTTGGAGGGGACACTTGAATAAATGGTTACCAAAGCATTCTTTGGGCATGAGGATAAGCCTGCGGCCTCCAGGGATGGATTAGTTAGGATGAGGTTTGACTGTTTATCATAGAAAATCCAAATAACAGTGATTTAACCAAGCTAGAAGTGTATTTCTCGGACACGTAAAAGAAGGCTTGAGGAGTTGGACCGAGGGACACACAGTTTCTCCTTCTGCTGTGCTGTTATTACTGCCTGTCGTTAACGCACTGCTGGTTTCATTGTCAAGGCCTTCTCCTGGGCCAAGATGACATAACCAAATTCGTGCTTCAGGACTCAGCAAAGGGGTGTATGAGGACAAAAGGGGTCTTGGCTGAGTTAGCAATTTCAGGGGATTTTTCCAGGAACCCGCCCCCTCCCACTCTGCTTTCATCTCATTGGCTAGAATGAAGTCACATGATTCCCCCCCCCCAGCTGCAAGGAAGGCTGGGAAATGTAGTCTTTTAGCCGGGCCCATTGCCACCCCAAACAAAATGTTGATTTCTTTTCCTAAAGCAGTTTTAAGATTCCCTGTTGTAGAAGTCTGATGATTAGGAGACAAATGTTCCTGGGTCCAGGGAATGGGATGTGACATTATCAGATTAAAGGAAGGAGGAAGAAACAGGTGGTCAGGGAGGTTAGTACCTATAAGAAAGAATGGGGAGTTGGCAGGGAAACTGCAGTGCTAAGAGGAAAATTTGAAATAAGCTGTAGTAAGTTCAGGGAAGCAGAGATGCCGACCCATTTTCTAAATATCTCAGGAGTAAATATCAAAGGAGTATGTAGGTGACTATAGAGACTAATGTAGAGTCATTCTTTCAATAACTTGATGGATTCTATGTAAGGTAACAGAGAACTCCAATAACAGAATAAAGTTTTTTTCCTCCTGCTTGTTTGAATACCTTTGGGGCACTGGAGGCACAGTGGTTAACGCACTTGATTGCTACCTGAAATGTCTGTGGTTTGAACCCACTAGCCACACTGTGGGCACCTTGATGGTATAGTGGTTAAGTGCTATGTCTGTTAACCAAAACTTCAGCAGTTCAAAACTCCACCAGGTGCTTCTCGGAAACTATGGAGCAGTTCTACTCTGACCTGTAGGGTTGCGGTGAGTTGGAATTGACTCAGCAGCAGTGGTTTGGTTGTCTCCTCTGTGGGAGAATGAATATGGCAGTCTGCCCCCATAAATATTACATGGAGCAGTTCTACTCTGTCCTTTGGGGTTGCCATGCGTCTGAATTGAGATAGCAGTGAGTTTGGGTGTTGGTTGGAGTATCTTTGAATGTTAACTCAGCAGGAGGCCGATAAATACACGCAAAACCACTGTGGAGTTTCTTGAGGGAAAGCCTCCCCAGTTACTTTTCCTTCTTTTCCCCGGGGTGTGTGGGTTCCTCTCTAGGCCCCATGGGATCCATTGTCTCCCCTGCCTGTTGGAGCTCTGTGAAGTCCCTTGTCAAAGCCAGTGGCTGTCCTCCTCTAGGGTGACAACAGATAAGTGATTTAAAGTCGTTAGACAGAAAACACTTGAGTAGCCCATGCTCCGTACTTGACTTTTAGAAGAAAAGCCTGGTGCCCATGCATGCTGACTTGGAGATGGCTGTGTGGAGGGAAGGAGGACAGAAATGCAGAGCCTCCTAGGACTCCCAACGCAGGTGGCCTGGCACAGAGCACGCTAAGTAGTCCTGGAAGGCACTGTGGGGTGCTGAGCTCCTTCCAGAGCTTTCTGTAGACACAGTCATTGACACTGAAAACCAACATGGCGCAGCCCTGGGCGCTGAGGTCCTGCAGAATCTTCAGTTGTCAAAGGAAGAGTTAGACTCTGCACTTTCATACACAGAAGTAGCTTCAGTCATTTTAGAAGCACTTTCAGCAGTGGTTCATCCATGCCAGGAATATCTATTTTGGGTGCTGGCGACAAAGAGAAGACCTGTGACAGGTCTCTACGTGTTCTTTTGGACTTCTGTGGTTGGGGGAGAGGAGCGCATGTTAAACAGTAGCTCCATACATGACCACGATAGGATGCTCACATGGTGGTGTATGCAGTGAAGGAAACAGAACAGGAGGCCGTGAACTGGAGAGAGATGGGGAGGAGGGTTAAAGGCGTCTCAGGGAACTCACGGCAGACACGTGACAGAGAGAGGCAGCCACACAGAAGCCCAGGCAGAGGAAACAGCACGTAGTTGCCTAGTGCTCTTATAACAAGAAACACCACAACTGGCTGGCTTTAAAGAATGGAATTTAAAAAAAAAATTTTTTTTAAATTATATAGCTATAAGTGAAAGTATACAATCCACGTTGGTTTTGCATGCCCCACTGTCTGTAGCTCCCTCTGCACACCCCAACCGGGGACAGCACACTCTCCTTTTTCACTCTGTTTATCTAGTGTCCTCTTAACAAGCTTCTGTCCCCATCTCTACCCTCTTCTCTCCCATCTAGAAAGAGACCAGTAGGACAGCTTCCTGTAAATACTTAGTACCATAAAGTGCACACTATGTGGTCACACTGTCTGAAGAGTTGACTCATTACTGGTTTCTAGTCAGGGACAGCAGCAGGCCTAGGGGCCATGCTCCTAGGGAACACTCCAGGCTGTTGGACTGTTGATTCAGGTCTTTTAGTAAAGAGTTCTTGAGCCACACGCCTCTTTTTCTTGTGTTTTCTCAGTAACTCTGCATTGTGGCCCTTGTCACAGCTGTCTTGGATGGTAGCCAGGTACCATCTGGTTCTGGTCTCATGTTGATAGAGTCTTCCATAAAGAATGGAAATTGTATTTTATTTTTTGCGGTTCAGGAGGCTACAAGTCCAAAATCAGGGTGTGGCTCTAAGAGCAGGTTCTTCTTTGCTGCTTGTCCCTAGCGTATCTTGGGATTCCCTGCTATTCCTAGGCATCTCTCAGTGTTTCTTGGAGTCCCTTGGTGTCTGTCTTTTCCTGTGTGTGTCTCAGTGTTTGTTCTATTTTTATAACTCAGAAGTGATTAGAATGTGGATCCATCCTGTTCTGATATGACCTCATTCATACAACCAAAGAAAACCCCAGTTTCCAAACAGGGTCATAACTTAAAGATACTGAAGTTAGGATATTAACACGTATTTTGTGGGGACGCTACAGTCTATTACAGAAGGCCAGTAGGTAGTGTGTTAGAGAGGAGAATGAGATGTTTAAGAGAGCAGGAGAGGAAAACATCTCTTTGGGGCTTGTTCCATTGGAAATACAAGTGCAGCTGGCTTGGGCCAGGATTGGAAAAATTTTGGTTGGGAAGTGAGATGGAGTTTAGAGCAAAATTCTACTTTGGACCATATTTGAGTCAGTTTTTAGACCTCTCAGTGGCTAAGAGCTTGAGTGCTAACCAAAAGATTGGCAGTTCAAATCCACCTGCTGCTCCATGGAAACTTTGTGGGGGCAGTTCTGGTCTGTCCTGTAGGGCCGCTATGAGTCCAGATGAACTTGAGGCAGTGGGTTTTTTGGTGGGTTTAGGTGGAGATGCCGAGTAGGGAGCTTGATAAATGAATTTTGAGCTCAACAGAGAAATTAGAGCAGAAATACAAATCTGGGATGCATTAGTGCATAGATGGTTTGAAACAAAAGAGGATTTTTGGATTAATCCTCAATCAGAAAGATGAAATCAAACCTCTATTTCAATTCTTATAGAAAATTATATTTCCATTAGCATCTGACTAGGGAATTCATCTGGAGTATGTGCATTGTGGTGAATAAAAACAGAAGAGGTTTATATTTAGAGGGGAGAGACTGTCTCGGACTTATTTCAGCAAATAACTCATTTGTTGTTCCTGAAGTCACTCCCTGTAGTTATGAAGACAGTAGGGAACAAACCTTTGCTCTTTGTCATGAAGATGAAACTTCCCTGTGTCGGTGCCCCCAGCCTGTCAGATATACTCTCGAATAAACATCCCACTCAGTGAAGCCCCCAACTCATGACTCTGTGAGTTCCCTGCCATCTGGTCCCTGGCTGGAGAGAGGGGTTTTTCTTGTATATGTGTATCCATAGCAACGAGTTTGCAGTTGATATGGAAAGTAAGCAGTTGCCCAGGCAACGGAGTTACTGATGTGGCCGGTGCCTGTGCTTTCAGGGAGTGGGTAAGCTGACCAAACTAGTTTAGATGCAGCATGTAGGGTGCTATAATGAGGGGTTGCACTTGCTGCTGTAAAATCTGCCCTGCTTTCAAAGAGATCACAGTCCCTCCCCCTTTGAGAAGGGAGGGCTTACCACCGTAATAAATCAGGCCAAAGTAGTCGCTGTCAGCTGAAATAGATTCTAAGGGAGATCTCCTGGTGGAATTTATTTGGTTTTGCTTAAAGGAGAATGTTCTAGTCAGGACTCATTTAGTTGTAAGGAACAGAAAGCCACCCAAGTTGGCTTCAGTAAAAGAGAACTTGTCCTAAGGACAGAATAATGAGTCCCCTGGAGCACTGACCAGCGGTGACAGAGTACATCTCAGGCACCTGGGGACTGGAGCTGCTCTCTTAACCCCTCTGCGGCCACCTGGGTGCTTGTCACTGCCTTCCTATGGGGAGATCTGTTCTGTGCTCTTTTTAGCGTGGCTTCTTTGTGGCTCTTGATTTCTGCCTCTTCCCAATGTTGAGTCGCTGTAGGGGGGAACATTGGTGCCAGTCCCTCATGACCTGGTGGCACCAGTGCCCAGCCCAGCCTTTTCTGTGTCATAACTCCAGGTCCTCAGACTTGTTTCTGGTTAAAATGGGGAGACGTCTTCCAGGTCAATATAGTTGGTTGTGGCGTTGTTTCATCTGGGGTTGTCGTTGGGCTTGAGGTTCAAACGTGTCCACAGCGAGCATGTTGCCTGAAGCTCTTTGGTCTTGAAAACATTCTAATAATAAAAATAATGAGGGACTTTTGAGTATTTTATATTTTCTCTTTTGTGTCCAGTGGCTATTCCTC
The DNA here is from genome assembly GCA_028571685.1 of Heterohyrax brucei. Lineage (NCBI taxonomy): Eukaryota > Metazoa > Chordata > Mammalia > Hyracoidea > Procaviidae > Heterohyrax > Heterohyrax brucei. The sequence continues at coordinate 112,105,467 of CM053151.1, read as the reverse complement.
ATAGGTGATAGGGATTAGTGGGCTGGGGGACATGGGATGTTTTCAGCCAGGGGACATGGGAGTGTTTTGATCATGTCTTCTGCTTCTTTTACATTTCTGAGGCAATTTCATCTTTCTCTGGTTTTCATTTCCATAGGTTTGGGACTGGAGAGTCTCAAACTAGTCAAATTTTTCTTTGGTGGCTATTTCTTTCTGCCAGCTGTCCTCAAATTGTCTGTAATCACAGGTTGTGTGATGACCAAAATTTATGAATTCTGTGCATCCTTGTCTCCAGACAGAAAAAAAATGTCAGCTGTCCTACACAAGTTGTCCTTATTTTTAAGATCAGGAGGTTGAGTGACATTTCATTCTGACTGTTGCATATCAGCCCACTTCATTTTATGGATATTATTTTCAAAATAGGGCAAAAAAAGTAACTACTCTCAACTAGAGACCAGGCATATAAAGAGATTATAATGCCTTGGTGGAGGAGACTGGGTGAAGATAAAAATAGACCAGAAAGGCTGCAGAGAGGCATTGGCCAGTTGCCAAGGTATTGGCCAATTGCCAGAGTTACATGCTCTGGGAGTTCAAGGGGGAATATAATCCCTAAGGGGTACCAGTGTTGTGGGAGGGAGTCCTTGAGAGGAGATACAGACTCCTCTGCTAGGTCCTTAAGGTTGATCAAGACTGAGGCTGGTGACAGGGAGGTCACTGTAGGTCATAAGGGGTTTGCTTGGACATGGGTGGACACGGACATTTACACAGGGTCTATTGGGGCTGTTTGCGTTTTTGCCAGGCACTTTGTCCATAGTCTTCAAGCTTTCTTACACCTGTGAGGTAGATAGTATGTCGTTTTTGCAGGAGGGGAAACTGAGGCTCAGAGAAGTTCAGTACTGTCTGAAGGGACACAGCCAGATACTGAGCCAAGACAAGGGACATTGTTGCTCGTCCTGTACTCTGGTTGCCTGAAGCAGGCTTTCTGTGGGATAGAGGGGAAAATAGATTAGGGAGGCAATTGGAGCTGAGCAGCGGGGGACTGGGGTACCACGGGGAGAGGTCTGGACTTTATTCCTAAGTAGTAGGGAGCCCTAGGTATTAGTGAGCAGAAACAACAGACTTACGAAAGCAAGCGTCCTGTGATTCTGAGGTCTTAGAGATTCTTGGTAGCGGCCTTCTTTTCCACCAAGCTCCTTGTGGCCCAGAAATTTATGGAGAAAAAAGCCACAGCTGTCACCAAATAATTCCCCAGGGATTTGTCTAACTGGGACCAGTTGTTTACACAAACAAAAAGGTCTCCTGCAACTTATTTTTCACTTTAAGTGTTTTGCTCTTTGTTTTCACTAACAGTGTTTTAATTGACCATCACTTTTTTTGTTAGTGCTACCAATTTCTCTTAATGCCTCTGCTGTTTCTGGAGTTCGTACTGTTGAGAGATGAGTGACTTGCCTCCTGCCTCTACCCTTTGGATTTGGCGATTTTGTTGGTGGGTGTTGGAGTGGATTTCTCCCTTTTCCTTTCTTAAATGGTGACATCTGTTTTCCTTTGGCATTCAGGTAAACACAGTGCCATTAACACTCCTAGTGTAGTTCTGGGAAAACCCTGATGGCCTCATGGTTAAGTGCTATGCCTGCTCACCAAAAGGTTGGCAGTTCGGATCTGCCAGGTGCTCCTTGTAAACTCAATGGAGCAGTTCTACTGTGCCATTTATGGTCAGTATAAGTCAGAATCTGCTCAAGAGCCCTGGGTTTGGTTTTTGGTTTAGCTCTGTAGGAAATCTTGACAGTGTAGTGGTCCAGAGCTGTACCTGCTAACCAAAGTGTCAGCAGTTTGAATCCACCGTGTGCTTCTTGGAAACTCTGTGAGGCAGTTCTCTGCTCAGTCGGGTTACTGTGAGTTAAAATTGACTCGATGGCAGTTTGGGGGTCTTAGCTCTGTACAGAGCCCCGGTAGCACAGTGGTTAAGAGCTCGATTGCTAACCGAGAGTTCTGAAGTATGAGTCCAGCAGCCATTCCTTGGGGCTTCGGTGAGGCCGTGGTACTCTTGCTCCTCCGTCCTGTAGGGTCGCTGTGAGTTCGAATTGACTCCACGGTAACTTCACAATAACAAGAAGTCACAATACCCACCTACCAAGTCTTGGTTGTTAGTTGCAGTTGAATTGGCTGTGACTCACGATGATTTTATAACAGAGCAAAACCTTGCCTGGTCCTGTGCCGCCCTCGTGATCGTTTGTGTGTTTAAGGCTGTTAGTGCAGCTCTTGTGCCAGTCCGTCATTGTCCAAACCTGATGGCCTTTTCTAGTCATTGATCTTTCCTGATCAAAAAAAAGCCCACTGCCATTGAGTTGGATCCGACTCCCAGCGACCCTAGAGGTCAGAGTAGAACTCTGTCCTGACAGTGTATCTAAAGGAGGTGAGCAGAAGACTCAACTATCCTTACTTTAGGAAGCATTCTGCTTGTATTTCTTCAAAGACTGTTTTGTTCTTTATTTTGGCAGTCTGTGGTATATTCAGTATTATTCTCCAACACCACAGTCCAGATGCAACAATTCTTCTTCTGTCTACCTTTTCCATCATCTAGCTGTCGTGTGCACATGAGAAAATTGGAAAGTCCAGTGTTTCTTCCTCAGGGCTTATCCAAACTTCCAACTTTGGAGGAATAGCTATTAACTGGGGTAATGTGTTCTTCTGGAGAAAATCTTTTTGGTTCAAACATGGTGTCAGGAGGCTTAGTTTGCACAATTGTAGGGACTCCAGTCAGGCGAGTTCTTGGTATGGAAGTGAGGGACTGGATGAAGAAGCCATTTAGAATTGTGAATGTATTAGCTGCTTTGTTCGCGATGACTCAATGTTTGTGTGACCTCAGTTTTGCTAAGCATTCATCTGAAAGCACTTTTGTCAAGTGTCTTCCATTTTCCCAGTGTAACCACTTTACTTCTGAGAAACAGTCGTGACCTTTTTTACAGGCTGTTTTATGAGGAGGACTCGCTGGCTGTCCTGGAGGGCTGAGGTCACTCTTGGGTGGGCCATGTGTGGTTAGGCTGCTCCTTGGGCTCTGGGTGATTTGCTCTTCCCAAGTCCTCACCTGCCTTCATGCGCCCTTGGAGACCAAACATCCCCAATAAGAACAGCTCCTGGCACACCCATCGTCTTCGGCCTCCGAACTATGGCGCAGTGGACTCACCATTAAGCTTACTGGCTGAAAAGAGAACTTGTTGCAGAGACTGACTATTGACACTGTGCCCAGCTCATCCCTTGTGATGCCTTGAACTTGTTCCTTAGGTGAGAAGGGTGGCAACCCTTGAGAGAAGCTAGACTGAGTGGGAGTCTAGACTTTGCCTCTGGGAGGGTTGACCCTCTGGGATTGGTGGCGGACAGTGGCCGTCATGAGAACTGTGGCAGTGGTGTCCTGTCCCCTCAGCATTGGCAGAGTAGGGGCAGGGACTGCTGAAGGGCTCCCTGAGATTTTGTTTGTACAAGTGGATTCCATTACTTCAGTGCTTCCTCGGGCCTGTTATTATTTTCTTCAATACCTTGTGTTTGATTTTGCTCAGCTTTCTCCCTGCTAGAATAAAGGCACATTCCATAGCCAGAATTCTTTAGTAGTTAGTACAAAATGATACTGCTTGTCAGTCTGAAGGAAAAGCAAACTGCCTGCTCTGATTGTTGGGATTTCCTCCTCTAAAACAAAAAAAAAAGCAGCTTAGAGAAAATTCCCCAAACAGTCTCTTGATTGAAAAATCTGTTAGTGGATTTCGCACTCTCATTTTCTTAAAGTAACAGATTTCCTTTTAAAATATAATTCTGACCTAAACATATATATAAATATATATACATCTGTATGTATGTACGCATGTATACACACATATCTTAGGGTAGGACCACTGCATAGGGTTTCCAAGGAACAGCTGGTCGCTTCAGACTGTCAGCCACTTGATTAGCAGCTGAACTCTTACCCACTGAACCGCCCGGGCTTCTTGTGTATGTTTTGTTTCTGCTGTTGTCTTGGTGCCTTTGAGTGAGTTCTGACTCATAGTGATCGTATGCGCAATGGCATGAAGCCCTACGAGGTTCTGTGCTGTCCTCACAGTCACGGCTGTCCTTGAGCCTGCCCATGCAGCTCCTGTGTCACTCTGTCTCCCCGAGGGTCTTCCTCTTTTTCACTGACCCTCTACTTCACCAAGCACGATGGCCTTCTCCAGGAACAGTTTCCTCCAGATGACGTATTCAGAATCCATGAGAAGAAGTCACACCATCCTCACTTCTAAGGAGCATTCTGAGTGTGGTTCTTCCCAGACAGATGTGTGCATTCTTCTGGCTGTCCATAACGTATTCCACCTTCCTCTCCAGCTACATCAGTTTGTCTTTGGTCTACATATTTGTTGTTCAGCTTTTGCAACATAAGAGGCAATGGGAAGTACCAAGGCTTGGATCAGGCACACATTCGTTCTTAAAATGATAATCTGTGCTTTTGAACACTTTGAAGAGATCTTTTGAAGCAGATGAGCCCAGTGCAGTACATCTCTGATTTTTTTGATTGCTGCTGCCGTGGATATTGACTGTCGGTGCAAGTAAAATGAAACTGTGACAACTTCAGTCTTTTCTCTGTTTATCATAATATTACTTATAGATTAAGTTGTGAGATTCTCTGTTTTCTTTGTGTTGAGGTGTATTCCATACTGAAGGCTGTGTAGTCTTTGATCTTCATTGTTAAGTACTTCAAGTCCTTTTCAGGCTTAGCAAGCAAGATTGTATCGTCTGCCTATCACAGGTTATTAAGGAGTCTTTCTCTGATTCTGATGCCAACTTCTTCAGCTACTCTGCTTTCTCAGATTATTTGCACAGCATACAGATTGAGTAAGTATGGTGAAATAATACAACCTTGACTGACTTTAAACCATCCAGTGTCTCCTTGTTCTGTTCAAATGACTGCCTCTTGGTCTAGGTACGGGTTCCACATGAGCATAGTTCAGTGTTCTCGAATTCCCATTCTGTGCGTTGTTGTCCATAATTTGTTACGATTTGCACAGTTGGATGCTTTGGCGTAGCTGATAAAACACAGGTAGAAACCTTTGTAGTATTCCCTGCTTTGAGCCAAGATCCATCTGATATCAGCAGTGATAGTGGTCATGCCGTGTCCTCTTCTGAATCCAGCTTGAATTTCTGGCAATTCCCTGTTGATGTACTGCTGCAACTGTTTTTGAATGATTTTTTGGCCAGACTTTTCTTGCATGTGACACTGTTGTCACTGTTAGATAATTTCCACCTTCTTTTGTATCACTTTTCTTTGTGATAGGCATAAATATTGTTCTTTTCTTAGTGGTTGGCCAGGTAGCTGTCTCCCAGACTCTTTGGCATAGGTGACTGAGTGCTTCCAGCACTGCATTGTTTGTTGAAATGTCTCAGTTGGTGTTCTGCCAATGGAGCCTGTGTTTTGCCAGTGCCTTCAGTGCAACTTGGACTTGTTCCTTCCATGTCATCAGTTCTTGATCACATGCTACCTCTTGAAATGGGTGAAAGTTGATCAGCTCTCTCTGGTACACTGACTCTATTTAGGCCTTCCTACATACAGTAAACCAGGTGTCATCTAGTCAGTTCCAACTCACAGCATCTCTGCGTGTGTCAGAGTAGAACTCTGCTCTCCATGTAGCTACATACATATACACACGTTGCTGTGAAGTACTGCTGCAACAGAAGTACCCCAAGTGGATGGCTTTAACAGACAGAAATTTGTGCTGTCACAGTTTCGGAGGCAGGAAGTTTGACTTCAGGGTGCTGGCACTGGGGGAAGGCTTTCTTTCTCAGTGGACTTTGGGGTCAAGGTTCTTGTCTCTTCAGCTTCTGTTTCCTGGTCCCTTGGGGTTCTCCATGTGGCATAGCGTCTAGCTTTCTCCGGTTCCGATGACTTAATTGACTCCTTTTATGTGTTTTTAAGAGATTGATTGAAGACATGCCCTGTACTAATCCTGCCTCATTACCATAGCAATGACAGCCTTTTCCCAAATGGGATCCTCACCACAGGCAAAGGGGTTAGGACTTACGTCACTCATTTTGGGGGGACATAGTTCAGTCCATAAGATACACGTATGTGTTGCTGTCATTTTTAGTTGGTGTCCAGTCAATTCTTATGGTGACCCCATGTGTGTCAGTAGAACTGCTTGATAGAGTTTCGCAGGGTGTGATTTGTTGAGTTACAGATATATTTTAATACATACATACATACATTAAGAAATACATCATGAAAAAATGGGAGATCATGAGTGCAGTTCATTGTTAACTTGAAAGTGTCATAACTCGGGGACTTCCTCTGTGTGTGTGTGTGTGTACCAAAACTTTTTGTCATTGAGTCTGTTCTGACTCATAGTGACCCTAAAGGACAGAGTAGAGCTGCCCCATGGGGTTTCTGTATTTGTAAATCTTTATAGAAGCATACTGTAGCATCTTCTTCCATGAAGCACCTAGCCTTTTGATTTACAATCAGCTGCTTATCCTCTCTCTCTCTCTCTCTCTCTCTGTGTATATGTGTGTGTGTGTGTACCCTCTTGAAATATAGCCTTGCAGAATTTTTTCTGCTTTATAAAACTTAAAACAGTCTTTGTATCATGGCATTATAGAGTTGGCAGGGCACCTTACTGTTCTTCAGGCCCAGTGTCTGCAGCAGACTGTTAGGGCAGGATATCCACTCAGAGCAGTAGAGGCCAGTCAGAGTGGTGGACTTGGGTCGAGGCCACCACACCCGCCGTTATATGCCAAACTTGACTTCACAGACGTCATCAGTAAGCGAATGTTGCTGAGCATTCCACAGTGGCTGGACAACCGCCAGGTTGGTTTAAATAGCTTTTCCATCATTTTCTTCATGGCGCTATTTTCAGTGTAGTTATTTGAATTCTTTATGCCTTTGTCTTTATTTTGTGAAAATGAAAAATGAAAAGGGTTAACTATTACCGTTGTAAAGAGCATAGTTGTAAACATCGATTGAGATAGGAATGAAAGCCTTCTGATAGGACTTTCTGGTCTTGATTGGGAACCATGGCGGTCAGTGGTCATGAAGGAAGAAACACAATGGAAACCTGTGTGTAGACACTGCCGAAGACTTGTGGGTGCCTGCACCTACAGGATGAGGTCTATTTAGGGATTTTTAAATGTTTCTTCTTTTTGTGTTAAGCACACTAGGAAGGAAAACTCCTTTATGTTTGTGAATTATAAGTTGTTAAGTTAAGCATTTTTCGACTTTTACAAATTTTACTTTCAAATCCATTTTCATGCAGGCATTCCATGTGGGAAAAAAAAAGATTGCCTGTATGGCGCCCAGACAGATTTCCTGTAAATTCTCCCCACTGGAGGTTTTCTGGATGTTTCTACTTCCAGACCATTACACATCTTTGGGGTCAGTCCTTGTTATGGTTCCCAGTCTTAATTCTTTAGACCGAGGAACCCCAATTTCCCTCTCCAGTGCCTCCGATGGCCTGGATTCCCAGGGTTTTCTCTTACAGATGATCTGACTCTGGACACTTTCCTTTCTTTGGGTCCCTTTGTGGATGTCAGCCTGGTACCAGGGAACTGTCTGGATGTAGCGCTTTGCTGGCACTTGGGAGCGACTGTTGGTCGCCATGTCCAAGCGATGTCTGGAATTTGTGGAGCTTCCTTCTCCCTCTTCGGTGCCCATTACTTAATTGGATTATTAATCTTTTTCTTATTGATGTTTTGTAGAACCTTGTAGATTATGGAGATCAGGTGTTGGTCTGACATATAGTTGCCAAATACTTTTTCCCATTCTATGCCAAGTGCCGTCGAGTCAGATCCGAGTCTATAGGTGGCCTTTGAATTCTATTAATAAAGTCTTTGGTTGAGCAGAAGTGTTTGATTCTTAATAGTTCCCATTTATCTATTTTCTCTTCTGTTGATTGTGGTTTGTTTGACAGATTTTGAAGTCTGTCTATGTTGTGTACTCAAACTTCCATTGCTGTTCATACTTTTTCTTGGATGAGCTTTATTGTTTTAGATTTGATATTGGGGTCTTTTATCCAGTTTGAGTTGGTTTTTGTACAAGGTGTAAGATATGGGTCATGTTTCAGTTTATTGCAGATGGATATCCAATTTTGCCAGCACCATTTGTTGAAGAGATTGTTTTTTCCCCAGTTTGTTTTTATACCTTTCATTATTACTTGTTTCCTGTCTGTCTCCCCAACAATTTGAGCTTCAAGATCAGGGCTCAGTACAATGCCTTGCACATGGGGCTCCAGAGATGTTGATGATTGAGAGACTGCCACCCTGTTCTCTCTGTTCCCTAGGCTTTGAACCTGGGGATTGTCTTTGAGGCCTCCTTTGCTTTGTAGTCAGTTGACTCAGTGAGAACAGAGGCCACTGCTGCCTGGCCCTATGGCCACACCCGGCAGCATCCTCCACCTGGCTTGTGACGGCCCCACTCAGCAATGCCACTGAGGAGCCTGGAGGATGCAGGCTACACTGATTGACACTGTCAGAGGGGGTGACATTGAAATGACTGTCTATAAAAGTTTTGTACAGTGTTTTAGCAGAAATTTGTGATTTTTTAAAAACAAAAATATCCTTGTAGTTAGTTATAACAACAAACAAAAACGTATTTTGTAGCCCAGCTTGGATGTATCCACACACCCATAAGGCTGATACTCTGTGCTGATTTACTTTTTGAACCTCTTGATTATCCCCCCAATACAATGATGCTTCCAACCACCTGATTTTATCTATACATGCTGTAAGCACCAGAGGTAGTTTCTGTTGCTGCTGGCATTTTTATAGTTTTATGGCATGGCACAGGAAGAGGTCCTTGGGGGCAGGGGTGACACCAACCCTAGGGATGCCCCTGGCTCCACACCTCTGTCCTTGGGTCTGCAGGCTCTGTAGCCTGTAGCCTGAGCACTGCTGCTGCAGTATCTTCTGCTTAGACACCTTCACTTGGCTTCCTGCAACCCAGAAAGTAAGTTCCCATCTCCTCTCTGACTTTGCAGACCCAGAAGGCTGTCCTCACCCTTTTTTCACATTCCTTCTCTTTGTGTGTCCACCTGTTGAAAGCACTTGGGAATCCAGCATACATGGTCCATCTTCTGGGCCGTGGCTTGTGCTGGTTCTTCGCCTGGACCACTCTTCCCTCTCCCGTCTGTATACTGTAATGCAGCTCTTTCTTTAAGGGCTCGGGATAAAGCCTGTTTTCATAGTGGAGTGAGCTCCTCGCTGCATTCATCTCTGTCTTCTCACCTTAGACATTTAGGGTCTGTGGCTGCATTCCAGCCCTGTGGAGTAGTCTGCCGTCTTGTGAAAGAAGGGATCAATATGGATGAATATGAGGATTTGGGAGTTTGGAGTCAGAGACACCTGGGCTGGAATGTGAGCTTATCCACCTGCTGGCTGCATGTCCTTCAATAAGTTCATGACTTTTATTGAACTTGGTTTCCTCAGCTATGACCAGAAAATAATAATGGCTTTCTTACATGCTTGTTTACAGATGCCACAGATAATGATGAACAACTGTGTTATATAGGACACTCAATAAAGAAGCACACTGGTAGTTGTCCCTTGTGTTGACTGCAGCTCTAATTGAATAATGACTTGTTGAGCTAATGTTAATTGAGCACTTACTTTGTGCCAGGCACTGTCTGGTTTAACCTTACATGTGTAATCTCTCTTAAGCCTCACAGAAGCTTTAGGAAATTGGTTAAGTAATTTGTTGAGGATCCCAGAGCCTCTCAGTGCCAGCACCAGCATGTGGCTTTACCGTGTAGCCTTGGTGAATGGTGGCCCCTGGGAGTATGCAGTGTCCTTTTCCGTGCCCGTCAGCACAGCCCTGGTGGGAAGGTCATGTGTCGCTGATTCCAGTGCGCCTGCTTTTCAGCCAGGGAACAGAGTATGCGTACCTCGATGTCAGGGGACATGCCGTTTGTGTATCTCTAGTGACACTTAGCAATGTGCTCTTACACAGGAAGCAATTAAAAAATAATTCTGCATTGCTAATTTTCCCCAAACAGTTAAATAGTCTACTTCTGTGTAGGGAGTGAAGTTTCCCGCCCACTCCGGCATCCGAGTCCCGTATCCTGAGCTGCCTGCTGTCAGCGGGGACATTTGTGGATTGAGACAGAGACCCTAAGCATGAATTTGCTGAGGTGGAGAGAGTGAAAAAAAGAAAACCAAACAAAAACACCGGTGGCTGTCAAGGTGACTTCGACACATGACAACCCCGTGAGTGGGACTGTGCTCCGTAAAGTTCTTAGTGGCTGAGACCCTTGGGAAATTGGGGGAAAGCGAAGAAGGGTCAGTTTTTCAATTGTTGGGTATGAAAAACCTTTGTAAGTCTGAAATTTCAGTTCTTTTGTTTGCTCAGTGATGAAAAGGGAGCGCTTCTGTGTACATGCCCCTAATGGAGGCTTCCGTATGCATCCGTTATATAAGTAGTTCTTTTGCCAGGCTCTCTGTCTCCTGGGCTTTTCTCCTTCCTGCTTGTAGGAGCTAAATTTAAGAGGCCAAAGAGAATAACAACTGACTTCTTTTTTATTGCACCAGGCTTTGTCTTCCAGAGAAAAACTTGCTTACCTCTCCCTGGGACACAGATGGCCCCTTACTAGTAATTAATTAACCCTTTTCCCTTCAGAGTTGATGAGTTTGGGCTTTGGAGAAAAGATTAGTCATGTGGAATCTAACTTAGGTTCAAGGTTATGGGGTTGTAGCACGTAGACCTCCGGGTCCATGCATAGAGACATTGGCCAATATTCCTTATTACCTTTTTCTCATACACATGCACGCGCACGCGCACGCGCACGCACACACACACACGTACACGTACACGTACACGTACACACACTTTATTTTATTGTACTTTAGATGCAGGTTTGCAGAGCAAACCAGTTTCTCATTAAACAGTAAGTACACATGTTGTTTTAGGACATTGATTAACAACCCCACGATGTGTCTGTGCTCTCCATTCTCAACTTTGGGTTCCCTATTCCTGGCTTTCCTGTCCCCTCCTAGCTTCTCATCCGTATCCCTGAGCTGGTGTGCCCATTTGGTCTCATTTTGTTTTATGGGCCTGTCAAATCTGTAGCTGAAGAGCCCTACCTTCTCTAAATAAAGATCATTATAAGACATGTTATAATAAAGCTGCTGAAGTAAAAAATCCAAAACAGAAACACAAGTCCTATAGACAGAAGGGAAAATAAAATATCCCAAATTCTTACAGTAATGTATTTGCTGCAGTTGAGTGCCCTGGCAATTAAGGGAAAAATGGAAACTCATGGATTCATAATTCTGCTCTCCTATGGAATGCGACCTTAGGAAGGAGGCATAGGCTCAGATGCCAGTTTTTTAGAAGGAATTTCACTTGGAGCTGTTTATCCAAGAGATGTAAGCCTGCATCCTTACAAGAGAAGTTCAGGAAGCCATCAAGGCCTTTTTGCTTGTTAGTCATGGCCTTCTCCTTCTCTTTTTCTGACTGACTCCTGTTCTGCCTTTAGACTCCGACAGGGGCCACCTCCTTCAAGAAGTCTTTCATGATGTTCCCTGCTTGGTGAAACCATAATTCTGGGGGCGTATCACTATCTGTGCACCTCCATGTTGCTTTATGCTGTCCTTAATAAGTAGACTGGTGTCCCTGGGTAGCCCAGTTGACATGCTTGGCTGCTCATCAGAACTTGGGGGTTCAAGTCCATCCAGAGCAGCCTTGGAAGAAAGAGCTGGTGATCTACTTCTGAAAAAAATCAGTCGTTGGAAACCAAATGGAGCACAGCTCTACTCTGACACATGTAGGGTCACCATGAGTTGAAACAGATTTTGAGGTCAATGGTCAGCTGTTTTTTTTCACAACTACACAGTTGCCAGTATTCCTTTCAGGTACAGTGGTAGGTGTGTGCTTGAGGGAAGGAAGTTTTTTTGATGTGGGTTAGGAAAACAGTTTTCACATGAGTGAATGAAACCAAGTTGTGTAGAGGAAAGTCATCAACTGATTGTTAGTGTCTATCAGTGGTAAGTAGCTTGTCTGTGACACAGGAGAGTTGTGTATCTCCTTGTGCCTGTCATACAAGAGCTGTCTGTCAGGTGCAGACTCTGACTTCTGACTGATTCTTCCATGAAGTGGAAGTATACCATGAATGTCTCCCGAGTTCAGTTTCTGCAGGGGCGTGATGAGCATCCCAGGTCAGGAGGGCAGAGACTAGAATTCACCACCCCTCCCACTACAGGGTATCTGTCATTCATCTCATCCTTGAGAGGATATATGGGCAGGCTGCTCAGTGTCCCTCCCAGAAGTGACTGTCAATATGCTGGGATGGGTGATTAGGCAAGAAACCTGTTTAACTTCCCTAGGGGGGGTTACCTTTGCAGTTCCTTTGAGTGCTAAGGAGTCTAGACAATTCCCTAATTTTCTTCCAGACTCACCTCTTCCTGTATTTATTGTTTTCTCTTTCTTAAGCTAATCTGTGTCTCCAGAGAAGCCTAGTGCATTTTAAGATGTCTCTGTCATGTTGAATGGTATAAAGAACCAAAGATTTCTCCTACCACTTGTAAAAATTTAGACATTGATAAAAAGCTCCTTTTCCCAGTGAATAGATGAGAGCATATGAGTTACTTTGTTTTTTTTGTGGGACATATGTTTAGTTCAGACTCCCTGAGGTCTAATTCAAATTATCGAAAACCTGGCCTCCACAGTGTAATTCACAGATGCTAGTGACTTCAGGAAAAGAGAGAGAGAGAGAAAAAAAAGACTGTGTTCAAAACACACAGCTACTTAAGGGTTCAGAGCAGTAGGGTGTCCAGGGAATGGTATTGGGGCTGAGCCCTGCTGGGAGGGCCTATCTCCCGCTTCTTCCATGCTGGACCCGGAAGGACACCCTCTCAGTACGTTAAGTGGGGGTATCTTTTCACTGTCCTGACCTCCAGGCTTTTGTCCATATGTTTTCTGCCTCAGATTTTGTCTGTCTTTGTCAGCTACTTTCATGTGTTAGTTAACTCTCAATACCTTACAAAGTGGGCAGTTATTGTCCCATTTTACAGATGAGGAAACTGAAGCTCAGAGATAATTGAGGAACATTCCCAGGTCACACAACTAGTAAGTAGCAGAGTAGAATCCCAAGTGAGATTCTGGGCTTGATTCTGAAGCCCAGGTACCTCCTGCCCCACCTTGCAGGGCATCCTGTGGGCAGCAGAGGAACAGTGACTTGTACCAATGCAGTGATGGACTTAGACAAGTTGGGAGAAGAAGCTGGTGCAATGGAAAATATAAGAGGACAGGGGAGGGCATAGCACGGGATGAAGCTGGCATGGTAGAAAGACTCTGTTGGGAAGGGCATGACTGTCAGGCCTGAAGGTTGGGGACGGGGTGGGGGTTGCTACTGACATCTACTGGGCAGGGGCCAAGGATGCTGCTAAACACCCTACAGTGCACAGGACAGCCTCTCGAAGCAGGAGATTGTTGTTGTCCATTCCTGTCCAGTTGACTCCAAGTCATGACGACCGCATGTGTCCAGCGTGGAACTGCTCTATAAAATCTCCAGGCCTGTCTTCTGAGGTGCCTCTGAGTGGGTTTGAACTGCCAGCTTTTGTGCAAGTTGTCTACTGCATTAACTGTTGGCATCAGGAGCATCCAGACCCAAATGCCAGTAGTGCTGAGGGTGACCAGCTCTGTGTTAGGGGTCCAGCAATGTCTTTCTGACCTCAGGACTGTCTGCCTGCGGGGAGTTGGTACACCATGGAAGTGGGGTTTCCGCGGAGCAGGGTAGGCTCCCTGAGTCATGCTGAGAGCTGGGTGTGGACAGAGGGCTGCTTGGAGGCGGTAAGGACCCTCTGGTTAGATTAACAGCAGTGTGACCTTGGACAAAGGTCTTGCTGTCACAGTTTTGGTTCCCTTATCTGGTGAGAAGAGTAAACCAAGAGCTCTCTAACACACTCTCCAGCCCTTAACAGTCCCAGATTAGAGAATCCATTCTTCTCTCATAGCCAAGCTTGATTCAAAGAAGATGGAGAAAGAAATTTGATGAAACATCATTCCTTTTGCCCCTCTGTTCTAGTTTTTATCTGCATGTACTTCCTTCAGAAAAAAAAGAAAAACTGATATCACATTAACTAAATACTTCAAATGTCACTCCTTTTAATAAATTAGAGCCAGAATGAGAGACATGAGCATGTTTCTTTTACTTCGAGGAGGAATGACTTTAATATTATCAGAAGCATCTCTGCTGCGTGATGAATATCCCATGGCAATCACTTCCTGCAGACAGACTTCTGTGTTTTAAGCATCTCTCCCAAGATACCACTGCAGAGGCTGTAGGGCTCTCTGCAGACGTCGTTGGATCTGAGGCGGGGTGCCTTGTGAAGGCACGAGAACCTGCGATTCCTGGCTGTCTGGGTATTCCCCAGCTGACGCTGCAGACATGAAATCATCCAGAGTGACGATCGCAGCGCCCAGGTGCCCACATGCGCAAACGCCTGAGCAGGATCTTGGAAACTTGGGGTTTTTTGTATACATGAAAAACTGCGCAAGATTGGGGAGCAGGCCTCCTCCTCATGGAAAGCTGGCCTGTGGGGCTGTGTAGAGCACAGTTCTGTCTCACAGCAAGGCTTTTTGGATTATGATCAGTTTGGGTCATCTGTGCTTTTACTTAATCCCGTCTCATTTTCCTTGTTCTGAAAAAAAAACATACAGAAAAGTTGGAAGACTAGGACAGTGACCACCTATATGCCCGTTATCTGAATTCGAGAATTGTTAATGTTTTGTTATATTTGCTTCACCTTTCTATGTAATTCTATGAACCGATTAAAAGTGTTCATGTCATGGCACATCACCCTGTAGACCTTCAACTTGAGTCTCCTTGGCATAAAAATCCCCAAACCCACTGTCGTCAACTTGATTCTGACTTGTAGTGACCCTATAGACAGAGTAGAACCACCCCATAGAGTTTCCAAGGAGCGCCTGGTGGGTTTCCACTGCTGACCTTCTGGTTAGCAGACCCAGCACTTGCCCACTGTGCCACCAGAGTTTCCCCTTGGCATAAAGGAATTCATTTATATAACCACAACACTTGATCACACCCAAGGAAATGTAGAATAATCCCTATCACGTAGAAAGTTGTTGGATGCTGTTTTGTGGATTTCGAGTCTCAGTGACCCATGAGACAGAGTAGACCTGCCCCATGGGTTTTCTAAGCTGTAATCTTTATAAGAGAAGATTGCCATGTCTTTCCCCCTTGAAGCTGCTCTGTGGGTTTGACCCCATCAGCCTTTCAGTTAGCAGCCAAGCACTCAACCATGGAGCGATTGGGGCTCCTGATGGCATATCATTAGTTTATATTTACATTTTCCCAGTTGTCCGCCAATGCCTTTTTTAACTATCTCAGTCGTGTTGTATTTTAAAATGAAGGATCTAGTCAAGATAGAGGCATTGCAACTCTTCTTGTATTTCTTTAGTCTCTTTTAGACCTGAAAAGGCTTCCATACTTGTATGACATTGATTTATAAAAGAAGGTAAAGGCCAGTCATTTTGTACAATGTCCAAATCCTGGATTTATCTGATTATTTCCTTGTGGTAGTGGCCCACTTGTCCTGCTGTCCCCTGACAAAGCAAATCCACTGCCATCGAGTTGATATTCCAACCCACCTTGACCCTGTAGGGTGGAGTAGAACTGCCCCATAGGGTTTCCAAGGCTTTTATGGAAGCAGACAACCCTATCTTTCTTCCATGGAGCAGGTGGTGGGTTCGAACGGCTGACCTTTCAGTTCGAAGCCAAACATTTTTGACCATTGTGCTACCAGTGTTTGTTATCCCCTGGCCCACCCAACCCATTGCCGTCTAGTCGCTTCTGACTCAGAGTCATCCTACAGGGCAGAGGATAACAGCCCTGTAGATTTTCCAGGGAGTGCCTGGTGGATTTGAACTGCTAACCTTTTTGTTAGCAAGCTTATCACTTAACCACCACGGTTTCCTGTCCCCTGATAGTTAGGTCCAAGTGTTTGTTTTGATTCAAGCCTGTTTTTAAACACTTGTTGGGTGATGCGTCGGCTCCAGCCGTGTTGTCCCACTGTTAGCGGATGCTAAGTGTGATCGCTGGTTTAAGGTGTCAGTGCCAGATCTCTCCACTGAGGAGGTGTGTTTTCCCTTTGAAGTTAGCACGTAATCTCTGGGGAGGTAATTTGACACTGTTTGTCTATCCATTGATGATTCTTTCTGAAATTATTTCACTAGGGGTTGCAAAGTGCTGTTTCTTCTAATCAGTCATTAGCTTGAATGACAGTTCCTATGAAGGAACTGTGATGACCAATTTTTAGAGACAGAGCTTCATGTAATAATCATCTATAATGGTGGCAAGTCAGTATTCCTCTTCCAGTATGACTACAGATTCACAGGTTTTTATTTAGTCAGTGTTGTACAGTTACAGTAATTTTTTTGATGCTGATCTTATCCCCTGTTTGGCCTGTGAGAGCTCTTTCAAACTGCCTTTTTATGTGATTTGAACATGCCCTTTTTAGCCTTAAAGTACGTCCTTTCTTGAACAGAAACTGTCCATGGCTCATTCCTTTCTCCAGGGTTCCCTGATGCCTGTGAGTGGTCACTGCTGTGCAGAACTCAAATCTTCACACCAGGCCTGTTCATTGCAGCTAGGGTGCTACTATTTGGGGAGCATTTTGGTGAGCAGAATTAGGAAGTGTCTGTTTTTTTTTTTTTTTTTTAAAAAAAAGGAGTTTATATTGATATTTCCACGTCAAATTCAAAATTTTAGTGTGTTTTCTTTTTTTAATCCCCCATGTCTTTTATTTTACTTTTTATCTTAACACTTGTGTATCTTAGCTCTTAACACTATTAACAGGAAACCCTGGTAGTGTGGTGGGTTAAGTGCTATGCCTGCTAACCAAAAGGTTGGCAGTTCAAATCTGCCAGGTGCTCCTTAGAAAACTGTACGGTACAGTTGTACCCAGACCTCTAGGGTCGCTGTGAGTTGGACCCAACTCAATGGCACTGGTTTTATTTTATTTTTTTGAATACTATTAATGTAAGATAGCTTCAAAATTAAAGTGTCCATTACTTTTCATAGTCAAATTTCAGCAAAACGTAGTCCTTTTTTGTTAGTTCATTTTTGGCCTTAGTATATAGTCTGCTGGAAGGTAGTCAGTATTGTATTCCAAAGCCATGTGAAGTAATTCTTTTCTCTGGGAGATTATTTTTTGCTACTCTGCTGCTCTGTTTAGGTTTAGTTTTTGTGTTTTTTTCCTTTAAAATGTCAATATTATTGAAGTATAATTTTCATGTAGGAAAATGCAGCCCTGTGAAGTGTTTTGCCTAGTGTGCCTGCATCTGGGTAACGAGCCCTGCAATCCAGAGAGAAAACTTGTCCTCACCGCCAGAACTTTCTGTGGGTCCCTTCCAGTCAACCCTCCCTTTACTGACTCCTAGCCCTCGGGCAACGACTGACCTACTGTTTTTCACTGTAGATTAGCTTTACCATTTTTAGAATTTCACATTAATGAAAGCATAGAATAGTATACCTTTAGGCCTAGCTGCTTGTACTTAGCCTGATAGTTTTGAGAGTCCAAAATGCTGTGTTTATCACCTGCTAATGAATTTTGAGGCTGTTTCTAATTTTGGGCTATTAGAAATAAAGTGGTTTTGAATATTCATATTCCAGTCTGTCTGTGGGTATAGGAATTCAGTTCTCTTGGTGTCTTGCGTTGCGTTGTGTTCCCGCAAAAATATGTCTGGCAGTTTGGCCCGCCATGATACCCTGCCTCTGGGATGTTAATAAGGGAGGATGGGCCACAGTTAGGTTGGTGGGGAAGGACTCAGTGTGTAAGATTGTATTATTCCTTGAGGCAGCCTCTTCAGATGTAAAAGAAAGAAGCTAGCAGAGAGATTGGGGACCCCACCAAGAAACAGAGCACCGCCTGTGGAAAGGACCCAGGGTCCCCGTGCTTCAAAAGTTTCCAGTCCCGGGGACCTTTGACAAGGACCTTCCTCCAGAGCCAACAGAGAAAGCCTTCCTCTGGAGCTGATGCCCTGAACTTGGTCTTACAGCCTGCTGGACTGTGACAGAATAAAATTTCTCTTTTTAAAGCCTTTCACTTGCAGTATTTCTGTTGAAGCAGCACTAGATGACTCAGACACTTGTGTAAGTGCCTAGGAATGGGATTGCTGTTGTATTCGCATAACCCTGTATATAAATGTCAAACTGTGTACCGTGCCGCTAGGACTTATAATTGTTTTCTTCGTGTCCCATGCTCACCCACATTATCAGGACTCTTCATTTTAGCCATTCTGATAGGCATGTGATTGTAATTTGTATTGTTTTCCTTCAGATCTTGATTTGTTGGATACATAAAACATGTGCTGGTTCAAAGCCAGAGTTCTATGAAAAAACATACATATGGCAGTCTCATACTTTGATTTTTCGGGATCTGCAATTGAAGGTGTGGTTGCAATGATTGCAGAGTATATTGAGTGCCTACTGTGTGCTGGGTACTGTAGTAGGCGCTGAGTAATGAGCTAATTGATGCAAGGGAGACAGACACTGCTGAGAAGATCTCACAAATAATAAACGGAACTCACTGTACCTCCGCCATGTGCTGTGAAGAAAGGGTTAAGGCTGCTGTATCTCCATCTCATCTCAGTTTCCCAAGAAAGAAAGGTTGTTTATGTGCTCCCTGCCTTCATGCTTGTTGCAAAATATCTCCAGTGCTGTAACTCCGGGACCTGTAGCAACAGGCTAGACCCTGGGAAAGCAACCAACGCCCCAGTCTGGGAACCCGGGTCTCTTCGGGAAGCTGTGTTGAGCCTTGATGCGACATTTGCCTTTAGGTGAAGTTTTATAGATGTGTTTCTTGCAAAACCTGCTTGAAACTCATTGAGTGTCTTTAAAAAACCTTTTCTTTTTTTTTTACTGATGCCTGGTTTATATGAATTTGGTAAAAGCCCATTTTTGTTTTATTTTTAACATCGTGGATACTGACCCTGATTTCAGTGGCCTCTGTGATGAAAGGATGTTGGTGTCTGCTATTTTAATCAATACTTCTTTTCCCTGGGTTACAGGGTTGCTGTGAGTCACAGTTGGCTCAGTGGTAGTGGGCTTGGTTAAGGGATATTGTGTCCTGTAGGTTTGTTGGAGATTGTGTGCTGACTCATGAGAGATCTCATAGGTTTTAGATTTAAGACTTCGCTTTATGTTATATTTTCCTGAAGGTCATTCTGACCTAGTACAAAATGCCAACAGTTCTCATGACAGGCCTTAAATTCTTGGCAGTTTTGGTTTTATGTTTTTGTTTTAACTAAATTCATAGTTGGTAGTTAAGATCATAGAAACCGTGGTGGCGTTATAGGTTGAGTGCTTCCACTGCTAGCCAAAAGGTTGCAAGTTCGAATCCACCAGTTGCTCCTTGGACACTGTATGGGGCAGTTCTCCACTGTCCTCTAGAGTCACTATGAGTCAGAATCCAGTGAACTGCAGTGGGTTGGTTTTTTTAGTTAGATCAGTTCTATAAAGCATTTTAGATAAGATACAGCTTCAACCTGATGGTTTTTAAAGGCAGTAGGAAAATATCTGGAAACTTTGTTGCCCTGTTCACAATACTTATGTGTGTTTAAAGTGACTGAGGCATGATGATAATCACTGGTGATGTTGTTATTAACGAATTCTGCAGAGGACGTTTTCACTAACAGTGTACACTTCTGATACAGTAACCCTGTTTTTGTACTTTAAAGCTTATTTCCCCTTTTCAAGAAGATAAATCTTTCAAAGTGTGTGATATTGCAAATGACCATGGAAGTTATTGGTGGTACTTTGTTTTTCCTGCCTGATCTCCCCCCCCACCTGGCCTGGAGACATTATAAGGGAATTGTTATGCATATTGTGACATGTAGATTCCAAGAGCAAATTTCTAGGGTAATCACTTCCGTTTTTAATAGTGTCAGTCACCATCCTAGGGGAGACAGAAGGCACCCTCACCCAGCAGTATTGGAGGAGGTGTGAATAAAGGACTAGCTCACAGAGGTAGGCAGGGATGGTGCACGATCTCTGGGGGTGAAGGATGGGGTGCTAGCAGCACCAGAGTCTGAAGCAGCAAGATAAAGGAGCAGGTACCAGAATTACGGGTCTGGCGGTGCCATGGCCTTTGGTAGAGGGATTCAGCTCACCTGTTATAACCCTGACCCAGCAGAGTAAACACCCTGATCTCACTCTCTTCCCACATCCTTTACAGTCTCCAGTGTCCCCCTTGGTACAGCCAGGCAGGAAGTGAAGCGGGCAGAAGAACCTTTGGTGACATCCACAGTATCAGGCTGGAGAAGGTCAAGAGTGGCTCTGGGGACAGATGGACTGTATCCAGTGCTTACACAGAAACTCTGGCCAATATGTAATAAAGAGATGGGGGCGAGGGACCAACAACTGTTGTAGTGGCTCCCACAGACCTTGAATGTCTTGGAAGATCTCTGTGATTGGACCTGACAAACATCCAAGTGAGTGAGGCTTAGGGTGGTCAAATGGATTACCGTGGGAGGGTTTCTTTTTTTTTTTTTTAAGTATCTAAGCTTTTTTGGAAATCCTGGTGGTATAATGGGTTAAGTGCTACGCTACGGCTACTAACCAAAAGGTTGGCAGTTCAAAGGCACTGGGTGCTCCTTGGAAACTCTGTGAAGCAGTTCTGCTGTGTTCTATAGGGTCGCTGTGCCTCGCCATCGACTCAACGGTAGTGAGTTTTTTTAAGCTTTTTTTGTTTTAATTAAATAACCTAAACAGAACCCAAACCTCTTTTCAGCTGGGTTCTGATAGTCTTCATTTTGAACACTTTCCCATCATTGGAAGATGGAGTGAAATCAGGGCAGAGTCTATCAAAAGAAGAGCACCCTTTCTTGAAGGCCACCCTTAAGAATAAAGAGGACAGAGCTGGCTGTTCAGAGTAGTGGGCATCTCCACAGGTTCTTTTTCTGTAGGTATGAAAAGCCTTTTTGCACTGGGGGACTTCCTGGCTTACTGCTCTGCAGATTCACTGACGCTCACGTAGTCCCGGTACATTGTTTCTTTTGGACTTCGTGGCAGTGCTGCTCTCCATCCAAGAGTATGTGGTAGACTGTAGTTGTCCACAGCTTGTAGTTGTCCCTAGGGACTACTCCCTGAGGGGGGAGAGTATTGCTGAAACCTTGCTATAGGCATTCCATTTGGTGGTTTGGGGCAATAGCTCAATAATTGGAACACCTGAAGTATAACATTTCTATCGGTTGTCTTAAAAGGTTGAAAACTGTTCATCTGTTTGTTCATTCGTTCTCTCTTCATGGCTCCATCTCTGCCTTTCTTCTTTCTACCTATGTATACAAATATACGTATACATATTATACACATGTGCACATATACATACATATTTGTAAGCACACTCATAAATAATATCATAAATGTCGGTCAAATTCTCACAGTGGCGTGCGGGTCCCCTAGACCACATAGATCTTACTTCTGGAGTTGAGTGTATTTTAGGGGCTGTGTTTGTTTTGCCCAACAAATGGGTGTCCAGAGCAGATAATCTCAGAGAAAGACGTTGGACTCCTGCTTTTTTTTCTCTTGCCTGTTTTAGAACATGCCTATCAAACAAAAGCCCTTTTGCTGTTTGTTTGCTTTCCAGTTTTCCTTACAGGGACATGTGATTTTAAGAACCTCTTTTTCGCCAGGTGACTTCAGAAACCTGTGGGTTCCACCTGTGTGAGGAGAATGCATCCAAGTTGTCTCACCCTGTATTTCATTAATTTTGATACAGTCCCTTAGGCCATTGTTGGAACCCTTTGAATGAAACACATATATTTGAAAACACGTGAGCAGCCTGGAATTTATGGAAACCCATGGTTTGGAGGACAGACAGAGGCAACTCAGAACACCAGAGTTTGAATCTGGCTCTACCACTTGCTAACTGTCATTTAGGACAAACTCCTGCCCTTTGATCACCCTCCCACTTTTTGAAATTTATATTAAACTGGATGCCATCGAGTTCTTTCCAACTCATGGTGACCCCACGTGTGTCAGAGTGGAACTGTCCTCCGTGACGTTTCCAGTGACTGAGTTTTTGAACATTTGCCAGGCCTTTCTTCTGTGTCACCCTGGAGTGGATTTGAGATATTGACCTTTTGATGACTAGCCAGTTGCATTAACTGTACCACCCAAGTACCCAGATCCAGTGCTATCAAGTCAATTCGGACTCATAATGACCCTTTAGGACAGAGTAGAACTGCCCCATAGAGTTTCCAAGGAGTACCTGGCGGATTTGAACTGCCAGGCTTTTGGTTAGCAGCTGCAACACTTAACCATTAGGCTACCAGGGTTTCCAGGCAGTGCTGTAGGTTGGTTTAATTCTCTGTTCAAGTACACTTGTGGCATTGTTTAGGGACACATGAAATCTTTGAGGACACAAATGGAAAGCTGGCATTTGGTCTGTGGATGGTTGATGTACCAGTAACACACATGTAAGGTCATAATAATAATAACTGGCTTTTTCTTCCCAAAGTGAATGATTTAATGAATTACCCCATAGACATACGTACATTAGACAGCATTTGTGTACACATGCTTGTTTAAGAAAGCACATTCGTTAGTTCAGTGGCTGATCTAGAAATTACTCATAATCTGACTTGGAAATAGGTGAAATGGGTTTTTGCTGCATCTGGCTACCTCCCAGATAGTGTGTGGCATTAACTCTTTTGGATGGTGAGGCTTGTAGGCTCCTGAGTCACAAACAGCTTGCATTTGACCTTAAGCAAATGGAATGACTTGTCTGAACCTCCCTTTTCGCATCTGCAGATTAATAACACCACTTACTTGTTTGCTGGGAGAGCTAAAACGCTGTTATGCCCCTTGGCACATAGTCTGTTCTCAGTTGATGCTTAATTGCTCCTACCAATACCACACCCACTGGTGCAGCAGTGAAGCACTCGACTGCTAACTGAAAAGTCCACAGTTTGAAACCCCCAGCTGCTCAGTGGAAAGGCCTTGCTATCTGAGGCTTGAAAGATTACAGCCCGAAGCCCTACAGGATAGTTCTGCTCTGTCTTATAGGGTCGTTATGAGTCAGAATCACCTCTGTCTCAGCATCTACGATCCCCACTGCTAAAAATGTCTGTGTATATCTTGAGTCTGTGCAGTGGGACTGACATTTTGGCCCAGTGACTCAGCAGTATACTGAAGGAGTTAAAAGATTTCTTGGGGATAAAATTTCCACAGCCAGTCAAGGACGGGTTGGTTTGAGTGACCTTAATCAATAATTGAAGTGTGGTCTGAGCCTGTGGTTGCTAAGTGTCTTAGTGGGTTCCTGGGCACTGTGCCTGACTTGGCCGTGCCTTCTGTCCCCTCTGGAGGGCTAGTAATTAATAGTGGCCTAGGAGTCCTTCCAGGGCTACAGGTCAGGGTCAGTGGAAGGGTGATCAGAGACAAGTTTTACACTGTCCGATGATTTGTGCGGTGGGAAGTGTGTGTGCGGTGGAAAGCGTGTGTTCACCTGGGACTTTTTTCCGCCTTGCACTGTAGTTAGGTGACAGTTAACCCTTGGCCCGAGTTCCTCTTATCCTGTTGCCCCCTGGAATTGTCAGCTACTGATCAATGGAATGGGCTGCCGGTTGACTCTCTGCAAGTGTGCTCTGTGCTCTCTGCTGCCTCGGGTTACAGTGGCTTCTCAGGTGAGCTGAGAAGTGTCCGTGTCATGGGTTCAGTTGTGTTCCCCTCCAAAAAAGGTGTGTAGCAATTTATCAAGGCCACGGCTCCTGGTCTTGTGTGATGTCCTTACGTGTTGTAAATCCTGCCTCCGTTATGTTAACAAGGGCGCACGGGCAGCAGTTGGGTTGGTGGGGTAGGACTCCAGGTGTGGGTTGTGTTGTGCCTTGCGGCAGTCTCTTGGAGTATAAAGGAGAGGCGAGCAAGCGAGCGAGCTGGGGACCTCAGCGCACCACCAAGAAGAGCCCGAGCAGAGCAAGTCCTTTGGAAAGGACCCGTGGTCCCTACACCAGGGGAAGATTCACTGTAAGATTTTCCTTCAGAGCCGACAGGCAGACTTCTGCTGGAGCTGATGCCGTGAATTTGGACTTGTAGCCCACTGGACTGAGACAAAATAAGTTTCTCGTTTAAAGCCATCTACTTGTGGTGTTTCTGTTAAAGCAGTACGAGATGACTACGACAGTCCAGAACCAGGCATGCTGTCCCAGGTTCCTTTTGTCCCTGTAGAGATCTTCTAGGTCACCATGGCAGTATCCCAGGGTGAATCCCCATAGTGGCCAGTGCTCGGTTTCCATGTATATGCACTGCATTGTCAGCCAAACCCAGCAAATTGTGGGTTAGGTGTCCAGATTCAATGTCAGCAGCACCTGCCTTTTGTGAGACCTCAAAGGAGGACCATTTGCCGGGAAGATGGAATGATGGAGTTGAGTGCCAGTGTCAGTGGCCTTTTCAGTGCTCTGAGAGAGACAAGGAGGAAACCAAGTGAGCACAGCTGTGGGATTTCAGAGGCAGATGGGCAGGTGGTGGCAGTCTACACAGTGCTGGGACAGGTAGTTCTACTTGGCTGCATTTCTTGAGTGGCTGTTGCTGCTGTTTCTGGGGCCTGGGCTGGCCAGCCGTTTGAGGCAGCCTCTCTTCATGGTCTGCAGCCCTCTCACTGTTCGTTACAGAATCCAGTCTTTCTCTGTGTTCCTTTCACCTCTCTCCACAGTTTTTGTTTCCTTAGCACTTAGCATAGAGCAGTGGTAGTTACATGGTAGAATTCTCACTTTCTGTGCAGGAGATCCGGGTTTGAGGCCTGGTTAATGCGCCTCTTGTCACCGCTGACTTGTGTGATTTTGCTATCATGCAGAACAGGTTTTTGGTGATGCTTCCAGACTAAGACAAGAAGGAAAGTCCTGGTGATCCACTTGCAGAAATCGGCCGGTACAAACCCCACCGAGCACAGGGGTCCGATCTGCCGCAGATCCTGGGGATTGGTGCAAGACCTGGCAGCGTTAAGTGGCATTGTGCACACGGGGTGGCCGTGAGTTGGGGGACGGTGCCACAGCAACGAACATCAACAAGAAGCAATGAAGAAGACCTGGCTTTTCTTTTGGAGCCCTTGATGGTACAGTGGTCAAAGAGCCCCAGCTGCTAACCAAAAAGTTGGCAGCTGGAATCCATCAGTCCTGCGTTGGAAACCCTAGGGGGCCTTTCTGCTCTGCCTTAGAAGATCACTGTGAGTCAGAATTGACTTGATGGTGATGGGTTTGATTTGTTTGGGGATTAAGTCTCCTTTTGGAATTCTAAATTCGCAGCTCTCCATCTGCAGTTTTTCTCAAAGATTCTCCCCCTTCCCCACCAGGACACACTTAGGGGCGCCCTCTGCTCCTAAAGTCCTGTGTCCGTATCTCAGTTCCAGCGCGTACCATGTTTGAGAGCATGTGGCCTCTCTTCTTTAGGTCAGGGAGGGTTGTCGATGGATCTTCATGGTATAATGCTGTGACCTCTGGCATCCTGTTCGCCCAGATGCTGTTGGAAGGGTCTCCTTGCAGTTGGAATACTCATGTGAGTTTGTACAGGCAATTCCTTCTTAAAAATGGGTTGATTGGTTACAGCTGGAAGCTGTACCCGAAAGCTGGATTCATAAGCCGCAAGATCCTAGCCAGGGCTTTTTGTTGACCACCAGGGAATGTGGGTAACTGGTCCCCTCGCTGGTGACCATTTCTTAAGAAACAAATCAGCAACCTAGTGTGCATGTTTTATAGATAGAGAGGACTTCATGATCATCTTTTTTTGAAAAAATAAAAAACTTTAACTGTTCACCTGCCCAGGACGCACACCATATAACTGTAACTTCTGCCCGGCCTGGTAGATTCCCAGAATCGACTTTTAGTTATGGAAATAAGGTGATCAAATTATCTGTGCCAATTAGATAAGATCATATCGGAACACTTAAAAATAGATGAGTAACTACTGGCAACGAGAAGATAAAGTGGCATTGGTGGACCAGTTGTAATCCATCCAAGGGTGTCTCTGTGTTTTCAAAGCCATGTGTGCTTTTATGACTGTCCATAAAACACAGTTGTGCTGATTATCATTTGTAATGTCTGAATCACCGTCAAGGAAGTAGAGGTGCTAGAAAGAGCACAAGTTACAGCCAGAGCTAGAGCTGTCACCCCCCACTTCATGTAATTCATGTTGAGAAAGTCCCTTACTGGGTCTTAAACTTTTAAAAAGAACACAATTTTGATTTATGTCGTGAATGGTGAATGGTAAATTTCAGCCATCCTCGTATCTGTTAACTTTAAGTCAGTTTGCCATTTAAACTGAAGGGGGAGGAGGAAGGAATGAAAAAATTTAATGTGTTTTTCTTTTTTTACGCTACTGTGCATCCTCTTTGTGATGTATCTACGCATTTCTAACTTTACTGTTGTGGGTGTGATTTAAAAGACTGGTTGAAAAACAAGAGAGGCGTTTATGCATACTCAGGATTTTACTACACCATTGTAGTTTCCTGTTGCCTTATCAACGGTGATTTGCGTATCTTGGTCTTTATAATAAAGTTAAAAAAAAAAACAAAACCAAAGCCAGTGCCCTGAGTCACGTCTGACTCATGGTGACCCTAGAGGCCAGAGTAGAACTGCCCCATAGATTGTCCAAGGAGTTACCAGCAGTTAAATGGACAGGTAAATTTAACCATCTCTCCACCTGCCCTTTGAGGGGCCAGGGGTGGCATAGGGAGGTGGAGGTAGGGAGAATGGGGCTAGGGAGAGTAGGGGGTAGGAGTGGGGGTGGGTGGGGGTACAGGTTATGCTATACAATATCTTAAATTCATGTGACTGTAGTAATTGAATTCTTCAAAGATCTAGCATGGCTGGTGTTGGTTATGTGCCATCAAGTAGGTTGTGACTCATGGTGACTCTGTGGGACAGAGCAGAACTCTTCATAGACTTTTCAAGGCAATAATCTCTATGGAAGCAACCACCAAGGCTTTCTCCTGCAGAGTAGCTAGTAGGTTCAAACCACTGACCTTTCAGTTGGCAGTGCTTAACCATTGCACCACCAGGCCTGCTTATGACTGGTGTTCCAGAAACCCAACCTGTTGCCATAGAGTTAATTTCCAACTTGTAGGGACCCTAAAGGACAGAGTAGAGCTGCCCCCCCTAGGGTTTCCAATACTGTCATCTTCCCAGAAGCAGATGGTCACATCTCTTTCCTACAGAACTGCTGGTGGTTTTGAACCAACAACATTTCAGTTACCAGCCAAATACTTAACCACTGAGCAACCAGGGTAACCCCATGACTCGTGTTCCAAAACCCAAACCTACTGCTCTGAAATCAATTCTAACTTAAACCAACCCTTTAGGACAGAGTAGAGCTGCTCTGTAGGGTTTCCAAGGAGCGCCTGGTGGATTTGAACTGCTGACCGTTTGATTAGCAGCCATAGCCGTTAACCACCATACCACTAGGGTTTCCTGACTGGCGTTAGAAGGATAGAAATGCCTAGCTTTGTATATTTTGTGTGTTTTTTGGGAGTGTGGAAAAATTATAAAACTTGTTTGTGTCTGTATTTTTTATCAGCTTGTCTTCATAATACCGTTAGGTTTCATATTTTAAAAAACAAATAGACCTGTTGCTGTTGAGTTGATTCTTACTTGTAGTTGAGCCTATAAGACAAAGCAGAACTTCCCCATAGAGTTTCCAAGGAGCACCTTGGCAGATTGAAACCCCTGAGCTTTTAGTTAGCAGCCATAGCACTTCACCACTATGCCACTAGGGTTTCCAGGCTTTGTATAGGGGAGATTAATGACCGTTCTGTCATGGATTGACTGGTGTCCACCCCAAAATGTGTTGATTTGATTTGGCTGTGAGCCCCAAGGTGGTGCCCTTCCTTCCATGTGTTGTGGGTCCTGCCTCTGTGAGCTGGATGATGGAGAATGGGCAACAGTTGTGTTAGTGAGGCAGGTCTCAAGCTACAAGCTTGTGGGTTATAAGGGAGAGAAGTGAGGTGAGGAAGTGGGAACCTCAGACCACCGAGAGAGAAGCACTGAGAGCAGAGCGCGTCCTTTGGACCCGAGGTTCCTGTGCTAAGATGCTCTCACTGGATTTGGACTCAGCCTACCAGACTGTGATGATTTCTCTTTCTGAATGGACTTACAGTTTATAAATGGACTTGAGGCTTACTGGACTGTGCCAGTAAAGCTTCTCTTCATGAAACCTTCTAATCATGGTATTTTATGTTGGAGCAGTACCAGGTTACTAAGACACCTTCCTTGGTAAAGCTCACAGGGGACTGATTAGGGAAACTAATTTGAGAAGATTCCAAGATTTAGTTGCATAAAAGCAGTCATTTTCAACATAGAATATGAAGCTGTGTGTGTGTGTAAGTGTGTGTTTGTGTTTCCCTTTCCTGTATTAGAACTCACCAATGTGGAGTGATGATATTTATAAGTGAATCTATTCTGGGTGTCTGTGTGATCATTTTGTTGTTGATTGTTCATAGTGCACCAGCTCCTGACTGCTTTGGCAGTTGGGAAACAATAGTCTGGAGAGCCCAGAACTGAGCTCATTTCAAGCCAAACACTTGCCAGCTCTGGCAGCCTTTGTAAGATGGCTTTGGTTTTGCAGGCCCTATAGCCCTGCCCTCTGGAGATCCTACTGGGGGACGAGGGTGAGCAGAGGGAAGAAAGGGTTGTAGAAATATCGAGTAACAGAAAAGATTCCTGCACAGCAAAAACCAGTACATATCAGTTACTACTGAGTCGATGCCAACTCGTGTGTATTTCCAAGTAGAACTGTGCTCTGTGGGGTTTCAACCAGTGGCCAAGTTTTCTGAACTAGATCGTTATTATAGATCGTATAGATTATTATTTATATTATTATATTATATTATTATATTATATTATATATATATTATATATATAATATAATATAATAATATATAATAATTTATTATATATTATAATTATTTATATTATATATTATATTATATTATTATATTATCATAATATTATTATATTATATATATTATATAATTATATAATATATATAATATAATATTATATATAATATATAATATAATAATATAATATAATAATATATATAATATATGTATAATATATAATATTATATATAATATATATATTATATTATTATAGATCGTGTAGATCGTATATTATATAACTAGCACGTTATTTTTGTTAGGTGCCATCAAGTTGTCTCTGACTTACGGGGACCTAATGTACAGCAGAACCAAACCCTACCTGGTGCTGCACCACGCCCGCCATCGCCATCCTCATGCTCCAGCCTGTTACTGCGGCCGCTGTGTCGGTGCATCTTATGGAGGGTCTTCCTCTTTTTCACTGACCCTCTGGTTTACCAAGCATGATGTCCTCCTCCAGGGAATAGTCCTTCCTGATAACATGTCCAGAGTATGTAAGACGTAGTCTGGCCATTCTTGCTTCCAAGAAGCACTCTGGTTGCACTTGTTCCCAGATGACTCTGCATTATTTTGGCAGTTCACAGGATAGTCAGTATTCTCCTCTGACATCACAGTTCAAAGGGGTCCATTCTTATGCTGTCCTCCTCGTTCATTGTCCAGCTTTCACATGCATATGGTGTGATTGAAAATACCAGAGCTTGGCTCAGGCACACCTTAGTCTTACAAGGTGACATTTTTAATTTTCAACACTTTAAAGAGGTGTTTTGCAGCAGATTGCCCCAGTGCAATGCGTCTCTACAAAACATGATTCCCAGTAACCTCAGCCTCCTTTCCCAGTGCCCTGCCTGCCCTGGATTCTGCTGCAGGAGCTCTTTCCTAGAGAGGAATTTGTTTTAGGCAAATGTTGGGGTTAAATTGGTTTTTATTCAAGTGTCGGTGCAAGGCAATGGTTGATTTATCCCCGTAGGTTAACCACTGCAGTACACATCCTGTTGTCTTCTGTTCTATAGAGATGAAGCCTTTGCAAGAGTGGGTCTCACTCTACCTTGCACGTAGAGAGAATCCTACCCCCCCTCGTTCCCTCCCTTCACATCCAGGGGTGCGCATGAATCGGGGGAGCCAGCAGAAACGTTCAGGTGTCCGTGTGAAAAGCTGTGGTGCTATATAAGCATCTTGGGGCTCATGTTTTGGCATATTGTACAAGTGACACATTAATCATGAGTTCCATGTTTACAGCTTTTAAAACATGTCTGTAAAATAGTAGCAAGAATATTACAAGAGTGGAGGTAATTTCCCTGTCTGATATTCAGGGACACGTTGTTAGTGAATTTGAAGGATTTCATGGCTGTCATTATGCAGGACCCAGTTCCCAGCTCGTGGTCTCCTGGTGCCAGCAAGCTGTTGCTGTGCAAGGGATGTTGGAGCCTGTCCTACCTGCCTGCAGGAGGCCACTCCCCAGGAGCTGGAGCTACTCTGGGCCAGGCTGAGGTCTGGAGAGAAGCTTCCTGCCTGAGCTAGGGGTGTTTTAATCCTGAATTGGTGCAAACGTTTAATGTGCTCAGCTGGTAAACCACAAAGGTGGTGATTTGAGCTCACCCTTTTGCATTCCTTCTACTTTTTTAACAACTTTGGGAGAGCAAGGCAGAGCATTTAAAACATAGCTGACGGTTGATAGGGAACTCTTAAAGGGCCAGTGGTGGGGTTTTTTTGTGTTGTTTTTTTTTTTTAATTTTTTTTAAATCTTGTGCTTCTGGAGTAGTTTGTCTATTTTACTTTTGGAAATAAACAGTTTTCTGTCTTGAAAAGAATTCCTGGTGGTCAGTTTTGATCTTTCCTCCTCTCTCTTTCATGCACTTGGCTAAAATAAAACAAAGCCCATTACGGTTGAGTTGATTTCCATTTACAGTGACCCTGCCCAAGAGGGTTTCCAAGGAGTGGCTGGTGGGTTCGAACTGCAAGCCTATCCCTGAGCATTTGTTGCACTGAACCACTGGGTCACCAGGGCTTTTTTTTCCCTTATATTCTGAAATGTTCAAATTCGCCCTGGTGTTGACATGTAGATATAGGTTATAGCATTTTAGATCAGAAGGCCTTTAGGGGTGGCTACTGACCCAAAGGTCGGCCATTCAAATCCTCCAGTTGCTCTTTGGAAAACCTGACGGGACAGCTCCCCTCAGTCTGTAGGGTTGCTGTGAGTCGAAATTGGCTCCCTGGCACGTAACAACACTGTCTACACTTGCTGAAATATCTTATTCAGGTTTTGCCTCAAGTGTTTTGCAGTTGATGCTTCATGATGCCACAGCCACTTATTAGAATAATGTATTGTCCCCAGGACTTTAACAGGAAAGAGAATTCGGTTTATTGAATGCCCTTTACATGGTGGGTACAGTGTTAGATATGTCCATACTTTTTCTAAGCCTTCACATGACTTTTGGAACAGTAGTAGTATATCTAATGTACAAATGAAAAAGGATAAGTGGTTTGTCCATGGTAACACAGCAAGTCAGCAGAGTAGACAAGAACCAAACAGGTCAGTCCCTTTCTTGCTTAGGAGCTGTATGTGGGGATGCCTTCTGGAATGTTCCTTGAGAGAGCCCTGCACTGCTTCTAGCCTCTCATTGGCACACTGGCATGTGTTAGCTTGTGGTGTAGACCGCTTACCATCTTGAAAAGCATAGAGGGCATGACTGTAAGGGGCGAAGCCTCACACAGTGGTTGGATGGAAAGTCAGCAGCAAGGTACTGTGAGGATCCTTGGGGGGAAGGGGAGAGGAGGGAGGGGCAGGCCCAGGTGGGAGGCATCCTGAGAGCATGTGGCATTGAGTGGGTCCCCAGGGGCAGCTGGTGTGAGACCCATTGGAGGGGTATGCATTTTTTTTTTAATCGTCATAAAGTATATGTAACATAATGTTTGTCAATGGAATGTTTTTCCTGTGTATCATTTGCTGACATGAATGACGTCAGCCGTGCTCTGCAGCCACCCCTGGTGTCTATCAGCACGTTTCTATTGCCATAAACAGAAACTCAGTGCTTCCTAAGCAGTACTCCTCTTTCTTCACACCATCCTGACCCTAACAGCTATGGGCAAACCCAAGTCCCTACAGAGTCGCCTCTTCTAGGGAGTTGACAGACGTGAGATCTGCCAGTATTTGTCCCTTTGAGACTGACGTCCTTCATTCAGCTCAGCGTTTTCAGAGGTCTGAGAGGTGTGCGCTTTCAGTCCCCCATCCTTGTCTTTGCTCCTCTTTAGCGGGTTGTGGGGTTCTTCCCAGCTGCTGGCCTGCACCCCGAGGAAGCAGACTCTGCCTTGGGGTCCTGGTGTCCTGTCCAGTGCTTTTGGGAGTAACTGGCTTCAAAATGTGGCCCAAGGGGCGTCCTTCATGTAGGGCCGTGGTGGTGGGAGTCGGGTGGAGCTATTGAGAGCTAGATTCTGGCCTTGTCTGGGGGTGAAGGATGAGTTTTGTGGGAATGGGGGAACCTGAATCTCTGAGAGGACCTGCCCCTCACCTGCCCTCCCCTCACTCCTTCCTCTGGCACTTCTCCATTCCAGTACCCCACTGTCTGTCTCCCGTCTCTCTCCATGTCTAAGGCCAACTTGGCCCTGAGGAGACTGTGTAGGCTCTGGGTCCAAAGCAGAGGCGGAGGTGATGGGAGCTGAGTCATAGGGCCTGTGGGAGTGGGATCCCACACCGTGTGTTCCTAGGGAATTAGCTAATCTCAGTAATGGAACAGTCAGGCTGCTTCCAGGGTTTTCTTTCTGGAGGAAGACTTTAAATCACCATTCTGGGTCTTGGAAAACTTCCTGTATGTGGGGCAGAATGACAGCTTGAGAAATGTCAACTCTAGAACCCTCTAAAACTACCGCTATTTTTGGTGAGGAGTGAGAGTATCTGTTTTGATTTCTAGTGGAACCCAAGGATCCCCTGTGGCTGGAGGGCTCAGCCCTTCCAGTTGGGAAGAGCTTGGTGTTCACAGTCCCCTGCATTGGCCAAGGTCAAGGCTTTCCACTCTTCACTGACTCCATCCACCCCAGCTGCATTCTCTCCTGTAGCTCAGCTCCCACCCTGCCCAGTGCACTGCAGAGGGCGGCAGGAAGGCAGAAGGTTGTACACTCTTGAAGACAGGGGCTAGCCTTGGGAAGCCCTGGACCGCCACCCTGACCTGGGCACCCCGGGGGTCTTGATGCACAAAGAAGTGAGTGAAACCCAGCTGCCTCCTGGAAGCCACTGCATCCTTCCAAGTGTAACTCCAGTGGCCTGTTCTTTGTTTTGTTCTCTTTTAATCTTTCTATTTCCATCTCTACCTTGGGGTATCTAATATAAAATACTTCTTTTGAACCAAGGAAAGTAACATCAGATGATTGAAAACAAGGAGCCACACAGGGTTATTTGTTTTTCAGGTGAAACTTGCATAATTTCACCATCAGACAGATACCTGCTCCTTAATAACAAAAGCTAGTATTTGTTGAGTCATTAGTGTGGGCTGAGCATTGTATCATCTCGTTTAGCCTTACAACAGTCCTCTGAAGCAGATATTGCTTGCATCACTCCCAATTCATAGATGAGTAAGTGGAAGCTCAGAGCAGTTAAAGTAACTTGCCCAAGGTCACACAGCCAGGAAACTGAAACAAGATTTGGACCCAGATCTTTCTGACTCCCAAGGTTCATGCCAGTCAGGTAAGGGTTGTGTCTTGGAAGCAGAGTTTCTCCCTGACTTGACTGGTATGTAGGAATGCCCCAAAGAGAAATAGTGCCAGTGGTGGGGAGCTGAGAAAGAGCCCGAGAAACGGAGGCCACTGTGTGTCCATTCATCAGTAATAAATGACGCATTCTGGAATGGGAATTCCGGACCACCTAACTGTGCTCTTAAGGAATCTGTATATGGATCAAGAGGCAGTTGTGTGAACAGAACAAGGGGACATTGCATGGTTTAAAGTCAGGAAAGACGTGTGTTACAGTTGTGTCCGGTCACCATACCTTTTCAATCTGTATGCTGAGCAAATAATGCGAAAAGCTGGATTATGCAAAGAAGAATGAGGCATCAGGATTGGAGGACAACTCATTAACAACCTGCGTTATGCAGATGACAAGTGAAGAAGATTTGAGACACTTACTAATAGAGATCAAGGACCACAGCCTTCAGTATGGATTGCACCTCAACATCAGGAAAACAAAAATCCTCACAACTGGACCAGTAAGCAACATTGTCATAAATGGAGAAAGGGTTGAGGTTGTCAAGGATTTCATCTTACTTGGGTTCACAATCAACATCCATGGAAGCAGTAGTCAGGAAATCAAAAGACACATTGCACATCCTGCTGCAAAGGACCTCTTTAAAGTATTCAGAAGTAAGAATGTCACCTTGAAGACTAAAAAGATGCGTCTGACCCAAGCCATGGTATTTTCAGTTGCATCAAATGCATGTGAATG
The DNA here is from genome assembly GCA_028571685.1 of Heterohyrax brucei. NCBI lineage: Eukaryota > Metazoa > Chordata > Mammalia > Hyracoidea > Procaviidae > Heterohyrax > Heterohyrax brucei. Next base: position 112,071,173 of record CM053151.1, on the reverse strand, counting down.
CTGGACCACAAACAAAAAAGACAGAAGAAGAGTTGATGCCTTTGAACTGTGGTGTTGGAGAAGGATGTTTAATGTACCATGGACCGCCAAAAGAACCAACAGATCTGTTCCGGAAGGAGTACAGCCAGAGTGCTCCTTGGAAGCAAAGATGATGGGACTGCATCCTACACACTTCGGACATGTTGTCAGGAAAGATCAGTCCCTGGAGAAGGACATCATGCTAGGTAGAGTGGAGGTCAGTGAGAAAGAGAAAGACCCTTGCGAAGATGGACTGACACAGCGGCTGCAACAGTGGGCTTAAGCATAAAAACAGCTGTGGACATGGCATAAGACCGGGCAGTGTTTCATTCTGTTGTTCATGGGGTCGCAACAATCACAACAAATGACACATTGCTCAGAGATACCCGCAGCTTTAGAACTTTGTGTTTGGGGGACAATTAGGCAGACTACCTAATGTATGGATTAGGAAACTGAGAACCAGAGAAGTGGAGTGAGCTGCAAATACTCCTGGTGATTTCAGAAGACAATGATATTAGATGCACCTTAACAGATAATTTGTGTACCTGTTACTAATGGGCATGCTTATTACAGTCTTTGTGTATACCTGTATCTCCCCTCTGCACCCCTGGATTTCCTCCTTCCTGCCTTGGAGCATGTGACTTGGATAACCATCCACACTCCTCCCCCCAGTCCCACAGGACCCAGGTCAACTCTCATATTCCCTGAAGACCTTCACCTGTTTTCTTAGGCTCCTGGAAACTATGCAGTTTTGAGCCTAAGCGCCAGGTTCAAAGGAGAGAAGCTGTAGGGGCGGGATCAACAAATTACACTTACTGGCCAAATCAAGCCTGCTACCTGTTGTTATAAATAAAGTTGTATTAGAATACAGCTGTGTTCATCTGTTTGTGACTGTGGCTGCTTCACAGGCCTGGTGATCTACTGCTGAAAGATCTCAGCCACTGAAAACCCCACAGGGTCACACGGGACTGCCCTGAGTTAGAATCTGTTCCATAGCAGTGTTGTTTCTATTTTTTAACGACTGCTTTGGGCCTAGTGTGGCGTAGTTGACTACTTACTGCAGAGATGATGTGGCCCACAAAGGACGAAATAGTGACTCTGGTGCTTTACTAATAAGTCTTGACTCCCTGACCTTTTCACATTCCTGGGCCTTTGCCGTCAAGGTGGGGATCAGCATCAAGGTGGGGGTCAGCAAGCATGAGCAAAGGGAAGAAAGGTGACTTACGTTCAGCAAGATTTTTCAAGTACCTTAATTAGTAACTCTTACTATGTAGACAAGGGAAATCCTGGGGGTGTAGTAGGTTAGTGCTGCATCTGCTAACCAGAAGGTCGGCAGTTCGGATCCGCCAGGCGCTCCTTGGAAACTCTATGGGGCGGTTCTGCTCTGTCTTTAGGGTCACTGTGAGTTGGAATCAACTCATTGGCAGTGCATTTGGTTAGGTGGGTACAACAGAGACGTCTCAAAGACTTTTCTCACGTAAGCCCTGAATATTCTCCTCTCATTCTTCAAACTGAGTTGCTTCCATCAAACATTTATTTTGTCTTGTCTTTACCTGTCACTTCGAATCCATCAGCAGGCCCAATTACTTCTCCAGAGTACCCCCTGAAGCTGCCCTCTTCTCTCCATTTCCACTGCTGTGCCCCCACCCCCACTGCAGGCCCCGTGGTCATCTTGGGTCTGCACTACAACCCGTTACAGGTCTCTGCTGGTTCTGTTGCCATGCCAACCCATCTGGTCTTCACATAAGGGACATTCCTGTCTTCTAACTTATCACTGTCTTTATTTCCTTCCTTACAGTTACTATAGTTGTTGCTTACCATATTTTTATGCAAATAGCACACATGTTTTACACTTTTTTAATTTTTATTTTTGGCTATTTGTGTGCTCCCCCCATAAGGTATTTTCATAAGCCTTCTATGCTAATTTCTGTACAACAAGTAAAGAACTTAGCATAGTGTGCATACTTGGAGATTGGGAGGGTGCGGGGGGGGGAACCCTGTAGAATGTGCATCTTATTTGCATAAAAATTATGAGTATTTCCTTCATTCCTTGTTGGCTTCCTCTCCCTCTGGAATCTAAGTTTCTTGAAGGCAGCTACCTTTTCATATCCTTGAGGGTTACCAAAGACCCCACAGTGCCTGGTATGTACTAGGTAACAAGGATAGCGAATGAGTGAATAGGGGGTGAGTGGTGACATAAACACGCTCTAAATAGCAACCTCAGAGACATCAAATTACTATCTCAGAGATACCAAGAGAGATCCTTTCAAGTGCAGCAAACACACATCCAGCTCCCGCTCCCTTCTGAAATGTGCCCTGCCTCAGTGTCCCCAGTCCCCATGTACTCCCTCCCCAGACAGCATCCTGCTGAGCAAGTCCTCCGCTGGCTGAAGTGGACTTATCCCTCAGAAGTGGTGAGAAGAAGAAACGTGCCCTAGGCCAGTGTTGGCAGTGCATGCTTTTTGGACCCAGATTCTTAGTGATAAGTATATTTTACCTTCTGATCCAGTGACATGGTTAGGTTTTGTCCAGTTGGTGCCAACTCAGAGTGACTCTGTGTACCACAGAACAAAACAGGGCCAGGACCTTTGCATCCTTACAATCTTTGCTGTGTTTCAGCCCGTTGTTGTAGACACTGCATCAGTCTGAGGCTCTCCTCTTTTTCACTGACCCTCTGTTTGACTAAGCACAATGTCCTTCTCCAGGGAATTGTCCCTCCTGATAACATGTTCAAAGTACATAAGACAGATTTGTTTGCATACTGGCAGTCCATGGTAGTACAGTCCATAGTCTTTCAAAGGCATCAATTTTTTGGTGTTCCTCATTCACCTCGTGTATGTCGAAAACACCCTGGCTTGGGTTCAGGCACACCTTAGTTCTGAAAGTGACATCTTTGCTTTCAGAGAGGTCTTTTACAGCAGATATGCCCAGGACATTGTCTTTGATTTCTTGACTGCTGCTTCCGTGGGTGTTGATTGTGGGTCCAAGTAAAACAGAGTCCTTGACAACTCAGTCTTTTTTCTCTTTATCATGATATGACTACTGGTCTAGTCCTGTGGGTGTGATTCATACTGAGGGTGTCCCTTAGCACCTGTCCTTTGAAATTGTCTTCATCATTTGTTGCACTTACTCCAGCTGTTCTGTGTTCAGGAGCAAGTTTCAGTGTCTCTCTGTCCTCCCTTTTGATCTTTTTCCTTTCCTGTCTTTTTAATGACCTTTTGCTTTCTATATATACAATTTCCTCGATGCCTTCCCATACCTTGTCTGATCTCTGATGCCATACACAGCTACATATACATACATACTTACAATTTTCACATAATAAAGCCTTGTTACTGTAAGTTTGTATTCTCATATAATGTATTCTCTTCCGTTCTATTTCATTTGAGTGGTACAGAGCTCATTGTGACCTATTAAATTGGTTTTGTATGACCCAGAGATGTATCATGGCCCACACTTGATTAAAAAAATAAAAAAGCGTGTTTAAAATACAGCATTTGTTTTCCAGCAACTTACAACCCAAACACAAAACTTACCGATGGGACGTCATTACTGGTTCAAAGGGGACGGGGGATATGGGAGAGAAATGAGCCTGCGGAGACCACCACTGGATCTAGGCTTCTCCGGTAGTCACCACTGCATTCAGAAGTTAGGTTTAACTTAGTTGTTATGCTTAACTGTTGCAACCTTTTCAGCCACCAGTTTTTTCTAGAATGTAGGTTCTTCTTGTCTGTGTTCCCTCATGTGTGCTAATACTTTTACCATCACCAGGTTGTTCTCTATAACCTTTAGGTCCTGGTTAATTTTAAAAAAAACTCGAAAAGTTCTTATCCATACTTTTTGCTCATTTTTTTCCTTGCTATTTTACACTAGTTTTCTCTGGTACATGTATTTTTAACATTAAAGTGTGTCTATAAGTGAAGGTCTTTATTATTTTGAATTTCTTAACATTTGATGGTGTGTAGCATTTCTTGTTATTTTCTGTTTTAAAAAAATCCTTAGTTCTTGTCTTCAGATATGATACAAGTGTTTCTGGGAGAGCTCAGATTTTCAAACTCACTACACAACTGTCATCAAGTCATAGACTTGTCTCCCCTGTGAGAAGGGAGCATTAAATGTCATTTTTCCTGGCCTAAGGAATGTGAACATTCTTTACTCTGCATATTTCCTTTTTAAAAGTTTTCAAGTAAACCCTGTTAGTTTTTTGAACTGTTCCATGAAACCAAAGAAAACACTTAAAACTGAGATGCCACACCACTTTTCCTGTTCCTTGCAAGCTCTGCACAGGAGTCTCTGGTGTACAGCAGCAGGAGTGATGGAGAGTGTCCCCTGTGGCTGTGTCCTAGAAGTACTTTTTTCCCCCCTCTTTGCAACGGCTGCTATTCAAAGTACAGGCTGTATTGAAGTTTGGAGTCTGGTCTGTAAAAGCCTCTCTTCGGCTCCAGACCTTTGTTATCATAAAATGCGGAGCCATGGATGGTAGGAGCCATCTCTTAGGGTCCAAAGCCTGGGAAAACGTCTGGTTAATGAATATGAGGTCCGACAATTAAGTCCACTAACTTAATTGTTGTAAGTGCTACATGCCTCATTGCTGAATGTCACTATGGTCACCTTCAAAGTATTCCTCTTGGGAGGCTATGCACTGAGCCCAGTGCCTAGTCCACCCTTCAAAGCAATTTTGGAATTCTTTCTGGAATGGTTATTGCATGCGGTGGCATGGTACGCAGTCTTAATTGTATATTTAACTATCTGTGAGGGGGTTTTTAGCTGGTAAATAAAATAACTGTATTGGAACACCCTCCCTACTCACCTGATCTGGCTCCCAGTAACCTTTCTGTGTACCCTAAGACAAAGGAAATACTGAAGGGAAGACATTTAGGACATCAAGGGCAATAAGATGACAGCTTTGATGGCCATTCCAGTGAGTGCCAAAATTGCTTTGGAGGGTGGACTAGGCGCTGGCGTTGGTGCGCAGCTCCCCAAGGGGAGTACTTTGAAGGTGACTGTAGTGATAATCAGCAGTGGAGTAGGTAGCACTTCCTCTAGGATGAGTTTGCGAACTTAATTGGCGTCCTGGTAGTCTAGAGTCCCTGGGTGGCGTAAATGCTTACCATGCTCAGCTGTTGAACAAAAGATTCCAGGTGAGAGACCACCCCGAGAGGCCTTGGAAGAAAGCCCTGGTGATTTACTTGTGAAAAAACATCTATTAGTCAACCTGATGGCCACTGATCGTAAATATTGGGATAGCACCCAACCTCTGCATGACTGTCAGTGTGCAAAGATCTGAGCCAGAGAAAACGTCCAGCAGTTAGGTTGTCCTGGGTCCGCGGCATCTGCTCTTGAGCAAAGAAGGAATTATGGTGGAGAGTGTGGGGGACATGGGAGACGTAGACTGGGGAGCTGATGAGAGACACGGGTATCTTATGCGGTAGAAAAGATCTCCTGGGGGAATTGGCTCAGCTGGGACCCACAGCACGCAGGCATAGGGTGCTGTTTTGCTCCAGGCCGGTTAGTGCAGTTTGCACGAGGTCATCTCAGTGGAAGTGAATGCTGCTTTTATGCAATTCCTTCAGACCCTGGTGGCTAGTGGTTCAGTGCTGTGTCTGCCAACCAGAAGGTCAGCACTTCAAGGCTGTCAGGCACTCCTTGGAAACTCTATGGGGCAATTCTACTCTGACCTCTAGGGTTGCTATGGGTCAGACCTGACTCAACGGCATTGGGTTTAGTTTGGTTTATGCTTTTTTCGAAAGCTTTGGGAAAATCACATTTGGTCTAATGAAAGTCATTGTAAGGCCACCTGCCTGGCATGTCTTAGAACGGTGATGGCTTGTGGTCTTGTCGCCGTTCTGGGTGCTTTCAGTCACACCATCGCAGGGTCTTGCTCAGCCTCTGATGCCTCTGGGTGTCGCTAGTGAAGAAGCTCGGACTTCCTGTGGCACCGTGATTTGTGCACGTCATGTGCGTTCCCCACTCATCTGTCACTGGAGACTTGCGTGTTGCTGTGGTGCTGGACAGTTTTCAGCAGTTTCCAGACTAAGACAGACTAGGGAGAAAGACCTGGTGATCTCCTTCTGAAAATCAGCCAGTGAAAATCTATTGGTCACAATGATTCAGTCCTCAGTCAGTCCCAGGGATGATGCAGGACCTGCCAGCATTTTATTGTGTCATAGGTGGGATGATCAGGGCTGACATGAGGGCAGCTAACAGCAACACACAGGAGGGGACTGTTTCTTCAGCGTCTCTCCTGCTCTACACCTGGCTTGGTTACCTTATAAACTGTCCTGCCCAATCCTGTTCACTCTTTAAATAATCGTATTGTGCAGTCAACACGTACTTAGATCGGAATTTTGGAAGAACCACTTTCTTGGCTGCCTCTTTCCCTAAGAGGGTCAGTTGATGTATATTTCTTCGTCATATTTTTGTTGGGTGTAAGATGAACCAACCCTACCCTGAAAGACCCCAACCCTGAAAGCCATCTGGGTACAAACAAAAGCCAGTAGGTTACCAGGACAGAGCTAATCTCTTTAGAGCAATGAGTGGGTAGCACATGGGGCCACAGTCCACCTGTGGAGCTTAGACCTCTGGCTGGTTTGCAGCTGTGGGTTCAAGGGAATCAGAAGAGGGGGCCTGCGTGGTGCAGGATATCCCAGGGGGCCTTTGATGGAGCCAGGCCAGGACCCCTGCTGTTGAGACACGCACTACTTTTGTGGTTTATGTTATCCAAACCTGGTACTTACTGGTCTCCAGCCCTGTGTCTCTCCTCTCTGTCTTAGATTTTGGCTTTTTTCTAAAAAGTGTACTGCTGAGGTTTTTTTCCAAAGGAAGACCACAGAGTCCTAGGGTGGGTGATTTGGTGGCTGGCCTGCTTGACTTGGAAAGTCTCATCAGCCTCCTGGAGCTATTCTGGGCTTGAAAATGTATGCATGGAAAGAACAGCTCCTTGAGGACGGTGGATTTTCCAAGTTGGATTCATGTGTTTCTTTAAACATCTGGGTGATTAAATGGGGAACTTGGATGCCTCGCCTAGAAAGGGCAGCCTGACTTGGATGTCTGTCTGTGTTCAGACCCGTGCCAGGGTGGGTGACCATGTGGGCAGAGGTTCCAGGCACTGACCGCAGCTTTGAGCAGTTCCCCTGCACCCAGTGCACCAGAATGAGTTCCTTGGAGCTGTGGTGCTTGCTCAGAATGCTCACAGATGAGTGTCTGAGGAGGCACGCTGGTGGCACAGCAAGTCAGCAGGTGGCTGCTAACCAGCAGGTTATTGGTTCAAACCCATCTAGCGGCTCCTTGGAGAAGGACCTGGTACACTGCTCTCATCAAGAGAAACACTTAGAAACCCTGTGGGGGCAGTTCTGCTGGGTCACATGTGGTCACTATGAGTTAAAAGTGACTCGATGGCATTATAACAACAAGCACAGTGGGCTCTGTGGATGAGGTAGGAGTCCCTGGACGGTGCAGTCCCTTCCTGCACTCAGCTGCTGCCAAAGAAGTTGAGTGTTCAGATGTACCCAGAGGTGCCTTAGAAGGAAGGCCAGGAAACCTGTTTCCACAAAAATCACTGTTGGAAACCTTAAGGACGACGGTTCTCTCTGATACACATGGGGTCGCCAGGAGTTGGAGTCGATTTGACAGTGGGATGTATGTGGGCATGTGTGTGTGTGCAGTTTACTATTACCAAACAGCCATTTGATAAACTGATAACTGAAATATAAAATCTTCAGAAGCTTCTGGAGAGACTTTGGAGCCCTGGTGGTACAGGGTTGAAGAGCACAGCTGCTAACAAAAAGGTCTCCTCTTTCCTGTGGGGTTGCTGTGAGTCAGAATGGACTCAGGGGCAACAGGTTTGGGTTAGGGATTTTAGGAATAAAGTATTCTTAGTTCTCTTTTAGAGGGATTTCCTTGGACTTTCTCTCCCTGACAGCTCAACAGTTTAGTTGTTTGCTTTGTAAACAGTGGGGAGCAGTGTCTGTCTTTCTGTGCTACAATAGTTCTGGAATAAGGGAGTCTGTTGGCTGAGAGCAGGGGTGGGCATGGGTTTGTGTAACTTCATTTCTTTTCTTTCCAGGTTGGTAAATATTTACAAATGACCTTATCAAGTAGTTGGGGTACATTTGCCCACTTGAAAGCGTGTGGCCGGTGCAGTGACTGCCTATAGGCTGGCTGCCAGGTTGGTGGCCCTCTGAGGAAGGACTTCAGTCTTTCTTTTTTTTTTGTAAAAAGCTGTCTACAGACCCAAAGCAGCCCCCTAGAAGTGGGCCTCAGAGGTAGGCTCCTTTTCTCAGGGGAACACTTTTAGAAAATTTGTGTTTTTGAAGATTAACATCTAAAAATGGAGCTTGTTGGGGCTGAAGCAGATAGATGGCTATGAAATCCGAAAAATAACTGGCCTCTGGCTTAGTTTTACCTTCACTGCCTGGGTTCTTTTGTTTCTGGAAGAAGGTGATTCCAGAATTCCGTTGCCAGCTTAAGTGTCGCTCTCTTATGGGTAAAGGGGGGGTTGGGGAGGTGGGCAGTGACATAATCCTTATTTGTAAAGCCACTAAGCTGTGAGGGCGCCTCAGCCCGCTTTTCCTTCCAACATTTGAAATCAGACTGACGTGAAAGCTCATTTTTAGAGAAGACTCAGTTCTTTAAAATTCACATTGAACAAGAATGAAGGGTTCTGGTTTTCTTTTTGGGTAGTTAGTTAAGGAGCCCTGGCTGCCAACCAAGAGGTTGGTGTTTGGACCCTCTCAGTGGCTCCCTGGGAGAAAGACCTGGAGGTCAGCTACCAGAAAGATTATGGCCCAGGCAACTCTGTAGAGCAGTTCTGCTCTCGCAGGGTCTTACAGAGTCCCTATGAGCTGGAATTCACAGCACACAGCAGCAGCAACAAGATTGTATAAAAATTATTATAGTATCAGTATAACCTGGTAATGACATGCATTATGTTGTCTATCAGACTTAATACAAGTAAGACTGCAATGCATTTTATGGTGTACTATTCTTGGAGTACAGTATTTAAGGCTGGCAAACAGTCAGCAAATAAATTGAGAGCCTTTTAAAAATCACTGGTGTGATAAGCTGTACATGTACCTACTGCAAAATACTTACCTTTGTGTTTTTATTTTCTTTGCAGAGTATTGGGAAAGGGTCCTTGTGGTGCATAGACCCAGAGTATAGACAAAATCTAATTCAGGCTTTGAAAAAGACACCTTATCACCCATACTCACACGTGTTCAATACACCTCCAACCTCTCCTCAGGCATATCAAAGGTAAGCATTTCAGACTTTTTTCCCTCCTGTCTAATGAAGTTGCATTATTCTGAAGAGAGAAGGCTGTGGAAACGAATTTTAACATCTGTAGGAGATTTTAAAAATAACTGAAGGGAAATAAGAAAGAAATGAAGTGTTCTTAGTGGGCATCTCGGTTGTTTTGTTTCCTAGAAGCCTTACCGCTTTCGCTGCTTTGCAGGAATGTTGTGTCCACACGGCTTCGTGGTGGGTAAAAATAACGTCTTCCTGGGTAGAAACATTTCCAAAGAGAAGTTGACAGCTTGACCATCTTGGTGTGCCATGTTGTGTGGCGTAGGGAACCCAGCAGTTGTGTGCCCGTGTCCTCTGAGCTGCACCTCCGCAGGTGTTCTCTGAGGGACTGCCCCTGCTGTTGTCATTCCCGGTCTCCATGTGAACAGTGACCCTCCTGAGCGCTCATTCTGTTGTGGCTACTCAGTGTTTGCCTTGTCAAGGAGAACTGGGGAGGCTTCTGTCCTTCTGCCCGTGCCTGTTTGGAGGCAGCGTGGTCACGGTGCCACTTTTACAGAGATAGAATCTGAGGGGTGGGGGTTACTTTTTGAAAAAGTGTGTTAATGGTTGATGCCAAAAACATAGCCATGGGACACACAACCACAGTTTTAAATTGATTTTTAATTGTGCGTAGTGCTTGGGTTTCAAATGCGCTCCCTGTCCCCCAGTCCTACATAAAAAAATTCTAGAAATTTATGGAAATGTTTCTGTTACAATTCCCCAGTTAGAGAAATAGCCCTTGGAAGGTGTGATTTCACAAAGAGGTTTCCGTGGTTTTTCAGCCGCTGTCTTTGCAAAGTCTTTGCCTCGTCTGGTGTGTGTTCTTCAGGGAGCGCAAAGTACCCTTCTGAAATAGCACTAATGAACTTCTCCTGCCTCTCAGCTGCGAAGCATTCCATCACAGGCCTAGACAATCAGTCTTCAGCAAGCGACCGGGAGGAACAGCTGGGCTCTCTGTGCAGACTGCTGTATGTCTGCCTTTGCTAGGCGATTAGCGTGAGGGTAGCCATGGTAACGGGAGCGTCTCCATAGTAACGCATAGCCGAGACAGGTGCAGTTGCATCACAAGGCTGTTTGTTGCCTGGCAAAAGGACAGGCCATTAGTACTTAGATCTACGCTGTTGCCCTAGAAACAGATAAGCCTACATAGCAACTACAGTTGGTTTGAAAGTTTTTTTGTGTGTGTTTTAAAGGTGGTACCTGCTTTGTCTGTGTTCATAAAAATCAGTGGATACCTACGTGATTGGAAATGACAACTTGAGGTCATACGGCTTTAGGAGATAAAATGGGATTTTTCCAGAGCAGCCAAGCCAGCACTGTAGAATGTCCAGAAGGATGGAGCCATATGCTTGGGTTTCTCCTGGTGGCTGTAAGCCACTCCTAACGTGGAAGGAAACCAGGATTGGTGTGAAGAATTGCTGACACACAGGGTTGGCTGAGGAGGACGTGACACTAATTACTGAATTGTTTTTCCGATTCTCCTGTTTTCTTTGTCTTTCTGTTTCCGCCTCTCTCCAAGGCTTCTCATAGGACCCTTCCTTTCCCGTCTCCGTTTGTACCTTGGACATATTTCATGTTTTTTTTTGGAAGTTACAGAACTAAGTATTATTCACTGGGTTGTATCACTGGTTCATTTAGACCAGTATTTTGTTGCCAGATGTGACCCCATGGGAGAGAGAGCAATTATTTAATAGTTGGAAGGATTATGGGCAGAGCTCTGGGGTTTCCCAGAGGTCTATGTCCTCAGGAGAGGCTTTCTGAGCTGGTCTAAGCTTGATGACTTCATTTGATTTTTAACACAGGCTTGAAAATGCAGACCATCCAGAGCTACCCTAATGAAAAGAGTTTTGAAACAAATACTTCAGATCCTGCTGTGTCATCTCCTCTGTCAGTTGATGGAGCCAAGCCAAGTGCCGTTGAGTCGGAGCCGGGTCCAGGGGGTTGCTTCGATTTCACCTCCGTAAAGGTCACTCACTGGTTGAGGAGTGAGATGCCATCTCGGATTTTGACATTGCCTCATTTGTGTCTTAACGCTAGGAGAATGAGTCACTTTCTGGAGACTGTGATCCTTTTATTTGAATGCCTAGCATTTGTTTTAGTGTCTTGTAGTGTGTAAAATGGTATTGTGGTTGCTGTTAGGTGCCAATGAGTTGATTCCAGCTCTTAGTGACGTTGTGTACAGCAAAATGAAACAGAAGCCTGTCCTGCACTAAATGTATTAAACACTATTTTTTTTAAAAAAAAGTTAAATTTAAACATTCTGTTGCCTTTGAGTCAGTTCTGACTCGTAGTGAATCTGTGTGTTACACAGCAGAACAGCTCTGTAGGGTTTCCTTGGCTATAATCTTTATGGTGCAGATTGCCAGGTCTTTCCTCTGCAGTGCCACACGTGAGTTCAGACCACCCTCCTTTAGGTTAGCAGCTGATTGCAAACTGCTTGCACCACCCAGGGGCCTTAAATACTTAAGGAATACACAACTTGTGTATGACTTACAATAACACAGTTTTTGTAGCTTGCTTCTGAGCCATTGGGCCACTTGTTGATATGACTGGGGGAGATGAACTGGAGACAAAGTGAACCCTGAAACAGGGACCAAAAATGTTGAGTTGGCATAATCTGGTTGGCTTGTCTGTAAGGCAGCGACTCACCTGTCAGTGTCTGGCGGGGCTGCTGTGTGGGAGACCCGGGACGTGCCTGCCTTTCATGGAGCCGGTACTTAGTAGGTGGAGGAAGATGGTGATTTTACTGGTTGGGTGGTTACTGCTAGGACTTGCAGGTGTGCTTGGCAGATTACTTCTGAGCTGAGCTGCAGGTGGCTGTGAACCCTGCGGGTGAAGAGGGGCATCCAAAAACACCACCCCCAAACCGCCTTCCTGTCCAGATACAAAGCTGACTCTTACAAGATGTGCCTTTGTTTGCAAACATGGATGTTTGTTACAATGTTCCTCTGTATCTGCTGCTTTTTCTTTTTTTTCTTGTGAGATACAGTATCTGTATCATGAGATAATCTTTCATTTGCCGTTTTAAGCATTTTAAGTGTACAGTGGAGTGACGTTAATTACACGTACCATGTTGCACAACCCTCATACACTTGTTTCTTTTGACATCAGATTTGTGAATTCTTTTTCATTAAGATGCACAGCCCGATGGCCTTAGCCCTTTTTGTAAATAAGGCATTGCTGCTGAAAAAAATAAGGAAGAGTAGAAAATCTGGAATGTGTTCAAGAAATAAAACCATGGTGTGTGTCAGGGACGCAGGAGCCAGCTTGAAAGAGTGTCCAGTAGCCAAAGCTGGGAAACATGAAGCAACAAAATAACACAATATTGAATTATAACCCCAAAATATGAAATATCTGTGTACTCATACTGATGTAGATGAATGCCTGAATGATAAATGTGAGAAGAGAGAGATTTCTCATTCAGAAAATTTCCAAATAGTTTATATAGCTTTTCCCCACTGCCCTTGAGGAGACAGAGCATAACTTCCCTCTTCGGATGATGAGAACTGTGTTTAATGATTTAGTTTCGGAGAGCAGAGTGTGAGAGGGGTCAGAAAAGTAAGTTTGCAGTGCAGAACCCTGGATGCTTTCTCAACCCAAGGATGAAGGTTAACATCCTGAGTGGCTCCAGACTAATGGTATCTACCTGGTGTGAACCCCTGGGAAGAACACTTCATCTCTGCCTTCTTCCTCCCCTAAACCTGTAGCATAGTCCTGTCAATGCAGAAAACATCAGGCATACACGAACTGAGGGATGTCCACTGGGTGGTATGAGCCTTTAGCTCACTAAGCTGCTGCTGGAAAGGTTGATGGCTTGAATCTGCCCACAATTGACTCAGAAGAAAGTCCTGGCAGTCTGCTTCTCAAAAGCCAGCCATTGAAAAAACACTGTGTGGCACAGTTCTGTCCTGGCACATGGGGGATCACTGTAGGTGAGACTGGACTCGAAAGCAACTGGCTTTTTTTCCCTGACCAGAAGATAGCCAGAGACAGGGACAGTCCGAGGAACTGTCATAGAGCAGTAGAAGCCAAGGACACGTATCAGTAAATGTGTTGTATGGGATCCTGGTTTAGTTTCTGGAACAGAAAAGGACAGCAGAGAAAAACGAGTGAAAGATGAATAAACAATGGAGTTTCGTTAGCAGTCATGTGCCGACGTTGGTTCTTTAGTTGTGACAGATGTATTATATAAAGTAAGATGTTAAGCGTCTGCCTGCTTTTTTGGCTAGTGGTCTTGGTTAGCAGTCGCAGCTCTTAACCACCGCACCACCAGGGTTTCTGTAAGATGCCAACAGGAGTGGAAACTGAATGAGGAGGTACCGGAACTCCCTGTACTGTCTTGGAAACTTTTGTGGTTAAAAACAACAAAGCAGTCCCCTCGTAACAGATAGGTTGAGTTCATGAGTTTTACGTACCCAAATCATTTTGTGTATAATGAGGACCCAAATCCTCGCATGGCTGAGCAGTTGCCTCATCTACTTCATTTTCTGTCTCTGTCGTGGTTACAGTGTTTGAAGAGCTGATGCTGGGGGTCTTGCTTTTATCTGTTTCCCTGCAGGCTCTGCTGAGCTATACAGGGGGAGTCACTGTGGCTGGAATACCGCAGTTGTTGCACCTTGCTTCAGTTTTGGGAAATGGCTCTCACCTGTACCATATAGGGTCCTTGTCGCTGAGTTGGGCCTCAGGACTGCAAGCCTTTGTTAAGGAGACCTGCGTGTGGCCTTCAGGCCCTAAACCTGCAAAGGGAAGGGATGGTATATTTGAGTTTCTTCTCCAGACCCCTTTAGGCAAGTCTTGGCCCCTGTTTTTGTTTTAGTAAGTAGGTTGCCTGTGAGTCTCCTTCCTAGATGTGAGATTTCTTATTAAAGGAGATGCATGTTTTTAATGCTTTTGTTGTGGTGTTGCAGAGTTGGTTTCAAGTCAGTTTCAACTCATGGTGGTCCTATAGGACAGAGTAGAACTGTCCCACAGAATTTCCAGGGAGCAGCTGGTGGATTTGAACTGCTGACCATTTGATTAGCAGCTGTAGCACTTAACCACTGCGCTGCTGTGCCACCACCAGGATTTTCTTCATTTTACTCAGTGTTAACAAACTGCCAACCGATTTTATACGCTATCCCACCAGCTTTTTAGGAAATTCTCTTTTTTTTTTTTCAAACACTTCTCAAGGTCTGCTGTTAAATAAAAAGAAAAAAGTCGAATGAAAACGTCCCCAATGTGAGTAACTTCTCTGATTATGACACTGCAGCCAGTCCCCCGGTTCCCTCTGAAGACGTGACTTACAGATGACTCCTTGTCCTTGAATGTTCTGTAAACGTTCCGTCACTTTGGAACGACTGAGTCTGCCCCTAACTCACAGCAGATCCATCAGTCATGTTCCCTTGCTGCACATGCAGCTTTTCTGTCATCGAAAAGGCTTTGCGTGTTTTCTTGCACTAAAAACCTAAAAAGGCTACATAAGACATATGTGCGCCTGTTCCTACTTACCTAGACATTCGTTTGTAACCAGACAGCCTGTATTTTACGTCCTGTTGTGTTAATTCTGTCTCCTACTTTTCCAAGCGTGATGTCCTTCTCCAGGGACAAGTCCGTTCTGACAACATGGCCAGAAGTGTGTGAGATGAAGTCCTGCCGTGCTCCCTTCCAGGGGGCACTGTGGCTGTCCTTTTTCCAAGACATTTTCTCATTTTTTCTTTGCCAACACTGGGATTCAAAGGCACCAGTTCTTCTTCCGTCTTCCTTGTACATTGTCTAGCATTAAAACTCTACCTAGCCACTGCCTTCAAGTCAGTTGTGACTCCTGGCAACCTCACAGGGTTTTTGAGGCTGTAAATCTGCACAAGCAGACAACCACATCTTTCTCCGGCTTATGGCGTTGAACCACTGAGCTTTGGGATAGCACTTAGTTGCTTTAACCATTGAGCCACAGTGCACCTTGAAAACTCCGTGGTACTGGATTAATGCCCAGTAAACACTGACGATCCCATCACAACGTTTATGACAACAAATTTGCTTGAAAAAGTTATATGCACTTGGCACTTGTGTAATGTCTTCTCTGGTGTAGTAGGCAGCCCACCAAAATCAGTTTATAGGAAAACATTGCAGACAGCTCTTTTAACTGTTGGGGACAGGTTTTTCTTTCATTCACTGTGGCTGGTAGAGTGTTTCCTGGAACATCCCATTCTCAAGGAATGGAAGTACAATGAAACACAGATTAGGAGCCACTTTTTAGTTTCGGGCTGCCGTGGCCAATCAGAAAACCCCTCAGCATCTTGTGATGCTTCTGATCTTAGTGATGGTGGGCAGAAACCCTAATGGAGGAGAAGGAGGGGTTCTGCTCACCCCTAAAACCTTCTATTGTTTAAAAACAACTTCATCCCAAATTATGTCAGTGTGTATTATGTAAACTGTTGTCTTCTACCCTGTGTGAAGTTCGAAAATGCGATGTGACTTTTATCTGACGATCTGTGTCTAAAGACTGATTTCTTGGGTGACTTCTTCTAAAGTTTGTAGAGTCCATGCGTTTCAGGAAAGTCTCTTTGGCTTGCGTCTCTCTGTCTCTTTTTTTTTTTAAATTGTGATCAAGTGAAAGTATACAATCCATATACAATCCAAATCAATTTTGCGCGCGTACCTTTCTGCTCTCCTTGCCTGGCGCTCTCCTTTTCACTCTGTCTTGTCGTGTCCTCCCGACAATCTCCTGTCCCCTCCTTTCCACCTTCTTTTCTCCCATCCAGAAAGAGACCAGTAGGAGAGCCTCCTATAAATGCACAGAGCCATAAAGTACACAAACCACATGGTCACATTGTGTCCCCAAGTCCAGTCCATTTTTGTCTGAAGCGTTGACCTCAGTAGTGTTTCCTTTTTTAAAAAACTACAAAAAATTCCAGACATTTAAACTTATCGGTTGACTCTTGATGCTTCTGTCTGCTTCTTTAGAGCAAATTAATGAGCCACCAAAAATAAGTTCGCTAATGGCCTTGCCAAAGATCTTGGCCTTTCAGATACTGTGGGTCGTAGTGAAAAGGGCTGATTTTAGTGTCCTGTTGACTCAGCAGAAGTTGTTTTTCTTTTGTAATCCTGTTTGCTGCCCTCTTCATCTGCTTTGAGGTTATTCTTTATCTTTTTCAAATGCCTGGTGGAGTAATACCACTAAGGATGCAGAAATTGTACAGAGGGGTTGATATCTGTTCAAAGTAATGAGAAGATGGGTCTTCCCTCACCAGTTAAGTAAACTGTGGCTGCAAATGTGAGACAGGCATTGGCTGGTGTGGGCTCTGGGTAGGCTTGCCTTGCACAGAGGTAGGGAAGGTGATGAGGTGTTTGCGGGGACTCAGCCTTTTAGACAATTAGAAGATTAGAAAATTCCTAGACTGTTAAGCTTGTTAACATAACTCTTAATTCCCCCACTTGAAGCACTGAATTTGCAAACAACAAGGAGTAGCTTATTCAGTGCTTGGATGGGATCCAGTAATTTTTTAATTTATAAGACATCTTGCCTTCCAGTTATTCAAAGTGTTGTGCACTTAATAGCTGGCAGAGGAACTGCGGAACCGTAGTAAGAGTGGCTTTAACATGCATTGGCAAAGCGAAGCCACTGCCATCAAATCAGTTTCAACTCATCAACCCTGCAGGTCAGAGGAGGGCTGCCCTATAGAGTTTCCAAGGAGTACTCGGTGGCTTTGAACTGCTGACCTTCTGGTTAATAGACGTATCGTAACCACTACATCACCAGGTCTTCCTCATGTGCATTGGAGGCATTTTGTTAGGTCGTGTCACTGCCAATTTTAATTTAGTCAAGGATAAAGAGAGAATTAAGGGATCGGATTTCTTGGCTCATTATCACACTGCCCTGGTGGCATGGTGGGTAAGTGCTACAGCTGCTAACCAACAGGCAGGCAGTTCGAATCCACCATGTACTCCTTGGAAGCTCTATGGGGCAGTTGTACTCGGTCCTGTAGGGTCACTATGAGTCGAAATGGACTTGATGGTGGTGGATTTGGTTTTTGGTTTATATTTACTGGCAAGCGAACAGTCTGATGGAGGCCGTAAGTAGTTTTGGAATAGGCCTCTCTGTTCAGTACAGGGACCCTGGTGGACCAGTGGTTGAGCGTTCGGCTGCTGACTGAAAAGTTAGCTATTTGAACCCACCGAGAGGCTTCTTGGGAGAAAGACCTGGTGATCTGCTTCTGTAAGGGTGACAGCTGCCCCTGTGGGGCAGTTCTGTGCTGTCACGTGGGGTCACTCTGAATCTATATCAACTTGACAGCATTTCACAACAACATATTCAATACACTTGCGTACATCTCGTTTAAAAAAAAAAAGTGGGGTATGACGTGTTTTGAAGAGCTGTACTTAAGCTGGAAACCCTGGTGGAGCAGTGGTTAAGTGCTCCAGCTGCTAACCAGCAGGCTGGTAGTTCAGATCCACTAGGCGCTCCTTGAAAACCCTGGAGCACTTCTGCTGTCTGTAGGGTCGCATTGAGTTTGGTTTTGGATTATACTTAAACTACAACTTCTGCTTCCAAACCAAAACCAAACCGACTACCACTGAGTCAACTCCAACTCTGAGCAACCCTGTAGGGCAGAGTGGAACTGCCTTGCAGAGTTTCTGAGGAGTGCCTGGCAGATTCAGACTGCTGACCATTTGGGGAGCAGATGGAGCCCTTAACCAGTACACCCAGAGGGTTTCCTAACTTCTGCTTAGAGTGAGTTTCAGAGAATATTAAATTGTAAGGGATCAAATATGAAGAAGCTTTGTTGTGCTAAATATACAGAAGTGTGTGCTAACTGGATATGGTAAAATGCATGAGATTAGATGCCAGGTTTTCTAATAATAGTACTTTCATATGAATTTTATTTTTAAAAAACTTTGAGGGGATGAATAACAGAAAAAGTTTAAAGATTGAGGAAGCACACTCTTATGAAAAAGTGCTCATTTACAGCTCAAACTTTGAAAATCCAATAGTTGGCTGTAATTTTATTTGCATATCAAATCATATTATCTGTCAACTCTACTGTATTTTCTTTGGTTGTTCTCATGGAATGTTTTTGATCTCTGTCTTTCGCCTCCATAGGCTGTCCAAGTACATTTAGTTTTCATTCAAGCCTATCTTATTTTATTTAAATGGAAAAACAGCTCCTGTTATCTTTGAGTACTTAGATACAGGCATATCGCATGAATATTCCACCCTGTCATCCAATTTCATTCGGTTTTCACACTCTCATGTTGGAAGCTGAATGTTTAGGCAGCCAGGCTGATTGTATCTGTCTTACTCAAGTACTGAGTAAAACTCCTGGCTGAGAGAACTGTGTGAAGTTACCTCTTGATCCCCCCAGTGTCCTCTTTCTGTACCTGGTTGGTGTTCTGGGAACAGAGCTGCTAAACCAGAAAAAAAAAAAAAATAAGTTGTCATTGAGTCAATTCTGGCTACTGGTGACCCTTTGTGTCTCCAGATAGAACTGCATTTTGTAGGATGTATAAGGTTACAATCTTCTGGAAGCAAGTGGCCAGGCTTTCCTTCCAAGCTACCTCAGGGTGGGTTTGGACGGCCAGCGTTTGGTTAGCAGTCAGCGCTTAATCATATGCAACACTTATGGACCGGTTAGTGGAGACGTTAAGATCTCTTTCAAGTGTCTACAGATAAATTTCTGTTGATCTGACTCCTGAGATTATAATGAATAGCCAAGTGGTTCTGTGTCCCTGATGAGAAGACTTTGCAGATTTGCTTAGTGTTTATTTGCTTCTCCACGCTGCCGGCTGAGGACTTGGCGGACTCCTGCTCAGAGCATCTCCTGATGAGAGCGTCTCGGGCGTCGTTCCACGGGGCGTGAAGAGGTGTGCGCCCACAGCGGGGCTGACCGCCTCCCTGCCCCCTTGTGAAAGACCTCCCCTTCTCAGGGGGCAGAAATTGACCTGTGTGTTAGAAATCTAGAGGAACTGTCAAAAAAGCATGAACTCAACAGTGTGCAATGTGAAATAACAGGTGGCATGCAATGTAAAAAATGGCAAATTTGTCATCACAGCAGAAAAGAAAAACCTACCAGTGCTACATCTGAGCCTCCCATCCCTCCAACTTTTGGTGATAGTAAATGTGTGTGGATTTTATAGATTAAAGAGGAAGGAGAATTAAGAAGTCAAGGTGTAGTATGGTTAGCTTGATGGAAGTCACCCTTCATAAAAGGTTTAGGGAAGACAGGATGGGGAGGACTTGTTCACTGTGAGATTGTCATCAGTAAATTAGGTTTGCCAGTGAGGTACCGTGTGTGGTCCTGGGTAAGATTAATAGAAGTATTTGAATAAGTGATGTGATACCGAGGAATTCCCACTCGGAAGTGTGTGTTCAGACAGGAGAGACACTTTGGGGTAATGAGGAAGGCAGTCGGGTGGGCGAGGGGATCCATGTGTTCTGAATGAAGAAACAGGAATGTGGAGCCTGAGAAACCAACCATCCGAAGGTAAACATATCCGCTGTTGTTAGCTTCACCTGGGAGGAATTAGCATCCAGTGGGTAGAAGTTAGGAGTCCTGGACACGTAGTAGTTAAAGAGGTTGGTTGGTAACCGAAAAGGTCTGCTGTTCAAATTTGTGTCACTCCTTGGAAACCTCTATGAGGCAATTCTACTCTGTCCTATAGGGTCACTGGGTTGGAATCAGCTATGTGCCAATGGGTTAGGTTGGGCAGAAGCTACAGAAAGACTTGGGCTTAACTCTAAAAGAAAGCTCTAACAGGACAGCATCTAAAACTAAACTGGACATGCAGCCACTAGTACCAGTTGTCATTGAGTCACTTCTGACTCAAGATGACACCATGCATGTGAGTGGTTGATTTTTTCAGAGATAGACAGCCAGTGCTTTCTTTTGAGGCCTCTGAGTGGGCTTGAACGTTCAGCCTTTTGGCTAGTAGCTGAGCATGTTAACTGCTTGGACAACCCAAGGACTCCCGAGACAGGTGACTTACTTAACTCTCTCAGCCTCAGTTTCCTCATCTGTAAAACGGACAGAAATCATCCACTATGCAGGGCTCCAAGATCATTAAATGACACATGAAAGCACTTGACAAAGATGAAGTGGCGCTTGAGGACCTCCATTTGTTGGAGTAGGAGCTGAGCATGTTAACCCTTTACATCAGTCAGGGACTGTGGACACAGAACAGGTTGGGTAAATGTGTTAGTTGCTGGCTAGATGGATGGAAGAGGGTCATCAGGATAGAGCAAGCTACTGCCCCTGAATGCTAGTCAAGGCCAGGTGCCCAGCTGCCAGGGATCCCAGAAAAATGTAATTATTGGTCAGAGAATTGTACCAGATGACCATGAAGGTTGTTACCCCTTCCAACTCTTGAGACATTTTGTTTCTAAGCTGTGGCCTAGTCCCTTGGTCTGGTTGGCACACTGATGGGAGATCCCTGTGTGGCATGGTCTTTGCAGTTCTCCGGGTCCACAGTGAAGGCGTGGAACAAACCATGAGGGAAAACACGGGTGGCTTCGTTACCTGCAAATGAGAGGTCAGAATTTTCTCTGGAAATTGCTCAGACCGGCTATCAGGACAGTGACAGGACTAATCTAGTTACTTGTCATTTGGTGTCATCCAGCCTTGTGATTCATGCCCTGTGATTACCTCCCTTGTTTTGGTGACACTTTTTTGCATTTCCTTCCATGCAAATAAAATTGTCACCACAGTGTTTTGCGAAGCAGAAGATCATTTCCAAAAGCTGTCCATCACATCTCCCAGCTTCCCTCCTATTATTTAACCACTGAATTAATAAGATCAACACCCACTCTTGGTAGAAACCTCCACACAAAGTCAAACTGGTGTTCCTGCTCTGCGGAATCACATGTCTGCGGTTGAAGTCCCTGAACACATTTTTAGCCTTTTGTTTTTCTTACGTAAATTGTGAGTTGCCTTTTTTGTCAAACAGGCTTGCAACTTCTGTCCCAGATGTTATGAAAGGTTTGGAAAGAATGTGAGAAGCATCAGAAATTGGATGTCAATGCTAATTTTTTTTGTTCTTTTTTTTTTTTTAAATCTCTGTCCCACTCAGCGGCACTTGGCTGGCTATAGAAAACATTCATAAACTATTTAGCCACATTTTTTTGGTCCTCCCCCAACACACACCCCATCCAGTTTAGGAAAAATGAGAGTGAATGGGAATATACACAGCCAGAGGAGGAAAAATAAATCTAGCCTCCTCCTCACTCCCTCCCTCTCCTCCCCTCCCTCTCTCCCCTCCTTTCCCTCCGTCTCTCCCCCCTCCCTCCCCTCCCTCTCTCCCCCCTCCCTCTCTCCCATCCTTTCCCTCCATCTCTCCCCCCTCCCTCCCCTCCCTCTCTCCCCCTCCCTCTCTCCCCCTCCCTCGCTCCCCTCCTTTCCCTCCGTCTCTCCCCCCTCCCTCCCCTCCCTCTCTCCCCGCTCCCTCTCTCCCCTCCTTTCCCTCCATCTCTCCCCCTCCCTCCTCTCCCTCTCTCCCCCTCCCTCTCTCCCTCCCTCCCCTCCCTCTCTCCCCCTCCCTCTCCCCCCTCCCTCCCCTCCCTCTCTCCCCGCTCCCTCTCTCCCCTCCTTTCCCTCCATCTCTCCCCCTCCCTCCTCTCCCTCTCTCCCCCTCCCTCTCCCCTCCCTCCCCTCCCTCTCTCCCCCCTCCCTCTCTCCCCTCCTTTCCCTCCCTCTCTCCCCTCCCCCTCCCTCTCTCCCCTCCTTTCCCTCCCTCTCTCCCCCTCCCTCCCCTCCCTCTCTCCCCGCTCCCTCTCTCCCCTCCTTTCCCTCCGTCTCTCCCCCCTCCCTCCCCTCCCTCTCTCCCCCCTCCCTCTCTCCCCTCCTTTCCCTCCATCTCTCCCCCTCCCTCCCCTCCCTCCCTCCCCTCCCTCTCTCCCCCCTCCCTCTCTCCCCTCCTTTCCCTCCGTCTCTCCCCCTCCCTCGCCCCTCCCTCCCCTCCCTCTCTCCCCTCCTTTCCCTCCATCTCTCCCCCTCCCTCCCCTCCCTCTCTCCCCGCTCCCTCTCTCCCCTCCTTTCCCTCCGTCTCTCCCCCCTCCCTCCCCTCCCTCTCTCCCCCTCCTTTCCCTCCGTCTCTCCCCCCTCCCTCCCCTCCCTCTCTCCCCCTCCCTCTCTCCCCCTCCTTTCCCTCCGTCTCTCCCCCCTACCTCCCTCCATCTCTCCTCCCTCCGTCCCCTCCGTCTCTCCCCCTCTCTCCCCCTCCCTCTCTCCCCCTCCTTTCCCTCCCTCTCTCCCCTCCTTTCCCTCCGTCTCTCCCCCCTCCCTCCCTCCCCTCCTTTCCCTCCGTCTCTCCCCCCTCAATCTCTCCCCTCCTTTCCCTCCGTCTCTCCCCCCCTCCTTTCCCTCCATCTCTCCCCCTCCCTCCCTCCGTCTCTCCCCCCTCCCCCTCTCCCCTTCTTTCCCTCCGTCTCTCCCCCTCCCTCCCCTCCCTCTCTCCCCCTCCCTCCCTCCGTCTCTCCCCCCTCCCCCTCTCCCCTCCTTTCCCTCCGTCTCTCCCCCTCCCTCTCTCCCCTCCCTCCATCTCTCCCCCTCCCTCTCTCCCCCCTCCCTCCCTCCGTCTCTCCCCCCTCCCTCTCTCCCCCCTCCCTCCCTCCGTCTCTCCCCCCTCCCTCTCTCCCCTCCTTTCCCTCCGTCTCTCCCCCCCTCCTTTCCCTCCGTCTCTCCTCCCTCCCTCCCTCCGTCTCTCCCCCCTCCCCCTCTCCCCTCCTTTCCCTCCGTCTCTCCCCCCTCCTTTCCCTCCGTCTCCCCCCCTCCCCTCCTTTCCCTCCGTCTCTCCCCCTCCCTCCCTCCCTCCGTCTCTCCCCCCTCCCTCTCTCCCCTCCTTTCCCTCCGTCTCTCCCCCTCCCTCCCTCCGTCTCTCCCCCTCCCTCCCTCTGTCTCTCCCCCTCCCTCTCTCCCCCCTCCCTCTCTCCCCCCTCCCTCTCTCCTCCCTCCCTTCCCTCCGTCTCTCCCCCCTCCCTCTCTACCCTCCCTCCCCTCCGTCTCTCCCCCTCCCTCTCTCCCCCTTCCCTCCCCTCCCTCTCTCCCCCTCCTTTCCCTCCGTATCTCCCCCCTCCCTCCCCTCCCCTCCTTTCCCTCCTTTTGCTATTCCTCGGTGTCTTCCTTTCCATTTGCAATTAAGAGGCTTGTGAGTTGAAAGGCTTTTAAAATTTTTACTATAAAGAGAGCCCAGTTTCTCAGGAGTTAGAGATTGTCCTTTGCCCAACCTCATTTTTCTACTTACAGAGAAACTGAGGTATGAGAGAGATTTGTCCCTTTTTCACAGTTCACAGGTGAGTTCCTACAGGCACGTGGGCATCTGGCCTGGCTTTGGTGACCCTCTGGACCATGAGCCCTGCCCTCTTTTCACCTCCAAATATGTGCCTGCTGTGGAGAGGACCATCGGGCCCTGTGGGCAGACCTAGCAGCTGTGACCACCTCAGGAGAGAGACATGGGTCTGGAGGAGCTGTATTACTAAAAATACCAATGTTCTGCCTTCGAGTCAGGTCTGAGTCATAGCGACCCTAGAGGTCAGAGCAGAGCTGCCCCATAGAGTTTCCAGGGAGCACCTGATCTCTTGGTTAGCAGGTGTACCACTTAACCCGCGACACCACCCAGTTTTCCAGGCTTGCTGTAAGAAAGCTAAAAATGAAGAGCTTAAGTTCTCGAAGGGTGTGAGTGGCTTACCCAGCTTTCTCTTGCCTCCTATCAGAATCCTGCCATTGATGGACTGGGAGTCAAGAAACTGCTGCTGTCCTGGGCCTGCCTCTGATGAGCATTGGTGCTACTGGGCAGAGCCTTTTGCCTCCCTGGGCCTGTTTCTTATGTGCGGGGATGGGACCAGGGCCTTTTGAGAAACCCACACTTGCCCTTGTCCCAACTGGGACTGGAGGATCCCCAGGCTCTCAAGCCATCCACGATAGCTCCGGGCCCAGAACAAATCCCAGTCCATCTCAGAAAGAACATGGGCTCTGGTGAGACAGACCAAGGCCTCTCACTAGCAGTGTGACCTTGGACGAGTTACCTAAACAGTGTAAATGTCTATGTGTAATCCCTACGGTAATAAAAAAACTCGTCTCAAGGGAGTGCTTTGAGGATGAAATTAAGTCAGATGATGTATCAAATGCTTAACACTTTTGCCTGGCCTACAGAAAGGCAGTGCAATACAGTTGTGTCTTCCTCACTATAGCCAGATTATCTTTTGATAATTGTACACTTGGTTTTGTAGTTTCTTGTTCCAGTTTGGCCCTTGGGTGCATGGCTTTGCATTATAAGGTATCTTTTTATGCTTTGTATTTTATAGTGTCCCCTAGATTTAAGATCGCTGAAGACAAAGGCCCTTTTTGAGTTCTTTTCTGGTGCTTTAAACAGAACCCTGCATGCGTATGATATTTATCAAATAATTTCTCTTAGCGTAGTGTAGATTATAACAGTAGCATAAAGTAGTCTTTTCTAGTTGCTCGGTGATGCTAGAACTAACTGACTACGTGGTCCGCTTTACCATCACGAGGAAAGGGACTTTGGGAGGCAGCGTGAGAAGGCTGATGCTGTAGACCTTCTAAGATAATTTAGTTGATTCAGCAGTATGGGTGTTTCTGGCTTTCTGTCTCCTTTTGTGTGTGTCTACTAAGGCCCTGGTGTACTTCTGGGTGTGCACAGAATCTGTTTGGACAAAGTCATTCTCAAAGCCTCAGAGACCCATCAGGCTACTTTGGGATGGAAAGGTTATAAATACCAGGCTGATGACTCCAAGGCACTGAATATTATCAGAGGGCTCAACATTTTGCAACTACCACTGAAAATGTAAATATATTGGAAGGTGGTATGGGCCAAGAGCTGCTGCAGCTTTGTCTCTTTCTGCCTTTGAAAAGAAGCCACCCTCTGACCCTCTCTGCACTTTCTGCAGAACAGAGCACTTGAACGGTAAGGTGCCTTAGCTCTGCCTTCCCTCATCATAATCGGAAAAGTTTGCTCCAGGGGCCAGCCAAAACATTCCATTGAGTTCTTTCTCTACCAGATACATAATCCGCGTTTAAATCTCCTGGCAGTAACTCACTAGTTTTGTGTTTTTTTTTTTTTCCTACATTCTTTTTTTTTCTTTGATGAGAACAAAGCCTGTCTCCTCCCTGCTCCAGACCTAGGCTTGCTCTCCCAGGAAATCAGTTTCACTTTCATCCCTGGAGAAGAAAGTCACCCAAATGTTATCCTTCCCTTCCTGCTAAAAGATGAGCTGTTGACGTTTTGTACTGTCATCTGCCCCAGGTGCATGGATCTTTGGGGCACAGGCCCTGTGTTTTGGTGACACCTATGGTCTGCCTCCCCCGCCCAGCTCCTTAATGGACTGTTCTTGAGAATGGAAGGCTTGGACATATGGCAGCTCCAGTGGAATTCTATATTTAGTAGAGTCCTTTGAAGTTGCTTCTTGCTAACGCTAGCCTTTCCTTACTGCCAGCTCTTAGATGTGGTTCATTCTGTCATCAGGTTTGTTGAAGTCCGAATTACAGACAGACCAACCAGCATTTCTCAAATGCAGCTGTTTGATGTAGAATAAAACAGAAATCTATTTCCACCCAACATTCTAAGCTTCTAGGGAATGAACTCCGAAGGTAAGCTCTTTAGCGGTAGAGGATTGAAAGAACTTCAGATTTAGTTAGTCCTCATGAGTCGGATCCGACTCAAGAGCACTTGGCTTGGCTGACTCTGTGTTTTACGCCCTAAAACATCCTGGGTTTTTGGTGAGAGGCAGAAAACCAAGCATTTGTTAAGCACCTGGTGTGTACCCGATGTGGCTTGACGGACTTCATGTATGCCATCTCCCTTAATTCTTAAGAGATTGTGCTGAAATCAGTTTTTATCAGTGTTCTTTTTAAGACAGTTGAGGGAAATGGCACCTCCTAAGGCTTACAGATGGCTGAGTCCGAGACCTCTGCCAGCCCACGGTCATTATTCTGACTCTAGAGCCCGAGTTCTGCTCATCATACTTTGCTACCTCATGGCCACCGTGTTCTCTTAGTTTTTCCTGTAGAGACTGTCTTCTCCAGCATTTGCTGGTTGAAGAGGAGGGCCCTTGAAAGGAAGAATAGATGCCACTTTTTTAAAAGGCTGTTGAGGTTTTGCAGCAAAATGTAGGTGGGAGAGACGGGAAGAGTGACCAGTCAAAAGAGTCCTGTAATGGATCCAGCCAGTGGGCATGAAGCTCTGAAACGGGGGATGGAGAAGAAGGGACAGGGATGATGGCTGGGACGCAGTAGAGGGAGTGGAAAGGAAGCTGGTGAGCGTTCTGGCTCATGTGGATGGACAGAGAAACCACTGAGGGAAACGGAGAGGGTAGTGGCTTAGGATCATGGTGTGTGTACCGTGTGTGTGTGTGCACGTGTGTGTGTGTTTGTTACATTTAGTGTTGAAGAGGAAACATGGAATGTGGAGAATCACTGTTTTTAGAGAGAAATAGTCCACAAATACTGTTTAGTAAGAAAAAGATAAACTTTAGCTTTCCATGTTAGAAAGCCTGCCTTGTCCATAAAGTCCATTGTTGGAATTAATTAGGATTTCAAGAAAATTTTCTCTAGGCCTGCTTAACTAATCATCCTTGGGAATGTCCAAACTAGCCTTCTAATTATTTCTTGTGTGCAATTTTTAATTTTATTTATTGGTATGTCTGGAGGGAGAATTGATAAAGGCTAACCTTGTCAGTTTGCATTCTCCTCCCACCCCGTCCTTGTTGGTCAGGATTCTTTCAAGCAGTATATTTTGTTAGCATTCTTTCAAAAGAATCTTTTAACTATTGGCGTTTTTTTTCCTGAACGTTTAATATTTTACAAACTCAGTAAACACTTGTGAAATAAAAATGAATTAATTTAATTAGCATCTATTATTTAACTTTAAGTGATAAAATAGACCAAACAACACAATTAATTTTAGTAAGGAATCAGCAGTGAAGATTCTTTCACAAATGCCTGCCTAGTTTTGGTGATCCAAGTACGTAATAATGGAGCTAAGAAAAGAGTTAAAATTGTGGTCTTAATTACATATTCACTAACGTAAGACTTAGATTGTCTGGATTTATATTGAGTGAACTACTTTGGGTGGTAAAATGCAACACATGAGAATGCTCTCAGCAACCTAAACATTCCTAAACAAGTGTAGGAATGTTGCTAAATTTGAGAGAATTCACTTAAATAAATGTGGTAGACCAATGAGCTGTTTGGTAATTAACTAGAAAACAAAAAACAAAACCAAATCCATTGCCGTCAGGTCAAGTCCAGCTCATAGTAAGTAGAACTGCCCTGTAGTTTTCTAAAGAGCTCCTGGTGGACTTGAACTGTTGACCTCTTGGTTAGCCGCTATTAATAACCACTATACCATTGGGGTTTCTGATTAGAGTTGAAAAAGTCTGTTTTAGAAAGTCTCTAGATGAGCTTTGCTGTGAGGAGTATCAGAATCACCAGCCCATTGGCATCAAGTCAGTTCCAACTCATAGCAACCCTGTAGGATGGAGTAGAACTACTCCGTAGAGTTTCCAAGAGTACCTGGTGGATTTGCTAACCTTTTGGTTAGCAGCTGTAGATTTGAAGCACCATGCCACTAGCGTTTCGAGTATCACTGGACGAGTTTTTAAATATCATATATATAATTTCTGGGACCCTGGAGGGTTGAATATAGTATTTGAAATTGATGCCTTACTGAGAGGTGACCAAGGATTTGTCTTCCTCAGTAGCATGCAGCAGGAAAGGGGCGTTGAGAGTTACTGTCTTGGGTCATGGAAATTTGGAGCAGAAAAGAACCTAAAATCACCTATTGTGTTTTTGGTCTTCGGAAAAGTCTCCAGGTGTTAGGACTTTGCTTTTGAGTATGCATGAAATTTTCCCTGGTCATATGAGTTTGGGAATTACAGCTAATTATAATGTCTCTGTAGCTAGCTAATTCTGTTGTTTTCCAAACTTTATTAAATATACCACCTCTTTCATTCTCAACATAGTCTAAACAGTATGTTCTCAAAACCAGTTTTGAGAACCAGTAATCTGCAATGAGAATTTTTCCAGGTGTGGGTTGGCACCCCTTAATGGGCTGGAAAGTCATTACAGAGGTTGCAGCTATCTTTTTTTGTTTTCACATAGACAATAATGGAACAGACTAGAAAACGCCAGAGTACATTGCACGTATGAGGATAAATATCATTTTGTGAAACTTCTTTGCAGTTATATATGGATGTTTGTGTGAACTGTCTTAATGAAACATCTGTTTCTTACTCTAGAACATGACTAAACTTTTTTTTACTTTTTGGTGGAAAATTGGTCAATTTAGTCTTCAGTTTTACAATAAAACTGTGGGGCCCATGTAGCTCTTTACGTCATGTTGGGAGAGGAAGTAACAGATTAGATTCCAAATCTACTCTTAATTATTTTTCCTTAATTTCTAAAGCTTTTTTTTTTTAACTGTGGTAAAATGTATGTAAACGAGTTGCCATTTTAACCACTTTACATGTACAAGTCAGTGGCATTAATTTTATTCATAATGTTGTCTAAGTGTCATCACTAAAAAGAAGCCCATTGCTGTTGAGTCAGTTCCAGCTGATAATGACCCTATAGAACAGGGGAGAACTGCCCCACAGAGTTTCCAAGGAGCGCCTGGTGGATTTGAACTGCCAGCCTTTTGGTTAGCAGATGTAGCACTTAACCAATATGTCACCAGGGTTTCTTCCGTCATCACTATTGGCGTCCAAAATGTTTTCATCTGGCCAAACAGAAACCCTGTGCCCATTAAGCAGTAACTCCCCGTTTCCTTCTCCCCCCAGCCCACGGTAACCCCTTACCTGCTTTCTTCCTGTACACTGCCTAGTTGAGATACTTCATGTAAGAGGGATCATACAACATTTGTCCTTCTGGGTCTGCTTATTTGACGTAGCACAGTGTTTTCAAGGTTGGTCCATGCTGAAACATTATCAGAAGTCCCTTTCCTCGTCTCCTCTTTTACCTACACCAGTGCCCCCACCCCCATCCGTAAATTATCCCATAAAAGCAGCACAACACATTTCTTTTCTACCGACCTGGTTTTAGATTCTGACTTCCTATGCAGGCCCAGGCCCGGTTGCTGAAGTTTCAGATGCAAGCAAGACAGGCTGCCTGTTCTTAGGAATCCCTGGAACAAAGTGGGGCCACCTGTGGCTGAGCATCCCTGGCAGGTGAAGAGAGCTAGCATTTCTACAGGTGATGATGCATTTTGTGGCCAACTGGAATCTGTTTAGTAAATGACCTTTCATGTGCTAATAACTCTGATTTTTCTGTTGCAACATCTGAATAAACCAACAGTTTATTTTTAAAGGCTACACAGAAGTATGTTTCATGGTTTTTCTTTTGGTGTTGCCCTTTTTATATTTCAGAATTTACCCCTAATTCATATACATACTGCTTTTTTCTCATTACTGTTCCTTCCTTCTTAACATCTTCAGCTCTCTGCAGATACCAGTTTAAGTGAATGCTGTTCCCTGTATTAAACCCTGGTAGCGCAGTGGTTAAGCAAAAGGTTGGCAGTTCAGACTTACCCAGCAGCTTCTCAGTGGAAAGACTTGGCCATCTGCTCCTGTGAAGATTAAAGCCTAGTGAAACCTGTGGGGCTTTCAAGGATTTCATGCTATGTGGAGTAACAGTCAACACCCACTGAAGCAGCCCTGGCGCACCTGCGCCCTGGCGCACCCCTTTGTCCAGTGTTGCCTTGGGGAAACCGGCTGTAGAAGACCTGTTTAAAGTTCTGTAAAGCAGAGACATCACTCTGATGAGTGAGGTGCACCTGACCTCTAAGCCGTGGTATTTTCAGTTATGTCCGGTGCCTGAGAAAGCAGAACAGCAAAGAGGAAGACAGAATTGATGCCTTTGTTTTGTGGCGTTGGCACAGAACATTGAATATACCCTGGACTGCCAGCGGAACAAACAGATAGGTCTTAGAGGAAATAGGAATGGAATGCAGCTTAGAAGCAAGGATGGTGAGACTTGTCTTCCTTACTGTGGACACGTCGTCAGGGAAGACCAGTTGCTAGAAAAGACCATCCTGTTCGGTGAAGTAGAGGCTTAGCTGTCATAAAGGAAACCGTCCATGAGATGGGTTGGTGCCCCGGCCACAGCGGTGGGCACAGACATGTCAGCGTTCACAAAGATGGCACAGGACTGGGCATGTTGTATTCTCTTGTACGTGGAGTCCCCAGGAGTTGGAGCTGACTCGGTAACAACAGGGACAGTAAACAAGGTATGGTGACTCATGCCGTCTTTGTTCCCTGGTTCTGCTTCACATGTTGAGGCATGAGAATCAGAAGAATCTGGTGGAGGGAGAGATGACAGGAGCAGCTGGATGACACAAGTCACGTATGTGTCTCCTCCATGTGGCTGACTGAGGTTTGTGAAATTCCCCACGCAAGGCAGTGTCTGCCCGTAAGGAGTTGTAGCAAATGTCGGTTGCCTGCTGGCTCTGTTGGAATGTTTTGGAGATTTCAAGTGGGACCCCTCTACATGTATTGGCAAAAAGTGTTCTGTGCTTACAACACTCTGTCACAATCTCCTCAATACTCAAGTTAGCATCTGCAAGAGAGGAAACCAGGAGGAAATGTCTCTAATTTGACCCAGTCCTTCTGCCCTCAGAGCTGTAGGTAAGTTTGATGTCTCCACACCTGTCGCCTCTCAATCCTGAAAGCTCTATCCCAGCGTTCCAGAGTTGGCAACCTCAAAGACAGCTGCAGCCGAGCTCATGATAAGAGCTGCCAGTTAGTGGTACAATCTGTAACCATCAGTAATGGGAGAGAAATGTTCAGAACATTCCTTTGTCTTTCCTCAAGATGGTTTAGTATACTTAACTAATAGTTCAGTTGTAGTTTTGTGAGTAAAACTCACCCTCTTCCACGAAACCATCCTATAATCTTGCTCTGCCAATCAGAATGAATTTTCTGGATCTCCCAGCTGACACTTAGCATATTTGCTTTGGATTGTGGTCCTGTGTGGACATGTGCTGTTTCTCCAGCAAGATTGGAATCATCCAGAGCCAGAGGTCGTGTTGAACCAAGACTGTAATCGTCTTCTAGGGCCAGAGATTGTATGTTTAACCACCTAGAAAGATCCCACAGCCCTGGTCAGGCTGCGTGTGTGTTTGTAGTAGATACTTGCTAAGTGCTGGAGAATGACTGGATGGATCACAGTGAGACATGCTGAGAAGCACGCGATGAATAGTTACTGAATGGGACCAAATTGGAAGTGGCTGAATGTTTCATGGTTCTCTTGTCTTGCCATTGACTAGGGTTTAGAGAATAAGATGAAACGGTGTACACACACTAAAGAGTTGTAAGTGGTTGCTGGTTATCTTAAGAGCCGTAGAGCTTTTAACTATTTCATGGCTCTGATTTTTTTTTTTTTTTTTTGGTAAGTGATGTTTACTTTTCCTGGCTATTTATGCACACTAATATAAAAATTTAATTAGACTCTTTCTTTTCAATTAATTATTACAGCCCTGTTTGTTTGCTGTCTGAACAGAGCCTGCAGAGTGGGAGCTGAGAGAGACCAATATTATATCGCAAAATTCATTACTTTTGACTAATGTCCAGTGTGCCCTGGAGTGTATTCATCACTGTTGGTGACTTCTGAGACAGCCACAGGACGGTGCACTGTGAAACTGGCAAGTCCTTAAGTAACTTTAGAGAAAGATTAGTTTTGCGCTGAGAAAAGTTTTTATTGATTGTTCTTCTCAGAGCTAGTCCATGAAGCCAAGTTAAAGTGTCCTGCAACTCTTGAAATGGATAATTCTGTGTGTGTTGTGGTTCTTTCTCACTGTTTAGTGTTTTTTAAGTACTCGCAGAGTTGAAGTTAGGTATGGAACATGTAAAGGTTCCTGCTTTGTGAAGGTTACTTCTTTGCATGTTCCTGTTAGTCGCTGGTGTCAGCTCAGCCCTCAAGTCGTGGTGACCCCCTTCACAATGGAATCAAACATAGCCTGATCCTGTGCCAGCCCCGTAGTCAGTGGCCTGCCGATCAGACTGTTGTGATCCACAGGGCTTTCACTGGCAGATTTTTGGCAATAGATCACCAGGCCTTTCTTCCTAGTTTGTCTTAGTCTGGAAGTTCCACTGAAGCCTGTTGAGCATCATAGCAACTTGCTAGTTTGCACTGAAAGATGGGTGCTCACACTTGAGGTGCATTGGCTGGGGATCAGACCCGTACCTCCTACACGAGAAACAAGAATTCTCCCAGTGAACTATCAGTGCCTGCTATTTCCTTTGCTGTCACCTGCTGAAGAAGATTCATGCTCTAGTTAATTTTGTTCTTTGTTTACCCTCAGAACCCACACAGGAACTAGCATGTGGTAGCTGCTTATTAGGAAAAACTTGTTAAAGGAGACTATGAGATAAATCGCGAGGTTCCCTTTTTATCTTGGATAGAACTGTGTTCTAGATTCAAGGTTCTCTGTGACTGCCTTGTAAGTGTTCATGACTCATGCCTTGGATCGGGCCATTTTCAGTGTGGGAAGATACTACTGAGTATATTTGCGTGAGTTAGTTGCAGTCAGGGTATTGACAGGGCAGTGGGTTTTGAGATGTGGTGAAGGCCTGGTCCCCAAGAGGCCCGGGTAGTGCCCAGCAGAGTTCACATAGCCCCTGAGGACAGGACATGACCTTGGGAGCCACACAAACTTAGTGGGAGCCCACCTGACAGTTACTAGTTCTGTGATTTTAGGACAGGGTGCCTAACTCCTTTTGTTCTCTGTTCACTGGTCTCTAAACTAGGCGAGTAACGCCTGTAGCCCTTCTGAATGGACAGTGTGTATTACGTGGGCCGCAAACCGCGTCCTGTACACAGATACTTGTATCAATGTATCCAGTGACCATCTCTGCCTTCTGGAGTCACCTTCCTTTTATGGGCATAGTTGCTGTTCACCCGCCTCTGGACTTGAAGTGTATTCCTCCTGCTCTCCCTTGAGATGGGGAAGATGAGACAAAGGATACCAGTAGCTTCAGTGTCTTGGTCCTTTGGGACTCTGATATGGTGTAGAGCAAGAAGCTAACACATGAATGCAAGAAGGACTCATCCCGTGTGGTGGTGGATGGGTGGGTTGGATCGCAGCTGCCCAGAAACAGCATTGACCAACAGAGCATTCCTCAGTGAGGGAAGTATTCTGTGTCTCTGCTGTTTAATATGCAGCCACTAGCTACATGTGATGCTTAGGACTGTGTGTCAGCGTGGCTAGGCCATTATTCTCTGTTGATATGTTATCACTCCCATGATTGCATCTGCTGTGAGTAGCCAATCGGTTTAAGGGGATTTTCCTTAGAGGTGTGGCCTGCATCCGTACATAAGCAGATGTTCTGGCTTTTTGCTTGCTCTGGAGCCTGTGGCTACCTCCTAGTGGTCTGACCTTCAGCTCTGGGGACGTGAGCTCTCTGCTTATCTGCAAATCTTGGGATTCATCAGTCTTCACAGACTGAAAGAAGGAGCCCTGCCAATGTTCCCTGGCCCCTGCGACTGTATGAATCAAGAGGCGCTTCCATCCTGATCTATAGGTTCGGGATGTTTCGGCCTCTACAATCCCAGTAGCCGTTTCCTTGATACAGACTTCTCTGTATTTATATGCTTTACTGGTTTTGCTCTCAAGAGTGCCCAGCCTAAGATACCACATGTACAAACTGAACACTTGCCAGTGTGCGTGAATGTTACAGATTGAATTATGTTGTGAATGTTTGTTGTGAGTCCTTACCCTACTACCTGGGTTGCACTCACGTTTGGAGAATGGGGTTTCTTTGTCATGTTAATGAGACAGTATGAATGTAGGGTATGTTTTTAAGTCAATCATTTTTTGAGATATAGAAGAACAGTCTAAGCAAGAAAGCAAACATGGAGGAAGGTAGATGCCAGGCTGCATGAAGATTGCCTGGGAATCAGGAGACAAGGGCTTATCCCCAATGCTGACACCCAGAATCTAGAAGTCTGGGCCTCTTAAATTGTGAGGAAAACTGCAGTTTGTTCAAGTCAGTCACTTGTATTTCTGTTACAGCAGCACTGGGTAACAAAGACACTTAAGGAATTGAATTTTTAATTTCATCTGATGTGAACTTAGATACCTGTAATCACGTGTGCAGTAGTGGACAGTGCACCTCTTGAGTATGTCTAGGGATCAAGGGTTTAGCTTCTCCCGGAGGCCCATTGGAAATGCAGAGTCTCAGGTTCCACCCTAGACCTACAACCTGCATTTTGACAAGACGCCTGGGTGGTTCCTGTGCACAGTGGAGTTGGAGAGACACTGAACTTAAGCTGTTCCGTTGTTCAGAGACTTCTAGGCAGCCAGGAGCTGGAGAGTTGTTAGTGTCCATGTTGCCTCACAGCTGAATGTGGTTTTCAGGGAAACCAGTACTTGGGGTCAGGCAGCACATCCCTGTGGTTAGGAGATCAAAGGAAAAAGTTGTGTAGCTTTGTAGTCCCAGGGTTAAACATTATCCTGCTTCTCATTGCTTCTTGTTGTTAGTTGCTTTTGACTCAATTCTGAGTCACGGTGACCTCAAATGTGCAGAATAGAACTGCTTCATGGGGTTTTCAAGGCTGTGACTCTGGTGGTATAGTGGTTAAGTGCAATGGTTGCTAACTAAAAGGTAGGCAGTTCCAATCCACCAGGCGCACTCGTTGGAAACTGTGGGGCAGCTCTTCTCTGTAGGGTCACTGTGAGTTGGAATCAATTGGACAGAAGTGGATTTGGGGTTTTTTCTTTCTTCTTTTGGTTTGATCTTTTGGAAGCAGATCACCAGGACTGTCATCTTCCAATGTGCCTCTGAATGGGCTTGAACTACCAGCCTTTCAGCAAGTAATTAAAGGCTTGCCTTTTTGTACTACCCAAGGATTTCGTGTTTAGGGCAACATGTTTTAAAAAACAAACAAACAAAAACCATTGCTGTCCGTTTGTCTCTAACTCATGTCAACCCCTGTGTGTCAAAGTAA
This sequence comes from Heterohyrax brucei, assembly GCA_028571685.1. Lineage (NCBI taxonomy): Eukaryota > Metazoa > Chordata > Mammalia > Hyracoidea > Procaviidae > Heterohyrax > Heterohyrax brucei. The sequence continues at coordinate 112,035,948 of CM053151.1, read as the reverse complement.
GGCTGTGCTCTGTCAGGTTTTCAGTGGCTGATTTTTTGGAAATACATCTCCAGCCTCCTTTCATCCAGCCTCCACCTTCTTAGTTAGCAGGCGAGCATATTGACTGTTTGTACCACCCAGGGGGATGCTTTGTGTGAGCAGGGATGCTGAGTGAGCATTTTCACATGTGACAAGGAGTCTGTGGATACTGTGTAGCGTCTGGATGGATGGGCGGAGGTCTTTTTGGAGAACCACCCCTCCACTCCCCACTATAAGGGTTGACATGTAGCCCAGTCCTGATGTTTGGAACTTTCTGTCCTAACTATCTTGATTAGTCAGGAATGAGCACACGGTCTGAGCCAGGACACTGAGACCCAACCCTGGACTTTTACTGGCTAAAGTCCATCTGCTGGGATTACTCAGATGAAAGGCTGAGGATACCACCCGCCTGGCTTATCTTCTGTGATCCCATGTTCTCTCTCTCTCTCTCTCTCTCTGTCTCACACACACACACACACACACACACACACACTTTTTAAATGTTATAAACCCAAACCCAAATCAATGTGTTCAGGCTGTAGTTGTCATAATGCTTCCCACCCAACACTTTGGCGGGTAATAAATATTTCAGAAGGAGAAACAGTTTTCAAGTGAAATTAGAGAACTGCCCCTCACCCTTCCAAAAATATTAATAAATTCTGTTCTGTAACAGTGCTGTCTCACCTGATTAGAAACAGTGGCAGCAGAAAATTCTGCAGATTGCTTTGATATTCAGCTGTCAGATCCCTCTGGCTAATGTTGGTACTTCTTGACTGTCATTATCTGACATTGCTGATTTTCTAGCTGAAGAACTCCCTTTAGTATATCTTGAATTTTGGCTTGGTTTTTGCGAATTCTCTCAAACTCTTATCTAGAAACACCTTAATTTCGTCATCATTTTAGACACAATCTTACTAGATATTTCATTCTCACTTTCCTTCAAGGCTTTGTAAAAGGTCTTTTCATAAGGATGTCCTGTCTTTGAACTTGAATAAAACAGATTAAGTGATAACAGTTTTAATTGTTTTAGTATTTTGAAGTACATTTAATGGCATTACGTGTGGAAAAGAACTTTGGGTAAATGGCTGCTGCACCTTCCAGATGGGGTCCAAGATAATCTCTTATCGTAGCCCAACATCTTTTGCTGTTGACAGTTACAGCCTCTCCTCATTCATCGTGGAAAAAATAAGAGCCAGTGATTGTGCTGGACCAAAGTCCATGCCAAATGGTAACTTTTTGGAATGAGGTGGATACTCTTGCATCTCCGTTGGACTCTCATCGCTCCAAATGCAGCAGTTTTATTGGTTAACAAAACCATTCATCCAAAAATGTTCTTCGTCACTGAAGATGGTTTTTCAGCAGGGTCAGCTTCCAATGGCTCCAGAGCCCAGTCGGAAAATGTACAGCACAACCTATGGTCACTGGACTTCAATTCTTGAGTTAAAACAATTTTCTAAGGGTAAAGCTTGAAGTCCAGATGCAAAATCTGCCAGTTGTGGTCCACAAAAGGCGCAGTTCTTGTGCTCACGAGAAATTGATTGGGATGGATTCTAACAGACACTGATAAATGGTGGTGATGCTTTTGTTTTCTTTCAGTTTGTTGTTGTCACTCAGTGTTTTCATCAGTTCATTGGCTCACAGGTGTCTGATTGTCAACAGACCCAATTGTCTCAAACTTTTTGATTAAATGTCAAATTGTTCTGTTTGTGGGATCATTACGCAGACCGTAAATTTCATGTAATGTTCGGAATGTTTGGTGAATGGAACACCTATTTTGATAATAAACTTTAATCATTTCTACACATAGTGGAGTGGTATAACTTTTCATGGCTATTTATCAAGACTAATAAAAAATACATGCTAAATATGGCCACTATAGCTTCACAAATATGGCCACCATGAGCTGTCAAAAATAGGACATCCTTGTTGGAAGATCCTTTCTATGTCATACCATTGTCTTCTTGCTTGCACAGTTTCTGTTTAATAGTCTCAGTTTAATTTTACTGAGTCCTTTATGGATTATTTTTTGTTTATCTGTAACCACCTTTAGCAGTTTCTCATTTAGTTTTGGCAAGTTAGATTACAAAATGTCTCAGTGTCCTTCTTTTGATACCCACCTTGTGTAGAGTTCAGTGAGTATCTTGACCAGGTATCTGCTCATCTTTCATGGTATCAGAGAAGCTTTTGGTCAACAGATCTTCAAGAACCCCCTTTGTATTTTCTGTTATGCCCCCTGTTCTGGTACTCTAATCACTTGTTATTCCTCTTGATACAGTCTCATATTTTTTAGTGTTTCTTCATTTTTTTTAATTCAGTTTTCTGATTTTTCCTCACATATGTTGGTTGTCTTGGATGTTGGTGTCAAGTGTTTCATTTTCAACATAGCTAATTCTGGCTTCCATTGCTTCAGTTCAGCTCCTTTGACTTTCTGTAGCATTGTCTAGTTTTGTAATTTTGTTATTTCTGTATGCTTTCTTGAAGCCTGTTCAGTTATTATGCTCTACCATGTTTTCTCTGATCTCTTCAAGACTTCTAAGTATTAATCTTTTGTATTTTACCTCCTGTAGTTCAAGGAAGTTCTCTTAATCTAGAAAATTTTCCTGATTCTTTGTTTTGGGAGCTTTATTTTATCTCCCTCCCTCCCCCTCTCCCTCCTCATCCCCATCTTACCCCCTTCCCCTCTCTCCCTTTCTCTCCCCTTCTATCCTCCCTCTCTCCTTTTTCCCTCTCTTTGCTTCTCTCTCCCTTTCTTCTCCTTTCCCTCTCTTCCCCTCCCCCTCTCCCTCCCTCCCAGGCACCTTCCACCCTCCTTGTTTGTTGAATCATTCCCTTTCCAAGTCTAGGAGAATGGTTTAGGGCACATGTAAGAAGTCAAACTTCCTGCCCAGGTAATGGTGTCAGACTCCAGAGCCAGACACAGTGCAGAGATGGGAGCAAGAAAGCACTGGGAAAAGGGAGAGAGGTCTATCCCAAAGGACAGATTTAGATCCTTTCTAGGCAGATTACGTGTAGCTCACTTAACTTTTGATAATCAAATGCTGTCTTTCACTGATTCGGGAAGCACTGAGTAAACTCTCTGCGAATTGGTCTCTCTTGCTGTGGAACATAACTTCTGGAGAGCCACTGCACACTCACTGCAGCTGATATGCCTGTGGGGCAGTGACTCTTGTCGGGTCAAATCTGGACAGTCCTAGGTACTTCTGGAACTACTTTCTGTTCTCTGACACTCAGTCTGATTTCTCAGCTTTTCCTTTGATGTTCAGGCCTCCTAGAATGTCAATACATAATTGATTCATTTGGGGAGGGTCTTTGTTATTAGAGGGATCACAGGAAGCACTCAACTACTCTGCTGTGTTAGCCCTGCCCCTCTCAAGTATTGTTAATATTCACCAGTATTGGGCATTTGACTTTGTGTATAATTATTTTGATGAAGACTTTCCATTCTGCCTCTTTTTCAGTCTTGGACAGATTGCAAACATCATGGGTAATGGCTTTTATTGTACTGGGGTTTGAGGTAATCAGTGAAGACACAGACCACATACTTTATGTTAGTGTATGGGTAGATACTTCTTGCATATAGAAAAGCCAGAGTGAGGGCCATTTCTCTAGTGGGTGTTTGGTCTCCTGTGACCAGCAGGATCCCCCTATATATAACTGGTGCAAGCCAGATGTCCTGTGTTCACTCTTTTATACTTCAGCCTGGAGAGACCTTATTCCTTTCCCACTGCAAGGGATATGCACTTGGGATCGGCCAGATACCATAGAGAGTTACTGTGTGCCCAGAACAGAAGGAAGCCTTCTCTGATGTGAAAAAGAACTGGAGAAGAGAGATACCCAGTTCCCAGCTTTTAGGCAGGGAGGATGGGAATCAGGCAGGCCAGCCGTCCTCCTAGCAGCTCTGGGTCGTATGATATCTGTAACCAGTTGCTGCTGAGTCAGTTCAGAGTCCTGGTGACCCCGTGTGCATCAGAGTAGAACTGGACCCCATAATGTTCTCAAGGTTGTGACCTTTGGCAAGCAGATCACCAGGCCTTTCGTTACTGAGGTGCCTCTGGGTGAATTCGAACTGCCAGCCTTTTGGTTAGTAGTCAAGGGTGGAACCCTTTGCATCCCCCAAAGGTGGTTCTTTCTGTGTAGACACTAAGTCTTGAGAGCACAGGAACCACGTGTTCTTGTTCCTCCTTCAGGCTTAGACTCAGCACAGAGTGATAAACAAACTTCTATGAACTTGACTTAGATTTGTGGAACCCCATGTGTGTCAAAATACAACTGTACTTTATCAGATTTTCAGTGGCTGAATTTTCAAAAGAAGATCACTAAGCTTTTCTTCTGAGATACCTCTGGGTGATTTGAACCTCTAACCTCTGTTAGTAGCTGAGTGTGTTTACTCTGTGTACCACCCGGGGACTCTGGGCACGGAATAGTCAAATATTCATTGGAGGTTGAATGAAGCCATAGTTCTTTCTGTGGGTACATCCACACAGAAGTTTTTGGATGTCAGTCTTGGTTCTCTAGGAGTGTTCCATTGGTGTGATGAGGTCTTACTGTTCAAGCTGTGAGATTTAAAGACAAAATGCTTCCTGCTAATTATGAACAGTTGCCCTGTAAGAACCGACCCATTATGGGGCCCTGAACCCTGGCACTCTGCCCCCTGCCCAGCCGCTAGACCACATATTGGAACAGGGAGGCAAAGCAAAGGCAGCTCTCCCCTGGCACCAGCTAGGTCTCAGATTATCCAAAGAGGATTGCAATTTCAGGGCCAAAGGAATAGGGAGTAGGTAAAAGGATTTGAAATGAGATTATAGGGTCTGAAAGCTCCTTTTGTTCAGAAAGTAATTTACCAGTTTTCTCCAAGGCTGTGAGACAATCCAGTTTGGGGCCTGCAGTAGGTAGACCAGTGTCCTGGAGCTCTTCATATACTTAAAAGCATATTGATCTTTAGTTGTTCTTGTTGGACTCCTTGTTGAAGAAAAGTAAAAGAGCCAGAGACATGACATGTGCACTGTGTGAACTATTGGCCCGTCACATGTGAGAGCGACGGAGAAGGGAATCGTTGCCTCCTTGGGGTCCTCTGGCCGAAGCCTAGACCAGCTGCCACAAGTCCTCTCTATGGTACAGAGGATTCTCCTATTGTTTTTGAACCTCTGAAATTCCATAAGAAAATAACACGTGTTGTAGACAGGATAATACAGGGGTAGCAGTTGCTGAACTGTTTAGGTCCAGAGCTTTGATAAAATATTTTCTGTAAAAGAAGGAACAGAAATAAATGAGAAAACTCATCAAGTACCCAAACAAAACTGAACGTAAAACCTGTTAGAACCCTCAAAGACAGGCTCCCTTTAGAGAATATTTTATTTGGTTAGTAGGTCTTCAAGCCAGGGAGTCCCTGGATGGTGTGAATGAGCTGTAAACTGGAAGACAGGAAGTTCAGATTTACCTAGAGGTGCTGTGGAAGAAAGACCTGGCAATCTACTCGTGACAACCTAGCTATCGAAAACCCTCTGAACACAGCTCTCCTTTGACACACATCGGGTCACTCACTGTGAGTAATGTTGATGGCTGCTGGTTACCAGAGACACAAAGCACATGGGCAGTGTGGTCCAAGTGCAGTTTCTTCATGATCAACTCCAGAAGAAGGATCATTTCCTCTTGATCCCGTTTCCTTACCTGTAAGTCCGTTCATAAAACCCTGCAAGTTCCACAGGGGCTGGGTGCTTTCTACCGCTTGTGTCACATTTTTATAGCCATCGTAACAATTCTCTTAATAATTTCAGACCTTTTTCACTTTTCGTGCTTCTGGAGGTGTATGTCATTTGGCTTTTAGCCCAGGTGCCTCCTAACCCTAAATCTTAGCTGACATCTTCTGCCTGGCACCCTCAGCATCCCTGTTTTATCTGAAGTTTTTATTGAAATGCAGTGGCTTTTTGCCTGTGTTAGCACGGGTCTTCCTCGTCCCCTCGATGTGATGAGGAATCCCGTGATGGATTTTTCTCGTGGCTGGTAATCCTTGGGCCTGATGCTTGGGTGATGCGTGGGAATTAGTGAGCTCACCAAGGTGGACAAAGGAATAGGAGGTTGTCTGAAATTCGAACTCACAAAGATGTCAGGTTTATTCCACCTCTGGAGAGGAGACCAGTTGGGGAGTGATTCAGAAGAAGAAAACTGAGAGATTGTTCATAGCATGCATTCTCTAGCTCAGCACAAATTTGGGGTAACAGAGGTACCCTGGGTGCTAAATTGACCCCCTGGCCTTTGTGTTTGAACTTCCTTGCTGAAGATTTTGTTCCAGATCTCTGAGTCAGTTTTCTGCCAGGAGATAGAGACTGTGCTGACTGTGGACACTCAGTATAAGAGGGCTTCGTGTTTTGCCTATCAGTCCTCACGTTGTAATTATGTTAGCAGTGATGGGGCTACTCAGGAAAGGTCCCAGGAAGAGATTGTTCAGAAGGAGCTCTCTTGGATAGTGGCTTCTCCTTAGCGCCTTTCTCTTTGCTGGAAGTGACGTCTCTTCTTCCCCTACCCTGTGTCTCCAAATGCTTTTTGTATGAAGATGGGGGCTAGTTGGGTTGTGGTTAATTAAATTGTGAAGTATGTTTGGTTCTGCAGCCCATCTCATGTCTACAAATCAGTGTAGATGTCATCTCTGAGCTCACACTTGCTGGACAAGATGCAACTTTGAAGCCTGTGGGCCTGTATGCTCACTGTTTATTCTGACCTTGTAGTCAGATCAAAGTGTTGGTTCAAGTGTTCTCATCTGAACATGGAAACCCTCATGGCATAGTGATTAAGTGGTATGTCTGCTAACCGAAAAGGATGGGCAGTTGGAATCCACCAGCTGCTCCTTGGAAACTATGGAGCAATTCTGCTCTGTCCTATAAGGTTGCTGTGAATCAGAATTGACTCGACGGCACTGGGTTTGGTGTTTTCGTTTTGGAGTCTGAACATGACTCAGGAAGTGCTATAAATACGTTGAGATGAAAGATCAGTGGTTCCCAGGGTTGGGACCAAGGGGAGGAATGGGTGTTAATCATATAGAAATAATAATAATAGGGGAACCATAAGGGTGGGGGTGGGGAGAATGTAAAACTGTGTGTACTGTCTGCTCGGTTTTTTTGTAAACCTAAAACTGCTTTCAGATATAAAGCCTATTAAATTTTTTTTTAAACAGGTAAAGTTGTGCTCATAATGACTTTGTGTATCTCTCTGTGTAAATACTAAATAGACTGTAACACAGACTGTAGCAGGTGTGTAAAGAAAGTATTGTGGCGATCAAAGGAGAAAGCTTCGTACGTGTTTGTGGCGTGTGATTTGGCATTATGGATCAGGCCAGTCTTTTTCTTTTGTACATTGTTGTTTTAGCAATTTTATTACAAAGATTAGTATCAGACATTTTATTTTATCATTCTCCTAATTAATAGATTGACAGTGTTTCTTAAGTTGTTCATAAGGTTGTGGTTAAAATACTGATAACATTAAGTTTAAAAAAGCATGTCAGACAAGCCACATTAAAAAAAAAAAGACAAACCAAACAAAGAGTGGCTATGATAAATGAATCCTGATCACTTAACTGTAAGTGTAAGACAGCGTGTGTGTAAATATCAGCTACTTACTGTCCTGTGCAGAAAGGAGTTAATTAATAGAGCGGCGCTGGAACTACTGTCCCTGAAGCCCTGATGGCTAGGTTGTCCCTTGGCTGGAGTATGGCAGCTTAGACTTCAGGAAGGTTCCCATCATTCCCAGAACTGAGAAGATAGCTCACTGCTCCTGAACTCTTCGTGTGCACGTGTGGTTTACTCCGCCCGTCTGCATTCGCGCAGGACTGGAATATTTGTGCACACCAGGTAGACGGTGCCTAGGTGGCCAGCCCTCAGTAAAATCCCCGGGCGTTGAGTCTCTATGGATTTCCTAGGTAGGCAGCACTTTGTGCTTCTCGTGACAGCTCACTGCTGGGAGAATGAAGGGTGTCCTGAGGGACACCAGTGCGTGTGGGTTCAAGTAGCTCATGCTTGGTTTCCCGCAGACTTCACCCTGCACACCTTTGCCTTTGCTGATTACGATCTGTATCCTTTCCCTACGATAAATGATGGTTGTGTACTGACTCCACTACAGACTGAATCTGGCGGATCTTGTGGACTCCCCAACACACCTTCCAGATATGTCTCTTGAATTTTTCCATCCCCGCAACTTGCTTCCTTCAACCCATTGTCTGAACTCAGAAACCTCTGAACCTTTTACAGTTTTCCCTTAAGTCAGGCACTAAATCTGGTCTGTGTCAGAAGTGTCACTTGAATCCTGCTTTCCCATACCTTCCTTTCCTGTTCCAGCTAGCCTTTCCATCACTGCGCTCCAGAACTGAGACGTAGTCACCATCATTAACGAATTAAATGGCAGATGCCTCAGGTTGGGCTTCTATTCTGTTCACAGCTATTGCGTCTATTCCAACTCATGGTGACCCATTCTGTGCAGAAAATAGCTACGCCACAGGATTTTCAGAAGTAGAGTACCCGGCCAGTCTCCCAGGGTACCTCAGGGTGAGTTTCAACTGCCAGTGTTTTAGCTATTTGTCCAGCACTGAGCCCTTTTGGCCACCTAGGGACTCCTTCAGGTTGAGCTACCTGGACTATTCTGCAGCTTCATCTAGGGGCAGTGAGCCAAGTGGTTAGCTCCAAGAGTTGAATTCCAGTGCCAACACTCACTCCGTGTCATGCTCAGTTACCCACTTAACCTCTCTGTGCATCATGTCTTTATATGAGATTAAAATAGAACTTTCCTCACAGGATTGTTGCAAGGGTTAAGTGAGTAAATATTTGGAATTCTTAGATTCGAACAGTTCCTAGCACCCAAAAGGTAGTCGATGACTGGTGCTTCAAATACTTTTCTATCCATCTCTTGGCCTTTATCCACTAGGCTGTGAGTTGCTGCCTGACGTTGTGCCTGGCTGTGACTCTTTAATAATCAGTTGCTGAAAGAGTGGATGAATGAATAGAAAGAAAGAAGAGAGAAGGAGGAAAATAGAGAGGGAGGGAGGGAGGAGAGTGGGCTAAAGCATAGTTTCTGCTCTCAAGAAATGTTTCGTTCTGTTGTGAAAGACAAGATGTCCCTCATGGCTTAAAACAACAGTACAGGAAGTGTGCCTTGCAAGGAGTTCACTGGAGGGAGAAATGTGTGTAGAGTGACAAAGAAGAAACTAAATCATTTAAGCAAAGTTACCAAACTCCTGCTTTATCACCATTTCATGTCCCACAGAGAGAGGCAGGGAAGTGACAGGCTTTGGTGTGCTTCCAAGAAACAGGCATGAAGGGGAACTCTTCCTGGGGGACTGTTAGACTCTTTCTCTTCTGGAACTTGTCTGTCTCTCGGGTGAAATTTAGAGCTACTTAACTGTGTGTGCACACGTCCCAGAGTACAATCACTGCATGGTGGTTTCTCAATGATTCTCTCCGGGGCTTCTAGGTTTCTTCCTGGCCTTATGAGGTAGAAGGGACTCTTGGGTGAGAAGAAAACATATCTGTGCCAGCAGCGTCTCCCAGGACCCTTGCCACCTAATGCATCTCTGGGGAAGTCGACTGGCTTTCACCCAGTCTTGCTTCATCGTGTAGGTAGGGAGTGTTGGCTTGAGTTAGCTGTGCCATGGAGGGGTGGGGAGTAGGGAGGACAGTTCTGTCCTGTGAGCTTCCTGCGTAACTGCTAGAGATCAGATGGCAGAAGCATTACTAGTTTTTTTTGGCTTTAGATGTTCACTAGTCACCATATCAAGCTCCCTGCAGTCCTGTGATCATTCTTTGTTGTGCAGGTTCTCATGTACAGAAGAGTGTATCAGTTAGCATTGGCTGTGTAACAAACTCAAAGCAAGTTAATGGCTTCAAAGAACAGTGATTTATTTACTATTGTTCAGTGCATTCAGAGGCAACTTGGGCTGGGCTCAGCTGGGATGGCTCGTCTCTTCATGGGTGCTGGTCTTAGCTGGGATGGCTCGTCTCTTCATGGGTGCTGGTCTTAGCTGGGATGTCTGGGACTGCTGGAGCCCATCTGCATGTCATCCTTTGTTCTTCAGAAGCAAATCAAGACTGACTTAGGTGTACCTGAAGGGTTCCCAACAGCAGGAAAAAGCAAGCCCCAATAAGCAAGACTTTGGCAGTCTGTGCTGTGTCATGTTCACAAATACCCCATTGGGCAGAGCAAGTCAGGAGACCAAGCCAGATTCAGTGCTGGCCATTGCTGCAGTGGTTTACAGCCTGCCCTGTCTGATTGTGCCAGCAAGGAAGGTAGCAGAAGGTCACTCCAAGTCTCTTCACTTTTCTCCTGCAGACCTACTTGGGATAGGTACAGTTTGTGGGCTGCAGTACACTCTGTGTGGGCCTTGTCACCGCCACTTCCCTCTGTGACTACCCTCCAGCTCACAACTGAAGGGCATTCCCAGTCCCAGAGGGCCCACCTGGAGAGAATCGCTGGCTCAGCAGAAATCTGATGTTGATGCTAGGAAAGGAACTCGGAGCAGACAGCAAATGTAGCCCACGTAGAATTCCGACAGAATGACACCTGAAATCCCCCGCGGCTCCTGTCCCGTGCTCCAATTCTGGAGCACCTCTGAGAAGCGCCAGCAGTTCTGGGCACTGCTTACCCTTTGTGCCTTTTGCTGTGCTCTAGATGGCATTTGGGGTGCAGCAGAACAGTGGAGAAGACAGGTAACCTGAGAGGGAGAGAGACTTGCCTAGAAGACAGAATTCCCAGATTTCTTCAGCTGAGTTTGTGGCCAGTTGGTTTTGATCTCTTGGGCAAGTAGAAAGGTGAGATAGTGAACTATGTGACATCTGATTTTGTCCCAGTCCTCACGCTCTTAAATTTTAAGTTGTATATTCTTTGGGGGCTGTGCTGATGTTTAAGATGGTATTTAGCAATTCATTTTGCCCTTTATTGAAAATATTAACCATAGTGTTTCACCAAGAGACAAGAAATAGAAGACAAGAAATAGAAGGAATGAAAAAAAAATAGAAGGAATGGTTTTGAAATCAGGTAGGTACTTTGATGTAGGGCCAGAGTGAGTCGCAGGAGAGATAAGAGGGCTGGGTGGTCTTGGGGTCTTACAACAAAGCTGGGCCCTCCCTGGGTGCTGCAGAAGTGTTCATACCCTTCTTTTGGTTTGAGCAACATGAGGAGGCTGGGGCTGACCAGGTACCAAAGAACTTCAACCACGTGTCTTTGGGAGAATGTTTCAAGGAGAGCACTTAGACCTCCTGAGATGTGATGATTGGTGAAGTGATTTCTGCTGTTTGGAGACATTGGTGATTCAGTGGTAGAATTCTTAACTTCCGTGCATGACACTGGGTTCATTTCCCACCCAGTGCACGTTGCTTATAGCCACTATCCTGTCACTTAAGTGTTAGAAGAAAGATCTAATAATCTGCTTCCAAAAATCAGCCAGTGAAAATGATACAAGTCACAGCAGTCTGATCCACAACAGTCATGGGCATGGTGCAGCAGTGGGCAGTGTTGTTTTGCATTGTATGTGGGGTCGACTCCAGTGGTAGCTGATAATGATGATAGCAACAACTTCTACTGAAAGCAGAGAGAGGAATAATTAATTCTGAGCAAGGATCTGTTTTCCTTTCTGGCCTGAGATTACAGCAGTGCCTCCAGTTAAACGAACGCAGCAGCTGCTGTGGTCCGTGGAAGCCAGGGACGTTCACTGTGGGCAGTGGGTCAATGTTAAGCTTGACCTAGCTGAGCGACATCGGCCTCGCTGATAGTGAAAGACGGCTACAGTGACTCTTGTGTGTGTGTGTGTGTGTGTGTGTGTGAGAGAGAGAGATAGACAGAGACGAGAGAGACCTTGTGTGGAAACAACTGGCAATCAATACAACCTATCCATTTTATGGGTGACTCCCAATTTAGGGTCTCAGCCTGGGAGATGGGGCCATTTCAGCCCATTCTGGTCCCAGTTGTGCCCCCAAGGCCTTATGTGTCCCTTGGCATCTAGTAAACATTAATAAGTATTTGCTGAATAAATCAATGAAGAAAAGCTGGACGTAGGGTGGGAGTGGGGTTGGGATTTAAAGTGGCTTGGTAATTTTTCTTTTCTGGAATTAATGTGGAAATTTTAACCAGTCCCCAGACAATGACTGTTGATGTGTTGTAAGCTCTTTTGGTAGGGGTGAGATAAGAAATGAAAGGAAGCTGACAAAACAAGTAACCGACGTTACATTTGTACAATTAAAAACAAATACACGTTAACTGCCAAAAACCTCAACAAACAAGTTATTTAGGGTGCTGGCTTACTGTAGAAGAGCACGTATCTTTTCGTAGTGTATTCATGCTTTTCCAGAATTAAAATAGCTGTATTGTTTTTTTCTGAGTATTAATTTTTTTCCGAGTATTAAGTTGGCTTCTACGGTAGAAGATGGCTTGACACAGTGACTGCAATATCGGGCTCGGACATAACAACGATTGTGAAGATGGCACAGGATGGGGCAGTGTTTCGTTCTGTTGTCCACTGGGTCACTGTGAGTTAGAATCTACTCACCAGCACCTAAGAACAACAATAAGCTGACCTGTCCTTATGTAGATAGTAAGAAAGAAGAGCTTAAAGAACTCAGCAAAAAGTATTCCCATTCCCATGTTGTTAACATTTTATGGTCCTCTTTTAACACATTACTATGTACTTACACTTTCTGTACTATTTGCATAATGTGGATTTATCTCTTGATAGTTGGACACTTAGGTTTTCATTTCTTGATACTGTATCTGTGCTCGATAAACATGTGAGACTTAAACACCTTTACACCCTTGCCTAGTAATAAAAATATTAACAATTGGGTCTTGGCTGGATTCTCCAGACGCAGAGATGGGGATAGTAGTGGTTCAGTGATATAATTCTTGCCTTTAGGTGGGAGCTCTGCCTTTCCCATAGCTGCCACCTGTCTGTCACCGAAAGCTTGCATGCTGCTGGGGTGCTAAACAGGTTTCAAGGTAGCTGTCAGACTAAGATGGGTTAGGAAGAAGGCCAGGTGATATACTTCCAGAAATTAGCCAGTGAAAACCGTGTGTGGAGCACAATGGTAGATTTGTGGCCAATCAAGGCAGTGACGCAGGACCAGGCAGCGTGAGTCAGAGGCCCCTTCAAAGGTGTCTGACAGCAGAGCCTGAGACAGGGATTTGAGAAGGAGTGTTCTCAGCATATAAAAACCCTGGTTGCCTAGTGGTTACTGAAAGGTAAACAGTTCAAATCCACTAGGAACTACTTGTAAACTCTGAGATAGTTCTACTCTGGCCTATAGGGTCACTGTGAGTCAAAATCCACTCGAAGGCCATGTGGGTTTGGGTTGGATTCTTGGGAGAATGGGAGACAGGATAGGGAAGGAACTAAGCAAAGAAAGCTTAAAGTTGAGCTTTGGCCTTCTGGGCACATGACCACACAAGGAGAGCAGCCTCTGTGGGACACTAGTCTGGGCAGTCATACACACGGTGGTCAGCCTTGTGACTGCCAGGCTTCTCCGGCCCTCAGTCAAGTGCGAGGTATTAGCCCAGCCCTCAGGGCAGCTGGGGGTTCGGGCACCCCATGGTTCAGAGCACCTGGGTGAGACAGGTGCTGACGTTTCTGGTACTTGCTTTCCTATGCCAGGTACTGGGCTAGGTGCATGAGTGCGTTTTTCACCGTTTTGCAGTGTAATCAAGATGCTAGTGGAGATTCCATTTACAGATGAACTGAAATTTAGAGAACCTGAGTGACTGTCTCAAAGTCCCACAGTTAGTAAGGGGTGGCTGGAACTGGAACGCTAACTCAGACCTGCCCAGTTGCTGGGAGCCAGCCCCAGCAGGATTTCGGGACCACAAAGGGAGGGAGGGGCCTTGGCGAAAGAAAGAAATGAGACTGAGACAACTAGAAGTCCGAAGAATGGCAGCCCGCTAAGGTCTGCCTTTCTTTATTTTTATAATCACTGAGGTGACTGCTCTTTGACCAGTAAGCTGTTGGCTAGTAAGAAGTTGGTACCTCATGGTCTCTTTTATGTTAATTATTAGGGTCCTCTCTGTTAGCTAGTAAAGTACCGATACATTGTGATCTTTTTTCATGTTAATCATTAGGGCCCTCTAAATAATGGTCTGAGACAAGTATATTTGTGATTTATAATCAACAGTCAGAACAAGGCTAATTCTTGAGCTCAGTTAACTCTATCTATACTTTGAGGTCAGGGGTACAGGAAGAAGAAATAGACTCATCTTAAAAAGTTATACTCTTGACTGTCTCTATTTGTTCCTTCTTTGCTCTTCTTATCTCTTCCTGTAGGGACAATAAGTGCCCGCTGTCCCCTACTCTAAGCCTCTCTTAAACTGTTCTACGAAGGGTATTTCTTTAGTATTTGTCTATTTGCCATACCAAATATAATAAACTTGGAGGCCTATCTGTCTTCCTGATGTAGGGAGTGGAAAGGCTGTGTGTGGTGTCATCCCTGGGGAGCTCCCCAGGGCTTTTCTGCAATCTTGCATTTCACATGTGGAGGGAGAAGTGTAGATGGGGGAAGCCAGCAGAGCCGGGCCGGCCTCGGCATTCCTGGGCTGGGCATGCTGTGTCAGAATTCATTAAGCTGAGGGGGTTGTAAAACCCTTCTTTGATCCTTGTGCCGGGAGATAAGAGGGTATTTTTGAGGAAGGTTTGATTAGGTTGCAAAATATTACCGAGGAGAGTATGGCCAGAAATATGTCATGGTTTTGATGCCTGCACCCGCCATCACATAGGCTTGTAACTTTGTTCACAGAGGCTTTTGTGGGTGATGGCCCTTGGCACCTAGTAACACCAGAGCCTGAGCTTTTTATCACGGGACTGTGGAACGTAAGAATTAATGCCTAGAAGTGGGATTGCTGGGCCAAGGAATTAGAGAATTGATGCAGTTACACACGTACCTCCAAATTGCTCTCACCTGCCCCCACAGATTGTGTCCACATATCAGATTTATATTCCTACTAACAGTTGAACTGTTCGTGTCCGTCTTCTAATGAGTGAATCTCATTGTTGGCTTTTTTTGGCTTGAATTCCTTTCCACTGGTACTCCTGGGCAGCTGCCTTTGCACGTGTTGACCAGCCTCTGTAATCCCCTCTCAAGGGGTTTGGTTTGGACCTTCTCTCGTTGCTGATGGTCCTTTGCCCTGGCGGTTAAGCAGTCTAGAGTTCACCCAGGGTCTTGAAATACTGCGTTTATCACTACCCCGTTTCATATTAATGCCTCTCTACTTCTGGACTGACAACTTGCACTGAGCTGACTGATCTCAGGCTAGGACCGCATTCTTTTTATTACTGTATACTGTGTTTTACAAAGATACGAAATTATAGGACTTTTCTTGGCACTCAGATGCTAATTAAAGTGCTGCCAAGCCTAGGACATTTAACCCAATCCCAAGTAAGAATAGGTAAAACTCTTACTGACAATTATCTACCTACCTGCTGCCATCTAGTCACTTCTGACTCATAGTGTCTGAACTGCCCTGTAGAATTTCCGAGGAGCTCCTGGCAGATCTGCACTGCCAGCTGTTTGGGTTCAGCTCTTCCCTCCACTCCTGACCAGTGTGTGGCTGTGAGGGAATACCAGAACCCCTCTTGACATCCGTTTTCCTGTCTGTAAAATGCGGTGACTGTACTGGATAATTCTGGGAGCAGAGAAATAGGGTTCTAGCATGTGAGGCAGAGTGGGTGTAGAGTGCCCCAAATCCCACCCTCACATGTGACAGAGACAAGGACCTGGAGAGGTTCAGTGGCTTATAAAGGATGGTGGTAGAGGCAGGTACGAAGGCCTCAAACCTGATCCTTGAGCTTTGGCTCTTTAAAGAGCATTTAAACAGCCACAAGAAAAAGAGGGTGAGGGGGTCATAGCTACCCGAGAAATGCCATGGAAACACAAAGTATGGTGACCTCAGTACACCTGGGCCCAAGAGAACCAGCGCCTGGAACAGAAAATCCCTCGGGCTCCTGTGAGGTCCCCCTAGGGGCCTACTGTACCTGCTGCTTGAGACCTCCCTGCTCCCATTTACCTGTGACTCCATTCTCTGCAGGCTGCGTGTCTGCTGTCCCTCTTCTTCCCACACACCTTCCGCTTAGACATGGTTGAGGTTCACCGTGGCTCCTGGAAGCTTTCTCAGCCTCTTCCTCAGAGTAACAGTCTCCAGAGGATCCTCAATGGCTCGGTTCCTCTGTCTGAACCAGATCAAGGAGGTCTGGTGTTCCCGTGGACCACCATAGGTCAGGTCCTACCTCAGCCCGGTCTGCTGTGGCCATCGATCTGGACCTGTATGATATTAAGCGTGTCCGCTGTGCTCAAGCATACTGTGGCAAGCACTTTCCTGAGGAGTTATGGGTCAGCAGCACCAAAGGACTGGCAAGTAGTTCACCAGATGTCCTCGAACACAGAATCATGCTTCTGACTGATAGCCAGCAAACATGGTGATTATTTTCAGAGAACATAGCAAGCCCAAGGTGGCCATTACAAGTATGTCATCTGTAGAGAATGATGCAGGACATCCTAAGGTAATTCCAGGAGACGTAAGTTCATTTGAGGAGAGCTCAGTTCTACTGTAAGAAGCCCTGGTGGCACAGCGGTTGAGTGCTTAGCTGCAAACTGAAAGATTGGATGTTGAAACCCACCCAATAGTTCTGCAGAGAAAGATCTGATGAGTTGCTGCTGTGGAGACTGCAGCCCAGCAAACCCTGTGGGGCAGTTCTGCTTGTTACGTGGGATTCCTGGGAGCTGAGAATCAACTTGATACTGACAGCAACACCAACCACAACAACAAAAGTAAGGGGTTTTTTTCTTATGCCCGGTATAAAGTGTCTAATAGTTTCTTAAATTTGGCGTATTCTCTGGTTTTAATTAGTGAAGATGGCTTCAGGATTTGCTGTGAGTGATGTTGGAAAGCTAAAGCCAACACCACCTTTTTCCAAGCATTAGTTGCATGTGGGATTGAAAAGGATAGTTCCTTTCCCCATCCTTATGCAAATCCATGGGCTATAACATGATGCAAAGCGTGTGTCCCCAGAGCCCGTGCTATGCAGTGAGCCTCAGGGAAGTGCTTTGGCTTCATAAATGGAGAACCTGGCGAGAGGGTGGCGCAAGCAACGAGACTCTTGGCTACTTCGGTTGAGTGAGGACATGTCCAGGTTTTTGTCCGGATCAGCACTTTCCAACAAAGTTCACAGACCATACAGCGTTATCTAGTGGGTGGACATATTTACACAGAAAACATAATTGATTCCATATTCTTCTCAGTTCTAGAAACAGTACTTGTGTTTGTTTTTAATAGTAGAAATTATTTCAGTTTGGAAAAGGGGTGTAGGCGCTCTGATGGGTTTCTCAGATTGTTCCACACATAGCAAGCGGAGGACAAATAACTAAAGAAAAACATTGCAAAGAGATTTGATGTGCAGAGGGGTTAGGAGGAGGTTGACTAGCTGACCTCTGAAAGATTCCATGTAATGATTACTGTTCAATTTAATAATAATTAAATTAGCGTTCCGTATGGGCTGTTTTCAGCTATCTGGGATTACTGCATAGAACAGCCCAGACTCCTGGCCATTTGGTGGGAAATGGGTATCTGCTGGGTTTTATTTATGTGTAACATTCATTCAAAGTCAGTTTCTCTTTCAAGAGCTTTTTTCTTTTTCTTTTTTTTTTTTTTAAGAAAACAAAAATGACATTGGTTTTTATTTTGCTTGAGAGGTCAGCAGACTTGTTCTGTAAAGGCTCGGAGCATAAAAGCAGCTGTAGACAGACAATATGGAAACAAAGAAACATTGTTATGCTCCATTCAGCTTTCATTTATGGACATTGATGTTTGAATTTTATGTGCCCCGAAAGATTATTCTTCTTGACTATTTTCAACCATATAAAAATGTAAAAGCTATTCTTAGCTTCAGAACCAATCCAAACCCATTGCCACTGAATTGATCCTGACTCATAGTGACCCCATAGGACAGAGTAGAACTGCCCAATAAAGTTTCCAGGGAGTGCCTGATGTATTCGAATTGCTGACCTTTTAGTTAGCAGCCATAGCACTTAACTGATAATGCCACCAGCATTTCCTTCTTAGTTTCAGGTAGTACAAAAACAGTTTCTGGCCATGGCTAGGGCAAGTGGTTAATACGCTTGGCTGCTGTCTTCAAGGTTAGCAGCTTGAGCCCACTCAAATGTGCCACAAAAAAAACAGCTGGCCATCAGCTTCCAAAAAACCAGCTGTTGAAACTCCTATGGATCAGTTCTGCTCCGATACGCAGGGGGTTGCCATGAGGCAGAATGGATTTGGTGGCAGCTAGTTTGGTTCTAATTCTTTCTGCATTTGTAGAGGAGTCTTGCCTTTGACTTTTGGGGAGAATACTCCATTTTACATATAAAAGGGAGCCAGAGTGTGACTCAGTTCTGGGGTGTATGAATTTTTAGGGTTGGTTTGTCTTTTGTGTTCCCCTGCTTCTCCTTCTCCCACGTGGGCAATGAAGCAGGGAGGCTGTAGGCTTCAGAGCTGTGGTTGCTAAAGATTTTGCCACCAGCTGTGTGATCCTACGGCCAGAGATGCCAGCCTCAGAGACTCTGAGGACCCTTGGGACATACCTTACACCCAGAAAACTGAGTGACTCTTGAATTGGAGGGACTTGAGAAAGAGGACAAAGCTGGAAACTTTATAGTGAAGCTGTTGAGCTTTACAGTAATTGTGGTAATATCCTCATAATGAAAAATATGTATATATGTACGTATATGTATTTTTAAAACATACATCTCTAAGTCTCTTTTCGTCTTTACTCTTAGAAATTGAGGAAAAAACTTGCTTTTACAAAATGTAAACATGTTGTTTAGTATACTATTTTGGGAAATTAGAAAAGTTACAGAAACCTCCAGTTTTCCTAGAATCGTCTTTATCTGGCCTTCCTTGCAAAGAAACGAAGACAGGTATACATTGTATTTAGTTAAATCTGTTTAACAGGAGTCATTTTTATTGATATCCCTTCCAAATCCTTAATCAATATGAAGCTCTAAAATATTTGTCCCGTTTTATAATTAGTCTAGATTTAGCCATGGCTCTTCCTGATTTGGGAGGAAGTGTGCTTGACTGTTGCTAGGCAACAGCTAATTGCAGTATTAGCTGCCAGCAAGCTGTTGGCAGTAACTATAAATTCTTTTGTCTTGTTAACAAAAAATAAGTGTTAAAGATACAGCAGTATATAAAGTCAGCTCTGTTGTTCAAACATATATAATTTAGGTGATAAATTCTTAGAATAATAGAACTTTGATGTTCTGCTCAAATTTATAGTGTATTTATAAAACCTGTTCATTCTTACACTTGAGTCACACACAGCCTACTCGTTGCACGAGTCTCGTAGTGAGAGTCACTGACGTAACAGAAGTATTGTTTTCTCCTGTCTCGTAAAGAATAAAACATAACTCAAGTTTCTGTTAAGTTTAGGGTTACATAGTTAAGTTCCCAAACTCATCCTAGAAAAGTGCTACGTAGCTCCTTTCTGTCACTGTGGTCACCTTCAGAGTACTCCCCTTGGGAAGCTATGCACTGTTGCCAGTGCCTAGTCCATCCTTCGAAGCTCTTTCTCTTGGATGAGTTTGTAATGGTCAGACCTCATCTGTAGACAGTTCTGATGGGCGGTCCAGAAAGAGTTCCAAAATTGCACTGAAGGGCAGACTAGGCGCTGGCGTGGATGCACAGCTTCCCGAGGGGAGTACTCCAGAGGTTACCATGGTGATATTCAGCCATGAAGGACATAGCAGTCTTTCTAGGATGAGTTCACAAACTTCATTGTTGGACCTTGTTTGTTCATTTGGTGGTGTAACACATCCCAGGTGAGGGTTCTGATGTATAAACAGTACTAGTGCCCAAGACCAAATGCCATCAGTGGCCTCCACCTCGTGGAGACTTCACATGTGTCAAAGCAGAACTGTATTCTGTGGCTGATTTTTCAGAAGTAGATTGCCAGGCTTTTCTTGTGAGGTACCTCCAACTTTTTGGTTAATCACACAGTGCATTAACTGTTTACGTTATCCAGGAACTCCACTGAACCTGGACGAGCCATTAAAGGAATGACCAAGGTCATGAGTGTATTTTATTTGTTGCTGTCCTGATTTCTAAAATAGATATTGACAAGGAAAAAAAGCACCTCATGTTTGTAATTTTTCTTTCTGTATTACTTGAAAAAAAAAATCATCTCCCCGTCCCTACTGAAAATACGGCTGGAAATCTCGCACCCCAGAAAGCATTCCAGTGCCCATCAATATTTGATTATATGCTACCCAAAAGTCTCCAGGACATTTGGGTTTCACCTGTCTACCTCGGCTCCAGCTTAGCAGGAAGAAGTGTCACCACCAAAGGCTGTAAACCTGTTTCTGTCCTTTTTCCGTGGTATTTTTACTACGTGGTAGACTACTTCAAGCATTGTGTAAACATGCTGGAGTATGTTAACAGCTGCCTCTCTTTTAAAGTCATAGCAGCCAGAACTGAAGGGGAAACTGCTTTCAGGTTCTGCTCGAGTTTGCATGCAGCAGCATCAAAGCTATTTTTAGCCGAGTGATCACCGGCACGAAGCTGAAAAACGGCTGCTTTCAACAATAAACAGTGGAAAGAAAGGATCATTTATGTGCTGCTGCTGTTCTTGAGTTCATTTATGTGGGAGACAAAGGGGTGTATAAATCTCTTCTTCAAAGTTGTGGAAGCATCTTGTCCCTTTCTGGCACTCCGTCACCTCTTCAGAGGCAGAGTAGTGCTAATTTAGCACACTTGGCTGCCCGAGCGCCTAGTTAAACTAGATGCTTTGATAATAGTGAATTAATGGGCTGTCCTTCTCGCTACCCATTCTGAAAAGGGGGCACAATGTAGGTGCCAGGAAACATCCACTAAACTATATCATGCTGTATTGTTTCCCTAAGTTTCCTTTCATTTCCTGAACATCTTCAAACTCAGACAACAGGAAGTAGGAAACAGATTATAGATGCACCATGGTACAGTAGAAAGCAAGCCAGAATATTACTTTGAGGATATCCCACCTAAATTTAGAAATCATCTCAAGAATAAATTTGATGCATTGGCACTAATGACCAAAGACCATTTTGTTGTGGGTTGACATCCAGACATCACAGATGAAGGGAGCAAAAAGGCTATTAAAAAGACAAAAATAAAGAGACCAAAGTGAGTCAGAAGAGACTCTGAAACTCACACTTTTGACCATACAGTGGTAAAGCAAATGGAAGAAATGATGAAATAAAATCTAAACAGAAGATTTGAAAGGCAGCTCGAGAATACAGAGAATTCCAATGAAATGTGCAAAGAGCTGGAGTTAGAAAACCAAAACAGAAGAACACACTTAGCATTTCTCAAACTGAAGAACTAAAGAAAAGATTCAAGACTTGCACTGAGTATTGGAAAAAGCCAGTGGCGTCAAGTCAGATCCGACTCATGGTGACCCTAGAGGCCAGAGGAAAACTGCCCCATAGAGTATTCAAGGAGCACCCAGTGGATTTGAACTGCTGACCTTTGGGTTACCAGTGATAGCACCTAACCCACTGCACCACCAGGGCTTTCAAGTATTAAAATAAAGATTTTATGGACAAAAATATTCAACAGTTTGAGGAGCACCAAAATAGGATGGAACAGATAAGCAGAATCACTGTACTAAAAAGAGTTGGTTGACCTTCCAGCATTTCAGGAAGTAGCACAGAATCAGGTACCTATGCTACTGAAAAAAGGAGCCCAAGCTGCACCCAAGGCATTGACGAAAATCAAGGCTCCAGGAATCGACAGAGTACCAACTGAGGTGATTCAACAAATGGATGCAATGCTGGCAATACTCACTAATCCAGGACAAGAAATTTGGAAGACAGCTACCTGGCCGACCAATTGGAAGAGATGATATTTGTGCCCATTCCAAAGAAAGGTGAATCAACCCAATGCAGAAATTGTTGGACAATTTCATTAATATCACACGTGAGTTTGATAGTAATTTTGCCTGAAGAAATGCAGAAATAGTTGTAGCCACAGACAACAGTCCGAAATTCAAGGTAGATTCAGAATAGGGCGTGGAATAAAGCATGTCCTTGGTAATGTCAGGTGAATCTTGGCTAAAAGCAAAGAATACCAGAAGGATGTTTGCCTGTGCTTTATTGGCTATGCAGACATTCCACTCTATGAATCGTAACAAATGATGGGTAACATTTTGGAGAACGGGAATTCCAGAACACTGAACTGTGGCTCTTGTGAAACCTGTACATATACCGAGAGGCAGTTGTTCATGCAGAACGAGGAAATACTGCGTGGTTTAAAATCAGGAAAAGTGCGTGTCGTGGTTTTATGTTTTCACCATACTTAACTTGTATGTTGAGCACATAATCCAGAAAGGAATTATATGAAGAACAGGTCATCAGGATTGGAGGAAGACTCATTAACAACCTGTGTTGCACAGATGACACAGCCTTGCTTACTGAAACTGAAGCACTTCCGGTGAAGATCAAAGACTACAGCCTTCAGTACAGATTAAGTTTCAACATAAAAAAAAAAAAAAAATCCTCACAACTGGACCAATAAGCAACATCATGGTAATAGAAGAAAAGTTCTACTCTGTCCTTACAGGGTCTTTATGAGTTGGAATCAACTCAACGGTAACAGGTTTGGGTTTTTGTTTGTTTATGAGTCTCTTCTGCTCTTTCTAGAACTCAAAAGTGAAGAAGTTTAGAACCCCCTGTCTTCTGATATACCCTCATTAACAAGACACAGGAAAGCCCCGTTTTTCCAAACAGAGTCATATCTGATAAGTACAGGGGTTAGAATTCAGCATAACTTCTCCATGTGTGTTCCATCCATTCGAGTTTCCTAAACAAAGGTGAAGTTTGGGGCAGCAATCCCAGAACTGGGCAGCATGTGCATCTTTGGGGCATTGTCCTAGGAGATGAACCCATGAACAGTGGTAGGTACAGAGTAGATCTGCCCGTTGGAGTTTCCAGAGGGTACCTGATAGATTCAGACTGCTGACCTTGGGTTAGTAGTCCTAACTCTGAAACTACTAGGCCAGTAGTGTTGCCTGTGGAAGGTGCAGAAGTAACATATTGTGAATATCTTTTGAACCTGATTTTATGCTGGGCTGCCAGCAGCTATAGGAGGGTTGTGCATGTGTGTCCTTGGAAGCTCTCAAGCTAGTTAGCACTGGTGACAGATTGCACCCTGCATGTGACTGGTGGACATGTGAGGGGGAGCCTAACGACCAGGAAGCCCAGTTTGTGTGGGAGAGTCGAGTCTCCTCAAAGGTTTCAGTTTACTGTCTCCTGAATTTCTTTAAAGGTTCAAGTATATGGTAAGTCTTGCATGCCGAAGGAACTGAAGGAAGAAGAAAGTGCAGGACAAAAGAAAAGAAAGGGGGAAAAAGAACTCACACTAAACCATACTTATATCAAAGGAGAAATGTTTTGAAAAGTCACATGCAGTGACCAAATTTTGTAGAGCCCAATTCGCACACCCCTCTGTGTGTAAATATGTATGGATTACACTTTGACATAAAGATAACAAAAACCCTCACAACTGAATCACTGAGCAGACATCATGATAAACAGAAATATTGACATCATCAAGGATTTCATTTTACTTGGGTTCCCAAGCAGCAGTCAGGAAATACCGTGTTGCCATAATCTGCTGGAAAAAGACCCCTTTAAAGGTATTAAAAAGGCAAAGATGTCACCTTGAAGACTAAGATGCCCCTGACCTAAGCCATAGTATTTTCAGTTGCTTCAAATGTATGTGAAAGCTGGATGGCGAATAAGGAAAACCAGAGAAGAATTGATGCCTTTGAATTGTGGTGTTGGGAATGAATATTGAATACACCATGTATTGCCTACTAAAAGAATGAACAGCCTGTCTTGGAAGAACTATAGTCAGAAAAATAGAAGCAGGAATGATGAATCCTGTCTTGAAAGAAGTATAGTCAGAAAAATAGAGGTGAGAATCACAAGTCCTATCTCATGAACTTTTGGACCTGTTATCAAAAGGGACCAACCCCGGAAAAAGGGCATCATGCTTTGTAAGGTGGGTGGTTAGTTAGTTAGAAAGGCAAAGTTAGATGGGTTGACAGAGTGGCAGCAACAGTGGACTCAAGCACAGTGGTGCCCATGAGGGAATGGGGTAGGACCGGGCAGTGCTTTGCTCTGTTGTACATCGGTCACCATAGGAACCAGCATGGCGACACCTAACAACAAAAGCTTGTGTATAAACATGGCCAAGAAGTAACATTCTTCTTTTGAAACTACGTGAGTTTCATTAGTGCCATTAAGTTGATTCCAGCTCATGGGGCCCTCGTAGGCATCAGAGTAGAGCTGGGCTCTGTAGGGTTTTCAGAGCCGACTTTTGGGAAGTAGACTGCCAGGCCTTTCTTCTGAGGTTCCTCTGTGTACTCTGAACTTAATACTGTTAGGGAAGTTTCACAACATTATTTGTGTAACTCTTCTAGAAGAATCAAATGGGTCTTAAACCCTGGTGGTGTAATGTTTAGGTGCTATGGCTGCTAACCAAAAGATCATCAGTTCAAGTCCACCAGGTGCTCCTTGGAAACTCTGTAGGGCAGCTCTACTCTGTCCTATAGGGTCACTGAGTCAAAATTGACTCCGTGGTAGTGGGTTTGGTTTTGGGGTATGCATCAGTTTTTTATGTCCTGGCTACACGCTGGTGGGAGTGGATTAGCATATGGTTTCTCAACTGTTTTCTCTTGGGCTTCCTTGAGCTGGGCCCACACTATATGGAGATGGTCTAAGAAAGGGTACACATGGGACCTTGGGGGTTAGGAGAAAGTCATGAGTGAGTAGGTGACTTGGTCAGGTGGCATGAGGGCTGTGGTTGGTGAATGCGTGGACACAAAGCAGCATTGTGAGTAACTTTGAGGATAAGGTAGGTGCTTTCCATTGGAAGTGACAAGCAAGGATGTACTTGAGACAGTGATACCTGTCACAACATTTGGTGTCTTGGTATGCATAAGAGATGAGTTTTTGGAAATTTAAAATTGCTTTTTGTCATTTTGCAGGAAGCCAACTGTAAATAGATGGAATAAACCATAGGGATGATGTTTCTTAAGGAATAAACTTGTGAGTTCTCTGTTACACATGAATTCACCGTTTGTGTGCCTTGACATAATGTAACAGCTCTGCTTCATGTAACCTCAGGTGTCACCAGACAAAATGTTGCTGGATCTCCTGCCATTTTCATGATTGTTGGTGTGTTTAAGTTGGCTTTGGTGGCTATTAGCATTTAGATCGAGGTGTGGATTTTCATCATTGGCTTTCCAAGGTCAGCCTTCGTGTCAGTCACCTTCCAAAATGAGAAGGGTGTGGGAAAGGACTAGCCCCCCAAGGCAGGAAGTGAAAAATCCAGAGTAAAGAACAGTTTTCAAGCAAAGAGATTATTTTGTGCCTGTGGTGTGCTTTCAGCTTTGTATCAGGAATCAGACTATCAAAAATTTGAGTCCAGCATGACGTCTCTTGATCGCTAAAAGCCCTAGAAGATAGGTAGGTTTTGCTGACTTTTCTGTTATGAAGGCCCTTTGTCTAAAACTGTGTGTGTATCAATGGAGTCAAGAAGGATGATGTTGTCAGCATCGTCTGTATTGGTCAGTGTGTGTGCCATACTGAGTGCTTGAAGTGCCAGCCTTGGATGAGCTGCTCCTTGAGGTAGGTGGGTTGCTGTGTGGCTAGGCAGTGATGCTGAGATAAAGCAATTCCATGGGGGGGAATCCAGGTTCCAGCTCCCCAGGAGCATATTTAGGGCCTGCTCCCTGGGCTGTGGTAATAGACAGCATTTATTGAGCACATACTGTATACTAGACCTGCTGAGTGAGGTCGATGACACTTTTGGAAGCTGTTTTTGCCTGGGGAGCAGCTAGGGGAACCACAGGACAGATGCTGTTGAACTTGGTGGGCTGGTAGTAGTGCTGTTCGAATTGAGAGGAAGACAGATGAGGATCAGGGGGTCAGGGTAGACCTCATGCAAGAAAGTCCCCTCATGTAGCGGCTGTCCACGGTTTCTGCCCAACAAAAAAGGATGCTGTCCAGAAGGTTCTAGCATCCATTCACAGCATAGTAATAGAGGGATTTAGAGGAAGTGGTCTTGCAGTTAGCTGTCATCTTTCATACATCCTGAATCCTTTGTTTTATCTTCTTACCCACCCCTGGCCCTACCTCTTTCAGGACTGTTTGTTTGCCACAGTTCCTAAAGCCTAACCCATAGTAAGTGCAAAAAACATGTTTATTCAGTGGATGAAGGAGTGAGAAATACAGGAGTGGGCTCTTTAGAACCTACAGACTGGCTGGCATTCAGAAGGGAACCTCTGGGCGCTGCCTCCTGGCGTTACTCCAGTTAATGCCTTCATCAGTTAACTTTTCATGTGCAGTTTACCTCCCTCCTTTGTCCTTTGGACCAGACTGGCTAGAATCTGGCCTTGTGGAAAGCTGTTACTCTTGGTGGGCTGAGCCCACACTTGGGCCGCTTCTGAAGCTGTGTTTCTGCACCCGCTCTGGACAAGCTTATCCTGGAGGCTCTGGGCTCGTAGCCTCTGGGGAAGCCTCAGGCTGCTTGGGAGATTAAGCTAGAACCAGACCGCCTCAGGACTTCAGGCTCTTGGAACAGCTGCTTAGCGTTCCTCAACTGCACCCTTTTAATTGTGATTAGTAGGCTCATTTACATGTAAAAGGAGTAGTTTTCTTATCAGCGCCATTGAGCTGAGAACCAGTGAGCTCCGTTATACAGAGCGGCCCATTTAAACAGGCGCCCCTTAAGCTGTAACAGTGAATGTGGGTGTTTTACAAATGCAAATATATCATGCAAATAATGTACTTTATGCTGAACGATGCCTAGGTTTTCATATGTAAAACTGGAAAGTGTGTAGCACAGAGATAATGGCAAACACCTTGGCATCTGTTCCAAAGATGTATCTTGAGCTATCTGCATCTAAAATTGTAGCTGTGGTTTCAAGTGGAATTTCTTCAGGATATCCGACCATGCATTCCATATTATCAGTAATGCACATGTACTTATCTCGTTATTTATATATTCCTAAGTAATCAAGAAATCACAGAAAAGACTAATCCAAATCACCTAATCTCTTATTTACCATGAATGATGAGATTTGCAAGTTTGCTTCCACTTTTAAAAGTTTTTAAGTTTTTATCTAAGATGATCGTAGAGGAAGAAGAAATAATGTCACTACACAGGCTTGTTCCATTGAAAGAAGTTCAGTTATGTATATGAGACTTTAAAAAAAAATCCTCTGCAATAATTCTGGGACATGCAAGTAGCATTCCTACCACCATGTTTCAGATTTATGTCATAGAGGAATGACATTTGTCTTCTCTATGCAGTGCATTTAGCCAAGTTCTAGGAAGGAAGTAGATTTTGTCTCTGCCCACGTGGGGTTTCTGCTCTTGCTGAAAGCAAAGACACACAAGACTGGAAAGTGAGGTGGAGGTATCAGACGTCAGAGCAGGAACCAGCACAGAGTATGAGCAATTCTCAAATAAGCTGTACAGACAGACAGTTACTGCTGGAGAGATCCAGAGAAGGAAGAAGTCACCCCCTGGGAGTGACCACAGGACTTGAGGACTTGAGATTTGAGTTGATCCCAAAAGGATGATGGGACTTGAGCAGGTAAAGAGAAGATGCATCAGCAGGCATGTTGGACCGAGGGGGATGGAGTTGTTCAGATAGACGCTAAAAATGTATCGAGGGGGAGAAGTACTGGGAGAGAATGTGAGGGTTTCTGAGGGGCAGAGAATCCACTGAAAACAACCCTGTAAGCTGTGGGTATTCACACATTTTTGTAGGCACCAGATCCTAAAAATGAAAGTGTATGTGGTATTTTTAAAAAAAGAACCATGCAAATAAATTATGGTACAGTCATGTGCTGTGTAACATCCATGTTACAGTAAACATCCAACTGCGTATATGTCTGAGGTGGCTTAAGTTGATACAGATAGTCCACAGCTTATGAAATTTGACTTACATGCAAACCATGAGTATGAACCAGACCCCAAAGGCCTATTATATTAAAAATTTGAGGTATAGAACAATAGTTTGTAATAATGAACTGTACTTTGTCATCAAAACATTATTTTTGTTATTATTGTATTGGTTTAAAGGTGTTTTAGCACACTTGGAATATATGTAGTGTTTTTGATGGACAGAAGGTGGTAGAAAGATGTCTGGCTAACCTCCTGCAACTGGCCCAGCCAGGCTGACATAAAGTTAACCATCGCAATCGGTGTTCTGCCTTCTGTCTTAAGAGTTCATTCTCTCATTTGTGGCTCTTGTGGTCTTGGATAGTGGTGTTTGATCCTACGACGAAAGCCACCCCAACAGTTGTCAGTGTCTGAAAGTCAGTGAGACCTGGTGCTTTCCACGCCTGTCCTCTCCTGTCTTTGATTACGTGACCCTGGAAGGTCCCCCCGGAGGGCTGTCCCTTTCTGTCAGCCTCCTTCAGAATAAGGGACACCTGTGAAGTGGCTTCTCCCAGCCTGCTGATTTATTTTTTAGAAACATTTTTGCTGCTTCAGACGAGAAATGTGTGCAACTATAAGTCTCAAAGCCTTATTCAAGAAGGAGGCAGGGGAAAGGACAGATAACTTCCTGTGTGGCAGGAATGAAGAAAACTGCCAAGCTGGGCACATGGACAAGGTGTGGGACAAAGTGCTGGGACCTGGGTCGAGTTTCCGTGTGGCAGCGAGTGGGTATATCACCAAGCATCTCTGAACTGCAGCTTTGGTGTTAGAATCACCATGCCTCTGAAAGTTTTAAAACTCCCAGAGCGTCTTTTTGTTTGTTTGTTTTTCTGTCCTACATATGTCATTCATTCTCACAACCTAGACCCTGTCATGGTTTGCAGGCACGGTGCTGAGACTTAAGCTGGTTAAAAGACCTTCGGCTTGTGACTTTAATGAACACTTTCTATGAGTACAAATCATGTGCTCTTTCCACTGTACCTGAAGTTGGACTATGTGGCCACTAAGGACCCTCTAGTGGTTAAGGTGCTCCAACTGGATTACTTGGCAGCTTGTGCAGTGTCTAAAAGACTCCTGAGAAAGTTCTACTTTCCGTAGTCCTCTGGGTGAGCTTCGTCATTTGTGGATGGTCTTTTGTGAATTGGGAGACTGTCTCAAACACGTCTTTCTGCCCCAACGGCTCTGATGACAGCTTTCTAAATGTCACTCCCTGGCTTTCTTCCCCCAAACAGGTCTGCATTAGTGTGTGGTGTAGGTTGTGTTGATTTTTGTAATTTCCTGGTGGTTAAATAACCTATGTCAAACCAATAGATTTCCAACCCCGCCCCCCTAAGGGATGTCCCCTTCATTAGACTGCCTTGCTGGTTTCATTCCTGGGAAAATAATCTACTAGTAAATATCATATCCAAAGGGGTTGTTTCATACTCACTTCCAGTTCTGTACTCAGCTATGTGAAGAGTAGAGCACAAGCTGTAGCCTTAAGTACTAGGTTAGGGTGGGCTAGTGCCAACTAGTTGTGTAGTAGTTAAATGCTATGGCTGCTAACCGAATGGTCAGCAGTTCAGATCTGTCAGGAACTCCTTGGAAACCTTATGGGGGCAGTTCTACTGTATTGTGTAGGGTTGCTATGAGTCATAATGAAGTTGATGACGGGTTTCTTTTTGAGTCTCACCTTGAAGGACCCCTGGTTAAGAAGCAAGGAAGGGTTAAACACTTGGCTGCCAGCCAAAAGATCAAAGGTCAAACCCACCAGTGGCTCCATGTGAGCAAACAGACCTGGCTATCTTCTCCTATAAAGATTTAAACCAAAAAACCAAACCCACTGCTGTCAAGCCAGTTCCAACTCGTAGTGACTCCATACCTATAGGACAGAGCAGAACTGCCCCACAGAGTTTCCAAGGAGCGCCTACTGGATTTGAGCTGCTGACTTTTTGGTTAGCAGGTGTAGCACATCCCTGCTATACCACCAGGGTTTCCCTGTGCAGGTTTACAGGCTTAGAGACCCTATAGGGCAGTTCAGCCCTGTCCTAAACTGTTGCAGCAAGTCGGAATTGACTTAGTGGCACCCAGTGACAATAGTCCCGCTACATCCCTTTGCTTTCTGCACTTGGTTTGGTCATTGTGTTGTGCTGTGTGCTGATGGCAAGCTCAGAGACTCGGAAGGTGGCTGGATGGCCCTGCCCTGCCTGCCTTAGCTTCTTAGAGCTGCTGTTACAAAACACCACCAGGTGCTTACCTTTGTGAAACAGCACTGTTATCTTTCCAAAGTTCTACAGGCTTAAAATTCCAATTTGGGGCATCAGCAGAGTCCTCTCTGAAGACTCCAGGGGAAAATCCTTCTGTCTCCTTCAGTCTGTCGTAGCCCCTGGCAGTTCTTAATGATCCTTGCTTCTCCTCCCGTAGGAGACTGCGTCTTTCTTTTTTATAAATTGGTTTGGGCCCGCCCGGAAGTGCCTTGGGAGAAAGGCCTGGCAATCTAGTTCCAAACCAGTCAGCCTCTGGGAAACCCTATGGAGCACATTCTACTGTGACACGCATGGAGGTGTCACAAGTATGAGGGAGTGGACTCAGTGGCAGCTGGTTTCAGAAGGGATTAGGATCAGGACCCATCCTGTTCCCATGTAACTGTAACTGATAACATCTGCAAAGAACAATCCTGTTTCTCCAAACAAAGTCCCATTCACCAGTATAGGGGTCAGGACTTTTGACTGGAAGACACAGATCAACCCATAACACTGCTGCAAACTCTTTGTGCATTGATTCACGTCTTCCAGAGCCTTCTTCTCGCTTTCAGAGAGGCTAGCCAGCTTCTTAATAAAAGGACCTTTCTTAGTGTGCTCTTCATTTGACCCTTGGAAATGTCAGGCTGGTGAATACAGGTGTGTGGATCTTGGCAGAATCTTCCAGGGTCTTGGTTACCCATCAGCCAGTTCTCAGAATGATGACAGCCCCTGGGGGTGGAGAAGACAAGTGACAGATCACATAATTATGCCAGGAACCATCTTAGCACTGCACCACTTGTCAACTCTCAAGGTCCCTGGGGAGCCTGGAACACTGCAGCCCAGAGTTGGAAGCCCCAGGAATCCTTTCGGGTCGCCACACAGGCAGATTAGTAGGTAAGCAAGGTGTACGTGTGCTTACTTGTGTTCGCTTACTCATCTGTAGTGCCCAGTTTCACATCTTGTGATAAAAAACAGGTGAAATGGTGCACAACAGATAAGTAATTACGCACTAGTAAGCCTGTGCATACCTTGCTTATTGGGCAAACTGGTGTCTCTGGTTGGGAGGCGCCCTGGTGGACAGCAGGAGTTCTGTATGATGGCTGTCTCCTGGAATTGCTTGGCTCAGCACTGGGTTTAATGGTCAGCTGGATCCACAATCTCAAAAGCAGTTCTCAAATTGCCTACCTGGCCGGCATGGCCCCCTTAACCTATTGATTGGCTTTCTTTGTCACTAATTTAGCTTGGCTTACCCTGCTAGGTCATGGAATTTTGCGTTATTGAAATGAGACATTTGGGGCGCCTGTGTTGTATTGTTTCTGCTAATGTGTGCCTGCCTGTCTGTCTTTCACATATGGTTAGCCTGATTGCTTTTTCTAGCCTGGGACTTTGCCTTGGAGAGATTCCTGATGAAATACCATCCATGGCCTTCGGACACGGAGGATAGCTGAGAGCTTCGTCCTAGAAGACCGGAAGATTAGAAGTGAAATCAGGCTGTGATTTGTGTCTCTGTGGGACGTCGGGCTAACCCGAAGCCCTAGTCTGGTCTTGGGTCAGTCATGAACCAGCCATGTGGCACCTTGGGGAAGTCCCTAACGGGAAAAGTGATTTTGCTTTGCCTGCCTGACAGGATTGCAGGATCTGTGGAGAAGTGTTAATTAAGCACCATGCGCTGTAAATGGTGCCTTGCTATCTCAGTTCAGGCAGGGTGAGCATCGATGTTAGGTGATTAAAACTGACCTCGTTGGATTGATGGGGGCTCTGATGGTGCAGGGGTTAAGTGATATGGTTGCTAACCAAAAGGTCAGTGGTTCAAATCCACCAGTCCCTCCTTGGAAACCCTGTGGGGCATCTCTGCTCTATTCTGTTGGGCTGTTGTGGGTTGGAATTGATGCAATAGCAGCAAGTCTTTTTTTCTTTCTTTTTTTAAGAAGGCATTTAAAGGAGCCATGGTATAGCTGCTAACCAAAAGTTCAGCAGTTTGAATCCCCCAGGTGCTCCTTGAGAACACCATGGGGCATGCTCTGTCCTATAGGGTAACTGTGAGTTGGAATTGACTCTACAGCAATGGGTTTGAATTTGGGGATTTTTGCAGTGGTTCAACTGTCCACTGCTATCCGAAAGGTCAGCTGTTCGAAACTACCAGGGACTCCATGGGAGAAAGATACGGCAATCTGCTGCCATAGAGATTTACAGCCTCGGATACCCTATGGGGTTGCTGTGAGTCGGAATTAATCAGCGGCAGTGGAAGGCTGTTTACAAAACTGAGTATAGAGGTCACCCGTGCACCCCCTACAGCCCCCTTAGGGCCCGACCCCCTTGTCTTAGTTAATTACTGCTGCTGTAAACACGTGGGTACTTTAAAAGAACAGAAACTTATTTTCTCAGAAGTCAGAAGACCAGAAGGCTGAATGCAGAGGTGCTTCTTGGTCGGTAGCTGCAGGAGTTCCTTGGCATCTGTTTTCTCCTCTGGGTCTTTGTCTTTTCCACTGTTGCCATAACTCAGCAGTGATCAGGTTTAGAATTCACCTTGCTCGGGCATGACCTAACACACAACAAAGAAAAAAAGGTCACTGCCGTCAAGTTGATTCCAACTCATAGCGCCTCTGTAGGTAGAGTAGAACTGCTCCATGGAGTCTCCAAGGGGCATGTGGTGGGTTCGAATTGCTGCTCCTTTGACTGGCAGATGTAGCCAAGACAACCTTATTCCGTACAGGGCCATATGCACAGCCATGGAGGTCAGGACTTCTGTACGTGTCTTGGGGAGGGAGAGAGGAACAATACTTGTCCCCTTGACTTGTCCCCATGAATGGGAGGTCTGTAGTGTGGCTCTGGTTTCTTCCACAAAGATCTTAACAAATGGTTTCTTTGAATTCTTAGAGTTAATATACACTGGTAAGCAATTGAATATCTTTTTTTTTTTAATTAGCTTTGAGCTTTAAAGGCCAGTGAGCAAGGGATGACGCCAGATGGAGGAAAATAACCAGTTCACTACCTGCGTTATGTAAACGCCGGGAGACGTAGACATTGGCCTTTCTGTAGGCATTTCTTGTCTTTTTACGTAGACTCTTAGGCGGTTGGGGCTAGATTGGTATTACAGTAAATTCCTAACCAACTAACCAACCATTTGCTGTCAAGTAGATTCAGACGCATGGTGACGCTGGGTGTGTCACAGCAGAACTGTGTGTTTTATAGTGTTTTCAGTGGGTGGACCTTTTGGGAATAGATTGCCAGGCCTTTCTTTTGAGGTACCTCTGGTGGACTTAGAACTAGCAAACTTCTGGATGGTAGCCAAGCACTTAAGTGTGTACCATCTAGGGACTCCTAGAGGCCATGTGTGTGTATTTCCCTCTGTTGTGTTTCTCAGCACCAAACCCAGTTCTCAGCACTAAGTACTTTAATAAGTCCTTGAATCTCCTTGCAAGTTGGAAGATGTCATTTTGAGGGACCATCCACATAAGGAGTGTGTGGACTTGAGGGCTGATGACCTCAAAAGCTTTGCTGTTAGGATGACAGGAGCCAGCTTAGCTTACTCTGTACAAGAAAGAGACTACCTGTGAATTCATCATTGACATTACAGCCAGGTCAGAGCCTGGCGGTGGACCAGTCCAAATCTCTCCTCTACTGGACCAGAGATCAGATGGACAGCACAGCTCAGTAGCTGTACAGTCTGATCAGTGACT
Organism: Heterohyrax brucei; assembly: GCA_028571685.1. Taxonomy (NCBI): domain Eukaryota; kingdom Metazoa; phylum Chordata; class Mammalia; order Hyracoidea; family Procaviidae; genus Heterohyrax; species Heterohyrax brucei. The sequence continues at coordinate 112,002,033 of CM053151.1, read as the reverse complement.
TAAGTACATTATAAGGATTTTCTGGAAGTCTCCAGGTAGATTTTGTATCACACTAAGAAGTTTCTTATCTAGACCGCAGGATTTATGTGACCTCAGTTCTCTGCGTTTGCACCATCCTCCATCCGTGGCGTCTGCTCAGTTTTCATCCACATCAAGGTCAGGATAAAGGGGAAATCTGAATGGAACTAAGCTGGATCTTCAGGCTCCTGCAGTAATACTCAATTACTGAATTCTCTAAAAGCACCAACCCCTCTATAATAATGTCCTCAGTTTTTAAGATATCTTTATAAATCAGGTGATTTAGTGTTGGCAACAGCCAGCTTGCTGTTTCCTGCTTTCTTATAAAAATAAGATGGTAAAATCCTGGGAGCTGGCTGGAGTCGTTAGAAGATAATCTTCAGCATTTTCATGGGTATTATTTTCATACAACTCTGAGCATGAAAAGGGAGTAGGACAGGAGGAGGATGGAAGAGAAACCAGCCTGCTGCCACCATCCTGCAGTGGAGAGACCACAGCTAACACCACTGTTGTCCTGAGTAACTCAGAGGCCACCACTGCCAGAGCTGGGAGGCAAACCACCAGGAAAGACCTGGCGCAGAGGCATTATTCTTCCTTATTCTGAGTATGTTATTGTTAGATGCCACTGATCCATGGCAGTGCAGGCACAGTGGAATGAAACACCGGCTTCACCATCCCCATGATTGGTTGATGATTGGACTGTTGTGTCCATAGAATTTTCACTGGCTGAGTTTTGGAGGCCAAGCTCCAGGCCTTTCTTCCCGGTCCATCTTAGTCTGGAAGCTCTGCTGAAACTGATTCAGCATCACCATGGATAGATTGGTATCTCCCACAAATGTGTATCAGGTTGGCTAGGCTTCAGTTCCTGGTACTATATGATTAGCCACTGTTTTGCCTGCTGATGTGATTTCCTGTGTCTACCTGTATGATGTTAATTCTACCTGTATGATGTTAATGAGGTAGAATTAGAGGTAGTTATGCTAACGAATCAGGACTAAGGCTCCAAGATTAGATGGTATCTTGGCTTGACTCAGTCTCTTTTGAGATAGAAGACAAGAAAAAGCAGAGAGTTAGGGAGACCTTGTTACCACGAAGCAAGAGCCAGCAGTGTGTATCCTTTGGACCCAGGGTCCCTGCACTGGGAAGCTCCTAGACCAGGGGGAGATTGATGACAAGGGCCTGGCACCCTGAATTTGGACTTGTAGCCTCCTAGACTGTGAGAGAATAAATTTCCCTTTGTTGAAGCCATCCGTTTGAGGTATTTCTGTTACAGCAGCACTAGATGACTAAGACAAGCATCACAGCAGCACGCGAAGCCTCCACTAACAGATGGCTGGTAGCTGCACTGAGGTACCTTGGCCAGAAATTGAACTTGAATCTTTCGCGTGGGAGGTGGGAATTCTTCCACTGAACCATTGGTGCCTCCTTTACCCTGAGGATGTTGTTGTTGTTGTTGTTCGAGCTGATTCTGACTCAGATGACCCCGTATGTACACAGTAGAACTGCTGTATAGGGTTTTCAAGTCTGTGATGTTTAGGAAGCAGATCACGAGGTCTCTCTTCCAAGGCACCTCTGGGTGGGTTCCTGCTGACAACCTTTCAGCTAGTAGTTGAGTTCTTAACTGTGGCACTCGTTCTGAGTGTGTATATATGTGTGTGTGTGTATATATATATACACACGTATATATGTATATACATATATGTGTATATATACACATACATATATACACACACACGTACATAAAAGAAAAACCACTGGTGTTGAGTCAATTCCGACTCATAAGGAACCTTATAGGACAGACTAGAACTGCCTCGTAGGGTTTCCAAGGAGCACCTAGTGGATCTGAACTGCTTATCTTTTGATTAGCAACCATGGCTCTTAACCACTACTCTACCAGGTTTTGTTTCCACTGAGTAAAGTGACCCCAAAGAAAGTAAAACCAAAGAAAAAACACAAGTTCATCGACGTCAGGTTATATAGTGTGACACTATTTTGATGTCTGATGGTATTATGCTATAGCGCTCTTCTTTGCTCGTTGCTCTGTCCCAGTCATGTAATATATCCCTGTATGTGCTATGCTGTGGAAATCCTGGTGGCGTGGTGGATAAATGCTACGGCTGCTAACCAAAAGGTCAGCAGTTCAGTTCCACCAGGTGCTCCTTGGAATTTCTGTGTGGGAAGTCCTGCTGTGTCCTATAGGGTCACTGTTTTAGTCAGCTAGTGCTGCTCTAACAGAAATACCACAGAGTGGATGGCTTTAACAAAGGAAGGTTTAGTCTTACACAGTCCGGTAGGCTACAAATTCAAATTCAGGATGTCTGCTCCAGGGGACAATTTTCCCCCTTGTCGGCTCTGCAGGAAAGTCCAGTATTGCCTCAGTCTTTGCCCGGGGAGCATCTTGGCGCAGAAACTTCAGGTCTAAGGACGCGCTCTCCTCCCGGTTCTGCTTTCTTGGTGGTATGAGGTTACCAATTCTCTGCCTGCTTCCCTTTCCTTTTATCTCTTGCAGGATGAAAGGATTAGGGGTGGAGCAAGCCGCGCTCCAGGGAAACTCCCTTCACAGTGGAGCAGGGAGGTGATCTTCTGAAGGGATTTACAGTCCCACCCTAATCCTGTAACATAAAGCACAGCAAAATCACAGAGTGGAGGGCAATTGTAGAATACAGGCAATCATGGCCCAGCCACATGGCTATACCTATTTTGGGGGGGACACAATTCGATCCATGACAGTCACTATGAGTCAGGATAGACCTGATGGCAACAGATTTTTATATGCTATGCTACAGGGTCGTTATGAGTTGTAATCAACTCAACAGCACTGGGTTTGGGTTTTTTTGGTTTATGCTATCTGTATCTCTCACTTGAGAAATACAGAATATGTTCTTCCCTTCTGGTTTTTCATTTCCAGCTCTTTGCACATGTCATTATAATACATTCTTTTGTCTTCTCGAGCTGCTCTCTGAAATCTTCTGTTTAGGTCTTTTACTTCACCATTCCTTCCTTTTGCTTTAGCTGCTTAATGTTCAATTTGGTCTTTTATTTCTTTCCTGCCTTTTTAATGACCTCTTGCTTTCTTCATGAATGATGTCTTTGATGTTGTTCCACAATTTGTCTGGTCTTCAGTCAAGAACACATCACATGTGTTCTTGAGATGGTCTTTAAACTCAGGAGGAATATACTCGAGGTCATACTTTGGCTCTTACGGACTTGTTCTAATGTTCTTCAGTTTCAGTTTGAATTTGCATATGAGCAATTCATGGTCTGTGGCACAGTCAGCACCCGGTCTTGTCCTGAGTGCTGATATGGAGCATTTCCATTGTCTTTTTCCACAGATGTAGTCAATTTGGTTCCTGTGCATTCCATCTGGTGAGGTCCATGTGTACATTCACTGTTTGTGTTGGTTAGAAAAGGTTTTTGCAATGAAAAAGTCGTTAGTCTTGCAAAATTCTGTCATGCGATTTCCAGCATTATTTCTATCACCAAGGCCATATTTTCCAACCTCCGATCCTTCTTCTTTGTTTCCAACTTTTGTATTTCAGTCACCAGTAATCGTCAATGCATCCTGATTGCATGTTCAATCAATTTCAGACAGCAGAAGCTGGTAAAAATCTTCAACCTCCTTATCTTTGGTCTTAGTGCATAAATTTGAATAATAGACGTATTAACTGGCCTTCCTTGTAGGATTGTGGATATTATCCTATCACTGACAGCGTTGTACTTCAGACAGGTCTTGAAATGTTCTTTTTGATGATGAACGCAACACTGTTCTTCTTCCAGTCAGACTCAAAATAGCCAAACTGGTCCATCTCGGCTCATTAAGGCCTAGGAGGTCAATGTTTATGTGGTCCATTTCGTTTTTGACAGTTTCCAGTTTTCCTAGATTCATATTTTGTACATTCCATGCCCTGATTATTAGTGGATGTTCGCAGCTGTGTCTTCTCATTTTGAGTCATGCCACATCAGCGAATGAAGATCCCAGAGGCCTTACTCCCTCCATGTCATTAAGGCTGACGTTACTTTGAGGAGGCAGCTCTTCCTCGGTCGTCTTCTGAGTGTCTTCCAATTTGTGGGGCTCACTTTCCAGCACCATATCTGACAATGTTTGGCTGCTATTCATAAGGCTTTCCCTAGCTAATTCTTCTCACAAGTAGACTGCTGGGTCCTTCTTTCTAGTCTGGCTTATTCTGGAAGCTCAGCTGAAACTCGTCTACTATGAGTGACCCTGCTGGTACCTAAATACCAGTGACATAGCTTCCTGCAGCAAAGTAACAAGCAAGCCTCCACTGCCAGACAAGAGGGGGCTGCTCACTCCCTCCTTATGTGATGGTGTTACCCTGCTCACCTGATGCTGTTACCCTCCTTTTCTGATGCTGTTATCCCCGTTACATGATGCTCTTATCTGCCTTACCTGATGCTGCTACCCTCCTTAAAAAAATTCAAGCCTCAAGTTGCAGTAGTGAAGGATTCTACAGGGAACCTATTAAATAACTCATACAGCATCAAAACAAGATGGAAGGAATACAGAGTCATTATACCAGAAAGAACTGGTTGATGTTCAGTCATTTGAAGAGGTCACACATGCTCAGGAACCAGTGGTACGAAGGAAGAAGTCAAAGCTGTGTTGAAGGCATTGGCAAAAAACAAGGCTCCAGGAATTGATGGAATATCACTTGAGATATTTCAGCAAACAGATGCATCACTGAAAGTGCTTACTTGTCTATGCCAAGAAATTTGGAGGACAGCTACCTGGCCAACTGGGTGGAAGAGATCCATATTTATACCCATTCCAAAGAGAGGTGATCTAACCAGATGTTGAAATCACTGAACAGTATCTTCGCTATCATATGCAAGTAAAATTCTGCTCAAGATCATTTAAAAGTGACTGCAATGATATGTTGACAAGGAACTGCCAGAAATTCAACCTGAGTTCAGAAGAGGATGTGGAACCAAGGATATCATCACTGATGTCAGATGGATCTTGGCAGAAAGCAAAGAATATCAGCAAGATGTTTACTTGTGTTTCATTGACTATGCAAAAGCATTTGACTGTGTGAATCATACTAAATTATGGCTAATGTTGCAGAGAATGGGAATTCCAGAACACCTGATTGTGCTCTTAAGGAATCTGTATGTGGATCAGGAGGCAGTCGTGTGAACAGAACAAGGGGACACTGCGTTTAAAGTCAGGAAAGGCGTGCATCAGGGTTGTATCCTTTCACGATACCTTTTTAATCTGTATGCCAAGCAGATAATTCAAGAACGTGAATTATACTAAGAAGAACAAGAAAGGATTGGAGGACAACTCATCAACAACCTGCATTATGCAGGCGACACCACCTTACTTGCTGGAAATGAAGAAGATTTGAGACACTTACTAATGAAGATCAAGAACCACAGCCTTCAGTATGGATTGCACCTCAACATCAGGAAAACAAAAATCCTCACAACTGGACCAGTAAGCAAAGGATTGAGATTGTCAAGGATTTCATTTTACTTGAGTCCACAATCAACGCCCTTGGAAGCAGCAGTCAAGAAATCAAAAGACATGTTGCATTGGGAAAATCTGCTGCAAAGGACTTCTTCAAAGTATTCAGAAGTAAGGATGTCACCTTGAAGACTAAAATGCACCTGACCGATGGTATTTTCAGTCACATCATACACATGTGAAAGCTGGACCATGAACAAAGAAGACAGAAGAAGAATTGATATCTTTGAATTGTGACATTGGAGAGGAATGTTGAAGGTACCATGGACCACCAAAAGAACAAATCGATCTGTTCTGGAACAAGTACAACCAGAGTGCTCCTTGGAAGCAAAGATGGCAAGACTGCACCTTACATACTTTGAATATGTTATCAGGAAAGATTAGTCCCTGGAGAAGGATATCATGCTTAGTAGAATGGAGTGTCAGCGAAAAAGAGGAAGACCCTCAATGAGATGGATTAACACCGTGTCCGCAACAGTGGGCTTAAGCCTAAAAATTGTGGACATGACGCAAGACCGGGCAATGTTTCATTCTGTTGTTCATAGGGTCACTATGAGTCAGAACCAACTCGGTGGCACCTAACAGCAACAGCAACAACATATCTCTGGCAGTGAAATTCCGGTCAAGAGAATGTTTTGTTAGCATTTCTTGTTAATAGCGTTGCTGTCCTGGCATACCAGAAAGCCTCATTGACTGGGGAAGGATTCAGTTTATAAGCCTTTTGAATGTCTTATTCTATGTGTGTTTTTGTGTGTTGGTGTATGTGGGCATATGCCAAACTTAACAATTACATTATTTAGACCAACTTTTAATTTTTTTATATTCAAGGTGACTGATAGTGCATTAAGCAATATCATTTGCAGTTTTCTATATTGGTGAAAGTAATTTTATACCAGCACTCAGGTTGGACATACCAACATTTGTGACATAAATGCTGTTGCTTTTTCTAATGTTAGTCTCAACTACTCCTTGGTTTCGAACAGCCTGCTTTCCATTTTAAAGGTATTTTACTAAGGCTGGCTGGGTGATAAAAGTTTGTCATTGAATGTCTTAAAACAGTGAAAATGCTTCTCTGAAAATTCAGTAAGTGTTTCTGTGATATATCGATCCTTCTTATGTTCTAGCTTCTCCTATTTCTAGACTGTGGGTGGTAACCTACCTGCAAAATGTTTTGTAGGGGAAAACGTTTTAAGCCAAGAAATGGAAAACAGGATTAGAAACAAGAGGCTGTGGATAGGAAGGAAGTTGAGGGAAGGTCATAACTGTATATTAAGGATCTGTAGTTTAAATACTAAGAAAAGCAGCTTTGCATTTGTGACAGGCAAGTGGTGCTAAGAATTGTTGACAAACTCCTTTGATCTTAGAATATGTGGGCAGGAATTCGTTTCTTCAGGAATTCTTAAAAAATTAGAAGCATGTTTCCAGATACCCTTGAGTTAAAAGCTATGACATTGAGCTGTATGAATTTGCCACTTGGTTTTATTTACCTGACAGATGACTTTGGGGTGCAGAAGGGACCAGGGTCAGGTGGTAGGTAACCAGGATGCTGTAGATAAGAATATTCATGTGAACAGGTTTTGCTCAAATACGAAGCCTGCTTGGAATTAAAACCAACCTAATGGTTTTTAAAGATGTCTTTGCTGAGAGTCTAAATGATGTGTAATTGGGGAAACGTTTTGAGTGCTTCATGAGTCAATGTGTTTGGAGAAGGGGTTTTTGGAGTGAAGGTAAGCGTAGATGAGATCAGTTTGGCTAATGTTTGTTGCTCTTGTGTTTCAGCACATCAGGTCCACCCATCTGGCCGGGAAGCACCTTCTTTAAGAGAAATGGAGCCCTTCTGCAAGGTAGGTCTCTAGCGCACCCCCCTCCTTCCCATCACCGCTCCTGATTCCTCCTCTGCACTCGGTGTCAAGGCAGGCTGCCCTGCTCAGCAGAGGGCACACTGGAGAAGTGAATGCTGTAGGTTGGGTCTGTTGGTCCAACTCTTATTTCTTCCTAGTCAGGTCTCTTGATGGCTGTGGAATGTTAGTCTGAAACCAGGCTTCTAAGGACTGTGTCTTTGGTCTGTTCTCACTGGTGTCATATTCCTGCAGTATTAGACTGGTGAAATCAGGATTACGTGGCGGTAGCGTAAACAGATTGATGGAAGTAAACCCCTTGACATGCTCCCAGTGCTTGGGCTGAGGGATGTGTTGGGAATCTGGCACTTTTTTCATTACCGAAGTACATTTATTCCTTGCTGTTTGGTAATGTCCAAGCGTGCCTGGAAAGTTGACTGTGGTTATTGTGCAAAGGGACACCCTTCGTGTTACTCAGCCGGTCGTCAGCTGCCTTGGATCATTTCCTATCCAGAGCTGTTCAAGGGATGCAAAGTGCCTCTCATCCTCCTTTTAAAATCATGAAACAAAGTTAAAGAAGAACAAGCTGTTAAAAATAGCAAATAGAATGCAGCCTCATTCTAAATACTCCTAGGATTTTTTTTTTTTTTTTTTAATTGTCTGCTTGCTGTTTTTGGTATCTGCTGAGTAGAAAAGCAGAAACTAGCAGGACCCTAGGAGTCTTTGAGTTCCTAACTCCTTTAGCCTCTGTTGATGGACTAGGAGATGAGTGGAATAAATGGCCAAAAGTGAGTGGATTTGGTAGTACCAAGAGCTTTAGAACTGTACTGGCTAATGGTGAAGGGTCTCAGTGCATTTTGGTTGATTGATTGATGCTGCTAAGCTTCCTTTTCTTAGAAGTATAAACCTCCATGTGTGAGACCTAGAAATCAGTTTTAGAAAACAGACATTTAGCGTTACATTTCAGGAACAGCTCCAACAGTCATAAGCTTCTTCAACACCCTGATGTATAAGCCGTGAGAACTCGAGAAGTTCCTTGCAGTTTTGCTTGGTACAGGCGAAATTCAGGCAGTTTGACTAATTAAGTTTGATGAATCTGAATTTTAACGAGCACAGTGGACTCTGTCCACTCTCAAAAATGAATACCTAATTTAAAAAAAAAAAAAAACATGTTCTGTTCTTTTCCAAGAGGTAACACAGGAGCCAATCACACTGAGACTCTGGCTTTGTCAAGTGAATTGGAAAGTTATGTACATTGTTTGTTTTTACTGTAGAACCATAGCAATGATGTAACTATCATTCAAATTTGAGTTATTTTCAGAAGAGGAATTTTGTTTTGTTAGAACTCTTTGTTACAGAAAAAACTCTTATATTCATTAAGTTCCACATTAGACAGCATAGCTTTAAGCATATTAGTTCTGTGTCTTTCTTTCTTTCTTTCTGCAGGGCAGAACCCTAAGGAAATCGTCAATAAGGTTTCTGAAGTTGAATGATTGCCTTTTGAGAGTTTATCTTATGAGTAGTAGACTTTTTTCTTCTTTCTGATGGGAGTTAAAAATTCCCCTAATAACCGAAGTGTGGAGAATGAAACTAATACAGATGCTCGTTGAACCCACATGCAGTTAAATACAACCCATTTGCTTTTCATGCACTGGAAAGTGAGAAGAACCTGGGTGAGAATGGGAGGGGCGGGATACTTATTAAGATAAATTTTTCTCAGTGATTTTTCTTTATTGGTACTATCTGCACCTGTACTTCTTGAAATATTTTATTGTGATTAGATTTTTCAAAATATGCACATGTCCTTCCTAATTGATGCTTTTGAACTCCTTTGATGGGTGGTAGCGGGCCATCAAGTTTTTAATGTCTGTAGACCAGAGGATTACATGTAAAGACAAACTCATTGCCATCAAGTCAATTCCAATTCATAGCTACTCTATAGACAGAATAGAACTTCCCTATAGAGTTTCCAAGGAACACTTGGTGGATTTGAACTGCCGACCTTTGACCACTATGCCACCAGGGTTTCCACAAATAAAAATAGGGGTATATAGAGAAGGGACTGGCCCATTCGTGCCAGTAGAAGTTTTAGAGTTAGCATAATGAAGACAGTGTAACTGTCTCTGCTCATTTTCTCATCTCTCATCAAATATGCATGCATTCCTTCTTTTTCTCTCTAGAAAGGGGAGGAAAGATTCTGAGTAATCAGACTAGGGAACAACTCTATTATTAATAGGTTGCAGCCACAGGGATGGAGGTTGAGGGCCACCAGGATACCAGCCCTCAAACGCCTAGTTCTGGAACTTGGGGGGTGATACAGGAACCTCTGTACAATGTTGGGGCCTAGGGACTGGCCAGCAGAGGTCAACCGTGGGCACTGAGTCCGGAGCAGGATGACTGGCCTGGGCAATAGAGGTGGAAGAAAACCTGCCACATGGACCGGCCCCAGAGGTTGAGACTTAAAGGAGGCAAAGTGAGGGAGGCATACCTTTGTCTGGACAGTGAGAGCCTAGGGCCCACCACTTCTTAGGAGAATGGACACTTGAACAAGGCCTTGGAGAGTAGATCATTGTGGGTGTGTGGTAATAGGAAGTCTAAGACAAGGAAGCAGCAGGAGCCCGTAGGCCCAAGAGAGCAGGATCCCGGTGACAGGGACTTCAGGTGGGAGGTGTGGCAAACGAGTGACACGTAACACATCCAAATAACCGTGTCACAGGCCCAAAGACACGTGGTTAGAAAAATGATGTGATGTCCAAGGAGGAAGTAATGGAAGTCCAAACCTGAAATCAGAGGGACAGAAGGGCAGGGGCGTTACTGGGGAACCAGTGTGTGTTGTCAGTGGTTGTTTGGTTTCTAAGCTGTTGAACAGACACGTAGGATGTTTATTTTTCCTGTACCAAACCAACTGCAACAATTAACTGGAGGTACTCCAAGCCCTCTGTCGGCCTAGGAGCTTGGCCTTCTTGGAGAACAGGCTACTGAATCGCCTCTCAATTTGGAGGATAATGGGTAAAATTTGGTTTGGATTACACCAGGCAGGAGTCCTTAATGTAATTGGTCATTTTGTGAATTCACAGTACTCATTTTAAATGCCATTTAGGCTGCTAGAGGCGATGGGAGTATTTCAACAGTTTCTGTAGACTAGAGAGCACTTCAGTGCCTGTACGACAGGGACCCAGCAGAGCTCGAGAGAGGACAAGCCCAGAGGACAGGCCCAGACAGAGAGTGGGGCTTATTCAGAGCCTGGCAGGGGTGGCCACCCGACAGGTGTTCCTGGCTGCCACTCTGCAAGTATCTGTGTGTCTCTCCTGTGATTGTCTTTCTGTATGTGAAGGACCTTTTGTAGTCAGTCCTGGAATTAATTGTTTAATTAGTTTAATAATGTTTTTGATTGTTTTAGCATAAAAACCAAGTAAAGCATTTTGTTTTCCCTTTTCCAAACTCCCTATCCCACCTTCTCTCTTCCATTTACCCTTCAGACTCTGAACGAGGTGACTTGGATGAATTCTTTTAAGGAACCAATGATTCATAGTTAAAGACCTTCCTCACCCTTGGTCTGACTCTTTGTCTGGTCCCCCTGATGGTTTCTTCAAAGGAGGATATAGCGCATCTTGTCTGCATCCTGCCTTCCATTGAAAGTTGCCACAAACTACAGCTGAACTTAACCTTCCATTGGCCTTCCCAGGCCCCGTAGGCCTCCGAGCTAGAGAAGCTGCCGCCCTGACCGCTCCACACCCCTCACCATTTTGGCCAGCGAGCTCCTGTATTTCCAGCTCTTTCTCTGAGCACATATTCCTTGGGCTCGCCTACACCACCTCACCTCTAAACCCCAAACCAGTTGCTGTTGAGTAGATGCCAACTCATGTGTGTCAGAAGAGAACTGTGCTCTGTGGAGATTTCAGTGGCTGCTTTTACAGGAGTCAATCTTCAGGCCTTTCTTCCTAGGGGCTTCTGGGTAAGACTTCGTCTACCACCTTTTGGTCAGTAGCTGAGCACTAAAGTCTTTGCACTGCCCAGGGGCTCCCTTCCACCAGCGACCTTTTATTTACTATGTATGTTTGTGTGTCCAGTACTGGGTAAGAAGTGGAGTGACCCTAGGAGACTGAGGTCCTGCCCTCTCCCCACTTACAAACCACATGCCCCAGGCTCTTTCGAAAGGCTGCTCTGTCTGCCTTCTGTAGGACACCTCCGGTCCTAATGTGGATGCAGCTACTGCTTAGTGCAGACCTCAATTTTTCTGACTTGACACCCTGCTATGTCCTTCCTAACCTTGTCTCCTACCTTTCTATTTTCCATCATTCCGGCCTAGGCCACTAATTGTTTTTAAATCTGTTCCCGTAGAAGGCAGTGGTGGAATTAAGTTCCACAACATGCAGAACAGACTTTTATTTCCATTCTCTTCTGACAACCTACTGGACGAGCTAATGACATGGAAAGAAATCCTTTGACGGCATTTTCAGGGCACAGAGTAGGGTTGTCCTGCTGCCTGGCCAGAAGCAAAGAGGAAAAAGAGAAGCAGCCCATACACAGTCCGATGTGTGGCATTGCTGTGGGCTCACAGCCATGCTCGCCACTGGTAGACGTGTACTGTGAAATCAGTTGTGACCATTAGATGACCTGCTTTGGGAAATATCAGTTTCCCAAGTTCTAGGTTGGCTTCATGGACATCCTTACCTAGGAGGAATACGTGTTCCACCCATTCTCCATACACCTTACTGCCCTCCCATAACTCTTGTAGGTATTTTTACTACTAAAATGCACACAGTGTCACACTTTGGTTGTATGTATGCTATGAAAGACCCAAGAGCAAGCAGCCTCTGTATCAGGAACAAGTTATAGCAGACCTAAGAGCACTGGACTCAAAGTCAGGGAGCCCAGGTTCTGGTTCTGGCCCTGCAGTACACAAACTGTTTCCTTGGTCAAGTCACATGACATCTCTGGGGTTTCTTTCTCATACCTGTAAATGAAGGAGGGAATCTCAGGGGTGGCTAAGGAGTAGTCTGTGGAATGCTAGCCTAGGCCCATTCTGGTAACTTTCCTGAGAACAGTTTGAAATGGATTTTGAGGTTTATTTCTAGCTCAGTGGAAAAGTGGGGCCACCTTCAACCAGCTGTGTCTGCAGAAGGTCCAAGGAGAAGAAGGAGAGTCATGGTGACCTGGCTGAAGATCCCGGTCCCCAAGCCAGATATTTCCAAATATCTTAGGATCTTAGGGGTAACAGGGTATTGTAGACTCAAGGCACCTTGGGTCCCAAACCTTGGCTTCGCTTCTTGGGCAACTTGGTTTTTGCCTCTCTGCAGGAATAGTAATAATACCTGCCTCATAAGGTTCTTGTAAAGTTTAAATGAATTTATATATTAGTAAAGCAGAATAACAGTTCATGATAAATTCCCCATCAAGTTAGCAATGGAAGCACTGCCCAAAACTGCACATCTTAGGAAAACGGGGCCGAGGAGGCTTTGCTGCTGGAACCTTCCTTGGTCACTTGCCAGGAATAGTAATGATCAGAACAGAGCAGCAGGCTGGGGGGTATCCAAGCCCCAAGTGGACTAATATAGAAATCTGAAAGACATCATTTTATTCACCTCCTTCTTATTCCTTGTAAACAGAACTGCTTCCTTGAGGAGTTACCCAGCACACCAATTGCAGACTTGCTACCCTCTTGCTGTAAAATCGTGTGTACATAGCAGACTCACAGATATCCTTGTGAACGAATGTGGGATTTACCACCAAATGAGCTTTTGTTTGAATCTCTCTCTCTGGGTACCATCTGTTTGACCTTGAGCCTCAGTAGGGCTAAGGTAAGTGTTTCCCAGAGTCTTTGCAAAGATTAAACAAGAACTGTGAAAATGGAAATGTCTAGAACAAGTACCTGGCCCCTAGCAAACACCTGGTCAAACCTAACGGGTTTCTGTGTGTTTGTTTTTTTGTCATCTACTCCATTACCCTGGTGGGATGGTGGTTACTGCTCACCAAAAGGTTGGCAGTTTGAATCCACCATCAGGCATTTCTTGGAAACTATGGAGCAGTTCTACTCAGTCCTACAGGGCTGCTATGAGTTGGAGTTGGCTTGACAGCACTGGGTTTGATTTTTTTTTTTTTTTTTTTTTTGGTTTAACTGTTACATGCCTGAGGTTTGTGATTATCATTAATCCAGGCAGGTATACTGAAAAGTTATACAGGTCTTCAAAGAAACAGCCTCCCAGACTCCTCTGTGTTTCATCATTTCTGCCCCTCCCTGCTAGCCCACAGGACTTTGCCTTTCTGAAAAACTGGATTCCACTCCCATACTCCTTGTCTAACTGCTGTATCTGCTCCTTACTGCTGGTGTTGAGTTGAGGTCTTGACTTGTCCCTGTGAAAGGATCCCTGGTGGTACCTGGTTAAGTGCCAGTCTGCTAACTGAGACAGGTCTGTGATTTGAAGCTACCAGCCACTCCACAGGAGAAAGACGCAGCTGTCTGCATCTGTAAAGATGACAGCCTAGGAAACCCGATGGAACAGTTCTACTCTGGCCTGTATGGTAGCTTTGAGTCAGAACTGACTGGATATCGCCCAGCGGGGTTGATTTTTCTGCATAAAAGCCCGTGAATCTCAGGAGTTGTCTGGGTTTCCCTGACCCTCCCCTACCCGTTTCTTTTCCGTGTCGTTGGAACTTGCAGCCTCCAGGCTCGCTGGCTTTGTTCATCTAATCTGCTCCACAAGCTGACTCTTTTGTCTCGTTCCCAAATGAGGGCATCCACCTAATGCATAAATCGCCTGATTTTTTAGCCCCAGGCACACCCTATTTAAAAAAAAAAATTAGTAATAACAGAAAAGGAAGAAAAAAGCCTCTATAGTTTCCCCAAGTCCTAATTACCTTCTGTCGTATGTTGGCCGAGGAGCTCTTTGGTTTCCAAGAGGGGTGCATTTTTCTTGGCATCGTGTCTTACTCTGCACCAAGCACTTTGTAAAGATGTTTATATAACTAAAATAAGAAAGGCACTTTTTTTGTTTACCACCAGGGTGACTTTGAAAGGCTGCTGGTTAGCTCTACAAAGTCGCTCCAGTTTTATGTGGTCACCGAGACCATGCTCTTTAGTTCGTTAAAAAATATGAGCAAATGCAATTTTAAAAGAAGTGTTTGGTCAGCTCCAGTCTTTCCTGTCTGCTGAGAATCTAAATTCGCCAAATCTCCAGCTCTGTTTCTACTTACTTGTCTTCAGACAGAGCCAGTGTCCAGCCTGGCTCAGGGATCTCGTAAGCATTAGGCAGCTGTGTTTTTTCTCCCTGGCTTTAATTTCAGTTATTCTGTCACTAACTTTCAGTGAAACAATCCTAGTGAATATCTAGTATTACACCCTGGGAAAACAGGAGCTTCTGAGCTGAAATGGGGAAGTCAGAAAGAGCAACCAGTCTGGCTGGGGACATGTCACACCAGTTTGTGGCTCATTCTCTGTTGAGAGCTTCTTCTGTGCCAAGTGGGTGCTGGGTAGGTTTGTATGGACTGAGCATGATGATTCAAGGGAACTGTGCAGTATTTGTTACCAGGGGCTACTGTCACATAAGCCCTGGACTCAGGGTGACCCCACCCACGTGGCTCACACAGGAAGTTGTCTGATACAGCATTGGAAGAAGAGTCCCCTGGGTTGGAAGGCACTCATAATACATAGTGGCTGCTGCAGTAGACTTGGGCATTCTGGCCGTCGTGAAGATGGCACAGGACCCGGCAACATTGTGTTCTTTGGACACGGGGTCACATGAGGTGGAGCGGAGTTATTGGCAGTGAACAGCAACACCCTCAAACAGAATGGAAATTTTATGTACAAGTTTAACACAATTTTGTGTGCAGATTTAACTGAATTTTATACTAAACGTGTATAGAAGGATACATGAGCCAGTCATAGTTAGGCAATGGGAAGATTAGAGTGTAATTTGTTAGGCATTTAAAATGTTTTTCCAGTATATTAAATTGCATCAGCTAGTTCATAAAATGTAAGGATTAAACAACCTTGATTGTATTACACCACAGAGTCCTCCTTTTTCTAAGTGCTCAGTCTTAAAAGTGCAGTTGGAAAAGTCATTCCCCTTCAGGTTCTCTTGAACCGCGCTTGGATGGAAGTCTGGAAATATTTTTATACAACTGCCAAGAGACTTATGATGAAGAATTTTTTAGAAGGTACTTAAGCAAGCTGTTCACCTTACAGAGTTTCAGAAGTGAACTTACAAGCACCCACCTGGAATCTGCAGGAGGTCAAGTTTGTGTTCATGTTTGGTTCCCTTGACGACCAGAGGTGTGGCTGAGAGTCTCTGGATGGGACCTGTTGCTGGGCACATGGGAGAATTGGGTGATCGGGCACGTGGTGCGGAAGCCTGCTGAAGCCTGCTTACGCGTAGGCACTGACTTGGTTGAGTGAGTGAACATAGCCCATGCAGCCATCCCTTTATAACTGACCAGGGGGAGCGTCCAAGAGTGAATCTCTGTGGCCCCTTTGTCTGCTCTTACCTGCCCAGCTCTCCCTTTGGCCTTTGTAAGTGGTGGCCTACGGCTGTGGGAGAAAAGACTTCAGTTTTAAAGTCAGGCAGACCAAGTTTCTTGCCTCACTAATTGCTGAATGAGTTTGAGAAGAATAGTAACCTGTTTGAGCTACTTTAAAATGAGAGGGGGAAAATCCAGCTTTATAAGACTGAGGCAGTTATTGTGCGTGCATTCGGTGATGACAGTCTGTGTAGTGGCTGTGACATTTACTGAGTACTGCAGGGGCAGAGTCCTTGCTTCTGCCTTCACCCCAAGGTGGGCAGCGTGACTTGGAGACAAGAATGTACACATTGGAAGTGGCCGGGCTTATGTCCAAAGAGCAGCCTCTGCAGCCACCAGCTGTGTGACGTCAAGTAACCAAGCTATTCCATCTGTGCATGTGCCTTCCCATGAGTCAGCTAAGTGTGAGTACCCACTTAGTGGTGTCGTTGTGAAAATTAGGTGACCTGTGCGCAGGGCCTAGCACAGTGGTGGCGTTTAAGAATTCAGTCAATAGAATTTGTGATGTCTGTAATAGCATTTCTGCAGGGGAATGCATTTCCTAAGGTGTTCAGAGCCTTCAACCCCAGATAGCAGGACAAGAACACCAAAGCCTCTTCCCCAGTTGAACTGAAGCTTTGAGAGCATTTCAGACAGTTTTCCTTCTCTCTGAGGCTCCTGATAAAATATGACAAATACCCATGGGAGGACTACAACTTGAATCCTTTCCAGCTGTTCTTGCTGACACTTGAAAATGACTAAGATCCTGCAGAAATGTGACACAGAAGAAGAAGGGTTCCCTAGTGATGGGCTGGGATTGCTTGATTTCTCCTGTTGTTATCAGTCGGCATCTGGTAAGGACCAATTCATAGTGACCCCTCCTACAACAGAATGACACACTGTCCATCTTTACAGGCATTGCTGTGTTGGAGTCCTGTGTTGTGTATTGACAGTGCCTTCCAACCTAAGGGTTTGTCTTCCAGACATAACTCTCTTGTGACCTGTAGGGGTTTTATTGGCTGCTTTTTAGAAATAGATTGCCAGGCCTTTCTTTGTAGTATGTTTTAACCCAGAAGTTCTGCGGAAACCTGTCACCATGGGTGACTCTGCTGGTATTTGAAATGCTAGTGGCATAGCTCCCAGCATGACAGCCAACATATGAGGCACCATAGAGAGACAAACAGTTAGGCAGTCATTTCTCTAATTGCCCTTGAGTGTCCCCAGATTATAAACTAGACTGAAACATCTGCAAAAATGAGCCTCAGAGATGGAGGCTGAGGGAGGCAGGCCTAAGTGCAGTGATAAAGACCTTCAGAATCATGGTGAACTTGCCTCCTACCCCACCCTCCCCATAGCACATGTGGCTTGTCCCCTTTTTCTCTAGAATTTGATTTGTTAAGGGTTGTGTTTGGCATAATCTCTTCTGCTTCTTGTTGATAGATACCGTTGAGTTGATTCCAGCTTATAGTGACCCTGTACACAGCAGGACGAAACACTGTCTAGTCACAATTGTCCTTAATGCTTGAACCCATTGTTGGCAGCCACTGTGTCAGTCCATCTCATTGCTGACTCTCTACGTTACCAAATATGATACCCTTCTCCAGGAATTGATCCCTCTTGATAATATGTCCAAAGTCATTGAAATGAAGTCTCTTCATTCTTGCTTCTAAAGGAACATTTTCACTGAGCTTCTTCCAAGACAGGCTTGTTAATTCTTCTGGCATTGCATCATATATTTAACATTCTTTGCCAGCACCATAATTCAGAGACATCAGTTCTTCTTCACTCTTCCTTATTTATTGCCCAGTTGTTGCACGCAGAGGAGGCAATCGAGAATACCACAGCTTGGGTCAGGAGCATCTCAGTCCTCAAAGTGACATCTTTGTTTCTGAACACTTTAGAGAGTTGTTTTGCAGCATGTTTACCTAGTGCAGGGTGGTGTTTGATTTCTTGACTTTTGCTTCCATGTGTGTTCCTTGTGGATCCACTTAAAATGAAATCCTTAACAACTTCAGTCTTTTTCATTTATCGTGATGTTGCTTACTGGCCCAGCGGTGAGGATTTCTGTCTTTATATTGAGTCGCAATCCATACTGAACACTTTAGCCTTTGATCTTCATCTCTAAGCATTTCAGGCTCTCATCCCTTTCAGCAAGGACGGTTGTGACATCTGCATGTGGCATGTTGTTAATGATGTCTTCTGCTTAAATCCCCCCAAAACCAAACCATTGTTGTCAGATGGGTTCCAACCTGTAGTAGCCCTATAGAACAGAGTAGGATTGTCCCATAGAATTTCCAGGGACCACCTAGTGGATTTGAAATGTTGTCTTTTTGGTTAGCAGTCACAGAATTTAACCACTGTGCAGCAGGGTTTCTGTCTTCTACTTACTTGACACAGATTACAAGGAGGAGGTAGAGCTACATCTCTGCACCTTGATGACGTCTGCTAGTGGAGATGCCCAACCCAGCATTTCAGCTGGGGAATTGATTTCTTGGGACTCTAGGCAAGATTGTGAGGACGTTGTGATAGGCAATAAGGAGCATGCCGCATGTTTAAAGGCCAGTTCTGTGTTCATCATTTAGTATGTTTCTCAAACTCCGAGAGACGTCAGTCTCTCAGTTTTGCCATGGCTTGCAAGGGAAACATTTATGAATACAGTTTTCATTTTTAAACTTGTGGCAGTTGTAGCAGGCTTTTTTTTGTCTTACTATGAGCATCCATTTGCTGGTGTCGTGCTAGGGCATCGTTCTCCTTTTGTGGGATCCACTTTGTGGCTTTCATGTGCGTCCTACATAAATTCCAAATGGGAGGTGCAAACCTCTTAGAGGAACTCCCCAGCCTCAACATTTGGTTAAGGGATGGGCACGTGACCCAGCACAGGGCACCTTTCCTCCTGGGTCTGGGAGCCATAAAGGGTATGTTGGCACTACAAACCTGCAGTGTCTATCAGTGGATATAGAAGCAGTGACACCAGTACAAAGAAGCAGAGATGAGGAACCAGCTCCGTAACTTCCTGGCCCATGATTGGATTAAGCCAAGTAGCCAAGTGATTGGATTAGATGAGCCATAAATTCTCCTGCTGACTTAAGCCCAACTTGAATTGGCTTTTTCTCCTATGCAACCAAGTGTCTTGGCTAATACAGCATGTGAACAGCCTCATTTAAACTAAATACATATCAATGATGATTTCCAGGTACCAGTGAAATTGCAGTCTGTCCTTTGCCCTAAGAGCCCACTGAGTAATTCGGCTGTCACTTGGAAGAATATACAGTGAGCTTGGTGACCTTTTTTAAAGATGGCAACTCTAGCCAACAAAGTAGGATCATCAAAATAACAATGACTCTTTTTTAGACAATCCATTGTAGTCACAGAGCACTGGCTGGTGCATTATTTCATTTACTTCCTGAGAGGGAAGTGGTAGCTTCCTGATCTTACAGCTGAAGAAACAGAAGCTCAAAGTAGTCCTTGGCAGTACCTTGGCTTGTCTATGTATAAAGGAATGTCTGTTACTATGTGTCTGTGAGTATTGCATATATTTTTAAGTGTGGGTGTAATTATGAGGACCAGGCAAAATTAAGATTCAAAGCCAGCTCCCTCAGTTCTGTAGCACCAAAAGCTGTTCTAGAAAGTATTATTCTTCTCCAAGTTCATTAACTCACATGTCTAACAAATGCCATTTATAATTAAATGGGCTTATATAGAAAGGACTCCATCTAACCCCCCACGCACACACACGCACACTTGCACAACACAGTGTGATAGTGTTTGACACTAGTTTAACATTTTTACTTCATTACATTTTGGATTCACTGATCACATTTTAGTCTCATTAGAAGTACCTTAATTTTTAAAAATCAAGTTGGGCTCTAGCAGGTGGCATTGAATAGGCCACATGTTTGATTTCTGAACTGGATTTTCATTACACAATTATTCTTTAGATTATATTGATAATACTTTCTTTTTCCACAGTAGAGTGGGTAGTCAGAGAAATACGAAGGGAGATACCACCGATGAATGGTGATCACTGCCTTTGACACCTCTCCCATCTACTTGCTCAGTCTCCTCCACCACCACCTTCCCCCACTCCCAAAACACTTCTTGGTGCGCTGTATGACCCACTGTCTCCTCACCCATCAGTCGGTACAGCTTTTCATACTCTTTCCATCTTCACCTCCACCTATGACCAAAACAATTCATGTTTCCTGACTCCATACACTGTGACCACATAAACAGTGCTTAGTACCCCTTCCACAGGTTCCATGTTTGTTATCAGCTGTTAGTTCTTCACTCTTCTTTATCAGCCTTTATTGTTATTATTATTTACCACTGAGGTTTATTGAGCCATTCAGCAGAAAGGTGGTGTATGTATAGTCCTTCACACCACTTACTGTGTACCCTTGACCAGTACCCCATGCCTGCATCTTCTCTCTGAAATGGGGTCCATATTGGTACCTACCTCATCAGTTGTTGGGAAGACTGAATGCAATTAAACTGTTATAGAGGCTTCAGGACAATACCTGGCACTTAGTGAGCTTGGAATAAATTATTGCTAGCACCCTGGTGCTGTAGTGGTTAAGTGCTATAGCTGCTAACTGAAAGGTTGGCAGTTCAAATCCACCAGGCATTACTTGGAAACTCTATAGGACAGTTCTACTCTGCCCTGTAGGGTCACTGTGAGTCAGAATTGACTTCACAACAGTGGGTCTCAGTCACCTGGTACTAATAGAAAATACCACAAGTGGATAGTTTTAGAAAGAAAAATTGTATTTTCACAGTCCAGTAAGCTACAAGTCCATTCGTAATCTACAAGTCCATTAAATATGAGAAATCACCACAGTCCAGTAGGCTAAGAGTCCGAATTCAGTAAGAGAGCATCTCAGCACAGAGACCTCTGGTCCGAAGGACACGCTCTGCTCTCAGTGCTGCTTTCTTGGTCGTATGAGGTTCCCAACACTCTGCTCACTTCCCTTTCCTTTATCTCCCAACAGACGACTTCAGCACAGTCCAAGCTTGTAGATTGAGTCCTGCCTCACCAACACAGCTACCCTCCATTCTCTCACCACCTTCGTAGAGGCAGCATTCACCACACTTGGGAGGAATCACACCATATTGGGACTCATGGCTGAGCCGAGTTCATACACACGTTTTGTGGGGAGAACACCGTGCAATCCGTAACAGTAGCATCCTCTTCCTTAGCATCCCCATTAAATGAGTTAGAAATGCATTCACCTGCTAGCTCAGGAAGCCCGTTTGGCTGTGGCCTAAATATGTGACTGTTTATTTTTCCTTACCATCCTAATTTGAAAATAATATTTCAGTTGTACCATCTACCCCAAGTCTCCACTGTCCTTTACGCAAAGTCAGATCCCCTCCCTACTACTTTTATTAGCCCAGCCCAATGCCGTCGAGTCATATCCTACTCATGGCGACCCTAGAGGCCAGAGAGAACTGCCCTCTGGAGTATTCAAGGAGCGCCTGGTGGATTTGAACTGCCGACCATTTGGTTAGCTCTCCTCATTGTTGTGCCCCAAACCTTTCTTTTCTGTTCCTCTTGTCTTTCCTGTAGTGAGTCAGGTAAGATACCTAAAAAGGCAGGTAGAGATGTTTTCCCATCTCCCTCCTGGCTCCGTCATATTTTTCCTAGTCACATGTATCGCGTTTCAACATACTGTCTGTACTCGCTCATTACCTCTGCCTTTGGTGCGGGGGCTCGTTGTGAGCTTAGCCAAATGAGTGCTGTTGCCTGGACTGTGAATATAATTGCATCTCCTTTGTCCTGAGCCTAGAACAACACACTGATTGAGAGGCACACCGTGGGCCATGTTGTCCAAATTCAAGAGAGACAGATTGAGGAGATCCAATGACAGTTGTCTTATAATGCACTAAGCAGTCCTTGGAAAAGTCTTGCCTGATTCTAATTCCTTTCCCCTGAAGTCTGAGCCCTTCTGTAATGGCACAAATCACCGAGGCCATTTGGTTATCCCCTCTGTTCTGTCTCCCAGCTTGACTCTCAACCCCATGAGGTTGGAGATCTTCTTATGCTGCCCTCAGCACCTAGCAGGGTACCTAGCAAACTGTTGTTGTTAGTTGCTGCCAAGTTTATGCCAAGTCAATGATAAGCCCATGTGTGCAGAGCAGAACTGCTCCATAGGGTTTTCAGGGCTGTGCCCTTTAAAGAAACAGATCACCAGGCCTTGAGGCACCTCTGAGCAGGTTAGAACTGCGTACCTTTCAGCCAGTAGTTGAGCACTGGAATACTGTAGGAAATTATAACCCAGATAATTTCTGAAGCACCTGGTACTCTTTGAATTCTGGAGTCAATATTGGCTGCTAAGGAAACTCAGCAGCCATAGCACTTAACCACTATGCCACCAAAGTTTTGAGACCAAACTTATTGCTGTCTAGTCTACTGACTCTTGGTGATTCAGTGGGACAGAATGGAAATGCCCTATAGGGTTTCCAAGGAGCAGGTGATGGGTTCAAACTGCCAGCCTTTTGGTAAGCAGCCAAGTTCTTCATTACTTTGCCATAAGGGTTCCCTGCCTCATAATATACATAATAATCAACCTATGTGGATTTAAAAATTAAATATGAAAGAGAAAATAGCCCAGATTTTAGGAGGAAACATAGAAAAATGTCTTCATGACCTAAGAATACATTTCTTTCACTGGACAAAAGTGTTACTGTCTTTAAAGGGAAATTTTGATAAACTGAACTATATTAAAATTAAGAACTTTCATTGACAAAGACAGGATTTAGAGAGTAGAAAAGTCCACAGTGGGAGGGAAGATGTTTGCTACATAATTTGGCACAAAAGATCCATATTTAGAATGTATAAAAAATTTCTGCAAATTTGCAAGACGACAACAACCCAACTGAAAAAAG
This sequence comes from Heterohyrax brucei, assembly GCA_028571685.1. Lineage (NCBI taxonomy): Eukaryota > Metazoa > Chordata > Mammalia > Hyracoidea > Procaviidae > Heterohyrax > Heterohyrax brucei. The sequence goes on along the minus strand of CM053151.1, from coordinate 111,979,311 downwards.
AATAAGACTCTTCATAAAAGTATATCTAGTTGGCCAATAGACTTATTCAAAGTGTTCAAGTTTTTAGTCATGAGGGAAATGAAAAATTAAAACCCAGATGCAATAATCAAAAAGTATGCATTAACCAAAAGAAAACCAAACCCATTGCTGTTGAGTTGATTCCAACTCGTAGTGACCTGATAAGACCCTGTACTGTAAGGCAGAGAATAACTGCCCCATAGGGTTTCTAAGAAGCACGTGGTGTATTCAAACTGCCGAGTGTTTGGTTAGCAGCCCTAGAACTTCATCATCACGCCACCAGGTTTTCTGTACATTAGAATCACTAAAATGAGCAAAATGACAGGCCTTTAACAGTTGGCAGTGGTGTGGAGCGACCAGGTCTTGTATAAATGGATAGGGAGGGTAAATTGGTCCAGTCAATTTCTAAAAGTTTCTAGTAGTATGTGCTAAAGCCAAACCTTTTTATAACTCATGACTAGGAAGTTCAACTCCTAGAGTTTTGTGTATGCATCCAGAGACATGTCTCAGAATATTTAATAGCAACATAATTATAATTACGCTAAACAACCTGCAGTAAGCAGATGGTAGAACCTTGCTTGCTGAAAGCAAAGAGGACCAGAAGCACTTACTGATGAAGATCAAAGAGAAGCCTTCAGTATGGATGACATCTCAACATAAAGAAAACAAAACCCTTCACAGCTGATCTAGTAAGCAGCATCATGATAAATGGAGAAAAGATTGAAATTGTCAAGGATTGCATTTTATTTGAATCCTCAATCAACATCCGTGGAAGCAGCAGTCCAGAAGCCAAAGGACATATTACACTGGGCAAATCTGCTACAAAGGACCTCTTCAAAGTGTTAAAAAAGCAATGGTGTCACCTTGAAGGCTGAGAAGCACCTGATCCAAGCCTGGATTTTTGTTTGCTTTATATGCATGTAAAAGCTGGACAGTGAATAAATAAGAAAGACTGAAGAAGAATTGATGCCTTTGAACTGTGTCGGTTAAGGAATACTGAATATGGCATGGACTGCCAGAACAAACAAATCTGTCTTGGAAGAAGTACAGTGAGAATGTTCTTTAGAAGCAAGATGGAGAGACTACATTTCGCTTACATGGGGCATCTTATCAGGAGGAATCAGTGCCTGGAGAAGGACATCATGCTTGGTAAAGTTGAGGATTAGTGGCAAAGAAGAAGGACCCTCAGCACAGTAGCTGCAACAGTGAGTTCAAACATGGTGACAATTATAGGAATTCTCAGGACCAACAGTGCTTTGTTCTGTTGTATATAAGGTCACTGTGAGTCGAGACCAAGTTGGTGGCACCTAACAACAAAGGAGAAACTACCCAAATGACAGTTAACAGTTGGTACATCATAAACTATGAAATGCCACCCAGTGAAATACTGTACATAGGTGAAGTAACATGGCCTACAACTCCATACAGCAACATGGATGCATCTTACAAGGATAATCTTGAGTCATATGCAGATGTGTGTGTAGTATATAATGCTATTTTTATAGTGTTCAAAACCAGTCACCACTGTTCTGTGCTGTTAGAAGTTGTATAGGATTTCCTAGAGCTGCGGTAACAGCCACAAATTGAGGGGCTTATAAAAACAGGAATCGTGTTGTTTCACTCTTCTGGAAGCTAGAAGTCTGAGATCCAGATGTTGGCTGTGTCGGTTCCTTCTGTAGACTCCGAGGGAGTCTGATCTCCATCGTAGCCTCTCGTGGCTCCTGGTGATCCTTGGGGTTCATTGGCTTACAGCTCTGCCTCCTACAGTCATTACCTCTATTGTCACATGGCTCTTTTGCTCTATATATCTTTTCTAGGTCTCTTTGAGAAGAACACCACTTATGTGGATTAGAGCCCACCCTACGCCTGTGTGACCTTGTGTTAACTGAAGCGATAACATCCCCAAAGACTCTTGTTTCTAAACAAAGTCATGTTCACAGGCACCTGGGGTTAGGACTTCAACATGCCTTTTTTTGGTGGGTGAGGGGCAGGTGGACACATTTCAGTCCATAGCAGAGGTCAAGGAAGTGGTTATCCTTGGCTGGGTAGTGACTAGAAGGAACAGAAGGTGGGCTCCTGGAGGGCTGGTAGGCTTCTCTTTGTTCATCCGGGTGCTGATTACATGGATAAGTTAAAAATTTGTGTGGATTTATGTGGACCTGGAAAACGCTGGTGGCATAGTGATTCAGTGCTGTGTCTGCTAACCAAAAGGTAAGCGGTTCAGATTCACCAGGCATTCCTTGGAAACTCTATGGGGCCATTCTCCTCTGACCTGTAGGGTCGCTGTAAGTGGGAATTGACTCGATGGCAGTGGCTTTGGCTTTCTTGGCTTGGCTATGTAGACTTAGCTACACACACACACTTTCTTTCTCTCTCTCTCTCCCCCTTTCCCCCTCTCCCCCCATCTCTCCCTCTTAATGTGCATCACTTTCAGAGTTCTATTATGCAGGTGTAGTGAACCTTAGAATTCTTACATCATTCAAGAAAGGATGTCATAGATTTTATTAAATCAATGCGGTAATTTAAAGCCGGGCAAAACAATTTAATATGAATATCTCTCACAATTCAAGCGTGTTTCACTAAGATTCTCTGAATCCGCTGGCTATTGATACTGTTAATACAATATTTAGATTCCATTTTGAACATGCCAGCTGGCAAAGATTACTGAAATGTCAATCTCTCCAAGGAGTTTTTTGTTGTTTTTTTTTTTTTAAGGAATTCATAACCAGAGAATGAGGTTCACAAATGGAGGTTAAAATGTGGCTGTAAATGAGATTAGGGAAAAATGAAAACTCCTTAGCAAAAAACTTTGAGAAAGTTTTCACCAAAACAGGTACACACCAAAAGATCCCTGGGTGGCACTCTGCCAGTAACCAAAAGTTCAGTGGTTCAAATCCACCTAGCCATACTTTGGGAGAAACTCCTAATTCTGTAAGATTACAGCCATTGCAGACCTGTGGAGTCATTCCAGTCTGACATGCATGGGGTTGCTATGAGTTAGAATCAAATTAATGGCAATACACTGGTTCCTGCGTGGCAGAAATGATTTGCTCCAAGGTACTAAGTGAAGGTTGATGGTTGGTATCCGTTCAATGATGGGAGAAAGACCCCTGAGTCTACTTGTGTAAAGCTGACAGCTAAGAAGAGCTTAGGGAGCAGTTTTCCTGTGGCATATGCAGGAGTCCCCTCACCGGGCATCAAAATCAACTCAATGGCAATGGACGTTTACCTAAACTGGTTTCCCGTTCCATCACCGTATCTTAGTAGGTAAATGTATTGCTGAAGTAATGACTTTAGAGACCGTTTTTTAAATTTTGGAGTGTCATGGCAAGCATTTTGCTAGTGGAGAAAACTTTTGAGATGCCAAACAAGATGTGTAATTGCCAAGGAACTTGGTGTAAACCACCATCTTTTTCCAGTGAGAGCACATATAATCACAGGTGACCTTGAAGGTTGACTTAGAAAAGAGTGCCCTTCTCTCTAAGAATCTGTCAAAATGATTAAGGTGTTTGGAAAACCTGTCTAGTTACTGAACCATTTGTCATGTAAAACTTAACTGTAAGTCTCCACACATCATTGCCCTTTGAAAAGACTGTCTAAATACTTAATGCTTTCTCTTAATTTCTCAGATCTCATAAAAAAATATTGTAACAAAAAACAAACAGCATCCTTGTTGGTATAGTGGTTAAGAGCTTGGCTGCTGACCAGAAGATCAGCAAATCTAATCCATCAAACACTGTCTGGAAACCGAATGAGGTGGTTCTGTTCTGCCGTGAAGGGTCACAGTGAGTTGATGTCAACTCAGTGGCAATGGGTTCAGGTCTCCCTAGCACCGTTTTTATATTAATAGACGTGAATTTTCTCTTTAGAGTGTTTCCACACCAAATACTGCCATGCTCCCAAAATGCAGGCTCAAAGGGGATCTCAGAAATGTCTGTGTTTGTTTTCCCTTGAGAGTTAGGGCAAATAGTACATTTTTTTCCCCCTCCCTGTTGTTAGGTACCCACATGCTCTTATTTTGACAAGCTTAGGTCTTGGTAAGGATACACCCTTATTAGTTACCTTTCAGTTGATTCTGGCTCATGGCAGTCACATGTGTAGAGTAGAACTGCTTCCTAGAATTTTCAAAGCTGTGATCTTTTGAATCCACTGTATGTTCTGTAGGAGAAAGATGTGATAGTCTGTGAAGATGACAGCTTGTGATAACAGTTCTGTATCCTGTAGCATCACTGTAAGTGACAGTCAACTCGATGGCATTAGGTTTGGTGTATTTTCTGGTGAAGGTATCAGTAGTGTTCTCTCTGTTCACATCTTGCACTTGGGTGTTCATCGTTTTCATCTGAGTGATATTACAAGGACACACATGATACAAAGCTAAGTCATGAGATGTTCTTCCCGCTGGTGTCTTAGCATGTTTTCTCTGTTTTAATTTTCATCCTCCCCACCCCACACCCCAGTTGCTGTGTCTGATAAGAAAGTGCTTCCTTAGTGGTTTCCCTTAGAACCAGGTACTACCAAAAGGCCGGCAGTTCAGATCCACCAGGTGCTCCTTGGAAACTATGAAGCCATTCTCCTCTGCCCTGTAGGGTCGCTGTGAGTTGGAACGAACTCAGTGGCAGTGGGCTTGGTTTTTATTTTGGTATACCTTGGAGCATTGCTTCCAGAAAGAGTTTTGCAAGAGCTTACAAAATACAGTATAACTATATTAAAAAAAAAAAGAATGCTTGGAATCAAGTTACGATTGTGTGTGTGTGTGTGTGTAATGTAACGTATATTACTGAAATTATTTTTAATCTAAGAAGACCCTGCACTTCTGCATCAACCTCATACATTTCCAAAGGGAACACTGTGTAGATGTCCTGCATGGGGTAGAGAGAAAAGGAGTCAGAATTGACTGTCAGGGTTCCAGGTTTTAAAGGTAGCTAAGCCTGTTTAATTTTCCTTGAAATTTTTGATAATCTTGAAAGATATTTTATGTGTATGTACTTCAAGTATGTTTCCAGATGATCTGGGACAGCTGGGGCCTCAAGAACGGTTTCTGTTGGGGGAATTGACCCCACAGCCACTGTGTTCCTCAGAGGCCTGGTGTCTGCTTCTATCCTGGTAGTCACCTGCTTGTAGAGACGTTGTGTGAACCACACTGAGTGTCAGTGACTGTTTTTAATAAGCTTGTTTAACACATCCCAACTTGTTCCAAAAAGGATTTTATAACAGCTTACAATAATGCACTGTAACTGAAATTTAGAAAGAGAGGAAATGCAGATAGGAAGACAAAGAGGAAATAAAAATAGAAAGCCAGAGTAACATTGTATGTCAACTTGTGTCCTGAATGGCAGTACGTAAACTCGTGTCATCAAGTTCTGTGTATCGATATGAGGAATGGCAGTCATATATATGGCTTTGAGCTTCCCAGGAAGGAGGACACACAGTCAGTTTTAATGTTTCAACGTCCTAAAGATCAAAACTGACTAGAGCCGTGGTGGTGCAACTCTTAAGCACTCAGCTGCTAACTGGAAGATTGATGTTCTGACATACCCAGCGGTCCCACAGGACCGAGATCTGCCATCTGAGCCTGTAAAGATCACAGCCTAAAAAGCCCTTCAGGGCAGTCCACCTTGGTCACTTGGAGTCGCTGTGAGTTGAAAATCATCTCAGCGGCACCACACAACAGCAAGTCACGCAGGCCACCACCTGTCTGTGGTTGGCCGTGCTGCAGTGCCTTTGTGTTGCTGGGATGCTGGAAGCTGTGCCCGCAGTGTGTCAAAGACCAGCAGGCTGACCCCTGTGGACAGGTGTCAACAGAGCGTCCAGACAAAGACACACTAGGAAGAAAAGGCCTGGCAACCTACTTCGGAAGATGAGCCAATGAAAATCTTTTGGACCGCCACAGAGTATTTTCTAGGAAGGATGGTGTTGGAAGCTGAACCTCTGAGCTTGGAAGGCACTCAGAATACACAGTGGTCTCAAACAATGGACTGGGCACACCAGTAATCAGGAGGATGACGCAGGACTGGCAGCATTTGTGCAGCGTTGTACGTGGGGTCACCATGAGTCAGAGCTAATTCAGTGGCCAGTAAAAGCAACAGGTCACTCAAGAGAAGTGCAGAGGTTCCAGGTACTAAGGCCTGAGAAACGTTTGCTCTGTAGATTCTCATAGAAAGAGACATCCTTGCTGATGCAGCAGAAAGCACCCTGGACATGGTGCCTGGCTTCCTAGGGAGTTTCCTGGACCGTCTCTTTGGGCGGATGATGACAGCATGACACTGAGAGGTCAGGTCTTCGGCAGCATCATGAGGATGACTAGGCCGGGGCTGGGGCCATGGACTCTGTCATTGTAAAGGCCCCCAGGTGATCCTGTTGTACAGACAGGCTTGATAACCTCTGCTGTAGGTGGTGAAAAATACATAACTAAGCAGGTGTCTGGTGCTGGAATCACTGAGGCAGTGAGTGGTCCATGAACAAGGGTACCCCAGCACATGAGAAGGGGAGAGAGTGTAGAAAAAAGGAGAGTGGGTGTGAGTAAGCTTGAAAGAAGACCCAGAGAGAAGGATAATGGGGTATGTTCCTATCACGGACCTTTTCACACTGTTCTTAATCTTTTTTATAGCTATAATTTAGAAGTGGAAGTGACACAGATTGGAAAGGTATTCTGTAATGTAAATAAAGATGCTTAGAAATGAAGCATGTTGAATATGTCTTTTAATCAGAGCACATACACTGTTAGGTTTAACAACAATGAATACAGGTTCTCTGAGTTCAAATATAGAAAATAACAGTTAATCGGAAACCCTGGTGGTGTAGTGGTTAAGTGCTACATCTGCTAACCAAAAGAAAATAACAATTAAGAGAATGTTTGCCAGTAAACCGGTTCCCTTAGTGCTGGCTGTATATCCCACTGGATACCACAGATTGGAGTTCCTGGGCGGTGCCAATAGTTAAGGGCTTGTCTGCTACCTGAAGGGTGACTCATTTAAGTCCACCCAGAGGTGCTTCAGAAAAGCCTGGCTGTCTACTTACGAAAAGTCAACCATTGAAACCTCAGGGAACACAGCTCTACATGGCCACGCCTGGGGCTACCCTGAATTGGAGTCATTCCAGATGCCTCCTGGTTTTCCCCTGATTCGTGCTGCCTGCGTTCCCTCCCGCACGACTCCCCCGCAGCCCCTGGGGTAGAGGCAACCCGAGAGGGAAGTGCAGAAAGTGGGATTTCCTCCCGATCTCTCCATTCCAGGAGAATCCGTCAACTCGGCACCAGATCTGTGGTGGTGGTTGACAGGTGCCAGCAAGGCGATGTCAACTCAGTGATCCCATGCTGTGGCTCTCGTGTGTGTATGTGAGAGAGAGAATGAGAGCGTGTGTGTGTACATACATGTGGGCACATGAATGTACGTTCAGCGATGTTCTAACTTCCCATACAGACATGCATGGCCACTCCTGATTTTAACCTAATGGCCCATTTACTTTCACAAATTAGATTCACCGATCCCAGGGCTCTCTGCTGCTGTTAGTGTCTGATCCCCGAGGTTTGGCGACAGCTCACGATCCTGGCTTCTTCACGTGTGAAGTGCTGACAGGCACCCGAGCTGCTGCCTCTGTAGTGCCGAGGCGAAAGTCGGCCAGACCAGGAGGCGTCTCGCGCCAGGACCTCACCAAGAAATGAGCCTGGGTCTTTCCACGTTTTATATGGTGAAGAAGCTATGTGATGGGAAGTCTGGAGGGGACTGAGCAAGATTTGATCAACTAGCCTCTCCCCCAGGAGCAGATTAAACACAAATTGGTGCTTACAGGTGGTAATTAATTCTGTACTTGAAGATTTCCCTAGAGGATAATTCTACCACTTTCTTCAGTTGTGCACTTCAGCCAGAATTTTCTGGAAGGAACTTCTTTCTGCTGTCTCATTTGAACCCCTTTTCTTAATGGCTTCAATGCAATTCCCTATGCTTGTGTCCTCTGCGTAGAGAACGACAACACACAGGAGTGCTGGCCCTGTCCAGCCTGCCCTGCTCCTGTGGGCAGGGTCTCAAACTGTGGTCTCAGAGCCAGATTTTCCCTGAGTAATGAAGGAGCCAGTGTTCGAACAGGTCAGAAATAGAAATCAATAAGCTGAAATTCCACCAAGAGGAGGCAGCCATGCAGTGGAGTAATAGAGCATCAAGGTCACTGGACGCCAAACACAATAATAGATACCCGTAAGTGCTCACAAATTAGGGAAAGAAAGGGAAACCTGTCACTTGGGAAGAGTCACAAGGAATCTGAACTTGAGGAAGGATGAGCAAATGGTCAGATGTTGAGCTTCATAACGGGCCTGTGCAGCAGTAGCTTGATGCACATGTCCCCTGAGAGCCAAGCCCCAAACAGCTTCATAAATCATACGTTTGCAGCTGTGGGACCAAAATAGCTCTGCACATGGCCTGTTTGTCCTGGTCTGGCAGAAAGGGACTGTGATTCCAGTGCTGAGCTGTCACCAGCTGTCTGTCTAGGTCTTGGGCTCCTCCTTTCCACCTTCCTGGGTTGGGGGCAGGAAAAAAGGCTTTGATCACCAGGGACTCAGTTGTATTGATCGATTGGTTTTAGTTCGAGGGAAATGGTACTCCAAGCCTTCGTAGGCCAATTGTTCCATGAAATGCTATTTGATTTCCCTCTTGAAAGCAACAGCAGGCATCTTCAAGAGCTGGGCAGTGTGGTAGGAAGCGTAGGGCTTTGCCAGCAACTCCGCTTCTCCTTTTAGTGGGTTGAGACAACAGCAGGTTTAGTCCCTTGGTTATGGGCGTATCAGATGTGCCCCTTGGGTGAGTTTTCAAACTCCCCGCCACTCTTTCCCATAGAGTTGTTCTAAGTCACTGTCACTTAGGTGTGCTGACTCTTGGGTGCACTGGGACGTAAAAAGATATGAGAAACACTGGGGAAGGGTTTGAGAAGGGCTTAAGAAGGGGGTTAATACGCACACTGGCTTCACTTTTGATTCCCACGAGTGCCTTTTCTTGAGGACAGCGATGAGTGTCTTGCTCAGCAGTGCCTCTCAGAGGGTCTGAGTTTACAGCAGGCATTAGTGGTGGTTGAGTTAGGCTTCTCTTAAGAAGGTTCTGCAGGATACTATGAGGAGAGCATTGGACCAGGTGTGAGGACGTCTGTTTGGGTCTTTGCACTGCCCAGGAGCCCCATGGTGGTGCAGACAGTTAATACACTTGGCTGCTGACCAAAAGATTGGAAATTTGAGTCCATCTGCACAGGTCCCTCAAAAGAAAGGCCTGGTGACCACTTCCCAAAAATCAGCCATTGCAAATACCACAGGGCACAGTTCTACTCTGACACACACGTGTGATCCTCAAAAGTCAGAATTGACTCAATGGCAACTGGTTTGTGTGTGTGCGCGCACGTTTGTTTTTAATGGCCTCGTGGATGTGTGTGACCTCAGATCCTCATCAGGATGGGCATGTTGGACAGAAACATTTCCTCAGAAACAATCTAGCCTCGGGTTTTCTGTGTTTGAGGCAATAGATTCTCAGGATAGGACATTTCGCACTGAATTTTTCCTACCACTTGCCCGGCTTAGTGCTGTGTCTCACATCATGCCAAGAGATGCTTATTGAGTGATGAGTGAATACAGACTAAGGATAACTCGTCTTCTCATACCTGGTGCCTGATTGGAAGATCTCTGGGTGGCATAAATGCTTTGCACTTGACCAGTAACCAAAAGGTAGATGTTTCAGACCCCCCAGCAGTCCCACAGAAGAAAGGGACTGATCTCCTTCCATAAAGATGACAGTCCAGGAAAGCCTGTGCGATGCTTCTGCTCTGTAATGCGTGCAGTTACCGAGAATCAGCATTGACTCGGTGGCAGCAGGTTTGGGGTACCTGACTTAAAAACAGACAGTTTAAGATTCCTGATGTTTGGCTTGAGCTTGCACAGTGGAAGTTTGGGGTCCCGTTTGACACAGCTGCACATGTATGAATGTGAGACCTGCCAATGGCACTGGAAGCTCTCAGCTAGTAAAGAGGAGTTTGGTCGTAAAGGTGAGGGTTAGCTGTCTGGGTGGATTTTCCAGAGAGACAACAGTGCGTTGTGCCCTTAGCTCTTGTTGCTGTCAGAAGGATTCTCCAGGTGCTGGGTGACAGCAGAGACAACCTCCCAGAGCAGCCCCTGCCCTCTGGGAACTTAGCATCTAAGACCCCAGCACTGATGCAGATGCATCTGGTACGGGAAATCCAAGCAGAGGCAAAAAAAAAAGCTTCGGATCGATAAGCCAGCATCATGAAAGCACTTAAGTGTCCTGTGGATATCAGCTAAGTGCTTCTAAGTGCATCATTAGGATCAGCAGATGGTCCGGGTTTGGGCCACAGAGGCGGGGTGGTCAGAGAAGGTGGCCTTGAAGGCTCTGGGTCTGAGCCACAGGGGACAAGCTGCTGTCCTGAGGACCCTGGGTGGGCCCCTAGAAGGAGCTCTTGGTTTGCAGACTGCATGGTGGTGCCACTGAGGTAGGGGGTAAAACTGGTGCCCTGGGGCATGCCCGTCACACGCGGTGGTACACAGATGGTTTTTGCTTGCCGTACAGAGTGACTTTGAAAATTTGAATTTGTTGCCAGTGCCGTAAAGATTAGGAAACTTCATGTCCAAGCCTGGCTTTTCTAGAAAACCGGGGTCTGTGGGAGGTGAGGCCCTGCCTCGGCCACCCTAAAGTGTTCTTCATGTCAGCACAGTTCTCACTGTATGCAGTGTTCCTGCACGTGGACCTCCACTTACCCACTTGAGTTCCAGCCCTTTCCTAAGAGAACAAGCTTGCCAAATGCTGTTGAGGAAATGTTCCTGTCTGGACAGTTCACAGTCCTGTAGAAGGTAGACAAACCCTAGTGGCATCATGGTTAAGTGCTGCAGCTGCTAAACAAAAGGTCAGCGGTTCATATCTGCCAGGTATGCCTCGGAAACTGTGTGGGGCAGTTTTACTCTGTTCTGTAGGGTTACTGTAAGTCAGAATCGACTCAATGACAGTGGGTTTGGGTTTGGTGTAGAAGGTGGAATATGAGTGGGAAGGTAATAGCTAAAATGTGGAAAGATGCTGGTAAGTGCAAACAGCTGTTCTAATCATACTACTTATTTTGGCTCATCACTCCCCACAGAAGTCTCTGGGACAAGGACTGCTGTGACCCATTTTACAGATGGGGAAAACAAAGTACACATCTCGTAAGGTCAAGTAATTCGCTGTATCAGGGTTCAGAGAGACAGAAATAATAGGACACACAGATACACACAGACGTGCAGGCACACACAGACACAGACACATACCTGTCATGTGGGAGTCGCTAATGTTGCTGTCTTGAGTCTAAAGTCAGTAGGGCAGGCTGAGAACTCACACAAGAACTGACACTACAGTCTTCTGAAAGAATCTAGTCTTCTCTGGGAAAGTTTAGTTTTTGCTCTTAAGACCTTCAGCTGATTGGATGAGGCCCACCCACATCACTGAGGCGCATCTTCAATTAAAGTGAACTGATTGTATGTGATAACCTCATCTGCAAAATACCTTCACAGCAATGCCTAGGTTGTTTGATTAGATAGCTGGATGGTACAGTCTAGCCAGTTATTTGGGCAAATCTGCTGCAAGAGACCTCCTTCAAGTGTTGAAAAGCAAAGATGTCACCTTGAAAACTAAGATATGTCTGACCCAAACCATGGTATTTTCAGTCACTTCACGTGTGTGCAAAAGCTGGGCAATGAATGAGGGAGACAGAACAAGAACTGATGGCTTTAAGTTATAGTATTGATGAAGAGTATTGAATATGGCATGGTCTTGGAAATAGTATAACCAGAAGCCAGAATGCTCCATAGAAGGGAAGGTGGTGAGACTTCCTCTCACATACTTTGGACATGTGTCATCAGGGAAGGACCCACCCTGGGGAAGAACGTCTTGCTTGGTAAAGTAGAGGGTCCATGAGACAGAGGAAGTCACTCAGTGAAGTGAATTGATACAGTGACCGCATCAGTGGGCTCAAACACAGCCACAGCTGTAAGGGTGGTGCAAGACTGGTTAGGGTTTCATTCTGTTGTGCTTACGATGGCAGTGATTTGGAACTGATGGCACCTAACAAAAAGATAGGCTAGCTGGGTGTCCTGGGAGAGGTGCAAAAACAGCTGACGCGCTCAGTTGCTCACTCAGAGGTTTCAGTCCATCCACAGGCTTCTCGGAAGAAAAATCTGGTCATTTGCTTCCAGAAAACCAGCCGTTGCAAACCCCATGCAGCACGGTTCTACTCTGACACATATAATTTTACCTTAAGAAGTAACTCTGAAATAAAAGGAAATCTTTTCTGTGTTCTCAGCTGCTTTCTGCAAGCCATCTTATTTCATGCAAACCAAGCCTTTCAGTCTCCTGTGTGGGCAGCATTTCAGGAACCAAGGCTAATGGAGTGACGAAAACCTGAACTGAGTCTCTGCCTCAAAGCAGCACAAAAATGCACCAGCCCTGGGCAGCATTCCTTGGAGAGGCCTGGACTCACTCTTGTAGCTCTAGCTTGTCCTGCAGCAGATGCCAGGTTTCTGCTGGAAGAGAGGCCCTTTCCCACAATGCCTGTGAGCCCTCTGTGAATAAGGCCAGAAGAGGTCTCCAAATGCATGGTACCCTCCTTCAAGGGCATCTCTCTCTATGCCCTTGATGAGCGCTGACAGCCTGGGGCAGGAGGGGAGCCATTTATAGCTCAACTGTGGTTGAGCTGCAGGCTGGCGGACTGAGGCGGCCATTCCTCTCCTGGCTCAGTCCACCGAGATCAGTGTGGAGATGGGACACCAGCATTTAGTGCCCTTGTGAGCCCCGGCCGTCCTCTCATCTGATCTTGTCTCCCCCTTCTCTAGGAAGCCGCTGCCCTCTGCTAGGAAACTGGTTAGTTCCCCCAGTCCTGAATCGTAGCCATCCTTTGGATGACGTCCTTCCTGCTGTGTTTTTCTTCAAGTCTTTTTATCACTTCTGGGTAGAAAAGAGAAAACCATGGTGGCATAGTGGTTAAATGTTATGGCTGCTAACCAAAAGGTTGGCAGTTCAAATCTACCTCCTTGGAACCTCTATGGAGCAGGTCTGCGCTGTTCTATAGGGTCACTGTGAGTTGAAATTGACTCGATGCAATGGGTTTGGTTTGGTTAGGGTGGAAAAGAATTGCAGGCAGTCCGTGGGTCGGGTTCTGTGGCCTAAGACATGTTCCAGAGCCAATCTTCGGGATCCTTTTTGCCTTCTGTCTTAATCTGGAAGCTCAGCTGAAACCTGCCCACCATCGGGGACCCAGCTGGTATTTAAATACCAGTGGCATGGCTTCCGGAATCACGTCAACACACAAGCACTGACAGAACGACAAACTGACAGATTCTTGGGGATCAGGTCCATACTGCAGGGCATTCATTAATATGACAGTGCTTTGGCTGTCGAGTGGCCCTCTAAGCATTTCAGAGGCTAGCATGCTTGTAGATAAATGCTCCTCACGTGGCAGTTGCTGTTCCAGGGGTGCCTCTCCTCAGGAGCACTCAGTCTCCAAGTGCCAGTAAGTGAACATTCTGACAGATGTAAAGAGAAAGGGCTTTGGAAAGGAGGATAGAGATGACAGGCTGGTAAGACAGGAACAGAAGCCTTTGCTGTCACCGGTGTTCTGTAACTATATGCAGCACAATGGATTGGTTCTATGTGGCCTTTCTTGCTTGGTCTTATCACACACACTCAAGGATTGGGGGAGACTGTGCAGACAAGACGATTGTGGCCCACCAAGGGGATTGGTCAGTTTTGCCTCCTGTTGGGCTTAAAATGAGCTGCCCCAGACGCAGAAAAAGAGGATCTCATCACAACCAAGGGAGAAGAGTGAAGAGCAGAGCTCATCCTTTGGCTCTGGGATCCCTGTACTGAAAAGATCCTGGAACCCAGAGAGAGAGGGAAAGCTGTAACACTGAAGACAGTGAGAAGTGGCGGCAGAGAGATGGCACTGGAACCAGGAGACAAGCAGGAGACAGCATAGTGGGCTTCTTGCCCATGAAGTGAGAAAGCTGAGTACCTTCGTGTAGGGAGCTTGCTGGCAGAGTAGGGTGCCCCTGGGCACATGGTAGAGCTAGGTTTGCCTGTCCACAAGCTAGAGCTGAGTACCCTCAGGCCTGCGGCTTACAGCAGGAGAAGGATGCCTCGGGGCTAAAGGAGCTTTCTAACCCTTGCCTGAACAGGGTGAAGGCAAAGGGCCGGACAGAGGCCTGCCTGTAGGCAGGGCTGGGAACAGGTTCAACACCCTGAGCCTGAGCAGTAACCTGTTACTTCCCTTATAAACCCCGTAACTGTGACTGTGGTCTGTGCATTCTGTGTGGCCACCACAACAAATTATCAAACCCAGCAGAGAGTGCCATTGGAAGGACAGTGGTGTCGGAATTAGAAAAGATGATGGAGAGAGGAGGCATGTCTGACCTCCACCTCGTAGCTATTAGCCTTGGACTATTGATTTTGACTCTCTTCCCTCTTGTGAAGTACCAAGAGGTTAGGCATCACCAGTGTGCCATTTTTACAAAGTACTAGACAGTTGCAAAGAATTTCTAGGTGTGTTCCTCTCCACTGCTGGCAAGCTTCTGAGAACACGGAGTGTCTACTAAAGTCATACCCTCAAGAGACTCGTTTCAGTGAGCCTCTGAAATATTTGTTTTATCCCTTGTTTGTGACTTTAAGACAAGAGCTTTATAATCTCAACCAAGGAACAATGTTGGGTATTTGAGGTTGGTGTTTGTGCCGGCTTCCACTTTCCCTTGAGAGAGATGCAAGGTACTCAGGAAGGATCTGCTTGGCTCAGAGTGCCATAGCTGGAGGATGTAATGCCAGGATGCACAAAGACGAAATTACCACCATTTACTTGTGTATTATTTTCTCAATTTAACGTACTTGAATTCCAGAGCTCTTAAATCAAGAGGTGGAATTCCTGGCATTTTAAAGTCTACCACTTGAATAAGCTGTTGAAACCATGAGAAAGGCTTTCTAAAAAATTTCACCCGTTTCTGGATCATTTGCTGTCAAGATTTACTTAATTGAAGTTTTTGCCTTTCCATTTGAGTTCAAATCAGAATCATTTCTATAGTTAGGAAAGTTTTAATTTTACTCCTATGGGTAGACTAGATTTCATTATAGTATTCTGGTGCTTATCTTTGCTTCCACAAGAAATCCTTATGTTCTGACTCTTTTTCCCCTGAAGCATCATGTCTGTAAATACAGTGGCTCCTATATTTTCAGTGTCTGGGGCCCACCTCCGTTCAGAGCTGTCTTGGACTAAATCCAGCAGTTGGGGAAGGGGTGGGAGAAGTATCAGTAATGAAGTTACAGATGTGTTCTGTGGAGCGTTATAAATCACTCCCTTCTGTTGATGGAAAGTGCAATAATACTAAGATGCACAAGTATAGAGGGTGGAGGTAAGGGGCAGAGAAGAGAAAAAAGGGAGAAAGATGGGTTCAGATGTTTATAATAAAATCTCAGTGATCTGGTAACATTTATAGAATAGTGTCTGTGTAGCTGTCACTGTATTAGGTCATCAAGAAATGATGAAAAAGTTAAAGTCTCTGTCCCTGTGACATTTATATTGTAGTGGGAAAATAAAGTCAAGTAAATTTAATAGAGGACCAAATACACCCTTTGTTTAGTTATCAACATGGTTAGGTTCCAAAGACAAGTTTTTATGTGAAATCAGTATTATGTGACAATGGGGAGGGTGATCACATCACATTACAAAATGGAAGATGACAACATCATTGCACAACTTTCCAGTTAACATCATTATATAACTTCCAAACCACTGAGAATTATGGCCTGGCCATGCTGACATACAGCCTTAGCCATCACAGCCAACATTACTATTGCTAACATCCAGGCCTTCATGACTGCCAGATGTGTGTTATTAATGGCCAGAATAGTCAATACTTTTTTTTAATGATTGTAAATATGAAATGTCAGACAAGGGGATTGTCAGTAAGTGAACAGAAGGTTTATGTAATGTGATTTCATGTTGGGATAAGTGCTATTAAAAATAAAAGTAAAGTGAGGTAGGAATAGAGAGGTGGTGGGAGGTTCCATTTTAGGTGAAAAGAGTCAGAGGAGGCCTTTTGAAATGATATAGAGGCCAAAATGATGAGAAGGTACCAATTCCATAACAGCCTAGAGGAAGTCTTCCAAGTAGAGAGCAAGTGCAAAGGCCTTGTAACAGGAACTGTGACTTCTTGAAAGAACAACAGAGTAAATGTAGCTAGAGAGAAATGAGTTTTAAGGAAGGCAAGAGTTAATGTGGTCTCCTTTTTTAAAAATTGTTCTGGAGAATGGAGAAGACAGTAGGTGGGTCGGGGCAGGGCATAAATGTGAAAACTAGTTATGAGTATCTTACCATCATTTGCACAAGGGTGCTAGAGGTTTGACCAGGGCAGTGGTAGTCGGCAGGGTGATGTGTGGCAGGGTGATGTGTGATAGTTTACCATCAGCTCTTAGTAGACATCTTGAATTATGCATCTTTTTATCTCCCCAGGATCCCTTAACATAATTTTGGCCTGTAATAGGTTGTTTGGTTTAATTAAGCTGAGAAAACAACTCTGATTTGAATATCTACAGATTCTTCCCAGGCTCCTTGTGGCTCTTCCAGATTCCAGAAAGCTCTACTGTCTACCCGTTTGTTTGTTCGTTTGTTGGTGTTTGTTTGTTTTACTGAACCAGATTTCTCAGGCTTGAGTATGTCATAACCTTTGACTGGTTTTTAGTTAAGGGTGGGAAAGAGAGATGAAAAGATAGCTAATCTTTAAGTTTTATTATAATAATTATACCTAAGTTCTGTATAGCACTTGATCATTATTTTTGCATAGAAGACCCTCTCGGTAAATAGGTGGGCAATTGGAAGAATGAATGGAAGGAAGAAATCAAATAAAAGAAGTTGTTCCCTGTCCAGCCTCCACTGTTGCTGCCCTAAATTTAAGGAGTGAATTAGGAGAGGATTTACCATTCACTGAATTTAACCCAGATGTGAGCTGTTCCAGCCATTCCGTGCCTTCTGTGTTCTTCGCTTTGCTAGTCTACTGCCCAACCTTCACAAGAAGGGACTAAGACAAGCTCTCTGCCCACTGCACATAATTGGCTGAAGGCTGCCTTTTGTGGGGGTCTCAGAATGCTGAGCATAAGGGACCCCGTTAGGCAGGATGAAGGACCCAGCAACCATGGGGTGTATTCCTGATAGATCTTCACCTGCTCCAGTGCAGACACCTGTGTTTGGAGGAAACCGTGCCCTGACAAAGTATATATGTCTTAAATTTAAGATACAACACAATTAAATAGAAACAGCAATTCTCAGCTTTAGCCCTCTTCTGTGAGGATGACAGAATGAGAAAGGCTGGTAACATTTGGGGCTTGACAAAAATGATGACCTTTCTTTTGTAGCAATGTGGTAGCAATATAAGTTACCTGTTACACAATTCACACACTTACAGTGTACAGTTCAGTCCTTTTTTAGTGTTGCTGCAGAGTTGAACAGCTGCCACCACAATCAGTTTTCATGGAACCAGATAGAAACCCTCTACCCTTTATGGCCATTACACTACCAAATGATGACTTTTTTATTGTGGTAAAATATGTGTAAGAAGACATAAGCCATCCCAATAATTTGTACAATTTGGTGACTCTGATACATTCTTTCAAGTTGGGAAGCCATTCTTGCTGTCCTTTTCCAAATCATTCTACCACCATTAGCAAAAACTCAGTGTCCCCTAAGCAAGAACCCCTCTTTTCTTCCTCCCTCCCTCCCACCCCTGGTAACCACTAGTTCATCTGACTTTCTCTAGATCAGCTTATTTCATACAAGTGAAATCCTACAGCATTTGTCCTTTTGGTTGTTGCTGTGAGGTGCCATCGAGTCGGTTCCTGCTCATAGAGACACTGTATACAACAGCGTCCAGCACTGCTATGTCTTGTACCATCCGCACAGTCGTGACTGTTGGAGCCCATTGTTGCGGCCACTGTGTCAGTCCATCTCCTGGATTGTCCTTCTGCCACTGACTTAGCTACTCATCATGCTGTTTTTGTGGTTCATCCATGTCATGGCACTCATTGGGACAACAGGGTGACTTTTAAAATCCAGTTTCCATGTTGAGGTCTCAGTAGGTCTGCAGCTGTGAGTCCGAGCCTGCAGAGAAACTACTCAATGGGTTTCCAGGGAGTGGATGGTTCCGATCGACCCACTGCTCAGAACGTGGCTCTCCTGGGTCTGCCATCCTGCCGGGAGTTTGTGTTTTTACCAGTCCCATAGTAGGCCACTAGATCACACAACAGCCAAACTTCGCTGTTTGGGGGAAGGCGGAGAATCATCAACTTGAAAGCATTCTGAGAAGTCCCTTTAACCTGAATGTTTTCTTCTTTCTCACTGAACCTCTGTTCTAAATGATGGCCCGGTGGGTGGTAGAACCTTCTCCTTCACTTTATTGTGATCAACAGCTTATAACTGGGGCTGAAGAGCTCCAAGGGAATTACACATATGTATATGCAACAAGAAATACCTAGTAATAGAGGAAGGAGCTGGAGGAATCAAGCACCTCTTGCCTTCTTCTGTTACCCTCCAGTGCCTCTTTGATGCCAAGAAATTTTGAACTGAAAAATCTACCGTGAAAGGCTGTTTCTTTCTTTCAGCCAAAGAAAACGTATCTTGCCCTGGGTTATTTTTGTGCCCAGAAACTCTTTGTTGGCATTTCCAGTATAATGGTGAGCTATGGGGCAGTGACAGATCAGCACAGCTGAAAGATGGCAAAAGGAGAGGCTGCCTCAGCATGTCCCACCTGGGTCTCTTGGGTGTGCTCCCCAACATAGGGGAAGCATGTTGACCCCAGTCGATTTTTCCTTCATATTCTTCAGTGTTATAGGTAGCCACTATTGCCATCCAAGTGCCATCGAGTCAGAGCCACTATTGCATCATTTAAAAAAGAAAAATCCCCAAACATAAGTTATCCAGACACACAGCTGCATTTGAGCAAGCTTTGTGACTTGATGCTTCAGTTTGTTCATCTGTGATACTCATTCAGCTGCACCTACTGTGTGTTCTGTAGCAATTCCTGCCACCTGACATTGTCTGTGCTGTCACCTCTCTTCTCACGTCCCTGGAATATAATTTACTGTAACGAGGGCTTGCTTTTTCATTCATTGCTGTGTCCCTAGCTTTTGGAACCCAAACCAAACCCATTGCTGTCAATGCCAACCCATAGTGACTTGTGTCCTCAATTCAAAGCTGTGTACATTGGTTTTCCCTGGGCTGTGACTCAGGTATTGTGTGATTTTCCTGTGTGTTGTAAATCCTGCCTCTGTGATATTAATGAAGGGAAATGGGCAACAGCTGTGTTGATGAGGCAGGACTCAATCTGCAGGATTGTACCGTGTCCTGAGGCAATCTCTTGGGATATAGAAGGAAACAGGGAGACAGGGGAACCTCTTAATACCAAGAAAGCAGTTCTGGGAGCAGAGTGTGGCCTTTGGACTGAGATACCTTTGCTGAGATGGTCCCAGATCCAGGGAAAGTTGATGAGAAGACCAACAGAGAAAGCCTTCACCTGGAGTGACACCCTGAATTCAGACTTCTGTTTAGCTTTGCTATGAAGACATAAATTTCTCTTTCTTAGAACCATCCACTTGTGATCTTTCTGTAGTAGCAGCAGTAGAACAAGATAGTGACCCTGTAGGGGAAGGAGAACTGTCCCATAGGGTTTCTGAGGCTGTTACCTCTATGGAAGCAGACTGCCACATCTGGTTCCCGCAGAGTGACTGATGGATATGAACCAGCAACCTTTTGGTTAGCATCCAAAAGCCACCGCACCACCAGGGCACATGGCTTCTGGAACAGTGCTGGCCTTCAGCAGGTGCTGGCTGATGTGAGCTGAAGGAAATGAATGGCAAGGTGTGCTGAGGGAAGTGAGGAGGCTGGACTTAGGTGATCTGTAAAGGTCCTCTTGGTTCCTTCAGTGACACCTGTCTCGGGTTCCTTGGTTAACAGTTCTGACAGATTTCTGGATGTGTGTGAAGGGTAGCACAAAATCCCCAACATTGGGCTCAAACATGCAAGCAATCGTGAAGATGACCCGGGACTCCTGTTTTACATAAGGCTGGGGCTGGAGCAAGTCGACTGCAGCTAACAACAATTATGCAGCAGAACTGGGTGTTCTCCTGCCCTGCTCTTAACTTTCTGTGTGTTTCTCTACTCTGTCGTCTGGTTAAGGCTGGGCGATTCTCATTCTTGTGTCTGTAAGACGACAAGGTAAGTGGCTTTGCTTTATTGTCTCCTTTGAAGTGAACTTCTTTATGCATGTCTCGCCCCGAAGGACAGATTTCTTTTTGTGTATGTGTGTGCGCTCACTGTGTTAGCTCTTGCCCAGGGCCTGTTGGGAATCAGACAGCAGGCCTAAAAGAAGTCTGATAGCTTTGCCTTTTCATGCTGTCCAACACTGGTGAGGTTTTTCTGGAGTCAGGAGGGACTCTGAGCATGTTGAATCATAGGGTCCTGGGTAGTGTCGCTTGGCCCACAACTACCATGTGTCGGCAGTGTCGTAGAAACAAAGAGCCCTGCTGCAGATCCAGCAGGACTTGCAAGATGACATTTGTAGATATAATATAAACCAGGACAAATATTTGAAGACTCCTAGATTATTTAGGGAACTTGCCGAAGGTTGCATTTGTATTCTGAGGTTGAATTTGCAGATGAGGAATGCCGTGAACAGTATCATAGATTCATGTCTGAGAAAATGTTTTGTCAGATGTCAGAAACATGACTTCAGTGTGCTTAGTTCCTGAAGGGTGATTTTTGCCTCAATTCTAGAGAAGGAAGATAACCTAGACGCCCACGGGTAAGATTCAGTGAGTGAGGGGACCCGTTGTGTGAGCTGATGTGTCCTGGAGACCACGTGGTTCTATTTGTGGGTGTTAATGTGGCTGTGTTTAGGTTTTTCCCTCATCGTTGCCCACCCCACCCCGCCAGCCTACACCCACACAGGTCGTGGAAAACCAGAGTAGGATTGTGGATGCATCTCTTGAAGCTCTGTTACTGCAGTTGGTGCTGATCATTGGCTGTTGGGGTTCTGTTCCGTAATGTCAGATACACTATATTTACCCTTAGAAGAGGGAAAAGACACCCTCTCAGAAAATAAAGGACAGCATGATTATGTGTTAAATACCCTCATTGTCTATTGTTGCAGCCACCTAGGGTGTATTCTCATAACACAGCAAGGCTGATCGTTGGATGTTACGAAAAAAACCTGTGTAAGATTGTCGAAACTACATCTAGGATACAAAAATGTTGGGCTCCTCCCAGCCCTCCTTAAAAGAGGTTATTTATAATGCAGTGCAAATATTCAGGTTGCTTCTGCTGAGTCCACCCTGACTGATGAGCTAGCTCTCTAAAAAGAACATTTCAAAATAGAACTGGTGTTATAGAATGCTGTTTGGATCACTAGGAGTGATCGTGGCTATTGTAAGTGGCCACTCATCTCCCAAGGTTCGTCTAGTGCTTCCTGTGGGTCAGGAGACATTTTGACCTGATATCTGGGCTTTTCTGTGTTATAAAAGGTATTCTGAATATGAAGATCTACCTGTCAGTTTAGACAGGAATACACACACAGTCGATCAGTTTGACATGCTGTGGTGGCTGATGTGCCCCTGTGATGCCAGAAGCTATGTCACTAGTATTTTCAGATACCAGCAGGATCACCCAGTGCAGATGAGTTTCAGTAGAGCCTCCAGACTAAGACAGGCTCAGAAGAAAGGCCTGGTGATCCACTTCCCAAAACTGGGCATTGAACACCTTGTGGATCACAGCGGAATGTTATCTTGTAGCATGATGGCTAAGTGCTATGTCTGCTTACCAGAAGGCCAGCAGTTCAAATCCACGAGGTGCTCCTTGGAAACTTTATGAAACAGTTCTGCTCTGTCCTGTAGTGTCACTGTGAGTTGGAATCGACTCAGCGGCAGTGGGTTGTTCTTTTATACCACTAGTAGATTGAACCTCTTTGGTTGGAAGGCACTCAAAATACACAGTAGCTGCTTCAGTGACCTCAGACGTACTAGTAATGGTGACGATGGTGTAGGACTGAGCAACGTTTTGTTCTGTCTAAGGTCACCGTGACAACTACCAACGGATAAGAATATACTCAGCACCTCACTTGCCCCCGTCAGCCTCCTGCCCCACCAGGTTCTGACTTCCGTTGCGTGTCTGTCTCCTTTCCAGACAGAAGACTGAAGAAACTCTTAAAAGTTTAAAAAAAGAAAAGTGTAGATTACTCCTTACCAAAGCTGCTCAAGAAAATAAGCACCCTGATTAATGGGCTGTATCACTGTTAGGTAAATACCCTAAAGTGTTTTTGGAGAAGAGCTCTTTTTGGTCATAGTATTTTGGTTTGGAGGTGTGTGTTCTTGAATAGGTTTTATGGTTTTTATGCAGAGTGCTGATATGAAAAAAAAAAAATGTAGCACCCTCATGATAATTCATGCAGTATTTGGATGAGATGTGCTTTCTGCTCCTCGCCCTGATTTCCTGACTTTCTCCTTCCCCTGGTACTGTAGCCTCAAGCTTGGGCTTCTTCCCCATTTAATCGTTGATTAAGTACTTTATGTCCCAGTATGATTAGGGGACAGTTACTGTACGTGGCTTTGAATCTTGTGAGTGTCAGATGCTTTTTGTTAAGAGGGTTCTTTTTCTTATCATGCACAAATGGAGTAGTATCATCAGGCAAAATAAAGGTAGTCCCACAAATGTAGCTTTTTTTATAATCATTCTTTGCCTCCAAAGAGAACATGCCAGTTACAGGCTGATTGGGATCTATAAAGGTGGGATTGGGAATATTTGGGAGTTCTTTGGGTTGCAGGAAACCCTGTTGGCATAGTCAGTAAGGGCTGCATCTGCTAACCAAAGGGTCAGCCTTTTGAAACCTACCAGGCACTCCTTGGAAACTCTGTGGGGCAGTTCTGTTCTCACCTATAGGGTCACTATGCGTTGGAATCAACTTGATGACAGTGGGTCTGGTTTGGTTTTTTGGTTTTGCTTTCGAGAAACAAGAAGCCACCAGACTAAGAAGAATAAAAAAGTACAGTAGAGGCAGTGCTGGGGTTATCTCAGGACCCCAAGGCCAGCACCCAACTGGAAGTCATCAAGACCACAGGCGGCACTGGTGTGTTCTTTGTGCTTCCTGTGTCCCTCGTGGACATTTTGTTTCCCTGCAAATCAATTCTCCCTATCATTAGGGGGATGGTTATAGGCCATTGGGTCGATGTTGACTGACAGCAACCCCACGTGACATAGTGACATAGTAGAGCTGCCACATAAGGTTTTTTTTTGGCTATAATTGTTACGGAAGCAGATTGCCAGGCCTTTCTTCTCAGAACTCTGTTGGGTAGATTTGGACCACCAGCCTTTGGGTAGTTGGTGTTGTTCACTGTTGCTGAATTGATGCCAACTCATAGGGACGCCGTGTGACAGAGGAGAACTACCTTGTGGGGCTTTCCTGCTTGTGTAAGGGTTACAGCCCCAAATGGCTAGGTCTTTCTCTTGCGGAGCCTCTGGGTGGGTTTGCACTCCCAGTCCTTCAGTTTACAGCTGAGCGCTTGGCGGTGTGCACACTACCAGGGCTCCTAGTGCCAGGTAGTCTGTGTACTGTCCTCTGTAGGAGACAGGAGTGAAGGTGGATGGGCCATCTCAGTTCCCAAGAGCAGCAGGAATTTTGATAGAAGAAGTTATAGGACCATCTTGGCTAGGAGAATAGTGTCATGAAGTAGAAACGTGGCCATTAGGGGTCCTTTCCATTGTGAGTGGAATACCGAAGCACATCACACCCACTGCTGTTATGTCATTTCCAACTCATAGCGGCCCTATAGGACAGAGTAGAACTTCTCCATAGAGTTTCCATGGAGTGCCTGGAGGATTTGAACTGCTGACCATTTGAATAGTAGCTGTAGGACTTAACCACTATGCCACCAGGATTTCAATGAGTGGAGTAGACAGTGCATACAGGATTTTATTGGTATATTCTTTCAAAAGGGGCAGACTCCCACTTCTCATTCAGCCTTTGGGCCAGAACTGTGAATGCTGTGTCCCCGAGTGACACTGGGGACTGCAGGAGTGTGAGATACCAAAGAGAATCTCTAGTACTTCTCTGGATAAAAGAAATCAGTAATGTTGAAAAACTCCAGGGACTGTGTCTGCAGAACCAGCAGGCTTTCTGGTTCTTGACTTAGGTACTGATCTTTCCACTTGATAGATGAGGACACTGGGTGCTGGAAGTTGAAGTGCAGTGCTGCGGTAGTACAGCTGGACAGCACGAAGGTGGATTGTCTGGGCTGGCTGATTCTACAATGCAGAACCCAAGTCTGGCTGCTCCAGTGGGTGTGCTGGGTTCAGGTGGCATCTCCACAAGCTCTCACTGGCTGCCTGCTGGCTGCATCTCGAGAGTTGTTATTGGCTGCCAACAAGGTGGCCACCAACTTGGGGCGGCTGCCAACTTGGGGCAACACCGTGCACAGTAGGACTCAACTGTTGCTATCTGTAGGGTTTTCACTGGCTGACTTATGGAAAATGGATTGCCAGGCCTTTCTTCCTAGTCTGTCAACCTGTAAGCCCTGTTGAAATCTGCTCAGTGTTACAGCAACACCCAAGCCTCCACTGATGAGTGGTGGCTGCACTTGAGATGTATTGGCTAGGAATTGAACTCTGCTGTTGGTCTTTTTCTAGTGCATCTTATTGTCCAAAGAAATCATGATCCAAGTCCTGCTCATATCTGCAGTCGTCATTTGGGAGAGCAACCTGACAGATGTTTATCGAAAACAAGGACGTGTTCTCAGAGAGTCAGGGTTCCCATTAAAGGTCCTGCCTGTGTCAGCTGTAGCCAGCTCTGTTTGCCACTTCCTCTTCTTCCCGGGCTTGCTGAGGCGGATGGGGCTGTGCAGGTTCCTCAACAGGTCTCATTAGCTTTTTGATACTTACGTGCTACGTTGAGTCGATTCTGACTCATAGAGAGCCTATGGGTCAGAGTAGACCTGCCATATAGGGTTTCTAAGGAGCTTTGGGTGAATTCAAACTGCCAACCTTTTAGTAGCTGAGTTCTTACCCCGTGTGCCACACAGTGAGGGGCAGTGTCTGCACTTCAGAGTAGATACGTGGCCAGTTTTTTCTGAGAAAACAGAAGAATACACCATCATGAAAAAGCATTATCTCGAGGGTCAACTAGTCCTTTGGATATAGACCTAGGTTCAGATGACCTTTTCTGGACCTCAATTTCATCATCTAATGAAACGAGAATAATAATGCTGACCGTGGAGGGTTGTTGTGAGCCATAGAAGGAACACGTTTCAAGTTAGCAGTTCAAATCCTCCAGACATTCCTTGAAAACTCTGTGAGGCAAATCTGCTCTGACCTATAGGGTCCATATGAGTTGGAATCGACTCCACAGCAGGGGGCTTTGGCTTGAGCACAGGAAACTGCTTCTCACCTGTCAGTTTGTTTACAGTGGTTGCTTGTTTATTGCTCTGATTCTGGCAGCTGTGGCACCAGCATTTCAAATAACTGTAGAGTCACTATGGTGAACGGGTTTCAGTGGAACTTCTAGATGACAACAGAGCGATCTGCTTCCACCATTTAGCTCTTGAAAACACTGTGGATCCAGTGTAGTGCTGGGTGATGGGCCTTGTAGGATGAAGGGCACTCGGAAGAGCCAGTGGCCGCAGCAGTGGATTTGAGTATACTGGTTGTGGTGATGCTGGCACAGGACCAGGCAGTGTCTTGTCCTGTTCTCTGTGGGGTCACATGAGTCAGAGCCGACTTGACAGCAACTACAACACATCATAATTGTCATGGATTGAATTGTGTCCCCCCAGATAGATGTCCATGTGGCTAGGCCATGGTTCCCAGTGTTGTGTGATTGTCCACTGTTTTGTCATCTGATGTGATTTTCATATGTTGTGAATCCTGTCTCTGTTGAATTTGATGAGATGGGATTGGCAGCAGTCTTGTTAATAAGATTTAAAAGATTAGATTGTGTCTTGAGCGAGTGTCTTTTGAGATATAAAAGAGAGAAGAAAATGGAGAGATGTGGGAGGACTTTATACGAGCAACAAAGCAGCACCAGGAACAGAGTATGTCCTTTGGACCCAAGATCGCTGCACAGAGATGCTTCTGGTCCAAGGGAAGATTGATGACAGCAGCCTTCCTCCAGGGCTGACAGAGAAAGAAAACTTTTTCCTGAAGTTGGTTCCCTGAGTTTGGACTTCTGTCCTGCTAGATTTGACAGAGTTTCTGTTTGTTAAAGCTATCCTCTTGTCGTATTTCAGGTGTAGCAGCGCTAGATAACTAAGGCAGTTACAACATACCAACCAACCAACCCATTGCTGTTGAATTGATTTCAACTCGTAGTGACTCAGAAGGACAAAGTAGAACTGCCCCCTAGGGTTTTTAAGAAGCACCCGGTGGATTCCAACTGCTGACTTCTTGGTTAGCAGCCGTGGCTCGTAACTGCTAGTATACCAGGGCTTCTGTAAACAGGAGTTTCTAGTCTTGATATCATTACTGTTCTCATCACTCTGGCAAGGGCCAGACTGAAGACCTGACTCCTGAGGCCGTTGTTATTGGGTACCATCTAGCTGATTTTCAATTCACAGGGAACCCTGTGACACAGTAGCAATGCCCTGTAGGGTTCCCTAGGCTGTAATCACCGTAAAAACCAATCCCACGTCTTCCTCCCGCAGAGCCACTGGTTGGATTCAAACCAGCAACCTTTTGGTAAGCAGCTGAATGCTTAACTGTTGCATCAGCACGGACTGGACTCCGTGAAGCCCTTCCAGACGATGCAGTCTGGTTGGCAGACCCTCCCCATCCTTGCAAGAAAAGCTTAGCTGCGCCTACATTCATTTCGTTTGCCTTCCGCCTCTGTTGGCAAGACACAGTATCTAGTTCCCATCCAGTTTTCTGGCTTTGAAAAGGGAGAGTGGCTTGAAGGTACCCTACTTAAATTCTAAGTGAGAAGGCTGTTACAACCCTCTCCACTACCCGTCAGCAAGCAATCCAAGGGGCAGAAAATAGATCTTTCTCTCCAGATCCCTTAAAACTCAGCTTAGGAAATTCACAAAGGAAGATGGATGGACTGAAATAAGACTCTTAAAGAAGAGATGGAAACCTCCTAATTGATTCCCACATAGCTGTTGGTTATTTACAACTAGGAAAATTGTCTGTTTGGAGATAGCAATTCAGCCCTCGGTTCCGCTCGCTTGACAAGAAACATTGACTGCGCTGGGGAGGAGAAGATGGAGTGAATTACATCTGACTTGTTTAACACCCTCCTCATTCATGGATTTCTGCCTTTTTCCCCGGTTGATCCGTTCACAGTCTCCTTTTTAGTATGTAATTGTTCATTTTAAATTTTCATGTTTGCCGTAGCTGGGTGTATGTTAATTACCAGCAGTCTGTAATTACGTTGTCTCTCTGTCATTGCCGTGGAGGCGAGAGTAATAAGTGAAACTTCTTCCAATAGCAAGAATTTCAATTCATAGTCTCCCCACAAACCACTTAGAAATTGATACATCTCACTCACACTCTTGATGTAGTTGAGTAATGCTGTGTTATTGATATTCATGATCATCTTTTAAGCTCAGAAATGCCACTGCAGTCTGTGCTTAAAGATACTCAGTATTTGGGTTTAGTTATTCAGCCCACATTCATTTGGAGCTCAGCACCTCGTGTCTATTAAGTGCTTGAGATACAGCTCAGGAGAAAACAGACAAAAATTAAATACCCAGCAGTTGTCCATGTGGCTGCAACAACAGCTCAGGTGAGCCCTTAAAGCCGCTGTTGACTGATGGCAATGACTGTGTTTCTCCTAGGCTCCTGAACACCTGGCCACTTCCAGATCCGTACTGATAAGGCATATGGTAAGATGTTAGAAGCTGCAGGGATTTAAAGTGATTATTTCACATTAAAGTCACCCTGTATGATATAGGCAGCTGAGACATCCTTAGAGAGCATCACAATTTGAAGAGTATCAGATTAGTTCCAGATGTCCCTGGGGTCTCTGTGCAAATGAAATTAGAAATACATCTAATTGATCCCGTCAAGAAACAGCTATGACTGGGAGTCATGTCCTTGCTATGTGGGACCAGGTAAACACTGTGACCTGTTGATGCTGTCTGAAGCCACAGTTCCTTGGGTGGGAGATTCCAACATGTGAGGTTGTAACTGACCCCTGGGGATGATTCCCAAGGTTAGGCCCAGCACTGGAGGTGTGCACATGGAAGGGTGGAAAGAGCTCAAGGGAGAACTGGAAGCTGGAGGGTCATCAAGCCTGAAGCCAGAGGGGTTCCTGCATCTGGAGGATCTCCTCAGAGAAATCAGGGGAGCTTTAAAAACAGACAGAGTTGGTATTTGAATAGATTCAACTCATGACAACCGCATACACGTCAGAGTAGGACTACTCCATAGCATTTTCAGTTGGCTGATTTTTTTGGAAGCAAATAGCCAGGCCTTGCTTCTGAGGCACTCTCTGTGGGTTCAGACTTCCAACCTTTCAGTTCTTAGTCAAGTACTTAACCATTTGCACGACCCGAGGACTCCTTGGGGGAAGTTAGGCAGTTGGAAATACATGGCGAAAATGCACCAGAAACCTGACTGGGTGTCCTGTATCTATTCAGCAACTTTTAGTCCTCCCGGTATGCTAGAGTGTGGACAAGACAGAGGTGTTGTGTCAGTGGAGGGTACATTTCGCTGATGGGAAACAAGGCAGACAGATAATGTAAAAACAATTATGGGTGCTAGAAAGAATCACAAACCGGAGTAGAGGGGAAAGTAACTAATGTGCCGCTTCACTAGCCCCTTCAGTACTTTTGATGTCTTTATGTGCAGAGAAAGTGTTGAAGGTGGAGTCGTCGGCTTTTGGTTTTCGTTGTTTCTATTGTGCATGACGTGAAAGTTTACTAAGCAAACCAGTTTCCCGTTCAGTAGCACGTGTGTGAAGTGTTCTGTGACTTGGGTTTTGTTCCCTGCAACGTGCCAGCCCTCTGTTCACTTCCGTCCTAGCGTCCCTGTTCCCTTTCATGCTAAATTGCTCCTCCTTCCTGCCTTCTCGGTCTTGGCTTTGGGCAAATGTTGCTTTTTCAGTCTCATACAATTGCTTGTTCTATGGAGCACATCTCTCTCGGTGTTCTTGTTTACTGTATGGGCCTGGCTGAAGGGTAGTCTCTGGGAATGTCAGCTTTTTTTTTTAATCCTTTTGTTTGAAATCATGATAGACCAACATGCAGTTTGTAAGAAGTACTGCAGCGAGATCTTCCGGACTCTTCCTGATGTTCTCTGGTGACAATACTCTGCCCGCAGTAGCGTCGCGTCCAGGATGTAGCCATGATGAGAGTCAAGATACAGAGCATCGCCATCACCACAGGCCTCCTCCTGGTGCCTGTTGATAGCTGTACCTGTTTTGCTTTCGCCTCACCCCCCTGTGTTAGCCACTGGCCGCTGTCTTTTGCTTCTGTAGTTTGGTCATTTCTAGAATACTATATAAATGGAATCGTAGTGTTTTCAGCCATTTTCGACTGGCCCTTTTCACGAAGCATAATCCTCTGCAGGAGTCACGGGGTAGCTGCTTGTCTCAGTAGTTCGTTGTTTGTATTTCCAGGTAAGGGTCCGTGACACAGATACACCACAGCTTCTTTAACCAGTCACCCGTTAAGGGACTTACGTGTTTCTGGTTTGGCATTATTACAAGTAAGGCTTCTGTAAAAATCCGTGTAGATGTAAGTGTTTATTTCTCTGGCATAAAAGCCAAGATTGTGATCTCTGGGTCACAGGTGACTTGCTTGTGTCCTTTTGAAGAAACCATCAGGTTGCTGTCCTAGGTCAGTTTAAGGCATCAAGACACAATGCCTGGCCAGCAGGAAACAGGACTTCTCTGGGGATTTGCCCAGAGCCCACAGGCCAAGAATACTGGAGATTATTATAAGTGTCTCCAGGGGCTGGACAGTGTGAGTCTGGGGCGGGGGCTGCAGTGCTAGACCACCCCATCAAGGATAACTAAAGGCCTGCATTCTAATTAGCATATGCAATCTGGGGACAGATTTCCAGCAGTTCTTCCTTCTCTAGCTGGCAGGTACTACCTCCCCATGCCCCCTGGCAAGACTCTGAGCCTCTCTTAGGCAGCCATGCCTCACTGATGAAGGAGGCACTGGCCCCTGTTCTCAAAGGCTACTTCCAGTTCTCACCTTCAGTCACTCCTGTGACCGTCACCAGATTTTCAATAGGGATGGTTTGCAGGATGGCCCCTAGAGATGTGTGACTGTCCCTAGGAAAGGAACACATTACCCAGTGGACCTTGCTGAGCCTGGAACCGTGGATCCAGCCAGAAGTCCCCACTCTGAACTTAGGTCTGTGATCTGGAGCAAAAGACTGCTTCACCTTCCGGGCCGTCCATTTCTTCTCCTGGTAGAGGAGTGGATGCGCTCTGTGTTCCTTTCCTGTGCCTGCTCTATCAGCTCTTCCTGGTTTGTAGGTCAGTCATTCAAAAGAGGGCTCACAGGGCTCAAACCAGGGAGTCGTCAGGGCTGCCTTCCTTGTAGGAGACTCTAGGAGACAATCTGTTCTCTTGCCTTTTCCAGCATCTAAAAGTCTCCTGCACTTCCCTGGCTTGTGTTTTGCTTACTTCATCTTTGAAGACGGCAGCAGTGGAGTTCTGAGGGGCAGTCACTGACTTCCTTGCTTTACCTGTCAGGACCCTTGAGGTGACACTGGGCCCACGTGGATAATCCAGGTTCATCTTCTCATGTCAGGGTCAGCTGATGAGCAACATTGATTATGTGGGCAGCTGTGATTCCTCCTTGTCTTGGCATCTGATATTCACAGGTTCCAGAGGAGAGGACATGAGCATGTTTGGGATGCCATTGTTCTGCCCACCACACTAAGACCTGTCCCAGCTGAAGCACTGTGCCAAAACTGCTGTCCTCACGGTGATGCCAACTCATAGCAGCCCCACGGGTACCAGAGTACAGCTGTGTTCCCATGAGTTTTCAGTGGCTATAATCCTATAGAAGCTGATCACCAAGCCTTACTGCAGCAGCGCTATATGGATTCCAGTTTTTCACTTGGTAGCTGAGCTAAACATTTAATTTATGCTACTGTACAGTGCTGTTCACTTACAGGGCCGTTGTATAGTGCTGTGCATTCTACAGGGCTGTTGTGCAGGGCTGTACGTTGTATAGGGCTGTTGTGCAGGGCCATACATTGTACATGACCATTGTATGAGATCTAACAATTAAGTTCACGAACGCATCCTGGGGACAGTGCTACTTGCCCATTGCTGAACATCACTGCGGTCACCTTCAAAGTACTCTCCTTGGGAAGCACTGATGCCAGAACCTAGTGCACCCTTCTCAGCAATTTGGGAACTCGTTTTCTGGAATGGCCATCAGAGCTGTCATCGTATTACCCTTGATGTCCTAAATGTCATCAAAATGTCTTCCTTTCAATATTTCTTGTACCTTTGAGTAAAGAAAAACGTCACTAGGGGCTAAATCAGATGAGTGGGGGAGGTGTTCCAACGTAGTTATTTGTTTACTGGCTAAAAACTCCCTCACAGATGGTTAGACAGTTAAGTTGGTGAACTTGCCACTGTGCACAGTGGCCATTCCAGAAAGGGTTCCAAAATTGCTTTGAAGGGTGGGCTAGGCTGGCATTGGTGCATAGCTTCCCAACCGGAGCACTTCAAAGGTGACCATAGTGATATTCAGCAGTGAGCTATGTAGTACTCAGAGCAATTCAGTTCGCAGACTTAATTGTCAAACCTCATACAGTACCATACATTGTGCAGAGCCATTGTGTGATACTCAAGAAATGCCGTGGACTTGAGTTGGCAGCACCCAGCAACCATTTAGTCAGTTGTCACTGGTGCCGAGTTGTGTCCAGGATGTCCCTTGCACAGCTGCATTCTTGTTCTTTAAATGGTATGTGGTTACCTCTGAAGTTGCTGTATTTTCTGTACTTTCTTGTGGTTTCAAATAAATATGGCATGGGCTGGAGACCACAGAGAATGGGAGAGGGATATCCATAGGTCACAAGATTCTAACAGCCCCTGGTTCCAGAGGCCCCTCTCCATGGCAACATTTCCACAACATTCTCCTCTTATCTTCCTGTGGATTAGCTCGAGCAGGTATTTATCCAGTGCCTGTCATGGGCGCAGTGATTGAGTAAGAAACTGTCCGTGCTTTTGTCGCAAGAGAGCATAGTTCAAGGCATCATGTCACCAAGGAGCAGACAAAAAGCCCAAGAAGTCAGAGACAGGAGCCATCGCTTCCTGCTGGGGAGCTGGGGGGCTGGGGGGCCAGGAGGCTGTAGGAAGGGGTGGATTTGAGCTAGAGCCCACAGATTCAGCAGGCGCTCACTGGGTACGGGTAAGGTATCGCTGTGGCTGTGAGGACTGGGTGGGCGAAGATGGGGAACAGTGGCAGGCTCAAGGAGAGGGCGCAGGGACTCCAAGGCTTGACTGGGGAGAGAACTGCTTTCTTCTGCAGCACAAAGTTGCCTGATCCTTGAAAATAAGGATCTCCTCCCCACAAGATGTTCAGAGCCAAAATGCCTCTCCACTTAGGTGTTGCTTTGGTCTTGGCCTTGGCCTATTAGGGCCTCTGCGCATTAGAGGTTAGTCTTCTGTGTGGTCTAGGCTCTGCTCTGGGGGGATTGATTTGGAGTCTACAGAGACGGCCTCACTATGGTGGGGAGCTCGCGTGTACCTGTGATGTCACATGGATGGCTGAGGGGTGGTCTCTGTGGGGACATCAGATCATCACCGGGGTGCCGCTGGTATTTTGGCTGGTAGGCTGGGGACTCTGGAATAGACGTGAGGACAGAGGGGTCTAGGGAGACGGGCAGATGGGGGAGTGCAGCCACTGCTTGTGTCCTCCAGGGACTCCCATGGGCAGCTCGCTGATCATGATGCGTTTCCCATTAGAAAAGAGATTCTTGGACCTGCGTCCCAGGGGACTGTCCATACCAACTCATGGGAACCCTATTTGTGTCTGAGGAGAGCTGTGTTCCACAGGGTTTTCAACGGCTGATTTTTTTTTTTTTTTTTTTTTTTTTTTGGTGGTGGGGGGAAGAGATCACCGGGCCTTTCTTCCAAGGTGCCTCTGAATGGACTCCAGCCTCTGACCTTTTGAGTAGCAGCTGAGCACTTTAACCATTGCAGCACACAGGGGCTTCATCCAGTTGACTTAAGAGCTTATTTATTCCAGTCCTTCTCTTGACAGATGATGTACTGTCCCAGGGACATCGTGTGACTGGGCGAGAACTTGAACTTAACAGAGCGAGAACTTGAATTCTGATCTTAAATCTCACATCCAGACCTCTATTCCATGGCTTCTCAATTCTGTGGCTCTTGACTTCCGAGATGTGTCATTTGAGCGTGGCATTTTAGCTTAAACACTGTTAAACTATCCTGTGTTGACTAGAGAAGGGAACAGATTTTTACAAGAGTGAAAGGCAGAAGAGGAACATGTTGACCTTCAGGAAAGGGATTTGAAAGAATGATTACATTCCTCAGAGTTTTTTAAAACTATAAGCCCTGTGGATGTTAGGTTTTACTATGTGTCATTGCAGAAAAAATAATTTTCCCCTCAGTGGATGGGACATTGTAGCTCATAGCTGTATGCACTGAGGTATCACATTCCAGATATTGGAGGTCGTGGAATTTATCAAATCCGCAGGTGTCACGGGACCTGAGACCCTGAGTAACCCTTACCCGGACTCACCCGTCTTTCTGTGTGTCAAGTGGGACAGCTAATGTTGTTTCAATAGATTGCAGCTTTCCAGACTTGCTGTAAATCACAAGTGTGAAATGCTGGGTAGGTTCTTTACAGCCACAGCAGTGCATCCAGGGAATCTTGGTGACTTGAAATCAATATCTCCCTTAAAGGTTCCAAAGGATGGGATCGAAAAGGGCCATGGCTCATAGGAGCTTCCTTTGTGTTGGGTGTCCTCTGAAGTGATGTCTGTCCACGAGAGAAGAAAGGAAACTGGATGTGGAATCCTTTTGCTTGGCAGTGCTCAGTGGAAGGAAAGGGGTTTTTGTTAGGTCTTGTTGTTCTTATTGTTCCGTGGCTTCCTCCAACAAGTGCTGTCTGGCTTTCCGACGTCTCTCAGTACGAATGCTTCCTGTCTCGAGCCATCAGTGCACTGCCATTTGAAATGGCAGAAGTGGGTTTCGCAGTGTTAGGAAATCCTGGCTGCCAGGCCCAACCCTGGAGACCAACCACTTGGAGAATGCGACTCACCATGGTCTCTCTTCACTTGTGTTTTGTCGTGGGTGGCAGGTGTCCTGTCACTTTAACCAACAGTTGCCCTGACATAGGACCGCTTCCTCCAGACTGTGGAAAAAGCAGTGTTAGAGGAGTGCAAAACTTTTGTCCATGGTAAGTGGGATTAGTTAAACCAGAATTGAAAAATGGCTTGCACAACCCCGAGCAGCTCGTGTTACTTCTGAAAAGACGTGCTCGCTCAGCCCTCCTTGGCTAAGAGAAGTTCAAGTTGCATCAGGAACTTCGTTATATAATCCTTCCTGGTTATATAATTAAGGGTTCTGTTTTTTCTTGCCCTGGTTTACATTCATGCAAGCAAGGATAGACACAGCAACAGTTCACAGTCTCCTGGGGAAAAGCTGAGTCAGTCATTTGATGGAGTACGGAACCTCAGTCTGCTGATGGTCGTCGATACTGTCTGCTGGTGAACTGTGGGTGTGTAGGCATTTGGGGCTCGGCAAATAAGGAAATGAGTTCCAGGCTCATGTATCACCCTATAGATGAGCAGTTTGAAAGAACTCACCTCCAGGTACTGGATTATGGGAGCCTTCTGGTTTCTCTCCCACATGTGTAGCTAGCCAGAAACTGGGAGTCAGCCTAGACACACAAAGCATATTGAAGGAAGGATGTTTATGACTGGCATGAGGGAACTGCTATGGCTTTTTCCAGCCCTGACCCATATGTAGTTAAATGGGGGTGAGGGAGAACCTACTGGCATCGAGTCAGTTCTGACTCATAGCAACCCTATAGGACGGAGTTAGAACTGTTCCAGAGTTTCCAAGGAGTGCCTGGCAGATTGAAACCGCCAACGTTGTGGTTAGCAAACGTAGCACTCAACCACTGTGCCACCAGGGTTTCTCAGACACAGTTCGGAAACATAACCTTTCAGCAGGCAGCTTGGGGACTTCTCTTCACACTTGCTGCACAAGCCAGTTTACCAGTCTCTGAAATGGGGGCTGCTAACACGTGTTCCCACCTTGGCCCTTCCCAGCTCTTTCAAATGTAAATTCAGGGAGCCATGGTTTGCTCCCCTACCCAGCCCCCTGGCCAACTAATTTGAGCAGGTCTGTGCCCTTACTTCCTAGCCTGGCCTTGGAAAGATTAAAGAACAGATGGATACATCTGCCTGGTGCCTAGCTCAGAAGCATCATGAGGTAGACCAGTAGGACCCAGAGAACAGTATCAATTAGGCATTGAATTCTGTCCCCCAAAAAGATAACATCAAGGTCCCCAATCCTGGTACCTGTAACTGTGACCCATCTCTGAAAGTGGTATCAGTTAAGTCAACAAGAACTGCCAGAAAAACAAACAAATCTGTTTTGGAAGAAGTACAGCCAGAATGCTTCTTAGAAGCAAGAATGGTGAGGCTTCGTTTCACTTACTTTGGACATGTTTGGACACATTATTGGGAGGGACCAGTCCTTGGAGAAAGACACTGTGCTTGGTAGAGGGTCAGTGAAAAAGAAGACCCTCAGTGAGATGGATTGACACAGGGGTTGTGGGGATAGACTCAAACAGAACAATGGTGATAACAACTCAGGACTGCTCAGTGTTTTGTTTTGTGTTTTGTTTCGTTTTGTTGTGTTGTGTGTCGGATTGCTGTGAGTTGGCCACTAACCACAAGTTAGCATGAGGTCGTAGTGGAGTTGCGTGGGTCCTGATCCCATCTGAATGGTGTCCTGATGAAAGAAAGAAGACACAGTGGGAAGAGACCTTCTCCTAGAGCCTTCAGAGAGAAGGTGGCCCTGTTGACACCCTGAACACAGACTTCTGGCCTCTAGAGTGCCCCTGTTTTGTTAGCCACCCACTTTGTGGTACTTCATTACACAACTGTAATAAGGACTCTAACACAGTGTGCTGTAGGCAGCCATGCTTTTGCTAGGCCTTCTGTCTCCAGATGCAAAGGTCCTGTGTCTGCCCCTTCCAGGGCTCCATGGCCCAACCTTCTCTGAGTGGGACCTTCTGAAGAGTCACTGGTCCTCAGGGACCTGTGGCCTGTGTCTCCACTGTGCTGAGACAAAACTAGTCAGAAGAACTGAGGCGAGTACCCTGTCACCTTGAACTCTCTGCTTCGCCCACCAGGTGGATCAGACCCGCTCTCTACCTCTTCCCAACACCTTCACCTGGACCCTCTGCCCTCTCTGACTGTCCACCCTCCCTCTCTCCTGAGTTCCCCCTAGCTCCTGCTGCCTTCTCCTCTCCTCAGCCTGGGCTGCTCTTGACTCCCAGAATCCGCTGTGGCCACTGCCGCCAAGAGGCCATGCTGATGTTTCTTGCAGGAGAACAGAAATAGTAACCTGCAAATACTTCCTGAACAGCAAGTTCCAACACTACATGGGGTTGTGGGTAATTTCGATTTTCTCTTTTCTTTCTTTCTTTTTTCTGGGAGTCTCTGGCTGGTACAAACAATTATAGCACTTGGCTGCAAGCTGTAAAGTTGGAGGTTCAAGGCCACCCTGGAGCACCCCCGAAGGGAGACCTGGCGAGCTGCTTCCACAACCGCAGCCACTGACAGCCCTACAGAATGGGGTGCTACTCTGACACACCATGGGGTCACCATGAGTCAAAATGGACTCAAGAGCCACTGGAACTTGTTTTTCTAAATTTTCTGCAACGAACATGTACTCATTTTTTTTTAATTTGTTTATGACTGAGTGAAAATGTACATTCCCATATAAATTTCCATGCCCACCTGTATGCAGCTTCCACTGCTCTCCCTGCCCGGTGACAGCACACTATTCCTCTCTGCTTCGTACATGTCTCATCCTCCCAACAGCCTCCTTTCCCTTCCTCTCCACCCACTCTCCTTCCTCCAGCCAGAGGTCAGCAGGATATCCTATAGATGCATAGAACCATAAAGTGCATCCAATATATGGTCACTCTGCATTGCCAAGTCCAATCCATTCCTGTCCAAAGAGTGGGCCTTCATTATGATTTATGGGTAAGGGCAGCATCAGGGCCGGGGGCCATGCTCTCAGGGGAACCCTGAAACTGCTGGACCATCAGTTGAGGTCTTTTAGTAGAGATCTCAGGATGCACCCCTTTTTAGTCTTGTGTTACCAGTGAGACTCATCTCTGTGAACTGCATCGTGGCTATCACTGGTGGTGGCCAGGCACCATCCGGTTCTTCCGGTCCCAAGTCAATGTAGGCGCCCACTGATGTGGGTCTCTCTGTCTTCTGGGTTGTCTTTACCCCATGTCATTTTGGTCCTCGGTGAGCATCCGTTCCTGCTGAGTTGCGACCATTTGCCGTGCCATCGGGTGGCAACTTGGCAGCTTTTAGGACCCCAGGTGCCACTCACCGATGTGGGGTGCAGAGAGCCCTCTTGGAAAAATGCTAGTTGTGCCAGTTGGCCTCGATTTGGCCTAAGAGCATGGTCCCCTACCCCCTGCCCCAGCTACTCTATCCTTGCAATATTGGGTTAAAATGGAAGGAGTACTCAAGTTATGCTGAAGTCCGCTTAATGTTGTTCTTGTTTCTATGCTCACTTTTTTAATGGGGAGGAAAATTTGATTTAAAGTAACATTTTTTAGACAAAGGAAATAAAAACAAGTCATGTCTGGTATTCAGAGGAAGGGAGAAAAAGGTCACCCAAGATATATCAGTGCAAAAAAAATTAGACTGGCTAGCTATCGGTCGGAATCAACTCAATGGCAGTGCTCTGTTGTTTTTTTTAACCCCTCCTCCTCAAGACATGAGTGGCCTTTCACAGGTGGGTGGTGTGGTTCATTGTCGTCACTGTCCCCTGCATCAAGCCCTGATGCTTTTCTGGAGCTGCTGGGCCTGTGGTACTCAGTAGATACCGTGGGGATTTGTTACAGGCTTGTTGGGAGCTTCAAACGAGAAACTGGACGTATGAGAAGACTGCATAAGTAAAAACTATTATTTTCAGCAAAAGGAGAGAGCTTTCATCTGCCTTGGGAGACAAAGTAGAACATCGTTAAGAATGGGTGTACAGTTTAATGTAGAGAAGTTCTACTGTGTAAGAACTTGGGTTTGTTAAATATTTATTGGAGCCTGCCCTGTGCCCTAGGTGGTGACAGCAGATGATTTGCTAAGCTGAAAAGTTGGAATTTTGAGTCCACTCAGAGGTAACTCAGAAGAAAGGCCTGGTCATCCATGGCCAGAAAATCAGTCACTGAAAACCCTGTGCAGCACAGTTCCCCTGTGACACACATGGGGTCACCATGAGTTGGAGTCAACTTGGTGGCGACTGGATGCTGGTTACCACATGCTGGCACTGTTGTTGGTTATGAGATCCACTGCAAAGAAAAACCTGGAGTGCCGTTCCCATATGGAGCGCTGTGGGGAAGACACAAGAGAAATGATCAGTACAGCAAATAAACAGAAGCCACCACAGTAACAGTTGCTAACACTTAAGTAGTTCAAAGCATGAAAAGTCCTTTACCTATAATTAATTCTGTGACACCCTATAAAGTAGGTTATATTATTCACTCTATTGGAGAAAGTGCCCTACAGGGTGGTAGAGTGACTTGCCTGAGGTCACACAGCTAGTTGGCATCGGAACTGGACTTCAGTCACTGACCTTCATCTTAGAGGATGTTAGCAGGTGGTGAGGCTGTGGATAGAGCAGGGAAGGGACATCACCCGTCAAATGATGTTTTCTCAATGTCTGCTGTGCGCCTGGTACTGGGTTAGGGGCCTGGAAACAGAGAAGAAAACAAAAACACACTGCCGTCAAGTCGATTCTGACTCATCGCTGTCCTGTAGGAGGGGGCAGAGCTGCTCCCCAGAGCTTCCAGGGAGTGCCTGGTGGATTCCAATTGCCAGCCTTTTGGTTACCAGCCCCAAGCGTTAACCGCTGCACCGGCAGGGCAACAAAAGGGGCGTTACTCGTGCCCTGGAGGTGCGTGTGGTATGTAAGGAAGACAGAGACAGAAGGAGAGCAGTTAGCAAACCAAATGATAACCCAGCATTCACGTGGTAGTCTACACCAAGGAAAGTCTCTGGCGGTGTACTTGGCTAATGTACTCACTGCCAACCCGGAGACTGTTGGTTCTGGTTCACCTAGGTGTGCCACGGAAGAAAAGCCTGGCAGTGTCCTTCTGAAAAAGCAGACTTTGAAAGCCCTGTGGAGCACGGTTCTGCTCTGACACCCTTGCAGTCACCATGAATTAGAATCGACTGGATAGCTGCTTTTTTTTTATGCCAACATGTAGCGGAGGTCCTGGAATGACAAGCTGTGCGAACTGACTCAAGTAGCAGATCTAGGGCCAGTTGCTAAGCCTTGTGCGAAGGGAATTAGTGAGCCGTGGAAGCAGCAGAATGTCCTTATAGGCAGAGGGCTGAAGGTGGGGCGACTCTCGGGCAAGTGCAGCAGAAGGCAGATGGCTAGATGGAAGGACTGAGCAGGGCCTGAGGGGAAGAGGACTCACCAATGAGTTTGGCTGCCCTCCTTGGTTTTAGGCCCAGTGTGGGAAAGCATTTGTTGCTGTTACACTTTTGCTTTAGACAAATGAATTCATGGCATCACCCGCTTTGCGCTCTTCCTAAGGCCATTCATTCATGGCCTTCTGACTGCGCTCACTACAGGGCTTCTAAACCTGAGAGGCATTAGAGACATTTGCTACTTTGATTCAAATCGAGGCACAGGACTGGGGATCCCAGGGCTGTCCTGAGCTGATC
This sequence comes from Heterohyrax brucei, assembly GCA_028571685.1. Lineage (NCBI taxonomy): Eukaryota > Metazoa > Chordata > Mammalia > Hyracoidea > Procaviidae > Heterohyrax > Heterohyrax brucei. The sequence goes on along the minus strand of CM053151.1, from coordinate 111,939,342 downwards.
AGCAGAGAGCCCGTTCAGTTTCTCAGCTCAGGGTGCCTTCTGTGGCAGCTGCTCATGCCCTTAAGGGGCATCCCCACTTCCTTTCATTTCTGTGGGGCTCACTGCATGTCACTCAGCAATAATGCATTGCACCCCAGTTCCTGGACCCAGCCCTGGGCATGCTATCCACCCCAGCCTGACAAAGGGTGGCCCAGGAGCGACTTGTGTCTGCTGAAGCAAAGCTGTTGGGAGTTCTTCTCGTGACCAGACAGCAGCACAGTTACCCCTACATTCAATCCTCCTGCTACTAGGGGGCTGTCGCAGTATGTGCTCAGATGAGAACAGATTCCACATGCCCTTTGGGAAACTGGTTTTGTCGTTGCTGTTGTTTTTTTCTATTGCTTTAGGGATCTCATGGCCAACAGCATAGAAGGTTGCCAGCTGAGCTGTCCTAATCCTAAGGAACTTCATAAATGCGCTTATGCAGAAGGGTTTGGTGGTGGTGGTGGGTGGTTGGGTGGTGGAAGGGCTGTGTTTGTTTCTGTGCTTCTGTTGTCCTACCAAATCTGTGGCTAAATTCTGAATCGTCTTCAGTATTGCTTGGAATTTGGGTGAAAAATATTGTCATGGGACAACTTCCATCTCCTCTGGTTTGGTTCCTGTGTTGATGACTTTGCTTATTTGATTCTCAGCCAATGCATCTTCTGCCCAGCCACCACTCGACTGTCACTGGAGGCTTGTGGGTTGTTATAGGTTTCAGCAGTTTCTGGACTCAAGCCGGATTAGAAAGAAAGGCTTGATGGTTGACTTCTGAAATCAGCTCAGGGAAGCTCTACGGACCACAGTGGGCTGATCCACAGCCAGTGGTGGAGATTGTGTAGGACTGGGTAGCATTTCATTTTGCTATGCACAGGCTCACCACAAGTCTGGGCCAACCCAGCAGTAAGCGACCAGATGCCTTTTCCTGCAGACTTGAGAGTGAGAGCGTGGCTTCCAGTGTTAACATGCTGCCCATAGATCAGGACTTCTTTCCCTTGTTTGGGGCAGTTGAATGACTTGCCTTTCTGAGGACAGTGGTGGTGATTTTAAGGTGCTCATCACAAGACTTCGCATGAATACCATGTCAGTTAGCACTAAAGTAACCAGTGTTACAGTTGAAAAAGCCAGACTTGGAAGAATGAAGGGACTTCCTCCCATGAACACAGCTAGAAAACCTAGAACAGGACCTCAACCCAGAAATCGTTATTGTGGTTTGTTTTCTTCCCAGTATATCACCCCAAAGAATCATGGGATTAGAAATTAGATTTCTTCCTGGTGTTATTTATATTCGTTCTGGACAAGTTCTCTTTTGTGAGGAATTAACTGAGCCTATCTTCTTAAATGTTTCCTTTTTAAAACATTTAATGTTCCTTCAAGCCATGCATTTGTTGTTGTTCCTATAATTAAGTTAGAAGAGGCAGGAATGAAGATCTTCCTTTAACAAAATAAGAAATTGCCTTTTCTTTATGTTTTTTCTCTAAACAAGTTATAGGTGTTATTTTAAAATGGTGGCTCTAATCTACAGATTAAGAATGGAATACGTTATTTAAATTCAGTTTAAGAACAATGACATGAGCTAACTCCGTATTTATGGACTTGACCTTGTTAGTTTCCCAGACATTACCAGGTGTTGCAGTAGACTTTATTGACTTAACAACAAGAAAAGTTTGTAACCTGATGTCCTGGAGCGTCTTGGAGGCTCATTGATGAGTATTAGAGGGCTTGGAGAATCTGTGGGGTTATATTCAAAACAAACACGTGTTTCACTAAGCATTTCTGATTAGAAGTTCCGTCTTTTTCATCAGCATCTCAGATGGCACCACCACAGCATTAGTTTTCTAGGTCGTGCAGCAAATTATTACCAATAGCAAGTTAAAACGGCACACCTTTATTATCTCAGTGTCTGAGGTCAGGTGTCCAGGACCAAGTTAGCTGGGTCCCCAGCTCAGGGTGTCACAAGGTTGGAAACCAGTGTGTCCTGGGCTGCCTTCCTTGTTGGGGTTCAGGTCCTCTTCAGGCTCCCATCGTTGTTGCAGAATTTAATTCCTTACAGTTGTAGGAGTGACTTCCCTTTTTCCTGCTGGCTGTCAAGTTGCCCTAATAGCCCATCTTATACCATGGCAGCTGGAGAATCTTATTTTCAGTCAAGTAAGACCAAAAAAACCCAAACCTATTGTTGTCGAGTCGATTCTGACTCGGAGTAACCCAGTAAGACAGTAGAGTTGCCCCATGGAGTTTCTAAGGAACAGCTGATGGATTCAAACTACTGACTTTTTGATTAGCAACCATAGCTCTTAAGCAGTACGCCACCAGGGCCTGGTAAGACAGAGCTTTATGTAACATGATATCATCACCGGAATGCTTTCCCATTACCTTTGCCATTGTTCTCTGAGCTACAATGAGTCACAGTTTATATCTGCACTGAAGGGGAAGGGGGGAGATGACGCAGGATGACCCACTGGGGGTCATCTTAGTGTCTCTTTGCCACCGTCTCCTCCTAGAAGTCAAGTAGGACCACTTATCTGGTTATAACACATCCATAGGAAGGAACCTAGTAGAACCAAATGGGAAAAAGATGATCACTCTTATTTTCTCTGGGTGGACTAAGTGCCACAACTAGAGTCCAGCTGGTAAAATGTTAAAGGAGAGAAGAAAGCCTATTCTAGGTTGTTGGGAACAAGATCCCCAGTAAACACCCTGTTAAGGGCTTATGTCAATATTGCGGGTACACTCAGTCTATTTTTTGAGACGTACGAAATTGTGGTTTGGGCAAGTGGGAGTAAGCCAGACCCCAAAACAGTTTAAAACTCTTCATTCTTGGGTACCAAAATGTTGACTGAGATCATTCTCATTTTACTTTTGAATATAATTAGGGGCTTTATAAAGAAACTTGGAAATTGAATGTGAGTTGGTCTGTGGTAGAATTTAATGGCGTATTCCCCAAATTACATTTTCTTCTGGCTCTGTTTACTTACTGAAGAATCAGTTGAAACAATCTAGGTAGTCCTGCTGTTTCAGCAAATAAATAAAGTCTCACTGATGGAGTGACAGTCTGGGGCAACTAGATTTCCCTCCCCGTCCCTTCAAAATCCTTTGGTCGTTTCCTATTTACTTACTAGGTGGTATGTGGGACATAGAACCTTGCCTGGATTTTGTCTCAGGTTTCTGAGAATAGCCCTTGGAAATTGCCGAGAATCCAGGGGGGCGGTCCTTGTTTTTGCAAATACCGAGGCGAGTAGGGGCTCTAACAGTTTACCAAGGCCCATACTTGGTAAACTGACTTCAGGGATGGAGGGGATCATGATTCAGTCCTGAATGTTCATTAATTGGCTCCGTCCTAACTATGCATTAAGGCCCCAGCCATGTGTCTTCACTGAGGTGCCGGTGTCTTAAGGGATCCTGGACCAAGGAGCTCCCTCTGTGGGCCTCCAGGAGATGGTGGCATGTTCCTGGGTACAGTGGAGACACTATGCTGAGAACTCTGGCAGACTTGCATGCTACATCTGTGCCTGTATTCTTGCTGGTTATAGTAAAGAGGCAACAGAGATAGGTGATACCAAAACGCGTTGCCGTCAAGTCTGTTCTGACTCATAGCAACCCTATAGGACAGAGTAGAACTGTCCCATAGAGTTTCCAAGGAGTACCTGGCAGGTTTGACGTGCCAGCCTTTTGGTGAGCAGTCATGACACTTAACCACCATGCCACCAGGGTTTCCAAGATAGATGATAGTCTCCACAGTCTCTCTGAGCTGTTACAGAGAATTAACCAACCCACAAGGGGCAATGGGATCCTGACTTAGCTTAGTCAGGTGGCAGAGGAAGGCTGCAGGGGCAGTTGGCAAAGAAGAACAGAGTCCTAGCTTGTGACCCAGCCCCAAGAGGCTAGAAGAAAGGAGAGGGGCTGGTTAGTGTAAAGTGCAGGGAGTTGGTTGTGCAGAGTCCCGAACCTAACAGCTGTTACCCAGTAACCTGTCCCATCCCAGACCACCAGGGATATTTTGACTCAACTCTGCATGGTTAGGATGAGAGACAAAGTGTCACAGAAGAAGTAGCTGGTGATGTGGAAAGGTAAAGCTTATATCCATTTCCAGGTGGATATTGGATTCGTGCTGATGTTTGCCACAGCATGATGAAGGTAAAGTTTGCCCACCTAGCCCCTTTGACAGCCTGGCAGAAGGGCATCCTTCTATTTTGGGCCATAGAAATAGAACAACTCTCATTCTGTACCTGAAATTGGGCAGTCAGTCATAAGCTAGTTCTGGAAACCCTGAGGGCATGGTAGTTACGTGCTGTGTCTCCAACCAAAAGGTCAGCAGCTCATATCCTTCAGGCACTCCTTGGAAACTCTATGGGGCAGTTCTACTCTAACCTACAGAGTTGCTGTGAGTCGGAATCAGCTCGACAACGGTGGCCATGGTTTCTTTTTGGGCTTTTAAACTGGTTGTGGACCCTTGCACGGGTAGATAAAGTTACTTAATTACCAGGGTCACTTGTAAGGTTGGGCAGTGGAGATCCAAAGGCATGAAAGAAGCGGAAAGAATTCTGAGCAAAGCTGTCCCCACCCAAAACTGCCGTCAAGTCGGTCAGACTCAAAGCAACCCTAGAGGTTGCGGTAGAACTGCCCCATAGAGTTTCCAAGGAGCGCCTGGCGTATTTGAACTGCTGACCTTTTGGTTAGCAGATGCAGCACTTAACCCACTGCACCGTCAGCTGTCCCACCATTCATGAAATAAACTCTTTAAGAGAGCCGTGTGGCCTGTCCCTCGCATCGGCTCCGACTCATGACAGCCTTACCTGTAGCAGAACCAAGCGCTGCCCAGCCCTGGGCCACGCTCACAGTCACTGATCTATCTGAGTCTGTGTTCGCAGCGGTGGGGTCAGTCCAGCTAACTGAGAGCTTTTTCCCTCCTGGTCTCTGACTCTCTGCTTTACCAAACCTGACATCCCTTCCTAGTGATTGGCCTTTCCTAATGATGTGTCCAAAAGAAGCAAAGTGAAGTCTCTTCATCTTGGTTTCTAAGGAGCGTTCTGGCTGTATTTTTGCTGAGAGCTATTTGTTTGTTCTTAGGGGCGTCAACAGTAGAATCCAGTGTTCTTCGCCAACACCGCAACTCCAGTGCATCAGTTCTTCTGTCTTCCTTTTTCGGTATCTTTTACTTTGTACATAATCCTAATGGATCTTTAAAATCTGGCTTTTCAGTTCCCAGTATAACAGGAGCATGAATATGTATATAAGCAAGTAATTTGAAAAGGGAATCAGACAAAATCAGGGCACCAGGTGACGGCAAGGGGAGGTGGAGTGGGAACCTCGTAAACCTTAAAAAGCAAATTCCCAAGCAGGTCCAGTTCAAATATTACTTCTGTTGTGATGACTCCATTAATATCCTTTCTCTGAAATCTGACAGCACTCTGGGTCTTGGTTATTCTCTCACCTGATTCCTGATACAGCAGTGATTTGTGTACATACGTTAGTGTCCTCTACCAAATGGTTATAAGACCCCTTAGATGGACGTAAAAGCCTGAACATACCCAGCTGTGCCTAGCACAGGTGTGTCAATAGATTCTTAGAGAAAACAGAATGACTGAAAAAGAATGTGACCTAGGAGTGGAATTTCAAAGATTATTCTGCTGTTCACTTTTTAAAATTATTTTATTGGCATTATGAAACCTAAACGCTTACGTTTCCTTAATCTTTGAAGAGCTGTCCGCAGATTTACTTGTTTTATTTGTAAGCATAGTCAATTTCAGCAATCGCTTTTAAGGGAGCCTTTTATTAATCTTTGGTCTGATTTGCAAACTTAGTTAATTAAACTCCTTTAAACATTTTAAACTGCATTATAAAGGAAATCGAACCTATTAAATTTGTAAGAACTCTATTGCCTGACTCAACAAACAAGCTTCCCAGAACACTTGAGCCGTTCTTATAAATCTAATTAAACTTCGTTACACCTTACAGTCTTCTGAGTGTTTTTTTATGCTGTATATAAGGTTTTGACTGAAAAATCAAAGTCTACATCTGTTATTTAACTCTACATTTTAAGTTGATACTTTAAGGCCGGTCTATTATGCTAATAGACCAATTCTCGTTTTAACAATTTACGATGCCAAGTCTGCATTATTTTCTTATAAAGTATTGAACTCCAAGGATTTACTTTTCTTATACATTTCAGTGCTTTATGTTAAATCTTCCTAAGTTTAAAAGATACCCTTCCAAATTGCCCAAGAAGAGAAAGATTGAGCGCAGTGTCTCTCTCTGTCCTTCAGTCACATCCGTACTTGAGGAATCTAGAAACTTCTATTCCCCAGCATCCAGTGCTTTGCCCTCCTGCCTCCCACTGTGCAGCTGGAAAATTGCCTCCTATCTCCTAAAGGGCCTAGCTGGTGCTTTGAGAAAGTCTGAGTGGTTTGAAGCTTCTGGAGAATGTCCAGGAGCAGAGTTAAACCTTCCAGATTTATAAATTCTGTGTATTCTGTAGAAGTTCCTAAAGATGACCAAACAAGCCCCTTCTCAACTACTAGCGCTTGTCTCCCAGGAGAACCTCATCATCATTTTAACGGCTGCCTTTGAGACCGGGCAGAGAGGTCTGCCCACGGAAACCACGGCCAGTGGGCCTTACCCTGGTGTTCCGCCCGCTTCCCACTGCAGCCTGCACTTCAGGACCACGTCTCAGCATCCCTCATTTCCTTTCCTGTCCGAGTCTTGTGTTCTCTGTAGTCGCACAGAAAACCAGTTCGCAGGCCCACGTCTCAGAGGTTGAACTCAGTCTGGGCTTTGTTGAATTTAGTCGTTGCTGCTGCTGCTGCTGCTGCTGTCCAGCAAGCCCGGCACCAACTCCACCATGGTGCACTCACACCCTTACTCAAAAGTATACGGTCGTTAAACTCTGAAAATGTCGAACCAGTACACAAATCTGGACTTCCACTCACATTTGTAAAAATTGTTCCCGTATCCACAGTACAACAGTAGGTCTCCCTTTCCCGGGAGCACTAGAGGAAGGGAAGTGACGAGAAAGGAGAGGAAATGGACTGTTTGGTTTTGCCTCTGTGAACAACTAACTGCCTGCTTTGCTGTAAGACCCAAAGAGCTGGATGGCGCCTGGTAATCGTCACTGAATGTTGTAATCCTGATCAAAAGAGAGAAAATGCAGAACGGAGTTGAAAAACCCAGACTTTCCGGGGCCATGGGAGCTAGATAAATCCCCAAAACTGTTGCCCTGAAATTATCTTTGAACCTTAAGCCAGCAATATCTCCTCAAGTCTTAAAGTAGTAGTTTAACTTAACCAGTGAAGATATCTGCCTTGAAAATTGTGCCTTCCTTTATTTATAATATGATAGTTAAGGAAACCCCAGTGGTGTAGTGGTTCAGTGCTACGGCTGCTAACCAGACCAGCAGTTCACGTCCACCAGATGTTACTTGGAAACTCTATGGGGCAGTTCTGCTCTGTCTGTAGGGTCACCATGAGTCAGAATGGACTTGATGGCATTAGGTTTGATTTGGTTTTTTATGGTAGTTAAACAGTCTAGCTGCTAACCAGAGGTTAGCAGTTTGGAAACCTTTATGGGACAGTTCTGTTCTGTCCTGTTAGGGTCAGTATGAGACAGAATTGACTCAGTCGCTATGGGTGTTTCTTTTTTGTTGTTGTTGTTTAATGTTGGGTCAAATTGACAACAGCGACTCGAAACGTTAGATAGGACACTTAGGGGTAGTGACGTTGTGTTAATGGAGAAGGAACAGTTCAGGAAAGGACTGTGAGAAATGGATACATAACTCAAGAATCTAGTGTCACTGAACTGTACATGTAGAAAATATTGAATTGGTATGTTCTCTGCTGTGTGTATTCTCAGTAAGAGCAATGAAAAATAAATTTGTGTGTGTGTAAGTATAAATTTTGGCCCAGACTGTTTATAATTGCTTCCATTTTCAAAAGGAAAGGAAGCTGATTATTCCACTTAGGAAATGAGGGCATCATCTCAGATAATTTTGGGAATTGCCACAAATTGAATTTATGGGAGGAGGGGTTATCTTCCCAGCTTGCTGGGATTTTTTCACCACCAGAGAAATCCCCACTCAGTTGAGGTCTGATGTGTCTGAGGATAACTGGGTGGAGTTCCTTTTTATAGTCACCTTATAAACACAGCCACAACTTAATAAGGAATGTGTCCCATGGCCTCCATTGCTTAGAGTCAAAGCAAACATTACCTGATCCTTCTGTCCACTGGAAGAAGTCTGCATTCCCTGCCCTCTGGCTAGCACTAGACTGAATTTTTTCTTTTCTTTTTTTTTTTTTTTTTGAAGTTTGTGTTTTAGCATATGCAGATATCCTTTAACTAGAGTCCAAGCTTTGACACTGGATGAGTCTTGCATTATCTTCATTTCCTGTGGTGTGCAACCAGGCAACAGTCGCTAAAAATGAGCCAGGGGGGCTTCAGCAGTAGCCAACTCCTTGGATAGAGCTCCCAAGCCAGCAGTGGGCCACACAGGCAATTCCACAAGTGACGGGAGCCCCAAAGAACTTCCTGTGTCGCAGCCCTGTCTGGTGATTGGTTTCCATGGTGACAGGTCCTTAGGAAAAGATCTTTTAGACTGGGCATGGCATAATATGATTTTTTTTTTTTTAAGAAGTGTTTTAAAGTGAAAAAGTAGATCTTTAAAGAGGCTGTGCCTCATGAAGTTCACAGAGTGGCACAGTTTGCCCATGGCTGCCAGCCAAAGTAGAGTCCTCGAGGTACAGTTGTTCAGTGTCCACTGCTAACCCAGAGGTCCACAGCTGGATCCACCAGCCGCTCCCTGGAAAACCCTAAGAGGTAGTTCTGCTCTGTCCTGTAGGGTTCTTTGAGTAGAAATCAACTCAGAGTAATGGATGTGGTCTTTAGTGGAACTAACCCAAAAGTTGGCGGTTCAAATCCACACAGCATCCCCATGGAAGGGAGGCCTCGCATTTTACTTATTTCAGCCTGCAGCCGTGGAAAACCTGTGGAGCAGCTGTACTCTGGAATTGCCAAATGAACTCAACAGTGGGCTTTGCATCAGGTGGTAGAGCATTCTCTTAAAGGGAACACTTTGTTTCCCCCAAAATGTCAGCTACGGGAGTTCTTGCTGTGTGAGATAAACATTTGTCAAACTTCAGGCAAAGGCCCTTGATCCAGAGAGGAAGTTGGAGAAAACAAGTTCTTTATAACTGTGTGGAAGCAGAATATAAGAATAATAACAGCCTGGTTGTCATTTACTTGTTATAAAATTTTAAAGGATTTACAGAGCTTTGTGGCTTTTGCTACATATATCATGAAGCTGTATCCAAAGGTTATATCTGATACGGTGTGGGGTGTAACGCATGGGGAGTGATAACAGACTTTAAAAGAGAGAGAGATACTAGGGGTGGCTTTTAAGTACAGTGTGGCATTTCCTTTTCTGCCATGGTGATACATGATATAATGCTCTGTGGTGTGCAAAATGTTACTGGTTGCCATAGCAATAAAACACCCTCCTGGAGAAAGGAGGAAACTAGCATTCGTTGCTAGAATAGAACCTTAGTTAGAACAAAGTAATGGCTGTTAGCATGGTACTTATTGTCAAATAGTAAAATCCAAGCTACATTTTTTTCTTGGTAATAACGTCAGGTGCCACGGACACCATTCTAGGGTATGTATGAGAAGCGCCGCCTTCTATCTGTTGCTCCTGCAGCTGGTCACTGTAAACACAGAGTTGGAGTTACATGCATCCCTGAACTTGGCTTCCAGCATGCTGGCCCGACTCCCTAAACACCAGGGCTTGAAACACCTTCTCCATCACCAAAAAAGCCAACCCGGTTACCGACAAGCCGATTCTGACTCCCGGCAACCCTGTGGCGTAGAGTAGAACCACCCCGTGAGGTTTGCAAGGCTGTGATGTTTATGGAAGCACACTGCCGCATCTTCCTCCAGAGTAGTGACCGTGGAGGTCAAATGGCCAACCTTTCGGTTAGCACGGAGTGCTTAACTGCTGCATCACCAGGGTCCTTATACCTCCTCCGCAGAGCCCTGAGGAACCCTGTGTCACAGCCCCGTCCAGTGGTTGGTTTCCATAGTGATAGGTCCACAGTGTCATTTCTCCTTGCTGTCAAGGTTGCCTTCTGGGGTCATTTTCAGTTGTCGTTGTATCATGTTAGACGTCGGTGAACCGCTGCTTCTAGTGTTGATGTTAGCTGTCACTAAGTCGGCCGACTCCTGGCGTCCTCATGTATACAGAAGGAAGCATCACCTAGTCCTACACCCGCTTTGTGACCATTGGTATGTGACACTGTCGCGTTCATCATCTGAGTGTATCTCATCCCTTCCTTCGCGCACCTGCCTCTCTACCAGACTTGATATCCTTCTCTAGCAGTTGGTCCCTCCCGATGACCTGGCCAAAATAAGCAGCTGGAAGTGTCTGACAATATTCTGGGATTCATAGGGCTTTCGTTAGGAGCTGGTTTTTAGAAGCAGATCACCAGGTCTTTCTTCCTAGTCTGTCTGAGGCCAGCAGCTCCGCTGAAACGTCTCCAGCACTGGTAACTGTGCCAGTATCGGAGACCCCAGTCCCATAGCTTCCAGGGGCACAGCAGCGGCAGCCTAGCACTGACTGACCAATGGGTGGTGGGCCCTTCTAGGAAAAGTGTCTAAACTGAAGGTACTCTGCTTTCTGATGGCTCTCACTCTGAAGACAGTCACCTTCTGGCCAAGTCTGAAATGTATCTGTCCTGTCTTTCAAAGCCTGTGCTTGAATGTAGGGACTGATGGGCATTTGTCTGGTACAACCAGTGATGCTCACTTGCCCGGGTAGGTAAGCCCCAGAGGACTCCAAGGGGCTGAGTCCAGCAGTACCCAGTAATCTGGCCCAGTCACAGCTGCGGCCCTCCTCCTGGACATCCTGCCGTGGTTTGGGGGGACAGACGGCATGGCCAGGCAGGTCATGTCTGTGTCCGTTGTTGTTGTTAGATGCCATCGAGTCAGTTCCAACCCGTAGTGACCCTATGAGCAACAGAACAAAACACTGCCCGGTCTTGTGCCTTGTCCACAATCGTTTTTATGCTTAAGCCCATTGTTGTGGCCACTGTGTCAGTCCATCTTGTCGAGGGTCTTCCTCTTTTTCACTGACTCTCCATTCAACCAAACGTGATGTCCTTCTCCAGGGACTGATCCTTCCTGACAACATGTCCAGAGTAGTTAAGACACAGTCTCACCGTCTTGCATCCAAGGAACACTTTGGTTGTACTTCTTCCAGACAGATCTATGTGCTCTTTTGGCTGTCCCTGATACATTCAGTGTCCTTCTCCAACACCACAATTCAAAGGCATCAGTTCTTCTCTGTCTTCTTTGTTCACTGTCCGGTTTTTGTTCACTGAGAATACCATGGCTTCGGTCAGGCACACTTTAGTCTTTAAGATGACGTCTTTACTTTTCAGTACTTTAAAGAGGTCCTTTGCAGCAGGTTTTCCCAGTGTACTGTGTATCTATACAGCCCCAAAGAAGCTATCACACCCTGTGAAAGCTAGTACAGGCCAAGATTTACTGAGAAAAGCAGGTTGCAAAATAGTGTACATCACCATTTATATAAAACACCAACTCAGGAGCACTATAGGATTTTGAAAGCTGGAGATGCTAGCCTGCATAGAAAAGCTACACACCAGGCTTGTGGGTGAGATTGCCTCCAGGGAAAGGCTGGGGCAATAGGACTGCAGAGCTTTTTTTTGATGACCTAATTTTTCAAATAGGGAACTGCATTCTGGGGTTGGAGTCTGTCGGTGGTGCGAACAGCTACTGTCGTCAGCTATTAACCAAGAGGCAGCTCGAAAGAAACACCTGGCAACCTGTTCCCCAAAAATCAGCCATTGAAAACATACAAGGTGCAGTTGTCTCTGGCACACATGGAGTCACCGTGAGTCAGAGCTGACTTGAGGTTAAGTGACTTTTATCCTGTTATTAACTGTATGAACAAAAGCCAAGTTAAAAAACAAAGGTTCCTTGACTTGCCCAAGATAGAATGCATTGAGTTAGTTGCAACAGTGAGTCTGAGGCCAGTGAAGGGCCCTGGCCCCGTCTTCACCCAGGCACAGCACAAATAGGTGGGAGCACAGGAAGGTAGGGTACAGTGGAGGGTATTCCTGACTGGCTTCCGAGCCCACTCTTCATTGCCAAGGAATCCCAGGCACCATCAAAATGTCAATGAGTTAAATAGGGCTTTGCTAAATGAGTGTGTGTTTTTCAAAAAAGCCTTCAATTTCTAATGGCATTAGTATTCCAAGCAGCTGAATCCCAGGCTGGAGAAAGGTACAAATGATGATTGCTCATTAGCAAATAGAATACAGATGTTAGGTTGATTTTTGCCTGAGTGCACCGGCACCTTGGGGAGCCTCCGCGTTGTGAGCCAGGCCCAGCAGCAACACTGTGAGCAGACGCCACGGGGAGGGCTGTCGCAGTCGGGGGAGAGGAAGCAGGCTACCTGAAAGCCTGCACGGGCTGCAGCTTGTCATTGACTTTGGTGTTTGCTGGGACTGATCTGTGTTGGAAATGGGAAGCTAACCTAGCTGATATTTTTTAAATATTGAAGTGTTTTCTTAATGTTACCTAGGTATTTTTACTTAATTCTTAACAATTTCTCTATGAAAGAGGTGGCCTGGTCCCTTCTAGGGAAAACAAGCTCAGAAAGGCAGAGCAGCTTGGTCAAAGATATATAGCAACTGAATAAAGACGGCTCTGGAACCCAGACACTTTGGTGCCTTTCTTGTTACTACATTGGTACTCAGCCGGGTGCAAGGGAGCAGAGAAGAAACACATCAAGACATTTTGCAGTCTCACACAAGCGTGGTTTCCTGAAAACATCTGCTCTGTTTTTGTGCAACTCCCAACATGCACACATCCCATTTGCCCAGGATCTGTGTAAAAAAATAAACTAAGGAATTCTCTGAAATAAAATCAGTGTGGTACGATGTAGACTGGGGCAAGGAGAGATACGAAAAACAGTAAAATGCTGATTCAATGCTCCTTGCCCTCAAGAAGCATCCTCCCAGCTGGAGGGGCAATAAAGATGGGAAAGCCAAGAGTCATGGAAGGTTTTGATGACAGTTCCACTCAATACTGGACAGTGTTCAGAAGATTTTCTTAAGAGTGGATACAGTTTCTGAGGAAGATGCCCATTACGACCAAGTTGATTCTGACTCATAACAACCCTATAGGACAAGGTAGAATTTCTTCGTTAAGGTTCCCAAGACTGTAGTCTTCACAGAAGCAGGTTATCATCACATGAGCCCTCCCACAGTGTAGTTGGTGGGTTGAAACCGCCAACCACCTGCTTAGCAGCTGAGCTCTTAACCTTAGCACCACGCTGCACTGTTTAAAATTTAGGCCACCCTATGGCTTAGAATAGAGCCCTAGGCCATGCTGGTAACCAAGTCCCTTAGGTTGGAAGACACTGAAAATACATAGTGGCACTGACAGTGGACTAGAGCCTAACAGGGACAATGGCCCGAGACCAGATGGTGTTTGATTCTGTGGTGCATGGAGTCACCAGGAGTTGGAGCTAACTCTCCAGCAGCTAACAACAACCTGATTTCCTGGGAAGAAGGAATGAGTGTAGAAAGTCCAGTCATGGCAACATAAATAAAAGTGCTAATGAAGAGAGACAGAGTCAGCCAAGGTAGATGAGGAGCTGGCCCAGAGCGTGAGAGATGAAAGTATGTGAGCCAGTTGGCTTTGACTGCTAGATCTAGAATGGTGCAGGTTGTATTGTATCTCCCTAAAAAGTATGTGTCAGCTTGACTAGGCTGTGATTCCCAGTATTGTGTGGTTGTCCACCATTGAGTGATCTGATGTAGTCATCTTCCGTGTTGTAAGTCCTAATGCCTGTGATGTGAATGAGGTAGAATTTTAGGCAGTTATGTTAGTGAGGCAGGACTTACTCTAAATTATTAGGTTGTATCTTGAGTCATTCTTTTTTGAAATATGAAAGAAAATTGAGTAGAGAGGACAAGGACCTGCATACTGCCAAGAAAGAAAAACTGGGAGTGAGCATATCCTTTGGACCCAAGGTTCCTGTGCTGAGAAGTCTCCCCACCCTGAGACCAGGATAACATTGATGACAGGGATCTTCCCCTAGAGCCAACTAAAAAAGAAAGACATACCTTGGAGTAAGTGCCCTAAATTCAGACATACCGCTTCTGAGACTTGAGAGAATCGATTTCTCTTTGTCAAAGCCATCCACTTGTGATATTCCTGTTACAGCAGCACTAGACAAATAAGACACAGGAGAAGAGCTGGGGGAGTCTTGCAAGGTGAAAGGTGCCAAGACTGGCCCCATGTGGAAAGTGGGTTACTGGGGAGAGACTCTGGGCAGGAGGACCTGTTTGAAAGTGGAGGTTTGGCCACCCAGGGTAGGGGACACCAGGTGGTAGCCTAGTTGTGTTCCAAATGCATTTGTAATATATTTGTATTATAAACTCCTTACCTGCCAAGACATTTCCCCCTGTGGTCAATTGGAGTGAGCATCCCATGAGGGTTAGTCTGCCTTTGGAAAAAGTTTTGGTTGGTTGGTTAGTTAGTTGGGGATGATGGAAAGTTTATACTCATTCAGGCATAAAGTCTTAGTGCCTGAGTATTATTCCTTCCTGCTCTACCACTCCCTGTTTCCAAACAGACTTAAAGCCTCTGTTGGTGCCTGTCAACCAACTTGCCTATCAGCGAAGTATGTCCCAGGTGCCCTGCTGATTGGGCCTACTGCTGGTGGACTGTAGGCTGTTTGGGCTGCTCCCCTCACCACTTCTCTCCTGGGCAAAAATGCCCCACTTCTGACTTTAACATCTGGAGTGAGCTTCCAAAAGTCGTTAAAGGCTGTGTTTGATGGAGGTCATTCTTTTAAGAGAAAACCTGGTGGGTCTTCAAGGTAAAATGAAGAATTTTAGATGCATAGGGCTATTTCATTATTCCATCAGTGTCTCTGCTCAGATGTTGAAATTTTAAGACAGCAAATCGTAAGAATTTTCACGTGGCTTGCCGCCAACACCGGACAGGTATTGGATAACACCGTAGGTCTCTGTATCCAGTAGTTTCTAACTGACACACACCAGAAACTGCACAGAGAAGGAGCACTTGTCCTTGCATCTGCGGGTCGACAGGGATTAGTAATGGGAGGTGTTTTCATAGGCAAAAACAAAAGCCAAGCTTCTGAAAATAACTGACTTGAACTTTTTTTTCTAGAAACCAAGTACTTTCCCTGACACTTTCTCACGCAAGAACTTTGCCCACTTTATTAACTGCTAGAATTCAGTGGGGTGTCCAGATGCTGCCTTTCTGCCTCGGGGGTATAAAATTAATTTCAGAAAGACATTTTAAATAGTGGAAGCCTTTTATGTAATAGTGTGAAAAATGTTCGGTTTTGAAAAATCACAATCAGACACGAAACAGGATGTGTCTCTCTAAAGAAGGCAGCTATCTCGCTGAGATGGTAGTTCGGCTTTCTGCCAAAAAAAAAAAAATCACTATTCTCTTAACTCTAAATAAATGAAGCAAAAAGGTATTTGAGGAAGGAGGAGGGAGTTGTGATTGTTTTGTCTGAGAGACGAGAAACCAGATTTGCCAAGCAGCACTTTTAAAAAAAAATTCTTTTAAACTCTAACCCAGACAGGAAAAAAGGGTGCCAGCTCCAGCTGTCAGTATCTGTAAACTGAACCTAGTGAAAACTTGAGTAACTAGATTTTGAAAGACAGAAAACCTTACTCATTACTACTGTGGTTTAATCACGTAATTAATCTACCAATCCTGTTTTTATCTGGTTTAGATGGCTTGCGTAATAATTTCCTGTAGAATACTGACTCCTCATGCACCGTGCACCTTTTTCCTTTTTTGTTAATTATCTGCTGGTTAATTCGGTTCATTCTCCTGCTTTTTTAGAGGGCTGGCTTTCTTTGCCTTACCCCCTAATAGTTGTGCAGTGAGACGCAGCATCTGGTCCTGTGATCCAAACCCCAAACCAAACCCATTACCGCAGAGTTGATTCTGGCTCGCAGCGACCCTAGAAGAGGACAGAGTGGAACTGCCCCCCGTAGCGCCTCCAGAGCTGTCATTGCTGAAGCAGACTGCCACATCTTTCTCCCGCAGAGCAGCTGTTGGCTTCAAATCACCAGCCTTTCTGTTAGCAGTGGAGTGCTTAACCACTAGGCCACTGGGGCTCCTTGGCCTTATGATACAGATCAGAAACTAGAACAAGGAGCTAGTGGTAGCCTGTGTTTTTTCTTTTCAGAAAATACTGTGCTTAGATAGACAGCATTCGCATTACTTGGTCCCCACTGGGCTAAGAGGAAAAAAGGCATCTGTCAGAATGGAGCAAATAGGTTAGTTCACATCAAAGCCACACTACCTCCAGGGGCTGACTCGGATAAAAGGGGACCCGGCTGGCGGGGTCAGCATGAAGTGCATGCTCCGTAAAGGGCCCTTTGCATCGCTCCATCTTTTCACAGCCATAATTGAGTGAAGAATATCACCAACTTCACTTACAAAAGCCGCTGTTTGCTTCCTCCTTTTGCCCCAAAGCAAACAAAATAGGCAGGTTCCCAACTTGGAGCCTGCTGAAAGAAGCCATGGCCTTTGTTTGCTGTTGGGTTGTCGTGGCAACAGAGCAAATACGTTCGAAGAGATTAACCAAACAGAAAGGCCCAGCAGCATGATGTCCCTCTCTGTCCAGCTGGGAAAGTGCACCAGGGGACCCATGGTAGGCTGGGCATGCAGGCCCACGGTCTCTGGTAGACACCAGGCTCCGAGAGTATGTATCCGCTCTCAGCTTTGGATAACCCCAGTGGAATGGATGATGGAATCCACTTTAGAGACTTCATCCCCTTATTTTACAGAAAAGGGAACTAACTTTCTGGTTTTTACAGATAGGGAGGATAGTCGTACCTGCCTAAGACTGCTTCATGTAAAATAAGAAGGTAAATCCTCAAAGTTGAGAGAGTACACCCCCAATTTATTAGGTAGTTTTTGGAAATTTTTGAGTTTCTTCAAGAATGTTTTGCTGCTTTTATGTTATGTGTGTTTTCCCAGAAAACCCAAAGCCAAAGCCCATTGCCATTGATTCCATCGCATAGTGGAAAGGGTAACACTGCCCCATGGGGTTTCCAAGGTGTGCCTGGTGGGTTCAAACTGCCAGCATCTTGTTTAGCAGCTGTAGCTCTAAACCACGGTGCCACTGGAGTTTACAAGAGACAGAATTTTAAAAAATCTTTGAGAATCTGTAAGAGAGCTCATTGGACAGATACCCACGTGAGCAAAGTACAAAGACTGTGTCATCTTTGTCGAGGCCAGTATGCAGTTTAAAAGTAACGATGGACTAGTAAGTTATTAAGAATGCCCTTGAACAACGTACCACCATCTTTGACATTGCGTGTTTTTTCTAGAATGATAGTTGGCAAACTTCTTTGGAATGGCAGTCTTCCTGCCTCCAGAACAAAAGAGAGAAAGGAGCATCTTTGTTCCTCTTCAGTACCCTCTGCTTAGGTGAGCTGAGAGAGTCTTACCTTCAGACCCCATTGGCTTGCCCAAAGTAGACTTTATTTTATGTATTTATTTACATCACCTATCTCCAAAAGGAAGGGACAGAAGTGACACATAAGAATAAAAGCACAAGAAGTAACAAAAACCAACTGTTCTTAATGTAGGATTTTTAAAAAGTAGGAAACAACGAGGGTTAAATCAAAACCTAGCTTCGAGTTTCCTGGCAGCAAAGGCAAAGAGAGAAATGTGACAGTGCAGCTCTGGTTTTGTAGTATAAGCACACACGCAAAGGAAGTGCTGACCCTCAAGTGAGGTCAGTTTGTCTCAAAGTTTTAGATGAGTTAGGAAGAAATAATACAGGGTATAATTACAGATGCAGATGTCCCGTGCATACCCTTGACCTGTAAGGGCCTTGGTGATAAGCAGGGATCCAGTGGTGAATTGAAGTTGTCCCAGGCTGTGCAGTATGCAAGGAAGGACAGATATGTAGTTGCTCTCTGATGATCTGCGCTGACACTTACTTGTATCATGTGTTTGGAGAATGCCGAGTGGCCCGGGCTTCACTTACGGAGCCAGGAACATGGCCCTGACTGCAGACATTCCCCTCCCCTCCAACAGCGTCATCACCATAGAGACCTGGTCCACCTTCTCATGTCTTCAAATTGTGTCATGTAAAAAGACCTGAGCCTTTTCGTTTCTAAAAACAGAGTTAGAATAATTAGCTGCTTCAAACCTCGTCCTGGTTTAACCGGCTGAGCTACCCAGCTGTAACCAATACTAGTGGCAAACAGCTCTCTGGGTCTTACTTAGTAAGGATCATGGTTCCATGGGGTGTCAGACTGGGCACGGAGCAGGACATGGTGGAAGCAGAAAGGGGGTCTCTGCAGGGAATTTTGCAGGTGTTAGTTACTGACATGCTGATTCCAGCTCGTGGTGATCCCTGCGTGTTAACTGTTGGCTGTCTTTGATTCAGTGCTCACTCATGGCAAACTTAGGTACAGTGACACAAAAATGTGGCCTTATTCTTGTAATCACCATCGTGTTCAGGTCATATCGTTGGAGCTACTGTGCCCATCCATGTGGCTCAGTCACCCATGCCGCACTGACCCTCTGCATCACCAAACATGATGTCCTCCCGTAGCGGTTGATCCGTCCTGATGACACTTCCACAGTAAGCAAATCCAGCAGTGTTGTGTTGCAGTCCATTAGTTTTTCATGGGTGACCGTTTGGATGTTGATCACCAGGACTTTTCTTCCTAGTCTGTCTCAATTTGGAAAATTCTGTTAAAACTTGTCCACCAAGGGTAACCCTGCTGGTGTTTGAAAGATTGATGGTGTCACTTGCAGCCACAGCAGCATGACAGACTGCTGGTGGACAGGGAATGAAAATACTTAGAAACTTGTCACAAGAGAGAAAGGAGGGTAATTCAGACCAGCCTTCCAGTGATAATTTCCAGAACCTTATAGGAATCAACTCCACAGCAACCAGTTTGATTTGGGTTTGGATATAGAACCAACCTACAGGGAAGCTATGAGGTCAGGATCACACATCACGGTTGTGACCCCAAAGGATACTGTCATTCTTATAACTACCATTGACAAGCAGGACCCTAGAGAATAGACACTGTAAGGCCACTACAGGAAAACAGCAACTCCAGGACTACAGCAAAGAAAGCCTCCACCCCTCCTGCTCCTTCAGTCAACCTGACTGATGTGTCACATTCCCAGAAACAAGTTGGCACCCAGAGCTCTAGCTGCAAGGGAGTCTGGAAAATAAAGTTCTAGCACACAATCTTCCTGAATTATTGAATTCTGATAGTACAGCACCCACCAAAGGATGGATGCTTCTTGGCATTGCATAGATTTCAGTATCATTGCAGACCACAGACTCATAATGCTTACTTTCAGCAAAGCCAGTTACCATGGAGTAAACTCTGACTCACAGTGGCCCAATGTGTGTCAGAGTAGAACTGTTCTCTGTAAGATTTTCACTGGCTGAATTTCTGGAAGTAGATCACCAGGACTTTCTTCTGAGGCACCTCTGGATGTACTTGAACCTACAACCTTTGAATTAGCAGCTGAACATGTTAACTAGTTGTGCTATCCAAGGACTTATTTCAGCAGGGGGTGGGAGAAGGTTTAGTCCTGTTCTGTTGACACAGTTGGGGTGAGACACTGCTTCTATGATGAGTGGGTCTGAGGCCATTGATGGTTCTTCTTTTCTGTATAATCCACCCGTAGGAGAACTGGATTGAAACTGTGGACCTTCTGGTTAGAAACATACAGAAGGTCTCCAGAGTTGGTGTGCTCTCTTTGTGCAGGCTTCCCACCTCCTTCTAGATGGCTTTCTGCTGTGTCTCTTGTGCCAGTGGCCTTACTCATAGACTGCTGCTTTTGTTTGGGTGGTCATCAGGAAGCAGCGTGTTACCCAGCAGGTCCCTGATGAGACTGGGTGGATGGTGGTGAGACCTGTCTGTCTGCATTCACAGAGAGAATTGGTTTGTGCAGTCGCATGCCCCGAGGCTCTGATTAAGATCTTTCCCACTACTTTTAGTTAATAAACATGACCATGATGACTAGGCCACTTTGGAACAGGAAGATGATGATAAAAATGAATTACTTGGGAAGCGTAATCTCCAGAATGGCCTGAAGTTTGGGCTCTCTTCCCTTTGGTGCCCAAAACCACGGGGAACAGCATGTGCAAGGTGACATCTACTGGCTTGGCAGGACATGAGATACTCCACACGGAAGGCACTACTATTTAATTTTTTTAAAAAATCAGAGATATTAACATTTTTAGATGTGACATGAAACAGTAAAGTTAAACTTGCTTTGGTGTCATTACCACTTCTGATTTCGTTTTTGTTTTTTTTGCAAAGTATGTCGTTGGGGAAAACAGGCAGCCAGAGAGTGTGAAGAAATGTAAAGATTGATTGTGTTCTAGAATCCACACTGTATTGTTGCTTCTGAGAATAAAATGGAGCAAAGCAGAGTGAGTTGGACTTGCTGCTCAGCAGATGCCAGGGTACTGGGATGTGGAAAGAATGTTTTACTTTTAACCCCTCGTCCATCAGAGGAACCCCCAGAGGAAGGGGCTGACCCAAGAGCAGCCCTGTTTTAACCCTTTCAGGCCCTGGGTGCTGAGGGGATGCGTTTTGATATTTCTGTACCGTGGCCAACATGTACTCAGTGAAGCATGCTGCTCAGAACCAAAGTGCAATTGAAATCGGAAGTGATGGTATTTAATTTGTGGCTTGTTTTTGTAAATTGATGCAGCAGGTAACACTTGGGGATAAATGCGGTGGTTGCTGATTTACTTAGCAGTTAAGCAGAGCTCTGGGGAATCCAGCTTTTTATTTTAATAGGGTTTTTGAATGACAGCAGTGTGCTAGGTGCTGTGTCAAGGCACAGTTCTGGGACTGACATTCAGCTAACCGTCTTACAGAACACTTGTGAAGGAGGCAGTTGGCATTTCGCAGCCAGGTAACTCCATGAAATGCCCCAACATGAAATGTAAATGAAGAATTTACCCCTGAAACATTTCCCCAGATTCATCACTAACAGGGACAGTGGTGATTCCGTGGTAGAATTCTCACCTTCCAAGCAGGAGACCTCGATTCAGTTTCCAGCCAGTGGACCTCATGGCCAGCCACCACCCGTCTGTCAGTAGAGGCTTTGTGTTGCTGGGATGCAGAACTGGTGTCAGCTGAGTTTTCAGACTAAAAGAGAGTAGGAAGAGAGGCCTGGTGACCTACTTCCAAAAATCAGCCAATGAAGAAAGCTCTGTGGATAACAGTGGTCCAGTCCACAACCAGTCATGGGAAGGATCAGGACCAGGCAGTGTTTTGTTCCATCATGCGTGGGGTTTCTGTGAGCTGGGGCTGATCGAAGGGCAGCTCACAGCAACATTCCGTACTGTTTTGCACAGGCATGTCACACAAGCAACTAAACCTTGAGATACAGGTGCACTGGTCTCGATTACATGCTTGTGTTGTGATGTATTGAGATATGTTCTGTGGGATTCTATCCCTGCCTTCTACTATACACCTGTTAGTTAGGCAGTTGGTTATTCTTTGATTCGAACTGGAGTTTTGGATACCTCTGAGTATGGGTTAAGCTTTTGTTTTCTGAGTAAAATTAGCTTTTATAAATAACGGTCGTCGCTCACTCCCGGACTTTTGTGTTCAGGAGAAGTATATGGGCCAAAATGGTTATTCTCAGGATCACCGTAGTTCAAGCCACCCAGTGTGAACCGTCACTTGGTTGTGTTGCTGTTGTGATTTAACATTATCTATTACCCATCTGGAAACCCTGGTTGTGCAGAGGTTGCATGTTGTAGCTGCTAATCAGAAAGTGGGCGGTTTGAATCCACTAGGCTCGCTTTAGACATTCTGTGGGGCAGCTCTAATCTGCCCGTCAGTCAGAACCACTCAACAGCAGTGATTTTTTGTTTGTTTGTTTGTCGTTTGTTTGTTTATTGTACACTTGGAACCCCTTGCTGGGGTAGTGGTTAGGAGTTCTGCTGCTAACCAAAAGGTCAACAGTTCAAATCCACCAGGAACTCTTTGGAAACCCTGTGTTGTAGTTCTGCTCTTTAAGGTCGCTCTGAGTCAAAGTCAACTTGATGGCAATAATTTTTTTTATTATTATCCACTTAAAACAGCTTGTCTTCAACATTGGAATGTTTGATCCCTCTTTTCAGCCAGGAAGAGATTAGCTGCTCCAGCAACATCTCTCTGCCCAATTTTTCAAGCATCAGCTGAGGACTTACAATACTGTTGGAAAGACATTAGCTACTTGTCAGGGTTAGGTGGTATAGTGGTTCAGTGCTGTGTCTGCTAACCAAAAGGTTGACAGTTTGAGTCCACCAAGTGCTTCTTGGAAACTCTGGGGCAGTTCTGCTCTCACCTATAGGGTCTCTATGAGTCAGAATCGACTTGATAGCAGAGGGTTTGGTTGGTTTTGTTGTTAATTTTTAGTGAAAGGTGAAGAGCTGTATTCACACTCTTAAAGCACTCAGCTGCTAACCAAAAAGTCAACTGTTCAAACCCGTCAGCTGCTTCTCAAGGGAAAAGGTGGAGTTAAACTGCTCCTGTAAAGATTTCACCATAGGAAGCCCAGTAGGGTAGCTCTCCTGTGTTCTGTAGAGTCACTGTAAGTTGGAATCGACTCAACAGCACACAGTAACAACAGTGGAAGGTCAGGAAGCAGGTGCTTCTAAGGATGATGAGGAACACATTAGCTTCCTTGGGCTGTGTGCTGGAAACAAGAACAGCAACTATCTGGGTCACCAAATAAGGTGATAACCACAATTTGGTTATAAAATGTTTCCATGAGTTCCTTTGCCCATGATTTTTTGTGACTGTGTTTGCATATATTGTTTCTATTTGTATAATATCCTGACAACCTGGAGATATTTTAGGTTAACTGAGTTTATGCTTCTGAGTATCCACGAAAGATGGTTGAGTCTCAGTTTTCTTCTGGACGCTTTGTCATCACGCAGTTACAAATGAGGCGCTAGAGGAGGCTTGTGTAGTATTGTTGATAAAGAAAAACCAGTAATCCTTTAGTCTTTTTATGTAAGGCATCACTAGGACAAAGTATTTCTAGATGCACAAGAGGCAGGTGGAGGGGGCCGCTGACCTGGCTGAAGACCAGGGTTGAAAGGCACTTCAGTTGCCTCTTCAAGCCTCCAGCCAGTTTGGTGACTCCAGCAAATCACTTCCCCTCTTTGTGAGTCAGTCTCAGGATTTTCTCTGTAAAATGACTTTAGAAAGAACCTCTTTCAGCTCAAAAACTTCTGTGATTCTAAGCTCGGAACTAAGCAGCCCAGGTAGCGCAGTCACGCGCCACTCGGTTGTTAGCGGAAAGATTGGCGGTTCAAACTCCCCCACCGGTTCTGCAGGAGACGGACCTGGCCATCTGCCTTCATACAGATGACAGCCAGTGGAGCAGTTTTCTTCTGACACCTGGGTCACTATCAGCTGGGATCAGCTCAGCTGGCACCGAACAACAAATAACAACAGTCAGGTTCAGAAATATGAACCATTTCACCCTATGACAAGCCAGGTGGGGTTGGTAACTGCATACGTGGTCCAGTCGTGATGATTCACAAATGAGATATTGCTCGATAAGCTGAAATCATAACAATCAGTCAGAATTTTAAAGGTGAAGTCGAGACTCTGTAGCAACCTTACAGGGAACACTGCAGTGGAGAAAAGATCAGAAATCGATCCTTTCAATTTGGGCAGTACGTGGATACTTAGCAATTGCATATAATTGCCAGCATATTAATTGCAGTGGTTGCTTTTGCCTTCTCCCCGGGGTCTAAAAGATATTATAAGGCTCCAGCAAGTCTTTGTCCATTTAAGGAATTAAAATGAGGTGTTTCTGAGTGACGGAAAAAAAAAAAGTGGTAGGAAGCCCAAGCAGCTCGAAGCTGCCCAGGACTGGCTGCTCATCACTGCTGCCCGGATAGGCAGGGCTGGGACATCCCTCTTATGCATTTCCCAGCGTGTAGGTGATGCTGCCACGAGAGGTCAATTTGGACACCATGGTCACATTTTAAAGAGAGAGCCATAATTATGACCTCTAATTATGCACAGTTATGCCTGCTGAGTTAAAGATAATGGAGCCTCCTGCTTGGAACTAGAAGTTAATTGCCTGCGGGGGTTAGAAGGGTGCTTCCCCCTCTCCCCTCCCTGTGCCTCCCCCCACCCCACCCCACCCCCAGAGCAGCCAAGCTTGACCATAAGATAAACTCAGTTGGGCTGACTGGGTTTATCAGACTGTTCCAGCATCACGTTTAACCACAGCTTAACATTTCCTGTAGTGGAAGGTCAGTTTTAGCTCATGTTCAAGAAGGAGATAAAACCTCAGCCCATCCAGATGCGGTCTCTCTTCCCCAGTGGCCTTGGAACCAGCAACCCCAGAACTCCACCTTGGGGCACTTGTATTTGTTGATGAAGGACACCTTCAGCGTTGGGACTGTTGGTCGGGTATATTTTGCCGCTACTGTTTCTTTTGGACAATGAATAAAGAAGACAGAATAAAGAAGAAGAATTGATGCCCTTCAGTTGTGGTATTGGAGACAACTGTTGAATGTACCAGAAACTACCAAAAGAACAAACAGGTCTGTTCTGGAAGAAATACAACCAGGGTGCTCCGTGGAAGCAAAGATAGCAAGACTGTGTCTTACATACTTCAGACACGTGGTCAGGAAGGCTCAGTCCCTGGAGAAGGACATCATGCTTGGTAGCGTAGAGGGTCAACGAGAAAGAGGAAGACCCTCCATGAGATGTACTGACCCAGTGGCCACAACAAGGGGTTAGGAATAAAGATGACAGTGGACATGCAGCAAGACTGGGCCGTGTTCTGTTCTGTTGCTCAGAGTTTCGCTCTGATTTGGAACCAGCTCAGTGGCTACTAACAACAAGCACCATTTCTTTACACTTTTTAGACTGTTACATTGTTGTTTGCTCGTCACAAACCCCAGTATCACAGAGTAGAACTGTTCCACAGGGTTTTCTTGGCTGTAATCTTAACAGCAGCAGATCTCCAGTCATGTTTTCTCCGAGGTACCCCGGGGGTGGGGGACTAACCATCATGCATTAGGTTAGCAGTCAGTGGTAAACCTTCGTGCCACCTAGGGACTTTACACTATTAGAGATTAAATATGCTCGGGCAGGGTGGAGGGTATAGAATAATAAACCCATGGTACAGTGGTGAAGAGCTGCTCAGCTGCTAACCAACAGGCTGGCAGTTCAAATGCAGGAAGTACTCCTTGGAAACTCTGTCCTGTGGGATCATAGTGAGTTGGAACTGACTCAACGGCAACAGTTCTATGTACCTATCACTCAGTGATGATCAAATCTTGGCCAGTTTTACTCCCTGCCTGCCTCTCTCACTTCCCCAGATTAATTTGGAGCAAATCTCTAGATATGATATAATTTCTTCTGTAAGATTTTCATGATGTGTGCCAAAAATAGAGATTGCTTTTTTATCAGTATAGCCACTTATCCGCCACAAAGTGTAGAAGTTTTTTTAACAGTAGCTCCTAAATATTTCATCAGATGTTACACATGCTCCTCCAAAGGCTGTTTCTCTCTGTATCTCACTCAGTTTTCATCTCTGCTATCCGGGCTCCCTGATTTCAGCCTCTTGTGGTCCCCTCTCTGAAAATACTGTAACTGAGGGCTTGGCCAGGCTGTGAAGGGGTAAACTATTTTAATTTGCTGTTGACCCTCCCCACCCACCCACT
Source organism: Heterohyrax brucei (assembly GCA_028571685.1). Classification (NCBI taxonomy): domain Eukaryota; kingdom Metazoa; phylum Chordata; class Mammalia; order Hyracoidea; family Procaviidae; genus Heterohyrax; species Heterohyrax brucei. Next base: position 111,913,568 of record CM053151.1, on the reverse strand, counting down.
CACGTCCACCAACTGCAGCTGGGTTCCTTGAACACCCCCTGGCTTGTCTTCAAGTTGGAAAGGGAAGGGCTGGTGTCCCTTCCAAATGAAAGGAACTCTGGTGGTGGAACAGTTAAGCACTCGGCTGCTAACTGAAAGATCAGCAGTTCAGATCCAGTCAACAGCTCTGAGGGAGAAAAGACCTGGGGATCTGTTCCCGTGGAGATTACAGCCTAGGAAATCCTATGGGACAGTCCTCATCTGTGGGGTCACTGTGAGTTGGAATTGACTCATTGTCACCCAACCACAATGACAACTCTGAAATGGAGACCAGAAACATTGCCACAGTGCCTCAGTACTGTAGAGAAACAGTTCCAGTAGTCTTCCCTTCGAGGTGACTGGCATACACCTCTTTAGAAAGGAAATAAATATCTGTCTGGGAAAATCTTTCATCGAAGAGGTTGTCTCAGTTTCATAATTGTTCATGGCATAGTCACAGAAAAGATGCTGGTGCAGGCTTTAGACAGTTTGTGAGGTTCGGTGTGGTGTCAGTTGCAGAAAGAACAGGTTAAGGTTTTGTGCTAAAGCTTCTGTGTGTTTACTGTGGATCTGGGAAAATCAGTAGGTCTGTGGTCTCTTTAGGAACTCTTATGTACTAGTGACCCTGTGTATCAGCAGACAGAGCAGTCCTGTGTTCAGGGTCATCTCCTGCTCTTCTGTCTTACTTGGTTATCAGGGACAGAGACCACGGAGACCCAGGCACACCCCTGTTTGTGCCTTGGAGTGCGAATGTCAGGGTTCTCAGTGCTGTTTACTCTCATTAACATACCAGCCAGTGTCACTCTGGGGTGGAATCTCTGCTTCTGTGAGAGACCTTGCCCAGCTGCCCAGTTGAAAACAGCACGAATTAAAACTGCAAGCATTCAATGGTCAGTTCCTGCAGACATGGCCAGGCAGCCCTGAGAGCAGCTGGAGCTGTGGAAGAGCCCACATAGGTGTCACCAACACCCACAAACCCTTTACTAGAGGAGCAACTGGTTTCTAGGATAGACACTGGGCAAGAGCTTATCTGCCAGTGAAGTGGGAGAAGCGGTAGCTGGGGAAAGCCAGTTGCTGGCGAGGACAAGGTCATAGCACGAAGAGGGAAGAAATAGACTAAAAATGCATGCTCCCACCTTTAGGGAGCCCCAGTTGTCCTGCTGAGCTCCTGGCTCAGGGATCCGTGATCTTCTGGCTCTCTGTCTGATTTCTGGATCCTTCTGCAGAGACACCAGTGTGGTCAGGCTCTCTGGGCCAGGTTTGCAAGGCTCTTGTGGGATTAACTGAGAAACTGTACAAATGCATTCCCACATACCAAATGTGGATGGTGGCACCACTCCCCAGAGCTGGTAAATTCCTTATTTAGAGTTCATCAGTCACAGTTTTCTAGATATGTGAGTAAAATCGAACCCATTGCCATCCAGTCGATTTCTACTCATAACGACCCAGGAGCATCTCCAGGGGAGGAGGATGTGGCAGTCTGCTTTCATAAAGATATAGGAAGACCCCCTGGCGGCAGTTCTTCTCCATTCTGTTGGGTTGCTGTAGGTCAGAATCAGCTCCATGTCGTGGTTTGGATATGTGAACAAAAGCCTCATAACACCTCAAATACAGGGATAGATCATTCATCTCTCTTCCCCCTACTCCCCATCTTTTGTTCCAGCAAATAACCATTGGTTTTAATAACCATTGGCTTTAACTTGCCTCATTTCTTCAGAGTTTGGGGAATCTCTGTGACTCATTTTTTGGAGAAAAAGCAATTCTTGGTGTTCTCTTGCTCCAACTCTCATCATAAAGATGAGTTTTAAAGACACAACTTGTCGGTCTTGATAAGAGATGCTTAGTTCTAAAATCCATCAGTTGTGATCAGTTCCTTTGCTTCTTCACCAGGCTTCCTGGGGTCTCTTTTCTCCCTCTTCTCATTGAGATGTTTGTGGCCCTGTCTGTGGTCAATACCATCTCCTGCTTCCCTCTTAATCCCAGCTGTTCCTCTCTTCTGGTATCTTCTTTCTTTCTTTTAACCAAAAGGAAAGTAAAAGAATTCATGGAGATGACTTCAGTAGAGTTGGGATACTCCCCTGTCCTGGTCCTTCAGCCTTCAAGATCAGGGGCAACTCTGTGGTCGTTTTGGTTGATTACAGCAGGATGATACCATTTGGGGTATTATTCCGACCTCAGTGGTTTTGTAGCAGTTAAGTGTTGACTTTCTGTTCTCCTAACCTACACCTAGGATTTTTGCAGAAGAGGTCGGGGAACAGTAGAGCAATAAGGTGAATTTTATATCCACTAAGTATACTTTGAAAAAAATTGCTTTATTTTATTGTTGTTGGAAATATCCACAACAGAATGTACACCAATTCGCTATGTTGTGCATGTAGACTTTGGTGACGTTGATCACATTCTCTGCAGCTTTTCACCTTTCCTGAGTTGTTTATCCCCATTCACTTACACTCACTGCCCTGTAAGTTTCCTGTCTGTCCTTTCAAGTTGCTCTTGGGCATTTGATCCCATGGAGACAGTCCTTTAAAAGAGCACAGTGCTCAGAGCAAACATTCTGTGGTCATTAAGCTGAGCTATTTGTTTGATCTACAGAAGCCTTTAGGAAATATTTTTGGTTTAAAGATTAAAGCAGGACAATGGTGTTAAGGCTCCAGCCAGCCTCCATGAGCCCATAAAGTCTAGATTCCATGAGAATTTGAAATTCTCTTCTGCATTTCCATCCCTTTTCGATCAGGAATTTTCTATAAAAGTCTTTAATGAAAACATGTAATAGTGATGGCAAGTCCCATCCAGTTTTTCATTGCTTTGCTTTTGGCATGTCCTACTGAGGTTAAGTTGCATCAAGAACTCCTTGTGTTCACCTTAACACTCGCTTATGTAAGCTCAGTACAGGCTTTCTCAGCTGTGGCACTTTTGACATACTGGGCTGAAAAACGCTTTTGTTTGGGGGCTGTCCTCTGCACTGCAGGATGGTGAGCAGCATCCCTGGTCTGCTCACCGACTCGGTAGGTGCCAGTAGCACTCTCTCTCTGGGTTGTAACAACCAAAAGTGTTTCCATGCCTTGTTAAATGTCCTGGAGCCAAGGAGAGGAGAGGGACAGAAGAAAATCACCTGCAGTTGAGGGCCGCTGGCATAGTATATATGGAATGCCCAGAAATGAAACACACAAATGTACTCAAATCTAGGCAAAGCATGCAGTTTACTTGGGGCTTTGGGTTTTGTTTGTTTGCTTGCTTGCTTGCTTGCTTTCTCACTTACTTTAATCTGTTTCGTGACCCTTTTACCCCCCAAACTGCCCATGTGTTTTTTTCTTCCGTGTGTAGGGATTACTTTCAGATGTATTGCTGTCAAGCAGAGTTACAGAAAATGGGTGAAGATATTTTAAAGCAAAGAGATTAAGGTGATAGATGGTAAAGGCACAGCATTCTCAATAGGCCTCTTTAGACTGGCGTCCACCTACCCTTGATTTACTCAGAGACAGCTTTTCATCCTGTCGAGACAGCAGTATCTCCAGAAAAAACTTTAAAACTCAGCTTCTGCTAGGATGGGACCTAGGGCTTAGTTTTCTAGTGCTTCCAGGGAATTCTGACGCCAATCCAGAGGCACATGCTATGGGGTCTTCACACACTCCCGTCCGTGCTGAGTTCCGAGCCACAGACAGCAAGGCTCACCTGAGCCGTGGATTGAGTGAACAGCTCATTCAGTTGCTCAACAGGTGTCCTTATCTGTGTATGTATCTCACACCCTCTGGAACCCTGGTAGCATAGTGGTTAAGTGCTACAACTGCTAACATGAAAAGATAGGCAGTTCGAATCCACTCTGTGGGGCAGTTCTACTCTGTCCTCCAGGGTCGTCATGAGTTGTGGTCTATTCAGTAGCAACGGGTTTAGGTTTTTTTTTTTTTTTTTTTTTTTTAAACCCTGGTGGCATGGTGATAAAGGCTGTAGCTACTAACCAAAAGGCTGGCATTTTGAAGCCACCAGGTGCCCCTTGGAAACTGCAGGGCAGTTCTACTCTGTCTTATAGCTATGAGTTGTCTTATTGCTATGAGTCAGAATCAACTGGGCAGCAATGAGTTTCTCTTTTTCATTCTGCTCTACAGATGCTTTAGGGTCACTGTGAATTGGACCTGACTTGATAGTAGTGGGTTTGGGTTTGGTTTGGATACAGATGCTGAGATGGAATCGACTCAATGCCAATTTTTTTTTTTAATTCAGTATTAGGAATTCCAGGTTGCGTAATATTAAGAGCTACAGCTGCTAACCAAAAAGGTAACTAGGTCGAATCTAACAGGTGCTTCTTAGAAACTCGATGGGGCAGTTCTGCTCTGTCCTGTCCTATAAGAGTTGCTGTGAGTTGGTATTTAGTTCAAAGGGTAGTGGGATTTTTACGCAGCAGTAGAATTCCATTCAGGAGACCCAGGTTTTTAATTCTCAGCCAGGAAGGTTTGCATGTTGCTATGACACCAAACAGGTTTCAGCAGAGCATCCAAACTAAGATTAGGAATAAAGGCCTGGTGATCTACTTCCAAAAATCAGTCAGTAGAATCCCTGTGGATTACAATGGTTTAATCAGAAACTGATCGTGGAGATGTTGCAAGACTGGGAACCACTTTCTTCTGTCATGCATGAGATTACCCTACGGTAAGGGCCCACTTGGTGGCAGCCAGCAACAACATGTTTCTGACACAGTAGTAGTTGGGGATACAGCAACCAGCAAGGTGGGTGATGAGTTCTTACCAGAGGACTCATGTTCTAGCAGAGAATATAGGACAGAACATGAGTCCCTTCCTGTGTCTATCTTCTTATATTCCATAAGTTTTGATCTAGAGTATGTCATCCATTGCTCAGTATTTTTTATGCTTCTTGAATCTCTTTTATTCAGTTGTATGAAAACCTTTTACTGCCTTTAAAACATTTCAGATACGAGGGGGTGCAAAGAGGGTCAGAATAGAGAAACACATTGGCCAAAGGAAAGTTAGATGATGTCTAAAAAAACAATGATTATAATTCTCAGACTTTGCATATGACAAGTGTTTCCTGAGCATCATTTTGTCAGGTTGGTCGGCTCAGAGGTGCCAAGAAGGGTGCTGCTGTTACTGTAGCAGGTTGGCTTCCTCGAGGGCTTCCAGGCTTCCAGCCGTCCTTCTGGTTCTGAGTCTGTTAAATCAGATATTCCCTCCAGTTACCGCCCTCTGGCACCGAATTCCAGAGGAACCCGTGTGAATGCAGGCAGAAGCTGTGGCAAGAAACCCCAAACCATCCACAAAGTGCATCGATTGCTCTGAAGTGGTCTGGCAGATTTCTATAATGATAGGACATGGCTTTCCAGGGACCAGAGAAGGTTGCCCCAGCCTTTACCAAGTGTGTTGACCATCCCCAAAGGCTTTGGAGCAGATGCTCTGCTTGATAGGGACTCCTAGGAGTCCATGATTCTGGCAGCCCAGAGCCAGAAATGAAGGAATCAATCAGGACTTTATAGGCCATGCCAGGAACTGGGTGGCATAAGATGAAGGACCAAGAATGAAGGAGATTACAAATCTGGTCCTTTCTAAGTCTGCAGCTCCCCACCCCTCATTTTAAAACTAGTGACCTCAAGCTTAGCAAAATAGGGAGACTGGAGTGAGTCACATGTTAATTAGCAGCAACTTGAACTGGGAAGTCCAGTGTCTGGTCCCATCTTTTTCCATCACAGAGGGAAATCCTCCTTAGCACCCAAAAGAAACCAGCTTCACATTTGGGGAAAATGGGATGCAAGTCTTTGTCAAATCCAAGTAAGCTGAGCCATTGGTTCAAGAAACTTCATGACCTGTTTCTCTCACTGGAGTGTGATGTAGTCACGTGTGCACATTCAAGGGAAGAGGATTTGAAAACATCTTTAGAGATGTGACCAAGTTTTAGTTCTTACTGGAGACAAGAGGCAATGTGGTGTAAGACAGCTACATGAAAGATGAAAAGAAAAATGGCCTCTGGGAACTGGTCTAGAAAAGGAATGAGGTTTAGTATTGAAGCATGAGCAACAAAGGAGAACTTTTTTTTTTAATGTGGGATTTTAGACTGGGTCAGCTTTGGTGACGGTTGTGAGTGGTCATGAGTGTAAATATCTGTGTGTTGGTATTTCTGTAACTACATACACGTACTTTCATTAAAAATTTCTGACAGCATATAAAAGAAAATATGAATAATGCTCATATTGTGGAAGTGGGACTGGAGAAAGTGTTTATTTTTGAAATTATATTTTGAGTAGTTGTAGGTTTTGTTTGTTTTTGTGGTGGCCGTTTGTTAACTGTACTTTCACAGTTTCTTTTTTTGTCTCTAAAAGGGAGGGAGACTGGTATTTTAATAAAAGATAAGAATAAGCATTGCAGTTTCTCTTCTTTTTGCTGTAAAAAACTGAAACACATAGCATGAAGATATGTCAGGCATTCTAGCTGAAACCCCAGGAGACTTTTCCACAGCAGTGTCTCTGACTAAGCATCTCTCGGGCTGCCTGTGTTCCCCTAACATACCAGGAACCAAGAGAAGGTCTTTCTGGTATTTATCTGTTCAGTTCTAGTTGGTGTGTGCTTACTAGGTAAGGAAAGAAGTCTGGTTGATATTACATCTATTTTTATTCACTTGGAAATTTGGGTATTTAACTTAGATGATATTCTACTTAGTATAGTAACAAATTAGAAGAAAAGAAAAAGTGCTACTCAGGAGAAAAATATTTGCGACCTTAAGTTAGGTAAAGTTTCTTAGGGCACTGAAAGCATGAGTGATAAAAAAAAGTTGATAAATTGAATTTTATAAAAAAAAATAAACATCTGCTTATTAAAAAACACTGTTAAGAAACTGAATAGAAAAGTCATAGACTAAGAGAAAATATATCCCACAAATGACTGATACAAGAATGTATAAAGAAGTTTTACAACTTTAATTTATAAAAAGGGCAACACGTTTGCATAGACTTTACCAAAGAACTACACGTGGCCAACCAATAATGAAAAGATGTTCAGTGTAATTAGTCATTAGAGAAATGCAAATTAAAACCACAAAGAAATACCACTACACATCCATGAGCTAAAGCCAAAAAAATAGACAACACCAAGTGTCAACAGGGATTTGGAGCAACTGGAACTCTGCTGCAGTGTCCCTTGCAAAATAACTCAGCGATTTTTTATAGATTTAAACCTACATTTACCAAGAATTCCCCAAGAGAAATGAAAACATGTCCATAAAAGATTGGTACAAAATTCATAGCAGCTCTTTTTTCATAATAACTCCAAATTGGAAACAGTACGTATGTCTGCCTGCAAGTGAATAGACAAATTGTGTATTCATACAATGAAATGCTACTCAGTAACATTAAGAAATGAACTACAGACTTGACAGCATCACACAAATCAATAGTTGCCCATGGTGAGGGTGGGTATGACTGCAAAGGGTCACAAGGAATTGGGAGTGATAGAATCTATACCTTTGTCGTGCCCTTTATCTCAATTGTGGTGGTGGTAACACTGGTGTAAAGTCTGTCAGAATGCATCATAGTACATACTTAGAAGAGATGCATTTTACTGTATATGAATTATACTTCAGTAAAGTTGATTTTCAAAAGGATGACACTTTCTGTCTTCCCTTAGGGAATGGCTGGCACTGTGGGTCATGCCTGTGTGCACACACTTGCATAAACACGTAATTACATTTTGTTCATACCATTTGCAGTTCTTGCATGTGCCTCCTCTCCTGCTAATAGCAAAGAGTGGGGAGGCATCCTGTCCATTGCCCTTCACTCCAGCCCCCCCAAAGGGCTCCTCCTCAGGTGTATGCCGTCTCAGGAACTGATCCTTTCACAATAGAGGGTCGGGTTGTACGAATTTAGGAGCTGAATTGATGGCAGTGGGTTTTGGGGGGATATTGAGAAGGCTGCGTGTGGTATGTGCACAGGATGCTGGTTGACCAGGTAGAATTCTAGGATGCCAAGCCATAGCATCAGGATTTTTACAGAGGACTCAGATACTGCACATCCAGTTGGAAGGAGGGACTGGGGGACTTGCACTGAAGCCCCCCGTTTTTCCTTGGTTAGTGTGTTTACTTGGACTGGCTTGAGTAGAATGGTTGGGGGGGGGGGACATTGGTGGCTGTTATATGGAACTGAAACACTCTCCAAGCTGTCCTGAGGTGGCACCCCAACTAGGTTCTCCTAAATCCCTATCAGTATTGATGATGCCCTTTTCCACTAAAGCTCTTTCTACTGCTCCTCTCATTCTGTCTCCTTTTTGTGTGAGGCTGTTATACCTCCCTCCTGAGGTCCAGTGTTTTTGTTGTCGTTGTTCTGTTTTTTGTTTTTTAAGAAGACTGAACTACTTTCTTTAATTTTCTGGCAGAACGCATAGGAAAAGACTTTTGACTTCTTTCATCTTGTTTTGTCCCCATGAACCTGATCACTCAGAAAAACCACTGAGGACTCTGTTGAAGAGTCATCTGGGGAGACTGGGACCATTTAATCCTGCCAACTGTGGGATTCCCGTAGCACGTGCATCTTAAAGATGGGGAAGCACCTCTGCTTGATGAGAAGCAGCAGGTGTGTGTTCTTGGCTGCTCCTGAGAAAGGAGAGAAAAGCCTCGGGGTGCCCCTGGTGGCTTCTGGGGTGCCAGCAGAATAACTCCCAGATGATGAGTTCTGCTTCTTGGCAACAGCTCTGTTTAGGAGACGCGGGGGCAGGGACAAAGGGAGTCCTGGCAGCCTTGCGTGGCACTTTACATTTTCTCTAGTTAATTATTCAACTAATACCTATATTTTCAACATCTGTGGGGAGTGATGACTGTTTTAGGAATTCTACCCCCAGGCTTGCCAAATAAGTTGGTTTACCTGTTTCTGGTACAATGTTCTTATTAAAGTAAACTTCCACTCCATTATGGAGTTGCAAGTAATGGGGCGCCCTGCAGACAGAAAAGAAAAGAGGCCTGCAGAGTCAAGTTCATTTGGCTTCTTTTTCCCTTCCCCTCCAGACATTGTCTTCTGGCCCCCATGTTGCCCATCCTTTGTTGGGCTCTCTATTACATCACCGTATGCTCTTGGAATTAAACAGCACATACAAAATATGAAAAATGTACTTTTTGAAAACAGCTTTTTAAAAAAGTCATTTTCTAGCATAATACCCAAAATAAAGTACCATGGAGCCATTCATAGTAAATTGAATTTGGGGGTTTGTAATTTGTACAAAAACTGACAAGTGCAGGGCTCCCCCCGTCCCCTGAACCTCCCCCACCTTCAGCCACTGGGCTTAGCTGAGGGAGAAGCGGTAATCGCAAGGGCAGACATTCTGATGTCGGCTTCAGTTGCACACTTCATTTATTTGGACAGGGCACAGGCGGCAGCTTCTGTCAGGAGGCATCACTGCACTGTTAGTGAATTTCGCCCCAGGGCAGCTGGGACGTTGTGCTGGGGCAGATGTTCTTTTCAGCCCATTCAGTGGCCATTCTGGGGGGTTGTTTACTGTTGCCATGGTGACCTTCATTTCCATAGCAGCCTGACTGCCGCTTCTCAGAGGAAAATGAATTTGGTTATAAAAGGATAATATTTTTCTCTGTCTCTATATAACCTGCCATCTGTCAACTGGTAGATCAGTAAGGATTCAACAACCTATTAAGAATTATAGCAATGAAGTGATGAGTTTTTTTTTTTTTGCTCATTTTTGAAAGCAGTAAGAGGTGACAGAAATAAACAGGGTACCTTCCACATCGCAACTTTTATTTTTGTTCTTTATATTTTAAATGCTTGTTTTTCCTCCATGCCTTCTCCATCTCCTCCACTGTGTTCACACACAGCCTCATAAAAGACAGTTTTTACATTCTGCTGGCAAATGGAAATGGCCATTGGTATTTCACAAGATGCAGGTGTGTTTAATACCTTTTCTTCTTGTGACTGTGAGCTTTTCCTGGTGTGTTTAAGATCCCTGTGGCTGAGCTATTGTCAGCTTCACTTTCCTGTTCCCTAGCCCAGGAAAAAAAGCCCACATGTGCATGGAGCAGGGTAAATCATAGAATTAATGAAATAAGAAGAACCCACTCTCCCCTGATGAAAGGTCCACTAATGTGCCTCCTAAATCTCATTCTAGAATATCTTTTCTTCCTCTCCAGTCCAGATGGAAAGAAAGTCACTGATGGGATAGCTCCTCTGTTTCTTGGAGTTTTGGTTTTTATTTATTTTTTTTTTCCCCTCCATTGCATTCATAAACTGTAACTTGGACAGGGGGAAAAACACACGCACGCACCAGCCCCGTTGTAAATAATGTTATTTATTGGTTGATTTTTCCAGATCCTGACATTGATGCTGCCAGTGCCATGATGCTTTTGAATACTCCCCCTGAGATACAAGCAGGTTGTGAGTAGATACTTCTATAGCCTACAGCACCATAGTTTGTGAACTTAAACTTCTCATTTACATACCAGGCCACTGGAAGAACTAATGCCGAAGTAGAACTCCCCTTGTAGAGTCCCATGGAAAGCTGCCTGAGTGCATGATGACATGCATATGCAGACACCCTTGCAGCCATGTGTATGTATGAATGCAGGCATAGGCGTGTCTCCAACATGAGAAAGTTCTAGTATCACTTCAGGGCTTAAGACCTGGGGGAAGCGAAGCTGGCCCCATAATGAGCCCCTGTGGAGCGACCTTCCTTTCCTTGGCAAGTGTTATTCCTGGGAGCTTGTAGTTGCTTCTGAAAGAGGCTAAGTGGGGGCCGCTTAACGGTAATGGATCTGAGCAGGCTCGTTTTTAGGCATTTGTTTCCCTTTGGAGACCTCCTTAACACCAGGGCGCCATTGTATAGATAGAAGTCTGGTGAGGTGGGTCTGTGGGGGTCGGAGATAGACTTGTCATGGAGCCACTGTGGTGCCCCGTGTTCCATCCCCACCCAGCCCTCCAGGCACTGACTAGGGGAGGTCAGGGCTGAGTTAGCTGAGCAGAGCTCACGTCTTTGCCATCTGTTGGTCACTGAGCAGTGTACGGCTTGAGACATGCTTTTCCCATCCTGGGCATCTCTCCAGTGCCTGGTGGTTTTTCTCATGGCCGTCACCTGTCTCTGAGACCAGAGTACAGTGGCTTCAGAAAGGTGTCCTTTCCCGGTGATGAAAAATGACTTTAAGATATCTGTCCCTTTCTCCTCCCAACTTGAGGCCAGTGCCTCTCACGTCCACACTTCAGCCCCAGTCAGAACGCTGCTGAGCAGATGGCCAGCTGGTCTACCTGGGTCTCTTCAGCTCATTGCCAGGACACAGCTGCATTGCCGCCTCCTGTTGATGACATAATGCTGGTGTGGAGGTGGTGGCCTGAAGCAGCAGGCTTCACCATGAGCCCACTGGGAGCTGGCGCCCACCTGGTTCATTGATGGCTGGGGCTCTGGCTCCCCTGTGGCTGCTTGGCTTCTGCAGCAATGGAAATACCCTACCTGTGGAGGAGAGAGCACTTCCCACAGAAGGGTCTCTACCTGCAGGCCTGCCACAGACGTCTTCTGTCAGCGTCAGACCGACAGGGAGGCTCAGACCATCCTTCCTAGACCTCTACTTATCACAGTCTTGCTGATGACTTGAGGAAATTCGACTCTCCATCCTTTCTTGTTCATTTTTAAAAAAGACCCAGGAGATGCAACAGAGCATTCTCAGGGAGCACTGTGCCTCTGCACGGGGCTGCCGTTACCTGCTCCTATAGGTACAGAATTCTCATTTTCTTTTTGCTCACCACAGGTCGCCAGCAACTGAAACGTTGGATTGCACACACCTCTGACAGGCAGACTCTGCTGCAAGGCAGACAGATTAGCGGCAGAGTCCTGTAGCCAGCAGTTGACCCAAAGTGCAGTTTTTAAATGAGCCTTTAAGTTACTGAGAAATGTTTAAAAACAAACCTTCATGCTTAAATGACATTGCAAGAAGAGCACAGTGCAGTCTGAAATGGTGTCTGAAAGCAAGTTATGTAACTCATCGTGGTGAAAACATACTGATTTCATTAGAGCTGTGTGAGATTTAAGCACCTTCCTTGGCATCAAGTTACTGTATGCAAGTGATCATTGGTTTCAAAAACAAAACAAACTTGAAGAGAGATAGTGAAGATTATGGAACAGGCACGGGAGTTGATCATTCGTGGGCCCTTGGCAGCTTCCATAGAAATCCATCGTTCTGGATTCTTGACCACAAGGTGGAAAGGAAAAGAGAAAGTAGAGGGAAAAGTGCTGGTTAGTTGACAGATTAATTTTCTTTAATATTCTCTTGGCTAAATGAAGTTCTCCTGTCTCCATCACTGTGATATCCAGACTATAAAGAAATAATTTCCAGCACATCTCTTGTCTTATTACCTCTGCATGCCGGGTTCGGGTTTTGAAAGCTCAGTGTTTATGTTTTGGAGCTAGAGGGTCATTTTGCAGATGGTTTTCCTATCTAGCTATTACCGTTGTCAGAAATGCAGCCACTGCCTTCAGGAAGGCCCCAGAGCAAGAGGAGCCTTAGAGGGCCTGGAGAGAATGAATCAGAAGGCATCCAAGAGTCCCAGAGGGAGTCCCTCAGTGGCAGGAGGCAGGGCAGCTGATAAGTCAGTTTCAAAACTGGGAGGAAGGTGGAGACCGCAGCTTTGTATTTGTCTCCCCGTCTGATGGTCTGTTGTTGCCGGCTGTTGTCAGCTCTCACTCCTGGCAGTCTCACATGCAACAGAACTAAACATTGCCCAGTCCTGTGTCATCCTCATGCTGGCCAACATGTTCAAGTCCACCACGGTGGCTGAGGTGGTAGCCCATTCTACTGAGGATCTCCCAGGCCCCCCTTGGTGACCCTCCCCCTCGCCAAACATGTCATAGCCTCTTCTACGACTGATCCCTCCCAATGGCATGTTCAAAACAGTGTTTTGTTGTGATCTAGAAGGTTTGGGCTGGCTGATATTTAGAATTAAATCACTAGGCTTTTGTTTCTCATGTTTCTTAGTCTGGAGTCTCCCCTGACATGTGTCCACCGTGGGTGACCCTGCTGGTATTTGAAATACGGGTTGCATAGCTTCCAGCGTCACAGCAACATGCGACCACTGCAGTGTGACAGACTGACGGACAGGTTTCCTAGTCCTAGTGAAATCCTGTGCAGGGCAAGCTAGAGCACAGTCAAACAGGCAGGTGTTAAGGCCCCTGTAGGCTGAAGCGGTGCAAGAGGAAGGCAGTGGCCATGTGTCGGGACCTGCTCTGTACCAGACACCCAGGAACCCAGATGGCAGTCTATGAGCTCCTAGTAGACACAGTCAGAGGTTCAGATCTCCAGCCCCTGTGTCTTGGGTTTCAGCTAGCCTCTCCTCGCCCCACTCTTCCTCCCCTCCCCTCTGTTTCATTTTGCATTGCATTATTTCTTGTCCTGGGAGTAGATTATGAGACCGTTCTTCAGTGAGGAACATTGCAGACAGATAATGAGGGAGCCACCGTCCCCTGTGCTGCCAGCTGGAGAAAGTGAGCAAGGTGCTCCCTCGACACAGGTGTTCAAAGGCAGCTGACACCTAACGGCAGTGAAGGTGTATGTGTGGCCTGCCTCGTGACCTTCGTGTGCCTGTGTCCCAGTGTGGACACAGACACCTGTCATCCAGATTTAGAGGTCCTGCCCTTGCCTACTAGTGGGAAGCATGGGTCCCTGGCAAATGTGTTTCTGCTCTGCATGGAACGTGCCTGTGTTCTCCCTGTGCGCTGGTGCTGCAGCCCTGTTTATGGAGCCTCCTCGAGGGTTGCTATTTATAACCCCTTGCTGTCACCTCCCAGGCTCTGTGGTACCTCTGCTGGGATGAGGGTCGCTAGCCCAGCCTGCCTGCCATTGCTCACCCCAGCCATTAAAGCCTGGCCTGGTTTGCTTGCAATGCTTCTCCTCTGCTCACCTTGGCCAGCCACTGCACTTCAGGGCACCAGACTACAGCCACTTAGATCCTCGCCTCTTGTCTTTCCTTGCTGAGTGTCTGCAAGGCTATCTTGGGGATAACGGACTGGCCACTATCCAGGGCCTGATGCTGAGTACAAAGGAAAACCACACTCAAGGTACTGGTGAAGATCCTTGCCAGCTCAAGTCTCTTCGCCTTTTGGAGGTGCCACGCTGCCCCGGCAGAGCCCCGGGTACCAGGGATGGCTGGAGCTGGATTCCTAGCCCGTCCTTCAGTCTTATGTCTCAGAATGGCACTTGACTTATATCTCTGAGTGGCGCAGACCGGCAGCAGCATGAATCTCATGAAGAGCTCAGGCTGTAACACCCTGGCTCCCTGGCAGCACCAGCAGTGTATGTGACATTGTCTTTTGTAGATTTCCCAGTTTGCAGCAGGGAAGACATTCTCCATAGAACACCTTTGTGTCTCCTCACATGCTCTGGAGGGCTCAGCTTCTGGAGAAGTCAGGGCTGGGTGTTTCTGCCATGATATCTTTGAACTTTGAGGTCTGCTTCCAGCCACATTCATCCAAGCAAACACCCAACAAAATAAAACCCAAACCTGTCGCCATCAAGTCGCTTCCAACTCACGGTGACCATGTAGGACCGAGTAGAACCAACTGCCCCATAGTATTCTAAGGGGTTCCCGGTGGATTCAAACTGCCAACCTTTTACTAAGCAGCTGAGCTGTTCACCATACCCTTTTCCAAAAAAACAAAATCTGAGTGCCCTACTGAAATCTCTGCTTTGTAATTCCTCTTTGAGAAGCCCTGTGAGTCATCTTTAAGCCCAGTGGAGGGAATGTTACTAAGTCCAGAGAAGCCAGATCCCTATTACTCATCTTCAGAGATTGATATAATCCCTGGCTGGACTTTTCCCAGAGATGAACTCTAGGCGGCACACAAAACAGCAAAAGGAATGGGGCCGAGGTAGGGAGCAGGTAGGAGGGCCGGGGTCCTGCACCCTGCTCGGAACCGGGATGGTTGAAGGAAGGCAGTCAGGAAATGGGCGGTGGCATCTCGTGCCAGCCTGCTTCCCGTGAGCAGGTGGGAAGGCCGGCTCTAGGAAAGGGAAGGATTAGCAGAGGCACCTGCTGCTCAGCATATGGCCTCTGTCAGGGGCAGCCAGGCCTCCCCTCCAAAGGCCGCAGCAGGAGCTCAGAGGTTAATTTTAGAAGTTGTGGAAAATCAGGGAAGCTAAGCTTCAGGAAGCATGCTGGGAAACTGGCATGGGAGTGTGCTCAGGGATGGCAGAGAAAGGAGGACATGTTTTTTTTTTTTTGGTCCCATAGGTTTTTGTTTTGTTTTTTTTAAGCTTCCAAGCTTGTATTATCGCATTTAGATCACAGCAGCTGCATGGGATGGTGCTGCTTGACTTGCTTTTAAGTTTCCGTATGTGCTTATTCCTTCCTTTCTGGTAAAAATCAAGTTTATAGAGTCACTTTAGCTTAAGAGAAGGTGGTTGATCAGGAGTCGGGGGATTCCATGCTGATGGCATTAGCCCCTTTTCCTCACCACTGGAGAGCCTCAGACATGTGTCTTCTCTCCTGTAGAGGAAGACCAGCGTGGAATTGAGCTAATGACAAAAGGAGATGTGAGGAGTCTGTACCTTTCGGGCGAGAGCCACAGCGTAGTTAGAGGCTGACTCTGAATGTCCAGTTTCTTCTTAGCTTGCTTAGTTGGCTGAGACCCAGCTGTAATTTCAGTACTTTAGGAGACACAGGGTGGGTGGGTCAGTTGGTTGGCTGGGTGGCTGGTTGGTTGGAAAGATGTTGATCTTTAAGGGCTTTGGAATGCTTTGAGGAAAATATAGAGTAAGCAGAAGAGAAAGGGTAGAAGTGGTAGTACGGAGAGCCTGAGCAACAGATTCCCATTCCCTCACATTCTCAAACAGTAGTGAAATACAGTCCTCAGAATGCCTCTCTCGGAGCCATTTTTGGCTGGCTGTAATTCATTTTTCAGAAGCTGTGTTTCCAGCACTTGGGGTTGGGGACAGAAAGAAGAAAAGATGGAAGAGCAGTTAATGTCACAGCTAGCTTCTGGCAGCCGGTAAACGAATATGAACACATCTGCCATCCTAATGTGAAGAGCTCTGCCAGTGCTCAGGACTGAGAGATGCCAGGACGTGCAGAGGCAGCCCTAGGTGCAGCTCATTGGAGGACAAATTCCAGGATTCAGGAAAGAGTCTTGTTGACATGCCAGAAGTCTGGCGAGGTTCAGGAAATACCTCAGGCAGAGCCTTTTAATGCTGCCGGATAGCATGGTCCGTGAGCTGTTCTTTGAAGTAAACACAGTTCATTAATCAGAAAGATGTTTTAATGGGTTAAGGCAGAGTTATGGATAGCTACAAAAAGCATAATGGGCTGAAAGAATTTCCCCATGCCCTGACCCCATTAACCTGTGTGCCTTAGAGATAATGAATCAGAGGATGTTAGAGAGGCGATGTCACGGCAGAAGGATGACGCTGATGATGGTGGGTTTACGTAACGGACCAGCTACTGAGCTCAACGGTTTACTTGGCTTATCTGGGTTCCTCATTAAAACAAACGTGTGAGTTACATTTATGCTTGCTTTGCAAATGAGGAAATAGGCACAGAAGGGTTAAGTCACTTGTCTGAAGTCACAAAGCTAGTGGTGGAGTACGAATTTGATCTGAGGCCGTCTTAGTCATCATTTGTACTGTTAACCCCTGTAGTATACCTCTTCCCCGAAAGGTTGATTGAGGATTAAATAAGTTGTCCAGATTAGATAGGTGCTCGGTGAGTACTGGCTTCTTCCGTTGCTTCTCTTCTTGCCGGGTGTACCCCTGGTGCTTAACGGTCCAGGGCACGTGAGCAAAGGACTCCAGGCACTGCCTCTCCCAGGCTGCTTGTCTTCTTAGGCTGGGAAATGATTCAGCTGTCACTGCAGAGTTAAGGGGGGACATGTGTTCTGTGACCCACGTTTGTCACCTTCCCCTTCCAGGGCTCTAGTCTTTGTCCCAGAATTTTAGGTGTTTGGGTTATTTCCAGCCTAGAAGTGACAGACATCATCTGCACCAGGGGAGAGGAAACACCACGAGCCACTGCTGCACCTGGAATGCTATGACTGGGAAGACCTCTGAGTTCTTCTAACGTGGTCTGTTTTATCATCCCTTTCCATTCTCATGGCTGTCCGGTACCCAAAAACAAACAGTGCCGTGCAGACCATGCCAAATCCTGGTGACCCCGTAGGTGTCAGACTAGAACTGGCCTCCGTGCTCCACGGGTTCTCATCAGAAGTAGTGCTCCAGGCCTTTCTTCTGAGGTCTCCCTGGAAGGACTTGAGCTACCAACTTTCCAGTTAACAGCCGGTCTCGCTAACCATTGGCACCACAGTGACTCCTGTGGCCTTACAGCTCATCTGCCTTAGAGAAAGCACAGGTCTCTGAAGGCTCTGCTGCAGATGATGGTCATGTTGATGATGTTAATAAAGGTAACAAACATGTACTTTCTGAACACTGGTATCTTTTGGATCTTAGTTTAACCTCCTAATGTCCTGTGAGATAATACCATCCTCATCCTCATCATATACATAAAGCGACTGAGGCATAAGTTCCAGCAGCTTGCCCAGGGGACACAGTAAGTGACAGAGGTGGTGCAGACCTCTGACCTCAGAGTCTGGCTCTCAGTCACTATGCTGCAGACCACTTCCTTACTCAAAGCTCGAATAATTTTCCCAGTGCCCATGGGATATGGTCCAAAGACATCTCATTCCTGGTATACCTTAGCAAAATAACTTTTTCACTGCTCTTGTACAGTGTGCTGTTTTATCACTTCTTGGCCTTTGAAGGAGCTGTTTCCTACACCTTCAGATCCCATATTAGACTGCACTTCCTACAGGAAGTCTTCCCAGATACCCCTGGCTTCGGGTTGGGTGTCTCCATACTTTATGCCTGTAGCTCTCCTGACTCCAGCCCTCACCATAGTTGACTGCCTCTTGAATTCTCCGTCTGCCTAATGTAGCATCAAGTCTGTGGTCAACCATGTCCTCGTCATGTTGTACATAGGCAGGTAGTTGGTAAGAGTTTCAGTTAAATTAGTTAAGTAATTAAAACATCATTCTATACATGAGACTGTAATAATTCTTACTGGCAAGAGTTAAAACGGTGATACAGAGTTTAAATATGAAGGTTGTTTATCACTGTGGTCCATGGTGTTATTTATTCAGTTGCTATGAGTCAGCATCAACTCGATTGCACTGGGTAGTTTTTTTTTTTTTTTATTTTGTACTCTAGATGAGATCTCCACTGAGTGATTAGTGGTATTATCTGAGAATATCCTGAATCTTATGGCGATCTGACCATTTCAAGGAGAGTAGCATACAGCAGCATCACAGAAACTCCCCCATATGGTCACCAGAACAGATGAGCAAACAAGAAACCTCTTATCTTTTCAAGCAACTTGCTTGTAGGCTGGACAAACTGTCTACAAACTCCTGAGTTCTGTAGATCTTTTGCATATGTCCCTCTTTGAACATTATTGATACTTCTCTTCCTCAGTATTCTTCTGGAAGTTGTATAGTTCTTACTTTAAAGTCTATTATCCATTTTAAGTTTCTTTCTATATGTGGTGTGAGGTAAGGGTTGGAGTTATTGCAACTCTCTCCTTTGCCCCACTGCATTGCTCTAGCACCTCAAAAGTCAGTTGACCACATATGTGAGGGTCTAGATCTAGGTTTTATTGTGGTCCATTGGATTTGACATCTATCCTTACACAAAATGCCACACTATTTTGATAGTAGCTTTATAGGAAGCTTTGAAACTAGGTCATATAAATCAGATAATGTAAACTTTTAGATACTCTTTCTTAGAGAAAACTAATCAACTAAACAAGACATTCTAACAGTTCAACACCACACCACTTTTTAACAAGCTCTATGCTTTTAAGATACTTGGTAAATTTGCTGCCTCGGGCTGAAAGTAAGAGTTTCAAATCTGGTTCAGCCTACTCTCACAGTCTATTATGGTAAGAGACTAGCAAGATTGGAACTCTGGGCTGTACCAGTACTACTCAGTTTAGGCAATAGTTTCAACTTGATTCCCACCCCCTTCCATCTTTTGTAAGAGCTGGTGACAAGGGCCTTATATAAACACAGAGGAGAAAATAACAAAACACACTAGTAAGAGATACTTGTGTGGATGTGTGTGTGCCATCAAGTTGATTCTGACTCACAGTGACCCAGTAGGAGAGAGTAGAATGGCCCCATAGGGTTTCCCAGGTCATAATCTTGGTGGGACCAGATGGCCACATCCTTCTCCCACAGAGCAGCTGGTGGGGTCAAACCACAGACCTTTCGGTTTGCAGCCGAGCGTTTAACCACTAGGCTTCCAGGGCAGTATGTGGTGGTTCTTAGGTGTCGTTGAGTTGATAGTGACTCGTAGCCACCGTGTGTATGACCAGACAGAGCAGTGCCTGGTCTTGCGTCATCCTCACGGTCATCACTACATCCGAGCCCATTGTTGGCCTCTGTGCCAGTCCATGTCTTCCCGACTCTTTATCGCTGGCCCTGTACCTTACCACATGTGGTGTCCCTGTCCAGGGCATAGTCCTTCCTGATAACATGAGACATCTCACTTGTAAGCATTCTGACCGTACTTTCTTGCAAGAGATTTGTTTGTTCCATGGTATATTTAATGGCTGTTTCATGGCAGGCCATAGTATATCTAATATTTTTTCCCAAACACTGTAATTCACAAGTGTTAATTCTTCTGCTGTCTTCTTTATTCCTTCTTTATCCTGCATCTATAAAGATTTACAACTTTTTCATGCACATGAGAAAATTAAAAGCATCATGGCTTGGGTCCTGCTCAGCTTAGTTGTTAAAATGGCATGTTTGCTTTTTAACACTTGAAAAAGGTCGTTTGCAGAAGATTTGCCCAAAGCAGTGGGCATTGGATTTATTGACTGCTGCTTCATTGCCATTGGTGGTGGTGGATCCAAGTGAAATGAAATGCTTGCAACTTCAGTTTTTGCTCCATTTATCAAGTTGTTGCTTATTGGTCCAGTTGTGAAGATTTTTATTTTATTTTTTGTTGAGGCGTAATCCATACAGAAGACTGTAGTCTTTGATCTTCATTAAGTACTTCAAGTCCTCTCAAGAGATATGCAGTGCTCAAATAACCAACAATTTGTAAAGTTATCTCATTGAAAAGGTAGACATTCATTCAGCATGTGAGACCTCTGATTAAAAGTTTGGAATATTCACACAGGTGTGCTTTTGGAGACAAAAGAAATTTCAAGTAAAAAGTGTGTATAGGTTAGAGGATGTGCTTTATAATCTATTTATTCTACACAAATAATAACAGCTTTAAAAACATAATCTTCATAGCGTTACTCGTAATTTTTGGAGCCTTTTCAGCATAGTGTTTGTTTGAAAAAGTACTATTCATCCGCCCTGCCTCTTTGTGAGACTATACCAGGGACTAACGGGCACAGCCAGGGTCTTTGGGGAGCCTTAGGATACTGAAGGCAGACAGTCTTGGAGAGCACTGTTCAGAAAAGGTAAATGTGGTTTGGGACTTGCACAGAGTCAAACAGAACACCAAACGTGTAACCAGTGAGTTGATTCCAACTCATAGCGACCCTATAGGACGGAGTAGAACTGCTCCATAAAGTTTTCAAGAAACACCTCGTGGATTCGAACTGCTGACCTTTTGGTTAGCAGCAGTGGCATTTAACCACTACACCACCACAGCTTCCCAATTCAGACAAGAAGAATAAAATTCAGAACTGGATGTGTGAGCCCTCCTTCTATGTTCTTCTCACTCAGTTATACTTGCCCGGGCCCTAGGCTGGAAGCACTGGCAGCGTAGTAGGTTAAGTGCTACATCTGCTCACTGAAAGGTCTGCAATTCGAATCCACCAGTTACTTCTTGGAAATTCTACAGGACAGTTCTACTCTGACTCGACGGCAGTGGGTTTTTTGGGCCCTGGACGTGTAGAGGAGTATTGGTAGGTGCAACAAGAGATAGACTATTAGCTCAAAACACCTGGAGCAGCAGTTTTGGAGGTCGAAAAAGATAAATGTCAAAGTTCTCCTATGGTTCAACCTATTATTTAAATCCTCAGACAGAATTAGATGGATGTGAATCACCTGTGAGTTGGTGTGGGAATTGAACAAAAACCAGTGGGGGCTGGAGGAAAGGTTGTCTTAGCGTTGCTCTCTGGTTCCTTGGGTGCTACAAACAAGTAAGTCCTTGACTACTGGCCAAATGATTGCCTGTTCAGACCCCCCCAAAGGTGCCTCAGAAGACACGTTTGGTAATCTGCTTCCAAAGGATCAGAGCCTTGAAAACCTCTGGAGCAGTTGTCCTCAGCAGGCATGGAGCCATTCTGAGTTGAAATGGATGAAATTGACCTCTTGGCAAATAACAAGCATCAGCGTTCCTCCAGGCATGTTGAGGAAAAGGTGGATGGTGAGAGAACCTTCAGGAGACTCGCCTGAGGGGAGCTGCCGGGCAGGAGGCAGTGGGCTCTGTGTGATTCTGAGTCTCTGAAGCATCCATTTATTCCAGCCTTTCACTCCCTCCTGCTCAAAAGAGGAGGGACTTTTCAGGAGATTGAGATGCTGACTGTGAGGGTGGGGATGCAGGCAGACAGTTTGCTTTTACTTGAGGCTGTGGTTTTTCCCTTGCTGGGCTAACATCAGATAGAGAAATACTTGAAACTTCTGGCCAAGGTCAGAGACACTTCAAGTGCTTTGTGTGACCAGTTGCTATTTGATCCTGTCAGAGTCCTGCATCTCTTCTTAGGTCTGACTGAAGGTAAAATATTTAATAAATGCAATAAAATAATTTTTGAAGCCCACTTTTTACAACTTACATTTTTTTAATTGAGTTGTATATTCTTATTCTGACTTTGCTGATCAAATCTCTCTTGTCTTGCTCTAGATAGATGTCTTTTCTGTCTCTGTCTCAACTTGCTCTCTGTGCCTGTGACTGTCACTCTTTCTGCACTATGTGTTTTCCTATCCCCCTGCTCTCTCTCAGCTCGGTCTTTCTCTCTAGAGTATCCACAGTTTCTGAGTTAGAAGCGAAACTTGCACAGTTGAATTCACATGTGGCGTCTTTTTCCCCTTTTGTTCTTCAGTTCCTCCAGGAGTGATCCAGAATGGAGCACGGGTTCTGAGCCGAGGGATGTTTCCTGGCGTCCGGCCATTGCCAATCACTCCCATTGGGATGACGGCGGCCATGAGGTAAGCGACACACTTCCTGTGTCAGCCCAGCCTGAGGCGTGGGGAGAGAATGCCTGTGTCCTGTGGGTCCGCTTCAGGGGATGAAGAGCACCAGCCTCTACCTAGTTATGACAATAAACCCGGTTTGGATGTTAAAAACAAGAATTAGAGTAAATCTCAGAGACTCCAATTTATAAAAAAGCCAGTTTCTTCTGGGCCCTCAAGTTACCCTGGTTTCCTGGCAAACGAGGAGATGGAGTTAAATTAAATTTTTCTTCTACTGAAGTGGTGGAAAGAAAGAATGGGCTTGGTTACCGGACTCAGCTCGGTCATTTACCAGTCCTGTGATGCTGGGCTGATTCCTGACCTCACGATAACTCAGTCCTCCCATCCATACAACTACTCAGCCTCTTAGGACTGAAAAGCAGGACAGAGTGGTGCGTGGAAAGGGCTTTGCTGAGTGGTATACAAGTAGCGAGGAGCCCTGGTGGCGCAGTGGTTGAAGCATTCGGCTGCTTGACAAAAGGTTGATGGTTCGAACCCATCAGACGCTCCACAGGAGAAAGGTATGTGGTCTGCTTCTATCATGATTGACAGCCTTGGAAACCCTGTGGGGCCCTTCTGCTCGATCCTATAGAGTCACTGTGAGTTGGAGTCAACTTGAGGCATTGGTTGTGGTTTCATTTGCTATATGTATAACAGGCAGCGTCCTTCCCCTGAGTATGAGAGTCAGATCGGTTGCCAAGACACAGGAGCTCTTCCTTGCAAAAATGTCTTTCATCCATACTTCTCATGCCAGCTCCAGGGTAGGGTCCGTCAGCAGCACAGAACCCACACGTGCCCCAGGGCAGCCCTGCGCATTTTTCCTGCTGCTTGTCTTGCCACTCCTGCCCATCAAGTGCTGTCAGATTAACTTCCTAAACTATGACATGCCAGCCTCGGTGGAAGCACCTTCCGTGGCTCCTACTGCCTCTCCCAGCCTTCCCCCAGCCCTCCTTTCTAATCGAGCCAAGTTTTGTTTGCCGAGCATCTCCAGTCTGTCTGCCCTTATGTATGCAGTTTCCATGGTGTAGAGTCAGGGCAAGGCACCCTTCATGTCTCCTTGCAAAGATGGTTCCATCTGAATGTGCCCTCTGAGCCAGCAGCAGATCAGTTTACACACTCTTGGGAACCCATGACTGCCATGCTTTGTTGTGTGCCGTGGATGCGATGGCTGTGCGTCATAGTAACTTCTGGGGGTCCCTCTTTGTTCTCACTGGCAAGCTCAGAGAACGCAGGGGCTGGTACTCACCCAGCTTCCTGGTGCCTCACTGCATGTCACACAGTCCTGGGCTCTGGCTCCTCGCTTGGAAAAGACCGACCAGACTGGGCTGCATCTCTGGCAGCTACCCTTTTGGCCTTTTTTCTTTGCCTGTGGGTCAAGTTCGTAGCTGAAGACCATTTGGCTTTCCTAGTATCTCATGTCCCAAATGAAACCAAACCTGACTTGGGCTTGAGGGAGATGCAGAGTTGAGCTCCTTCGTGTGAGTCAGCCTCATGGACTTTCTCCAGTCATGCCAACCAGCCATGTGGAATTTTTCTTGTCTTTTAAACTCTACCAGTAAAACAAGCTGGGTTTGGGGTCTAGCACCTAATAGAGAGGGAAGGAAGTATGGATGGGGTGGATGATTGGATGGATGGACTGATGGATGGATGTTGTTGAATGAACTCTTGACTCACAGTGACCTTAGATACAACAGAATGCGACATTGCCCAGTGCTGTATCATCCTCCCAGCCACCGAAGTATTCAGGCCCATTGTGCCAATCCATCTCATCAAGGGTCTTCCTCACCCTTTGCCAGCCCTCTACTCCCCCAAACATGATGTTGTCCTCTGTAGATCCATCCCTCCTGATAACATGTCACAAGCAACTCAAGTCTGATGGTATTCTGTTGTGATCCCTAAGGTTTTCATTGAGTTATTTTTGGAAGCAAATGACCAGGTGTTTCTGCTGAGGTCGAGTCTAGAAGCTCTGCTGAAACCTATCTACCATAGGTGATCTTGCCAATGTTTTGGGACATAGCCTCAAGCGTCATAGCAACGTGCAGTCCACCCTAGTATGACAGGCTGGTGGGTGGTGACTTAGGAGGAAGGTTGATAGATAGTAGGGTAGCAATCAAGTAGTAAAACCACTCATGATTTCTCCTAACTTGACACACCAATGCTTTCTAAAAACTCGGGAAGTTCCATTTTCTTCCATTATTTTGCTGGTTACCATTAGATCTTTAATTTTTCTTGAGTTCGTAAATGGTAAACCTATTTTATGAAGCCGAAAGATCAGTGCCTTTGCTTAATATGGTGAAAGGGATGTAGTGTGCTTTCCTTTCTTGTCTGTAAGTCGTTCTCATCTCACCTCCTGGTTTACCTTTTAGCTAGTGAAAAATCTGAGGCTATTTTGGCGTGGAGTAACAATCTAGTTTTCATGAGTAGATTCTAAGTATAGACTTCTGTTGTTCTCCTGCTGACCATGAATGCTTTAAAGCATAGCTTCAACCTCAGTTCCAGCCATCCCTTATAAAAGGACACAGCAGGTCCAGGCAGAGAGGGGCAAGGAAACCTTAAGCCCAAGTCAGCCTCAGCAGAAGCTGCCCTGAGGAGCTGAATTGTTACTGTCCTGGCATAGCTTATCCCAAACTGTACTGATCAGTGGCTTCCGGGCATGTTATTAGAGGAGCTCTGGTGGTGCAGTGGTAAAAGCCCTCAGCTGCTAACCAGAAAGTCAGCAGCTTGAGCCCACCAGACGCTCCGTGGGAGAAGGGTGGAGCAGTCTGTTCGTGTAAGCATCACAGCCTCGGAAACACCATGGGGACAGTTCTGCACTGTCCTCTAGTGTTACTGTGAGTCCAAATGAACTTCATGGGAAGGAATTTAGGGACATTATTTACAAAGTTAAATTTCTTTTTTCCAGTTAGAAGATAACAAAACACTGCAGGAAAACAATTACATCTGTTTCTGTTCAGAAAGTTTCCTTTTGTCTTATCCAGCAAGCCCCTCCTTTTGGCCACCTTCGGAGTAAACGGCCGTCTGTCAGTTTCCAGGGCTAGACTGTGTGTGAGTCAGATCCAGCCAGGAGACAGAAACTACAGCAGGTATTAGAACAAAGACAAGTTGGTACAGAGAATTGTGAACGGAGTAGGAAGTTGTTAACCAGGAAGCCAAAAGGGCAAAAAGAGAGCTCAAGGTTATCATGGCGACAGCAGTTACAGAGAGCAGCTTCCACCCCTTGGGGTAAGGAAACAAAGAGAAGTGGTTGGAATGATTGCCCCCAGAGACTTACACCTCTGGGTCTGCAGCAAGCTCTGGAATCTTGGGGCTCAAACAGGGGGCCTAGGGGCTGGCATCTGGAGCTCTGAGGAGGAGACTCCAGCTAATGCTGGTAACTCGGAGAGAACAGAAAGGAAGTAGATTTTCCAAGTGTTATAAAAACTACTGACTGGCTTCAGCAGCTGCTGCAGGATACCACCGCTGCTGGGGTGACCCAGGAACCGGAAACTTGCAGGAAGATGCTCATCCTTTCTTCCATTACCAACTTCACAGTCTCTGTGGCTGTCTCTCTTGGCCCAACCTAACATGGAGCCAAGTGACAAAGCAGAGATGGGACTTGCATTACCCCAGCGTGTAAAAATAGTCCGGAGGGTTGGTTTGGCGCTGAGACACAATGGGTTCATAATGCCACAGCTTGCCTGTTGTCTGACCACTATCAGTGCAAGTGCAAGGGTGATCTTCCTGACCTTCGTAACTGTTTGGAACAGGAGCAGTTCAGTACAGTGTACAAGTGCAGTTCAGAGGACATAGACAAGTGACCTTTTACATATAGAGGGGTGACCAGTAAAGTGACTTGTGCAGGTACCAACTCAGCGTCTGCCACCTCCCTTTCAAGGGAGGTTAGGAAGAGAGGCAGGAAGCTCTCTAAGGTTAAAGACCCTTGCTGCTAACCTCTTGGCCTCCTTATATCCCAAATAATCAGCAAATGGTAGGCTTGCCTAAGCTTTCAGAATTAAGGCACGTAAGCGTAGTTAACACGGATGTTTACAAAATCAGTGTCTGGTTAAAACCCATTAAGAGATGTTTTGGGGGGAAAAATCTTGTTTTGTACTTTCACATTCATTGTAATTGTTATTTTTAATTTGTATGTTTATTGTAATTATTTTTGATTTGACGATGTGCCCATTGTAGTTACTATTTTTAATCTGACGGTGTGTCTGTTGAACGTTAATTCAGCTGAAGTTGAAAGGGAAACAGTTCAACGGAGAATAGCACAACCCAGAATGTCGTCCACCAGGCCGTGTGGCAGTGACCTAGGTCCGTGCTGGTGCTGCCGTGTTTCCAGGAGCTGCTGCCTCAGTGGGCTCAGCCTGAGGCTGTAGGAGGGTGAGGAGAGTCATTAGCACCCATTAAAAGACCTATTTCCTATTCCACGTGGTATGTTGGGTTTTCTGTGTGACTCTAGCGACTTCTCCTTAAGTGAAAATATTTGTCTTTTAGGACTTTTTTTTCCCCTCCACAGAGTGGTAAAGGCCATGTTTGTTTGTCTTGACTCTGAAACTGTTATTGACATAGATGAAGTGTTACTTTTATTAGGCGATCATTACACAGCGTGTATTTGCTGGTTTCCTTTGCATATAATTATGATGTGAAACCTCCTTGTCAGAGTGTCTGTCAATAGTGTAATGGACTTGACGGTGTTGACTTTGGGCTCAATAACCCCAGAGATAGGCCCATCCTTAGACGGTGGAAGCCTGGCTGTTTTTAATTTTGCCTGGGCGTATGGGCCTCAAGACACATTATCT
This sequence comes from Heterohyrax brucei, assembly GCA_028571685.1. NCBI lineage: Eukaryota > Metazoa > Chordata > Mammalia > Hyracoidea > Procaviidae > Heterohyrax > Heterohyrax brucei. Next base: position 111,886,618 of record CM053151.1, on the reverse strand, counting down.
TCCAAGGAACATCTCAGGCGTCCTAAAGTTTTATGCCTGTGTCTTCTGTTGCTTTCCCAGGGAAATTTGTTGCCTGGATTACACTGAGTGGAACAAATGGTTATGGACTGGGAAGAGCTGTTTCAGGCCCCTTTGGGAAACCACAGGTGTCTTACACTTATAGGCTACCTCCCAAGTAGAGGCAATAGGAACGTTCTGGGTCTGGGTCACCTTTCTTCCAGTTCTCTGGTTTTTTTGTTTTTTTTTAACTATCACTTCTTTTTTCTTTCCAAAACTTTTTTGTCACCCCAGAACAGACACTCAATACTTTAGGGCTCTTTTTGACTCAGACTGGCCACTCAAGTAGCAGAGTGGACACAGATGTCCAGGGCTCACCAGAAGATCAGGAGGGCACTGATGGGAGTGAGTCCGTCATGGATCAGCCAGTTGCCACCTAGCCGATTCCAACTCCTGGCCACCCCATGTGGGTCGGGGTAAAACTGTGCTGCATATGGCTGGCAGGGCTGAGTTTTTTTGGACATAGATCTTCAGGCCTTTCTTCTGACGTGCCTCTGGATGGACTTGAACTACCAGTCTTTCAGTTAGCAGCCCACTGTGTTAACTGCTTACATCACCCAGGAACTCATGCAGCATCAAGGCCCAGAGATTACAGACACGTTCTCAGAAGCCAAGTTTCCTTTGTATCGTGTAGCTCGGAGATCTGGGTCAACACACCTGGTTTCTTGTGCATTCTGTGCGATCATCATCCAGCAGCTCTCATCCCCAAGGCTGTTTTAATTTTATTTGAATCTCCAGGGATCTCAGTGAAACCTGAAATTCCCACAGAACGTGAAGCAAGTCAGGAATTCATGGTCTTACTATACTACAACCCCATCTGTCAGTCTGTTATACTTGGGGGGCTTGTGTGTTGCTATGGTGCTGGAAGCTGTGCCTCCAGTGTGCATATATCAGCAGAGTCACCCAGGATGGGCAGGTTTTAGCTGAATTTCCAGACTAAGACAGACTAGGAAGAAGACAGAACTAAGAGACCATGGTGTTTTCAATAGCCTCATAGGCATGCAGAAGCTGGGCAGTGAATAAGGAAGACTGAAAAATTGATGCCATTCAGTTGTAGTATTGGTGAAGAACATTGACTATACTGTGGACTGGCAAAAGGACAAACAGGTCAGTCTCAGGAGTACAGTCACGACCCTCCTTAGAAACAGGGATGACGAGACTTCGGCTCACATATTTTGGGCACGTTATCAGAAGGGATCAGTTGCTGGAGAAGGACACCGTGCGTGGTCAACTAGAAAGTCAGCCAAAAAGAAGACCGTAGATGAGACAGATTGACAGAGTGGCTGTCACAGTGGGCTGAGAGCGTAACAATTAACATGAGGCTGGCTGAAGGCAGGCCAGCTTTCATTCTGTTGTATGCAGGGTCACTGTGAGTCAGAAGCAGCTCAACTTCTCCTAACAACAACAGTTATAGTACAAAAAAAGTTAATTTGTAGGTTCGTGTCACAGTAGCCTTGCACTTGAGGCAAGTACGTGTAACAAGAATTTAGGAAGTCACCATTCTTCCTTATTAAGGTAAGGTATGGTCTGATTATGCAACTCGAGGGAAAATTTTGCCGTTATCTTTTTTCTTCTTCCTTTTTTAGTTGTGTTTTATTTGTTTGGATTTTTAAGACTGGTCACCTACTCTAAACTGTGCCATCTAGAAGTGTTGTCTTTGAAAGCAGCTGTAAAACTCAGATTATGTTTTGTGGTGAGAGGGAGAGGGGAAAATAGAAAAGGTATAACTGTAAGGATAAAGATGTAAAAGAAAAAGAATTGAGAACTGAGCCGACACTTGAGTTCTCATCTGGCCGCTCCAGTTTCAGTCATCTGTCACTGAGTGGGGATTAATAACAGTAGGCTGGTTGGTTGGTTTTGCTTTGTTTTTGACTCTTCTGGTTCAGATGTATAAACCATGACCAGAGATCTGACTGAAATTTGATCCAGCTCCTAGAATTCCTCCTCATACTTCACATCTGTGGCTGTGGTTAGTCTTTGAAAATGCTGGCCACTCTTTCCTGTTGCATCTAAAAATCTTCTGAACTCTTGATCATCGTGGACTCCATCAACTGCAGAACAATTCCTGGTGAAGCAGAGTTTTACGATCATTCCTCTTTGTGTTCTGTGATTCAGTGCAAAGAAGGAATCATCCATCTCTGTGATTTCAAAGGAGAACCATTTGCAACTCACAGGAGGAAATTGTGGCATCCCTGGAGCTGACCTCGGACCTCTGGGGCAGAGCTCTTGGCGTTGGTGCAGCTCTTTGTGTTCCAGGAAGGACTGTCTAGCCAGAGCAGGCATCAGACATCCCTGTTTGACCCTTGGTGCTGTTCTTCCATGAGATTGCAGAATTCTAGGGCTGGAAGGGATGGTTGTGGTTGTCAGGTGACATTTAGTTGGCTTGGACTCATAGCAACATTCTGCACAGCGGAATGAAGTGTTGCCTTGTCCCCACATAGTACCAAGGTTTGAGCTCATTGTTGCAGCCACTGTGTCACTCCAACTCATGGGAGGTCTTCCTTTTTTTCACCAACCCTCTGCTTTACCAAGCATGATTTCTTTCTCCAGAGATTGATATCTCCTGATAACTTCCAAAGTAAGTGAGATAAGATCTTAAGCATGCTTGCCTCTAATGAGCATTCTAGCTGTCCTTCCACCAGGACAGATTTATTTCTTCTTCCAGCAGTCTTTAGTATATTCAGTATTCTTCACCAGCACCAGAATTGAGATGCATCAATTCTTCAGTTTTTTTTATCATCCAACTTCCACATCTAGATGAGGTCATTGAAAAGACCATGGCTTGGGTCAGACCTCACCTTTATTTTATGCCTGAGACTCAGGTAGACCTTGACTGGGTTTAATGGGAAATGTTGAGAAGAACTATAAACTCATTCAGTTAAGGTGACCTGAATGACCTCCCTGTCCCGGGTAGAGCTTGACTCTTGGTTAAGAAATGATCTTACACTTGTATGTGTTAAACTTTTATGAAACCACCTGGTAGATGTTCTTCCTTAGCAATCCCCACCCTTCTTTGTAGTGTTAATCTTCCTCTCCATTTTCTCAGGCTGCTCGTCTTCTAAATAGATTTTTATTTTGTGATATTTAAATCATCATCCGCTAAAGGAAACCACCATTCAGCTTTTGTATTTTCCATGCTTTTAAAAGTACTTTTGCTAGCCATACACAGTATGCTACTCTCTTTTGCTTTTGAGTTTAATGTAAATCAAATGATGTTGTATGCATTCATTTCTCACTTGCTTTTTAACTCATTATTAGATTTAAACACTTTGCTTGCATGTAGCTTTTACTGAATCATTTTCATCACTATATAATATTCCATTTTGTGGATATACCACAGTTTTTGTTTGCTTGAAGATAGTTGGATCATTTCTAGTTCTTTTGCTGTTACAAGCAGTGCTATCATGGAATCCTAGTATATCTCTAGATTCATTTAACATACTATGCAGGAGGTTACATTGAAGGGTGTGTACACTCTCGGCTTTATAAAAACCTACGAAATCAAACCAGTTGCTGTCAACTTAGTAACAACTCTTGGTGACCCCATGTGTGGCAGAGTAGAACAGTGCACTCTACAGTTTTCTGTGCCTCCTATTTCTGAAATAGAACACGAAGCCTTTCTGCTGAGGCATCTCTAGGTGGACTCAAACCTCCAACCTTTGTGTTAACAGCTAAGCATGTTAACTGCACCACCCTGGGACCCCCCACCCCCCCCACGCCCGAATTCAATGATGTGATGCTGAATCATTTTCCAAAGCGCTTGTGTCAGTTTTCACTTCCACCACCAGTTCTTGTTGCTCTGGGTCCCCACGTACATTTGGAATTGTCATACTGGGTATTTCCATCAGCCTAGTGATACATCTCATTATGCTGTAATTTGCAGTGCCTTTGTTATGAAGGAAACCCTGGTGGCATAGTGGATTAAGTGCTACCTCTGCTAACCAAAAGATTGGCAGTTCAGATCTGCCAGGCACTCCTTGGAAACTGTAGGAGGCAGTTCTACTCTGATCTCTAGGTTCGCCATGAATCAGACCCCACTTGATGGCCATGGGTTGTTACTAAAGATAGTGCATGGTTTTTGATACATTTAATTGGCTGTTTAAGTATGTTCTTTGATGAATTGCCTGTTCAGCATTTTGCTCATTTTTCTGTAGAATTGTCTCTCTCTTTCTTTATAGAAGTTCTTTACATATTCCAGCTGTAGTCTTTTCTTGACTGTACAGGTTGGAAATAACTTTTCTGAAGCTGTGGTTCATTTTTCATTCTCTTTAGTAGTATCTGTTGATGAACAGAAGTTGTTCAATTTCATATTTATCAATCACATTCTTCAGTCTTTTTCTTTATGAAGCCAAACCAGCCAAGTGCCGTCAAGTCAGATCTGACTCATGGCGACTCTAAAGCTTGTGGGTTTTTTTTTAATAACGAATCTCTCCATAGTCCGAGTTTTTATAGTCTCTTATAGTTTATTCTAAAAGACTTACAAAGTTTTTCCTTTCCCTTTTAAGTCTGAAATCCCTCTAGACTTAATTACATGTAGACAGTATGAAGTAGAGATCCATTTACACTATTTTTCGTATGAGTCATCATCATCCCACCCTCACTTATTAAATTACTTCTCCTTTCCCAGCTGATGTAAAGTGCCAGTTCTTTTTCTTCTTTTTTTTTTTAATGTAACTGAGTGAAAATGTACATTCCCGTATAAATTTACATGCCCACCTATATGCAGCTTCCACTGCTCTCCCTGCGTGGTGAGAGCACACTATTCCTCTCTGCTCCATACATGTCTCATCCTCCCAATAGTTTCCTTTCCCCTCCTCTCCACCCACTCTCCTTCCTCCAGCCAGAGGTCAGCAAGATGATATCCTATAGGTGTATAGAACCATAAAGTACAACCAATATATGGTCACTCTGCAATGCCAAGTCCAATCCATTCCTGTCCAAAGAGTGGACCTTTGTTATGATTTATGGGCAAGGAAGTGCCAGTTCTTAACCAGGTTTCTTGACATGTATGGATTAATGTTAGAGCAGTATCAGGTGACTAAGATAGTTTATATTTGGAGATTATGTTACTGTTTCACATTTGGCTTCTCCTGGTTCTCAGCACTGTTTCATATTTGTGTTATCCTACAGTGGTACTACAGGATAAAAACTAAAACCAAGCCCACTGTTGTTGATTTGATTCTGACTCATAGCGACCCTGTAGGTCAGAGGAGAACTGCCCCATAAATTTTCTGAGGAATGCTTCATGGATTTGAATTGCTGACCTTTTGGTTAGCAGCTGTAGTGCTTAGCCCCTATGCCACTAGGGTTTCCTGTAGGTTTATACTGAATGTTAAATCTGGTAGCTCAGATATGGAGTATCATGTTAATGGTTTCTGACTGATACAATGCTTGCTTGTTTGTTTGTTTGGTAAATATCCTTTATTATGAAAAAAAGTTACTTAGTTGCTGATTTTCTGGGGCCATTTGTCATAAATGATTTCTGAATTTGTAATAAATAAATTAATATGTCTTGTATCCCATATAACCCAACAAGGTAGAGGAAAGAGAATCAAGACAATTGGTCCAAGGCTGATTCCTATGTGATAACCCCCACATCCAGCCTTTTTGCCGATGTGACACCAGCCAGCCCTCCCATGGCCCTCTTCTCTGTTTGGCTTGGTATTTCACTGCGTTGGCTACACAGAACTCACAGATCCTACTCAGTTACAGGATTTCTTAGGTACTAAGATGTGACTCAGGATCAGTGATGACTCAGAATCTGTAGTTCTTCAGTCCAGACAGCTTCTTCTCAGCCATGTCTACAGGCAGACCTCTCGCTGGCACTCAGCCCTCAACCTGGCCTCTGCCCTGTTTAGACAAGTGATAAAAGCTCCAGTGATCGGTTCCCAGAAGCACCGCACTCCTCCTAGAAGCTTCAGCTGGGATGTGCTCAGCTCTCTCTGTGAATCAGCAAGACTACCTCTACCACGTGCCCTGAGGCGCCCCACTCTGCCGGAAAGCCTCTTTCCCAAAGACTCTCAGTCGTCTTGCTCTGCAGGCCAGCCTGCCCACTATCTCCTCCTTGCTTTCTGGGCCAAGAAGCCAATTGCACTATCTCTCACCAGTTTTCTGGTTCTCCTGCTGTTTCTCTGCCACTCGTTTTGCCATCTCACATCTGTCTGGGTCTCGGATATTCTCATTTCTGGGACTGTGGGTCCAAAGAACACCCTCAACTCCTGATTCTTCTTCCCATCTCTGCTCAGGGATTGCCTCCCTTTTTAAGCCTTGTGGGATGGCAAAACTGACTAATCCGCTTAATAGAGTTACATGCAACATATTGTAGGATCCCACCACCACAAGTGGTCTCATCCTGTTGGTGGGCCACAAACACCTTATTTGCATGATAAGACCCAGTCATTGCATGAAAAGTTACAAGACTGTAAATGGCTAAAAGGGCCATTTTGAGTAATTTACTGCACCATAAAATTCCATCCAAAAAAAAATTTTTTTTTTATTTAATATGACTGAGGGAAAATGTACATTCCCGTATAAATTATATGCCCACCTATATGCAGCTTCCACTGCTCTCCCTGTCCATTGACAGCACACTATTCCTCTCTGCTCCATACGTGTCTCATCCTCCCAATAGTCTCCTTTCCCCTCCTCTCCACCCACTCTCCTTCCTCCAGCCAGAGGTCAGCAGGATGATATCCTATAGATGTGTAGAACCAATATATGGTCACTCTGCATCGCCAAGTCCAATCCATTCATGTCTGAAGAGTAGACCTTTGTTATGATGTATGGGCAAGGGCAGCATCAGAGCCAGGGGCCATGCTTCTAGGGGAACCCCGAAACTGCTGGACCATCAATTGAGGTCTTTCAGTGGAGATCTCAGGATGCACCCCTTTTTATTCTTGTGTTGCCAGTGAGACTCAACTTAGTGAGCTCCATCGCGGCTATCACTGGTGGTAGCCATGCACCGTCCGGTTCTTATGGTCCCAAGTCGATGTAGGCACCCACTCATGTGGGTCTCTCTATCTTCTGGGTTGTCTTTACCCCATGTCATTTGGTCCTTGGTGAGCATCCGTTCCTGCTGAGTTGGGACCATTTGCTGTGCCCTCGGATGGCAGCTTTGACAGCTGCAAGGGAGGGAGGGAAGGGAGGGGGAGGGGGGAGGGTTTAGATTATATAGTTGCAAAAAAAATTTTTTTTGTTTTTTGCATCATTAAAGATAACTATAAAATTTTTCTCTTTCATGATTTCCCTGTGAAGCAAATTACAAATTTCCCAAGTTTTGGAAAAAGCTTGTGTTCCTGAATAGATTTGCTAGTGATTCATTGTATTTTTTATGTATTACTAGAGTTAGTGAGCTAACTCATTGTTTATATGTGAATTTGGCATTGTTTTTCATGGTCCATGTTTCTCTAGTGCTGTCTTTCCTTGTTTTAGTGTCAAGGTTATATTAACTTTGCAAAATGAGTTAAGGAGTATTCACTCTTTTTTTTTAATTCTCTGAGTTTATGTAAGATTGGAATTATCTGTTCTTTAATGTTTGCTGGAACTTGCTTGCTCAGCAGTCTAGTTCTGGTGTTTTCTTTGTGGGGTAAAATTTACAACAGTTCTTGTAATTTATTGATGGATTATGGGGCAACTTACATTTTTACTTCTTTTTTTAATCCATTTTGGAATTTGTCCATATCACTTGTTTTCAAGCATGCTGTTATTCATAATATATTTTGTCATCTCTTTAAATATCTACTGCATTTGTCATTGTGGGGTTTTTGTTTGTCTGTTTTTCCTTTTCCCTTGTATCATTTTTGTTCTTGATTAATCCTGCCAGAGGTAGTGTGCCTATTTTTTGTTCCCCGCCCCACAAAGAGTGAACTTTTTTTTAACCTCCTTTGCATTTCTTATATCTTGGTTTTGTTCTGTATTTGTTCCCTATTTTATTGATTTCCGCTTGTGTTTTAGTGATTTTTCTGTCCACTTTCTTTGAATTTATTTTCTTTCATCTAGATTGAATATTTTTATTTTCAGCCTTTTTCAAAAAAAGAACAGAAAAGGTTTAGAGTTATAACCTCCCTCTAACTACTACTCAGTTGCATCCTGTAAGTTATAATATCTGTTATTTTCATTTTTAAATGCAAACTGTTGTCTAATTTCCTTTTTGAGCCATAGACATTTTTAGAAATGTATTTTCAGCACTAAAGAAAAGAGATGGTGTTTTTTTTTCCTTAGTCACCTCTTCAGCATTGATAATGAACTTCAGTGTATTGTGGTCTGAGAATTGATCCATGTAAGATACCACTTCTGTGTAATTTGTTGAGACTTGCTATATGGTATAGTGTAATTTAACTTTTATTAATATTCCATGTGTGCTTCAAAGGAATATGTCTTCTCCATTATTAGCACATGTTTCATATTTGTCCATTAGATTAAATCTTTTGCATATATGCCGTGCTTGTGCTTGGTGTGTGTGAATGAAAGGAAGAGAAACAGAGAAAGAAGGCATAGGCTTGATCAGCCAAATACTGAGAGTGAAGTATTACCATCTCCCATTACAGGGCAGATTTGACATCTTCTCCCTATAGCTCTTTCAATTTTGGCTCTTTATATTTTGAAGCTGTCTTAATAGAAGCATTCATGTTTTCAGCTGTTCTATCTTCCTGGTAAAATGAGCCTTTATGAATATTTAATGATTCTCTGTCTATAGTAATGATTTTTTGCCTTGATACGTATCTGTCTGGTTTTAATATAACTACACCAGCATGATACAATGTTTTCTATCCTTTTCTTTTTAACCTTTCTCTGTTCTTAAACTCCAGATTTGTCTCTTACAAATAATATGTAACTTTTAACAATTTTTTGATAATGATCCTTCCCTTTCAGGTGAAGACTTGTCACCCATTTTTGTTGATATGTTTGGATTATTTTCTATTTGTCCTTTTTCAGGTTCATGTCCTTTCTAGCTTTATTGTAAATTGATTGATATTCTCCCACTCCTTACTCCATTTTTTTCCCCTTAATGGTTGAGAAGTTGTATATTCTGGCTCTTTTCTTTCAGTGCTGATCCTAGAAATTTTACCATGAATATTTTAAAAAGTTAATATCTTCTACTGCTTGATCAATATAGGACCCTTGGAATACTTTCATTCTGACTCCTTTGTTCTGCCAACTGATAGGCTGTATTTGTTGAGTATTTGGGTTTTCTGTTTGGGTTTGTGTTTCCTTGGAACCATTTATTTAGTCATCATCATTATTGTTTTATACACTGAGTTCTTCATTAACATTTTCTTTGCTTGCCACTTCTTATATCTCAGACCTTCCTCTTTGGATCTCCTCCTGTCTCCCCCAAATACATTCTTAAGAAGTTCCTATAGTGAGGGTCTGCCTCTTGATAAGAGTCCTGAATTTTGGTTTAAAACATACATATTTTACCCTCAAAAGACTGTTTTGTTGGATACAACATTTTAGATCTATAGTTACTTTTTTCCCACTTAACACTTTGAAAATACTGTCCTGCTTTCATCTGCTTCGTCTCTTTTCACTGTTGCTTCTCGTTAGGTGATACGGTCTTCTTCTGTTTATCCTGCATGGAATTTGTTACACTTCTGAATTGGAAAATTAGCATCTTTTATCAAAACGAGGACAGTCTCAGCAGTTTGCCTGTGTTGGGTTATCCCCGTTTTTTCTTTTCAGTCTGGAACTCTACTTAGACATATGTTGGATCTTGTGCTTGTGCTCCATGGTTCCCACCCTTTTTTCCATATTTTCCATCTCTCTCTGAATCTGTCAGCTGAATTTTAGGTAATATTTTCAAACCTTTCTTCCATTTTAGTCAATTTTCTCTTTTGCTCTCCATTGAAGTTTGTTTTTAGTTTCAGGGACTGTATATTTTAATTTCTAGAAATTATTTTTGGTGCTTTCTAGAACGGGCCTGCTAAGTTTTATTTGTCTATTCTTCGTTTCTGTTATTTTTCAGTTCCCTCCTTTATTTCTTTTAAACATACTTTGCATTCTGTGTATAATTTCTCATTATTTTCAGTGTTTGCTGTTCAGATTCTGTCATATCTTTTTCCTGTTGTACTTACTTGCTTATTGTAACTAATTTCCTGTTGCTTCAATGATTCTTTTTGTTATTATTATAAACCAGTGTTTCTTGAAATCCTGTCTGTGGGAGTTCTTTGTGGCTTGAGTTTCAAGTGTTTTTTACCTGAAAGGATTTTCTTCTTCTAGAAGGCACCTTTGGGCACTTGAAATTAAATTTAGTCTGAGGTCTTTGGGGCCCCACTATTAGTAGAATTCTGGCCTGGTACTCCTAAGACTTTTGTAGTCAAGAATTCTCAGGGCAGTCTTCTTCCACCCCATTCCCTGTAGAGTCATGGTTAAGGTTGATATTTATCCCCATTATCTGCCTATGAGGAGCATTTAAATAAAGTTTCCCCTGAAACTTTATTTGAGGGTGCCCCTGGTTTTACATGTGGCATGTTTATGTTTAGGCATCCTAGTGACTTGTTTGCCGGTGAGTGTGGCAATGTGGGATCATGAGCATCTACTTGAGTATCTGCTTCAGTTTTAATCTGTAGGAACCCGAATGGGCTAAATAAGGCACTTTCCTCCAGAGAGGATTTGCCTCTGAAATTTCTGCTGTAATCCTGAGAGACCAATATACCTGAAGCCACTTTAACATCCTCTAAGCAGCCACAGGGAAACCCTGGTGGCATAATGGAACCCTGGTGGTATAAGTGCTATGGCTGTTAACTGAAAGGTCAGCAGTTCAAATCCACCAGGCACTTCTTAGAAACTATGGAACAGTTCTACTCTGTCCTTTAGGGTCGCTATGAATTGGAGCCAACTCAACAGCAGCAGGTTTGGTTTTTGGTAAGTGGCTGCGATAATCATGGAGCTTCCAAACTTAGTCTTCCTGCCATATCCTGTCGCATAAGTATGGCCTCTCGTCCCAGTGCTGGTATGGGCATTTGCTTTCTTGGTTACCTGTTGCTCCCATTTGGGGTTTTTTCTCTTTGTTTTTTATTTAATGTCTTCATTTGGTGTGTTGGACGCATGCATGCATGCATGCATGTAGATGGGTGTATGTGTATGTGGGTCTCTGAGATTCCCCATATTTTCTAGTGAGCCCAGCAATGCCTTAAAAATATGTTGCTATATTTTATGTAGCTTTTAAGTATTATGGTTGGAAAAGTGCCTTTCACAGTCCCCTCTGCCACCCTGCTGAAGTAGAAGACTCTGGTCATATCCTCTAGGTCTTTGTGTCTGTGGTTGGCCCTAGACAGAAGACTGTGCTGCCTCCAGCTCACTGCTTCAACAACCCCATTCATTCAGTCTTATTTTTTTCCACACTTGCAAAAGATTAGAGACGTCAGGTAAATCCCTTAGGAAGGTGACTTTACCCTAGATAGCAGTCTCCAGGTGTAGAGCCATCTGTTCCAGAGAAGACCCTAGTATACCAGGTAAAAGATCAAGGCAACACGTATTGATTATACTGTGGTGGAGCAGGTAATTCACTGGTAGAGAAAAGAGCAGAATGTCCATGTGTAATCACAAGCTCTCCCTTAACTTCCCAGTTAAAGCACTGCTCATTCTCAGCCTGAACTGAGGTCATTTCTCACTTTTTATATTTGATGTTTCTCGTCTATTTAACACAAGAATTAATACCAGGCTTATGTGAGAGATTAGTGGCGTGTGGTTTTGTTGAGCCATGTGCTTAAACTCTTAGAGGCCTAGTGAAACCAAGTGACTTTAATATATGCTAATGTATGATAATTATGAGTATCTTTACATGTAAATGCAGCTAAAACTGAAAACTTGCAGGGATTTAAATGCATCCCCTGTTCGTTCTAATGATTTTTGAGGAGGTGGTTTGGGATTCACCTTCCAGCACCCTCAGGATGGTAGGTTTCTCCCTTGGAAGCCTTTGCTGTACAGTAATGACAAGTCCTAAAAAGATGTGGCAGTCTGTTTCTATGAAGATTACAGCCTTGGGAACCCTGTGAGGCAGCCCTGCTCTGTCCTGTAGAGTTTCTGTGAGTCAGAATCGACTTGATGGTAGTGGGTTTGGGGTAATGACAACCCCTGCAGGGGTACGTGTTTGACACCAAGTTGGTGCAGCTGTTTGGCACCAGCATCAGTGCCACTGTGTCACCCTGTTAATAATTAAAGGCACTCATCACTTCCTGCTGTGTTTTTGTGTGTAATTTATGGATTATGAGACCATGCTGAAATCTGAGGAAAAGTTAATTTTATCAAATGACAAAAGAGATACATTGATATTTTAATTCTAGCTGCCTGAGGTTCTGTCTTTTCATGGAGAAATATTGTCAACAGGCATGTTGGTTTCCTGAGTTCGTCGCAGCAAACTTCCTTCCTCAGGGGGCACAGGGAGACATTTCAAAGCACTACTTAAACCGTCTTGGAGGACCACCTGGGCCTCCTGGGAGAAGTCGTAGGGCTGTCAGTGTTTTCGGTTTCTCTGTAAAGTGGTTGGGCAAGGCCAGCATTCCATTGTGAGTACTGGGATCATACGGCATGTAATGTAACTGAGGAGGTCCCAGAGACCCCCTGCTACCTAACAGAAAAACTAGGTGCTGTGAAGGTGACTTTCTTCTCTTCTCTCCTTTAATTCATCTCATCTCTTTAAGAAAGTCTTAGCTTGGTTCTACTGTGTTTTACAAGGTCTCACAATTATGTTCAGGGACTCATCCTAGAAAATGTGCTACACACCTCATTGCTGAATATCATTATCACTTTCAAAGTACTCTTCCTGGGGAGTGATGTATCAACGCCAGTGCCCAGTCCACTCTTCAAAGCAATTTTGGGACTCTTTTTTCTGGAATGGCCGTCAGAACTGTCATCGTATTACCCTTGATGTCATGAATGTCATCCAAATGTCTTCCTTTCAATATTTATCTTTGGGTAATGAAAAACATCATTGGGGCAAGATCAGGTGAGCAGGGAGGGTGTTTCAATACAATTGTTTACTTACTGGCTAAAAACTCCCACATAAATAGTGTGCCATGTGAGCTGGTACATTGTCATTATGCAAAAGCCATGAGCTGACAAAAAGTTGAGGTTGTTTTTGTCTAACTTTTTCACTCAGCCTTCTTAGCACTTCCTGTTTGTATAGTTGGTACAAATTCAAACAATCCCTCCAATATCAAAAAACAGCAACACTGTTGTGAGTCTTGATTTGGACTGCTGGAACTTTTTTGGTTGTCAAGAATTGGCTGACTTCATTGTACCCTTGGGTGCCTTTTTTCAGGGTCATGTTGGTACACCCATGTTTCATCACCACTGACAACATAGCCTGTAACATGGTTTTGCCTCTCCAAAAGATCCTGATGAACTTCAGCTCTCCTTTTCTTTTGTTCATAGGTGAGCTCCTTCAGGACCATTTTTGCACACACCTTTCTCATTCCAAGATTTTCATTTAAGATTTTCCTGTTTCTCCATCGATGTTTACTTGGTCTGCCATGCTTTTCACAGTCAGCTGATGATTTTGACATACAATTTGACACATTATTGCAGTGTTTTCCATCAGTTCTGCTCAGTTACTGGCTGCCTGACCTCTCTTTATTAGTGATGCTTTCTCTCTCCTCAGTGAAATAATTTAATCCATTTGTTCGCTGTTTTCTTCATGGCATTATCCTTGTAAACTTTAGATTAAACTTGTCCCTGATGTCACTTCCACTCTTGTCAAGTTTAACAAGAAATTTAATGTTTGTTCATTGCTCTGATTCAAACTCCAACATTCTCACAATGGCACACAACAACACAGAACAGTGACAATGAACACCACTCGGAAAGATGCCACCACAAGTCAACACAAACAACAGCTGTGAGACATTGATACAACAAGGTTATGAACCCTTACTGAGTTGTTTGTACAGTGCTGCTAGCATAAGCATATGGTAACAAGTTTGTGAAATTAGTTGTCAGACCTTTGGCACCTCTCTAATACTTGTCTATGGAGCCCTGGTTGTGCAATTAAGAGATACAGCTGCCAACTGAAGGCTGTGGCGGTTTGACTCCACAACCTCTCCTTGGACATTCTGTGAGGCAGTTCTCTAATCATGCAGGATCCCTATGATTCAGAATCAGTTCAACAGCAACTTATCCAGGGCATTGGCGTGTCAGTGGTAGAGTTCTCGCCTGCCACATGAGAGACCTGGGTTCAGTTCTCAATCAGTGCCCGTCATGTGCGAGCACCACCCATCCATCAGTGGAGACTTGCTTGTTTCAGCAGAGTGTCTAGACTAAGATGGATTATGAACGAAGACTTAGTGATCTCTTTCCAAAAACCAGCCAGTGAAAACTCTGTGGGTTACAGTGCTCTGATCCGTAACCAGTCTTGGAGGTAGCATGGGACTGGGGAGCATTTCGCACCATTGGGCAGGGTCACCGGCATCAACGGCCGACTCCATGGCAGCTAACACCAGCACCAGCAGTGTTTGCGTATCACCACTGTTGATGAGAGAGAGATGTTCTCAAGCTCCCAAACTGTTTACTTTTCAAATTTTCAGATCTACATGAATGAGGAGAGAAGAGCACAACAAGCACTCTGCTGCCTTCAGGCTGAGAATGCATTTTGCAGGGCTTGCTTTATTTCTTCCACAGCTGCCCTTAGAGCTTTCTTGCCTTGCGTCTCACTCTCCATGTGTGATCTGAGAGGAATTCTATACTGAGCTGTGGTAGCGAAGGTACATCATAAGCACAGATATGAAAAAAGTGAGGATTCAGAACTTTCTTTTTTAAAAGCCGGACCTAATCCTCATCTAGCATATTCAACTAAATATAGTTGGAGTCACTCCTGCTTTTTAATACTAGTTCAGCAGGCAGATCATTTTTGTATGGTTTTAGCTTAAACAATATCAGGAACACTGTAACACAGAAATTTTATTTGCTTTTAATCATTCATAACAGCTAGCTTTACCATTAATTATATTTAATCAAATTTTATAATCCAGTAACACTTGCAAGAGATCCTTTTCCAGCCACATTTATATACCCATGGCAGAGCCTAGAAACAGGAAGTCTGCAGAAAACTGATATCACTGAGTCCATTCCCCCAAGCTGAAGGGCTGTGTTGAAGGTCAGCCCTAAGGAATTCGTCTTTAGGGCTCTTTACTCTCACTTTATGCTCGATTCCCATAAGCCTCCTTCCCCAGAATAGAAACAAAAATATAAGGCTTCTCAAGCAAACATGCCACGGCAACAGGAAGTGGCAGGGACCAGCAGAGAGCGAGTGGAGACTGGGTAAAAATGAACGAGCACCAGAAAGAATCATCCACCATGCTCAGAGCTTTGTGTTTTAATCCCCACACAGCTGGTAAGGTGAAATGTTCTGCTCTAGGTCACGGATAAACAATACAAGGCTGAGATGTGAGCATAAGTCTGTCTGAGAAAAGGTGGATTCTTTCCATGAGGGTGATGGAGGGCCACAGATCTGGGCATCGCAGAACCTAGGGTACACACTGGGATCCTTTGGAGCCTGCTGGCTCTTGTTATAGTTTCAGGAGTTTCTTGGGGTGATCTTGAGAGGAATCTTGTTATTAGCTGCCGTGGAATCAGGCTGTGGCTCATGGCAACCCCGTGTACCATGGAATGAGACAATGCCTGATTTTACGCCCTTCCCTTGATCAGGTGCAGATTGGCCAACTGCAATCTGCAGGATTTTCATTGGCTGATTTTCTGAAATAGATAGGCAGGCCTTCTATTCTGGTCCAGCTCAGTCAGGAAGCTCTGCTGAGATCTCTTCAGCATATAGCAACACGCAAGCGCCTCCACTTGACAGATGGTGGCCATACATAAGGGGCGTTGGCCAGGACTGAAAGCTGGGTTCCTACCCGGGAAGTCGAGAATTCTACCACTGAACCACCACTGTGCCGCGCCACCCCCACCCCCCCACCCATGAGGTATCTGGCACGTGTTAAATTGGATGGCTTTGCTGGTAGACGTTACGCTGGGGCGTTGATTTAGCCAAGCACCACAGACACACCAGAATGGGGGACAGTCCCTGGCCTGTCTCCCTGCTACCCTACTTTTATTTTCACCTTGCCTCTCTTCCTCATTTGCTTTCTATATGGGCTGCAGCTGGGTCTCCATGACCTTTCGAAGCCCACAGAGGTGGCAGGAGGGAAGGACCAGTCACTCACTCTGCTGTCTCATTGGTTGGGGCTGGACCCCATAGCCTTCCCCCTGGTGCTGTAGCCTCTGGGAGGGTCTCGTCAGTCGTGGCAGTGGAGAGTCACGTGTCCATCTATGCTGGGCTTCCCTCAGGTTATCTGTTGTGCCCCCACTTGCCTAGCCAGTGCCAGTTCTCGCCACTGAGGACACAGCAGTGCCTGGTCCCTGTCTTTTGGTGCTGGCACAGTCACAGGAAGCACAGAGACTGATGAGTCCTCTCACAGCACCTAGTGACGGTAGAAACCTGATCCCGTCACGGTTAGCTGCTCAGCTGCTAAGGCAGGTATTTCAAACGCATCAGCAACTCCACCGGAGAAGACCTGGTGGTCTGCTTTGTAAAAACGACAGTTAAGTAAACCTTGTGAGGCACTTCTGCCTCAGCTAGGGTCACTGTGACTCACAGCCAACTCAACAGTATCCCACAGTGATGACAACAGTGATGGCGGTGAGTGCTGTCCACGGAGGGAAAGTCAAGAGCACAGACGGTCGGGGCCGTCCGGTTCACCCAGGAGGGGTCAGTCTGGTCATGTTCCCCACATGTGTTAGAAGTGTGTCATCAGGCAGGGAAGCTTGCAGGAGGTACTGGGGGCTGACGTGTGCAGGATAACATTCCTTTCTCCTGCCCCATACCCTTCAACCCTGTGTCCAAAGTCAGATGCTGTTATCTCCCATGAAACTTCTGTGGAGCCCTCGCAGGTAGCTCTCCCTCCAGGTAGCTCTCCCCAACTCTTGCCTGTGCGTCCGTCTGATTCCACTTTCCCTGAACACCTGCTGTGTGCCAGACACAGTCAGGAGGGCAGCTGCCGGGCCTGCCCATGGAGTGGGGGCTCAGCATCCTGACCGTTGCTCCTACGCCAGCTGCTGATCGAGACGCCTGCAGGCATTCACTCATGTCCTCATCCCAGCAGCCCTGTGAGGACGGTGTAGTTATTGTTCCCACATTACAGCTAAGGAAGCACAAGGGAGGTCACTACATTAAAAACCAAACCAAACCCCTTGTCAGTCAATTCTAACTCAGAGACGGCCGATACAGTAGAACTACCCCTAGAGTTTCTAAGGAACACCTGGCAGGTTTGAACTCCCGGCCTTTGGGTTAGCAGCCATAGCACTTAGCCACCATGCCACCAGGGTTTCCAACCAAACCCGCTGTTGTTGAGTCATTTCTGATTCAGGAACCCTATAGGATAGAGAACTGCCCCATAGCGTTTCCAGAGAGCCATAGCACTTAGCCGCTGCGCCACCAGAGTTTTGCATCAGTACATTACCCAGGTGTAAAAACACAAAAAAGATATACACAGGCATAGTGAACTCTGTAGCGTCCTGATAGAAATGTGTAAGGGGAAGTACCTGAAAAAGAACTAATTGCTGATTCCATCTCCTGGCAGCTGTGTGTCTGTCAGAGTAGAACTGTGCTTCAGAGGTTTTCAGCGGCTCATTTTTCAGAACTGGATTCTCTGGACTTTCTTCCAAGGTACCTTCAGGTAGTCGAAAGATCGGCTTTAATCGTAGACATATGTGCTGTTTGTACCACCCAGGGACTCCAACAGAGGAGTTGTTACAGGGAAATTGCAGGAGAGTGGCAGTCGGTCTGTTGGTGTGGTCAAGAGCTTGAGCTTGAGCTTGAGCAGCCCCTAGATCTCAGTCCTGTACTTATTAGCTGTGTGGTTTTAGGTTAAGTTACTTCTGCAGGCCGTGCTTTTTGCATCTGTAAGTGAAGAATGTAAACATCCTCTTGGTAGCCTTAGGAGCCATCACACATGCTGGCTGAGAGCCTGGTCAGTTTTGAGTTTAGTGAACAGTAACTTAGAGCTCTCTAGTCTATGACGTGACCATGACATGCTTTTGTTTGAGACTGTCAGCATCTTGGTGACGGTATATCGGAATTGACCTTGTCAGCCTCCCCCGGCAACCTTTCTGAAGGTCATGGATTTGCATGATGTGTTTGGTTTCTGTGGGATGAGTGGACGAGGTGGCAGGTGGCTGAATGATGGTCACCACACGGCGGCAGCGCTTTCTGCTGAGTGCTCGATTTGGTCTTCATCAAAGGCGGCTCTGTATCTTCCTGATACAGAGGCTGTACGAGATAGCACGTGCTTTCTTCTCTGGAGCCCCCAGCCCGCACTTGGCAGGGTTGGGCGGTCTTCAGGAGCAAAGGCATGATTCTCTGTTTTAACCTAAGAGATGGAGCTTCGGGCGCTATCACTTCAGGAAGAGTTGTTTAGACGTCTCAGCCACACAAATTGTGTGCTTATGCCATCGGTGATAGGAGAAAAACAGGAACAACTTAGGTGCTGGGGTTTAGGATTGTATCATCAAAGCCGATGGTCGGTTACCCCATGGTTTCTGAACGGCTGAATATACCTCGACGGAGCTGCTCTTTGAGCATGCGTGGGCTGCTGGTGTCTCCTCTTTGAAGCCAACAAGGCAAACTCATTGCTGGGGTGTAGATTCTAATCCTGCTGGCACTGTGCCTAACAGAAGGGTTGTGTTGGCTGTAATTATTACAGCAACAGATCTTCAGGTCTCACTGGGTGGGTTGGAACTGCACACCGTGAAGTTGGCCATTGAGCCCAAGCTGGTGGCCCTCTTGTCTCCATCAGAGGATGCTTAATCTGTGTCCCCTTTTGTGTCTCCTCCCCCTGTCCACTGCCCCCACCTGCAGGAATGGCATCACAAGCTGCCGGATGCGGACTGAGAGCGAGCCGTCGTGCGGCTCCCCAGTGGTCAGCGGCGACCCCAAGGAGGATCACAACTACAGCAGTGCCAAAGCCTCCAACGCGCGGAGCTCCTCCCCGGCCAGCGACTCCGTCTCCTCCTCCTCAGCCGACGACCACTACGAATTCGCCACCAAGGGCGGCCAGGAGGGCAGTGAAGGCAGCGAGGGGAGCTTCCAGAGCCACGAGAGCCACAGCGACCCAGAGGAGGATGACAGGAAACACAGCCAGAAAGAGGCCAAGGATGCCCTAGGAGACAGCGGGTACGCGTCCCAGCACAGGAAGCGTCAGCACTTGGCCAAGGCGAGGAAGGTGGCCAGCGACACGCTGCCCCTCAAAAAGAGACGTACGGAAAAGCCGCCAGAGAGCGACGATGAAGAGATGAAGGAGGCGGCAGGGTCGCTCCTGCACTTGGCGGGGATCCGCTCCTGTCTGAATAACATCACCAATCGGACGGCAAAGGGGCAGAAAGAGCAAAAGGAAACCACAAAAAATTAAAAACAAGTCACCGATTTGTTTTGAACTTCCGGCCATTTGGTTTCAGCATGTCAGGAGATTTCTAATGATTTGTGGCAATATCAGAAATTTTTTTTTTTTTCTTTTTTGGTTTGGTTTTCTTTCTTTTCTTCTTCTTTTTCTTTTTTTTATTTGCCCCTCTCCTTTTGTTTTTGGACCCTTAAGAATTTTATTTTTAAAGGAGATTGAAGCCATAGAACTCATATTGACACTCAGCTGTTTTACAAAAAGCTTTTCGTTCTCTGAAGACAAAAACCGAAAAAGCCAAAATGACCATTGCTTCCTCCAGCTTGTCAGAAACACGTGGCTGAACCCACAGGGATGTCACCAGTAATGCCACGGGAGATACGTCAGCACCTAGAAGGCACGTGTGGAGAGTAGTCATTGTTCAGGCCCAATCCTTAGGTTTTCAGCAGTCCCCGAGTGAAAATGCAGGAGTAACTGGGAGCGGGGAGAACTCCCTTATCCCCCTGGGAGCAGGCCCAAGCTTGTGGCACTAGGCGTCGGATTGTGCCAGGAAGGCCTCTGGTCAGGGGTCAGCTGTCAGTCCCCCATGCTTCTTATAAGGTGGACACTGGACTGTACCTATGCGTCAGGTGTCTACGAGTCATGAGAAGAAGATGGGGTAAATTTTTAGTGATATTGATAATCATTGAATTCTGTCCTATATTAAGAAAGTGTTCTAGAAGCCATAGGCCTGAAGGTTGGCCCTGCACACACATACCACACAGGCACGCAGGCACGCATACACACGAGGGAGAGAGAGAGAGAACCGATGCAGAAAACAAGCTATGTCTTCTTAACTGCCCAAGTGAAAAGCAATCAAATCCAAGAAATTGTAATTGCTGTTCAGGAAGGAGATAATGGTGTGATATTTTTCTGTCTATCAAAAAGTATTTGATCCAACTGGGGGAACAAAAAGAAGGAAAAGAAAAAGCTACAGAACCTGCCATTAGTATTATGGTGTATTTTTAAAGGCACATTGATGGACAAAAAAAAAAAAAAGGTAAAATAGGACAAAATATATATATAAAAATAAAAACTCCTGTACTGCC
This sequence comes from Heterohyrax brucei, assembly GCA_028571685.1. Classification (NCBI taxonomy): domain Eukaryota; kingdom Metazoa; phylum Chordata; class Mammalia; order Hyracoidea; family Procaviidae; genus Heterohyrax; species Heterohyrax brucei. Next base: position 111,866,091 of record CM053151.1, on the reverse strand, counting down.
CTCAGAATGGAGTTTGCAGTTACCGTCAGGCAGGATTCATCACTGCAAAAATCACCGATTTCCACATTCAGCCAGTGTAGCCAGCAGAAATTTCTGACCCACAGTGCATGGATTCCTTTGCAAAGGAAAAAAAAAAAATCACAAAAACACAAACTTTTTTTTTATTCAAAAAAAATAACAAAGTTCTTGTAAGGTAAATAATGTATTTAGCATGAAGCATGAATTATTTTCGTATAAATATAGAAACTAGAGAAAAGGCTATGCCTCTTAAGTTTGAAGCCCAATTAGGCTTAGAGATTCTTTTGGTTTTCCTCTTTTTTTTTCTCCCCTTTTCCTTTCCTTAATTTTTTTTTTTTTTTTAATTTGCTTTCCAGTGATTTTGGTTTGGTATTTTGAAGCAGGTGTTTAAGGTTTAACTTTCTTCAGGGACAAATTCTGACTGTCGAGGAACTTACTTTGCAATATAAAAATCTCTTCACGCTCTGGTAGGGCTTGGATGGTTGAACTCTGTACTGCCTTGTCCGCATTCAGCCCCCACCCCCTCTGATTCTCTGTGTTTCAAAGTATGTCCTTTCTCTTTGTCTGTATATGTTTAATATGACGCAATAATCTGAGGGCAAACTTCGTAGTGAGTGTGTCTGTGAGAATCGAGAGAATGATGGGATGCCGACTGCAGAAAAGCATGACTGATTTGGTTCTGGAAAAAAAGGCAGTGGACGATTATGCAAATTTGCCAGGAGAGGGGAGACATGCTCATGGGCCTTATTGGATGAGGGTAGGAGATGGACAACGTCAATCAGCTGGAAGTGGCAGGAAGGACCAGCCCCAGGACCGCTGTCTTGCGGTAGGAAGGAAGGGCTGGCCCTCCCACCGCTGTAACGCTGACGCATGTAGAGTTGAAACTACCTAGATTGTGCGAGCTGAATTTTAACAACTGGATGGTGTCATGCAGACCAGAAACGCCTGTTATGTTTGCCCAAATATATATATATTTTTTTTTTCTTTGAAATCTAAAGGGAAATGAGTGAAGGAACATGATCTTTCATCTAAATGGAGGGAAATTACAGAACAAAAGCACTCTTCTTGTGGCTCAGGACATGATAGTGGGGAGATGGAGGGAACGGGTGATTTCGAGTTATAAAAATGAGACAGTTCTGGGCCCTAATTGAGCCCTTCACCAGCACCAGGTGTGGTGAGAAGCCGTACCCACTGCGACAGTGGGTAAACTGGTGTACGTGCCCCATCCTTATCTTCCTGTGGGTTGCTGATGAGAGAACCTAATAAAATCTGGACTTATCAGGTCAGAGTCAATCACCTGAACCTGAATATAAAAAAAAAAAAAAACTAGTTGCCATGCTGTTATGTCCAACTCCTGGGTGTCAGAGTAGAACTGTGCTCCACGGGGATTACAGTGGCTATTTTCAAAACTCACAAGACCTGTCTTCCGAGGTGGCTCTGGATAGACTCCAGCCTTCAGCTTTCGGTTAACAGCCACGTGTATTAACCCCTTATACCACCTAGGGGCTCCTGAACCTGAACATTTCCAGCATATTTGTTCAGGCTGTGGATGAGCATACAGATACATCTTGGACCTGCTGTGTTCCCTCCAGCGCCCTTGGTGGCACAGTGATGAAGGGCTTGAGTGCTCACTGAACTGCTGGTGATTGGAATCCAGCAGCCGCTGCTTGGAAACCCAGTGGGGCAGCTCCCCTCTGTCTGTGGGGTCACTATGAGTTGGAATCAACTTGATGGCAGTGGCTTTGCTTTGGTTTGGTTTGGTTTGGGGTCTGTTCCCTCTATCTCCCCAAATGTCTGACACCCCAAAAGACCTACTCCCTCTGCTCCCCACCCTCACCCACCTGCAAGATGATAAGATTCAGACTTCCCTCCTGACAGGCAGAGGTAAAACGTTGAGGACTGTCTCCGGCAGGGGACTTATTCCCGTTGGAACTCCCCACAAGTGGACTGTCTCCCCTCATTTTATTTTTCTAAAGGGGCCAACGCCTCTTCTAGAAAATAATAAAATGCAATGTATGTGATTTACTTTTCTGATCTCTCTGAGACGTAGATAACTATCGTATAAAAGTGCGTTCTTAACTCCAGAAACACTTTTTGCATAAATACCTCATCGGGCAGCTTTCTAAGTGTTCTTTTCCCAAGTCTCCCTAGGCACCTGCCTTGGATCTGCTGGGAAAGTGTTAGGGAAGGTACTTTTTTCTATTTTTCTTCTCTTTTGGGAGGCATACACATTATGCATAACCAAAACAATGGCTCAGTTGTGTTTAACTTTGTATTTCGATGGTTGAGAGAAAAACGAAAAAGTACCAGTGGGTATGTGGCCGTTTGGCGTGTGTGGATCCACTGCAGTCGGAGGCTGTCTAATGTCCTTAAGCTAAGGAGCAGGAGGCACCCTCTCTTACCCTTCCTCCAAGAGCAGTAGAGAATTTAAGCACAAGCCTATTTGTGAAAGAATATTTTGCTTAAGTGTAATTCACTTTAGTCTTGGAATTCCTTCCCAAGTGTCAGGTGTCCTTTCAGCTTCCAGGCTAGCCTGTGCGTCCATCCTCTTAGTCTGACAGGCAGCTGAGCACCGCTAAGGGGCGTGGTGTTTCTGCTTTCGTCTCTCCCTTTGCTGGGAGAAGTGGTGTTTTCGTGTGTCATTTAGGATCTCATATACTCACATGGGGCAGGGGTAGGGGAGATGGGGAACTATAGCAATATTCACTGATTTTTCAGAAACAACCGTGAACACATCAGTACCGTGACATCTGCAAGTCCTTGCTACTGGCCCTGAGACACATTTAAGAGAGAGACTGTAAGTCTTTCTCCTTAGATGATAACACATAGACCGTTCTTTTTATCCTATTATACGTTTTCTCTCTAGTACTACGTGGAAAGGATTTGCATCATAGATTTCTTTTCCACCACCACCACCGCCCCCCCCCCGCCTTATAATACACCATAAGCTCCTCCTTTCTCCCACCTCTCAGTGTACTTGCAGGAGTTCTAGTATAGCTGTCTCGTTGAAACAAACATGAACCAAGCCCGTGTTTAGATGGTGGTTTCCAAAAACCAAGGCAGATTTTGATCTCAAAGGGTGAGTTTTCAAAAAGGAATGTGTTGGAGGCTTTGTCCAGGGACTGACTTTTCTCATGGAGGCATTCAGGGTGGGCGATCCTGGTAGGGCGCAGTAGTTACTATCCTATGGCTTTCTGGAAGGGGCCGTTGTGAGCCTGGGGTACAACATCAGGCAGTGACCCATTGAGTGGAAACTGCTGGGATGGCTTTGGCGGTCGTCTCAGAGTCTTCCAAAACACCAGGACAGCTCAGCACCAAGTAGTGCCAACTGGCATGCAGAAAGCCTCACATGCCTCTAACTCAACACTGGTTAGTGGGCCTCTAACCTTGAAGGGCTCTTTGAGAAGGAATCAGAGTTAGATCTCAGTGACTGAAATGGGAGGGTCTTCCATATGGGGTTGGACTCAATTCAGTGTGATTTCTTTTCCCTTTTAGCCTTCGTTCAGGCGGGGACTGGTTTCTTTCAGGTGGATGGATCACAGCTGTCTGCAGGTTGTGATTTTATTCTTAGGTTTCTGTAGGCAAAGTATTTTCCTTTCATCTTCAAGAGTTCTGCCACCAAAAGAAAACATTTGAACTCTGTGCCCCCTCTCGATTGTGGCTCACCAGTGTTGGCATATAAGTCCTTAGTGTCGTAGGTCCAGCCCTCCAATACTATATCAAACACTGTTATGCACATAAATGCAACACTGTGATCTAATTTAAATAATACTTTTTTATTATTTATACTACTATATATAATATACATCAACACTTTTTGCTATATAACCTAAGTGATAACCCTCTTTTAGTTACCTGCCGAACTCTGGACTTTGGTTTATATTGCAGTTAACACAGTTACAAAGTTGTAATGGTGTCTTTTTTTCTCCCTTCCCCTTTCTCCCCCCCCCCCCCTTTGTAACAGAATGTGTAAATCAAAGTATATACATTGTGTGGTGTTCTTGTTTCTGGAGTTTTCACAAGGATTTACACATCACATTCAGTGTTCTGTAGAGGTCTGCCCAGCGTCGTGAACTCACCTGTCCACCCCAGTTCATTCAAGAGAGCACCAGCCACGGTGGCGAGCTTCTTGTGTTTTCACTCTCTTGGACTGGTTATTCTTGAATTAAGCACAGACTCGTCAGCCCAGTTGCTTTATCATGAATAATATGTATGACCTTGCATTTCTTCCACAGTTCAGCAACCAAGTGCTAGCTTCACTGACCAAAAATTAAGGAAGGAAAATACAGTTTGTAAACTGATCCATCTTTTAACGACCGCAACTTAAACGTGTCTATGGTGCTGAGTCTTGCTGTCGTACTTTTGAAATCAGATCCATGTGACAGACCGCTTCTGACTTCCTGTAATGTGCTCACAAGGACCCTTCCTGTTCATTGCGTTGGCGTTGAAATCAAGACTATTTATTTGGAATCTATACAACAGTGTTTCTCCACTGTATTTTCATTTGCAAAAGTTGAGAACAGCCTTCTCTACCTTTTGCAAAGAATTGATATTCCATATTGGATTCACAAAGACTTCGATATGGTGAACCTATCAGACTTAGAAATGGTGTCACGTCCTTTTCATTACTGTGGCCTAAGTTTCCCACTCTATCCCCCCCCTTTTTTTCAGATGAGACTTAGCACACTTCAGTTGTTTAAACATCCATCTTGTCTTGACCTCACAGCTGATTGAGTAACCAGTCTATTACTGTGTCATTCACACGCACTACTTACTTAACTGCCATGGTGAAAATGTGGAGGAAACACGTATCCTGTGTGTGTGTGTCTGGGAAGCATTATACACATATACATTTTTTTATACTCTGATTCTGTAACATTTCTGCGTTTTTGTTTTACAGAAGAAAATAAAAATAAAAACAGTGATTAAGCAATCAGAAGACCCAGAGGTTTACTGCTGATGCTTGTGGTCATCTGACCTTGGTTGGCCAAGAGACCTACCTGGCCAAATTTGTTTTACTAGAGTAATAATTTCTCAGAAGCCAATTTTTATTTCCTGTACTTTCTGTATGAAACTGCCAATATCATGACTAGAAAGGGAGAACCATAGAGGAGAAGGCAAGTGATGTTCAGAGGTGTTTGTGTTACCTGTAGGAGCAGTGTGGAGGCAGGCACGATCAGCCGACCTTTAGGGACTCAATGGTGTTGCTTTGAAGGCATCCATACTTACATTTTGCATTCTTCATATGTAATCATATTGCCAAAGACAAACAATTTCATCATTTATTGTAAATAACACTTTTCCCCAGACCTACCATAAAGTTTCTGTGATGTATTGTCTTCCAGTTGCAATAAAAATTACTGAGTTGCATCAATTGAAGGAAAAATTAAGTCTGTTGTGTCACGTGCATCTCCAAACACTGAGCAGGAAAGCTGGGTTTGTGCTTCTTATCCGTGCTGGGGTGAGAGCTCAGTTTAAGTCTGGTTTTGATGTCTTGGCTGCATTTACACCTAACCCATATCTGCTTCCATGCAGGTGGAGATCGTACACCTCTGTGCAAACACAAACACACGGGGGCGGCTGGGGTCACCTGTGCCTCTCGGGAGAATTTCCACTAGGGTCTGAACTGTTGAGTGGCAGCCTTCTATCACAGGCCTGGGGACTAGTAGTAGAGACAGATCTTACCTTTCGGTTGGAGGCTGTCAATGGACTGGAGCTGTGTCTTGGTGCCCAGCCTGCCAGCCTCATAGCAGCAGGTCACAAGTCTTGAAGCATTTCTTAACATCAGCATCAGTAACTCAGCAGAACTGGCCTCTGCTGCTCTACTGTTGGGCCCCCCATTCACCCATCTCTGTCTTCCAGAATGCCCAGGCTGTATCTCCTGTGATCAAGTTCATGGCTAGCGAGCATACTATTATAGTGAACAGACTGCAATGAGTTCCTCCCAATGATCCTTCTTAAAGCAATCACCTTGGGATCCCGTGTATTTTGGGTATTACTGTTTCCATCTCTGCTGTTGATAACACTTCAGAACTGTAATGTGTCTTCCTGGATGGCACATCTCCAATAGTTAAGGAGACTTAGTTGGAAAGAACAGCTGAAAGTCATTCGCAGTCAAATCTGATGAGTCAGGCAGTTGGCCGAGTAATGCTTGAGGCAAGATGCAGAGGTGGCCAAAAACAAACCCATACACATGTACCTGCAAATAATTCTCAAGGTGGTTGGAGAGGAGACGTCTTCTGACATTAAGTACTAGGATGCCCAAGGGAACTTTGTCACAATGATAGTACTTCCAAAACTCCACTATGACCTCCAGAGGGACATTGGCTATCCCACAGCAAAAACCGAAAATGGAAGGGACAAAGGAAGTTAGATCATTCGATCCAAACTTGCCACATTACAAATTGTTTTAACTAGTACAGTAATAACATAGGTGGATGGATTTAAAAAGTAATTTTATTTTGTCTCAGTCTAGTAGGTTAAAAGCCGGAATTTAGGGTGTCCACTCCAGGGAAAGAGTTTCCTTCTTTGTCAACTCTGGAGGAGAGTCCTTGTGTTGCCTCGGTCTTTGGTTAGGGAGCATCTTGGCACAGGAACCTCCGGTCTGAAGGATGCACCCTTCTCCCGGTGCTGCTTTCTTGGTTTCAGATTCCCAACTCTACTTGCTTCCCTTTCCTTTTGTCTCTTGTAGGATAAGAGGTGGTGCAAGCCAGACTCTAGTGAAACTCTTCACATTGGAGCAGGGAGGTGATCTTAGGAAGGGTTTTATAGTCCCACACTAAAATTAGCCACAGGCAGAGATTAGGATTTACAGCATAGGACAATCACAAAATGGAGGGTGATCACCCAATACTTGGAGACATAGGTTCTCTACTTCTGTTCATGTAACCAAACAATCTATTCTTCAAAGAACCCTCATCACACCAGTGATTCCCATTAAACTTAACATTAGCCAGAGCACATAGGTCTCACCTGCTGTGCTTCTCTGTGTAAACCCTAATGGCATAGTAGTTACGTGCTATGGCTGCTAACAAAGATTGGCAGTTCAAATTCACGAGGTGCTCCTTGGAAACTATAGGGCTGTCGTGTAGGGTCACTGTGAGTTGGAATCAACTCAACAGTGGTGGGTTGGGCTTTTGGGGGATTTTATGCTTTTCTGGATGTTCTTTTGGAATCAAACCGAGACGTTACATTTATCTCTATTAAATGTCACCTCCTTAGATTTGTCATCCAAAACACTTCTTTCCATCCGGGTATCATTCAAACATTTTTAAATATCTCTGTATACTGATGAAGACAAAGTGGAGTTACATGGCAACGTTCTCAAGATACAGTTGTGGGTTCACTTAGATACCCTTTGAGGGCAATCAGTCAACCATGTATGCATTGTTGTTGTTGTTAAGTGCCACTGAGTTGGTTACAACTGATAGCTACCCTATGAACAACAGAACAAAATGCTTCCTGGTCCTGCGGCATGCCCACAATTATTTTTATGCTTAAACACATTGTTGCAGCCACTGTGTTAATCCACACCATTGAGGTACTTCCTCTTTTTCACTGACCCTCTACTTTACAAAGCATGATGTCCTCCAGAGATTGATCCCTCCTGACAGCTTAACCAAACTATATAAGATGCAGTCTTGCCATCCTTGGTTCCAAGGAGCACTCTGGTTCTACTTCTTCCAGAACAGAGCTGTCTGTTCTTTTGGTGGTTGTGGTACATTCTCCAGCACCACAATTCAAAGCCATCAATTCTTCTTCTGTCTTCTTTATTCATTGTCCAGCTTTTGCATGCATACGATGCACTTGAATATACCATGGCTTGGATCAGGTGTCCTTTTGTCTTCAAGGTGACCGCTTTGCTCTTCAGTGCTTTAAAGAGGTCTTTTGCAGCAGATTTTCCAAATACAGTCCATCTTTTGACTGCAGCTTCCATGGACGTTGACAGTGGCACCGATAAAAATAAAATTTTTACAACATCCATCCCTTCTCCATTTATTGTGATGTTGCTTAGCGGTCCAGTTGTGAGGATTTTTGTTTTCTTGATGTGGAGGTGCAATCCATACTGAAGACGGTGGTCTTTGATCTTCACTAGTGTTTCAAATCCTCTTCACTTTCAGCGAGCAAAGTTGTGTTAGCTGTATAACACAGGATTGTTCCCCCAATCCTGATTCCTTATTCTTCTTCATATGGTCTATGGTCTAAGTTCTCAGATTATTTACTCAGCATATAGTTTGAAAAGATATGATCAAATGATACAAACCTGACACACACTTAGCCTGACTTTAAACCATGCAGTGTCCCCTCGTTCTGTTGGCACAGCTTCCTCTTGATCCATGTACAGATTCCTCATCAGCACAATTAAGTGTTCTGGAATTCCCATTCTCCACAATGTTATCCAAAATCTGTTATGATCTGCACAGTTGAATACCTTTATGTAGTTAATGAAACACAGGTAAACATCTTTCTGGCATTCCTTGGTTTCAACCAAGATCTACCAGACATCAGCAGTGATATCCCTGGTTCCATGTCCTCTTCTGAATCCAGATTAAATTTCTGACAGCTCTCTGTCAATATACTGTTACAGTCGCTTTTGAATGGCCTTTAGAAAAATTTTACTTGCATGTGATATTAGTGATATTGTTCAACAATTTCTGCATTCAATTAGATCACCATTCTTGGGAATAGGCATAAACATGGAGGCTCTTCCAGGTGCTTGGCCAGGTAGCTGTCCTCCAAATTTCTTGGCACAAATGAGTGAGCACTTCCAGCACTGCATCCGCTGTTGGAACATCTCAGTTGATGTTCCTTTAATTCCTGGAGCCTTGCTTTTTGCCAGTTCAATCAATGTGGTTTTGACTTCTTCCTTTAGTACCACCAGTTCCTAATCTTGAAATGGTTGAATGTCAGCCAGTTCTTTCTGGTATAATGACTCTGTGTATTCCTTCCATCTTCTTTTGATGCTTCCTGAGTCTTTTAATATTTTCTCTGTAGAATCCTTCACTATTGCAACTTGAGGCTTGAATTTTTTGTTCAGTTCTTTCACCTTGAGAAATGCACATGGTGTTCTTTGCCTTTGATTTTCTACTTGCAGCTTTTTGCACATGTCATTATTATACTTTGCCTTGGCACTTGGCTTGGCTTGGCTTTCAAGCCTCCCTTTGAGATCTTCGGTTCTTTTACTTCATCATTTCGTCCTTTCACTTTAGCTACTTGATGTTCAAGAGCAAGTTTCAGAGTCTCTTCTGATACCCAATTTGGTCTTTTTCTTTCCTTTCTTTTTAATGACCTCCTACTTTCTTCACAGAGGGTGTCTTTGATGTCTTTCCATGGCTCATCTGGTTTTTACTCATTAGTGTTCAACATATCAAATCTGTTCTTGAGATGGTCTCTAATCTCAGATGGCACGACTCAAAATGAGAATAAATGGCTGCAAACATCCATTAGTAATAAGAATGTGGAATGTATGAAGTACTAGGCAAATTGAAACTTGCCAAAAGTAAATAGAACACATAAATGTTGATACCCTAGGCATTAGCAAGCCTAGGATACTAGCCACTTTTAACTGGACAATTATATAGCCTACTGCACCAGGAATGAAAACTTGAAGAGGTATAGTATTGCATCCATCATCAAAAAGAACATTTCAAGATCCTTCCTCAAGTACCATGCCATCAGTGATAGGATAATATCTATATGACAGCAAGAAAAACAAGTTAATAACAACTATTATTGAAATTTACCCAATAACCACTAAGGCCAAAGAAAAAGAAATTGAAGATTTTTCCCAGTTTCTGCAGTCCAAAATCGACTGAACATGCAATCAGGATGCTTTGATAATTACTGGTGATTGAAATGCAAAAGTTGGAAGCAAAGAAGAAGGATCAGTAATTGTAAAATACTGTCTTGGTGATAGAAATAAAGCTGGAGATTGCATGACAGAATTTTGTAAGACCAGTGACTTCTTCATTGCAAATATGAAGTAGCCCACATTTCTTTATCCAGTAGTTTGTCAAATACATTCTTCATCTCCAGAGATCAGTTCATAGTCTTCCTTTATAAGAAAGGACAAGGTCACACTGTATGCTAATCTGATTTATGTAGATTTGCAATAGGCAAAGAGAAAAGTGTTCACTTTCTGTACAAACTTTGACATAGTGCAAATCCTGTTTTATTTGTGTGGGGAAATCAGTTTTGATTTATCCCACTATTAAATTATGTAACTTCTTAAAGAATACACCCTTCACATTAAAAACAACCACCACTCATTCATTCTTTCATTCACTCACTGTATCTTAGTGATTCCAAACTGGCTTTCTTGCTAAGAGGTTACAAACCACTTTTCCGATAACTCTATTCAAGAATCTGGCCAGTAACGAAGTTTTTAAAGAAAATGTTCTGAGGTGAGACCAAGATGCTAGTCAGACACTTCCTGTGACCTCTGTAACACAAAGACCCGAAAGAACAAATTAATCTATTACATATGACATCCTAGCAGCCCAGAACATCAAAGAGAAAATTGACAAACTGGACTGAACAATGGTGAAGGAAGAGTAGGATTCACTAGAGCTGACCCTCTAGGATGTGGCAGCAGCCAGCACAGCGAGCTGAGCATAATGGTTGGAGGATGCCCTCCCCAGCAGGAGAAACTGACCAGAGAACCACCTTGAGCCTACAGAGCCAGTGAAAACCAGCACAAGGTTGTCAAAACTCTTTCATGTAACCTACTCTGCAGGTCCAAATCTCTTCCTTGGGATATGCCCCACTCCCTTCTCTGAGCACTTCCCCATCCCTTCCCTAAAGTAAGACTCCTTAAGCCTGCCCCTAGTCATTCTCTGAAACTTGGAGAGGGAACAATTTAACAAACAAGGGAGGAGGAAAGAATGAAAAAATAGCTACTGACTCTGCTGAGCCCGAAATTCAGGGCAGAAGGTGTTCATTTGCCTAGATTTGGGCAGTCACCCCTGCCCAGCTAGGACAGTGGAGGAGAGCTTGCACTACACACTTGGTTACCGACCACTTGGACACCTGAGCTAGGTCCATATAAGAAAAGCAAATAGACTCTTGGGCTCACATGTCTAGTAACAGCTCTAACCACCTGGTGACAAGATATTGGAGCTTCAAAGACACCAGTAACCAAATTTTTGCTGACAACCAGCCTCTTTGGACATTTTGGAACAAAAGAAGAACCTACAACACAGTAAGCAAACATAAAATAAATATATTCAACAACTTACTGATGACTCAGAGACAACAATTCATACCAAATCACTTAAGGAGGCAGACCACACTGGCTTCAGCAAGCTTCCAAAACAAAAATTCAAATTTTCCAGAGGAAGAAAACATCCTGGAATTATCAGATGTAGAACACAAAAGATTAATATTTAGATCTCTTAAGAGATCAGGAAGGAGATGAGGAAAAAATGAGGCAGAGAATGATGACAAATTAAACAGGCTGTAAGAAAGCATAGATTGGCAGGAATTAGAAATTCAAAAAATTAATAGTAAAATTACAGAATTAGGCAACTCAATAGAAAACCAAAAGAGTAGAACTGAGGCAATGAAAAGCTCACTTAGTGAGATTGAAGGGAAAGGACATAATATCAACATATTTGAGGAAAACTCAGATAAAAGAATTTAAAAGAATCAACATAGACTAAGAATTATGTGGGACTCTATCAAGAGGAATAATCTATGAGTGATTAGAGTACCAGAACAGGGGTAGATAACCAACAATACAGAGAGAATTGTTGAAAGTTTTGTTGACAGAAAACTTCCTTGATATCATGAAAGATGAGAAGATATCTATCCAAGACACTCATCAAACACCACATAAACAGTAGATCCCAAAAGAAAGAGACCAAGATATAGTCAAACTGGCCAAAACTAAAGATGAGGAGACAATTTTAAAAGTGGCTAGGGATAAAAGAAAAAAACCTACAAGGGAAAATCAGTAAGACTAATCTCACACTACTCAGCAGAAACCATGCAGATGAGAAGGTAATAGGAGGACATATACAAAACCTTGAAGGGAAGTAATTGCCAGCTAAAATTTATACACCAGCAAAACTGTTCCTCAAATATGTTGTTGAAATTAGGAGATTTCCAGATAAATGGAAATTGAGGGAATTTGCAAAAACCAAACCAAAATTACAATAAATACTAAAGGGAGTCCTTTTGTCAGAAAAACAATAACATCAGGAAACAACCTAGGAAACAACAAGACTAGAAAACATAACAGAGTAAATGGATATCAGCTTAAACAGGGGAATCACTAAAAGAAATCAAATGGAGAAACGAAGGTGTCATTATATAAAGATTATAGTGAAAAAGGGAGGCTTAAAAGAAAATGTAGTCATAGATCTTTCAGGTAGAAAGGAAGCCAAGGTGATAGAAAGAACCTAAGTGCTGGTTTAAGTTTAGAAAAAGAGGGGTAAATATTAAGGTAACCACAAAGGAAACTAACAATCTTGTGCATCAAAATTTGAAAAAAAAACACCACAAAGTCTGAGCAAATACAAAGCCACCAACACTGAAAAAGATGAAAGCACATAGAGAAAAAAGACTCAGCACAGAAAATTAAAATACAACAAAGGAAGGATCAGCACTGTGCAAAACAAGCACATCAAAATGACAGTACTGAACTCGTCCCTATCAGTAATCACACTGAATGTAAATGAATTAAAAGCACCAGTGAAGAGATGGAGAATGGCAAATTGGATAAAAAAATAAGGCCCATCTTTATGCTGCCTATGGGAGACACAGCTTATGAGGTCTGACAAGTCTGCTAACTTAATTGTTTTAAGTGCTACATACCTCATTGCTGAATATGACTATGGTCACCTTTGAAGTACTACCCTTGGGAAGCTATGTACCAATGCCAGCACCTAGTCCAGCCTTCAAGGCAATTTTGGAACTCTTTTTGAAATGGCCATTGCACATGGTGGCAAGGTGGCAAGTTCACAAACTTAATTGTCAAGTTGTCTGCGAGGGAATTTTTAAATGAACAACTGTATTGGAATATTGTCCCTACTCACCTGATCTGACCTGAAATGACTTTTTTTCTGTACCTGGAGATAAAAGAAGTATTGAAGCGAAGACATTTGGATGGCATTCAAGACATCACCAGTAATATGACAACAGCTCTGATGGGCATTCCAGAAAAACAGTTCCAAAATTGCTTTGAAGGGTGAACTACACACTGTCATTGGTGCATAGCTTCCCAAGGAGACTAGTTCAAAAGTTACTGTGGTGATATTCAGCCATGAGGTATGTAGCACTTCTTAGAGGACGAGTTCACAAAATTAACTGGTAGTCTTCATAGACTCAAAGACATGAACAAACTAAAACTCAAAGGCTGGAAAAAATATACAGCAAGCTTATAACATTCAAAAAAGAGCAGGAGTGGCAATATTAATCTCTGATAAAATAAACTTTAAAACCCACCACATTGAATAAGGAAGGACACTATATAATGATTAAAGGATCAATACTCCAGACGGACATAAAAATATTAAATATCTATGCTTCTAGTGACAAGCCTCCAAAATATACAAGACAAAAACTAACTGCATTGAAAACAGAAATAGACAGCTCCGCAATAATAGTAGGAGACTTCAAAACACCACTTTCAGTGAAGGACAGAAGATCTTGAGAAAAGTTCAGTAAAGATACAGAAGATCTAAATGCTGCAACCAACTGACTTTACCTCATCAACATATGCAGAACACTCCACCCAATAGCAGCCAAGTATACTTTCTTTTTCAACACATGTGGTTCATTCTACAGAACTGAATCACACATTACCCCACAAAGCAGTCCTTAACAAAATTCAAAGTACTGAAGTATTACAAAGCATCTTTTCAGACTGTAAAGCCATGGAAGTTGAAATCAATAACAGATAAAAGGACAAAAAATCAAACACAAGGAAAATGAACACCTTGCTTAAAAACAACTGTGTTGTAGAAGAAATCAAGGCTATAATAAAGACATTCGTGGAAACAACTGAAAAGGAAAACACATCCTACCAGAATCTATGGGACACAGTAAAAGCAGTCCTCAGAGGTCAATTTATCTTAATAAATGCACACATCTAAAAAGAAGAAATGCTCCAAATCAAGAAGTTAATACAGTTAAAGAACTCTTTCAGCATCAGAAGAAAGCAAATAATAAGAATTAGAGAAGAAATACATGAATTAGAAAAAAAGCAAACTGCCATAGAGTTGATTCTTACTTATAGTGACCCTATAGGTCAGAGTAGAACTGCCCCATAGAGTTTCCAAGGGGTGTCTTCTGGATTTGAACTGCTGACCTTTTGGTTAGCAGATACAGCACTTAACCACTATGCCACCACAGTTTCCAGGTGAACTAGGGAATAGAAATATGATTGAAATAGTTAACAAGACCAAGAGTTGGTTTTTTGAAGAGATCATCAAAACTGATACCACTGGCCAGACTGACAAAAGAAAAACAGGAGAGGAAGCAACTAACTCAAATAAGAAATGAGATGGGTAATATTACAACAGATCCAACTGAAATTAAAAGAATCATAACAAAAAACTGTAAAATGTTGCACTCCCATAGATATGAAAACCTAAAGGAAATCATCAAATTTCTAGAAACACACTACCTGCTAAAACTAAGACAAACAGAAATAGATAGAACAACTAAATAATGCATCACAAAAAAAAAGAGAGATTGAAAATGTAGCTTAAAAACACAACCAAAAAAATCCTGGCCCTGATGGCTTCACTGGAGAATTCTACCAAACTTCTAGAGAAGAGTTATCATCACTATTACTAAAAGTATTTCAGAGAATAGGAAAGGATTGAACACTCCCTATGAAGCCAACATAACCCTGATACCAAAACCAGGTCAAAACGTCACAAAAAAAAAGAAGAAAGAAAAAAAGAAAATTACAGACCAATATCTCTCATTAGCACAATGCTGTCAGTGATAGGATAATATCCATATGCCTACAAGGAAGGCCAGTTAATACGACTATTACTCAAACTTACACACCAATCACCAAGGCCAAAGATGAAGAGACTGAAGATTTTTAACCAGCTTCTGCAATATTAAATCAATCAAACATGCAATCAGGATGCATTGATAATTATGGTGGCTGCCATCCCAAAATTGGAAACAAAGAAGATGGTCTGGCAGTTGGAAAATATGGCCTCAGTGAGAGAATTAATGCTGGAGATCGTATGATAGAATTTGGAAGACTAACGACTTCTTCATTGCAAGTACCTTTTTAACCAGCACAAACGGTGACTGTCCACATGGACTTGACCAGATGGAATAGACAGGAACTAAATTGGGTACATTTGTGTAAAAAGACGATGGAAACACTCCATACCAGCAGTCAGAACAAGACCAGGTGCTGACTGTGGTGCAGATCACCAATTGCTCATATGCAAATGCAAATTGAAACCGAAGAAAATTAGAACAAGTTCATGAGAACCAAAGTATGACCTTGAGTATATCCCTCCTGAGTTTAAAGACCATCTCAAGAACAGATTTGATATATTGATCACTAATGACCGAAGACCAGACGAACTGTGGAACAACATCAAAGACATCATCCATGAAGAGAGCGAGAGGTCATTAAAAAGGCAGGAAAGAATTGGATGTCAAAGGAGACTCTGAAGCTTGCTCTTGAACATCAAGCAGTCAAAGCAAAAGGAAGGAACTGTGAAGTAAAAGATCTACACAGAAGATTTTAGAGAGCACCTTGAGAAGACAAAAGAAAGCATCATAATGACATGTGCAAAGAGCTGGAAATGGAGAACCAAAAGGGAAGATCATGTTCCGCATTTCTCAAGCAGAAAGAATTGAAGAAACAAAATCGAGCCTCATGTTGCAATAGTGAAGGGTGATTCTATTGGGAAACTATAAAACAACTCAGGAAGTATCAAAAGAAGGTGGGAGGACTACACAGAGTCTTTATACCCAAAAGAACTGGTCCATGTTCAATCATTTGAAGAGGTAGTATATGATCAGGAACTAGTGGTACTGAAGGAGGAAGCTGAAGCAGCACTGAAGGCATTGGAAAACAACAAGGCTCCAGTAACTGATGGACTATGAAGATATTTCAAACAAACAGATGCAGCACTGGAAGTGCTCACTAATCTGTGCCAAGAAATTTGGAGGACAGCTACCTGGCCAACCAGCTGGAAGAGATCCATATTTATGCCTATTCCCAAGAACGGTAATCCAACCCAATGTGAAAGTTACCGAACAATATTGTTACTACCACACACAACTAAAATTTTTCTCAACATCATTCAAAAGCGACTGCAACAGTATATTAACAAGGATCTGCCAGAAATTCTAGCTGGATTCAGAAGAAGATGTGGAACCAGGGATATCATTGCTGATGTCAGACGGATCTTAGCTGAAAGCAGAGAATACCAGACAGATGTTTACTTGTGTTTCATTAACTATGCAAAGGCATTGGACTGTGTGGATCATGCTAAATTATGGCTAACTTTGCGGAGAATGGGAATTCTAGAACACCTAATTCTGCCCTTAAGGAATCTATATATGGATCAAGAGGCAGTTGTACGAACAGAACAAAGGGACACTGCATAGTTTAAAGTCAGGAAAGGTATGAGTCATGGTTGTATCCTTTCACCATGCCTTTTTAACCTACATGACTAGCAAATAACCCAAGAAGCTGGATTTTACAAAGAAACACTAGGCATCAGGATGGACAACTCATTAACAACCTGCATCAAGCAGATGACACCACCTTACTTGCTGCAAGTGAAGAAGATTTGAAACACCAATGAAGATCAAGGACCACAGACTGCAGTATGGATTGCACCTCAGCATCAAGAAAACAAAAATCCTTACAAATGGATCAGTAAGCAACATTATCATAAATGCAGAAAGGATTGAGGTTGTCAAGGATTTCATTTTACTTGAGTCTGCAACCAACACCCATGGAAGCAGCAGTCCAGAAATCAAAAGATGCATTGCATTGGGGAAATCTGCTACAAAGGATCTCTTTAAAGTACTAAAAAGTAAAGATGTCACCCTGAAGACTAAAGTGCAACTGGCCCAGGCCATGGCATTTTCAATCATATCATATGCATGTGAAAGCTGGACAATGAACAAAGACAAGAGAAGAGAAATCAATGCCTTTGAATTGTGATGTTGGAGAAAAACATTGAACGTACTACAGATCACCAAAAGAACAAACACATCTGTTCTGGATGAAGTACAACTGAAGTGCTACTTGAAAGCAAGTATGGTAAGACTGGGTCCTACATACTTTGGACATTTGTCAGGGAGGATCAGTCCCCAGAGTAGGACATCATGCTTGGTAGAGTTAAGGCTCAGTGAAAAGAGGAAATCCCTCGATGAGATGCACTGACATTGTGGCTGCAACAATGGGTTTAAGCACAAAAACGATTGTGGTCATGGTGCAAGATCGAGTAGTGCTTGGTTCTGTTGTTCATAGGGTCTCTATGAGTCAGAACTGACTTAATGGCACCTAACAACAACATCTCTCATCAACTGAGATGTAAAAATCCTCAACAACATTCTAGCCAATTGAATAACATATCAAAAAAATAAATCACCATAACCAAGCGGAATTCACACCAGTGATGCAGGAATGGTTCAACACTAGAAAAACAATTAATGTAATCAACCACAGAAATAAAACAAAAGACAAGAACCACTTGATTTTATCAATGGAAGCAGAAAACGTATTTGACAAAGTCCAACACCCATTCATGTTAAAAACTCTCAGAAAAAGAGGAATAGAAGGGAAATTCCTCAACATAACATGGGGTATCTATGCAAAGCCAACAACCAACATCACTTTAAGTGGAGAGAGTCTGAAA
This sequence comes from Heterohyrax brucei, assembly GCA_028571685.1. Classification (NCBI taxonomy): domain Eukaryota; kingdom Metazoa; phylum Chordata; class Mammalia; order Hyracoidea; family Procaviidae; genus Heterohyrax; species Heterohyrax brucei. Next base: position 111,848,215 of record CM053151.1, on the reverse strand, counting down.
ATATTCTCCTTAAGACCAGGAATCGGACAAGGATGCCCATTGTTACCACTTGTATTCAGCATAGTGCTGGGGACTCTAGCAAGAGCCATCAGGCGAGATAAAGAAATAAAAAGCAGCCCAATTGTTAAGAAAGAAGTAAAAGTGTCTCTACTAGCAGATATGATCGTATACACAGAAAACCCTAAAGAATCCTTAAGAAGAGCTATTGAAACTAATAGAAGAGTTAGCAAAATATTAGAACATAAGATAAACATACATAAATCAGTTGGAGTCTTCACATCAACAAACAGAGCATCAAAAAGGAAATCAAATCAATACCATTTACAATAGCTCCCAAGAAGATAAAATACTTAGGAATAAATCTAATCAGAGATGAATACAAAGAAAATTACAAGACTCTACCGTAGGAAACCAAAAGTGACATACACAAGTGGACAATCTACGGTGCTCATAGATAGGAAGACTTAACATTGTGAAAATGTCTGTTCTACCTGAAGCAATCTATAGATGCAATGCAATCCTGATCCAAATTCCAATGGCATTTTTTTAATGAAATGGAGAAACAAATCGTCAATTTCATATGGAAAGAGAAGTCACAAATATGTAAAGCATTACTGAAGAAGAAGATCAAAGTGCACGGCCTCACACTACCTGATATTCAAAGCTGTTACACTACCATGGTAATCAGAACAGCCTGGTACTGGTACAAAAACAGATACACGAGCTAGTGGGACAGAGTTGATAATCCAAATACAACACCATTTACCTATAAGTAGTTGATACTTAACAAGGATCCAAAATCTGTGAACTTTGGGAAAAGACAGCCTCTTTAATAAACAGTGTTGGTATAACTGGATATCCATCTACAAAAAAAATGAAACAAGAGTCATATCTCACACCATGTGCAAAAACTAACTTAGAATGGATCAAAGACCTAATTATCAAATATAAAAGAATAAAGATCATGGAAGAAAAAATAGGCACAATGCTAGGAGCCATAATACATGCCATAAAAAGACTGCAAAATATTACTAACAATACACAAACACCATAAGAGAAGTAACTGAAAACTCCTAAAAATCAAACACTTACGTTCATCCAAAGACTTCACTGAAAGAGCAAAAAGACTACCTGCATAATGTGAAAGAATTTTTGGCCCCCACAAATCAAATCAATGTCTAATCTCCATCATATACAAGGTACTGCAAAACCTTAACAAGAAAAATACACTCAAAAAAAAAACTTAAAAAGTGTGAAAAGGACATGATTACAGGGGACACTGAGGTCAATTGACATTATTAGTTTTTTTCTAAGAGAGTGTTCTGCACCCTATATTGGTGAGTGGCGTCTAGGGTCTCAAAAGCCAGCAAGTTGTCATCTGAGGAACACCAACTAGTCCCAATCCACCTGGAACAGATGAAAACCAAGAACATCAAACACACAAGGAAAAATTAGCCCAAGAGACAGAAGGACCCATATAATTGGGAGACTGTATCAGCAGGAGAACAGAAGTACTAGATGGTGCCTGGCCACCACCAAAGATGGCCCTGACAGGGAATACAATGTAGAGTCTCTGACATAGCATAAGAAAATAGGTGTGTAGATCAAGAACTTTATTAAAAGACCAGACTTGATGGTCTGACAGACCTGACAACCTGGAAGTTTCCCTGAGAAGATGCCCCCTAGATCTGCTGCTAACCTAGAACTGAAACCAATACTTCAGACAAAGAGTGGACTGGGCTTGGGGACACAGACTGATGCAGGTGGTATGTGTACTTTATGGTTTAACGTATATAGGAGGCTGTCCTACTCATTCCTTTTTAGAGGGCAGAGGAGAAGGTAGGGAAGAGGGGACAAGTGTTGGTTGAGTGGATACTGGAAGTAAAGAGTGAAAAAGAAAAGTGTGCTATCACAGGGTGAGGAGAGCAGATAGAGTTGCAGAGAGGTGGGTGCTCAGGGTTTCATATAGCAAATTGGACTGTAAACTTTCACTTGATCACAATTAAAAATTATTTTTTAAACACCAAAAAAAAAAAAAAAATGGGCAAAGAGTATAAACAGGCACCGCTCCAAGAAAGACATTTGGGCAGCTAACAGATACATGAGGAAATACAATCACTAGTCACTAGAGAATTTGAAATCAAAACTATAATGAGATAACATCTCACAACAGCAAGATTGGCGTTATAAAAAACACAAAATAATAAATGTTGGAGAGGTCATGGAGAACTCTTCTACATTGCTGGTGGAAATTTAAAACGGTACAACCATTTTGGAAATTGATTTTGCTAGAAATAGAAATATCATGTGACCCAGCAAACCAACTTCTTGGAATCTGTCTTAGAGAAATAAGGGCTGTCACAAGAATAGATACACGCACACCAGTGTTTACTGAGAACTGTCCACAACAGTAAAAAGATGAAATCAACCTAGGTGCCCATCAATAGATGAATGGATAAAGAAACTATGGTATACTCACACAATGGAATACTCTGCAATAATAAAGAACAAGGATGATCGTAGGAAACATTTCATAACATGGAGTCGTCTGGAAGATACCATGCTCTGTGAAATTAGTTGCAAAATGACAAATACTGTATGAAATCACTGTTATAAGGAATCAAGAAGAGGTTTAAGTATAGAAGAAAATAATTGTTGATGGTTACAAGGGCAGAGAGGGACAGGATGGGGTATTCATAGATTAGGTAGTAGATAGGATTTGGGTCATGTGAAGGGATGAAGTTAAAAGATACTTAGCACAACTGGACTACACCCAAACCCACCACTTTGAAGGACAGAGTAGCAAAAGCAAGGGTCTGGGGCCATGGTTTCAAGACACATCTAGGTCAGTTGACGTAACTAAATTTTTTTAAGAAAATGTTCTGCTTCTCACTTTGGTGAGTGGTGTCTGGGGTCCTAAACGCTAGCAAACTACCTTCTACATAGCATCAATTGGTCCCAACCCACCTGGAGCAGAAGAGAATGGAGGACTTAAAAAACACAAGAAAAACATGAGTCCAGGACACAGAAGGGGCCATATGATCTGGAGATTTCATCAACATGAGACCAGAAGAACTAGGTGGTGCCCAGCCACTACTGTATGATTGCCCTGACAGGGAACACAACAAGAGTTGATGACAAACCAGAAGAAAAATGGGGTGCAGAATTTGAACTCTATTAAAAAGACCAGACTTAGGGTCCAACAGACTGCCATGTCCATGGAAGACATGGTCTCTGGACTGTCAAGCCCATAACTAAAGTCATTCCCAAAGCCGACTCTTCTGACAAAGATGGACTCGACTACAAAACATAAAATGATGCTGGTAGAAAGTGTGCTTCTTAGGTAGACACATGAAGCTAACCGGGCAGCTCCTAGCTAGAGGTGAGAGGAGAGGGCAGAGGAGGGCAGGAGCTAGTTGAATGGACACAGTGGGAAATGCAGGGTAAAAATGGGGAGTGTGCTGTCACAGGGTGGGGAGAGCAGCTCAAGTCACACAGCAACTGTGTATAAATTTTTGTGTGACAAACTGGATTGTAAACTTTCATTTAAAACACAATAATTTTTTTTTTTAAAGAGTCTTGCCACGGGGTGGCAGTGAGATTATAGATCTACAGTTTGCCCACGTCTTCGTGTGCCATCAGGGAAATTTCACGGTGACACTGTGCAGTATTTCCTCACTCTATGAACAATCTTATTTAGGGGATGATCTGACCTAGCATATTTTTAGCCTCTTAAATACAGTCAAGCATATTTAAAGTAAGGGTTTCCTTTTCAAAAAATGTGTAAGTAGAGTTTATTTACTCTCAGTACCTATTTATTTGCTTTAAATGTTGGCCCTTTACTCAACCTAGCAGATATACGTCGGAGTACACAGAATGTCAGCGTCCTGAAAAGCCTGTCTGGAAACATGAAAGAATGGAGAGAAGTTCTAACAAGAAAGAAATTCAGAAAATGTGTAACTAGATCCTTTCCTTCATAATCATAGTCCACTCGCATTTGTTTCTGAGCAATTGTTGTGTGCTAATCCGATTAGGTGCTGGGGACACAGGGGAAAGATCTGGTTCCTACCCTCAGGTATGACCACCTCCCAAAACCCAGCAGTGGCACGTAATGGAAATGTCACCTGCAGCCGAGTTTTTCCTCCCCAGACTTCTCAGAAGTCGTTCTAGACATAGAATGTCGCAGACAGAGGTCAGTGCAGCCTTTGTCTCCCTCTCGCCTCTCCTCACCTGTGTCAGCTGACCTGTCAGGGAGTTGTCTAAGAATCTGTTTGACCTCTGCAGATATGTCCCCCTCTCCTCTGGGTGACTTATTTCTTACTGGACTAGTTGCTCTGTGATAAAAAAGAATTTGGAGTGTTCTCTTCTGCACATGTTTGGAGTTCTCACCTCATCAACAACCATTCATCTCCCACCCCTATTCCCTGCCCCACTGTCTCTCCACCTCACTTCCTTCTCAAAATTGCTCTAATTGCAAGACAATGGAGAAGCCACCTGTCACACCTACCCCAAGTCTTCTGATGGAGCCTACGCCCTGGCTAGGGTCCTGACCCCTTAGCATGGCACGCGACAAGCCCTTCTCCCCTGCCACTGCTAGCTCCTGAGCCTAATTACCATCCCTTCTCATGCCCATCCTAAGTTCCACGAGTTTTGTAAGTTGCAGTTCCCAAAATGTCCCCTGTCCCTTTGCAGGGATTGTTCCGCCAGCACTTCTAGAACATTCTCTCATTGCTTAAGTCTCAGCCCCCTTGTCTTCCCCTTTGTTCAACTTCCATAGTCATTGCTATCAAAGCAGCTTGTATTTAAAATACCTGTATTCCAGAACTTAGGTTTCTTTGCAGCTGTTAGTCTCCCAGTCTGCTGGTGCCGTGTTCTTCCAAAGGACAGGTGTTTTGGTCTGTGCATTTCTTTATTCACAAGGTCTCCCATAGCTGTCATCATGCGGTGGTTCTTCAGCCAGCGTTTCTTGGATGGATGGATGGGTGGAACAAGGTTCTGTTCAGGTGTTGTTCTCACTGGCTAGCTCGGCTACTCTACGTAGAGTTTTGCGTGTCCTTTTCCAAGTGCAGCATAATGCAGGGTGAAGGGAAACCAGACATGCACCTGGAAGCTCCCCTGTGAACATGGCTCCTAGACTGGCTGCTAACCCAGAGCTAAAACCAGTAATGAAGCCAGCACTTCAGACAAAGAATGGACTGGATTTGGGGACACAGAATGATGGAGGTGGGGTGTGTACTTTATGATTTAATATATATATGATGAAGGAAGACAGGAAGATAGAGAGAAAGCAGTGTAGGAGTCAGGCTGGGGAACAGGTGGAGAGGGAAAAAAGGTCCTGTGGGCCAGACGTAGAGAGATCTTTGGTGTGTACTTGGGAGGCGGGGGAATGTATTCAGCCCAGAAGACAGAAGAACCCATATGACTACATCAGCAGAACAGAGTGATAGAGAACACAGCATTACTTCTCAGCTCAGAGAGCTCTGGCCTTGAGGCCTTGCTCATTCCTTGGTTGGGGTCTCAGGGATGGCTGAACAGGGCGTCACAACCAAGTTCTCCATCCCACAGAGCTACAGACCCAGAAATGCCACATCTGGGAGAGGTCTCAGAGACATCCAGAGAGACAGGGCTGGAGGGAAAGAGACAGGCCTTCCACAGGCCCCACGGGACTACCTACTCCGGCCAACCTCATCTGCCCCTGTCCTCTGCCTATGGACAAACAGGCAGAGGGGAGGAGACATGGCCAGAGCGGGGGCCAGGCCTCACTTTTCTGCTGCTGTCACACCCGACTGAGCACGTTGCTGTGTTTTCATGTGGGAAATCACATCCCACGTGTCTGCACCATCACTCTCACTGGGATGAAGGCAAAACCCTCAGATCATCACTTGGGCAACAATCAATGTTCACGTCCAGCTTTTAATGACAATCAATTCTCTCTCAGGCTGTTAGCTAAGTGAGTGTCACTGAGAACAATTGTGTAAATCTCGTTGCCAGCCTTGAGTTTGCATCTTCCTGCCTCTGACAAGAGTCAGCATCCTGTTACTGCTCTGTCCTTAGGCTGTCACATGGTACGCTCTGCCGCAGAATGACACAATGACTGTACTCTCTGGTCTGCTGTATCAGCCAGCTTGGCCACTTGAAGAATCAGGAAATGAAGTCAGTCCTTGTGCACCTGCTTGAGGGGTGGGACTGGGGCACTTGGTGCTGCTGCATCTTTCCTGAGCCTTAGTTAATGAAGCAAAGTGGCCAGGGTCAGATACACTTAGTTTCCAGTTGACATTCTACTGTTTACTAGTTGTGTGACTGGAAAATCGCTTACCCTCTTTGAGGCTAAGATTCTGTATCTGTAGAATGGGGATAATGTTAAAAACAAAACACAAAAAAAACCCTCACTGCTTTCCAGTTGTGTCTGACTCATAGCAACCCCATGTGTTAGGGTAGAACTGCCCCTAGAGTTCTGACTATTTAGTTAGCAGATACAGAACTTAACCCACTATGCTACAAGGGTTTCCAGGGATCACGTTACCCACTGCATAAATTGATTAAATGAGATGATGCCTGAGGAAAGGTGACATCATGTGTCACCTGACACATATGGAGCTCAACAAATGCTGCTGCTGTTGTTATTTTATCCCTATAATGACAAAACTATGTAGTCCACCCTCTATATCTGTGCTGACCAATACAGTAATCACCAGTCCCATATGGCTGTGAAGCCATTGAAAGGTTAAGTCCAAATTAGGATGTGTCTAAGTGAAAAATACATACCATATTTCAAAGACAATATGAAAAATAGAATGTAAAGTAGCTTAATAATACTTTTTTTGTATTGATTGTACATTGAAATAACATTTCAGCTATATTGGGTTTGATTAAACATAGTATTAAAATTATTTGTACCTGTACCTTTTTATTTTTAAGTAACCCATTGCTGCCAAGTTGATTCCAACTCACAGTGACCCAAAAGGACAGAGCAGCAGCCTGCATTCTTAACCACTGCAAACCAAAGAAACCCTGCTGTCAAGTCAATTCTGACTATGTCTGCTAACTGAAAGGTTGGCAGTTCGAATCTACCTGGTGCTTCTTGGAAACCCTATGCAGCAATTCTACTCTGGTGGCTACGAGTCAGAGTTGACTCAGCTTTCTAACCAACCACTCCTTGAAAACTCTATGAGGCTGTTCTAGGAGGTTTTTTGTTTTTTTTTTTAAGGGGCTACTTTCCAGCCCACCTGGAACAGATGCAAAATGAGAATATCAAAGACATGAGGAAAAATGAGCCCAGGATACAGAAGGACCCATATGACTACATCAGCAGGAGAACAGAAGAACTAGATGGGCCCAGCTACCAACAAAGACAACTCTGATAGGAAATGCAATGTAGAGTGCCTGATGTATTCTGAGAAAAAGGGGTGCACAGATCAAGAACTTTATTAAAAGACCAGACTCAATGGTCCAACAACTTCGAGGTTCCCCTGTGATCATGTCACCTAGACTTGCTGCTAACCCAGAGGTAAAACCAGTAATGAAGCTGGCATTTCAGACAAAGAATGGACTGGACTTGGGGACACAGAGTGATCCAGGTGGTATGTGTACTTTATGATTTAATATGCATATGAGGCTGTCCTACTGGTTTCTTTTTAGAGAGGAGAAGAGAGAATGGAGAGCTGGGGACAAATGTTAGTTGAGTGGATACTGGAAGTAAAGAGTGAAATAGAAAAGTGCGCTGTCACAGGGTGAGGAGAGCAGATAGAGTTGCAGAGAGGCAGGTGCTCGGAGTTTTCTATGGCAAATTGATTTGGACTGTAAACTTTCACTTAATTGCAATAAAAAAATTTTTTTAAAAAGGGCTACTATGGGGAGGCGGAGTCAAGAGGGCAGACTAAACACATGTCTCACTAAGTCCCTCTGGAAACCAAGGCCTGAATTGATAATTAAACAGAGCCTTCTGGACACCTAGTGAGCCCTAGGACATGGCATAGGGCTGTCTCTTTGGTCTACATACCACTGAGCAGAAAACTTCTCTTTCACTAACTCCCTGCCCTTGTTGAGTACCAGCTCTGCTGACTGCAGATAAATTGCCATTTTAACTGCTTTTCTTCTCTGTCTTAGCCAGCTGGAGGGGCTGAGGCTTGACTGGCAGCAAGGCTCAGACACACTACTGAAGATATTGGCAAGCAAATTCACCACATTTTTGAGAGCCTGGACTTGGAATCTGTGAAACTGAGCTCCTCTGACCTCTGTCTTGGAATCTCTGAATCTTTACCATTGAACAGCCTTTTCTGAGGAGGGGAGGGGAGCCTGTGCAGGATGCCATCTTGATTCACTGGGAGGTGGGGTTTCCTATACAGAGGCCTCAGCTGTATTAATTCTCAGGCTGGGAGGCAGTGCCTGCTCAGAGAGTGCTTTTCTTGCAGTAAAGCAGTCTTTGATACAGAGGAGCTTACTTTACCAGCTGGGAGAGGGACTTGCACATCTGAAAGCCTGACTAGTTTTGGAAGCTGTCAGATACCTTTTGTCTTGCAATAGAGAAATAATTGCAGTGCATCTGATGACATCTCTTCCAGCCTTTACTGTCTCACATTACAGGGTCAGCTGATGGTTACCCAGTGACTCTATAAGTGGGGCTGTGTCTCTGCCAATCAGGAGGTGGAGCCTGCTACCACAGAGATTCCACTGAGCCCAGTCACTGGAGTACATAGAGGTGTCTGGTGGCCAACTTACTTTTCAGACCTAGCTTTAGATCCCATTAAGGTAACACGAGAGAAACAAAGCAACCTCCAGATGCCCACAAAGCAACAAACTTTGGACCTGAACATTAGGAAGAATTCACCTATGGCTTCAGAAGGCCCACAAAAGAAAGCCCCAAAGATCTTCCCAGACAAAGAAGCCTTCCTGAAACTATTGGAGGACGAGTACAAAAGGATTATATAGAGAGCCCTCCTAGAACTTATACAAAACACAGCAGAGCAAAATGAAAAATTAAGCAAGCTGGTTGATCTGATGGAACACCAGTACTCTGAAATCTAGCAGATCAATAACAAAATCAAAGAGATAGAAAATTCAGTTCAAAGCCAAGAACATAGAATTGAACAAATGGAAGATAGACTTTCTGACTTTGAAGACAGAGCTACTGACTCCAGCATCTATGAGGACAAATCAGAAAAAAGAAACAAGAAAATTGAAGAAGCATTAAGAAGCATGTGGGACTCTACTAAGAGGAACAGTCTACAATTAATTGGAGTTCCTGAACAGGGTGGGACACCTGAGAACACAGAAAGTATTGTGGCTGAGCTGCTGACAGAAATTTTCCCAGAAAGTATGAAAGAAGAGAATATAGATATTCAAGATGCATATCAAACACCACTCAATATAGATCCCAAAAGAAAGACTCCAAGACATGTTATAATCAAACTTAACAAAATGAAACACAAGCAGAAGCTCTTAAAGGCAGCAAGACTCAAAGTAAAGCTAAAATTCAGAGGGAAACCCTGTAGGCTTTTGTATGATTTCTCAGCAGAAGTGATACTGGCACAGAGACAATAGGATGACACATTCAAAGCCTTGAAGGAGAACTTCCAGTCGAGAATTACATATCCTACAAAACTATCTTTCAAATATGAAAATGAAAGCAAGACATTTGCAGATAAAAATTCAGAGATTTTGTAAAAACAAGACCAAAGCTACAAGAAATACTGAAAGAAGCTCTTAGCTTAGAAGAACAAAACCATTGATTTTATATTTTAGGAGGAAATACAGGACACATCATTCAGAAATCTACTTGGCTATGGAAGGCTTCAAACTCAATCAGAATTGTAATATTAACAGAAGTGATCCAGTGATCATATCATGAAAACTATGATGTCATCATATTAAAAAGAGGGATGTGCGACAGTTATAGTCCTTCCAGGTGGAGAGGAAGTTAATAAGACTGGTAGTAGTTAAAATTGGGTTTAAACATAGACTATTAAGGAGGAACACAGGGGCAGCCACAAAGCACAATAAAGATGAAACATATCAAATCAAGAAACGTAATACAGGAGTCTCAACAATCACAAAACCAAAACCAACACTGAAAACGGTGAGAAATCAACCCACAAAAAAGAATGTCCCAGAACAGAATAATAGGAACAACAGTGAAAACATCGACACAAAAATAAGCACATCACAATGACAGCACTAAACACATAGCTATCAATAATGTGAATGAACTGAATGCTCCAGTAAAGAGACAATGAGTGGCATCTTGGATCAAAAGACACGACCCGTCCATATGTTGCTTACAAGAAACTCATCTTAAACTTAAAGTTATGAACAAACTGAAAATTAAAGGGTGGAAGAATATATATCAAGCTAACAATACACAAAGAAGAGCAGGTGTGGCAATATTAATCTCAGATAAAATAGATTTTAATGTAAAATCCACCATCATGGACAAGGATGGGCACTATTGCTGAAAAGTTCCATACACAAGCAGGACTTAACAATATTAAATTTTTATGCACTCAATACTAGAGCATCGAAATACATTAAAGAAGCACTGACTATGAGATAGATCACTCCACAATAACAGAGAGAGACTTCACCACTCCACTCTCAATATTGGACAGATCGTCTACAAAAAAGCTCAATAAAGACACAGAAGATCTTATTGCCACAATTAACCAACTAGACCTCATCGACATATACAGAACTTTCTGTCCATCAGCAGACAACTAAATCTTCTTTTCCAGTGACCATGAAATATTTTCCAAAATAGATAATGTGTTAGGACCAACAAAATCCATACTATTGAATTATCACAAAGGATCTTCTCAGACTACAAAGCCATTAAAGTTGAAATCAGTAGCAGAAAAATCAGTAGATAGAAAAAATCAGTAGATAGAAAGTGGAACACATGGAAACTGAACATCTTGCTCAAACAGCCATGGGTTATAGAAGAGAACAAGAATGAAATAAAGAAATTTATGGATTCCAACAACAATGAAAACACTTCTTACCAGAACCTATGGGATACAGACAAAGCAGTACTCAGAGGCCAGTTTATCTCTATAAATGCACACATCCAAAAGCAAGAAAGAACCCAAACCAAAGATCTAACCCTACAGCTTGAACAAGTAGAGAGAGAGCAACAGAGGAACGCCTCAGACACCAGAAGAAGACAGGTCATAAAAATTAGAGCAGAACTAAACAAATTAGAGAGTAAAAGAACAGTTTAAAAAATTGAGAAGACCAAAAGCTGGTTTGTTGAAAAGATCAACAGAATTAACAAACCATTGGCTAAACTTACTAAAGAAAAGCAGGAAAGGAAATAAATAACTGAAATAAGAAATGAGAGAGGAGTTGTCACAACAGATCCATCAGAAATCCAAAGTATCAAAACAGAATACTACAAACATCTGTACTCCAACAAATTTGAAAACCTAGAGGAAATGGACAAATTCTTAGATTCATATCACCTACCAAAGTTATCACAAAGTGAAGCAGAACAACTTAATACACCCATCACAAAGGAAGAGATTGAAAAAGTCATCCAAAACCTACCAACCAAAAAAAGCCTTGGCCTGGACGGCTTCACCACAGAATTCTACCAAGCTTTTAGAGAAGGATTATCTCCAATACTACTGAGACTATTTCAGAGCATAGAAATGGATGGAATATTCCCTAATTCATTCTATGAAGCCAGCATAACCCTGATACCGAAGCCAGGGAAAGATCCAACGAAAAAGGAGAACTACAGACCAATATCACTCATGAATCTAGATGCCGAAATCTTCAACAAAATTCTTGCCAATAGAATACAACAACATATCAAAAAAAAATCCATTATGACCAAGTTGGATTCATACCAGGGATGCCAGCCTGGTTCAGCATCAGAAAAACAATTAATGTGATCAACCACATAAATATCACAAAAGACAAGAATCACCTGATCTTGTCTATTGACGCAGAAAAGGCGCTTGATAAAGTCCAGCACCGTTCATGCTAAAAACTCTCAGCAAAATAGGAATAGATAGCAAATTCCTCAATGCAATAAGGGCCATTTATACAAAGCCAACTGCCTACGCCGTCCTGAATGGAGAGAGACTGAAACAGTTTCCCTTGAGAACAGGAACCAGCCAAGGATGCCCACTCTCACCTCTCCTATTCAACATTGTACTAGAAGTTCTAGTCAGAGCAATTAGACAAGACCAAGGAATAAAGGGCATCTAAATCAGCAAAGAAGAACTGAAAGTCTCCCTATTTCCAGATAATATGATTGCATATGCAGAGAATCCCAAAGAATCCATAAGGAAGCCACTGAAACTGATACAAAAGTTCGGCAATGTCTTAGGATACAAGATAAACATAAGTAAATCAGTAGGATTCCTTTATACCAACAACAAGATTATTAAGGAAGAAATCACCAAGTCAATACCATTTACTATAGGCCCCAAGAAGATAAAATACCTAGGAATAAATCTAACCAGAGAAATAACAGACCTTTACAAAGAGAAGTACAAACCCTTACTACAAGAAACTAAGAGAGACTTATATAAATGGAGAAACCTACCCTGCTCACGGATAGAAAGACTTAACATCATGAAAATGTCTATTTTACCCAAAGCAATCTACTTATATAATGCAATCCCAGTACAAGTTCCAGAGACATTTTTTAATGAGATGGAAGAACAAATCACCAACTTTGTCTGGAAAGGGAAGAAGCCCCGGATAAGTAAAGCATTACTAAAGAAGAATATACTGGGAGGCTTCTCATTACCCGACCTTAAAGCGTATTATACTGCTACAGTAGTCAAAACAGCCTGGTATTGGTACAAAAACAGACAGATAGATCAATGGAACAGAATTGAGACCCCAGAGATGAAACCATCTGCCTATGAACAGCTGATATTCAACAAAGGCCCTAAGATATTAAACTGCGGTAAAAACAATCTCTTCAACAAATGGTGCTGGCAAAATTGGATATCCATCTGCACTAAATTAAAACAAGACGCATATCTTACACCTTATACAAAAACCAACTCAAAAGGGATAAAAGACCTAAATATCAAATCTAAAACAATAATGCTCATCCAAGAAAAAATAGGAACAACAATGGAAGGTTTAATACACAATGTAGACAGACTTCAAAATCTGTCAAACAAACCACAATCATCAGAAGAGAAAATAGATAAATGGGAACTACTAAGAATCAATCACTTTTCCTCATCCAAAGACTATTGATAGAATTAAAAGGCCACCTACAGAATGGGAAAAAATATTTGGCAGCTCTATGTCAGATTGATGCCTGATCTCCATAATCTATAAGGTATTACAAAATATCAATAAGAAATAGATAAATGACCCAGTTAAGAGATGAGACATGCTCACAATCATTAGCTGTTAAAGAAATTCAAATCAAAATGACAATGAGGTACCATCTCATCTCAACAAGGTTGGCTATGATCCAAAAAACTGAAAACAACAAATGCTGGAGAGGCTGTGGGGAGATTGGAATGCTCCAACACTGTTGGTGGGATTGCAAAATGGTGAAACCTCTCTGGAAAATAATCTCTTGCTTCCTTAAAAAGCTGGATCCACACATACCATTTGACCCAGTAATTCCACTGCTTGGAATATACCCTACAGAATCAAGGCCATTCACACCAACTGATACATGCACAGGAATGTTTATTGTACTACAATCCACAATAGCAAAAAGACGGACTCAACCCAGATGCCCAACAACAGAGGAATGGATAGGTGAACTATGGTATATATACTCAAAGGAACACTGGGCAATGATAAAGAACAACGATGATAGGAGGAAACATCTCTTAACCTGGTTTCAACTGGAGGACATTATGCTGAGTGAAAGTAGTCAGAGACAAAAGGACAAATATTGTATGAGACCCCTACGATAAGAACTTAAAAACAGACTCATGCATAGAAAAGACTCTTTGATGGCTGCAAGGGTAGGGAGGGAGGGACCGTGAGGGGGCAGGTTTAGATTAGTTGATAGAAATTTGGTTGGGTGAAATTGGTGACAGCACACATTAGAAAGAAGATCAATAATAACTGAACTTCAACACAATTTGAGTACTCCTCCCATCCTAACCCAATATTGCAAGGACAGAGTAACTGGGGTGGGGGGCCAGAGACCATGGTTTCAGGCAAAATAGAGCCCAATTGGCACAGCTAGTGTTTTCCTAATGAAGACTCTCTGCACCCCACATTGGTGAGTGCCATCTGGGGTCTTAAAAGCTGCCAAGCTGCCATCTGAGGGTACAGCAAATGGTCCCAACTGAGCAGGAGCAGATGATCACTGAGGACAAGAATGACATAGGGAAAAGACAACCCTGAAGACAGAGAGACCCACATGAGTGGGTCTGTACATTGACTTGAGACCAGAAGAACCGGGTGGTGCCCGGCCACCACCAGTGATAGCCACGATGGAGCTCACAAAGTTGATTCTCACTGACAACAAGAGAATAAGTAGAGGTGCACCCTGAGATCTCCAATAAAAGACCGCAGTTGATAGTCTGGGAGCTTTGGGGTTCCCCTGGGAGCATGGTCCCTGTCCCTGACGCTGCCCCAGTCCATAAGTCATAATGGAGATCAACTCTTCAGACAGAAGTGAATTGTACTTGGTGACACAGAGTGACCATATCATGTGTGCACTTTATGGTTCTATACATTACAGGATGTCATCTGGCTGACCTCTTACTGGATGCGGGTATGAGGTTGGAGAGGTGGGGATAGGAGATTGTTACGAGGATATGACATGTACAGAATGGAGAAGAAGAATGTGCTGTCACCACGCAGGAAGACCAGTGGGAGCCTCTCACTGGCAGGTATGCAAATTTATATGGGATTGTGTATTTTCACGCAATCATAACAAAAAAAAAAAAAAGAAAAGAAAAAGAAAAAAAATGCTGAGAAAGCTTAAAAAAAAGGGCTTCTATGAAAATCAAGGGAAACTGTGAATAAGACGGGCTGGCATGATAGTTTCAACAATGGAATCAATGTGTCAGAAATCAGGGAGCTGGCACAGGACCAGGCAGCCTTTCCTTGTGTTGTACATAAAGTTTGTATAGTCAGAGCCTACATGATGGCAACTAACATTACACACGTGGCTGGTGTCACGTTTTTCTTGGATACCCTGCTCTACGTGGAGTCACTTTCAAAGAAGTCCCATCATGTACCCCCAAAATAATTAACAACATCAAATAAGCAACAAACAAAATCTCCAGGAATTCCCATCTTTAACACACATCTTTTTAATAAACAATAAATGAAAACCAGAACTTTATGAATCTTTATCATCTCCTACCTAATTGTCTTGTTCCCATGGCTTTTTCAAAGACTTCAATACCCTCCCCTCCCCCCCAAGTACACACCGAAGATCTCTCAGCATCTGGCCCACAGGACCTTTTTTCCCTCTCCACCGTTCCCCAGCCTGGCTCCTACACTGCTTTCTCTCTAACTTCCTGTCTTCCTTCCTCCTCTCAGGTCCAACCTTCTCCTATCACTTCTCTGAATCAGCATCAGCAATGTTCAGGATCTGTCTGAATTGACGGTCTCTGGGTTTGGTCACTGCCTCAGAGAGGTGCAGGTAAGTCCGGGTACCATTGGCCAAAGTCACAGAAGACTGATAAACAAACCAGATTGTCAAAGGGCTCATTTACAAGAGTAAGTCCTTTGCGATAACAGTGTGCTCCCAGCTGCAGCCCAAAGGTCCTGACCCTCCTTCCGCTTTGGAGGTAGTGCAGGGTGTGGACGACACAACTCCAGGGGACAACATTTACACAGAGTCTACTCTGATGGGGAGTCGCATCCCCCAGAGCTGTGCAACGTGGTGGTTCCCAGTGTCAGGGTCCCTCAGAAGGTCAGTTAATGAGGAGACAGCAAATTAAAGACTATTTGGTATTTGGTGAGCCCAGAATCAGAACCAAGAAGGCAGGAGGGAGATTTCTTCAATGTCCTGGAGAAGCCTGGTGGATCCCCACTGCCCTGCAGCTAAACGTAAGTTGCTGGAATACTGAATGCTTCGAGTCCTCAGGACAGTTTTCATTCCTTTATGGCTAGGACTCAGCTCAACAGCAATGCGTTTTTGATTTAGGGACAAATATCAACAAATTCTTATTCATTCTCTCTCTCTCTTTCCAGGTTCGAAGAGGAAACGGGAGTTCTGTTTCTAAGGTTTTCCCCTAGTCTGGGCACAAGACATTTGATCAAGTTTTAGCTCAGTGATGTGTTATTCCAATTTTGTTTCACATGACTACAGCCTGTGGTCCCCAGGACTTGATTTGGGGTTCACCCATCTCATTGGCCTTCAACAACTCAGGTGGCCTTTACAGGTGGCTAATCTTGCTGCCACAAGCGTGAGTGAGCTCTTCCTAATTTCACTCTTGAAAAGAACCTTTACCTTAAGACTTTGAGGATAACCCTGTTGTCACCATAAGCACTAATTTTGTTATGAATATTACGAACAAAACATTCTTAATGACGTTCCTAAGTTATTTTCATTTATTATAAGGCGGTGCTGAGTTGTTGGTAAGTTGCCATCAGCTCAGTTCTGTCTTATGCCACCTCCAAGATGGGCTGCTGGTTGGACTCTTGTGATCCAAGAGGTTTTCACTGGCTGATTTTCAGAAGGAGATCACCAGACCTTTCTTCCTAGTCTGCCTGAGTCTGGAAGCTTGGCTGAAACCCCTTCAGCATCATATCAACATGCAGGCCTCCGCTGACCACTCGTGTAGTTATGTGTGAGACGCACTGATGGGGAACCAGATCTGGTGTCATGCACGAAAGGTGAGAATTTCACCACTGAAATACTCTTACCCTGTCATACGAAAATGTCGTTTTTGGGTGCCAGTGAGTCAGTTCTGACTCAAAGCGACCCTCTGAGCAACAGAACACTGCAATCCCACATCATGCCCACAATTGTTGTTACACTTGGGCCAGTTGTTACAGCCACTGCGTCAGTCTATCCTGTTGAGGGTCTTCCTCTTTTTTGTTGACCGTCTACTCTACCAAACATGATGTCCTTCTCCAGGGACTGATCCCTCCTTACAACATGTTCAAAGTATGTAAGAAGTCGTCTCTCCACCCTTGCTTCTGCGGAGCACTCTGGTTGTACTTCTTTCAGATCTGGTTGTTGTTTTGGCAGTCCATGGTACATCCAACATTCTTTTCCAACACCACAATTCAAAGGCATCAGGCTTTCTTCTGTCTTCCTCATTCATTGCCCAGCTTTTGCAAGCTTAAGATGCCATTGGATACACTGTGACTTCAGTTAGGTGCACCTTAGTCTTCAAGGTGATATCTTTGCTTTTCAGCACTTTAAAGAGGTCTTTTGCAGTAGGCTTTCCCAATGCAACATGTCTTTTGGTTTTTTTGTTTTTTTTTTTAATTTCTTGACTGCTGCTTCCATGGGTGTTGATTGTGTATCCAAGTAAAATAAAATCCTTGACAACCTCAATCATTTGTCCATTTATAGTGATGTCGCCTACTGGCCCAGTTGTGAGGATTTTTGCTTTCTTGATGTTGAGGTGCAATCCATTCTGAAGACTGTGATCTTTGATCTTCATCAATAAGTGCCACCTGGAAAAGACTCTTGTCTGAATAACTTCTTGTCTAGTATCTAAAAAATATTGTGTCATACGTTTTGCCCCAAATTTGAGTTGTTTGAAGCATAAGAGTAAACCCAGTTTTTGCTATTCTATTGTGGCCCCAAAGAAGTTCTCTCTACCTTTAAGGATCCGTGGTGGTGCAGTGTTTAAGCACTCAGCTGCTAACTGAAAGGTTGGAAGTTTGAATCCACCAACCACTCTGCTGGAAAAAGACACGGCAGTTGGCTTCTGCAATGATGATAGCCTAGGAAATTCAGTAGGCAGTCCTGCTCTGGGCAGGAGGGTTGCTATGAGTTGGAATCAACTCACTGGCAATGGGTTTTGTTTGTTTTTTGTTTTTACCTTAGTTTTTTCTTTTTAATTATTATGATTAGGTGAAAATATACAATCCAAATCAATTTTGCATGCCTACCTACCTGCAGCTCCATCTGTTCTGCTCACCCTGCAGCAGCACGCTTCTCCTTTTCACTCTTTTCTTCTACTTTCCTCTTAACAAATACCTGTCCCTTCCTGTCCACCCTCTCCTCTCCCATCTAGAAAGAAAACAGGACAGCCTCTTATGAATGTATACTTGTTTTTACCTTAGTTTCAAGTTTAAAAAATTTGCTTTATTTTTCCTCTAACAATTATTAAGCATGCACTAAGTACCAGATGTTGAAGTAGATACTACAGTTACACCTGTTTCACAGATGAAGAAAATGAAGCTTCTAAAGTAACTTGCTTGGCTAAAGTCTCAAGATAGTTGGTGAGATTGGTTAAGATTTAGTCCCACAGAGCAAGGCTGTGAGTTCCAACAAGAAAGTATCCCCAAATTATGCTGCCCTCACCATTCTCTAAGAATGTCTAATGAAAAACAGTTTCTCCACCCAGGGTAGACATCCCAGAAATCAACCTTCAAATCCATGGCTGCAGGAGCCTGTTTATCTGGTCATAGAACAGCACTGGGCTTGGAGGCATCTCAGTCACCTAGTGCTGACATAACAGAGATACCGCAAGTGGGTGGCTTTAAAAAAAGAAATTCTATTCTGTCACATTCCAGTATGTTGCCAAACTGAACCCAAGTTCGTTCCACCTGTCACTGTAGCCAAAAATTCAGAGACAATGTGGGGTTCAAAGTATAATTTGTTTGCAGATTTGCTAGCAATGTTGGAGACAGCCAGCCAAAAACTGTCCCATTTGGGTTTTTATAACCATTACTCAAAGGGGCAGGGGTTTGTCGTGAAACAATAGTCAGGACTCTCAAGATTTCATTACATCTAACAAGCAGTGTGAACTACCCAAAATTTCATTCTCTTTCTCTGAGGTCTTAATCAGCTCTGTATCCTCAGAGACAGGGAGAGGAATACAGAACCTGTTAGTCTGAGGGTGGTGACTGAGGCAGAAGATAGACTGTAGCCTAATAACCTAAGTGACTTTTGTTAGGTCTTCACATTTACCATCAAGTAGGCTAAAAGTCCAAATTCAGGGTGTCAGCTCCAGGGCGAGGCTTTCTCTGCTGGTCTAGAAGAAGGTCCTTGTCATTAATCTCCCCCTGGATGGGGAGCTCCTGAAGTGCAGGGACCCCAGTCCTTTCCTAAGGACGTGCTGACCTGGCACTGCTTGGTAGTATGAAGTCCCCGAGTCTCTCTGCTAGTTTCTTTCTTTTCTAACTCAAGAGACTGCCTCAGGCACAACACAGTCTTGCACATCGTGTCCTGCCCTACCAACCCAACTGCCACTCATCCACCCTTACTAATGTCATGAAGGCAGAGTTTGCAACTTGAAGGGATACCAGGAATCATGGCCCAGCCAAACACCACACACATTTGGTGGGGAACACAATTCAATCCATGGCAGGGGGCCAGACCAGGATCTCAGCGGCAGGGTTGCCGGCCCTCTGTCAGCCAAAACAGGGCTGGATCAAGCCTGTGCACAGATCCAGGCACAGGCTGCCGTGGACTGTTGTGTGGGTGTCTGTGTGTATCCGGTACAGGTGGGTCCTAGACACCGTAATGGACAGCCAGCCAGTCAGAGTTGGATGTCAGCGTCTTTCGCATCATTGGCTTATCTTAAATTACAATTACAAATCGTCTGAAATTCTTTTTTTTTTAACTTTTTACCAGCTCTAAATGGACTGGTTAGCAGAGATTGATTCAGCACATTAGGGATTTTTGGCTTCAAGGAGCTGATCCTTTTCATACGTGGATGAAAGCAAGATTCTTGTCTCAGAAACACTCTGGTGGCCTCTTGGCAAAGGCTGTTTGGGTCATTTACTCCTGGCCTTTCGCATGAAAGCCTTGGAAGCGCATTCATTTGTGTGGTTTCAGTTTGTGTCAAACACACATTAAAAATCACCAGTGGGTTTTTATTCCTTATTTCTCACCAGTGACCTATGAAGCCTGAAGCATTTTATAGATGCTCCTTTTAGAGACTGGAGTGTCAAGGCTGAGAGATGTTGCCTCACTGGCAGCTTTTTCCATCAAATCAGGGCAGTGTGAGGCCAGGCACCACCCTTGCCCCCCCCCCCGTTCTCCTGTGAATCTTTGCTTGCTCCTGAAGTTGGCTGCCCCGACACTTGGAGAAGAAGCGGGAAGGCTGGACAGTTCTTATCCATCTTTGTTCTCCTTCTGTGTCTCCAACATGGAACCCAATATGCGTTTACTGCTTTGAAAATTCTTGTATGCAAATTTCCATACCTCCTCCTCCTCACTTTATCTTCAAAGAGCTGTGGTTTGGGGGCATCGCAGTCACCTAGACTGCTTTCCTGCTATGGTGTACAGGGAGGGGAGTAAACCAATTGCTGCCAGTCTTCACCCAGGGCAGAATCAGCAGGGGATGTCGCTCTCAATGGACTCCAGACAATGGAACATCTATCCGGCAGTCCGTTTTTCCATTGACCTTGGTGGAGTAAAAGCCATTCATTTATTAAAATAACGAGTACCCCAAAAGATCTGGGACTGGGTAGTTTTGGTATATCAACTTTTAGGGGGTAAACTGAGGTTCCTGGTTATGTCAGTGCTTTGGTTGTGGCTGGTAGATGAATTTGGCTTCATCTGTGGGGCTGGATAGAGAACCCGAAGGGTTGGGCAACATCACGTTGAGCAGTAGCTCTTCTGAGGAAATATGGCAGACAAGACAGCTTCACCTATGGCCAGGGAAGGAAGCCAATCAGGAGACTCTGGCAATTGGAGTATTCTAGAAAAGCTGATGCTTGAAGCCAGAGAAAGTTGATGGGCATGGAACCTGTGCAGTTGGCTAGCTTCCCATGCTCTGAAGGGCCCTGCCCTTGGTTTAACAGCCTGCTGTCACCATCTTGAAATGTTTTATGGCTTTTTAGCAAGGAGTGCAGCATTTTCATTCTGTGCTCTCTCTTTCCAGTTGCTTTGAGTTCAACTCCAGGTCATGCAGGTTCTGTGTGTTTGGAGTAGTCTTTCAATGGCTGGTTTTTCAGAAGTCGATTGCCAGGCCTTTCTTCCAAGGTGTCTCTGGGTGGACTTGGTCCTGCCATTATCAGATCCTCTCCAACCCCTCCCCTTTCCTCTGTGGGACAAAGCTGTTTTCAGTGACAATCATGAAATGAAATGACTACAATGGCCAGAAGAGAGAGACCCATACTGAAAATTTACTTCTCTTAAATTTGTGTCATCATGTCGGTGACCAATGTTAAAAAATAAAACAAGAAGTAGTATCGCTATTATAAAACAAAAAAGAAAACAGTTCAACTATTTTTTCAACATTTTTATGTTTACCTAGCAGTGTGATCTGTTTCCCTTTGGTTATGCTCTGAATCATAATATTTATGAAAATAAGATCTTAATGGTTCAGCTGTATTTTATTTTTCTGACTTGTTCTTTAGTGTTAATAAGATCAACAATTTCCAAAGAAGAATCTATTACTATTTTAAAGATAGTTTTTAAATTCAATGGAGTATTTCAGGCATGAACCAAAATTTGCACTTTCAAAACAAATACACTATACCCCACAGTTTGTGCTTTGTTTCATTTTAAATTTAGGCACAAATAAAATCCCCATGTGTTCCCACAGATGGAAGCAACTCAGGTTCTTTGTCTTTGCCTTTATAACCATGGTACTATCATTATTTATTTCAAATTTCCTTTCAAATTCACCAATCTGTGGTGCCATGAGGCTGGAGGTTAAAAACTGTGCCCCAAGTGAATTAGAAAGACTTCCAACCATTACAAACTTAATTTTCAAAGAAACCTGCATAGCTGAATCCACCTGTGTCCCACACCTGCAGCCAACTGCAGGCCTGGGGGTGTTCTCCAAATTAACTTACATGGACAGTACAATTCTTTATGAAAAGATGAGCAATGGAATGCCCTTATTTGAAGATTAAAATGCAACAGTAACTACAGCAATTGTTTAGACTTTAGACCAAAAAACGGTATCCTAAGGAGTATTTTATCAATGACAGTGTTTAGAATGGCTAATGCATGGTGCTAAGAGAAGGCACACCAAGTCTGAGTAGATGTCAGTCTCATTTTTAAATTCTCCAGGATCACACCTGGATTGCTTGTGACGTCAGGACAGCCTCACCTTGGTACACTGCTGAACTTTTAATTTGAGATCAAAAGTCACACACACACACACACACACGCACATTTAAGGTGATAATATTATTGCTAAAGATTTTGGAAGGTGATGGGAATACAAATTTGGGGCAGAACAATGTGACAAGATGTCAAAAATACATGTCCTCTGACTTAGCAATTAAAAAAAAAAAAACAACTCTTTGGTCTTCTGCACCCCTATTGGTGAGTGGCATCTGGGGGTCTTCAAAGCTAGCAAGCTGCCATCTGAGATACATCAAATGGTCTAAACCCATCTGGAACAGATGATGACGAAAACATCAAAGACACCAGGGAAAATGAGCCCAGGAGACAGAAAGACCCATATGAGTGGGAGACTGTATCAGCATGAGACCGGAAGAACCAGATGGTACCTGGCCACCACCGAAAGCAGCCATGATGGAGAACACAATGAAGAGTCTCTGAGGCAACACGAGAAAAAGAGGTATGCAGCTCAAGAACTCTGTTAAAAGACCAGAATTGGTGGTCCAGCAGCCTGGAGGAACCCCTGAGAACATGGCCCCAGATGTGCTGCTAGCTCTGATGGGAAACTAGTATGGAGGTCAATTTTTCAGACAAGGATGGGCTGGATTCAGGGACACAGTGTGTCCATATGGTGTGTGTACTTTATGGTTTTACACATTTATAGGTGAGTCGGATCCGACTCGACAGCACTTGGTTGGCTTGGTCCTACTGGTTTCTTTCTAGATGGGAGAGAAGAGGGTGGGGAGGACGGGACAAGTGTTCATTGAGAGGATACTAGAAATATAGAGTGAAAAGGAGGAACATGCTGTCACTGGGTGAAGAGAACAAATAGAGCTGCAGATAGGAGCATATGCAAAATTGATTTGGATTGTATACATTCGCTTAAATCACAATAATAAAAAAGAAAACTCTCCTCATGAGTGCGTGGTAAATGACACATTACACTTGCCATGTTACACATTTTAACGGTATACTCAGTAGCCTTAATTGTGTTCACAATAAAGTTCAGTTATCAATGCTTTCTATTTCCAGAGCTTTTTCATCACCCCGAATGGAAACTCTGTACCCATTAAGCACAGAATCCCCCTTCTTCTTCCCTGCCCACAGTTCTTGGTAACCACTCATCTACTTTCTGTCTCTCTTTGCCTATTCTAGATTTTTCATATAATGGAATAATAGAATACTTGTCATGAGTTGGATCCGACTCAACAGCACTTGGCTTGGCTGGCTGTCCTTTTGAGTCAAGCTTATTCCATATAGCATGATGGGTTGAAGGTCCATCCATGTTGTAACATGTAGTAGAATTTTGCCCTTTGGTTAAACTGTGTGAGTTCTTTACGTATCTGAATATTAAAGCTTTACCTGATACGTGGTTTTCAAATATTTTCTCCCATTCTGTAGGCTGTCTTTTCACTTTTGTGACAAGATCTTTTGGTGCACAAAAGGGTTTTATTTTGACGAAGTCCAATTAATCTATTTTTCCTTTTGTTGCTTGTACTTCTAGAGTCATATTTAAGAATTCATTGCTAATTACTAGGTTCTGAAGATTTACTCCTACATTTTCTAAGAGTTTTATGGGTTTCATGCTTGTGTTTAGGTCATTTTTCCATTCTGAGTGACTGCTTGTATATGATATGGGATATGGATCCAGCCTCATTCTTCTGCATGTGGAAATCCAGTGTCTGGGCACCATTTGTACGGAAGACTATTCTTTCCCCCATAGAATGCACTTGGCACAAAAGCAGCTGACTGTGTATGTACAGGTTTATTCCTGGACACTCAGCTCTATTCCATACATGTGTATCCTCGTACCACTATCACAGTTTTGATCACTGCAGCTTTAGAGAACACTTTGAAATTGGGAAAAGTGAGTTCACCTGTTTTGTTCTCTTTCAATATTGTTTTGACTATTTGGGGCCCTTTGAAAGTCTATGTGAATTTAAGGCTTTTGCATTTCTGAAAAAAAGAAATTTTTTTGAACTCTGTTCAAGATTGTGTTGAATCTCTAGATTGCTTTGGGTAATATTGGCATCTTAACAATATTAGTCTTCTAGTCCATGGGCACAGCGTGTCTTCCCATTTATGTGGTCTCTTAATTTCTTTCAGTATTGTTTTATATGGTTTTCAGCATGCAAATCTTTCATCTCCTGTGTTAAACTTATCCCTAGGCATTTTATTCCTTTAAGGAGTTCTGGCAGCACAGAAATTAAGTGCTTGGCTGGCAACTGAAAGATCAGTGGTTTGAAACTACCAGCCACCCTGTGGGAGAAAGATGTAGCGCTCAGCTTCTGTAATGATTTATAGCCTTGAAAACCATATGAGGAATTTCTGGTCTGTCCTCTAAGGTTGCTATGAGACAGAATTGTCTCAGTGGCAGTGGGTTTTCTTTCTTTTCTTTTCTTAGTATTCTTTTAGATGCTTTTGTTAATCAGATCGTTTTCTCATTTGATCCAAGTAGAATATGTTACCTTTTCAGATCCTTCGCTGCTGGTGTGGAGAACCGATCTAGCAGTTTTGCACCATGATTTTGTCTAAATAGATTGTTATGGGTGCAATCAAAGTTTTAGTAGCAAGGATATTCATCACAGTATTGCTTACAATAATAACAACTAAAAATACACTGATTAAATAAAGTGTGGCATTTCCATGCATTGGAATATGTGGTTTAAAACACACACACACACACATAAAAATGAAACCCAGAGCTGTGCGATCAGTTCTGACTCATAGTAGAACTGCCCCATAGAGTTTCCAAGGAGTGCCTGTTGGATTCAAACTTCCAACCTTTGGGTTAGCAGCTGTAGCACTTAACCACTGCTGCCACCAAGGTTTCTGACATATGTGATAGCCCTTTAAAACAACGTTGCATAAGTATATATAATGTTATGAGAATATATCCCTCATAGATTGTTAAGTGCAATAATCAGGTGAGAAAACACAGTGCATTGCGTGCCCTTTCTTTTTTTGTTTTGCTGAGACAATGCATATCATTAGTACCTGCCACCCACTTCCCAGCTGGAGCACAAAATAAGTTTACATTTTCTTTTATATCCAAATGTCACAGTGCCAGATTCTCAACTTTGAAGATCTGGGGACTCCACTCTTCTCCCTGTTCCAGTCCCAAGTTCATTCTGGGAAGCACTGGGGAATCCTTAGTGTTTCCCGTCTGACCTGCTTGCCATCACTTCCTCCAGAAGCTCTAGTTTGGCTGCCTTACAGCTCCAGAACCCAGTAGGTCACCTCTGACTGTCCCAGAGAGAAACTCTTTTTTCCAGATGACTTGCTGCAAGCAGGGCCTGTCCCTCAGGCCCGCAAACTCACCTGGATCTAGACCCTGGCCTTTAGCAAACCTGTGTTGAATGCCTGGGGAAATAACGCAGACAAAGGCATGAGGGTAGGAGTATCTTAGGGCTCTGACCCCTTGAGACTCTTGAGTCCAATGCCACCCTCAGGGTCTGGGTTCCTCAGGCAGGACCAGCCAGGCCTCCTCAGGCTATAATGAGACAAGACAGCCTACCCCGGTCCAAGACTTGGTCCAAGACCAGACCCACCCAGGGTGATGCCAGGAGGAGAATCTGTTTCTTTCAAGGGAAACAACCCAGCTCCCCAGACACACACTCTAAGGTGTGCACATTCTCTCAAGTTCGGTCTGACCTTCCCGACCTAGAAACACTGCTTGCTCAGGGCACACCCCAAAGCCGGTTACTGCTCACTGAATAGCACAATGGATGAAACAGCAGCATCTAACAGTTCATTCCCATAAAAATCATGTGTGCAACTCATTTACGGCACTCAGGCTCAAGAATAGCTGGGTTCTATCAGTCAGCGTGTCAGACTAAATGTCCACAGCAGTGTGTACAGTGACCTTGCCTTTATGTCTCAGAATTGTAGGTAGGTTCTTCTTTTCTTTTGTACAATTAAAGAGCCTAGATCAGAGATTTCTCAAAAACATTACAAGTCTGCTCCAAGGATATGGCACTTAACAACAGCAACAACAACACATGGGCTTTGGAAACACAGGGGTACCTTGATTAACTTGTCTATAGCTTGCTTTTTGGACTTAAACCTGATTTAGAAAAACATTAACTGGAATTTTAAAACTTCATAGCAATTGTTTTTCTCTCTGCTTGATCAGTTTCCCATCTGTCAGGTGGCAAATGGGCTGCTGTTTTTTTCAACATTCTTTTTATTTCAGATTACAAGAGTAATACATATTCAATGATGAAAATATGAGAAATACAGAAGAGTCCAAAGGGGGAAAAAAAAATCATCCATAATCTCACCACGCTGTTCATGAGAGAGTTGCTTATGGGTATTAATTAGTGGCTGTTGGGTCACCTCCGACTCATGGTGACCTTACATAGGACAGATCAGAATGTTGCTTAGTCGTGTGCCATCTTCATGGTCATCACTATGTTTGAGTCCATTGTTTGGGCTTTTGTGTCCACTCATCTTATTGAAGCCTTCCCTTGTTTTCGCTGACCATCTGCTTGACCAAACATTATGTCGTTTTCCGGTGACTGGTCTTGCTTGATGACGGGTCCAAACAAAGAAAGTCCAAGTCTCCTTGTCCTCACTTCTAAGAAGCATTCTGCTTATATTTCTTCTAAGACGGATTTGCTTGCTCTTTTGGCAGACCAAAGTATAGACAATCGTCTTTGCCCATACCACTACTCAGATACATCAGTTCTTCTTGTCTTCCTTTTTCCTTTTCCAGCTGTTGCAAGCACTTGGGGTGATTAAAAGGACCATGGCTTGGGTCAGATGCCCCTTCGTCACCAAAGTGACAGCATTGCTTTTTACATCTTTCAAGAAGTCTCTTGCCACAGATTTTCCTAAAGCAATAGGCTGTTTGATTTGTTGACGGCTACTTCTGGGGACACTGGTTGTTGATCCAAGTAGAATGGTATTGCTGACAATTTGAGTTACTTTTTATTATGATGTTGTTTTCCACCCAAACACGTACACATAGACCTATGTGTAGACACGCATGCTCTTATATATAGTAACAGGATCGTACATCAGAAAAGAAGACCCTTGATGAGACAGATTGACACAGTGGCTCCAACCATAGACTCAAGCATAATGACAATTGTGAGGACAGTGCAGGACAGTGTTTTCTTCTGTTGTACATAAGGCCACTAGGTGTCAGAACTGACTCAGTAGCATCTAACAGCAAAAACAACAGTGTCAGACAAGGCGCACTGCTTTGTAATCTGCTGCTTGTTACTTATGGTCCATGTAGCAGTGTGTTGTAAGCACATACCTTTAAACATTCTTATTTATCATCTTTTTAAAGACTGCAGTAGATATTGCAGCCCTTAAAAATATTAAACACTTCAAGGATTCTCAGTTCTTTGTTATTATAATTGATACTTCAGTATACATTCTTAATGCCTTTTTCCCCATTATTTCCTTAAGATCATTTCCTGAAAGCAGAATTACCAGGCAAAGGAAGTGTTCATATTCCAAGTTTGATTTGTTGCACCATGAGACGGATCCGACTCGACGGCACTTGGCTTGGCATCACTCAGAAAACTTGTGGTGATGGGCACTTCTTCAAGTGTGAGGGCACTGCTTTCTAGTGTGCCATGTTCGGTATGCCATGTTTGTCACCATCTTTTGCCAGTGGTCAAACACACTGACATGTTAGGATGTCATTCTGAGCCCACAGTGTCAGACTGGGACTACAGCACTGCCAAAGTGTGAGGCAGACACGTGCTTGAAGCTTAACCTTGAAGCCAGACATCCCCCTACAACTCACACATCACTACGTGACTAACAGTGACCGCACTGCCATGCAAAAACTAAAATACAGGATTATATAGGGACAATAACAACAAGATCTTTAGATACATAGTTGGATACATAGATACACACACAGATCCCCCAATTTTTTAAAAATGTATATATGTTTATGCGCACATGCTTAATGTAAACATGCCATGTCCCTTTCAAGACGTAAAAATTATAAGGCAGAATATAAACAATAGTGACTGGTAAGATTCTAGGTAGTTTTTATTTTCTTACTTTTAGTGATGCAGTTCAGATTTTTTACAGTGAACATGTATTATGCTTGAAAACACACACACACACACACACACACACACACACACACACTGCATGTGATTTTTTTTTCGTAAGCAAACAAATGCATTCTGGTGATCTGATCTGAGCAGTAGCTTAGGACTGACTATTGCATGTCCCTTCTGTCCTCTCCAGCTCCACATGGCCCTCATGTTTGAAAGCGAGGGTAGGGATCTGGTGGGGGGGTGGTCCAGCCTCAGAAGATTGAAGTACAGGGGTCAACCTGCAGCCAACCTTGTGTGGGACCCTGAGCAGACAAGTCACTAGAGCTGTCTTGGGCTCCCCGGGGGCCATGGGAAAGAGTTGGAAGAAGTGGGAATATTAGGTGTGCTCAACGGCACTTGGCTGGCATGAGGCTAAGAAAATGGGGGAGTTTGAAATTTTCAAAATGCTTTATAACTGACTCTAATAAACAAAAAAGTTAAAAATCTAGTGTTGAAGGTTCTTTTAGAGACTCTGAAATTGTAATTTTGTCCTGTCGTCTGGGAAGGAAAGCTCAAGTCCAGCCTCTCACAGTGGATCTCAGAGTGCATGCTGGATATGAGGTACCTGTGTCATGGGGTGAGGTCTTTGGACGCCTGCTTTTCTGATTTGGTCATTAAGGAGACCCCTTGGGAGAAGATGCAGGGGAAGATTAACTGTACAGTACAGATGGGACTGCACTGGGAGTGTGAGCAATACAGATACTTAGGCTTCAGGTTGCCCTGGTCAGAACTGTGGCAGAGGCCAGGAGGCCAAGGTCCTCTCCATGGACAAGAAGTGGGACCTTGGGAAATCATGTGACGTGCCTGACTTCCTTGTATTCTCTAAAAAATGAGGGTCGGGTGTGGATATAAAATAGATGACACTCTTGGCCTCTTCCAGCTCAGACATCCTGGGAAATAACATTTGAAAAGTAGGTCACTGATTAGCTGCTGGGAGAGAGAAGAAATGAGAACCCTACCAGACAAATCATGTTTGGGAGGGTTTGGACAAGGAATAAAAGAAATAAAGTGAGATATATGGAAACAACAGGGTACCCAGGACATAAGTGTGCCTGCGTACTTGGGCACCTCTGTCCCCAACTCCCCGTGTGACCTAGAGGCTGCGGCTCAGACTGTGATGCAGAAAATGGTGGCACTACCAGGTTTTTTTTCAGGCTTCACTGAGATGCTGTTGTTACCATGGCGATAGCCAGGTGTTGTGATGTGTGGCTTTGTGCCGTGACCACCTCCTTCTTTGTTCTCATTCCATTTGTAGGTCTGACCTCTAGGGCTATAAGAAAGGATCCAAGTAGGAATGTCTGTGATTGTTTGACTCACCTCACAAACAGATTTCTTTCTCCCTTGCCACTGTGTCTATCTCCAAGGAATGAGATTTCCTGGTTTTAAGTTTTGAGACACTTAGGTCCCTTTTCCTGTGGGATACTGAGAACAAAATTTTGAAATGCAAGACCCACTAAATGAGCAGAGATGGAATAACACTTTGTCTATCCCTCTGTTCTATTTCTGACAATAGTAGCAAGTCACGCTTTATAGGAAGGACATAGTTGCTGCCTTCTGTGAAATCAATTTCTAGAAGCTAAGATATGAGCATCTTTGATTTGCCCCTTAATAAGTCACTCTGGCTCTTTCATTCATGTGAGCACCTTTACCCTTCTAGAACTTAGTCATTCTTTCAGTCTTTTTTCAGTTCCAAATTATGGAGGTAACCCTTGAGACTTGGTTGAGTTAGCCTCTAATCCATCAGCTGTAGACTCCAGCTATAAATTTTTTTGTAGAAAATTCTGTGCTACATTTTCCACTTGGCTGTCTACTAAAAAGCGATGACCCTGAGCAGAATTCTTCACTCTTTCCAAGTCTAGGTTTCCTATTCTAGAAAATTGAAGCAGGAACATTTGACGACCCCTCGTTCGTGGGGTAATTGTATCTTGAGAGCAGGGACTGCACCATATTCATCACTGCCCCCTCCAGGACAGACCATGGAGCACCAGAGAAGTTCAGTGGTGGGCTAGCAAATCAAAGAGAGAAAGGAGACAATGTTAGTTGGCGATACTTTTCGTCTTAGTCATCTAGTGCTGTTGTAACAGAAATACCATAAGTGGATGGCTTTAAAAAGACAAATTTTATTCTGTCACAGTCCAGTAGGCTGGCAGTCCATCAGGGCATCAGCTCCAGGGGAAATCTTTCTCTGTTGGCTCTGGAGGAAGGTCCTTGTCAATCTTCCCCTGCACGGGGAGCTTTGGAGATGTGGGGACCCTGGGTTCTTTGCAAAGGATGGGCTCTGCTCCTAGCACTGCTTCTGTCCCAGTGGTATGAGGTCCCCAACTGTCTGCTTGCTTTTCTTTCCTTTGTAGTCCAAGAGGCTGCCTCAAGGCACAATACAGTCTTACACTCTGAGTCCTGCCCCACCAACCCAACTACTACCCGTCCTCTCTCACTGACGTTACAGAGGCAGGATTTACAACACGTAGGAACAGCACGTGATACCTGGAATCATGGCTTAGCCAGATAGTTACATAAAATTTTAGGGGACACAGTTCAATCCATGATACTTCTGTACCTGCTGGAATTCTTGATGGTAAATAACAGAAATCAGCTCAAACTGGGCTAACCAAACATGAGGAGTTTCTAGCTCACATCATTGGGAAGTCCAGGGATGGAGTTTGTTTCAGTCATGGCTAGATTCCTACGGGAGTTCTTGAGTGGTACAAAGAGTTAACGTACTCAGCTGCTAGCCAAAATGTTGAAAGTTTGAGTCCACCCAGAAACACTTTGGAAGAAAGGCCTGATGATCTACTTCTAAAAACTTAGCTACAGAGCACAGTTCTACTCTACCATGCAAGGGACTGTCAGGACTTAAAGCAGACTCAGCATCAACTGGTTCAATTCTGTGGAAGCCATGAGGACACAGGCCATTGGAGCAAAATATAATTTTGCTTGTTTGATAACGGCGTCTCTCCAGGAACAGAGAGCAGCTTAGATTCAGTGTCAGAAGACATCTGGACTTCTAAGTCTGCCCTGCCACTTCCAGATTATGTAATTGGCCTTGAATGAGTAGCTTTTTCTACACTCCAGGTTTCAACTCTGTAAAAGATGGCAATGAATATTTGCATTGCATATGGTGGTTGAGAAGTTAAAGAAAGGTGAAGAGTCTCTAGCAGCCATACAATGTTATTTAAATGCAAGGTGGCATGTGTTCTGTCATTGTTTTAAGGGAGCGTGAAAGCTTGCTTTACTTTACAGGGCTTAGTTTCAGAACTGGTGTTCAGGGTACCTCTTCATTGACATCTATGCCTGTGCTGATTTAGACATAGTATTTACTAAGTACTTTGTGTTAGCCATCACGTTTAATCCCTTCCTCACTTTATGTGGCAGGTACTACTGTCAGATCCATTTCAAGGATGAGGAAGCTGAGGCTTTACAAGGTCCAGTAACTTCCCCAAGGAACACAGGTAGCCGAGGCAACTAGCCTAAAACTCAGGTCTGACTGAACAGCCTGCATTTGCCCCACCTGGAAGGCTACCATTCTTGTTCTCCAGCTTTTTGCCCACCTTCTGCTGGATGGGTCTCAGAGATTATAGAATGCAACCTCCTCCTTTTACTGATGAGAAATCTAAACTCAGTGGCACCAGGACTTAACCTCAGCTTTCTGACGTCCAGTCTGCATCTGTCAGGGCTCCTCAGAGGCAGCTACAGAAAATAAAATGAAAGAGGAACGCATTAGAGGATAGCTCATAAATTTGCTGGGAAGGCTGGAGACTGGGCTGGGGGGTTACATATACAGGAGTAATGTCCAGATTTGCAGAACTGGCCTGGAGGACACCCTTCTACCACTGCTGAACAGCAGACACAGTGCCTGATATCACCAGCACCAGAGGCCACCCCAGACCCAGGTCACTGTTGCGCTCCTTATCATAAACCCATCTTGCTGCTTACTCTGCCATCCTTGTTTCCTTAGGTCGCTAACCCAGATTCAGAGGCCAGTTGGGTGCACCTGATGGACACAGTCTGGGTCATGCACCCACGTCCTAGCTGCAAGGGAAGCAGGAAGAGCAAGCATCTAGCCATTTCAGCCTTTAGAGTGAGAAGCAGTAGAACCACTCACTGATACTTAAAAACACATTTCCCAAACCCAAGAGATTCAGGTATCAGATATTCCTAGAAGTGTATGAAACTGGGAGCAAATGACAGCTCAGAAAAGTCATTTACTCTCCATCTCCACCCTAGAAGCCCATAAGCCAAGGTCCCCAGTCCCTTCCCTACTTCTGGTGAGTTTCCCCAAGGCTGCTGTTCTGAGTGTCCAGCTGCTCCAAGAGGAGATTGCAGATTCTTTCCTCGGTCTGACTCGGGCATATGGTGCTGTGTCACGTTGTTGTAACATAAATAAAAATATTTTAAGTGAAAATTTAAGGGATGGAGGCTTCTGGAGCCCCATACAGTATCAGCTGCCTTGTGCTGAAACTGGAAGAAAGTGTTCCGTGTCTGGACTACTCCGTAGCAAGTGCACTGCAGAAGGGGGCTGCCTTTCCTCCACTGTCTCCCACCCCAGCTTTGTCTCCCATAGAAAGAAAAAAATGCTAGGCTCCCTGGTTTCATATGTAGAACTCAAAATCTGTGGGGTGAGAGAATGCCTGGGATTGAGAACATGTGACTGCTGGTGGGCTGAGAGTGTCTCTCCCAGAATCACCCTTGTTGGACTCAGCCATTACTTTGAATCTGCCATTGCTCACACCCAGGGTAGGTGGGCAAGCTGTGGCACCACAAGACAGCTTCCTGCCCGTTGTTGCCATGTCATTTCTGACTCTTGGGGACCTCATGTTTGTCAGAGTAGAACTGTGCTCCCTAAGCTTCTCAGTGACTGGTTTTTTGTAAGCAGATTGTCAGGCCTTCCTTCTGGGACACATCTAGGGAGACTCAAACCTTCAACCTTTTGGTTAGCAGCTAAGCACATTAGCCATTTGCATCACCCAGGAACTGCGCCAGTGAGTGCACTATCCAGTTAAAGAAGAAGAGCTTTTGCCCTACCTGACTTCAATATTTTAAAGAGATTCTGTTTTGTGGGGCTTCCTGGTTTGACACCGTGTTTGCTGCTACCACTGAGTTGGGTGAGCCTTGTGACACCCATTTGGTGTCACAACGTGGCACAGGGAAGAAATGACCACCTTGCCTCATGGCTAGTTTTGACATTGAGAAGATCAGAACTTGGTTGTTGGCTCCCAGGCCAGAGTTCTTCTCGATCCAAGATTTGGAATTGGAAGTAACCTCAGACTATTTTTCATTTTACAAGAGAGAAAGTGATGGCCCAGATTGTTAGGTGACTTGCAAACATTCCCATAGGAATCCAGTGGCTGAGTGGAGAGCAGAATGAACTTGACCACAACGAACTTGAGGAATCAGACAAACCAGGATTCACACCTTGCCATCACCTCGTTCCCAACCTGCCACCCTTGTAAAATCGGTGCAGTGGCAGCACTTTGCAGGACTGCTTTAATCACTAAATGAAATACAAAGGGAAAACTACTTTTAAAATGGAAACAACTTCCAGAGCAGTAGCTAACACATTTAGAGGGGGGGAAAAAACCCACCATTGCCATCTAGTCAATTCTGACTGCTCTAGGACAGAGTGGAAGTGTCCCATATTCTGTCACTAGTACAGAAGCAGACTGCTACAGTTTTCTCCTGCAGAGGGGCTGGTGGGTTCAAACTGCCTGCCTTTCAGCTAGCAGTCACATGCTTAATCACTGCAACACCAAGGCTCCTTAGTGAGCATGTCCCTTTACTGTTGGGTTGATTCTGACTCGCAGCAACCTTACTGGACAGAGTAGAACATCTCATGTTGTTTCCAAGGAGCACCGTGTCAGTTTGAACTGACAGCATTTGGGTTAGCAGCTGAGCTCTCCCTGTCTCACCAGCGTTCCCAGCTGGCACATAGTAGGCATTGAATGTTCAGTATCTCTTTTCTCTTCATCTTGTCTGGACTCCTTGTCCAGTGCTCGTGCTGCTCATCAGCACGACTGTCCTTTATAAAGGGTCACTGATTGTCTCCTGCATTGTGGGGACCAGGATGACCAATCCCCTCATTAACTACAAGGACTTTGAATAAGGGCTAGCCCATGATGCTTAAAAAGTCACATTTTTCCCTTAATCGCAGCACAGGAAGCCATCCTGAAAACAACCAGATAGCCGAGGTTTCCCTCTTGTATCTCGCACGCCAAGATTTTATGAGTGATGATTGTCAACTTTATTTTTTTTTCCCAGCTTCTCATTTGCAGGGATTATTTATGCACACATCCAGCAAATATGTGGGCCTTCCCCGCCTGGTGATTTGAACGACTGCCCTTCCTCCCTCCCACCCCTAAATTTTGGCTCAGAGAGATCTCATTATATTCTAAAGAGCTATCCACAGGGCAGGGTACCACCGATGCAATTAAATCTGCTTCTGTATCAACAGGGCTCTTAAGCAAAATATATTGATCGCTAAAGCTTGGACCCACTGTAATCAAGTCATCTAAACAGGGCTTAAGCTTCAAAAGCCGAGTGATGTGCCCGGCTTCAAAGCGCTTACTTACACTGAATTAATTTATCCGGCATGTACTAATGCTCCCTGCAACCCTGTGGATTATAATGTTAGAGGTTGCAATCAGGGCTCTGATAATACCCCCCCAGCTCGGCCTCTATTGATTGCCATGTAAAAAGCATGAAGTGGAGTGGGGCAGCGGGGAGGAGGGCACAAAGGGATTGGGTTTGATTGAGCAAGATGGAATCATCTAGTCTATCACTGTCCCAGGGTCTTGCTAGGCGGTAGAAGGACTCCCTGCTCTGCCCCTTGGCTCCTGGCTTTAGTCTGCAGATGGGATTGGGAAGAGGCAGACAGGCAGAGGTGCTGTATTACCGGGGAGAATTGATGCAGGAAGCTTCAGCTCTGATGTGGGAGGCAGAGGGATGGTTTGCGTGTGTGTCTTGCAGAAAGGGAGGGGAACTGGACATCTGTTGTTCTGGAGGCCAACACAATTGTCCTAGGCAGCCACCTTCCTACTGGTAATGAAGGTACCTCATTTACTTATGTGGCTTCTTCCACCTTGACCTTCAATCTCCAGCTTTTGAGTGGAGCCCCTACCCAGATTGCAGGTCTGGAATTTCTGATCTTGCTATTCACTCAACAATTTATGGAGAACCTACTACGTGCCAGGCATTACTCTCAGTTCTGGAGACAATAGACAGACAAAAATGCTTGACCTCCTGGAATCTTTCTTCCAATAGGGTAGGAGAATAGGAGACAGACTACCAGACTGTCTACTTATTTGTTTGGTTATAATCTGATGTCGCAGTGTGTTTAGAGGAAAATGAGACAGGAAACAGGTATAGAGAGTGTGCAAGTATGTGCTGGTGGTGGTGTCGATATAAATTTTAAGTCTCTGGTCCTCATAGAGAAGGTGACATTTGAGCAAAGATCTGGAAGAGGTGTGGGAATATGTCACGTGGATATCTGAGGGAAAAGCACGTACAAAGGCCCTGAGGCGGAATGTACCTGAATGTATGAGGAATAGCAGTGAGGTCAGTGGGCAGAAGATGCTATAAAATCAGAGAGGGCATGATGACTAGGTCAAGGCTGAAGGCAATGAGCGTTTTTGAGTTCCTTTGGTGAATGGATTGATTTGTGTCCCACCAAAGATGCTTAGGTCCTTTCTCCTGGTGCCCATGAGTGTGACTGTATGTGGAACCATGTCTTTGAGGATGTATAATTAGTTAACATGAGTTCATACTGGAAGAAGGGAGATCCTAATCTAGTGTGGCTGGTGTCCTTAGGAGAACGGGGGAGAGAAACAGAGACAGACAGACACAGAGGGAGGACAGCGTGTTAAGGTGAAGACAGAGAATGGGTTGATGTCACAAGCCAAGGAACTCCTGAGACCAGCAGAAGCTAGAGGCAAAGAAGGATTCCTTTCTTGTTGTTGTTAGGTGCTGTCGAGTTGGTTCCAACTCATGGTGACTCTATGGACAACAGAACGAAACACCGCCTCGTCCTGTGCCAAGCCCACAATCATTTATTTCCTTAAGGCCATAGTTGCAGCTACTGTGTCAATCCATCTTGTCAAGAGTCTTCCTCTTTTTCGCCGACCCTCCACTCTACCAAACATGATGTCCTTCTCCAGGGACAGATGCCTCCTGACAACGTGTCCAGTGTATCTAAGATGCAGTCTTGCCATCTTTGCTCCCAAGGAGCACCCTGGTTATACTTCTTCCAGAACAGATCTGTTTGTCTCTTTGGTAGTCCATGGTACATGCAATATTCTTCTCCAACACCACAATTCAAAGGCATCAATTCATCTTCTGTCTTCTGTCTTCTTCGTTCATTGCTCAACTCTGGCATGCATATGATGCGATTGAAAATACCATGGCTTGGGTCAGGCACACCTTAATCATCAAGGTGACATCTTTACTTTTCAATACTTTAAAGAGGTCCTTTGCAGCAGATTTTCCCAGTGTAATGGGTCTTTTGATTTCTCGACGGCTCCTTCCATGGGCACTGATTGTGGAACCAAGTAAAATGAAATCCTTGACAACCTTAATCCTTTCTTCACTCATGACAACGTTGCTTACTGATCCATTTGTGAGAATTTTTATCCTCTTGATGTTAAGGTGCAATCCGTACTGAAGGCTGTGGTCTTTGATCCTCTTCAGCAAGTGTTTCAAATCCTCTTCATTTCCAGAAAGTAAGGTGATGTCATCTACATAATGCAGGTTGTTAATGAGTCATCCTCCAATCCTGATGCCTCATTCTTCTTCATATAGCCCTGCTTCTTGGATTATTGATTCAGCATTACTGCCCTAGAGCCTTGAAAAAGACCATGACTCTGTTGGTATCTCGATCTCAGGCTTCTAGACTCTACAACTGAGAGAAAACGTCTGTTTTAAGCCATTGAGTTTCTGGTACATTGCTACAGCAGCCCTGGAGAAAATAATATGGTTACCACGTGATTAGTTCAAGGGACGGACTCCTGAGGAGAACCAAGTGGGCAGTGAGCCAGCAGCCATCCTGTGGCCACATGGAGCCTGAGAATGAAGCCAAAGTGGAGGCCAGTGGAGCCCAGAGAAGGGTGATGTCGTTTAAGCCTCTGAACATAACCAAGCCTGGAAATTCTCCATCTTTGGATTTTTCAACTGACAAGAGCCCAGAAGTCCTTCATTTGGCCTAAATAAATCTTGCCACACAAGTCCCACCTCTTAAGACCACCATCCCCTTTTTTCTCTATATAATGCTATGGGTAGAGTCTGGCTGTCCTTCCTCCTTCTCAAGAAATCAAGAGAAAAACACTCTGTTGTATTTACCTAGATCTACCCCACATCTTCACTGAGTTTCTCTCCCATGAAGGCCCCAGGCAGGGCAGGTAGTGGTGGGAAACATGAAGATGGGAAATAAACGGCCGCTTTTTGAAAGGAACTTTTAAATCTTACAGGGAGACAGGTCAGGTGGTCCACAAATTACAGTGGAAGGTAGAAATGAATGAATGCCTCAAAGAAGACCAGATAAAACATGTTGAAAAAACCATTACCTGTCCATTAAAGAAGAAGTATAGCACTGGTCATAAACTGGGCCTCTTGGTAATTCTGGGTCAATTACCAGCCCGCTCTGGGCCTCCCTTTCCTCATTTGCAAAATGACAGAATAACAGTGCTTCTCTCACAAGCTTTTTGTGAAGAGTGAATGAAGTAATACATCCAGCAAGCTTAGAACAGTTCCTGGCACACAGCAAACAGTACATGCTAGCTAACGGTGGTTCCCTGGTAGAATTCCCACCTTCCATGTGGGAACTCTGGTTTGATTTCTGGATAAAACACTTCTTGCATAGCTACCGCCTGCTGTCAGTGCAGACTTGCATGTTGCTGTCATACTGAACAGGTATCAGTGGAGAACCCAAGCCAAGAAGGACTAGGAAGAAAGGCCTGGAGATCAGGCATCAGCCAGTGAAAACCCTCCATATCACACCAATGCACATGTGGTCACCATGGGGATGGTGAAGGACCAGGTAGTGTGTCATTCCATTGTGCATGGGGTGGCCTTGACTTGGAGTCTGACTCAGCAGCAGCTAATGACAACAGTCATTATTAAATAATTACCAGCATAATTGCCCAACTATTACTCGGTTCAATAAATATCACACAGCCTGGTTGACAGGGGAAGAAACTGAAGTGAAGAAGTGAAGCAACTTTCGCCAGATCCTGGAGTTGTTTTGATGCAGAAGCAGGAACAGAAATCAGGTTTTTGGATGTTGGCCTGATAGTGTCCCCACTGTACCCTAACTAAGGGATGAAAGGCTGCTGGACAGACTGCTGGAACTAAGTTTCAGGGCAAGCTTGTTCATAGCAAAGTTAGGACTGATTTGGGGTGGAGCAGAACTATATTTGGGAATGGAGACCAGACAGGCAATGAGACAAAAACCACCAGCTGTCCACCTCAATCCAGTCTTCCACCATGACAGAGCTGTAGCTGGTGGTCTGTTGCCCAGTTAGGGACTACATTTCCCAGCTCCATTGTGGTGAGGATGGTGGCCATGTTGGAAATTTCTCAGCCATGAGGCCAGCCAAAGTAGAAAAGTGAGCCACCTCCAAGCCAGAACCTTAAGACACATGGCCGTCCTTTTGCACGACCTTTTCCCTTTCCTGTTGGCTACAGCGTTGACCAGACAGTGGCTCCTGCACAGTACTTCAGAGACTTACAGTGTTGAAGAACTAGAATGCACACAGTGGCAGCTGGCTTCTATAGAACCACTGGCTCCACTTTTGGGGACAGTGCCTGATTTTCACTGTGGCAGCCGCTCACATGACATTCTGAGGACCCACTCTGTCCCATACTCAGAAGGGTGATCCAGGCCTGCAGGTCCCCACTAGCAATCCACAGATCCCTTATAAGCCCTTGGCTCTTGGTATACCTTGCAGTGATTTGGATCCTAGGAAATTCATGTCTTAAGGTGCAAGTGAAATCATAAGTGTTGATTTAAGCAGACCTTAGTTCATGAAGGGACTGGAGATGAAAGAAGACTGGACCCCAATGAGATCAATGGGCAGTAAGCAGGATTTAAATACCAAAATAAGAACTGAAGAAAAAATTCAAGCCTCCAGTTGCAATAGTGAAGGCTTCTATGGGGAAAATAATAAATGACTCAGGGAGCATCAAAAGAAGATGGAAGGAATACTCAGTCACTCTGCCAGAAAGAAATGCTCAATGTCATTTGATGAGGGAACATGGGATCTAGAACTGATGGTACTGAAGGAAGAAGTTGAAGCTTCATTGAATACACTGTCAAAAAACAAGACTCCAGGAATTGATGGAACATCAACCAAGATATTTCAACCAACAGATGCAGCGCTGGAAGTGCTCACTTGTCTATGCCAAGAAATTTGGAGGGCATCTACCTTGCCAACTGACTGGGAGAGATCCAGATTTATGACTATTCCAAAAAAAGGTGATCCAACCAAATACTGAAATTACTGAACAATATCATTAATGTCACACACAAGTAAAATTTTGCTCAAGATCATTCAAAATCAACTGCAACAGTATATTGACAAGGAACTTCCATAAATTCAAGCTGGATTTAGAAAAGGACTTGGAACTAGGGTTATCACTGCCAATGTCAGAGAGATCCTGAAAGCAGAGCATACCAGAAGGATGTTTACTGTGTGAAACTGACAATGCAGAAGCATTCGACTGTGTGGATCGTAACAAATTACAGCTAATGTTGCATAAAATGGGAATTCTGGAATATTTAATTGTGCTCTTAAGGAATCTGTATATGGATCAGGAGGCAGACATGTGAACAGAACAAGGGGACACTGCATGGGTTAAAGTCAGAAAAGGTGAGTCAGCGTTGTATTCTTTCACCATGCCTTTTCGATCTGTATGCCAAGCAAATGATCCCAGCAGCTGGATCATCCAAAGAAGGACAAGGCATCAGGATTGGAGGACAGCTCCTTAACAACCTGTGTTACACAGACAACACCACCTTACTTGCTGCAAGTGAAGAAGATATGAAACATTTACTGATGAAGATCAGGGACCACAGCTTCAGTATTGATCGCACCTCAACATCAAGAAAACAAAAATCCTCACAATTGGACCCGTAAGCAATATTGTCATAAATGGAAAAAGGATTGAAGTTGTCAAGAATTTCATTTTACTTGGGTCCATAATAAACGCCCATGGAAGCAGCAGTCAAGAAATAAAAAAAACGTATTGCACTGGGAAAATCTGCTGCAAAGGATCTCTTTAAAGTATTGAAAAGTAAAGATGTCGCCTTGAAGGCTAAAGTAAGCCTGACCCAAGCTGTGCTATTTTCAATCATATCATATGCATGCAAAAGCTGGACAATGAACAAAGAAGACGGAAGAATTGGTGCTTCTGGATTGTGGTGTTGGAGAAGAATGTTGAATATACCACGGACCTCCAAAAGAACAAACAGATTTGTTCTGGAAAAAGTACAACCAGAGTGCTCCTTGGAAGCAAATACGGCAAAACTGCATCTTACATACTTTGGACATGTTGTCAGGAGGGATCAGTCCCTAGAGAAGAACATCATGCTTGGTAAAGTAGAAGGTTAGTGAAAAAGAGGAGGACCCTCAACACAACGGATTATCATAGTGGACACAACAATGGTCTTCAACAGAAAAACAACTGTGGGCATGGTACAAGACAGGGCAGTGTTTCCTTCTGTTGTTCATAGGGTCACTATGAGTTGGAACCAACTTGATGGCACCTAGCAACAACAACGGACACCCAAATGGGACAGAAATGCTTTTAACACCTCCAGTCAGAAATTCCAGCTGGGTGACCTCAAGTGAGTCAGGTGAATCCTCCCAGTAAACCATTGCCCTCA
The DNA here is from genome assembly GCA_028571685.1 of Heterohyrax brucei. Taxonomy (NCBI): domain Eukaryota; kingdom Metazoa; phylum Chordata; class Mammalia; order Hyracoidea; family Procaviidae; genus Heterohyrax; species Heterohyrax brucei. The sequence continues at coordinate 111,807,111 of CM053151.1, read as the reverse complement.
AGTCGATTCTGACTCATAGTGACCCTCGAGGACAGAGTAGAACTGCCTCATAGAGTTTCCAAGGAGTGCCTGGCAGATTTGAACTGCCAGTCTTTTGGTCAGCAGCTGTATCCCTTAACTACTATACCAACACGGGTTCCTCCTCTCAGTGAAAGGGGGTGTTATGCAGACATTGCAGGATGGGTGGAAAGGTATTCTGGAAAGTATTTACAGACCCAAAGCACCTGTGTGCCCATGAGGGCTTGGCATGAAACAGATGGCACACTCCAGCTGATTTACAAAGTTGTGAGCAGGGAAGAAGAGGCCAGCAGTGCAGTACCTTGGGCTAACAATGGTTTGTCTGGGGCGAAGGGGTAGTTGGTACACCTCTAAGCCTGAAGGGGGGAGGAGGCAGTCCTTATCAAAACCCAGAGAAGATCACCCCACAGGAATGGGGGCTGACGTGAAGATGAAGACGGACCAGCCGACCTCTGGCATGTCTCTGCAAGGAGTGACCTGGGGGAACAGACACCCTGGCATTCCTTTTCTCCCACACTCTGAGCTCCTGTTGCTGCTTCTCCTTGGGCAAACACCACCCACAGAAAGGCAGAGAGCAGGAGAGCTCTGGATGCACGTCAGCATCCTGGACTCAGAGCAGGTTGGGGAAGCCCAAGAGAGAACCCAGGACCAGCCGATGGAAGGTGCTCAACTTGCAGGAGCACTATTGCTCTGAAACAGAGTTTATTGTTCAGAGCAGTGCTAGGGTGACAGAGAAGTCACGCTAGGAAGAATAGAGCATCCTTGTCTACCTGCCCCTCCCACCCCAGGCAGACCTTTCTCCTGTGGTTAACATTCTACACTGGCTGGTGTGTTTGTTACAATCGATGAACTAACACTGAGACATTATTGTTAACTAAGGTCCGTGGTTTACCCAGGATTCTCTCAGTGGTGCTGTTAACATGTTCAGCTTCTAACCAAAAGCTTGGAGGGTTAAGGACACTCAGGGGCGGATGTACTGGCTTCAACAAATGCACATGTCGCATGCCCATGATACCCAGCACCATACAGAAAAGTTTCCCTGCCCTAAAAATGCCCTGTCCTCCACTTATTCAGCCTTTCCCATCCGGGGTCACCTCCTTTTTTTAAATATGTACTCCCTGATGTATGAGTTCCAACAATTAAGTCCACAAACTTAATTGCTCTAAGTGCTAAACACCTCACTGTTGAAGGTCACTACGGTCACCTTCCAAGTACTCCCCTTGGGAAGCTAGGCACCAACACCAACAACTAGCCCACCCTTCAAAGAGATTTTGGAACTCTTTCTGGAGTGGCTATTGTACACAGTGACAAGTTCGTGAACTTAATTGTCTCATTGTCTGTGAGGGAGTTTTTAGCCAGTAAACAAAGAACTGTATTGGAACACCATTCTTACTCACCTGATCTGGTCCCCAGTGACTTTTTTCTTTACTACAACATAAAGACAATATTGAAAGGAAGACATTTTGATGACATTCAGGACATCAAGGGTAATACGATGACAGCTCTGTGGCCACTCCAGGGAAAGAGATCCACAATTGCTTTGAAGAGTGGACTAGGTGCTGGCGCTGGTCCCTAGCTTTCCAAGGGGAGTACTTGGAAGGTGAACACAGTGATATTCAGCAATGAGATACATAGCACTTTTTCTGGATGAGTTCATGAACTTAACTGTCAGTCCTCGTAACTGCAGCTGAGAAAGCCCCGTGCTTCTTCCATGGCACTTCTTAACTGAAAAATGGGCCTCCCCAGTGTCAGCCTGCAGGTCTCTTAGGCCTAGAGCAGGAGATAAGAAGGTAGGTCTCTCTCTGCTGTCGCTTCTTGCCAGCGCTTCCTGCAGCTCTCCGTTCTTTCTGCGCCATCGTCCTTGCTGAAGACCCCACCATCTGGCCGCAATCTGCCTAAGGAAGGTACTGGTAAGTTAAGGACCTGGGGTTCTTCCCCCGCTGCCTCAAGAGATGATTAGCGACCGTTTGTCAACAGATGTCGCTCAGCGGCATTTTAATATCTGAATGTCCCCCACCTATAAGGGAAGCCGTGGACTGTTGGTGAAGGTGTTTCACACAGAGAGCCGTGATTGCTGCTGCAATAATTCCTTTCAACAGCCATTAAAACACTTCTGAATGTGTTTTTTAAGAAGACAAAGAAGAGCAAAAAGCAACAAAAGACACAGGCTTCCTTCCTACTTCTTGGCAGAGATCTGTGTTCCCGGGGTGAACTTGAATTTGATCAGCTGGCATTTTAATGTTGGGGTGTTTGCAGTTCTTGATGCCTTGGCAGTGCCTGGGCTTGGCTGGAGATGTGGGTGGGTCACTGAAGACTCTGGGACTGTGGCTCACCCTGTGGTGTTTCCTCCCTGGGCCACCCTCCAGCATTCTCCAGTCCAGAACTACACTGAAGTCAAGTCCTTGAGGAAATGGACCTTTCCCATTGCTGTCCTCATGGGGTGGAACCGCCAGTTTTCCAGCCAGGATCTGGGCTCACTCCTGCTCTGATCACCCAAAAGTGTGCAGAATAGAGTTCTAACTTTGTTCATTCATGCAGCAAATATGTACGGAAAGTTTACCTCATGCTAGGTGCCCTTGGTAGTATAGTTGGTTAATGCACTTAGCTACTAACCAAAAGGTTGGCAGTTCGAGTCTACCCAGAAGTGCCTTGGGAAAAGGCCTGATTAAAAAAAAAAAAAAGAGGCCTGGTTGTCAGCTTCATAAAGACCAGGCATTAGAAGCCGTCTGGAGTGTAGCTCTACTCTGACACACACAGAATTGCCATGAATTGGGGTTGCCATGAGTTGGCGCCAATTCACAGACAAGTCTAATCCACCATGTGCCAGATGATGGAGACACAGGAAGGTAGCCTTGAAAATCATTAATACACAGCAAGGCTCAGTAATGACCAACCAGAGAAGACATGGGTCAAGGGGCTGAAACAGCATCCTGGAGGCTGCTGGAAGGCCAGGCACTGACCCTTTGGGTGCTGGATGGACAACAGCAAGGTCCAGGGGATTCCCGGGGAAGGCAAAGACAGCCAGAGCATCAGGAGAGAGTGTGGGGCTCTTGACAGTGACCACTAACTGGTCTGGAAGTACCGCGACAACTTAACAATTGTCAGAGTCATCTGAACAAAATAAAAATCCACCCCAGGTGGACTTTACCTTTTTAGAAATACGGTGAAGTAGTCAACTTTTTTTTTTTTATTCTTATCTTTAAAATGTTCTTTCAATATCTTGCTGAAAAGAATACAGGCATGTACATATTCCATGCTAGACCTAGGTTGTTGTTGCTGCTGTCAAGTTGGCCTTCAATTCACAGTGACCCTTTGTACAATGAAGTGAAATACTGCGCAGTCCTGTACAATGTCCCCATGATCGGCTGTGGACTGGACTGCTGTCATCCATAGGGTTTTCACCGGCTGATTTCAGAAGTAGTTTGCCAGGTCTTTCTTCCGAGTCTGGAAGCTCCACTGAAGCGGGGCATTGACACACAAACCTCCACAGACATACAGGTGGGAGTTGGCCATGCAGTGCATTGGCTGGGAATTGAACCTGGGTCTCCTGCAGGAGAATTCTACCATGGAACCACCAGTGCCCCCTACATAGACACTTCAGAAAACACTAAGAGAAGTGTCTCAGGCCACCAAGGCACAGAGTTACTTATTGGAACAATTTGGTTTCATCTAAGGCAAGGCAGAGCAACACTGATGAGTGCCTGCAGTTTCTGGTCATGTGCTGGAGGTGCACCTAGACCGCTGTCACCAGCGCCTGTGCCCCTGCTCCAAAAGGGGTGGATGAAAGGGTGTTTGCCCACACATACAGGGACATTGGGCAACTGCTTCCAGACAGAGCTATATTTGTCCCTTTTTCTGTCTCCCCAGAGCCAAATTGACGGTAGGCAGTGGTATCCAGACACAACTTCCTAACTTCATGCATAGTCCTGTGGGCCTGGCTTTAACTAAAAAGCCTCTTTCTGGACAAGAAATTTAAGGGCAGGACACCATATAGTTCCTCACTTGGGGATAGTGGTCACAGATGGCCCGCTCCAGTTATGTCCCTGGAGAGAAAGAACTAGAACACAGTTACTGTTAACATCCCCCGGTCTATAAAAGTTGCAAAAACTTTTCAGAGCTATCGTTCATTAACCCACACTTGATTTCTGGGACCCTCTTTTCTAAGAGCTGCTAACGCAACCAGGAAGGCAGTGAGAGTGAAGGCTTTGTGGTCCCCCCAAAATGTGTTGAAATCCTCCCCACCCCCGCCTGTGGATAGGACACCATTTGGAGTAGTTTTCCTTGTTATGTTAATGAGACAACCCCAAACCCATTGCCAGTGAGTTGATTCAGACTCACAGCCACCCTATAGAGCAGAATAGAACTGCTCCATAGTTTCCAGAGTGCCTGGCAAGGATTTGAACTGCTGACCTTTTGGTTAGCAGGCATAGCACATAACCACTATCCCGCCAGGGTTTCTGCATCAGTATATAATCCAAAACTCTAAACCCATTGCCATCTAGTCACTTCTGACTCATGGTGACCAAATCGGGTAGAAAGAAACTGCCCCAGAGGGTTTAGGAGCCACTGGTGAATTTCAAATGCCAGCCTTTTGGTTAGCTGCTACACCCTTTATCACTGCACCCTCCAGCGCTCCTAAACCTAATCACTCAGGGGGTATAAGTCACAGCACAGACACAGAGACAAACAAGGACAAAAAGTGGGACAGCAGATGCAACAGGAAGATGGCCAAGGAACCGTAGAAGCCAGAGCTACAGAAACTGAGACAGGAATTGTCCCCCAAAGCCTTTACCTAGAGCCAGTACCCTGAATTTGGACTTCTGTTTGCCACCCACTGTGGTATTTGTTATAGCAGCTCTAGGAGACTAAGACAGTCAGAAATGCAGAAATAGTAGCAGCGCAATTCAATCTACATCTCCACGGAATGGGATGCAGGCATCAGATTTTAAAGATCCCTAAGTAATTCCAAAGTGCAGCTGTGGTCGAGAGTCCTTGTTCCAACATGTGTATCTGAATTCTGACTTACCCTCATTAAAAAGGAAAAAAAAAAAATCCCTTATCTTTATTCACATTTTCCTTGGTTCTTATTTTTATCTATGCATAGTTTTCTGATGCAATTGCGTAGTCTTTAAATTGCTGCAAATCTTCTCTTGAACAAGGTATAATACAGACGAAAATGATAAACTTGTGTCCCACTTCTGATCAGTAGTGGAGCACAAACCATTTACAGCACCCAGAGACCTTATTTTGGACTGGGAGATGCTCTGATGGGGTTGGTGATGAAGCAGAGCTGTTCTGGAATGAGTACAGCCAGAATGCTCCTTAGAAGTGAGGATGCCAGAACTCATCCATGTGCTTGGACGTGTTATCAGGAAGGACTAGTCCCCAGAGAAGGACCTCAAGCTTGGTAAAGGGTCAGTGAAATAGAGGAAGGTCCTCAACAAGATGGATTGACACAGTGGCAGCAACAAAGTGAGGATGATGCAGGACCTGGTGGGCAGGCTTTTGTTCTGTTGTACACGGTGTCACTGTGAGTGGGAAACAACTTGACAGCTCCCAACAACAACAGCCTTAGAAAGGCAGTGATAGGGCCTTATTTATGGATAGGGGAAGGGAGTGTAGAGAATTTGAATCCTGTAAGAAATAAGTTCCAGGAACATGTCAATGTATTTTCTTTCTGATGATCTGAGGAAAAAGTTAACCTGATAAATCAAGCCCGCACTGTCTAGGGAAAGGAGATTTTTGAAGGAAGTGGCTCCGGCAGCACGGAGGGCCGGCAAGTTCCAAATCCATAGGCCAGGCAGCAGGCTAGAGACTTCTGCTGCCTCATGGGGTTCTGGGGGATGGTGAATCTGAAACCAGCAGGTCAGGCAGCAGGCTTAGGTTTCAGCAGTTGGAGGTCAGGCAATGAGAAGACTGCAGGGTGGAGCGACAGCAAGCTTTGCCAGAACATCCGCTTCTATATTGGAGACAGGTCATACTCTCAGGGAAACACCCCTTTCAACTGATTGGCCGATCATGTGAGATCTCATCACAGAAAGTGATTACATTGTAATATGGAAGAGCAACCCACCAAGTCTAGCATCTGCCAAACCACTAAGAATCATTGCCTAGCCAAACTGACACATAACACTAACTATCACAGTGTTCTTTAATCAGTCAGTCACATGTGCAAAAATAAGACTGGAGGATGGAAGAGGGAAGACTGGGTATCACCTTGAACTTCAGTTGCAAACTCAAATGTCTACCAGGGCAGTGAAGAGACTGATAGAGGGGAAGAACAAAGAGTGCTGGGGACTTTGGTGACATGCTCTGAAGAACATGTAAGGGACATGCATTCTCATGATAAAATGAGGGGGTAGGTTTGGAGTACACGTAGGGGCGCTGAGGACAAAAACGAGGTGCCGGGGAGAGAAGGTCCAGAGGAGAAACTCTCCAGAAGGGGAGTGATGCTACTGAGGACTAAACTCATCGACCTCGAAAACTTGTAAAGAGCTTCAGCCTCCATCAGGCTCAGGTGGAAACTTTGACCTCAGAAGTCTCACTTACCTGCATGTTTGGACACAAGCAGGAACAGGGAAGCGTATGTCAGTGAACAGCCCGACAGCTCCTGGGCTCACGGGGGAAGAGAAATGGTATCCCTTGCTGGCCCTGGGGACTCTATCCCCAAAGATCCTGAGAATCCTTCCTTGGCTGTGGAATACTCGTTGTCGGCATGAAGTATAACCCTTCTTGGCATTCTGCCCTTAGATAAGCTCTGGGTAGGACGTGTCCAGTGGCACCAGGAGCGGGCTGACACTGGCAAGCGCAGCGACTTCCTGAGCCCGTGGCGCTGATGCGAGAGGCTTATTGCTCAGGGGACTAGACAAGAGAACTTAAAAATAGCATTTTCTATAATTGCTTGAGTCTCCCGGTATTTAGTAACCATGTCTGGCAGTCTATACCCAAGACAGGCTGCTGTGGGGAAAGCCATTGTTAAAATAAAATCATTAGCTTAATAGTCTTGATGAAAAGGGCAGCGAGATGGGAATTTCCTCTTGCAGTATGTTCTCCGCTCAAAACAGTCCTGAAACCAGTAGGCCATGTAATTATTGACTAAAACACCACAGTGTCTCTCAAGTTGGTTTGTTTTTCTTTTTTTTTCCCCCTTTTAAGAACTTAATAAATACTGAAAGTCCCAATTTTGATGAGTCATGTAAGACTACGCTGCGACTCATTCCCTATTTTGTCACTTTTCTGTCATTCCCTAGTGACTGTACACACACAGACACACATACCCACACACAGCACATATTTTGCTGTCTTCCAAGAGGAGAAAACATAGTTTCTGATGAACTGTAAGCTTGGAGTGGAGAAGACAGGCCTAGCAAGGCTAAGTGCTCAGGGAAGCCAACGTACAAGGTCTGACAATTAAGTTCGGGAACTCCTTCTAGAAAAAGTGTGGCATACCTTGTTGCTGAATGTCATTATTGTCACCTTCCAAGTACTCCCCTTGGGAAGCTGTGCACGAACACCAGGCCTAATCCTCCCTTCAGAGAAATTTTAGAACTGTTTTTCTGAAATGGCCAACAAAGGTGTCATCGTATTACACTTGATGTCTGAATGTTACCCAAATGTCTCCCTTTCGGTACTTCCTTTATCTTTGGGTAAAGAAAAAAGTCTTTGGGGAAGAGATTGGGTGAGTAAGAAGGGTGTTCCAATACAATTCTTTGTTTACTGGCTAAAAACTCCCTCACAGACGATTATAAAATTAAGTCCAAGAACTTGCCACTGTGCTACTGTGTGCCATGGCTTCTCCAGGAAGAGTTCCAAAATTGCTTTGAAGGGCAGACCGTGTACTGGCATTGGTGCATAGCTTCCCAAGAGGAGTACTTCGAAGGCGAAGTATTCAGCAAGCAGGTGTGTAGCGATTTGTCTAGGATGAGTTTGCGAAATGTAATTGGCAGTCCCCAAACAGAACCACTGTGTCAGAATTGAAGGGAAGGATTTTTTTTTCCACTTGGGTAAGAGTCCATGGTTAACATAAATGTTTAATTCACTTGGCCACTAACTGAAAGACTGAACGTTTGGATCCACCCAGGGGAGCCTCAAACAAAAGGCCTGGCGATCTGCTTCTAAAAAATCAGCCACTGAAAACCCCGTGGAGCATAGTTCTGCTGTGATACACCTGGAATTGTGATAAATTCGAATCGATTTGACGGCAACTGATCCTGGCTACTTGGGCATGATCTAATTAACGTGGCAAAGAAAAGCCTATTCTGTGCAGGATTCTGTCCACAGGTGCAGAGGTCAGAAGGCGAGCACATAATTGAGGGTGGGAGGAGGACACGAGGCAATCGGTAATGGTCCCACAGGAAAGCAAGCCAGAGCTCAAAGGACCAGGACTATGTGAAATCCGCTCCAAGGTCCTTTCAGTGTCTACCTGTGGTGGATTAAAAACGACTATTAATTCTTCATCAATCTGCGTCTCCTCCCCACACCCGCATCAAGAAATGGAGTTTAGCTTCTGTCTCAGAATGCTGCTGTAACAGAAATACCACTCATAGATGGCTTCAGCAAACAGGTTTTTTCTCTGATAATCTAGCAAGTCCAAATTCAGGGTGCCATGTCCAGAGGAAGGCTTTCTCTCTCTCTCTCCCTCTGAATGTCCTGAAGGCTTTACTCAATCTGTGTCATTAAGATCAACTTCACTTTAAGGAGACAGCTTTTCTCCAGTCATCTTTGAAGTTCCTTCCTTTGGAGGAAGGTCCATGGCTTCGATCATCCCCTGTATTAGGGGCATCTCAGCTCAGGGACCCCAGGTTCTAGAACACGCTCTGCTCCTGGCACTACTTTCTTGGTGGTGTGAGGTCCCCTTGTCTCTCTTCTCACTTCTCTCTTTTACATCGTAACAGAGATGGACTTAAGACACAACCTCATTGTAGATTGAGTCTGGCCTCCTTAACGTCACCACGCTAATCCCATCTTTTTTAATGTCACAGAGGTAGCATTTACAGTACAAAGGAAAATCAGATCAGATAACAAAATGGTAGATAGTCACACAATACTGAGAATAATGGCCTAGCCAAGTTGACACATAGTTTAGGGGGTAAAATTCAATCCACGGCAATTTCCTCCTCTTACCAGCCTTGCCATCACTTCGACCAAGCAAAAGTGGCCTTATGCCAGCTCGAACCCAAGTCCTCTGTGGCCTACAGTGTTCCCATTTGTGCTTTTAGGAAGTCCTGGACCGTGAGGTAAGAAGCTCTACTGCTTGTCCGGAGAGGCCTCATGGGATAGAGAGGCCTTGAGACTACCTGGCAAAGGAGAGAGGACCAGCACCCTGATGTCAGCACCCAGGGCTAGTCCTAATTGCCATCTGGCTTAAACATGTAGGAGATTCCAAACACGACCAGTGGAAGGAACACCTACCTGGTCAACAACCTCTGGATTTGAGAGAGATTACACGACTGTCATTGTTGTAAACTGCTAAATTTTGGAAAGGTTTGTTATGCAGAAATAGCAAAACACCACCCAAACCCCAAATGGAAACACTAAGAGGCAGTTTCTGCCGTGGCTGAGGCTGACTGCAGCACTCGTGGGGTTTCCAGCTGTTGCCTTTTCTCAGATCATTGCAGCAGTTAAGAGGCAGGAGAGGCCTGGGAGGAGAGCCTCTCTTTCAAAACTGCTGTTTCTTTGGATGAACTGAGTGCCACATCCACAACTGCCGCAACTGAGTGGCAGTCACGTGCAGAAGGCAGTCGGCAGGGTGGGTGGAGTCATACAGAGCCCTACTCAAGGAGGAGAGGGGGGCCTTTGTAGCTCAGAGAGACAAAGGAAGCATCTGGGGAGACAGATGCTTGTTCTATAAAGACAACAAAGAAAACACTGCCCCCCTTTTTGATGGCTGGTGTCTCAGGACGACATTGTGACTTTAAACGACACTGTGACTCTAACTCCAGTTAGAGTCCTGGTAGTGGTTCCATGGTAGAATTCACATCATCCGTCTGAGAGGCCTGGGTTCGATTCCTGACCAACGCACCTCACATAGAGCCAACACCTGTCTTTATCATTGAAGACTCGCATGTTGCTATGACGCTGGACAGGTTTTCAGTAGAACTTTAGACTAGAAAGATGAGGAAGAAAGGCCTGGTGACTGACTTCTGAACACGGGCAGATGAAAACCCTGTGATTACAGTGGTCAGTTCCACAACCCATCATGCAGATGGTGCAGGACCAGGCAGTGTTTCATTCCGCTGTGCATGGGGCTGTCAGAAACTGGAGCTTCCTTGAAGGCAGCTAACAATAAATCCCAGTTACTCCCAGGCAGAAAGGAGGCACTGAGGATACAGAGCCAGCGACCATCATGAGGCCAGCCATCCAGCTCACAATCTCCTAGGGCCCTGTGCACAGGTGTTGGGGTACACAAGCTGGAGCGCATCTGCTTAAAATCCACAATTCCTATTTAGGGATACCAGTTTGAACCTTAACTCTTGCGTTATGTTTATTTTAATTTAGCACTTTAAAAATGTCAAGACAGAACAGGATAAAAATAACACAAGGAAAATAGGGTCAAAGCATCAAGCTGAGTATTTATTACCTTCAGTTGAAGTGGAAATAGACCAACATGAATGTTTAAACAAGCGCGTTTTCCCTCTTCAAATACGAATGCACCGAGAAGCATCACTGCTGTTCTTCCTCCTTGGTTCTCTGATTCCCATTTCACCCTGCCATCTGAGCCCTATCAGTGTGAGATCCCAGCTAACCATTTCTTCCTAGTGAAAAAGTCAGGATTTAGGATGTCAGCTGTGTTTGAAGATACCCAAAGCTCAAGGAGAGAGGAACTTTTCAGGTACTTGTTTATTGCTAGTCTATTGAAGTAGCTGGCTGTTGTCACTCACGAGACCCATAAAGGTGATTGAAGGAAGAGGTCACGGGAGGGGTGACCTGTTGTTTCCTGCGTCTACTGACAAAGACTCCAACGCTGGAGAAATGAAAGGGATCCCTGTCAAGAGAACTGTTCAAGTGCCAGAACCAGCAGAGCGCTGAGGAAATGCTTGTGCGCATGTGTGTGTCCTCTAGAATGGTTTGGGCACGGCACTGTCAGAAGGCAGGAAGTCATAGTTCTGTTATTCCTGCTTCACCTTCTAATGAGTCACGATTCATTTATTTTTAAAAGAGCCATAAATAAAGTCAGCTCATGGTTCCAGCGCTGTTGGGGTTAGAAGCTCCACTTGCAGTTTTTCGGTAAATTACTGCAGCTATTCACAATATTGGCAGTGCCCCTTCCCCCAGGATCTCTCTAACTTCAAGTATCCTGCATTTAAAAAACAGCAGGTTAAAAAAGTTTAAAAGACAACAGGGTGCTTAGCCGCAAACTGAAAGGTTGGAGGTTTGGGTCCATCCAGAGGTGCCTCAGAAGAGAGACCAGGCCATCTATTTCCCACACATAAGCCACCGAAAACTCAGCTTAGTGCCGTTCTACTCTGAAAAACGTGAGGTCACCATGCGTCGGAGCCAACTCAAGGGCAACAGATTTTACATGGGGGTGCATGGGGGTGTGAGTCAGATCCGACTTGACAGCGCTTGGCTTGGCTTGGCATGCATGAGTATAGGTTAGGGTCTGACTCACAACGAGTGAGTACATGGATAAAATGCTGCCTGCTGCTGCTTCATCTTCGTGACTGTTAGTTAGTGTCCTTCGGGCCATTGCTGCACCTTCCAGTCCTGGGAGCTCACGCTCTAGTGCTGTCTTAGACAACATTCTGTGGTGACCTACGAGGTTTCCCTTGGCTCATTTTTAGAAGTAGACTGTCAGGCCTTTCTTCTGAGTCTGTCTTAGTCTGGAAGTTCTGCTAAAAACTGTCTGTCATGAGTGACCAGGTTGGTCTTTCAAATACTGGTAGCATAACTTCCAACACCGTAGCAAAGTGCAAGCCATTACAATATGATAAACTTTTGGGGTGGTATCATGGATTGAATGATGTCCCCCCTGAAAATGTGTGCTTCAGTTTGGCTGGGCCACGATTCCTGGTATTGTGTTAGGTTCCTATATGTTGTAAATCCTACCTCTGTGATGTGAATGAGGGAGAATGGGCAGTAGTTGCGTTGGGGGGCAGGACCCAACATGGAAGACTGTATTGTGTATGGAGGCAATCTCTTGGAGTATAAAGGAGAGGGAAGCAAGTAGAGAGTTGGGGACCTCCTGTCATCAGGAATCAAGTCAGAGTGCAGCACGTCCTTTGGATGAGGCATCCCTGAGCCTCAGAAGCTTCCAGCCCAGAGGAAGACTGATGACAAGGACTTTCCTCCAGGGCCAGCAGAGAAAGTCCTCCCCTGGAAGTGACACCTGAGTTTGGACTTGAAGCCTACTGGACTGTGACAAAATAAATTTCTCCTTTTGAAGCCATCCACTTGTCACATTTCTGTTAGTGCAGATATATATATATATACTGGTAGCACAGTAGCTAAGCACTTGGGCCATGAATCGAAAAATTGGTGGTTGAAAACCGTTCCTCTTCCCTGTGGGAAAAAGACCTGGAACTCTGCTTCTGTAGTGATTATAGCGACAGAAACCCAATGGGGAAGTTCTACTCTGTAACACATGGGGTTGCACCCAACACAGACACACACGACCAACTTATTGCTGTTGAACTGATTCCAACTCATAACGACCCTGCAGGACAGAGTAAAACTATCCTGTAGGGTTTCCAAGGAACAGTGAGTGGATTTGAAATGCTGATCTTTTGGTTAGCAGGTGAGCTTTCAACCATTGTACTTCCAGGGCTCCATATATGTGTGTATATATATATACATATATATATATATATGAGGTGTATAGCTAACACCTGTCTTTATGACTAGAGGCTTGCATCTTGCTGTGACACTGAACACTAGTCTAGAAGTGGTATTTCTAGACCAGATGGGCTAGGAAAATTGATTAACTTCTAAACTTGAGCCAATGAAATCCCTGCAATCACAATGGTCAGACCCACAACCCATCATGGGGATGGTACTGTACTAGGCAGTGTTTCACTCCACACTTGCATTAAAACATTAGGTGAGCAAAGAATTAACTAGTATGTTAAACTGCTGACATCTCAAAGAGTGTTTGCCACAGCACCTGTATTACTCTGATTCATACGACATTTATTTTAAAAGCTAGTTCAGCATTTACCTGGCTCACCCATACACACAGTCAGTCTTTTAACTGAGTGCAATGTTTGCTTCATAGGACTTGAAACTTGAGCTCAATTTTCTTTTTTTCTCTGCCTGATAGGACCTTTGTTGTGTGGGTCCTGCCTGTCACAACTGATTGGCGAGTTTGGTGAAACTGCTGACTTTTACACACTATTAATTTTGTCTCCCTCTCCACTTCCGTGAATTGGTGCAGGTGATGCCGGCATTTGCAGCATGAGAAATGTCTTACACAAATCAGAGGTGCTCTGCTGGAAACGGAAACACATTACCGTGAAAGAAATGCCTTATTTACTCCCCTAAATCTAAAAGGCCATGTTTGCCAGGGTGGATGCTAGACCACGGAGCCTAATTTGGGAGGCAGTGGGGAGCGATCACAGGTTCTGTATGGAGGAATAATACGACCAAAGAGACATTTTAGAAAGATGATTCCAAAGGCAAGACCCAAGAGAAAGGAGAAAGAAAATAGCCCAGAGGCAGAGGGACCAACTCTTGCAGCAATCCAGCTGTGAAATAAGAGGGCTGGTCTAAGATGGTGCCAGTGGGAATGGAGAGAAAGAGGTGCATAGGTAAGACAGAGGAAATGAAAAAGGAACAGGAGCCGCTGTTCACAGCCCATCAACTGCTCTTGGCCAACCTCGGAGGCTCCGTGCACCCTTTTACCTGTGTAGCTCCAACAGCACCACCCTCCCTGCAAAAACAAGAGTACTGATAGGATTGTTTAAGTTACAGTATTATTTTTTTAAAAGAATGTTCATCAGAAAAAGTAATAATTTCTCTACTACTAAGAAATGAGGCAACTGAAAAGTTTTCCCCAATCAGTTTTAGTAGTTGACTACTCTTTAGAGAAGAAAGGCTTTTTCATCTTTACTGGAGGGGAGAGTTACTTAAACAATATTTTATGCTTAAAAAAAGAAAAGAAAAGAAAAGCCCAAGGGTAGGCCAGTAGGTTAAGAGAAAAAAAGATAGCCTCTCTCATTCGAAGAAAAAAAAATTCTTTTTATTTTTCTTAGAAGCATGAGGAAGTCATTTCTATATGTGTTCTGCTAGAGTGGTAGACCTTTTTTTTTTTTTTCACTAAAGCCTTCAAGTTGATTCTGACTAATGATGGCCCTTATGTTTCAGAGAAGAGCTGTGTTCAGAGGGTTTTTAATGGTGATATTTCAGAAGCAGATCATCAGGTCTTTCTGCAGAGGCATCTCTGGGTGAACCCTAACCTCTAATCTTTTGGTTACCAGTCAAGTTCCTTAACTGTTTGTACCACCCAGGGACTCCTAAATCCTGGCTCTACAACATAGCAGCTGTGTGACTTCGGTCAACTCATTTAAGCTTTTTAGTGCCTCAATTTGCTCATCTATAAAATAGAATTGAAAATGGTAATTCCTACATCACAGGTTTTTGGCAGAATTAAATAAGGGAAGAGAATTCACATATAGCTTCTCCTCACTTATCAATTATCTTGTTATTGGATGTTTTGCATTTATGACAGTAGTAAAAAAAAAATCTACTCCTCCACTATTTTGTGCATTAATGACATACACCTGGCTGTAAGAAACATAGGTGAGAGGCTAGAGTAATGTTGATTTTCAGGGTTAAGTTTATATGTCAACATGGCTGGGCCATGATTCTCGGTGATTTGGCAGTTATGTAATGATGTCATCATCCTCCATTTGTGATACAATCTGATGTAGTCATTCTTCATTTTCACATAATACCAATTTCACATAATGACCTGGTCTCGGGAATCTAACCATGTTGATAAGTGAGGGAAGGGTGTAATTAATACAATGACTGGTATAAATCAAGTGCTCTTTAAATATTCATTCTTATCATTATTGCCAAATTCTAAGCAATGACAAAGGTGTGCATGCAGACAAAAACATAAGAAGTTACTGAACAACTTAGTCTTTGGTGGGAGAGCTACAAGTAGACATCTTGGTAAGACCAAATGTGACCTTCTGCTACCTGTTTGTAAATCATTTCATAGAAACACAGCCACTTTCATTCATGTATGTATCACCTATGGCTGCTTTGGAGTCCCCAAGTGTGCAAATGATTCATGTGCTTGGCTGCTAAGTGAAAGGTTGGAGGTTTGCATCCACCCAGAAGCACTGTGGAAGAAAAGTGTGGTGACCTACTCCTGAAAGCTCAGCCATTGAAAACCCAGTTCTACTCAGTTCTACTCTGACACACATCTGTCACGAGGAGTTGGACTCAATTCAGTGGCATCTGATAGTATGGCTGCTTCCATGCTATGTGGCAGAGCTGAGTCTTTGTGATGGAGAATATCTGGCCAACAAAGCCTAAAATACTTACCATCTGGTCCTTTACAGAAAAAGTTTGCCTGCTGTGGAGGAATCCTACAACTTTGCCATCATTCTCACTATTGGTGCGCTAGATTTGACCTCAAGATACAGCAACTGAACTTGGAGAGGTTGGCCAAAGTCTCGCAGTTGGTAGTGGAGAAGCTGAGATTTGAACCCAAGCAGTTGGTTCTTTTAATTTTTGTGTGCACACAGGCAGGTATTACGCTGACCAAAAAGCACATCACACCCTGCTCAGAACTTTCCAATAGGTTCCCACATACTTAGCATAAAACTCACTCCACACCATGTTCTACAAGGCTCAGTGTGTGATCTGGCTCATGCCTTCCTCCTTTACCTCACTTGCTACCATTCTCCCCCTGCCCACTGAGCTGCAGAAATGGGGCTATTTTCTGTGTTCAAACTCCAGTGCTCATCCTTACCTTAGGGCCCTTCCCTAGTTCTCCCTTCGTTCTAGAATGTTCTTCCCACTGGCTCCTTGTGGTCATTCAGAGCTCAGCTTAAGTATTAGGCTCTCAGAAAGGCTTTTCCCAGTACTCGCTATAATGCAGCTACCTTCCCCACCTATTATTCTTATCAACAACCCCTTACTCAGATTCTCTCAAGGCCTTTATTTCTATCAGATGTTCTCTGTTCTCTCCAGCTTTTGTACCAACAGGAAGCAACTATTGTTGTGACAACGTATTGTAGTCACCAAAGTGACAGCTTTGCTTTTGCACATTTTAAGAGATCTTTTGCAGCGGATTTCCCCACTGCAATCTGTCGTTTGATGTCTTGACTGCTGCTTCCATGGGTATTAGTTGTTAATCCAACTAGAAAGAAATCATTGGTAACTTCAGGACTGGCCATAGTTGAACCTCTTCTGGGGGGATCTACAGCCAAATGGATGGTCTCTTGAGGTCCGCAGTAGATTCTTTTCACATAAACCGTGTGAACCCCAAATGGTAGCACCTAGAATAGTTGAGATGTCTATTTTTGGTGCTAGAATCTTTCATTGTTCATTTCCTGCACGATCTTGCAGAGAAATATTCTAAAGGTCAATGTAGATCCTGAAGAGCATGAGGACCACTTGCTTCCTTTAGCATTTCAGGAGGAACATGCAGAAAACCTTCCTCACTTATTCTGGAGGCAAATACATCTGTGGAATCGATGAAAAAAGACTACTGCTCATCATTGTCTGGTTAGGATCAAATTATGTACAGTGTATTTATTTTAAATTTAGAAGATGCACACAAGAGATTTCCAGGAACAAAATGAGAAATTGGCAGTGCACTGAATGGAAAAAATTAATGACATGAATTACACAGCCTGTGAATCAAAGCTGACAAGAGGGAGAGCAGGCGAGAGAGAAGGTTACAGTTATTCACGCTGTACTGTGTGGATCGTCTGGAACGGAGCTTCTTCTCGGGTCACCTTCTGCACAACTGTCACCATCCTTTTGTCATCACAGTGAGGTCAGGCTTTGCAAGTCACAGATGTGTCACTGTTTTGTGAGTACAAAAGTAATGTCCCCGTACGGACATCAGCAGCAAGCTTCCTTTTAGAGAACAGAGCCAGCTGTTCAGTTTAAGCTCAGTCAAGTTGTGATCTTTGCTGGGCAAGAGGGAGGAAAGTGGGGTAGGACCCTGAGTCCAGAGACTTTGGGCAGTTTGGCTGGTAGTCACTGATAGAAGCAATGACCATTTGCAGAGCGTCTTTTCTGGGCCAGCACCTGTTAGGTGCTAGGAACTTCACCCATGCTGTTCCAGTCATCCCTTGAGACTATCCCTAATCTTGGAGTTAAGGAGACTGAGATCAGAGAGTTGATTACCTTGCCCAAGGTCAAAAACTGAATCTACTGAGTGGATTCCTACTCACGGTGACTCATTGTGTTAACAGAGTAGAACTGTTCCATACGGTTTTGGGGACTGTATTCTTTATGGAACTAGGTTTCCAGACCTTTCTTTCACAGTGCCCCTGTGTGGGCCAACCTTTAGGTTGCCAGTGGAGCAAAAACCATTTGTACCACTCAAGGATCTTGCCAAAGATAACAAACAAACACACAAAAATCAAGTCAATTGCAACTCATAATAACCCTAGAGGACAGAGTAGAACTGCCCCATGGGGTTTCGAAGAAGCAGCTGATGGATTTGAACTGCTGACCTTTGAGTTAGTAGTCTAATGATAAACCACGGCACCACTAGGCAGAACAGTCACTTCATGAGTGCTTGAGTAATTGGGAGGCAAATGAGAAATGTAATGCTGCCAACAGAAAGAATAATGTCCAGGAGAAGGGACCCACCTACATTCCTGAGTGACACAAAAAAGGGCTGTCAGTTTGGTCTCAGACAACCTGAGTACTCAAGTGAAACTCCTCCGGCCCTCTGTATTTACAAGTTGGGTACCCAAAAGAAGTTCTACCCCCATCCCTAGAATTCTGTTCCTCGGCACATACCTTCCTCTCCAGCCTGTTGTGAAAACCAAGTACCACTGCACATTTGAAAATACTGTGAGGCTATACGTTATGCAGACTGCAGCTTTGGCTGTTAGCTCTTTCTGAGTGACACCGTAACAAGATGAGACCAGCTTGCAGCATGTTCCAGAGACACAGTTTGTGAAGAATTTTGAGTGTGTGGTCAACCCCTCCCAACGCCACCTCCAGAGATGTAACCATCCCAGAAATAACTCTTGTATTCTTGGCAGACTGCAAGATACAGGCACAGGTTCTGCCTTCCAGGGATGTATAATTAAGTAGGGGAGTTAAGATGTGCAATAGCTACTCAAGTGTACAAATACATGACCCCAGTGTCAGCTGTGATCTCTTAGTCCCTTTTAAGATCTAAATGAGATTTGTATAAAGCTTAGTCTGTACTCCCTGCAAGTCCAAGACCATTCCCAAGATTTGTATGAATTCCTTGGAGGGTCATGGTTCCATGGTCACCTGGCTGGCTCTGTGTTCCTGCTGCCTCTGACTACAGAGCAGTTGAAGGACATTCTCACTGTCCCTGCTTACTGCCTCAGTGGGCCAGACACAGAAATCAGTCCCTTCCTGGGTTCTCAACAGGAACCCTCCTGGATAAGACACAGGTAGGCACAGCCAACTATATGGAAGGCCTGAGGAGAAGGGGCACCAAGGGGGCTCCATAGCAACAGTGCAGAGTTTCACATTGAATATTAACATCATAGTATCTTCCAGCCACCCTGCCACTGGGGATGCTTTCAACACCTTTACCTCTCCTGCCCACCAGCCACATCCCATTGGGCTCACCTCTGCTTTCCTTTCTGCTTCATCTTCATCTCCTATTCCCTGGTGGTCTGGGGAAGCCATATCCTTCTCCTACCTCTGCAGAGCTATCCCTTTGCACCTCTTCCCACACTCAGGTCCTAACTCCCCTTGCAATTCCACACTTATCAGGGACCAGAGGGACTGCAGGCGGGCTGGCCTTGTGAAGCCATCACCGCATATCTCTGGCACCCTGGGCTCCAGAAGGAAGATTATCCTGGGAGAAAGGCTAGGAACCTGAGATTCCACCCCCATGTTTCAAGAGAGGGCAACCATACCCTCTGGCTACCAGTGACATAGCCTGTTGAGAGAAGGGATGACCAAGGTGGCCCCACCAGGAGGCAACAGAGGAGAGCAGACCCCAGAGGCCAGTTCTTCTGCCCAGTCCCACACTAGTCTCTATGATTACTATGATTTTGTTTTAATTTTTATTGAAGAATCACACTTGGGGCTCTGTACAGTGACCACTAATTGGTCTGAAAGTATTGCAACAGCTTACCAATTGTCATAGTCATTTATGATACTGGATTTTCTTGGTAGAAGCAGATTTCCCCACAGTGACACTAAAAGGATTTGAACCTCCTCTACAAACATGTTAGCTACCATCGAGTGAGTCAGCTCTGTCTCATGGCAACCCTGTGTACAACAGAAGAAAACGCTGCCTGATGTTTCTCCCTACTCGGTTTTAGCCTAGAAGCTCAGCTGAAACCTGATCACCATAGGTGACCCTACTGGTATTGGACATACTGGGAGCATGCATACAGCATCATAGCAACCTGTAAGCCATCACAGGACAACACACTGACTGATGAGTGTTGGGAGATATATACAGGTGTGTGTGTGTGTGTGTGTGTGTGCGCGCGCACGCACACGCGCATATATGTATCTAAAAAAACAAACCAAACCCATTGCCATACAGTCAGTTCCAACTTATAGCAACCCTATAGGACAGAGTGGAAACTGTCCCATGGAGTTTCCAAGGAGTAGCTGACCTTCCTGGTTAGCAGTTGAGCTCTTAACCTCTTCCCAACCAGGGTTACACGCACACACAAATACACAGCTCAGTGAATTCTCACAAACTGAATGTGCTCGTATCACCAGCACCCAGACCAAGAAACCAAGCATGCTAACAGCCCAAAGCCAGCCTGCTAGCCACTATCCCACCCAAAAGTGAGGTACTCATCTGACAGCTGTGTGAACTTCTTTGATTTTTGGTGAATTTATATAAATGCAATCACCCTATGTGTCTGGCTTCCTTTGCTCAGTGTTTTACTGGGGAAATGCATCCACAATGCTGAGTGCAGCTATGGACAATTCATTCTCTATGGTTTTCTATTGTGCGAGCATGTCACAGTTTCTTTACCCATTCTATTGTTGATGGACATTCACGTTGTGACCAGTATGGAGCTGTCATGTGGCATCTGCTTTGTGAACAAATTTTTTTTAAAGGATCAGTTATGCTGAAGGAAATACTACCTCTACCTTTGGAAAGAACACAATTGGGCTGGGTCATAGTTCCCGCTATCGTGTGGTTGGCCTTCATTTTATGATTGTAATTTTATGTTCAAGACTATTAAGGTAGGATTGTGACATCCTTACCCGGGTCACATCCCTGATCCAGTATAAAGGGAGTTTCCCTGGGGAGTGGCCAGCCCTATTTTTTATCTCTCATGAGATTAAAGGAAAGTGAAGGAAGCAGAGGGTTGGGAACCACTTACCACCAAGAATGCAGTGCTGGCAGCAGAGCGCACGCTTTGGACCCAGGGTACCTGTGCCTGAGAAGCTCCTGGACCAAGGAAAGACTGGTAAGAAGGACTTTCCTCCACAGCTGATTGAGAGAAAGACCTCCCCTGGAGCTGATGCCCTGAATTTGGACTTCTAGCCTACTTTACCGTAAGGAATACCACTGTGTTATTTCTGTTACAGCAGCACTAGGTGGCTAAGACAGTGAAACTTCAGGCCAAGTGGACCAGGTAAGAGAAGATGCAGAGCTAGACCACAGCATCTCCCACAACTCCACCTGCTGATGTAGAAATCTCGATGCACCCCAACCCACCAGGAAATTGATTCAACTTTGTTATTATTGTTGTTAAGTACCATTGAGTCAGTTCAGACTCACAGTGACCCTATGCACAACAGAAGGAAACACTGCCTGGTCTTGCACCCTGTCCACAATCATTTTTATGCTCAAGCCCATCATTGCAGCCACTGTGTCAATTCATCTGCTCAAGGGTCTTCCTCTTTGTTGCTGGAGGACCCTCCAATGACCATTGGCCAGTAGCCAAGACCAAAGAGTTCTTCAGTGGACAAATTTGCTGTTTAACTTGGAATCCTCTGCTGAAATAATCTCTCACTCAACCTTTCCGCGTTTGGAAGCCTTCCCTTCCGGTTCAGAATCCTGGTCCTTGCTGACTATTTGTAGGGGGCTGCCATCTTTGGCCTCCTCTCCAGAGGTCTACTGGGCCCAGGATGTGGCTGGGCCACGCTGGCCTGATTCTGCAGCTCCTTTGAGTCAGAAGTGTGGGGAAGGGAAGCTTCCGTCTCACCTCCTGGCGAAGGAGGCAGCTGCTGGGCCACGTTGTCTCTGCCTTGCTTATCTGGCATTTTTGGGTGAGCTGTTTTTGTTTAATGTAAGCAGAGCAAATCCATCCATAGCAAAATCAGAGAAAATAACTTGTTGATGTGTAAACCGGGATGCCACAAATAACCTTGTTTGTTTAATTATAGCAGTCTGAGTGCTGTGAGCAGGGGAGGCGGTGGGGGCGATGGCAACAAGCAGATAGAAGGCGAATTTAGGATACTAACACAGGCCTCCAGAGGCGTGGGAATGAGACCTGGGGGAAACCGTGAGTGCAGAGTGGATACACAGAGTCACATAGGGTGCATGACTCAAGCTAAATTGAGGGGACAGGCAGCTTCCCGTGCTCATGGGAGCTTGTTCCAGAGTCACTAGAAACCAAACTATATCAGAGGCCAAAGAATAAAAACAAGACTTGAAAACAATAAGGTTGCCAATGTTGAAAATTTTAACTTGCTGAGCAATGGCTTTATGAAGAAGTTTGTTCTTCCTGGTGAAATGCATCAATCTGGTAGGGGGCACCCCTCCCACCTGCCTTTGTCTCCTCTTCAATTTCAAGAACATTCTAGAAAAGATAGAAGCAATACAGTATACTGTTTAAAGCTGGCAGGCTTAGGATTTAGGTAGACTGGGGTTCAGGCAGATCTGGGTTAAGGTGAGGAGTCCTGATGGTGCAGAAATTAAGCACCTGCCTAACTCACCAAAAAGTTGGTGAGTTGAATCCACCAGCCCTCTACCTGAGATATAGGAGGCCCTCTGCTTCCGTAAAGATGACAGCCTTGTCAGTTCCCTGGGGGCAGTTTGACTCTGACTTATAAGGTTGCTAGGATATGGAATCAGAACTATCTCCACGGCTGTGGATCTGGTGTCTGGTTGGGGGTTTGAGTGTTTGCCCTTCCTTGGGGGACCTAATCTCCCCTCCCTGTGCCTCTTCATCATTGAGTGTTGGAGGGTGAGATCAAATGGAAGAGACCAAGAAGGGAGGTAACGTCAGTGACTGTTAGAATGAGAAATGATATGGTGGTCCAAACTGTGAGATCTGGAGGAGGAAGAGGCTGGGTACCCCTCTTCCCTCCAAGCACACATCAGGCTTCTCTTTCTTCCCTCATCTCCAGCAGCTGCCACCCCACTCCATTGCAGAAGCAGTTGTTGTAACTGGATTAAGGCTCCCTTTCCTTGGGGAAGGCAGCGCATCAGTTTACTAATACAGATGTGCAGAATGTGTGCAACTGAGGGACTTCGAGGGGATGGGATGGGACCGAGGCTCCATGATGACTTCTGTGTGTCCAGGGCACTTTTGCCTTCATAGGTCCTTTCTTCCATTAAAAAACATACATATATACACAAGGTCCAACAACTAAGTCCATGAACTCAATTGTTCTAAGTGCTACATACCTCACTGCTGAATATCACAACAGTCACCTTTGAAGCTATGCACTCATGCCAGCACCTAGTCCATATTTCAGAGCAATTCTAGAACTCTTTCTGGAATGGCCATTGCACATGGTGAGTCTGTGAATTTAATTTTATGGTTGTCTGTGAGGGAATTTTTAGCCAGTAAATAAAGAACTGTATTGGAACATTCTTCCCTATTCACCTGATCTGGCCCCCAATGACTTTTTATTTACCCAAAGATACAGGAAATATTGAAAGGAAGACATGTTTTGATGATGTTCAAGGCATTAAGGGTAATATGACAACAGCTCTGATGGCCATTCCAGAAAAAGAGTTTCAAAATTGCTTTGAAGTGTGGATTAGGCACTAGCATCAATGCATAGCTTCCCAAGGGGAGGACTTGGAAGGTGACCATAGTGATATTCAGCAGTGAGATAGATATGCTTTTTCTAGGATGAGTTCACGAACTTAATTGGCAGACCTATATGTAACCAGTTGCTATCACCTCTGACTCACGGTGACCCTGTGTATGTCAGAGTAAAAATGTGCTCACAGTGTATTCGGTGGTTAATTCTTTGGAAGTAGATCAACAGGCCTCTCTTACCACGTGCCTCTGGGTGGATTTGAACCCCCAACCCTTCAGTTAGTGGCTGAGCAAGCTAAGCATTTGCTTCACACGTATGTTTACGTGTATTTGTAAGTACATGTAGAGACAGAGTTAGAGACATTCTATTTGGTGACTGCCCTGGTGCAAAGATGAATATCATCTAATATGGATTCATTATCATTATGTTTTATCTTCTGATTTTATAAGAAATGAGAATGGAAACATTGGGATAGTCCCTAGGCCTAGTGCCAGGAGGTGGGCAGTAGTTAGACACATGGACAGTGAATATATTTTCTACTTATCTACAGAGACGTGTTTACAAAAACAGAAAAATGTGTGGACATGATTCTAAAGCTGATTGAATTTAAATAAGAGTTCTTTATTCCGATACTTTCTTTTATAGTTTTGCTTTTGTTTGTTTCAAAGTTAATATTATCTTTCTTTTAGTAAATAATTATGAAGTTACATGGTAATTTTTTTTTGAGGGAGGTACGACTTTTATTTTCTAATTTATTTTTTTAATTAAATAAAAAATGAAAGTGTACATACTCTGTGCTTACAACACTGGATTAAGAGAGGAGGAGTACACAAGTTGTGTCTAAGTCCCATTAATATTGATCTTCTTACTAATGTGTATTGTCACCAATTTCACCCAACCAAATTTCTAACAACTATCTAATCTAAACCCTCGCCCCTCACTCTCCCACCCTCCCACTCTCCCCATCCTTGTAGCCATCAAAGAGTCTTTTCTATTATGTATGAGTACGCTTTTAAGTTTTTATCGTAGGGGTCTCATGTAACAACTGTCCTGTCGCTGACTAGTTTCATTCACACAATGTCCTCCAGTTGAGACCAAATTGAGGGATGTTTCCTGCTATCATCATCGTTCTTTATCATGTACAGTACTCCACTGAGTATATATAACAAAGTTTACCCATCCATTCTTCTGTTGTCGGGCATCTGGGTTGATTCCAACGTTTTGCTATCGTGGACTGTGCTGCAATGAAAATTCGTGTACATGTATCAGTTGGTGTGAATGGTCTTGATTTTGTAGGACATATTCTGAGCAGAGGAATTACTGGGTTAAATGGTATATCTATGTCCATTATTTTAAGGTAATGCCAAATTGCTTTCCAAAGAGATTGCACCATTCTGCAATCCCACCAACAGTGAAGGAGAGTTCCAATCTCTTCATAGCCACTCCAACATTTATTGTTTTGCAGTTTTTGGATCATTGCCAATCTTGTTGGGGTGAGATGGTATCTCATTGTGGTTTTGATTTGAATTTCTTTAATAATTAATGATCGTGAGCGTGTCCACATGTGTTTTTTGGCTGCCTGGATTTCCTGTTTAGAGAAGTGTCTGTCCATCTCCTTTGCCCATTGCTTAATTGGATGATTTGTCTTTTTCTTATTCATATCTTGTAGAACCTTATAGTTTATGGAGATCAAGCATCTGTCTGACATAGAGTTGCTGAATATTTTTTACCCATTCTGTAGGTAATCTTTTGATTCTTTTGATGACGTCTTTGGATGAGCAAAGTGGTAAATTTATTTTATTTGTTAATGCATTGTTAATCTGTCCAAATAAAAACAGCTCTGGGTTCACCTTTTGTTTTTGCCTGTGCAGGGCTCACACAGGTTTCTTTGGGTGACTACAAGTCACTTTTGACAATAAGCCACTTTTTATAGCAGAGCCACCCCACCTGGTGATGGGTCCCTGTGATGTGAGCAGAGTTGGCCACACACCCTTGAGTTAGCCTGGCCGATCAAAGCAGTCCTTCTCTGGGATGCTGATTGATTCAACGATGATAAGCACTTGTTCTGCAGTCAGTGTGAGCCACATCTTGGAAGCAGAAGCCCTGTTCCTACCTCCTAAGATTCTGGCTATACAGGTATAAAGTTTTGAGCACCCATTGGCTGCTAAACAGTAAGCACCTGTCCTGCAGACTTTCCAAGGAGTGCCTGGTGGATTTGAACCGCAGACCTTTTGGTTACCAGCTGTAGCACTTAATCCCTACACCACCAGGATTTTCTTATAGCCATGTAGTATTCCATTAGATCTACGGACCACAATTTCTTTATCTATTGATCCTTTGATGGACATTTGGGTTGTTTTAGTCTTTTTGCTATTGTTAATAATACCACAATGAACACAAGTATACATGGCTATTTGTCACATGGCTGTTGGATTTCTAGGGTACATATATAGAAATGGAATTGCTGGATTATGAGGTATTTCTATTTGTAGCTTTTTAGGGAAGCAGCACACCACTTCCCATTGTGGTTGCACTGCTTTAACAGTCTCACTCTGCCATCCCCTTAGCTGAGTTCTCTCACCTCCTAGCTGGGTTCTGTCTCCGTCTGGCTCCTTATGAGTATTCTATTCTTAGTCTATTACTGAAAAAAATTAGATCCCAAAGTTTTGTCCCTATCTTATCTTCTAGGAACTTTATAGTTTTAACATTAACTTTCAGGCCTTTGGCCCATTTTATGTCAGTTTGGGGGCATGGTGTTAGATACAGATCTTGTTTCCTTTTTCTGCAAATGGATATCCAGTTTCCCAGCACCATTTGTAAAAGGGACTGTTTCTTATCCACTAAATGGATCTTGGCCCCTTGTCAAAACTCAGTTGGATGGATGGATAAATTTACTTCTGGGTTCCATGGGTCTATGTCTCTGTCGTTGAATGAGTACCGTGCTATCCTGATAACCTTGGCTGTGCGATGTGTTTTAAGATGAGAAATTATGAGTCTTACTTTGTTTCTCTTATTCCATATTGTTTTGGCTAATCAAAGACTCTTTCCATTCCATGTAAAGGTGATGATATGTCTTTTCTTATTTCAGTAAAAATGTTACTTGAATTTGGATCAGGATTGCAATTGTTTCTGTAGATCACAATGTTGAGTCTTCCAATCCATGAACATGAAATATTATTCCATTTATTTAGTTCTCTTTTAGTTTCTTACAGTGTTGTTCCATAGTTTTCATTGAATGGATTTTTAAATCACTGGTTAGGTTTATTCTTAGGTACTTTCTCTTTTTGGAGGCTTTGATAAATGATATTGTTCTGCTGATTTCCTTTTTGGAGTTCTACTTGTCAGTATAAAGGACACTGTTTTAGCCAGCTAATGCTGCTCTAACAGAAGTACCACAGAGTGCATGGCTTTAACAAAGGAAAGTTTATTCTTACACAGTCCAGTAGGTTACAAGTCCAAAATCAGGATGTCCGCTCTAGGGGAAGGCTTTCCCCTTTGTTGGCTCTAGAGGAAAGTCCGGTATTCAGTCTTTGTCCAGGGAGCATCTTGGTGCAGGAACCTCAGGTCTAAAGGTTGCGCTCTTCTTCTGTTGCTGTTTTCTTGATGGTGTGAGGTTCCCAGTTTTATGCTTGCTTCTCTTTCTTTTCATCTCTTGCAGGACGAAAGGATTAAGAGTGGTGCAAACCATACTCCAGAGAAACTCCCTTTATAGTGGAGCAGGGAGTTATCTTATAAAGGGGTTTACAGCCCCACCCTAACCCTCTAACATACAGCACAGGAAAATCACAAAGTGGAGAACAATCACAAAATATTGGGATTCCTGGTCCAGCCACATGGCTATTTTGGGGGGGGGGGGGGACACAATTCAATCCATGACAGAAACCAACTGATTTTTGTGTGTTGATCTTACCACTTTAATGAAGCCTTCTATTATTTCCAAGGTTTCTTGTGGAATTTCTGGGATTTTCTGTGTATAGGTTCATGTTGTCGGCTAACAGAGTCTTACTTTTTCCTTTCCGATTTAGATATTCTTTATTTCCCTTTCTTGTCTTCCATTTTCTCCATTAAAAAAGGAAAATTACTTTAGAGATTCATTTGTCAACAGCAAACTTCCTTGAAAGACCAAGTTCTGAATAAAGTGTGGTCTGAGTTGAGTCGGATCCGACTTGACGGCACTTGGCTTGGCTTGGCGATGTTGACCTTCAGGAATAGGTAAGACAGGCTGTCCTTCCACCGGGTTCCAGCTCAGTGCTGTTTAAGAAATTCCTCCAAAGATGAAAACCAGCCAAACCTGGAAATCACATGATGGGAGTCGGGAAGGCTGACTCTCTGTGGGCGGTGGTTCTCAAAGCATGGTTCCTGGACCAGTAGCAGCAGGTGCACCTGAGAGCTGGTTAGAAATACACATTGCCAGGCACCACCCTAGACTCGCTTAGTCAAGAAATGCCGGGGAGGAGACCAGTAATCTGTAGGTTTGCAAACCCTGCAGTGAATTCTGATTTTCACCTAAATTTGACAATTCCTGGCTTAACAGTTTCTTCATTCACGGTTGCTACAGCCAGCAGCTGGGTGATGAAAATCAAGCCCGAGTTACCTTTGTAGAATCGCTCTGGGTTTGAGCATCTGCCTTTCCACTTGAAGGCCAACAGTGAGCGGGCAGTGTTGTCCTTCCACTTTTCAGAGTCCTGGGTTCTTCACCCAGAGGTGTCAATTCTATACTCTCCTGGCAGAGAAGGAATGTGGTGATTCAATGGTGGTTCAGTGATAGGACTTTTGCCTTCTGTGTGAGAGACTTGCATTCGATTCCCGGCCAATGCACCTCAATCACACCACTCTCGCGGTAGCTGAGGCTTACCTGTATCTATGGCTCTGAATGGGTTTCAGTGCAGCTTCCAGCCAAAGAAGAATGGCCTGGTGATCTGCTTCCCAAAATCAATCAATGAGAAGATCATGGAGCACAACAGTCTGATTCCCTTTATGCAACGGGCAGAGGCCACTCTATAGAAGCTACTGACAACCTAGCAGCACACAGCACAGCTGAAAAGACTGGTCGCGCCACACGCTGATGAGAGCGAGAAGGCAAAGGGCAATCCTCTCATGAGGATGGTGAGTGAAAAACAGTGTTTATTTCATTTCTGCTCAACGTGTGTTTCCTTGGTTATTGTAAAGCTGGATATCATTTTCAGTATTTGCTGGCCGTTTTATTTCTCTTCACTGAATTGTCTGTTTTTCTATCAGAATGTGTTTTTCTTATTGATTTCTGTAAATCAATCAATTACTGATTTATGTTTTCTAGTAATTACATAAAATTGTACCTATTTTCTCCTGATCTTTAACTTTTCTTTTGAATTGTTTATGATGGGTTTTGCAGTACAGGAAGCTTCAATCGTATGTAAGCAAACCTGTCCACCTTTGCATTATCTAAACTTTTTGTCTTGATTAGGAAAGCTTTCCTTTCAACTAAAAACAACAAAAAAACCTATTCACTTGAAATTGTTGTTTTGTTTTTCTACAATTTAAAAAGTTACATTTTTTAACTAACTATAACTTATTTTGTGTATGGTATGGAATAAAGATCTAGCTTTTCTTTTTGCCTGAATAAATCATAATTTCTCAAATTTTAGACAAGGTTTCCTTTCTCCACTCATTTTAAATGCCAGTTTTATCATATGCTAAATTCTGAACTCTATTTCATGAGGCTGTCACTCTTATAACAATATCACACTAGTTTAATTACTATAGCCTTTTCATAGGTTTTAGTATCTGATAGGGCATGGCTCTTTTAAAAAGTGTTCAGTTTTCTGTGCATTTCCTTTGCCAGATGAAATTTAGAATCAGTTTGTTAGAGTCCACGGCAATGAGATTGAACTAAATTGATATTCATTTGAGGAAAACTGATACTTCCACGCTTTTGAGTTCTTACATTTGGGGTGGTAGAATGTCTCTCCATTTGTTCGGTCTTCCTCAGTAAAGTTCTAGAGTTTTCCTCAGATAGATCTTGCAAATTTTTTAAAAAGTTATTCCTATGTATTTTTAAAAATATTTTTTATTACTGTCAGTGGACACTTTTATGATACAGTTTCTAATTGGCTATTATTAGAAGAGAAGAAAGCAACTTGGCTAAGTTATGGCACCCAGTTCTCTTGTCAAATATTGATCTAGATGTTGCTGTAAAGGTATTTTGTAGATGGGATCAACATTTGCAATCAGTTGACTTTAAGTAGATTGGAGGGGACAGTGACAGTTCAGTAGTAGAATTCTTGCCTTCATCAGGGACACTCAGATTGAGTTTCCAGACAACGTGTCTTACATGCAGCCACCTGTCTGTCTGTTAGTGGAGGCTTGTGTACTGTCATGATGCTAAACAAGCTTTAGCAGAGCTTCCAGACTACGATAGACTAGGAAGAAAGAGCTGGTGACCCACTTCTGAAACTTGCCACTGAAAACCCTATGGATCACCGTGGTTCTATCTTCAACCAGTTGTAGGATGGAACAGCGATTCCTTTTATTATGAATGGGGCCACTGACACAACAGGTGCCAATAACAACAAAGGAGATGACTGTTAACAGTGTGGACGGGCTTCATGCGACCAGATGAAGGCCTGGAGAGGAAAAACAGAGGTTTCCAAGAGAAGACGGAATTCTCCCTCAAGACTGTAACAGAATTCCTGCTTCAGTGTTCAGCCTGCTGATCTGCTCTACACGTTTCACACACAAGTCTGCAGAAGCTAGCCGCTTAAATTAAATCAGCCTCTCTCTGTCTTTCTCTCTTGAATAACTGATTTTTTTTGACAAATGAATTTGAAGCTATACATGTTCCTCTGAGTACTGCTTTGACAATATGCCGTAGATTTTATTAGGTAGTACTTTTGGTATTATTCATTCTCATAATTTGTTGGCATGTGGTTAAATGCTACAGCTGTTAACCAAAAGGTTGGCAGTTCAAATCCACCAGGTGCTCCTTGGAGACTCAGTGGGGCAGTTCTCCTCTGTCTGTAGGGTCACTGTGAGTAGGGATCGACTTGATGGCAGTGGGTTTATAATTTATTCAGTCTAGAATTTTTTTTTTTAACCCTTGAAAAATATTTAGGAGAGTGTCTTTAATTTTCTGAGAGGTTGGATTTCTTAGGTTGCTTTTGTTGTTAACTCCATTTGTGATCAGATAATGTGGTTTTATGAGTTCTGCAATCCTCATTTGTTTTAATGCCTTATATGCTTTAAACTGTGTTAAGGTACAAAAGGCTCAAAACTCTTGTAACACCTTAGTGGGTCGTATCTTTTATACAAACCAAATCAAACCCATTGCCGTTGAGTTGATTCTGACTCATAGTGACCCTATAGGTCAGGGTAGAACTGCCCCATAGAGTTTCCAAGGAGCACCTGGTGGATTTGAACTGCCGACCTTTTAGTTAGCAGACTTAACCCACTACACCACCAAGGTTTCCCATACCATTTATAGGTATAATATTTTTTCTGATTAATTGGTATCTGATATACTATTGCCATATCTATTTTGTTAGCATTTTCCTACGTGTATTTTCAACCTCTTTGTATCCCTTTGCACTCAGTGGAACTCTTATAAATAGCATATAAATGGATTCTTAAAGCCTCTTTTAATATTTACAGTTGTATGTACTGAAAAATGAGGTCATATTCCTGTCATTTAGTGTTTTCTTTTATTATGCTTCCTTGCTGTTTCTTCAGTTTATAGTTTGTTTTCCTCAGTCAAATGTGCTAATTTCTTTTTTATCTTTAGTAGTTTGAAAACTGTACATTTTCTTTCTATTGTTTTAGCATTTCATTTTACATTTTACTCAGTATATTTGAACCTACAAATTTCTATCAGTGTAGAGAATTAACAGTACCAGTCATTAAGCTTTATAGTTATATCGTTAGTTCTATTCGGTCGTATAGGGTTGTGATGAGCTATCTAGGCTTATGTCACATGTGGAAACCCTGGTGGTATAGTGGTTAAATGCTATGGCTGCTAACCAGAGAGTTGGCAGTTCAAAACCACCAGAGGCTCCTTGGAAACTCTACAGTGGCAGTTCTACCCCGTCTATAGGGTCACTATGAGTTGGCATTGACTTGACGGCAGGGGTTGTTTTTTTTATTTTTATGTCACATGCATGTCGTGGGTAGGACTGCAGCTTCTCTTCCTTTCTACTATGGCCAGAACGAGCTAGGGCCTGGTGCCAGAATAATTATACTTTTTAAAGAACTAGAAATATTATCATTTTGTTGTCGGGTGCTGGCAAGCTGAGTTTCAACTCATAGCAACCCTGCATGACAGAATAGAATCGTCCCGCGGTGATTTTTCTGGGCTGTAATCCTTACAGAAGCAGATCCCCAGGTCTCTCTTCCGCATTGCTGCCAGGCAGCTTTGAACCGCCAGCCTCTCAGTTACCAGCCTTGGCCCTAACTGTCATACTGCCTTTCTCCTTATAATCATTTTAGAAGAAATACACATGTGTGGGTTCATATATCCAAGGACTGACAATTAAGTTCACAAACTCACCCTAGAAGAAGTGTTACACACCTGATTGCTGAGTATCACTGCGGTCAAGTTCATAGCACTCCCCTTGGGAAGTTGTGCACTGATGCCAGGGCCTAGTCGACCCTTCACAGCAATTTGGGAACACTTTCTGGAATGGCCATCACAGCTGTTGTTGTGTTAGCTTTGATGTCCTGAACGTCATCAAAATGCCTTCCTTTCAATATTTCCTTGATCTTCAGGTAAAGAAGAAAGTCCTTGGGGACCAGATCAGGTGAGTAGAGAGGGTGTTGCAATACAGTTCTTTGTTTACTGTCTAAAAACTTTCTCACAGACAACTATACAATTAAGTTCATGAACTTGCGCCAGGCCACCATCCACAATGGCCATTCCAGAAAGGGCTCCAAAATTGCTTTGAAGGGTAGACTGGGCACTGGCATCGGTGCATAGCTTCTCAAGGGGAGTAGTTCAAAGGTGACCAAGGTATGCAACGAGGTATGCAACACTTAAAATAATTAAGTTCATAGACTTAACTGTCAGACCTCATGCATACCCACCCATTGCTTTCGAGTCAATTTGGACTCATAGCGACCCTAAAGGACAGTGTAGAATTGCCCCAGAGTTCTTCCAAGCAGTAATCTTGACAGATACAGACTGCCACATCTTCTCCCATGGCACAGCTGGTAGGTTCAAACCACTGATTTTCCATCAGCAGCCAAGTACGTAACTATTGTACCACCAGGCTTCTGTGTGTGTGTGTGCGTGAGCATGCACACATATCACCAAAAACTTTTTCTGCTAGATTAGACTGTGTAAGCTTTGAAAATAAATTAAATTGGATATTATTTCTGATGCTTTAGGAGAAAAGCAGCTCCAGCTGGTGTCTCTTCCCTTCATCTCACTATATCTAATCCATGCTCACCTGTCTCCATGGCCAAGTGGAGAAGAAAACAATCCAACTTCCACTGGCTCCTGAGGCTGTGGGATTTTCAGAACACATGAGGCCACCAGGGGACCAGGAATCTCCTCAGTCGATGCCCTGGGGGTAACTGAAACCGAACATAAACACGTAAAACATAAAATCGGGCTCACTGTCCCTACCTTGATTCTTCGCCCGAGTCTCGGTCAATAGCATTTCTGTATCTCTAGCCTGACTGCGGCTGTCTTTCCCTGGTTGACTCCACCTCAGGAACCCCTTTCCCATTACGCAGCTCCTCTCTAGGCCTTTTGTTGGTTCAGGCTCCCTCACCTCGTCCTCATCCTCCAGTCCGCCCTCTGAGTTACCTTCTAAAGCTGTTCCTTCCCTACTTGAAATTCTTGAGTGGCTTCTTATAGTCGTTAGTGGTTGTCGAGCCAAACTGTGCCTCATGGTGACCCCCTGCACGAGGGAAGAAAGTGCTGTCCAGTCATTCATATTCCCCGTGATTGACTACAGACATACCGTTGTGATCCACAGGGCTTTTGTTTGATTTTTTAACTAATGTTTTATTGTGCTTTTGTTAGAAATTCAGGCATCAATTTCAGTTACCCTTTAACCACTACTGCACAAAAATCCTGGTGGCAAAGTGGTTAAGTGCTACATCTGCTAACCAAAAAGTCAGCAGTTCAAATCTGCGAGGCACTCCTGGGAGACTATGGGGCAGTTTACTATAACCTATAGGGTTGCTCTGAGTTGGATTCGACTCCACAACAGTGGGTTTGGGTGGTTTATACAAACTGTTCCTTCCAGTGCATCAGTGCATTAAGGAACAGTCCAATGATATTGGTTGTATTTTTCACGATGGGTCAACATTCTCCTTAACTCCCTTCTGGATGTCCAGTTTCCAGTCATCTATTCTCCCCGCCCCCTTACCCTTCGTCCTTTGCTAGAGAGTAATTTTTGACCCTTATCACTGACTGATTTGGGGAAGCAGATCTTCAGGCCTTTCTTCCTCGTCTCTCTTCGTCCGAAGCTCCACTAAAACTTGTTCAGTACCATAGCAACATACAAGCCTCCATTGACGGATGGTGACTGCATGTGAGGTTCGCTGACCAAGGGCAGAACCCAGGGCTCTCACATGGAAGGCGACAAGTCTACCACTGTGAACCAACGCTGTTCCGAAGACAAATGTTAGATCGTGCTCAGTTGCTAAGAAGGCAAAGATGGTGCTATCTTTTCAAGAATTCAATTAACAGGCTAAGGGTGGAGAACAACTCATGGGATTCCAGTTGCCCTTTGAAGAAAGATTTGCTCCCAGAATCCAGATCAGTTTGCTAGAGACATGCTCTCAGACTCCCGGGTGCTGCCTCAGAGCTACGTCTTTAAATCCTGTTTCTCCTCTTAAACCACTGCAGGCTACTGCCCGTGGATGACTTCTCGTGCTGCCCCCAGGGCACTGGGCAGGCTGGGGACACTTGACATACTGTTAACTCACAGCGGTATTCGGCATCAGTGCATTAAGACAAACTCACATCCCTCTCCTGCAGGCAGCACTGGACATACTTGGTTATAGAGTCATTTAAAAACCCTGACTGCTACCTCTTGTTTAGGTTTGGTCCCCAGGCAACCTGAAGTTCCTCCTGTGACATTTAAACGAAGCTGCATGGGGCAAACAGAAGCATGGCTGGACAGATGGGATGGAGTCAGCCTTTCATATGCCAACTTTCTTATTTGTAATGCTGTGGATACTGGAAATCTAGTGACAGCCTGAGTCAAAACACAGTGAAAACCCTCAAACTCTGTGTTTGTGCACGTGCGTGTGCACACGTGTGTGTTTCTGTTTATGCCATTTTTCCTCTTTACGTGGTGTGGTTGTCTGAACAATGACCCATAAAAGGTATCAGGTGCTAATACCTGAAACCTGTCAATGTCATTGTTTATGGCAAAAGTTTCTGCAGAGGTGGTTAAATTAAGGATCTTAAGACAGGAAAATGATCCTGGATTATTGGAGTAGGCCTTAGGTGCCAGCACACGTGTCTTTACCAGACAGAAGCAGAGGAGGATTTGGCACAGAGAGAAGACGAGACGGTGATGAAAAATCTCAGAAAGAGACTGGAGTGATGTGAGCACATGCTGCAGAATTCAGGGAGCTAACCTGCAGCCGGAACTGACAACGGACAAATTTTCCCCAGAGCCTTTGGTGGGAACGTGGACCTGCTGACACCTTGATTTTGGTTCAGTGAAATTCTGGTTGACTGGCCTGAGAGAATACATTCCAAGGAAATACATTTCTGTGGCTTCAAGAGGGAAAAAAAGGAGGGATGCACCATAAAAACTCCACTAAAAGACCACAACTGGTGGTCTGAAGGCCTGGGGGTTCCCTTGGGAGCATGACCCCTAGACCTGATGCTGCCCCCGATCATAAACCATTACTGAGTTCAACTCTTTGGATAGGAACAGATTGGACTCGGGGACACAGAGTGACCATATCGTGTGTTCAGTTTCTGGTTCTGTGTATCTATAGGATGTCATCCTACTGGCCTCTAACTAGAGGGGAGTGGAGAGGGTGGAGAGGAGGGGACAGGAGATTGGCAAGAGGATATGATGTGTTTAGAACAGAAAGGAAGAGTGTGCTGTCACCTGGTGGGGCGAGCAGAGGGAGCTGCAGATAGGTGGGCATGCAAATTTAAATTGCAGTGTACACTTTCACCCAATCACAATAAAAAAAAATTCTGTGGTGACAAGTCACCAGATACGTGGTATTTTGTTGTAGCAGCATACAGAAACTGGTACCATTACTGTGTAGCCAAAGAACTGATAACATATTTCAGTCATTCATTCAACAAAGAGGTACCATGTTGCAGGCACATTGGAACTAGAGGAGCAGGTTTGGAGATGTTCACGAATGCCTCTCCACCCTCGGAATGCACCCAGAGCACACATTCTGTACTGTGCACTGGGCTCTGAAAGGAATTCGCAGCCCCAAGACTGGAGATCCTGAGATGTAAGCGTTGATGGTCAAAGCTTCTCCTCTGCGTGAGACCATGAGGGCAGTGTCGCCAAGAGAAGCACTGCAAATGGCATCAGACAAAAGTCTGTTGTTTCCCTTCCTTACAGGAACAGAGAAAAAGATAAATTTAAATATTGAATCTCATTGTTTAAATGAGAATTCAATTACTTGCACCCCAG
Source organism: Heterohyrax brucei (assembly GCA_028571685.1). NCBI lineage: Eukaryota > Metazoa > Chordata > Mammalia > Hyracoidea > Procaviidae > Heterohyrax > Heterohyrax brucei. Next base: position 111,771,391 of record CM053151.1, on the reverse strand, counting down.
TGTTCATTCCAGCACCATTCACAATAGCCAAAAGGTGGAAACAACTCAGGTATCCACGAGATAAATGGATAAACACAATGTGGTGTATACATACAATGGAATATTGCGCAACCACAAAGAGAAAGGAAGTCCTGATTCATGCCACGACAAAGGCAACCTTGGAAATGTTATGCTCAGTGAAAAGTGTCAGACACCAAAGGGTAAGAGGACAAATACTGTACAATCTCTGTTATGTGAAAGGTCTTACAGAAGCAAATGCATGGAGACAGGTGACCAAGGGCTGTGCTGGGAGGGGAGGTACTGGGGAGTTCCTGCTTAATGAGTACAGTTTCTGTCTGGGATGATGAAAAAGTTTTAGAAATACTGGTGATAGTTGCACAAAACTGTGAAAAAAGTCAAGCCACTGAATTGTACACTAAAAATGGAATTTTTTTAAATTATGATTGAATGAAAATGCACATTTTTTCCATATAAATCGCATGCCCACCTATATGTAGCTCCCACTGCTCTCCCTGCCTGGTGACAGCACACTCCTCCTCTCTACTCCAGATTAAGTCTTATCCTCCCAACAATCTTATATCCCCTCCTCTCCACCCACTCCCCTGCCTCCAGTAAGAGGTTAGCAGGACGACATCCTACAGATGCATAGAACCATAAAGTGCGCACATGATATGGTCACTCTGTGTCGCCAAGTCCAATCCATTCCTGTCCGAGAGTTGACCTCCACTGTGATTTATGAACAGGGTCAGCATCAGGACCAGGGGCCATGCTCCTAGGGGAGCCCTGAGGCCCGTGGACCATCAATTGTGGTCTTTTAATGGAGCTCGCAGAGTGCACTCCTTTTTATTCTTGTGTTGCCAGAGAGACTCAACTTTGTGAGCTCCATCACAGCTATCCCTGGTGGTGGCTGGGTACCACCTGGTTCTTCCGGTCACAGGTCAATGCAGTCACCCACTTATGTGGGTCTCTCTGTCTTCTGGGTTCTCTTTCTTCCATGTCATAACAATGGAAAATTTTATGTTGTATATATTTTACAGCTATTTAAAAAAAAATCCATGAGGAAGAGAATTCCAGGCAGAGGGACCTACTAATACAAAGTTCTGGAGAGAAGGGAGCTTGGAGAACAGTGAGGAGTCAAACTAATTAAAACGAGTTGCTAATTTAGCTGTGTTGCTAAACAGACTGTCAATAAGCAAAGGAAAACTATTCAATTAAGAGAGAATCTTTTTTTTTTTTCTGTAGTGAGATTAGATATCAGTGGCAATCATTAGATGGGGAATTGTCGCCTAAAGGAAGAAAAGGAAGCTCTGTTGGGTTGTTTCCAGGTTTTCTTGGGGGTGGAAGAAATATAATGCACACCCATAGATAATACATACATCATGGATTGAATTGTGTCCCCCTAAAATAATGCATAATAGTTTGGCTGGCTGGGCCAGGAGTCTCTGTATTCTGTGATTGCCCTCTACTTTGTAATTTTCTGATGCTGTAAATCCTAATCTCTGCCTGTGGCTAATAGGTAGGATGATTATGTGAAAAGAAGATTAGGGTCAGACTGCAATACCCTTGCTAAGGGAGTTTCCCTGGAGTGTGGCTTGTACCACCCTTTATCCTTTCATCGTATGGGAGATAAAAAAAAAGAGAAGCAGGCAGAGAATTGGAAAATTCACACCATCAAGACAGCAGCAATGGGAGTAGATCGCTCCCTTCAGACCTGAGGTTCCTGAGCCAAAATGCTCCCTGACCAAAGATTGATGCAACACAAGGACTTTGCAGAGCTGACACAGTGGAAAACCTTCCCCTGGAGTGGACATCCTGAATTTGGACTTGTAGCCTACAGGACTGAGTAAGAATAAACTTTGCTTTGTTAAATCCATCTGCTGGTGGTATTTCTGTTGGAGCCACACCAGCTGACTAAAACAACACAGCTACGACGGCAGGCGAACAACTCAGAAAGCAAAAACAGGTTTTAGTTATTAAGTCAAATGTGAAGAAATAACGAATTGGTTTGATAATAGAGGGTACACAGTGTTAGTTGTGAGTTTTGTTGGATTTCCTTATTGAAGATTGATGACAAGCAGCTTTCATCCTTCGGGGATTAAGATAGACCTGAAACTTAACAACAGAAACTGTCTGGAGAGAGTGGTGTGGATAAACATCCTCTGGGATGGTGAGTTGGCCTTTGGAAGACAAATTCCAAGGAGCTGGAGTAAAATGTGAAAAACATCAGTCCCTGAAGGGCCTAGACTTGCAGAAATGAGATTGCTGGGGCCCTTGTCCCTTAAATGTTGTTAGGATGCCTATTTCCAGCAATTTGATGGTAATAAGACTCTGATTCAATTCCACAAATGGAGACAACTGTAAGTCGGTAATGGAGAGCTTGAACTTGGAGGTAGGCAGAGCCAGGCTTAAATTCCAGTTTCTCTGCCTGTCACTCCATGACTTTGGAAGAGTTGCCTGACCCCCTTTGCATCTATAATGGGTTGAATAGTGTCCCCTGCAAATCCATCCTCACCTGGAGCCACAGAATGTGACCTTATTTTGGAAGTAGGGTCGCTGCAGATAGAAATAAATACTTAAGACAAGGTCATACCGGGTTAGACTGAGTGTTTTTACAAGAGAAAGAAGAGGGAGATTCCAACAGAGAAACAGGCACAGGCACATGGGGAGGAAGACGACGTGAAGATTAAGCAGAGATCAGAGCAAGGCAGGTATAAACCAGGGAACTCCGAGGTTGGCTGGGAGCCACCAGAAGCCAGCCAGGAGCAAGGAAGGATCTTCCCTAGATTCCATCAGGGGGACATAGTCCCACTGACACTTTGATTTCAGACATCTGACTTCCAGAACTGTGAGAGAATGAATTTGTGCTGTTTGAAGCCACCAAGTCCATGTTCAATAGTTACAGCAGCCCTGGGAGTCTGCTACAGTCTCCTCATCTGTAAACGGAGGAAGGACAGCCTGGGAGCCCTCTCTGCACCGGCTGGGACAGCTTCCAGTCACCTGTGAGGAGGCTTAGCTCCGAAGCTTCCTCGGGAGGGCTGGGGCCTCAGGGAATACTTGCTGTGGGTCCCCAGAACCACGCAGCATGGCGTGTTCAGCTGGCAGACCTGGGACCCAGCTTAGTGGCTTACGCAACGGTGGGAGAAGTGGATGATGTACAAATAAAATATATAAATGTAACAGAGGACCAGGGTAAGTGGAGCTGTGAAGAAAAATGAAATGGAGTAAGCAAACAGAGAGGGAGAGCAGAGATGACATGGTGTTTTTAAACAAGATAGTGTCTTAGATTGAGTTCTCTCAGTGTTTCAGTCAGCTAGCACTGCTCTAACAGAAATACCATAAAGTGGATGGCTTTAACAAAGGACAGTTTATTCTTACACTGTCTGGTAGGCTACAAAGCCAAATTCAGGATGTCCGTTCCAGGGGAAGGCTTTTCCCCTTGTCGGCTCTGGAGAAAAGTCTGTTATCACATCAGTCTTTGTCCAGGGAGCATCTTGGCACAGGAACCTCAGGTCTGAAGGACGTGCTCTTGTCCCGGTGCTGCTTTCTTGATGGTGTGAGGTTCCCAATTCTCTGCTTGCTTCCCTTTCCTTTTATCTCTTGTAGGATGACAGGATTAGGGGTGGTACAAGCCATACTCCATGAAAACTCCCTTTACAGTGGAGCAGGGAGGTGATCTTATCAAGGGATTTACAGTCCCACCCTAACCCTTTAACATACAGCATAAGAAAATCAGAAAATGGAGTACAATAACAAAATATTGGGACTCATGGCCCAGACACATGGCTGCCCATATTTTTGAGGGGGCACAACTCAATTCATGACACTAGGGAAGCAAAATCAGTGAAGCAATGAAGTTTCCATGTATATACATGTATATATACACATATGTATATGGAAGTATATAGTATACATATATGTATATATATCCACATATATGGAAGTACGTAATATACATATATGTATATATGTATGTATGTACACACATATATACATATATATGGAAATATATAGTATATATACATAAATGTATGTACAATGTCCCACAAGTTCATGAACTTAATTGTTGTAAGTGCTACAGACCTCATTGCTGAATATCACTCTGGTCACCTTCAAAGCACTCCCCTTGGGAAGCGATACATCAACACCAGCACCTAGTCCATCCTTCAAAGCAATTTTGAAACTCTTTCTGAAACGGCCATTGTGCACGGTGGCCTGGTGCAAGTTCATGAACTTAATGGTAGTTGTCTGTGAGGGAGTTTTGGGCCAGTAAACAAAGAACTGTATTGAAACACCCTCTCTACTCACCTGATCTGGCCCCCAACGACTTTTTTTCTTTACCCAAAGATAAAGGAAATATTGAAAAGAAGACATTTTGATGACATTCAGGACATCAAGGGTAATTACGATGACAGCTCTGATGGCCATTCCAGCAAAAGAGTTACAAAACTGCTTTGAAGAGTGGACCAGGGGCTCCTAAGGGGAGCTCCTAAGGGGAACACTTTGAAGGTGACTATAGTGATATTCAGCAATGAGGTATGCAGCACTTCCTCTAGGATGAGTTTGCAAATTTAACTGGCAATCCTCATATATGCATAAATATGTATGTATTTAGAGAGAGAGAGAGAGAGAGGTTTAGCTCAAGGAAACGGCTCACGTAGTTGTAGCGGCTGGCAATTCCCAAACATGCAGATCACATATCAGACTAGAGGCTTCTCATCACTTGCATACCTGCAGGACTGATGAACCCAAGATCTGCAGTTCTGACAGCAGGCATCCGGCTCACAGGCTGCAGAGGCTGATGAATCTCAAGACTGGTAGGTAAGCTGCTGGCTCGAGTCCTAAAAACCAGTCAGGTGATGACGAGCCAGATGCAGGATCCAGAACAAGCCTTGCTGGAACGTCCATTTATACACTGGAGGCAGGCCACACTCCCCCAGGGAAAAGTGCTTTCAGTTGACTGGCTGCTTATAACAAATCTCATCACAGAGTTGATCGTATCATTCCATAACTGACCAATTATATCATTACAGAACTGCTGTACTACATCATTGGCTAGCAAACCACTGAGCATCACAGCCCAACCAAGCTGACACACAGCCATAAGCAATGGAGATGGTCAGGGAAAGAAGTCCTGTCTGAGAAGATGACCTTTGAGCAAAGACCTCAGTGTAAAATGAGTGGCACATAAAAGCATTGAATAAATGTCAGCTAGTATTGTTAAGATCAGTACTTCATACTTTATTATCAAATGGCAGACATGATGTAGAAAACACAGTGGAAATCCATCCTCCGTAAGTAAACAATTGGTGATCTTCCTTGAGTCCCCTGTAAAATGAGGATGGTGGGTCACCAAAAGTAGAATGACCAATAATCTTCACCTGTCCAGGACTGGGGGGAGGTTTCCTAGTATCTCAGACTTTCTGTGCTACACTGGGCAAGACCGAGGCTTATCAAATCCAACTGGTCACCCTGGCCAAGTGGCCTCACAAAGCTCTGAGAGGGGTGACGAGATGGCCCATGTACGCAGCCCCACTTCACAAGGCAGCTGACACATGTAGCTGCTCAAGGAGTATTCACTGAGTCTGAAGGCAGTGGTGGTGTGGAATTTGTCCCCCGCCCTCACCCTAATGCCAGCCCACCTGCCTGCTGGGTTGGCCTATGTGTTTTCTGTCATCAGGCCGACAGAGGGTGCCGCAGAGCTCGGAAGAGCCCTCCTTTAATTTTGGAAGACGGCTGTCATCTTTGTTCATCCATTCCTCTGTCGACAGGAGCTTGGGTCATTTCCATTGTTTGGATATTGTAAATAATGTTGCCATGAACACTGGTGCACAAGAGCTTCTGATATTTTTAATGGAAAACCATCATATTTATAGATTAACTGACATCTTCATAATGCTGGTTTTTCCTCTCAAAGAACAGGGCATGTTTCCCCATTAACTAAGACCACTTTCATGCGAAGAGAACTTCTGTTGTCTGGATTCTTATCGTCTATTTGCCATCTTTTGGATTTTGCTTTTAATAATGAATTAGCTCATTCAGGTAGGAGAAAACAGTAACAGAACAATCACGCTCCCTCACCACCCACAGATGCCCCTGGCAGGTCCCCCTGGACATCAAATGTGACTTCCTGCCTCCACCCCCCTGCATAGTGTGTTTCTCACTTTCTTGTCCTCCTTAGCAATGTTACACATCTTGCAGTGTCAGCTAAGCAATCCCGGAACCTGAAGCCAAAGGAAAAACCAGAAACAGTTAATCACTTGAATGCTAGCCGAAAGCATGGTGGTTTGAATCTACCCAGCACCTTTGCAAGAGAATGAGCTGGCGGTGATCCACTTCTTGTCAATATCACGGCCAAGAAAACCCTATAGGGGAGTCCTAGTTCATCACAGGAAATTGACTGGACTGCACTCAACAACGACCCAAACACCAGTGATCCTGTCTTTATTTAAAATTTTGTACTTTTGTCCACCATAAATTTCAGTCTTTTAAAATACTGCATTAAGCTATGGTTCACCTTGGTTACTGAGCTTCTTGGTGTCCCCTTACCATTTGTCCCCAAGGTGTCATTTGCCTCACCCTAATGCCAGCCCTGGTTCATGTTTGTGGAAGTTTTATCAGATACTTTCAAGTGCAGGTTCATGTTTGTGGAAGTTTTATCAGATACTTTCAAGTGAACTCTCCCACCAGAAGTTCAAACTTTATCTGTACAGAAAAGCCCAAGACAGTGAGTCAGGATTGACTGAGATAAAGAAGAAACAGAAAACCGCCCCCCAATCCCTAAAACGCCCATCGTCCAAGTGACTCTCTTTGCCGCCAATTGCCTTTTCCAAGTGAGAAAGAATAAACTAATTTCATAGCTACTCAGTCCAATAAATCTCATTGTCCTACCTCTATTCCAGCGATAAGAGACAGGAAAAGTTCATTTTCCATCACTAAGCAACGAGGAAAACAGAGTACGGCATCCGTGCCCAGCTTCACCGGCTGATAGGGATCTGTGTCTAAAGTTCTTGTTTGCATGTCGAAGTCAACAACAATTGTGGTTCTCTATTAGTGTTCATTAAGATGGTTTATGGCTGGGCGAGCTCCAATCTCCATTCAACTGTTTGAATGTGTTGTCTTCTTTGGGAAAGAAATATTTAGCCATAAAAACTCAGTACTGATTTACTTGACTCATTTCCCCTGGATAGGCTGGGAAACTGTGGTCACCCTGCTCTGTTCCCTAACCTCAGAGAACAAGGCAGCTGTTGAAGAAGGTTCTGGAAGAGCGGGGTGGAGAGCAGGCAGAGGGGAAGGGCCTGTTCCCTTGAGCTGGCTTCCATCCACTCCTCGCTGAAAGTAGGCCAGTAGAGCAGAAGTCTGTTTTGCGGAGGAGTCCTCGCTGTTAACTGGGGCGGAGAGCACTACCCGACGTCCCCAGCTCCAGCTCTAAAGTCTGGGAAAGCCCTTCCTCGGTGGCCTCCGTGCCAGAAAAGGGCATTACCCAAGGACACAATGAATTCCTGCCGGCCTGGCTGGAGAATGGCTCCAACAGCGGCCTCAGCGTCACGGCAAGAAGTTCCAGCTTCAAAGAGCTGTGCTTGGATGCCATTTCCCAGGTGTTGACTCACCGCTGGCGGTGGTTAGGCTGCCAGCCCCGGCTGCCTGCAAAGCCAGCCTGGGAGCCTTAGGTAACCTCCGCTTTGTCCCCAGTTCTCAGGATCTAAGTCTGTTCTCAGAATAAGACCACACAGCAGCCTAAAGCAATTGATGTAAGGATGTCATTGGGCTTTTTAGGGGGCCCTTTCTAAATGACCTTCCACGCGCAGAACCTTCCTCAGCCACGAGGGGCGCTTGGCTGTCCTCATCTTGTAGGTTCTTCGCTAGTGGGAACGTCTTCGGGCCAAGTTAGATAACAAGCCTGCTGGCGCCCCCTTGTGGACATAGGAGCCGAAGACTGTTTAACGTTCTGTCTGGGTGAGGGTGGGCCAGGCAAGCGTGATTGCAGAAACACGTCTGAGTGATTGGGGCAAAAAAAAAAAAAAAAAAACAAAAACAAAAATAAAAAAGCTAACCTAGTTGTCATGGGCTCGATTCCAATTCATGGCAACCTCATGCGTGTCAGGGGAGAATCGTGCTCCATAGAGTTTTCATAGCTGTGACCTTTTGGAAGAAGTTTGCCAAGTCTTGTCTTCTGAAGCACCTCTGGGTGGGTTCAAACCAGCAACCTTTTGATCAACAGCCTAGCACTTAATCATTTGGTCAACAGAACAGCGCTTAACCATTTGTGCCACTGAGGGGGCCCCAGTGATTGAGGCCAACCAAACTCACTGCCATCGAGTCAATTCCAACTCATAGTGACCGTACAGGACAGAGTAGAACTGCCACATAGGGTTTCCAGGGAGCACCTAGTGGATGTGAACTAGCGATCTTTTGGTTAGCAGCCGTAACACTTAACTACCACATCACTAGGATTTCCAAGGCGGGAGGGTCTAATTTGTTGAAGTCTGGGGTCAGGTGACAGGAAGCCTTACTTCGACTCCTGACCCTGGGAATTGCTTTTCCTGAGTTCTGTCGCCCACTTCCTTCTGGTTCTAACTGTTCCTTCCCTGCTTGCAATGGAGCAAGAGGCTCTTTGTACCTCCTTCACTGAGGAAAAGTGAAAGACAAGTTTTCAAAATGCTTTAACCTCACTGAGAAGCGACAGAGCAGACCTGTCCTATGGCCAACACCTGCAGAAGTGATCACTGTAAACCAGACAGCTCTGAAAGTTAAGCCACTTGCTTTGCTTCTCTCGGGTGCAGAGACACCCTAGGGCAGTCTATACTGAAATTCAAGGGCTACACCAGCCACGGAAGGTGAAGAAGATGTGAACTGCGTGTTGCTTGTCTCCAGGCCATTTAATAGGTCTTCCCTTCTCCATCTGTCTTTCTCTCTGAAAAGCAGTCAGGAAAGGGTTCAACCAAACCAAACTACTGCAAATATAAATAAGAATCTTTTGTCAGGGTAAATCAAGGCAGAATGAGGTAGACTTCAAGAGCCATGGAAATCTTTAAGAACTGACAGCCACTTGCCTGGAATAATTGGGAGATTTGCCTGCCTAAAAGTTTGGGACTTAGATAAACTGGTCATCTACAGCATTTTCCCTGGTTGACTATTTTGCCTGAAGAGTCAAGAGCAGGAATGGCAGACATGTTTCATATCATATATTGATGTAAGCAAACTGAAGGACATGATGCACGGTATTGACTGTATTTCTATATGCTCCTTGTGGGGAAAAGCATCATAATTGATTAGCGATGTCTGCCATGAGTACAGAAAGGAGTGCTGGTGCTGCACACATCAACTAGGCAAGAAGTATAGTAATTTATGGCAATTGTTTTGTAGTCAGGGATAATTGATCAACTTTTTTTTAATTGTTATGATTCATTGAAAATGTACATTCCCATATAAATTTGCATGCTCACTTATATGCAGCTCCCACTGCTCTCCCTAGGCAAGAAGTAAAGTTTATTATACATAAGAAAGTGAAACCACTGTGTCCTGTGCTGCTGTTGGTGGTCATTCTCGTATTCAGAGATTACACTGATGGTGTAGCCTTTCCAACTTTCTGTTTCAGAGTACAAAGAGCCTGCTGCTCCCATGTTCACCTTCCTTCATTTTGAGAACCTCTCAGATCCCAAAGGCTGTGGTAGAACAACAGGACAGAGATGAGGATGCATCTGGTTTTTAGCTTTCCTGGGGTGGGGTTCTAAGGGTAATGGCTCAGTCCTCCAGCACTAACTGAGCATTATCTGTATGCCCAGCATGCTAGTAAGTGCCGTATGTATATGCAGAGAAAGAGAGGTGCTACCAAAACAGTCCTGTGTTTACACTTGTACTTGACACAATACAGGGCAATTAGAGAATAGTATTGTTGCCTGCACACCACAGTCACATGAGAAACAAAAGGGAAAGGTGGACAGGAAGTAAAGGCCTCTCACTGACCTTGCAGACCCTCACAGAGCCATGGGTCAGAAGAAGGAGAGCTATTGAGGGTCCTTTGATTCCAGCACAGTGCACCCTGCCCACAGAGCTCTCCCTGGCTCCCACAGAGCGCCGAGGAGGCTCCGTGTGCTGCCTCCAGCCCTCGGGTGCTCCAGTTTGTCGTCACTGCCTCCACTCAGTCTCAGCAGCATCACTACTTCCTCCTACCATCTCTCCCTCTGCATGACCCTATCTATGGATATGCATCCCACAAAATATGGGTTAACCCCTGAACCTGTAGCTATGACCCAGGTGGACAACAGGGCCTTCCTCTTTTTATGTTACTGAGACCATACCAGAACCGGGCGTATCCTGTAACCTAATCACATCGGAGTTACAGGACGCGCTGAGGAGATTCGCGGGCATACACAGGATGAAGATGTCCCACCAACATGGACACACACGGCAGATGCATCCCTGAGCCCGGGAATGCCACGATTGCTGGAAGCCACTAGCAGCTGAAGGAGTCACTGTGGCAAAGGGGTGTTAAGTGTGTAGTTGCCAGCCAGAAGGTCAGTGGTTCAAAGCTGCCAGCTGTACTGGGAAAGATGCAGCAGCACGTGTCGGAGAAAGATTTACAGCCTGGGAATGCTCTGTCTTGTAGTGTCACTGTGAGCCGGAATCACTCTATGGCGATGGGGGCTTTTTGGCTTATTAACAGCGGAAGTAGACAAGGGGAATGACCTCCCCACTACAGCCATGCCCTGAAGGTGGACTTCAAGCCTCTTGAACTGTAAAAAGATACATTTCTGTGCTTGAAAGCTACACGCTTGTGGTGTTTTTTGTCGTGGAAGTTCTAGGAAGCTACAGATCCCCCAGCTCTCAGCCTGCCCTCTCTTCCCCAGTCCATGGTCCAAACAGCCATCAGAGGCTGGGTCTCTGTGTACACAAATGTGACTTCAGCACCACAGGCTTAACTCTTCCCCGAGGCCTCCTATTATTCCCCTAAATCTTGCACTGTGAAGTCTAGCCTCCCTTTCCAGACCGGCTCACCCCTCACTCCTCTCCCCTTTAGCCATGCTGGCATTCATGTGGCTCTTCAAAGCAAGCGCTCCTCGTGAGTCGCGGTCTTTGTGGAGGCCTTTATGCCTAAATCACTCAACTTCCCACTTTTTTATTCTTTGCTAACACCTCCCACCCACTCTTCCCTCTCTTAACTTAGAATATCACCTCCTCAGGGAAGCCAGGCTAGCTTAGGTCCCCCTTGTTATAGACTCACTCAGCACCTTACCAACTTTCAGGTAAGCAGTGATCCAGAAATCAAACAATGGACCCATCTGTTGCAAAAGACCTTTTTATTTGTATGTTAAATATTTTATTGTGCTTTCAGTGAAAGTTTACAATCCAAGTCAATGTGTCATACAAAAACTTGCACACATGCTGCTAGGAAACTCTAGCTGCTCTTCAACCCTGTGACAGCACACTGCCCCTTGTCCAACCAACCAGTGTCCATTGAACTAGCTCTGGTCCCCCTCTGCCATCTCCTCTCACCTCTAGACAGGAGCTGCCCAGCTAGCCTCATGCATCTACACAAGCCAAGAAGCACACCCTTTGCTGCTATCATTTTGTGTCTTATAAGCCAGTCTAATCTTTGAAGAATTGGCTTCAGGAATAGTTTCTGCTCTGAGCTAACAGACTTCAAGGACCATGTCTTCTGGGGACGCAACCTTCTGTCGGACCATCACGTCTGGTCTTTTTAATAGAGTTTGAGTTATGCACACCCATTTCTCTCCTGCTGTATCAGGGACTCTTCACTCTATGCACTGACAGGGCAGTCAGAGGAGGTGGCTGGGCACCATGTAGTACTTCTGGGCAAAAGACCTCTTTACAGTGTTAAAAAGCAAAGATGTCACACTGAAGACTAAGGTGCACCTGACTCGAGCCATGGTGTTCTTGATTACTTTACATGCCTGCAAAAACTGGATAATGAATAAAGAATTGATGCCATGCCTTTGAATTATGCAGTTGGTAAAGAATGCTGACTACAGCGCACAGTGACAGAAGAAGGTTGAATATACCATACAGTGATAGAGAATGAACAAATCTGTCTTGGAAGAAGTACACCCGCCTGCTCCTTAGAAGCAAGGATGGCCAAACTACATTTCATATCCTTTGGACATGCAACCAAGAAGGACCAGATTCTGGAGAAGGACATCATGCTTGCTGAAGTAGAGGGTCACTGAAAAAAGAGGAAGACCCTCAAAGAGATGGATGGACACGGTGGCTGCCGTAAGGACTGAAGCGTAATGACAATTGTGAGGACAGTGCAGGACTGGGCAGGGTTTCATTCTATTGTGCATAGGGTCGCTGTGAGTTGAAAATGACTCAATGACACCTAATAACAGCAGTATCTTATACTCTCTGTAGGGACATCCATCACAATTGTCATAGGTATTTTTCTAATTGTTTACGTGTCTATTCTCCACGACACTGTAGGCTCCAAGACAGGAGGCCTGAGACTCTTTTACTTTCTGCTGTGTCTCGAGGACTCAGTACAGCCCCTCACACAGTCCCTGGTGTGCAGTAGATGCTTAGGTAGTTATTGAATAGATTAAAAATGAAGGGTGAGAAAGACATATGTATGAAGGGATGGATCTTTCAGAGACTAAAGTTCATTTCTTGCAGACCATGAAAGAGAGAAAGCCTGTGGATCTGATATGCTTGGACACAAATGGGGAACGGGGCGTGGGCTGACCATGGGTGCAGGGAGGGTAGCTGTAGAGAGCTGCTTCATTTCCCAGAATCTGAGCTCTGAACTTTGCCTTTTCCAAACGTGTAGAGATGAGTATCTACAATTCCATTGTCCACATTGTTCTTGAAAACAGAGAAAGGCAGACAGGATCTTGGTGGTTGGAAGGAAGGAAATCAGACATTGAGAGATGACCTGGGTGTGTGCATTCCCCCTGCATGTTTTACTGTATAAAAATAAGTCAATTTCTGTGCTTTTGTGGCTGTTTTTGCGCTATTCTAGCTTGCAGCAGCAAATTAGCTGCTACACAATATGTTGCTTTGCCATGGGACCCACTGAAATCCAAGGAAACAGAAGAATTTAACAATTTCACAGGTGGATACTGTTCATGAAGCAGACCCTAAAGACTTCTACCCATGAATTGGCCATGTAACTTCTTACCTCATATATCAGTTGCAATACAAAGGAAAATGAAATATATTATTTTTGACTCTCTAGGATCTACCCCAGATGCCCTGGTAAGGTCCACAGAGGAAAGACCTGGTCATCTGCTCCCAGAAAGATTACAGCCTCGGAAACCCTAAGGGAGAGCTCTACTCGGTCCTATAGGGTCACTGTGAGAAGGAATCAACTCAACAGCACATCAACAGGGTCTATTCAGCCACCTTGGGCCTGTGAGGCCAATTTTCTTGGTGGTAGGGTGGGGTGAGTTAAGAAGGGGGTCTTGAAATAAAAGCCCAGCAGTGTCCGCCAAATAGTAAACTTGGAGACAGAATCAAGGATTCCCTCGCAGTTTCTCTAGATTCCCTGCTGACCACTGTGTCTCCCTGTCACTGCCTGTGTGCACTTGGCATTGGTTTCCCCTTTGACCCACCACATGCCCTGGCTGCACGCTGCTGTTATCAAGGCCCATCAAGAGGTGGGTTGATGGGCCATAGTGCTATTTCTTAGAGGCTGCCGTAATGAAATGCCACAGACTGGGTGACTTCAGGGACCAGAATTTATGGCCTCAGAGTTTTGGAGCTGGTCGCCTGAATTCAGGGTGTCAAATTACCATGTTCTTTCCAAAGGCTCTATAGGGAAGAGCCTTCCTTGTCTCTCCCAGCTGCTGTAGCCTCAAGAACTTCTTGGCTTGTAGATGAATTGGCACATGGCCATCTTTCTTCCATCTGTCTCTCTGCGTCTTCTTCTTTCTTAGAGGGCAGCAGTAAGATTAGATGAAGATCCACTTACCCCTATATGACCTCATGTTAACTGGAAACATCTTCAAAGACCATATTTCCAAACAAAGCTACAATTACAGGTATGGAGACTAGGACTTCACCATTCAGCCTGTAAGACACAGGAAGAAGATAAGGCTTGGGGATGTGGTAGTTGGTGCCCTCCCTGCAGGACTCTGTGTGGACAAAGGTGCCTCCTTTCCAGGAGCCACTGTCCAGGCTCCTACATGACCCTGTAAGGAGTTCTCTGGCTCCATGCCCATCAGTCCTGGGCAGCAAGCTCTGTAAGATGAGAGGTCACTTCTGCCCATGACAGCTGTGTCCCAGTTCCTAGACACTAAGGAACAAATGTTTGCTGATGAGGAAAAAAACCCACATGTGGCATTTCATGATGTAAACACAGATTGCTTCTAAGTTAGAACTTTCTGATCACTGTTGCAGTTACCTTTGCATGCTGTCCAGCTGACTCCAACCCACAGTGACCCTACAGAACAGACTAGAACCGCCTTACAGGGTTTCCAAGACTATAATCTAAGAGAGGTGGGTTTGAATCACTGACCTTACAGTTAGCAGCCAGATGCTTTGCCATTGTGACACTAGGGCTCCTCTCTGAATTGTCCCATGATGGAATGGCTGTCTAGAAAAGTACCAGGCAGGTCAGCAGTTTATCAGTCAAAGTTCTGGATAGACTGCGCAGCACTCCATCATTTGGTGGTGGGAAGCTGCTGGTTCTGGGAGCTTTGGATCTGGACAAATCCAAGCAGGGGCCCCGACTTCAACACTTAGTGCAGTGAGACTTTAGGCAATTTGCCTCAATATTTACATCTTTAAAATGGGGGTAATAATCTGATCTTGGTTTGAGTTCCCCTGGTTGAACACTTGGCTATTAGCTGAAAGGTTGGTAGTTTGAATCCGTTCAAAGGTGTTTTGGAAGAAAGACCTGGTGATCTACTTCCCGAAGATCACAGCCACTGAAAACTCTATGGAACACAGTTCTGCTCTGAAACACCCGGGCTTGTCAGGAATTGGAGTCAGTGTCACAACTGTGGGTTTTTAAGGACAGTCTGAGACAAGAACGCAGGTGCAGGTGGTTCGTTTCAGAGGCAATCCAGGAAGCAGGGGGGAAACAGCAGGGAGAGTGAGACAGGGCAGGAGGAAAAGACAGTAACGGGACATTATTAGGCTGGTCTGCACCCCTGGATGGTGCACATGGTTAACACACTAGGCTGGAATGGGGGGTTTGGAGGTTTGAGTTCACCCAGAGACCCCTCACAAGAAAGTCTTGGGGAATCTACTTCTGAAAAATCATCTATTAAAGACTTGGCGACACAGAGTGACCATATTGTGCGTGCACTTTATGGTTCTACTATCTCTAGGATGTCGTCCTGCCGGCAAGAAGAACAGTAGGACCTGAACATAGCCAGGCATGAGAATATAAACTGGCTTGTACACTTTCACTCAATCACAATAAAAAAAGAAAGAAAACCCTGAGGAGCAGCTCTACTCCAGCTCGTGGGATTGCTGTGAGTCAGTGTGAACCTGACGACTGGTTCCTGATTAAACCAGTTACAGCTGGTAAGCGGTAGTCCAGTGGGGCGTCTCAGAGAAAGTGTCTGGGAGCACCTTGGGATACTTCTGAAGAGTGAAAACTAGAACTACCTCCCCCCCCAATGTTTGAAGCAAACTACCCATACTCCCAGGCTGCACCTGTTTGTGGGATCAGCTCCTCTATCACCTCTCCCCCAAATCAGAGGGCACCGGAGGTAGATCGCTGCCCATCACAACCTCGGCAGACGCCAGAGGTGGGCAGAGGGGGTGGGGTTTGGGACACTAAAAGTGTCTGCCTCCAATATTTCCATGGTTAACAGAACAGCATGAGAACTCTGTGAGAGAGGGAATTGTCAAAACCACTGTCACTCAGACAAGGTTCTCTGAATTAATACATACGGGTTCAGTAAAAGACTAAGTTTCTTATCACAGAACCTGAAAATAAAGTGCTCCGTGTAGCTGCTACTACTATTATTATTACTATTATGTTGTTTTTATTTCATAGATGATACTATCGAGGTGGACAGGCATCATTTGGATTTGCAATGCTGGGCTTATGTATTTGTTTGGAGGGCTCATAGTTTTGCACAAGGTTGAAACAGTTCTGGCCTTAACCTACAGAATGAAAACTCATTAATATCACATGCAAGAAAAATTTTACTGAAGATCATTCAATAACAGCTACAGCAGTGGACCAGAAATTCAAACCAGTTTTAGAGGACAGTGTGGAACCAGGGATATCATTGCTGGTGTCAGATAGATCCTGGCAAAGCAGAGATGTTCACTCGTGGTGTATTAACTGTGCTAAAGCATTTGGCTGTCTGAATACCATGATATGGATAGTATTGCAGAGAATGAGAACTCTCAAACACTTAATTGTACTCATGAGGAACCTGCAGATGGATCAAGAGTCAAACATGTGAACAGAACAAGGGGACACTGCATGGTTCAAAGTCAGGAATGGTGTGCATCAGGGTTGTATACTTTCAACATAAATTTTCAATCTGTGTGCTGAGAATATAATCCAAGAAGCTGGATCATATGAAGAAAAATGAGGCATCAGGATTGGAGGAAGACCCATTAGCAACTTGTGTTATGCAGATGACACAACCCTGCTGAAAGTGAAGAGGATCTGAAACACTGAAGAAAATCAGAGATCACAGCCTTCAGTATGGGTTGCACCTCAACATCAAGAGAACAAAAATCCTCACAGCTGGATGATGACAGACAGAGAAAGAACTGAGGTCATCAAGGATTTCATTTTACTTAGATCCACAGTCAACATCCATGGAGACTGCAGTCAAGAAATCAAAAGACACATTGCATTGGGCTAATCCGCTGCAAAACGTCTCTTTAACATATTGGAAAGCAAAGACGTGGCCTTGAAGACTAAGGGGCGTCTGACCCAGCCACAGTATTTTCAGTCACTTCATATGCATGCAAAAGCTGGACAGTGAATAAGGAAGACCAAAGAAGAACTGATGCCTTTGAATTGTGTTGCAAGAATATTGAATACACCATGGACTGCCCAAAGAACTCTTGAAAGAAGGGCAACCGGAGTGCTCCTTCGGACCTAGGATGGCGTGACTACATCTGACACACTTTGGACACGTTATCAGGAGGGATCAGACCCTGGAGAAGGACATCGTGTTTGGTAAAGTAGAGGACCAGTGTGAAAGGGGAGTGCTCTCAAAGAGATGGGTTGACACAACGTCTACAACAACAGGCTCAGACGCGACAATGATTCTGAGCGTGGCGCAGGACCCGCCGGTGTTGTGCATCGCAGCTATGAGTCAGAACTGACTTGCTGTTACCTAACAACAACAACCACAACCTTCTGGTTAGCAGTTGAGAGCACGCTGCTTCTGCACCTGGCTTGAATAATTTCCGTTCTGTAGATCTTTGTTTTGAAACCTCCAGGATGACATCAACCATTGTACGCCTCCCGTACGAAGGTCAAGTCTCATGGCCGAGACAGACAGGTAAGAAGAGAGAGGGACTTCTTCCTTTCAAGAGAAGCCTTGTAATGGAGAGCTGCTTTTTGAAAGCCTTGGTCTTGACCTGGATTTGTTCATGAAGGGAAATCCCTTCTCTATCCAGAACAGGGCAGAATACAGGTGATGCTCCAGAGGACCCCAGGTGCCCAGGATACAGTGGTGAAAGAAAACAAAAAGTGATGGCTTAGCATGAATCCCACGGGACCACCTGCTGGCATCTTGGCATGACTTCCTGCACTGTTAGAATTCCCAGCCAGTGGGGTTGGCAGCTTGGGCTTGGGTGTCAGCCCATCCTTGCGGGCACTTTGTGTTCCCTGCCACTGGCTTGCTACTGTTTCCATGTTGCACCAGTTGACACCCAATGGATGGACACTTTGAAGATGGAAGCTTCTGATTTTCAGGCATTGGACATTCCTATCATCTGGAGAAGCAGGTGCCAGGAGCCAGGCATCTTTTTTCTGTGAAATAAGTGGACCTGCCTCTGCTGACCAACACTAAGGCATCTGGCTGGCACTGGCAAAGGGCAACAAATGAACAGTTTAAAACTACATCAGCTCCAGTCACCCTGTCAGTAACACTGCACTCAGGAAGCCGAAGGTGGCTTCCAGGACAGCTGTGTCTGGTCTAGCATCAAATATTTAGTGACTGAGTAATTACTGTAATAATTAATTTCCATTGCTTAATCCAGCAATCAGAAATGTCACTTTACACATGGGAAAACTTTGGCCCCTGTAGGGGTGATGTGAGTGTGTGTATGTGTGTGTGTACTAAACACAGCAGCAAGTGCTGTTTAGTTAAGATTTGGATATCAGTTTGTGAAATAAATAAGATCATTTTAATCTGGTTGATAGTCATATTTTCAGGAGGAAAGAGAAAGGTAACTGAAGAGAAGCAGAAATAAAAAGCTGCCCTTGTGAATACTTTTACAAGATAGAATTTGATCAAGTGTTGTAACTGGCAGTTTCTGAAATGGCAACTTAACCAAAAATCAAACCCACTGTCATCAAGTCAATTCTAGCTCATAGCAACCCTATAGGACAAAGTAGAAGTGCTCCATAGAGTTTCTAAGGGTGTGAATCTGAACAGAAGCAGACTGCCACAGCTTTCTCCCCAAGGCAGCTGGTGAGTTTCGACCATTGTCAACCTTTTAGCTGGCAGCTGAGCTCTTTAACCACCACACTACTAACATGCCCTTAGTGACAACTTAAAAGAGGGCCATTTTGCCCTAATACTTTCCTGGACTTTCTAGAATCATGTTGACTAATATAATACAATTTAAAATATTCTAGTAGCCACACTAGGAAGAAAGTAAAAAGAGGTGAAAGTTTTGTGGGTTTTTTTGAAAAAATTTTTTTTTCTTAACTTGTACCTTAGACGGTTTACAGAGCAAACTGGTTTCTGATTAAACAGTTAGTGCATGTATCGTTTCATACTAACGTCAAAACATGTCAACATTCTGCCTTCGCAACCGCAGGTTCCCTGTTACCAGCTTTCCTGTCCCCTCCTGCTGTCTAGCCCTTTCCGCCAGGCTGGTGTGGAGCTTTAGCCTTGTTTTGTTTTATGGGCCTGTCCAATCTTTGACTGAAGGGTGAGCCTCAGGTGTGACTACATTACTGAGCTGAAAGGGTGTCCTGGGGCCATACCCTCAGGGGTCTCTGATCTCTGTTGGGCCAGCAAGTCTGGTCCTTCTTTTTGAGTTAGAATTTTGTTCTATGTTTTTCTCCAGCTCTGTTTGGGACCCTCTAGTGAGAACCCCAGCGGAGCAATCAGTGGTGGTAGCTGAGCACCGTCTACTTTCATTGGACTTAGTCTGGTGGAAGCCATGGTAGACGTTGCCCATTAATCTTTTGGACTAATCTTTCTCTTGTGTCTTTGGTTTTCTCCATTCTTCATTGCTCCTGAAGGGGTAAAACCAGTGGGGTGTCCTAGATGTCTGCTTATAGTCTTTTAAGAAAGAAGTGAAATTACTTTTAATACAAAATTATTTAACCCACTATATCTTAAATATTGTCTCGACATGTAGTCAATAGAAAAACATGAAGAAGACATTTTACGTTCTTTTTTCCATACTAAGTCTTTGAAATCTGATGTATATTTCACACTTACAGCACGTTTCAATACAGCTCCTCAGGTCCACCAGCCACAGGTCAGATGTCCAACAGCCACATGTGACTGTCTTGGTTTTAGCTGCTGTCAAGCTGACTTCTATTCATGGCGCCCTCATGTATGACAGAAGAACACTGCCCAGTCTTGTGTCATTGTCACGATCAATGATGTGTTTGAACCCGTTGTTGTGCCTGTCTCCTTCTTCAGGGTTGAGCTTGTTTTTACTGATACTGGTGGTGTAATGGTTAAGTACTACAGCTGCTAACCGAAAGCTTGGTGGTTCAAATCCACCAGATGCTCCTTGGAAACTCTACAGGGGGCAGTGGTTTTCTCTTTGGGTCACTATGCGTCAGAATCAACTGGATGATGTTAAAAGGTTTTTCGGCTACCAAACATGATGTCCTTTTCTAGTGATTAGTTTTTTCCTGATAACGCGTCCAACAAAAGCTAGCCAAAGTCTCACCATCCTTACCTCTCAGGAGCATTCTGGTTGTATTTGTTCTAAGATGGACTTGTTTCTGGCATGCCACAGTACACTGGATATTCTTCACCAACACTGCAGTTTGAATGCCTTGGTTATTTTTCCATCTTTCTTTTATATTGTCCAGTTTTGGTATGCCTATGAGGCAACGGAAAAGACCATGACTTGAGTGAAGGCACCTCAGTAATCAAAGTGACATGTCTGCTTTTTAAAACTTTAAGGAGATTTTCCCAGTGCATGTCTGGCTAGAGGGCTTCATATGGAACAATAGAGGGTTATAGGATACTAGAGAGATTCGCCTCTATGAAGCCGTCCCCTACATAATGAAACCATCACTTAAATGGATGACAACATTGTCATAAAGAGAATAGATGATGTTGTTTTAAATGTTAAAGGATGATTTGATTTAATCTAAGCATTTTCTGATCAACTTGACACTAAGAAGTCCTCCTGGGCTGGGACTATCTTTCTTATCCTTAAATCTCCCTTTTGCATTTTGGTTTTTTGGAGTTGGGTTTAATCTTTTGGGGTGGAATACATTATAAGGACCTGGTAAGTATTGAGTGAATGCATAGACCTGCACAGTGGTGGACAAAGAGAAAGACAGGACGAAAAAGAAAAACCCACTGACATCGAGACAGTTCCAACTCATAGTGACCCTATAGGACAGGGTAGAACTGTCTCCCAGAGTTTCCAAGGAGCTCCTGGAGGATTTGAACTGCTGACCTTTCGGTTAGCAGACATAAGACTTAACCACTATGCTACCAGGGTTTCCAGAATGACTGTAAACTCAAGGAATTTGTCTTGAGCAAGAAGAGATCACATCAGAACACAGTGACTGAAGGACATCAGCAGACAGCCTAGAATATGATGTCAGGATAAAGATCATTAAAACACCAATATGAAAGTGGACAAAAGTAGAGAGCTCAATGCTGTTTGCATTTATCAGGGATATTTTCTAGGAAACAAGAGTCCTTAAAGGGTAACTGGGGTTTAGGTAGGCCTAGAAAAAAGGCCTTTGGGAAAGAAGAAATGCACTTTGGTGAGCCCGGTGAGCCTCCTCCTTCCTGTGTATTCAGCCTGGATTGATGCTGACAGTTGCCTTACCCAACTGGGGGCCAGCCAACAGTTGCAGCTGTTATGTTTCAAGGACAGTCAGCTTTGTCTCATTCTCTCAAAGCCTCCATTTCCCTGTGTGCCCTCTGAGATTTCCATTTCTCACCCCCTGTGATAGTCATTACTGTTGCCTACCGACGGTTTCTAGCTCTCCACCTTCTGAGCAGGTGGTTGAAGAGCACTTTCTGGATGCCTTGCCACTGGGTTGGACCATGTGACTCGTTCTGGTCAATGAACCATGAGTACAAATGGACCGGATTGCTCCCAGGCAGGAGCATCTAACTGTTAGCACAAGCCCCTCCAGAGTTCTCCTTCAGGAACAGTTCTGAGATGGGGACTGTTTCATGAGCCAAGATTCTCTGCTGATTCGTAATTGGAAACAAAAACACATCTCTGTGGCTTTAAATCTCGTCCCAGAGATGTTATTACCATCATCTGATCAAGACTATCCTGACCAGTCTGCTTGGAAACTCTGCAGACAGTTCTACTCTGCCCTGCAGGGTCTTATGAGTCAGAATCAACTTGACAGCAGTGGGTTTGGGTTTTTTTTTTTGTTGTTGTTGTTGTTCATTTGTTTGTTTTATTCTGACCAATACAACCATCATGACAGGGGACCATCTTCTTGGCTTGGGGACAAGTGTGAAGGAGGGGCTGGGAGAATAATGTCTCTCGAAAGGTATTTAGACACTCTGAAATGCCCTAACTCCTCTGTAAGAGAGATCCACTCCATGGTCACCAGTGATGTTAGGGAACCCTTTTGGGAGACTGTGGTTCAGGGTTAGGACAAACCCACCTCTAGCATCCCTTGTTTGGCCCATTCCACGAACAACAGGGTACATCAGCATTGGATGGCTTTTGGGATGTGGGAGGTGGAGACAGGAGGGGACACGAAGACCTTTCCCAGAGAGAGGGAGGTAGAGAGAAGGACTGAAATAGAAAAAGAGGGCAGGGCGGGAGGTGGGGCTTGGGGAGCTAGCTCCCTGGTACTGAAGGAAACTAAAGGCTGAGAGCCAACGAGTGTCATCACTGAGCTGGACCTGCTGCCTAGAATGTCCCCTTCTGCCACAGCCTCGCAGCTGCATGCTGCTTCTCAAGCTCTGCCCCCTTTCTTTGTCCCTCCCACACTTCTCTGTAGTCAGATGTCACAGAACTAGGTAAGTGAGGTCAGTCATTTGACGACCACTCACAGAAGCCCTGTTACATGCTCGTGACTGGGATACAAGCCCCGGGGAAGTGCTCCTGCCTTTGAGGAGTTCCGTCCAGTAGGGACTGGAGACCAGTGGAGCTAACATTCTTGAGGTAATTTGAAGCACAAGGCTAGGCATGTGCCAAGGGACAGGAGATCACATAAGACAAGCCCCTCACTGGCCTGTGAAGTCCAGGAGGGCTTCCTAGACGAGGTACGGCATCAACCAACTGGGCAGAGTCAAGGAGAGGCTCTTCAGACACAGGAGGCAAGGAGTGTGAAGGAGTCTAGGGGAGAAAGCTGAGCAGGACCCAGTGAGAGAGCCGCTAAACGGGTGGGAATAAATAATACAGGAGGTGTCACCATTAGATTATCAGGCTGAAAGGTCACCAAGGGCCCTGCCACCAGGGCAGTGCTGATGAGCCCAGGGCAGAGAAGAGCTCCAGCAGGGATTTAAGCCAAGGAATAGTTTAATCAGATTTGTGTGTAGTCAGGAAGAGGAAAGAAGTTATTTTGTGAGCTGGCCAGACAGGAAAAGGCCTTTTTACATGCTTTCTATGTGTGTTTGTGTGTTTATTTGTGGTCAGCAAAATGCCCGGATGACCCAGTTAGTATGAAAAGATAACCTTGGGGGGGATGAACAGAGCTTCAGGAAAGGACAGTGGAATAAGAGAAGTATGTTAGCATGTCAGAGGATCTTGGTTTGTTCCGACTAAGGGATCGCTGTGCCGTGGGAGGAGGGGTGGGGAGGTAGTGGCAGAGAAGCCGAAGATAATAAGGAGTCAGAGGGGGAGTGAACAAGAGCTGAGAGACCCCAGCTAAGGAGAGGGCATACCAGTGAGAAACACGCTGAAGGACTTCCTCAGTGAGGATGTCCACTCTCTAAGTTTTAAATAATTGTGCCTCCACACTGTGATGTAAACCCCTAATTGCTGCCATTACGTGTCTGTCCTCACCGTGAGTGACTTCCGTGCTGATGCGGGACAGAGAGAAGAGACAGCCACTAGGCAGGAGGCCCAAAGCACAGCCGTAGAGATTCAGGGAAGCAAGAAACGGGGGAACAAGATGGTAAGTACAAATGTGAGCAGAATTCTGGAAATGTGGAGGGCAGAAGGTTTCTAGCAAAACTGCAACAGAGCCTAAGCCAGATTTCCTTAAAGTAATAAAGGAAATGATGAGTGGTCAGGTGAGCAGCCACTTAGGCTGTTGCAGCACACTGAATAAGAACACTGTCAGTTACTTTTAAATGCCTGATTATAGGGATGGGAGGTGTGTTGCTGTTACTAGGTGCTGTTGAGCTGGGAGCCATTCTGTGTACAACAGAACCAAATCCTACCCCCTCCTGACCCACCCTCACAATCACTGTTTCGCTTGAGCCTATGGCTGCAGGCACTGTGTCAGTCCACCTTGTTGATAACCCACCTCTTTTTTCGCTCACCGTCTGCTTTACCAAGCATGACGTCCTTCTCCGGGGACTAGTTCTTCCAAGAACTTGTGAAAGTATGTGAGACATAATCTCACCATCTTTGCTTCTCAGAAGCACTCTGGTTGTCCTTCTTCCAAGATGAATTTGTTCATTCTTCTGGCAGTTCACGGTATATTCAATATTCTTCTCCAACACCACAGTTCAAAGGCATCAATTCTTCTTCGTTTTCCTTATTCATCATCCAGCTTTCACATGCATGTGAGGTGACTGAAAACATCACGGCTTGGGATCGGAGTACCTTAGTCTTCAAGGTAACATCTTTGCTTTCTAATGCTTTAAAGAGGTCTTTTGGAGCAAATTTGCCCATTACAGGGCACAGTTTATTTCTTGACTGCTATGGGAAGTATGGAAACCCTGACAGTGTAGTGGTTAAGTGCTATAGTTGCTAACCAAAAGGTCAGCAGTTTGAATCCACCAGGCACTCCTTGGAAACTCTATAGGGCAGTTCTACTCTGTCCTGTAGCCTCACTAGGAGTTGGAATTGACTCGATGACAGCAGACTTTTCTTTTTTAAATGAGAGATGATATGTTTGCATCTAAGTTACAGTAAAGGGGTGTCCAAATGTGAGGGGGTGCTGATTAGTAAACATGTAGAAGAACCTACACTTCAAGAGCTGCTTTCAAAATCTTCCCCAGAGGATTGGTTACTTGAGAGCTATTAAAACATCTTTTGTTGATGAAACGTGGATGGCTAAAAAGTAGTATAAGAATCTAGTATCTGAGGTCTGAGATTTGTTCCTGTCTCCTCTTTCTTCTACACATGTATCAGAAGATTCTGTCACCCAATCAGATGAAAAAGGGAGTTCATTCTGCCATCAGAATATTGTTACATTTACCTCAAATGAACTTAAATAACTCACTCTTGTTGTTGGCTGCTGTCGAGTCACTGTGACTCATGAGGACTCCACGTACCAAATAACAGAAAGAACATTGCGTGGTCTTGAATCATCTTCAAGTTTGTTGCCATATTTCAGTTCAGTCACACAATATTCTGTTCTGAGCCATAGTGTTTTCAGTAGCAAATTTTTGGAAGTAAAATCACCAGGCCTTTCTTCCCAGTCTGTCTTAATCTGGAAGCTCTGCTGAAACCCATCCACCTAGGTGACCCAGCTGGTATTTGAAGTACCAGTGGTGTGGCTTCCAGCATGCACGAGGCAGCTCTGCCCTGTGCAGTGGTTTTCAGACCCAGGTTCCTTCCATCTTGTTGCTCCATCATCCCCAGGGGCACTGCCTGTGTCTGCAGGGGCAGAGCTGAGCTATAAACCACCAAAACCAAACTCGTTGCTGTGTAGTTGATTCTGTCTCAGAGCTGAGCAAAAAGCCTTCCGCTGTCCTGTCTGCAGGAGAAGAAAGAAACACAGGAACTTATAGCTTGACTTTGAAGCCGGAGACTGCTGGGGATTGTATATATCCTTTCTGCTCGTGACCCACTGGCTCCAACTTCACCCAGGAGGAAGGGAGCCTGCAAAGTGAAGTCCCTGGCTCAACAGCCTCTGCCTACCATGGAAGAAGATGATGATGAATTGGGGCCACTCTTTGTCACAGACTATAAAAGGAATGAAGACTGAAGGTCTCAAAATGACAGAAAACAGGGACTCACAAGAACAAGCTTATTAATAAATCTTTGTGTTTGGCTGACTTTGTATCACACTTGATGGTGGGCTTGTCGGGGACACTTGGCCACACTGATTGTAGCATGGTCAGAGCCACCAGAGGACTTGTTAGGAAGGCAGGACCCAGGCCCCACCCAGCCACACTGAGTCAGAATCTGCCCTCCAAAGACACCCACAGATTATTGGCGTGGCTGTCAGGCTGGGTAGTCCAGTCTGTTGGCACCTTTCCTTGCCTTGACTTTGGCCTTCTCTGCAGATAACTTTTTATTGACTTTGACAGCTGACCTCCCAGCTAGCACCTGCACTGCAGCTAAGGACCATTAGTGAGTAGTGTTACCCACAGAAAACTACCATCACTCAAAAAGGAGGAGGAAGAGACAAAAAGAAATAGTGTAATTACCAACAGGTTTTCATTGACGCATATCTCTGTGTGTGAGTATGCATGTGGGTACGGGGTGGAGATGTAAAATCCAACTCTTACAGGAAGTCACCATTGAAAACTGGAAAAGGGACTGGAAGCCAGGAACATATGAGGCAGGGAGCTGAAGCAGCCTTGGGATGAACGCTAGATCGGAACAGTAAGACCTTGGCTTATAATAAACTGCATTGCCTCATATGCAAAATGGGGTTAACTTCTTCTCGGGGTGTTGTGTCTGTTTCCAGGACAAGACTCATAAAGTCCCAAAGCTCTTTGGTGGGCCCATCCCTCCCTTTCTTTTTTATGGACAGGACGGGAGCTTGCCTGCCTCTCAGCAGATACTAACCCGAGATTCCTGATTCTGTGGGCCTCCGTTTCCCTATCTATAAAAGGGCCCTAAGGTGTTCAGCCCTGGGTTTTCTTGTAAGCGACCGTGTGCAAGAGGCATGCGTAGTGTGTCGGAGGTGGCGGTGGAACGATTCCCATCTTGCCTCCAAGTCCTGTTGACTCCTGCCTTCCCAGGCTAGACCCTGGAGAGGGACGCGACGGGGAGGAGGAGGCGCCTGGTACCGGAGCCGGGCTCGACGGCCACCAGAGCTAGGGTGGCCCGCCTGGGACGGCCCTCTCCATAGACTCCACCAGCGAGCGGGGCGGCAGCGCCACCGTGTGGCCTCTCGACATCAAAGCGCCGCCAGCCGGCTAGTGGGTCCTGCGCGGACTGAGCCGCGGGCCACAGGACTTGTATGGACCGGAGCGGTGGGTGAGGCATCTGATCCAGTGGCCCACTTCCGTCCCGGGTTTCCTTGCAATCTCCTCTCACATCACCAGGTGCAATGTGGACGGAGCACAGAGGGAACCTCTCTCTGGGGGTTCGAATGGCTGGCACAGTGCAGAGGGCATCGCAGCCAGGCAGACCCTGCCCCTGAGGGATGGGGGGCATCCAGTGGCTTGGCGCACAACCAAGGCGTCCCATACGGTCATCTAGATAGCTATAGAGAGTCACAGCTTTACAAGAACTTGGGTCTTGTAAAAAGGTCTCTTTTGCTTCTCACCTTCATCCTTGCGAGGAAGGAGGTGCCAGCCAAGTGTCATTGAGTCGGATCCGACTCATGGTAGGGGGAGCTTTTTTACTGAGCGTGTAGGAGAAGGTTGGGATATGGGAAGAAACGCTCATCTAAAAAGTGAAGAGTCCACGTCTACCTGGGGCTGCGAGCATGCTTGCTTCCCGTGCCCAGCCACCTGGAGGCGCTACTGTTTGCCATCCCCTCCTCCCTGCGGAGCGGATCCGCCCATTCAGGTCCAGCTGGGATCTGGAACGCCAGAGAGACGGAAATAGCCAGCAGCTCTGGAGGAGGGGGTGCCCAGATGGCCAAGGGTGATGGGCAGAAAGGAGCATCCTGAGAACAGTGGCTGTCACATCTTGACACCTTGGACCATGCTTCACCAGGCTATGCCATCCTAGGTATCACCCCATGGGGCTGACCCAAGGCTTACACCATCCAGACCCTGGAATTTTCCAGTGCTTTGCCCATGAGTTTCCAGGATGGTGGGATGATGGTTTAGCAACACTCGAAGCATCCCCACCCTCTCTCCCAACTGTAAGCTCTCATTATGAGATCCATCTGATTCAGGCACTGAACTAAACTCCTGTCAGAAACGAACATTATGGGCCATTTATTATTTATACCTACAGAAAATAAGGCCCAATCCACTGCCGTAAGACACTAATTTGTCCAAGGTCACTCTGTTAATGAGTCACAGGAAAAGCCAGGTCTGTCTGTCTCTCAAATACATCACCATTGGAGGAGACAAGGTCTCCAGGTCTCTTTTGCTTCTCACTTTCATCTTTGCGGGGAAGGAGGTAGGGGGACCTTTTTTACTGAGCATGTAGGGAAAGGTTAGGATATGGGAAGAAACTCACAGCTAGCAGTGTTTCCACTCGCTCTCAGGGGAGCCATCACGCCTCCTGCTGGAGGTACCCAGCTGCTTCCTGGACTGTGAAACAGGATCGCTGGAGGGGACCAGCTACCTGTCTGGAGCACATCCTGCTGTCCTACAACTTTCTGTCTTCATGATTTCCACTCCCCCACGTAAAGAAACAGGGACAGAGAAGGGGATTCCATTGAGAGTCTGAGCGTTTGTGCAAGTTATGTCCCAACTTTCTCAGTCTGCAAGCTCTGGCTCTTAAGATTACTAACAGCTAATGTTAAAGCACTTGTCATGTCTAAGTGGGATCTATGAACCACATGGTGTTTTTTTTTTTTTAATTATAAGTAAATAATATTAGTCCCATTATCCAGATGAGAAAACTGAGGCACAGTCACATTGTATTGCCTAGCGTGAGACACAGAGTGGCAGAAGCAGAACGCTGTAACATTTAATAGAATTTGTAACATTTTATTATTTTTCTTTAAAGAAAAGTGAAGGGCTGTAGCATCTGAGTAGGGAGAACTTAGATGTCATTACTTTAAAATGTCCTTTATGTTTCTTGGAAACCCCAGTGGTGTAATGTTTAAGTGCTATATCTCTTAACCAAATGGTTGGCAGTGCAAATCCACAGATCCTCCTTGGAAACTCTATGGGGCAGTTCTCCTCTTCCCTATAAAGTTACTTACCGTGAGTCAGAATCAACTTGATGGCAGTGGATTTGGTTGTTTTTATATTTATTTTAGATGTTACTTATTAATATTAAGCTATTTTTTGTTTTTTAATTGAAAATGGAAAAATATCAAGTCAAAATTACGGTGACAGTAATTTTATCTTTTGTGATCTGTGTTTCGTGTGTTTGATCATATAACTGATTAAAGACCTTTGATCAGCTGATCATTTCAAATAACGCCTCTTTCTCATCATTTGCCATCCATATCAAGGACTCTGAGAGCTGTCAGTGCTCTTGGCATCCCCACCTTTGCACAAGTTAGTCCTTCTGCCCGGAATAATAGTCCCAGAAATTTTGTGTCACAAATGATTCTCAAACCTCACATTTCATCCAGTCCTCACAAGCTCACCATAATAGTAATACTAGTTTAGCAATTACTGGGAGCATAATATGTAGCAGTGATTAAACGTGGTGGTACAGTGATTAAACGTGGGGCTGCTTACCAAAAACTAGCGGTTCTCACCTGCCAGCTGCTCCACGAAGACAGATGTGTCAGTCGGCTTCCATGAAGGTTACAGTCTCGGGGCTGTTCAAGTCTGTCCTGTGGGGTTGCTATGAGTTGGCAACAGGTCTTTTTTATTTTTTGTTTTAATAAATGCCAAGCATTGTGTTAAATGCTTTATGTGTGGTATCTTTTCTAATTGCCCACAACAAAACTCTGTGAGGTAGTTCCTGTTACTGTGGTCACCTTTGTCAATGAAACACCAGGGCTTAAATGTTCGCTGTTATTATGACTGTTTTCCCAAAGTCTCAGAGCCACTAGGCAAAGCAGGAGTCTACTGATTGGTAAGGGTTACAGAGTCTTTCTGGGGTGACAAAAATGCTCAGAAGTTGACTGCAGTGATGATGTACAACTCTAAGAACATACTAAATGCCGTTGAACTGGACAGTTTAAATTGGCAAATTGTATGATGTGTGAATAAAACTGTTAATATTAATAAAGCTGTTAAAGAAATATCTGTCATATTACAGAAGTCTGGGAATAATAAAAGCAGAATCAAATTAAATATACCCCTTTAATCATAAGACCTAGCTTGATTTCAGAAAAGGTGAAAAGAGCACCATCTTGGAACAGAAGTTTTTGGTATTATGTTCATTTTACAGACGAGGAAAGTGAGTCTTGGAGAGTTTAATAGCCTGCTCAAGGTCATCTATTTAGTGAATGGCAGGGTGAGAATTTCCTGACACAGTTACTGTAACACCAACTACAGGGAGAGTGGATGTTTCACTACGAGACTAAGGAAACAGAATGGCATTTATCTTTTTATAAGCTTTGTGAAGTGCTGTTTTGATCCGGCACAATGAACTGGAGGAGCGGGGGACAATCTAAGAAACACTGTCCTCCCTTTGAGCCTGGGCAAACACCTCTATCTGCTCAGGATGGTGTTGACATTGAACTTAATCCTCGCCCTGTGATGATGGAAAAATAAATACAACAATTCACTACCATTAATTCTCACTTACAGTGATCTTACAGGACACAGTAGAACTGCCCTGTAGGGCTTCAAAAGCTGTAACCTCTGTGGAAGTAGGCTCCCACATCTTCCTACTTCAGAGTGGCTGGTGGGTTCGAACATCTGACCTTCTGGTCCATAGCTAAGAGCTTAACCACTGAACTACCAGGGCTCCTTTGCTGCATAATAGTGATGGTTAAAAAAATCTCTCCGTCTTTCATGTTCTAAAAAATGGCTTACTATATGTCTTAATGTCTTAATCATCTAGTGCTGCTATAACAGAAATACTACAGGTGGATGGCTTCAACAGACAAGTTGAAGGAGTTTAGGAGGCTAGAAGTTCAAATTCAAAGTGCCAGCTCCAGGGGAAGGCTTTCTCTCTTTGTCAGGTTTGGGGAATGATCCTTGTCATGAATCTTCCCCCTGGTCTAGGAGCGTCTCAGCCTAGGGACCTCAGGTTCAAAGGACACTCCTGGCAATACCTTCTTGGTGGCATGAAGTCCGTCTGTCTCTCTTTTGTATCCCCAAAGGGACCGATCACAGATATACCCTAACCCTCCAGATTGAGTTCTGCCTCGTTAACAGGACTGCCTCTAGCACTGTCTCACTGACATCATAGAGACAGGATTTACAACACACAGGAAATTCACAAGAGATGACAAAGTTGTAGACAATCATGCAGTAACGGGAATCATGGGCTAGCCAAATTCATACAGATACATTTGAGGGACACCTGGTTCAACCCATGACACTGCAAATAACCATCCTCCCCATAACACTTAGATAAGACCCCAGGACACCACTTGTCTACCTGAGAAAAGGTACACTGTCCCACAAGGTTTCCAAGGCTGTAATCATTACAGAAGACTGTCACACCTTTCTCCCGCACAGTGGCTGATGAATTCAAACCTCTGATCTTTCTTTTTCTGTTTCTAAAAAAATGTCATTGTGCTTCAGGTGAAAGTTTGCAGAACAAATTCGTTTCTCATTAAACAACACACAAGTTGTT
Organism: Heterohyrax brucei; assembly: GCA_028571685.1. Taxonomy (NCBI): domain Eukaryota; kingdom Metazoa; phylum Chordata; class Mammalia; order Hyracoidea; family Procaviidae; genus Heterohyrax; species Heterohyrax brucei. Next base: position 111,740,407 of record CM053151.1, on the reverse strand, counting down.
TTGTGACACGGGTTGCAATTTCCGCTTTGTGTCAACACTCTCACCATTTCCCTTTCCTGCCCCCCAGACCCCCCGTGTTCCCTCGTCCAGGTTTCCTGTCCTTTCCTGCCTTCTCATCTTTGCTGTTGGGCAAGTGTTGCCCGTTTGGTCACCTAGACTTCAAATAAACTAAGAAGCATGTTCCTCACGTGTGTTCTTGTTTGTTTTACAGGCTGTCTAATTTGGGGCAGACAGGTAGATTCTGGGAGTGGCTTCCATTCTAAGTTAGCAGGGAGCCCAGGGGGCATATTCTCAGGGGTTCCTCCAGGCTCTGTCAGACCAGAATGTCCGGGACCCTCTGTTGTGATTCCTGTTAGGGTACAAAACCAAAAAATGGAACCATTCGTCGATTTTGACTCATAGCGACCCTGCAGGAAGAGAGCAAAATTGCCCCATAGGGTTTTCTAGAATTTAAGGAAACAGACTGCCACATCTTTCTCCTGCAGAGCAACTAATCAAACCCACTACCATGGTGTTAATTCTGACTCATAGCAACTCTATAGACAGAGAAGAACGGCCCCATAGAGTTCCCAAGGAACTCCTGGCAGACTTGAACTGATCCTTTTCTAGTTAGCAGCCAAGCACTTAAGTGCTACACCATCAGGATTTCCAGAGTGACTAGTGGGTTCAAGTTGCTGAGCCTTTTGGTTAGTAGCTGAGCATTTTAACCATGTCACCAGAGGAGAACCTCCAGACTTCTGCTCCTTCATAAATGTGTAACTGAACTGCCTACCCCCACTGATAATCAGAAACACAATGCTTCGCTTCTTTAAACAAACTGTGGTTAAGATTCTCTCCTCCCTCAAGTCCTCGAACCTTGGCCCCAGACCAAGCCTGAGTCAACCTAAACCACTGGACTTCATGCCAATTCCAAGTCCTGGTGACCCTCATGTGTGTTAAGAGGAGAACTCTGCCCCATAGCATTTTTCCTAGATGCCTCTAGGTGACCTGGAACCTGTATCCTCTCAGCTAGCAGATGAATGCGTTGACGGTTGTACCACCCAGGGACTCTGAACCTACCGACTACCTGTCTGCAAAGATTCCTGTTGTAGACCAGGCTGCGCTCAGCATCAAACACGCTGATTTGCTGTCGTATGATCTCACCTGCTCATCCTGCTACCTCACGTGTGTGTGCATGTGCGAGTGTGTACATGTGCGTGTGCACGTGTGTGCGTGTACATGCACGTGCACAGGCGCCTCATTTACTCTCAGTCTCTGTAAAAGAACATGCCTCCCCACCCCGGCCCCGCTCTCAGAAAGGCTTGCATGTCTTCTGGTCAGAGCCTTCCCTGTATTACGGCAGCAGCCCCCCGCCCACCTCACTTTTCCTTTCAGCATACAGCTCCTCCCTGTCACAGCCTGGATGTGATTTTAGTTGACAAGGGTATAATGTATTGTAGCGACAGGCCCGAACCCAGCCATAAGGGAAGAAGGAAGCCCGAGCCTGCCCATCAGCCTGCAGAAGAGCTTGCTCGCCTCCGGTGGCTGAGGCCTGATCTCCTGCCGGCCCCCAGCCGGGGACCAGGCTGGTTTACACAGCTCACAGGTGTGTTTGCATTGACTCCCCCTCCGGCCTGGGCACACAGTCTTCCAGCGCTTTCGGCGTCTGAGCCAAGAGGGGGTGGTTTTGTTTGAGCTCAGAGCACTGTTGGTTTAGTGTCCGTAGTGAAGAGGCCACGGGTTCCTAATAGACCGTTTTTTAATTTAAAGGAGTTCTCCATATACCATAGTGGTAATTAAACCCTGCATGGCCTTGTCTATCAACTTTATGTTTTACGAACTCTGTTTCACAGCCTGGAAACCCAGGCACACAGAACATTTGTCTTGTTTAGGGTAACCAAACAAAGAAGCTCTCAGGGTCCCGGAGGATGAACCCCGTAGGCCTACGCTCCTCAGGGGTGGAGTGTTCCACCTACTTACAAAGTCTGAGGTAGAATTGGGACCACCCCCCAGGACAGTGTCCATTTGGCAGTGCTTTACAGGACTGCCAACTAAGTTCATGAACTCATCCTAGGAAAACCGCTGTACACCTCATTGCTGAGTATCACTATGGTCACCTTCAAAGCACTCTCCGTGGGAAGCTATGCACCGACACCAGCACCTTTCTTTCTGGAATGGCCATTGTGCACGATGGCAAGGTGGCAAGTTCACGAAGTTAACTGTCTAGTTGCCTGGGGGAAGTTTTTAGCCAGTAAACATATAGCTGTATTGAAACACCCTCCCTGCTCACCTGATCTGGCCCCCAGTGGCTTTTTTCTTTACCCAAGGATAAAGGAAATATTGAAAGGAAAACATTTTGATGACATTCAGGCCATCAAAGGTAATACAATGACAGCTCTGATGGCCATTCCACAAAAAGACTTCCAAAATTACTTTGAAGGGTGGACTAGGCACTGGCATTGGTGCACAGCTTCCCAAAGGGAGTATGTCCAAGGGGACTGTAGTGATATTCTGCAGTGAGGTATGTAGCACTTAGACCAATCAAGTTCGTGGACTTAACTGTCAGTTCCCATATGGTTTCTGGGAATCCCTGGTGATGTCGTAGTTAGGTGCTATGTCTGCTAACCAAAAGGTCAACAGTTCGAATCCACCAGATGCTCCTTGGAAACTCCATGGAACAGTTCTACTCTATCCTATATGGCTGCTGAGTCAGAAACAACTGGACGACAGTGGGTTTGGGGTTTTGATCATCATTTCCAAGAGCCCTGGTGGCACAATAGTTATGCACCTGGCTGCTCACTGAAAGGCTGGCAGTTCCAGCCCACCCAGGGCCTCCATGGGAGAAAGATCTGGTGATCTGGCCCCATAAAGACTATAGTCTAAAAAACCCAATGGGGCAACTCTACTGTGCCACACAGGGTCACCATGATTCAGAAGCACCTTAATGGTACCTAACAACAACAACATCTGGGGTTTCCAAAGCCCCAGGTTCTAGATTCTCCCTTTTGATTTTGATTCTCACCACAGTCCTTCATGGTTGGTACTTTAAATTGTGTTACTGCCATCTTTCAGAGGAGCAACTTGAGACTCAGAGAGGTCAGGTGATTTGCTCAAGGTCACCACAGCCAAGATTTGAACGTTGGGATGAATGACTGTGGGCTGAGATTCTTTTCCTGCTCCCTGATGCCTTGGTTTGTGTCCAGAGCAAATCACAGCTATTCCTCCTTCATCCCCACCTGCACACCCACACCCACATAATCAGTTGATAGTAAGGCGATTCCAAATGGCTTTTCTACGTGTATCAGAAGACAGTTATGCTCCATAGGGTTTTCGATGGTCAAGTTTTTGAAAGTAGATCTCCATGTCTTTTTTCCAAGGCACCTCTGAGTGGACTCCAGCCACTGACCCCTATAATTAGCAGCCAAGCATGCTAGCCATTGGCACAATACAAGGACTCCCCACACTCACACCTCCATTCATCGCTGGTGAAATCAATCTCGAAAGGACACACACAGGGACGCCTCCAGGGACAACGAGATGAGCATGGGCCATGCCAGTCCAGGGGTGTGTGGGAGAGCTGGCAAAACGGATACAAGAACTGAAGGGACAAGATCAAAGAGAGTGGATGCCTTTGGCAGGCTAATAATTTGTCAGCTCTTTCAAACCAATGTCTGTTCTCGCTCTTTTTATGAACTGACAAGTAATTAATGCCTATAGTAAAAAATTTAAAACTATTTCTATTTCATACCTCCAACCTCGCAGGCACCCTCCCAGACAACCTCCTTATCTCCTTCGGGGATATTCTAGGCACACACACACATGCACACACACACACACACACACAGTCATTTCTCTATTTTTGTGTGCACAAATGGGAACCTATCTTGCACATTGCCCCGTGCCTTACTGTTTTATTTTGAAGATGATTCCATATCAGCTTATAAGAATCTTTCTCATTTTCTCTTATGGTTGCACAGTATTTCCTTCCAATGGAAGAACTACAGTCTGTAGCCACCCCAGTTTCAGGCAGCATATTAAAATATTTCTTCCAACCAAGAACAACAAAGACATGAGGATAACAAGAGCCCAGCGGACAGAAGGACCCATGAGAATGAGTGACTGTATCAATATGTGACCAGAAGAACCAGACGGTGCCCAGCTACCACCAAAGACAGCTGTGATGGGGCACACAACGTCAAGTCCCAGTGGCAACATGAAAAAAAGAGGGGTGTACCTTAAGAACTCCACTAAAAGACCACAAATGATGGTCCAGCAGCCTGGGGGTTCCCCTGGGAGCATGGCCCCTAGACTTGCTGCTGCCCCTGACCGGAAACATTACTGAGGTCAACTCTTTGGATAGGAGTGGACTGGACTCAGGGACACAATGTGAGCATATGGTGTGTATACTTTACAGCTCTCTGCATCTACAGGATGCTGTCCTACTGGCCTCTTACTAGAAGGAAGAGGACAGGGTGGAAAGGAGGGGACAGGAGATTGTTAAGAGGATATGACACATACAGAATAGAAAGGAGGACTGTGCTGTCATCAGGCAAGGAGAGCAAAAGGAGCTGCAGATAGGCGGGCATGTAAATTTAATTTGGATTGTATACTTTCACTTAATCATAATAAAAAAAAGTTGAAAAAAAAATTCTTCCAACTACCCAGAGTTTTCCATGAGAAATACCTACAAATAACATTTTCTTCATTTTACTGTATTTTTATGGTGTTTAATACCCTTTTTAGATTCACTCTGGGCACCTCATGTGTACTTAAATGGAGGATTTTTACAGCACCAGCTTTGTGACTCCCTGCCCCAAAGGAAGAAGGACTCACTTCTCACAAGCAGCGTATGGGAAACCAAGCCAGTTGTCACTGAGTCTACACCAAGCTGTGGGTGACTCCACGTGTTTCAGAGAAGAACTGTACTCCATAGGGTTTTCAGTGGCTGATCCCTTGGAAGCAGACCATTAAGATTTTCTTCCAAGGAATCACTGGGTGGACTCAAGGCTCTAACTTTCACATAGTCACTGAGTGTGTTAACTGCTTGCACCACCCAATGACTTAAATTACTGGATAACATTACTCAGAATGGGAATTCCAGAACACTTAACTGTGCTTATGAGCAACCTGTACGTAGATCAAGAGGCAGTAATTTGAACAGAACAAGGGGATATTGCATGGTTTAAAGTCAGGCAAAGTGTGCAACAGGGTTGCATCCTTTCACCATGCTTATTCAATCTGTACCCTGAGCAAATAATCCAAGAAGCTGGACTATATGAAGAAGAACGAGGCATCAGCATTGGAGGAAGACTCATTACAACTTGAGTTATGCAGATGACACACCCGAGCATGCTAGAAGTGAAGAGGACTTGAAGCACTAACTGATAAAGATTTTTAAAAAACCACAACCTTCGTATGAATTACACCTTAATATCAAGAAAACAAAAATCCTCAAAACTGAACCAACAAGCAACATGAGCATAAACAGAGAAACTATTAAAGTTGTCTAGGATTTCATTTTACTTCTGTCCACAATCAACGTTCACAGAACGTTCACAGAAGCACCAATCAAAAAATGAAAAGATACCTTGCATTCAACAAATCTGCTGCAAAAGAGCTCTTTAAAGTATTAAAAAAGCAAAGATGTCACCTTGAAGACCAAGGTGCAGATAATCCAAGTCATGGTGTTTTCAGTTGCCTTATGTGCCTGTGAAAGCTGGACAATGAATAAGGAATACTGAAGAACTGAAGCCCTAAACTGTGGTGTTGGCAAACAATATTGAATATATCACGGACTGCCAAAAGAATGAACAAATCTGTCTTGGAAGACCTACAACCAGAATGCTCCTTAGAGACAAGGATGGCAAGATTATGTCTTATATGCTTTAAACATATTATTAGGAGGGATCAGTGCACAAAGAAGGACATCAGGCTTGGTAGAGAGCTGGGGGAAAAGAGGAAGACCTTCAGTGACATGGAGTGACACAGTGGCAGCAACAATGGCCTCCAGCATAGCTATGACTGTGAAGACGGCAGAGGACTGGGCAGTGCTGCATCCTGTTGTATAGAGGACTGCTACGAGCTGGAAACAACTTGACTGCACCGAACAACAGCAAGGACTTCAGAAGGTGGAAAGGGGAAGGCTAACTCACCATCAACTAGGGGCAGCCCAGCTGGCTATTCAGCTGCTAGGAGCTGAGGGGTCTCTTTTCAGCTGTGGCTCTCTTGGCCTCGGGGAGGTCCCTGGGTGGTGCAAATGGTTTGCACTCGACTCCTAGTGTAAAGGTTGCCAGTTGGAACTCATCCATCAGCACTGCAGAAGAAAGGCCTGGCGATCAGCTTCCATAAAGATTACAGCCAAGAAAACCCTATGGATCTGTTTTACTGTGACATACAGATCTCCATGAGTTGGAATAGACTAGATGACAGTGGTTTTTGATTTTCATCTCTTGGGTGAGGAGGATAGTCATTGTTCATGGGGACTTCTGCGCACTGGCTGGGAGGAGGTTTGGGCTGGTAGGATTTCAGTCTGAATGCAAGACTTGCTTTCAAAGTTTCAAATCAGGTTGTGAGGACTCCCAGGGGAAAGAGAACTAAATAGCTGGGCAAACAAACTTTGTTTCAAAACAAAGTCCTGCCCACCACCTTCCCCACCACTCCCTCTGCTCCTCTGGGCAGATGAGTTGGGGAAGATGCCTGTGGTTTGCAAGCCTAGCGGGTTGCTGGGTGGGAGTCCACTTTGGCCAGTCTTAGAGGTCAGGAAAATCTACCCCGAGTCTCTGGCTTCGGCATTCAGTGGCTGCTCTGGGCCAAGCTCGTGAAAGTTACCGGGAAGTCTCCTCCCTCAACTACCTTTTAAAATACCTCCCGGGCACCTCCCGATCTCCCTCGCCAGCAAGCCCATCGGGCCGTGCCAGCGCGATGACAGTGTAATTATCCAGCCATCAGAAACTCCTTCTGTGTCTTTAATCTACCTTGACAATCCGGCGGTTTGTCATTTCCAGGCGTCTTAATTGGCGGCGTGATTGACACAAGCATGGAGGGGCTTTTTTTATTTTAAGAATCGAGGAGAGCCGACGCCTTCAAAATGAGCTCGGTTGCATGATCCCAGAGACCTAGGGCGCACCTATCATGGGCTAGAATTGGGTTTCTGCAGTTATTCTGATGCTAGGCAGCTAGCAAGGATGACAGGGATAGAAAGCCAAATCACTTTTCGCGTTTACCAGAAGTTTTGTCAGCCCCTGGGTCGACCGGACGTCCCTTTTCCACAGCATTGTGACAGAGACCTGCTGAGTTTCTTGGGGAGAACATACCTTGATACCCATTTTCAACTGGACTCTGCATTAGGATTGTTGCAAGTGACAAAAGTCTAATTACTTTCTTCCGGTTGTTGTGACTTCAGAAGTCCTTGTGTTGAGCTGTTTTCAGTCATAGCTGAAGGTGGGTGCTTAGACACTGTGGACGGGTCTCTGCCATTCTCTTTCCATCTCTCAGCTCTGGTTTCCCCTGAGTTTGCTTCCTTATCAGAGGCTCTTATATTTCTGAGGTGGGAAAGGGTCCCAGCAGCGCTATGTTGACACCACTCCAGGCAAACAGCCCTCTCACGCCATCCGAGTTCCTAGAAACAGGGACTTCATGCAAGACTCTGCTGGTCCTGTTAGGGTCACGTGCCCTACCCTTGACTCAATCACTGTAGGCAAGAGAATGAAATTCTATGATTAGTCAGGCCCTGGTCATATGACCCGGGATGCTGAAGGGGCTGTGACTGGTGGATGGCTCAAAACTAAGTAAAACGAGCTGCCAGACTAAGAGAAAAAATACCCATGGATATACTAGATGAAAATCTTTAATAGATTGTCTCCACATTTGCCGGGTATTTCCTTCTCAGTAGCTTTTCTTTAACAGAGATCATTTTGACAATCAGCTGGGATTCTGAGCATATGGAAAGTTAGTTCTGCTTTCCCCCTCTCAGGGATTGGTGCTGGCCTCTGCCATGGGAACCTCACTCACCAGAAGGAATTCTTGCTTACTCTGGAGACATAGTAACAGCTGGAAGTTCCCTGCACAGGAGCTGATAGACACAGTGCAGGAAGCCTCTGCCTTGCCTGACCAGCCTCTAGTTGACCTGCAGGCTCTGCTCATGCCTTCCCCATTCCTTCCCTTCCTCTGCAATTTGGCTGGTCCCAGCACCTCTGCTAAACCAAAGCCAAATCAGTTGCCAACTGGGCGAACAAGAACTCATCACAATCTTATGTATTTCGGAGAAGAACTGCACCACAGACTGTTTTCAGTGACCATCTTTGAAATATTTTGGAAGTAGCTTGCCAGGTCTTTCTTCTGAGGTGCCTCTGGGTGGACTTGAAACTCCAGCTCCTCTGTTAGCAACCAACTGTGTTAACCACGTGCACCAACTAGGGTAGTTATTCTGGAACTAGTAAATAAAAGAATCAAACATATATTCTGCCTTTTCTATATGAGAATAACCAGGTAAACCGAATATAATTGACACTCCTTGTTTGTGGATTCTGTATTTGCAAATTCACCCACTCATTAAAATTCATTTGTAACTACAAGAACCAGTTTCTTTACAACACGGACTTCTTCTGAGACCTGCAAAGAGTCAACCAGAAATCTGTGGTGTGATAGGTGACTGTCTTAGTTACGTAGCACTGCTATAACAGATATAACACACATGGATGATTTTAAGGAATAGATATTTATTTTTTCAGTTGTTGTTGTTGTTAGATGCCCTCAGATCAGTTCCAACTTGTATGAACAACAGAACAAAGTGCTGTCCAGTTCTGTGTCGCTCTCATGATCACTGTTACGCTTGAGACTAATGTTGCACCCACTGTGTGAATCCCCCTTGTTGAGGGTCTTCTTTCTTTCTGACCCTCCACTTTATGAAACATGATGTCTTTCTCCGTGGTGGACTGATAGCATGTCCAAAGTATATAAGACGTAGTCTTGCCACCCTTACCTTCTAAGGAGGATTCCGGTTGTACTTTTTCCGAGACATAATCATTCGTTCTTTTGGCAGTCTGTGGTACACTCAATATTCTTCTCCAGCACCGCAATTACAAGGTGCCGTTTTTTCTTGGGTCTTTCTTACTTACTGTCCAACTTTCTCATGCACATGAGTCAATTGAAGATGTCACGTTTGGGTCATTCACACTTTAGTTTCTGAAGTGACATCTTTGCTTTTCAACACTTCAAAGAGGTCTTTTATAGCAGATTTTCCCAGTGCAATGTCTTTTGATTTCTTGACTGCAGCTTCCATCAGTATTGACTGTAGATTCAAGTAAAATGGAATATTTGACAACTTCAGTCTTCTCTCATTGATCATGCTATTACTTATTGGTCCAGTTTTGAGGATTTTTGTTTTCTTGATGTTGAGGTGTAATCCATTGTTTTAGTCAGCTGATACTGCTCTAACAGAAATACCACGAGTGGATGGCTATAGCAAAAAAAGGTTTATTCTTACACAGTCCAGTAGGCTACAAGTCTGAATTCAGGGGTCCACCCCAGGGAAGGCTTTCCCTCTTAGTTGGCTCTGCAGGAAGGTCCTTGTGTTGCATTAGTCTTTGGCTGGGGGGGCATCTTGGTGCAGAAACCTCGGGTCTGAAAGACAAGCTCTACTCCTGGTGTGCTTTCCTGATGGTATGAAGTCCCCACTCTCTGCTTGCTTCCCTTTCCTTTTATCTCTTGTAGGATGAAAGTATAAAAAGTAGTACAAGCCATACTCTAGGGAAACTCGCCTTATACTGGAGCAGAGAGGTGACCTTGGGAGGGGTTTTATAGTCCCATTCTAGTCCTCTTTAACATAAATCTGGTCTATTAACCACAGGCAGAGATTAAGACTTACAGCATCAGAAAATCATAAAATGAAGGGCAGTTGCACAATTCTAAGAATCACCAGCCCAGCCAAATTACTATGCACCTTTTTGGGGGGAACACAATTCAACCCACGACATCTATATTGAAGGCTGTGGTCTTTGGTCTTTATCAGCTAATGCTTCAAGTCTTCTTCATTTTCAGCAAGCAAGTTTGTGTCATCTGCATAACTTCGGTTGTTAGTGAGTCTTCCTCCGATCCTGATGCCATCTTCTTCGTCATCTAATCCAGCTTCTCAGATTATTTCCTCAGCATACAGGTTGAATACATATGGTGAAAGTATACAACCCTGATGCACACCTTTCCTGACTTTAAACCATGCAATATCCCCTTGTTCTGTTCAAATGTCTGCCTCCTGCTCTGTGCACTGGTTCCTCATGAGCTCAACGAAGTGTTCTGGAATTCACATTCTTCTCGATATCCATAATTTGTTATGATATATAGTCAATGCCCTGCATAGTCAATAAAACACAGGTAAACATCGGGTAGTCTCTGCTTTCAGCCAAGATCTAGCTGACATCAGCAATGATATCCTTGATTCCATGTCCTTTTCAGAATCCAGATTGAATTTCTGACAGTCCCTTGTGAATGTACTGCTGAAGCCACTTTTAAATGATCTAAATGTGCTTTGTGATGTTAATATTATTTGATAATATCTGTATCTGATTATCTTTCTTTGGAATAGACATAAATCTGGATCTCTTCCAGTAGGTTGGTCAGGTTCCAAATTTCTTGGCATAGGCTTTGCCAAGAAATTCTCACAGTTGGGAGGCTAGAAGTCCAAATTCAGAGCACTGGCTCTCTGGGAAGGCTTCAAAGAAAGGTCCTTATCTCTTTTGAGCTTCTGTTCCTCGGTGATCTTCATGCAACTTGGCATCTGTCTTCCCCCATCTCTGCTTCTTTAATCTGCTCCCTTTATAGCTCAAAAGAGAGTGGCTCAAGGGACACCCTACAGTAATATCACCTCATTAATATAACAGAGAAAACGCATTCCCAAATGAGATTATAACCATAGGTATAGGAGTTAGAATTTACAACACACATTTGGGAGGACACAGCTCAGTCCATAAAAGGTATCTTCTTGGAAATGGATGGTCAGCTTTCCATCCACAGAAGGCCGCAGTGGTGATAAGCCTTAGAGGAAGGAGCATTTTGTCTAATGAAAACATCCCTTCTCTCCACATTTGTGTAAATGAATGTGTTTTGCTGTCCCTGTCTTTTTTAATGACTCTCTGAGTGTCGATCTGCTGACTGTTTGTTTGTGACTTAATCTATGTGACTGGAATATTTAATATCTGGGATCATTATCATGTTTGTTCTCTCTTTCCCCACTGGAAAAATTTAACTGGCCATAATCTAATCACTTAGCATAGTGTGTGTACAGATAAACCGTCGCCAAGCACTCCCTTCATCCTGGAATTCTGTGACTCTTCTCTGCAGAATACAAGTATAACCTCCTCAATGCCTCAGCCTTGACAATCTATTGCCATCTTCCCTTTTCCATATATCCCCTGCTTCTTTCCTACAGGGACCTCTTTATTTCTGAGCTCGTTGAATGAGTTCTTGAATGATGGCCTCAGAAGAGACATCACAGGCATCCCAGCTTTAGGCTTCAGGCACCAAGTTGGGAGCAAGATCCCAATGGCATGCGAGGGGCTGCTCCCCTCACTCACCAACAGCAAGGCCATGGCACAGCATCTGACCGCTCAGAGACTGGACCAGCTGCTAAAGTAAAGGCCTCCGAACTTCAGCAGAGTGGAGGAATTCTATGCAGAGAAGCACAGACCTGGAGAGATCGCCACATGAAAATAAAATTTACAGATCAGAGCAGAGCCAGGAATGTACCTGTACAGTGACAGACTGGGTTGCTGGGCACTGGAGAATGGAATGGCTAGGAGCATGCAAAGCATCCCAGGTGAAGGAAAAGGAGACCTCAAAAGTAATAAGAGAGAATTTATGTGCATATTTGAGACTCTGTGTGGGATACTGTTAGAGAGAGTACAAAGGTAAGAAAAGGAGGTTGAACTGGAGCAGGGAGGACCTTGATGCCTTGAGTAGCGGTTGGAAGGGCATTTGGTGGCGCTTAGGTAAGACATGATCCTGTGTACAATGGTTCCTGTGGCCTGGAGGGAGGCAGCCTCGGAGACTAGGAGGCCATCAGGAGGCTTTCATGAGAGTCCAGACGAGGAGGACGAAGAACATGTCTTAGCTTCCCAGTGTTGCAGTAACAGAAACAGTTGAAGTAGATGGCTTTGAAGAGAAGAAATTTATTTTCTCACAGTTTTCAAGGCTAAAGGTCCAAATTCAGGGGGTTTCTGGTAGCCTAGGAGTTTGTGGTGACCACTGACGACTGCCTTCTGTGTCTATCACTGTGTCGTGTGTGTGTGTGTGTGTGTGTGTGTGTGTGTGTGTGTGTTTTAATGACTCAGAAATGATTGTGTGTAGGATCCACCTTACTCTGGTAAAAACTCATTAATATAACAAAAAACTCTATTTCCAAACATGGTCAGTGTTATGAATTGAATTGTATCTCCCCAAAATGTGTGTCAACTTGGCTAAACTATGTTTCCCAGTATTGTGTGATTGTCCCCCATCTGACATGATTACCCCGTGTTCTGTAAATTCTGTTTACCAGTGTTGTGTGGTTGTCCCCCATCTGACTTGGTTATCCCATGTGCTGTAAATCCTATGTTTCCCAGTATTGTGTGGTTGTCCCCTATCTGATATGATTACCCCATGTGCTGTAAATCCTAACCCCTGTGATGTGAAGGAGGCAGGATTGGAGGCAGTTATGTTAATAAGGTAGGACTTAATCTACAGAATTAGGTTGCATCCTGAGTCAATCTTCTTTGAGATATAAAAGAGACAATCTAACAGAGAAAAGAGGGACCTCAAGCCACCAAGAAAGAAGAACTGGGGGCACAGCTCATCTTTTGGACCTGGGATCCCAGTGCTAAGAAGCTCCTAGATCAGGGGAAGATTGTTGATCACCTCAGAGCTGACAGAGAGAAAAAGTATTCCCTTAGAGCTGGTGCCCCAAAGTTGGACATCTAGCTTCCTAAATAGTGACAGAATAAATTTCTCTTTGTTGAAGCTATCCACTTGTAGTATTTCTGTTATAGCAGCACTAGATGACTAAGACAGTCGTATTTACAGGTACAGGGGTTAGGAGTTCAACATATGTTTGAGAAACACAATTTGGCCCATTAGAGGACCAGACTAGAGTCACAAGAATGGAAAGATGGAAAAGGATGAGGGAAGTATCTCACACATGAAATCAACAGGACTCAGCAGCAGGTTGAATGGAGTGCTGAGTAGGTACTGACTGTTGGCTAAGAAAGAAGACCCTAGAAAGAGGGCAAATTTAGAGGAGAGAATGGAAATTCAGAGTATTCTGTGGTGTTAGACTGAGCAACTCCACATTTGGAATCAACTGAGCATTTGCAATCTGCTTATTACATTAATGACAAAGGACTGAAGAATTTACCAGAAGATAAAGATGCTTAATCAAAAGTACTGCTACCTCTTAGGATGTGATCTAATGTCTAACAGCTCAGACATTGCGATTAAAATTCAGTCTTGGGGACTAAATAACTCTTCTCCTTTCTGCAGTCTGAGCTTTTGTAGCCCACTCTCCATATACAAGTGAGGTTGGCCCATGTCCCCAGCTGATAGCTGGGGTGCAGTGGCCGAGGGTATGTCAGGATTGGGAGAGCATATAACTAAAGGCTGGGGAAACACTTAGCCATTTATTCCCATTTCTTCCCAAACATACTCTTCCGGTCTAAAGATATCCAGACTTTGGACCCCAATCTAGCTGTGGAAAAACTTTTCCAAATTTTGTTCCTCATGGCAGCAAATGCATTGCTATTAAGTTGGTTCAATTCATAGCAACCCTATAGGACACAGGAGAACTGCCCAATAGGGTTTCTGAGGCTATAAATCTTTATGGAAACAGACTGCCGTATCCTTCTCCCAAAGAATTGCTTGTCAGTTGGACTCTTTTAATCAGCAGCTGAGCACGTAACCTGTGCACTACTACTAGTCTTCTTCCTGTGACAGCAACAGGTTTAAAATACCATCTTGAACAGAAAGGAAGCTCAAAAACGAAAACAGAGTGGTAGGATTGTGAGAGTTTCTTTCCTCCTTTCAGATGGTTTCATTACTGCCATAAAATCAGCTATGCAAAAACTAAGACCTGTTTTTGTTTAAACGTCATCTCGAGAGTTCTTGTGGACAGTGTAAGGTCCCTGGAGGTTATTCCTCAGCCATGCAGGGTTATTGGTTCTACCGTGTCAGCCTGCAAACCTCGAAGTGGCTGCCACCTGGTTCTGGGTAATTCGTCTCACCTTGTCGTAAATTTGACCTTGAACACCCCGACTGAGGAGGCAGAATTTACCAAGCACTTTTGCTATTGTTATTGTTATCATTTTCCTATGTATTTGGAGACTGTGTGGTCCAGACCAAGAGCCTAGCTGCATTCATAGTCCAACCAACAAAAGTAATTAAAACATTATTAAAATTCTATATTTGCATCTCAGAGAATATTGAAGATTGGACCCAACCTTAATCTTTCACACTTTTTAAGCTTCTCTGTCTCCAGCCCCCCAACACTCCCATGTGGTTTTTCTGTCTCTCTCTCTCCTCAATCTCTTTCTGTCCCCTTATCCACGTCCCTGGGTAGAGAAGTGAACACATTCAGCTGCTCGTCTTAATGTTGGAACTTCAAGTCCACCCAGAGGTAGCTGAGGAGCAAGACCTGGCGATTACTTCCAAAAAATCAACCAATGAAAATCCTGGGGAGCTCAGTTCTTCTCTGACACTCATGGGGTCCCCAAGAGTTGGAACTGGCTTGACAGCAACTGATTAGTATTGTGAATCCAACTCGACGGCACTTGGCCTTGGCATGGCCTCTCTCCTGCCATAAAATAATACTTCCTTTTTAGGAAGGAAATCAGCAAATGTAGAGTTTAATGAGAAGATAAAGGAGAGGAGACTCAGGAAAAATCACACTTGGTGCTACTACTTAATTATAATGTATTATTTACCTTATTATTGAAAATGAATAATATCTAACACTAAATAGTACTTAAGAAAGTTTCACGATTATTGCCTCTGTTTTACAGATGAGGAAACTGGGACCAAGAGAAGTTAAATGAACTTCCCAAAACCAGAAAGCTGGAAAAAAGAACCTGGAATCCAACCCAGGTTCCATGATTCAAAAGGGCTTCTGCGAAACAACTGTGGTGTGCCTCAGTTTCCCTGCACTGATCATAGCTTCAGAAGTGTTCCTTCTTGGGGTTCTTGAGAATTTTGCCGTTGGATCTTCAGCAAACTTCTCTCTGGAGTTCAGGGCTGGGACCAGGGTGAGGCAAGTAAAGTGCTTAGGGTGCAAAATTTAAGGAGGTGTGTGCCTTCACCATAGTCCCACCACTGCCAGCCTTGGCCAAGAAGAGTGGAAATAATCCAAGCCTCTCTGCTGCTATTTCCACAAGTACAAATCAAAAAGAAAGGAAAAAAAAAACCCACGGTTGTCAAGTTGATTCTGTCTCATGGCAACCTTATTTGTGCAAAGCAGAGCTGTCCCCATAAGCTTTCCCAGGATGTGACCTTTCAGAAGCGTATCTCCACGTCTTTCTTCCAGGCAGTCTCTGAGTAGATTCATGCTACTAACCTTTCCATTAGCAGTTGAGTACATAACCAATTGCACCACCCAACAACCACACCCAAAACATATCGCCTTCAAATTGATTCTGACACATAGCTGCCCTATAAGACATAGTAGAACTGCCTCATAGAGTTTCCAAGGAGTGCCTGGTGGATTTGAACTGCTGATCTTTTGGTCAGCAGACATAGCACTTCACCAGTATGCCACCAGGGTATCACAACAATTGCAAGGAGACTCTTGAGATGGGCCTGAGAGAGTGAAAACAGTGCCTTCTCAGCCTTCACTGCTCAACAGCAGGCCTCAGCAGGTGCCAGCAGCTTTCAGTAACAAGGTGGGAAGGGAAAGTGACTGTGGCTGACTGAACACAGAACAGACATCTGTGATGCCATTTTTAATAGTTAGCCTGGTGTGTCAGTTGGTCGGCGGCTGTAATTTTCTGTCTGTGTACTTTCCAAAGGTAAATGGCTCGTGTCCCTAATGTCCTGGAGCAGGAGACGGAGTTCAGGCTCAGTGTCAGAAAGGGAGACAGAAAGAGCAAGGCTACCACTGCTGTTTCTGAAAGAAAATAACAGTTTCCCCATTTCTCTTTTCTTTTTTGGTATGTGAGTGAAGGATGAGAAGATGGTCTGGTCACTAGGGCCTCAGCCAGTTTCCTCTCCATGCCTGGTGCCAGAGAATGTGGAGAAATTCCATCACAGGCAAGAAGAGCAAGGTCCCCGGATAAGCAATGTCTCTGACACAGGTTGAGATGGGAGCTGTAAGCTATTAAGCCTGAAGGGGAAGGGATGTGTTCAGGCCAGGTTACAAGCCTATTGTCTATAAATGTGTCCCACATGATAAAAGACAAAAGACCTACGTTCTAGCATTGATTCTGCTGCTATTGGCAGGATTTATCTTAGAAAACTCTCTGCTCTTTAGTGATCCCATCTGTGAAAACAAGAGCCTTGGTTTGGAGTGGAAAAAGGAAACAGACATGGCTATTGAATCAAAACATTCATTCTGGCTGAGCTGGTTGCAGCCAATGGAGTGTGGCAGAAACATAGGATGTCTGGACTAGATCATAAAAAGGATACAGCTTGTTTCTGGTTCTCTCTCTCTTGAGATACTTGCTGTTGGAACCAAGCTACCATCTTGCAAGGAAGCCCAGGTTACTTGAGGAGGCCATAAGTAGGTGTTCCAGCCAACCATCCAGCTGAGGTCTCTGCCAAGAGCCAGCACCAACCTTCAGCCATGTGAATCTACAAGCCTTCAGATGGTGGACTCTCGCCACTATCTTTGGAGTCTCCAAGCTCCAAGCACCAGGCATCAGGGAGTACAGACAAGCTGTCTTCTTGTGTGCTGTCCAACTTCCTAACTCTCCTAGCCCCCAAAACAGAAAAGCCATGACAAATCGTAAACACTGACATTGTTTTAAGTTTTGGGATAACTAATATAGTACTCCTCATACTTTCATATGTACTCCTTTATAGCCCTTGTTTTAAGTTGAAATCAAGATTGTTCAACAGATACAACACTGGAAGCCCTCATTCAATTATGCCAAGGAATTTGGAAGACAACTCCCTGGTCAACCAACTGGAAGAGATCCATATTTATGCCTACACCCAAGGTGATCCTACTAAATGTGAAAATTATCACACAATATCATCAATATAACATCAAGTAAAAAAATTTCTGAAGACCATTCAAAAGCAGATGCAGTGATGTATCCACAGGAAACTGCCAGAAATTTGAGCTAGATTCAGAAGAGGATGTAGAGCTAGGAACATCACTGCTGATGTCAGATGGATCCAGGCTGAAAGCAGAGAATATGAGAAAAATGTTTACCTGTGTTTTATTGACTATGCAAAGGCATTTGACTGTGTGTGGATCATAACAACTTGAGAATAACAGTTTGCAATTCTGAAGAATGGGAATGCCAGAACACTTAATTGTGTTCTTGAGGAACTCACATGTAAACCAAGGGGCAGTTGTTCCACCAAAACAAGGGTTTACTACATGGTTTAAAGTCAGGAAAGGTGTGCATTAAGCTTATATTCTTTCACCAAGCCTATTCAATCTGTATGCTGGTAAATAATCAGGGAAACCGAACAATATGAAGAAGAACTTGGCATGAGGATTGAAGGAAAACTCATTAACAACTGGTGATACATACATTACAAAATACTGATTTCTGATAGTGAAGAGGACTTGAAACACTGATGAAGATCGAAGACTACAGCCTTCACTATGGATTACACCTCAATATAAATAAAACAATGTCCTCACCTCTGGACCAATAAGCAACATCATAGTGAACAGAGAAAAGACTGAAATTGTCAAAGATTTCATTTTACTTGGATCCACAGCCAACACTTGTGGAAACAGCTGTCAAGAAATCAAAAGATGCACACTGCATTGGGCCAATCTGCTTCAAAAGACCTCTTTAAAGTGTTAAAAGCAAGAATAAGGTGTGCTTGACCCAAGCCATGGTACTGTTAATTGCTTCACGCACATGTGAATACTGGACAAGAATAAGGAAGACCAAAGAACAATTGGTACCTTTGAATTGTGGTTATTGGCAAAGAATCTTGAATATACCATGGACCACCAAAACAGCAGACAAATTCTCTCTTGGAAGAAGTTGTGAATAGACGGTTCTTTAGAAACAAAGATGGTAAGACTACATCTTACATACTTCGGACATGTTCTCAGGAGGAATCAGTACCTGGAGAAGGACATCATGCTTGGTAGAGGAGAGGATCAGCAAAAAAGAGAAAAACCTTCAATAGGATGGACTGACACAGTGGCTGCAGCAGTGGGCTTAAGCATAACAATTATGAGGTGGTGCAGGACTGAGCAATGTTTTGTTCTGTTTCATTTGTAGAATCTCTGTGAGTCAGAATCGACTCAGTGGTGCCTAGGAACAGCAACAACAAACACTGGTTTTCCAAGTTGAAGAGTCCTCCCTTGGTAAACCTGTCTCCACACGGCTAATACCCCCTTGGAATCTCGACCTCGTTATCCTGATGTGTGGGCAAGACCGGTTCTAGCATAGCCCTTAGGACCAATATAAGGGTACCCAGGACATTTAGGAAAGCACTTCTGTGTTTTTAGCAGAAACAGAGAGGGGGAAAAGTTCAACAGGAGAAAGAAGAAATTAGGGAAGAAGATGGAGCTAGAAAGAGAAAAGAAAGGGGCAAGTAAGGGAGGAGATGAGCATACAGCAGAGGAGGCAGGTGGACCACACCAGGTGGTCTCACAGTGTCCCATCGTATTGCTGACTCACTTCCTGGAAGGCCCTGGCTGCCTTTTTCTCTGTAGGAACCTGATGAGTCACACCCAGAGCCAGACAGAGCGTGGGAGGGTGTCTGCCTTTCTGTCTCATGGCTGTGCATGCCAGCTGGGCACTGTCAAGTCTTGCTTTGATGGAACCATCACTTGGTGTCAAGCTCTGTGCTAGGTTCTCAGAATAGGAGATGCTGTAAGTGCTGCCCTCAAGAAATCAGAGTCCATTTGAAAAACAAAGTTAAAAACAGTTATGGCACTTTTTGTTTTTTTCAAGGGAGACATCAGTGAAAATGCAGGTGGAAGTTCTGAAATACTAAGTGTTCAGAAGAGTAGGGAGGAGGGGTCTTACTGTGCAGATTTGACTCCAACAAAAATGCTGGGTTTTACTTTGAAGACACTTGGTTGACATTTATTAACTGCCTGGGACCAATCTGATGGTTGACTCTAGGGATGATAAATGACAAATGAAAGGAAAATAATTATTCCAGACTGTTAAGGAAGAAATTATCAAATCAATACCATTTACGATAGCCCCCTATAAAGTACCTAGGAAATAATCTAACCAGAGAAATAACAGACCTTTACAAAGAGGACTACAAGCCCTTACTACAAGAAACTAAGAGAGACTTAAATAAATGGAAAAACCTACCCTGCTCATGGATAGGAAGACTTAACATTGTGAAATGTGTATTTTACTCAAAGCAATCTATCTATATAATGCAATCCCAATACAAGTTCCAGCATCATTTTTTAATGAGATGGAGAAACAAATCACTAATTTTGTTTGGAAAGGGAAGAAGACCTGGATAAGTAAGGTACTACTAAAGAAGAAGAACACACTGGGAGGCCTCTCATTACCCAACCTTAGAACACACTACACTGCCACAGTGGTCAAAACAGCCTGGTACTGGTATAAGAACAAACAGATCGATCAATGGAACAGTATGGAGACCCCAGAGATGATACCATCTGCCTATGAACAGTTGATATTGAACAAAGGCCCTAAGACATTAAATTGGGGTAAAAACAGTCTCTTCAACAAATGGTGCTGGCAAAATTGGATATCCATCTGCAATAAATGAAAACAAGATCCATATCTTACACCTTTTACAAAAACCAACTCCAATTGGATAAAAGACCTAAATATCAAACCTAAAACAATAAAGCTCATCCAAGAAAAGGTAGGAACAACAATGGAAGTTTTAATACACAACGTACACAGACTTCAAAATCTGTCAAACAAACCACAATTGACAGAAGAGAAAATAGATAAATGGGAACTATTAAGAATCAAACACTTTTGCTCAGCCAAACACTTTACTAATAGAATTAAAAGGCCACCTACAGAATGGGAAAAAATATTTGGCAACTGTATGTCAGACCGACACCTGATTTCCATAATCTATAAGATACTGCAAAATATCAATAAAAAGAAGATAAATCATCCAATTAAGTGATGGGCAAAGGAGATGGACAGACATTTCACTAAAGAGGAGATCCAGGAAGCCAAAAAACATATGCAGACATGTTCACGATCTTTAGTTATTAAAAAAAATTCAAATCAAGATGACAATGAGATACCATCTCACCCCAACAAGATTCGCCATGATCCAAAAAACACAAAACAACAAATGCTGGAGAGGCTGTGGAGAAAGTGGAACCCTCCTACACTGTTGGTGGGGTTGCAAAATGGTCCAGCCTCTTTGGAAAGCAATCTGACACTTCCTTAAAAAAAATGGATATTGATATACCATTTGACCCAGTAATTCCACTACTTGGAATATATCCTACAGAATCAAGGCCTTTCACACCAACAGACACATGCCCCAGAATGTTTATCGCAGCACAGTCCACGATAGCAAAAAGATGGAATCAACCCAGAAACCCAACAGCAGAAGAATGGGTAGGTAAACTATGGTCCATATACTCAATGGAGCACTATGCAATGATAAGGAATAACGATGATTCCAGGAAACAACTCATAACCTGGTTTCAGCTGGAAGACATTATGTTGAGTGAAAGTAGTCAGCAACAAAAGGACAAATATTGTGTGAGACCTCTATGATAAGATCTCCAAAACAGACTTGTGTATAGAAGAAAAGACTCTTTGACAGCTGCAGCTGCAAGGGAGGGGAGGGAGGGAGGGAGGGGGGAGGGTTTAGATTAGATAGTTGCTAGAAATCTGGTTAGGAGAAATCAGTGATAGCACACATTAGAAACAAGAACAACATTAAGTGGAATTCAGCGTAACTTGAGTACTCCTTCCATCTTAACCCAATATTGCAAGGATAGAGTAGCTGGGGCAGGGGGAAGGGGACCATGCTCTTAGGCAAAATCGAGGCCAATTGGCACAACTAGCATTTTGCTAAGTGGGTTCTCTGCACCCCACATTGGTGAGCGGCGTCTGGGGTCTTAAAAGCTGCCAAGCTGCCATCCGAGGACACAGCAAATGGTCCCAACTCAACAGGAATGGATGCTCACCAAGGACTAAAACGACATGGGGTAAAGACAACTTAGAAGATAGAGAGACCCACATGAGTGGGTGCCTATATTGACTTGGGACTGGAAGAACCAGATGGTGCCCAGCCACCACCAGCGATAGCTGCGATGGAGCTCACTGGCAACACAAGAATAAAAAGGGGTGCATCCTGAGATCTCCACTAAAAGACCTCAACTGATGGTCCAGCAGCTTCGGGGTTTCCCCGAGAGTATGGCCCCTGGCCCTGATGCTGCACTTGCCCATAAATCATAATGAAGGTCCACTCTTTGGACACGAATGGATTGGACTTGGCAATGCAGAGTGACCATATATTGGATGCACTTTATGGTTCTGTACATCTATAGGATATCATCCTGCTGACCTCTGGCTGGAGGAAGGAGAGTGGGTGGAGAGAAGGGGAAAGAAGGCTGTTGGGAGGATGAGACATGTATGAAGCAGAGAGGAATAGTGTGCTGTCACTGGACAGGAAGAGCAGTGGAAGCTGCATATAGGTGTGCATGTAAATGTATACAGGAATGTACATTTTCACTCAGTTATATTAAATAAAAAAAGAAAATATTTCAAAATCAAGCATGTTTCTGGTCTGATGATAGGGGCCCTGGTGACACACTGGTTAACAGCTCAGCTGCTGAATAAGAGGTCAGCAGTTCAAATCCACAGTCTGATCTTTGGAAATATTATGGGACAATTATATTCTGTCCAGTTAGGTTACTATGAGTTAGAATTGGTTTTTTTGGTGGTGGTGTTTGGTTTGGAGTTGTAATTGAGTTGGTATCATAGTTCCTGATGGGAGAGCACTAGCACGGTGTTGGCTAGTTCCTCAAGGAGCCAGTTCCTGGTACAGATGGAGTGCAAGAGTTTTATTGGGGGATAACACCTGGGAAAAATACTTTCAGTTACAAGGAACTTAAACCCAACTCAAACTTGACTAAAATGGGGTTCATCAACTAACATAAGTGAGAACTCCAGGTCTGGATTCACACAGATTTTAAGCTCAAACACAGCCGTTGAGACTCAACTTCTCTCTTTCGCTAGGCTTTGCCTTTCATAGCGTTAAGTTCACTCCCTTTTTCCTCATGGTGGTCCTAACTGATCCAAGCTCTCTCTCATGGTGGCAAGACGGCTGCACAGCTCCTGCACCCTACTGTACCCCAGCATGCCTAGCAAAAGTCTCAGAGCATCTCATTGGCTCTCGTCATATCCTGGCTCAACCCTGAAACTTTTACTCTGGCTTGTGGGGGCAGAGGAAAGGGCTGATCGACTGGCCCAGACTTATGCCTTGTGCCTAACCATGGAGTGAAGGCTGTGAAGACGGGAAGCTGCAACAAAACCACAAAGACTGAAAATCGGGAACATGTGGACACAGACTTAAAAATTTGAGATACTCCAGAAAAGGATGGAGTGATGAGTGCTGGAGAATAAAACCTGAACGGTCCAACGATGGCCCCAAGACAGTGACGTGATGGGATATCTCAAGAGCATTGAAAGGCAGCTCAGCCCATGAGAGGGGTTAGATCTACATGGTTGTGAGGTTAGTTTCAAATCTGACTTCTTCTAAGGTGGCGGGAAGGCTTACTGGCTACCAAAAGAAATGTACTTCCTTTCCCGTAGTAGAGTGCGTACGGCAGCTATGAACGTGCATTCCTCAGAATGCCCTTCAGGAAGTAATTACTATTTAGCTAGAAACAGTGCCGTTATCTTGGGGGCTGAAGCTATGCTCTTTATAGGCATCCCCCAGCCAAGGACAAGTGTAGCGGGGAAACTAAGGATGATCACTTTCACATAATGCAAAACTAACAAACCTGTTGCTATCGAGTAGATTCCAACATACAGTGAACCAATAGGACAGAGTAGAACTGTCCCTTTGTGCTCACAAGGCTGTCATCTCTACAGAATCAGACTGTCAGTTTTCCTCCCTTGGAATAGCTGCAGAGGTTAGCAGCCAGGCACTTTAACCACTGTACCACCAGGGCTCTGTCTGCACAATGCAAGCTCGTTTAACAGTCAGTTTCTGCTCTGGGTCACCAAAGCTTTGTCAGGTCAGCACTGCAGTCGACAGGTGTTGTACTCCAGTAAAACCAGCTGACACTGTGCTGGTGCTCTCCCATCAGGAACTACATTTCCCAGTCTCCTCTCCTGTCTACGAGGGGTCACGTAGCTATTATCCACCGATGAATTTGAAAGGAAATGGTGTGTGACTTCCAGGTCAAGGCAGTTGAGAAGTAGATGTATCTCTCCTTTGTCTTTCTCTCTCTCCTCTTTGGCTACATAAAGGGGACCCCATGGCCCGAGTAAATTAAAACAAACAAAAAACAAACAAAAAAAAACTTGTGGCTAAGGAGTTGATTCTGACCCTTAGCAACCCCGAGCAGTGGCTGAATTTGAACTGCCAACCTTACAGTTAGCAGCCATAGCACTTAACTACTGGGCCACCGAGGCCCTAGGGGATAGTAGAGCTACATGATAAAATGAGCCTTGATCCTTGAATCACAGTGTGGAAAGCCGTTTACTGACCAAGAACAGCAGCAGTCTCTAAATTGTATCCCCTCCCCAGCTGCAGTGCTCAGGAGCAATCTCTAAGTTGTGTTCCCTTTCCCCAGATTTCATGATGAATAGATGTAGACAGTAGATAAGAAAAGAAGAAAGCCACCACACCCCTCCTGATTTCCCACCACTCCTGCATAGGTAGGTGGTGGGCAGACTGACAGTCAGGCTCCAGAGGGCCGCCGGGCTGCTGCGATAGCCTGGCGAGCATGACTCCACGCTGCTGAATCATCCCTGCAGGCAGCAAGAGTCACAGCAGCAGAAGGAAGCACTGGAACAGGGTTGGAGCAGGCTCAGACTTCCAGGAGCAGCTCAAGTCCTGCATAGTTGGGTCTTGGATTTATTTCTGGAATGTGTGGTGTCACAAATTCTGACAGTGTCACCCAGTGTGGTCTGTATGCCCCACATCCCCTTAGTGATGCCACTGGTGTCCCCTTGGATTTAGGCTGGGGGGCAAGTGTCGCCCTCTGCTTCCTTAGTACACCTCTGACCAAGAACACCCACACAGTACTGTTAGAGCACAGAAGTATCTTCTACATATTATAGTCATTCCCTCAGATTGAGGCATTTGCTTATTTGCTCTAGCTGATGTTACTTGACTAATACAAATACATACTAGCCGTGTAACCTTGGTCATGGCTTCACCTCTCTGAGCATCTTTTCGCTCATTTGTAAACACTTGATTCCACCACAGACTACTGAGACAATGGTGAGAAAAGGCAAGGAACGTCGTATATTGTTTTGACCTCTCAGACTCCTCCCAGTCCCCAGGATGCCAAAGGTTCTCTGAATCATTCTTGAACAGTAACAACAACAACAAGCCAACTTGTATAAATGATGGAGAGGGTTCAGAGGAAATCATGAAACCCTGGTGGCATAGTGGTTAAGTGCTACAGCTGCTAACCAAAAGGCCGGCAGTTCAAATCCACCAGGTACTGCTTGAAAACTCTATGGAGCAGTGCTACTGTCTATAAGATTGCTATGAGTCAGAATTGACTTGACGGCACTGGGTTTGCTTTTTCATTTTTTATAAGATAATCTTTAGCATGCTGTGCAAAGTGACCTTTCCATAATTGACTGGGTCCTGCTCTGACTTCTTATTCTAGCAATGATTTATGCCTATAGTTCCTAACAATATTTTTCAACCTATCTGCACCTCACTCTTCCATCAACAGAGCTCTGGTGGTGCAGTAGTTAAGAGCTCAGGCTTCTAACCAAAGATTGGCAGTTTGAATCCACCAGTCATTCCTTGGAAACCCAATGGAGGCCGTTCTACTCCGACCTATAGCCAGAATTGACTCAGTGGTAACAGGTTTGGATATTTTTTGTTTCCTTCCATCCATAATAGTGATCTGTGGTATGGTCATTCTCAAGACAACCATTTCCATTGAGAATCATTGGTCTGTATAACTGTGTGCTAAGATGTGGCTATTGCTGCAATATTGATGCATGACAAACAACCTCAAAATCTCACTGGGACAACAACAAAACATTTAATGTCATACTCACAGGTCTGCAGGATGGTTACTATTGGGCTGATGTAGGCTGGGCTGGGCTGAGTAGCTCTACTTTAGGCTTTGGGGCAGCTGAATTTGTTCAGACTGATTGGAGTTCGAGTCTACGTCACCAGTCTGTGTTCTAGGGAAGAGGGGGATGGGAAAGGGATTTCCTAGTGTTGTCCATGATAGGTCTATAAGCACATAAGAAGCCAGCTAAGCCTCACGAACACATTGAAAACTTGCATCACACCCGCTTACCCTCCCCTGGCCAGGCAAGCGATGTGGCTAAGCCCAAGGGGATAGATGTAATCAGGAGTTAAGCTCGGTCCACAGCGGGAACATTACATGGCAAAGGGCATACATGTGTAATTCTATTACAGGCGAGTGGAGAACTGGGAACAATAATCTGATCTACAACAAAAAATCAAAAAACCTCTTGCCATTGAGTCAATTCTAACTCATAGCAACCCTATAAAACAGAGTAGAACTGTCCCATAGGGATTCCAAGGAGTGCCTGGTGGATTCCAGCTGCGGACCTTATGGTAGCAGCCGTAGCTCTTAACCCCTGTACCACGAGGGCTCCGACTGATCTCAGGTAGCTGGCAAAATATGCTTATAGAATGTGGGAGATGAGGAAAAGGAGAGAAGAAGGGAGAACGTAGAATTTATATTTTGATGATATCTTTCTGCATTGCACACAAGGTTTCTTATGATTCCTCCTCTCCCAAGTCCAGATGTATAAAATGAACACAGGAGCAGAGGTGATTTTTTTAAAAAAGGACCCTTGGCTGTCCTTAAGCGATTGCTTCTAACAAAAAAAAACCCAGAGCCCACTGCCATCGAGTCGGTCCGACTCATAGGAACCCTAGAGGTCAGAGTACATCTGCCCCCTGGAGTTCCCAAGGAGTGCCTGGTGGATTTGAACTGCTGACTTTTTGGTTAATCTACCACACCAACAGAGTTACAGCTTCTAACAAAAGCACAGTATAACCCTAAATACTCAGCTATGTTCACTGTTTAAACATTTTTACAGACATGTGATGAACCTGTGGAGAGGTGCACAAAAGATAAATATGCAAAATTAATTATCACAAAGCAAAAGTACTCATGGACTCCACACTCAGGTAAACAAAAACATTGCCCTCACCCTACAAGTTGCCTGCCATTTGCCACACACAGCTACTCAAAATTCATAGCAAGTTTCCGATTCTAAGCTTAGCGTAGGAAGCAAGTGTGTCTAAGTACCTTAGCCAATGAACTGGCAGATTGGAAAAGGTCGTGAGAAACAATCTTTTGATGGTTTTTGTTTGTCCTCAGCTTATAGAGCAGGAATTTTTAAGATGTTTTCAAGGTAACATTTTTCAGGGCCTGGATAAGGAAAGGGGTAGGGAAAGGGGGCAGGAGTTAAATTTTGTTCTGTTCCTTGCTCAGGAGTCTGATCTTGATAAGCAAAGAATGTAATTAAAATGGATTACAAACAAACAAGAACAGAATGATTGCAGTGTGTGCAAGCCAGTAATTAAAGCTTTAAAAGAGGACAAAGTCACCATCACTTAAAATGTTTATTTGTCAAGGTTGGTAACAAATATTGACAAGAAAGCTTTTTTCTCTTATTTTCCTCTGAGCGTCAGCCTCTCAGCAATTAGTGGTGCATATTCCGGAATCAATACAGCCTCGGTCTGAAGCGCTAAAATCCATACATTTTTTTAATGAGTTGGCATAATAGCAAACTGGCTGCGTAAAGCAGACCTGCTTGTGGCTTCATTCAATTAGTGCTTACGTGAAGACAAAGAGCAGTGAGTCAGGAGCAGCGTGCACTTAAATTAGCTTTATCCTGAAGACGCTCTCGTGATAACCATTAAGAGGATTTTGTATTTTATCCTCACTGTTGAAAAACATTAACCCATCATGTGGAAAGCATGATCAAAAGGAGAAAAAAACTGAACAGAAGTTCAGATTCTCAGTGGAATCCAGATCTTCATCAAGGCTGAATGAAAACCTGAAAACATTGCCCTGAGATCGTCTTTAAACCTTAAGCCTCAAATTAAGGCTTTTCAGGGAAGTCCACTCCAAGCTGAAAAACAGCAGCTCATTTAGTAAAGTATGTCTGTCTTGAGCATTGTGCTCTTTGAAAGATCTGTCTCTGTGGGATCAAATTGAGAACAGCATCTTAAATGGTTAGACAAGTAGCTTAGGGGGCAGTGACTTTATATATGTTGACTGTGGAATAATTTGGGAAGGGATAGTGAGAATGGTTACACAACTTGAAGAATATAAACAACTTGAAGAATTGTATGTGTAAAGTTTATTGATGCGATCTACAAGGTCTGATAATTAGGTTCACAAACTCCTTCTAGAAGAAGTACTACGTGCCTCATTGCTGAATATCACTATGGTCACCTTCAAAGTACTCCTCTTGGGAAGCTATACACAATGCCAGTGCCTAGTCCACTCTTTAAAGCAACATTGGAACTCTTTTTCTGGAATGTCCATCAGAGCTGTCATACAAGGTCATGAATTCATCCTAGAAAAAGTGCTACTTATTTCATTGCTAAATGTCTGTATGGTCACCTTTGAAGTACCCCCTTGGAAAGTTATACACTGATGCCAGCACCTAGTCTATCCTCAAAACTTGTTTTCTAGGATGAGCTCACCATCTTAATTGTCAGACCTTGCATGATGACAGCTCTGATGGCCATCCTAGAAAAAGAGTTCCGTAATTGTTTTGAAGTGTGGATTAGGCACTGACATCAGTGCGCAGCTTCTGAAGGGAAGTACTGGGAAGGCGACCGTAAGTGATATTCAGCAGTGAGGTACGTAGCACTTTTTCTAGGATGAGTTTGTGACAGTAATTGTCAGGCCTCGTATTCTTTGCTGCATATATTGTCTTGTACAAAAGAATTAAATAAAAACCTTTTTTTGTTGTTGTTTTTTAAAGCGTGGACTCTTGGGTGAGACAGCTTGGATTGAAATCAGAATTTCCCACTCACGGCTATGCCTGCCATCTGGGCATCATCAAGTCTCACTCTCGTGGAACCACCACTTGCTATCAGGCTCTGTATGAGATGCTCTAATTTCTGTCCTTGAGTGCTCAGAGTCCAGCTGGAAAAGAGAGTTAAAAATAATTAAGGTATTCTTGTTTTTTCCAAGAGAGACGTCAGCGAAAATTTAGGTGAAAGTTCTTGAAAATACTAAGTGTTTGGGAGACACAAGAGGAGGAATTTTACTGTGTGGATTTAACTCAAACAAGAATGATGCTTTTTATTTGAAAGCATTTGGCTGACACTAATTAACCATCTGGGACCCATTCGATGGTTGACTCTAGGGACTTTGGTAAAAAAGTGAAAATAAATATTTCCAAATTGAGTAAGTTTTCAGTATGATGGTTGTACTTTAATCAGGACACTTTCAGTTGGAAGGGACTGAAACCCTGCTCAAGCTGGCTTGAGTGAAAAGAGGATTTATCAGCAGATATAACACACGTTCAGGTCTGTCCAACTGGATGACTTTTTGAGCAGGTTGTTCAACCTCTCTGTATCTTCAGCTTCCTCATCTGTAAAATAAGGATAAGAACTGTATCTACCATACAACACTGCTGTACAGAATAAGTGAGATAATATAGGCAAAAGTCCCAGCATGCAGTCAGAAATCATGATGTTAGGTATTGCGTTAGTAAGGATAGGTTATGTATGATGCAGTAACCACTAAGGTCCCCTTATCTCAGTGGCTTTACTCAATGAACTAATTAATACTTAGCTTCTCGCTCAAGCAATATCTCCTCTTGTTTTAGTTATCTAGTGCTATCATAACAGAAACACTACAAATGAATGGCTTCAACAAACAGAAGCTTATTCTTGCACAGTCTAGCAGGCTAGAAGTCTAAATTCCAGACACCAGTTCAACAGGAAGTCTCTCTGCCTGTGTCAGCTCTGAGGGGTGGTCCTTAACATCAATTTCCCCTGATGTGGGATCCTCTCGGTACAGGAACCCTGGGTCCCAAGTAGGTACTGTGCTCTCGGCATTGCTTTTTGAGTGGTATGAGGTCCTCATGTCTCTCTTTTATATTTCAGAAGAAGTTGGCTTAAGACACACATTTTGGGGGAGCACAGCTTAATTCATAACACTTCCACAAGTCAAGGAGACAAGGGAGGAGGGCTATATTCCACACTCAGCACTCACCGATTTACAGCTACGTCCAGTAGAACATACAGCAGCCGGGGCAGAGGCAACCCATCCAGGCTTTTCATAACTCCCACCCAGAACTGACATGTGCAACTTCTAACAGGTCTCATTGTTCAGAACTACTCTCCTGGATGTCATGGAGCTGCAGAAATGTTCAGGGCAGGTGGAGTATTTAGTGAGCACATTGTCTCTGCCATATATATTTTTATCATCATTGTTATCATTATAGATTCTACAAGAGTTTTACCTTGTGAAATCTGGAGAACATATTTCAACATAGTTGGACTCCACCTATGACCAAATCTATAAGCAAGCCTGTCATTCAATAGATTTTTGTTGAGCACATACTACAAAGTGATACCATTTGAGGTGCTACAGACACAGGAATAAACTTGATGAGATAAGAATCTTCTCATGGACCTTACAGTGAAAAAAAAAGTGATGTAAGAAAGATAAAATCTGATATCACTAAGTTTCAGCGCTGGGAACAAGTGGTTTTTGAGGATGGGGTGGGGAGTGTTAGATTTGTGCTAAGACCTAGATAACAAGAAGGAGACAGCCAGAGGGAGATCTGGAAGAAGCGCTTTCCAGAGAGAGGAAAACCAAGTGGGTGTCAAGGGTTGGGAACAAGGACAGCCTGAATGAAGGGTGGAGAGCAAGGGGAGGAAGGTGGCGGGAGAGGAGGTCACAGAAGGAGGCAGGAGCCAGTCTGTGTTTGAGCTCATAGGTGAGGGTTTGGAAACAAGGGGAGATGGGAAGCTTTTGAAGGATTTTAAGCAGGGGTAGAGAAGGATCTGACTTACAATTTTAGAAGGTCTCTCTGGTCCCTGTGCTCGGAATGGATGGGAGACAGATAAAAATGAAAGCGGGTGGACTAATGGGAAGGCTGATGAAGTCATCTAGGTGACAGATGGCAGCACTTGGATTAAGTTACAGATAACAGAGGGGAGTGATCAGGTTCAGATTAGATTTTGGTTGCAGAGCCCTGTGGTAGTGAATTTGTTTCAGAAGGGCCTCCTTTCTTGTCCGGTGTCTGAATCTGCTGACCTAAGGGTCTACGGACACCTTCCTTTTCTGGGCCCTTCCCACGCCTCAGAGACTGCCCATAGATTTCTAGTCAAAAATCATGACTAGGACTTACAAATCTCACCTCCAGTGAAAAACAAGTCAAGTCAATGTTGTTGTTGTTGTTGTTAGGTTGAGTTGGTTCCTGCTCATAGTGACCCAACGAATGACAGAATGAAGTCAATGCTAGTTGAATGAATTAAGTTGCTGCCTTAGTCTCCAAGGGATGATCTAACAAAATACCACAAAAGGGGGGTGCTTTAAAGAATAGAAATTTGCTTTTTCATACTTCTGGAGGCTAGAAGCCTAGATCATGATGTCTGACATGCTGATTCCTCCTAAGGACTTTGAGAAAGGAACTGTTTCACACCTCTTGCCTCGTTTCTGGTGGCTCATGGCAGTCCTTGGCATTCTCCTGGGGTTTATAGATGCATCTGCACCTGGAGTCTGTCTTCCACTTGTGTATGTCTTTTTCTGTATCTGTCCTCTCCTTTTATAAGACACCAGTCACACAGGACTACATCCCACCCTACCACAGTATGACCTAACTTATATCTTCAAACAAAAGTGCTATTTCAAAAAAAGTCACTCTCACAGGTACAGTTAGAACTTCGGCATATCTTTAGAGGGGATACAGTTCAGTAACAACTGCCTACTGTAAATCTCTCATGCTCTCTGGTTTGTGGCCCAGTGTGTTCGAATTCCCAATATTGCACTGCCAGAGGCCTATGGAGAACTTCACAAGGATTTGTCTTCTTTACTATTGCATGTCTCTTGAAGGTTCGCATCTTGTCTTACCAAGTGCTGGTTTCATCCAGTGTGGAATTCAGTCTACCAGGCAGAGGCCTGACCCGGGAGTCAGAAGTCCAGGACTCTGGTCTGCGCCTGCCCCCGCTGTGGGCTCGGGCAACACAGCTTACTTCTCTGGGATACCTCATACCACAGATGTTTTCTAGTGACAGGCCCAGGGCACAGGGGAGATACATCCACAGAACGTCCTGGCCTTGAATAATTTACAGGAGGTAAGTCTAACTAACCCTAACACCCCTTCTAGTTCTAACCCCTGTGATTTTTTTTTTCCAGCACTGCAAACACTGCCCACTGGACTTCTAAAAGGTGATCAGCGGAGTGAGAGATGTCCGACTGTTGACAAGCCTGTGAGCTGATTCTCACACCCTGCAACTTGCCCATCTAAGCAGTGAAATACCTGTAGGACTGACCTGTCTGTGAGTTTGTGTAGTGCAAGTTATAAATAGCCTTCTCTCTCAGGGACTGTAATGAGGATTAATGAGGTTTCACATCGGTGAAGTCTCACCAAGCAGAGGGCATGCATTCTGAAGTTTTTACAAATCACCAGACAGATTGTATTTGGGGGGAGTGGTCTCTCCAGGACACCAGGACAAATGGCAGCAGCCAGTTCTGCCAAGAGCCCAGAATGCTGAGGCTGGGGTGGCCGAAGCCCAGAGCCACCCCGTGTACAAGAGTGTGCTGATCTCCAGCCCAGGGCCTAGACCACCTAACAGCTGCTGAGAGGCCAGGACCAGGCCCAGGAGCTGAACACAGGCCAAGGATCTGGGGAGAAGTGAGCTGCAGTCCAGAGGCTTGAAGGGGTTTGGGTGCAGATAGCACGGGACACACTCTTGGGGACAGGAGGGTGGAGATCAGACACAAAGTAGGGTCTGAAGTGAGAAAGACGTTTGCAGTGTTGTTGGTAGCTGCCGTCTAGGTGATTCTGAATATAACAGCTTCAAAGAGTTCCCTTTTGGAGCCGACTGCCAGGACTGTCTTCTAAGGCACCTATAGGTTGGTTGTTCAAACCCACCTAGTAGTTAAGCACTTAACCATCTGCGACACTCAACAACTCTGAGATTTTCACCAAGAATCTTCACTCATTCAACAAGCGTTGACCAGATTTGTTTTTCACCATGGGGTGAAAGTTGCAAACACCATGTCTCAACTTTTGTCCAGAGACCTGCAGGAAGTCCCTGAGGAGTGGGAGAATTTAGGGATAAAGTCTGCTTCCATGGTCCACTGAAGGGTGGGAGGTACCCACGATCCTTAATTCAGCCGATCCAGACACAGGATGATGAAGAGAGGCCCTTCTGAGACCAGCTCCACTAACACACAGCTCAGCCTTCAAAATGGACCCCAAACTTGGCCCCTTTTCAGGGCAAGTGATTACATCAGACAGAAGCAGATGCACCCAAGCACTGAGCAGTCCCTGCTTCTGCTTCTTGCTGGAAGGAATCTCTCTGGGATGCTCAGAGCCAGAGGGGAATCTTGAGATTGGAATCCCTCACCTGAGTTGCAAGCCAAAGAGTTGGGACAGGATGCAAGAGCCAGTCAAATACAATAAAATAAAAATCTTAAAATGTCCTGTTATCCACTTTTCATGTCATCCTTTTATTTATTTTGGAAACTTTTATCAGTGACAAACTGGGATTCGTAGGGGCTAGATTCAGTCTGCAAACAACTTTCTATTGCAGATAGGATCTCTCTAGAGGTTTGCACTAGAATGTTTAATTACTCTCCAGTTTGACACAGTCCCCACCACTACCTATTGCCTCACATCTGGTCAGTCTCATTCATTCAGGTTACTTTCCTGCGCCCTGAAGTCACGTGACATGTAACTCCTACCTTATTGATGGTGGACCGAAGGTGACTCATACTGACTCAGGAAAGCAGATTGCTAGAATTTCAGATATTTTGCCAGAGTTTGCAATACATTGGTAGCCTACAATCAGCCATAGAGAGAGTATTTACACTGTGGGAATTGGCAAATTGTACAAGTCAGGGCTATATCCACCATCTAAACCCCAGCAAAAGGAACATCACCCCTTTAAGTACTATAGAAAACTAGGCTGAGGGCTAACAAGAAGACAGGGAGAAACAAGAGATCCAAAGGCAAACCTACCCCTTGCCCTCAGGGAGATTACATTTGTTTACATAGCCAGCCAAGTACCACTGAGTCGGATCGACTCATGGGATTTACATAATTCAAGCTATTTCTGCTTTAAAGCCAACCTGTGATGCTCTGTACAGAAGAGCAGAGCTCAGCTGTGGTGGTGACACACTGGAATCACAGTGAAACTTAAAAACACTGATGTCTGGGACTCACCCCTACAACTTCTGCTTTAGTAGCTCTGATTAGCAGCCTGGGCCCCAGACCACTAGAGCTCCCTGGGTGGTTCTACAATTCAGCTAGAATTCTGGAGTTAGGAAGAAGGTACTTGGTATCTTCAGCCTTTGTATGACCAGGAAATACTGACTGCTCAGATAGCAGCCCTAGTTCTCAGTGAAAGACAGCAATAAGCATAGTGCATGGTGGGAAGTACACAGATTTTGAGGTTGGATGACCTGAGCTTGCAGTTCCCTCACGCATAAAATGGGACAATAAGGCAATCATCATAGCTTTCCTATGATGATCGCAGGAGAGCTTGTTGCCTTTGGCTCCAAGCAAACAGAACACCAACTAACGGGGGCTTGTTTTTTCACACAGTAAGAAGTTCAAGGGTAGGACAATTTTGTGATTGATTGGCCTACCAAACAAGGTTGTCTTAAGCTCACTCTCTTAGCATATTTCTGTCCTGCTATCCCTAGGGTAGAAACCCTGGTGGTGTAGTGGTTAAGTGATACATCTGTTAACCAAAAGATTGGCAGTTCAAATCCACCAGGTGCTCCTTGGAAACTCTGTGGGACAGTTCTGCTCTGACCTATAGGGTCACTATGGGTTGGAATTGACTTGATGGCAATGCTAACCCCAAGGATGTGCCATGGTAGTATAGTGGTTAAACTGCTTGATCACTAACTGAAAAGTTGGCAGTTCCACACCACAGGAGAAAGATAGAAAGATGTAGCAGTCTGCTTCTGTAAAGATTTATAGGTCTGGTAACTCTATAGGGCAGTTCTACTCTGTCCTATAGGGTCTCTATGAGTCAGAATGAACTCGATGACAGTGGGTATCCCTAGGGTACTTTGACTTTGGACTTAGGGTGGTTTCCTCATGGTCACAAAACAGCTGCCACAGTTCTGGTCAGCACATGTAGACATGAACGCTTACCAACAGTCTTTTCCTCAGTCCTATTGGCCAAGATAAATTACATGTTTTAGCTGCAAGGGAGCCTGAGAAAGCAGATTTATAACATTTTCAGCCTCTACAATGGCAGGTACTCTATGGGAAGGAAGCAGTGGGTGCATAAGTGTGGTTAAGGAGGCCACAATGAGGACTATTAAAAGGCCCTACATGGTGCTGGCCACACACAAGAGCTCAGTATCTATTAGTAGCACTTGCTGCATAGACAGCACTTGCTCTTCCCCCCTTGTTGTTGTAGTCAGATGCCACGGAGTTGATTCCAACTCAGAGCAGCCTTGTGTAAAACAGAATAAAACACTGCCTTGTCCCCTTCTCGTAGTTATTATGCTTGAGCCCCCCTGTTGCAGCCACTTTGTCAGTCCATCTTGTTGAGGGTCTTTCTTTTCTCACTGACCCTCTCCTTTACCAAGCATGACATCCTTCTCCTAGTCCACCATTTTCAAACTCCCTACATCTTCCTGACTCCCTCAGTAATTCTTTGTCCCCAAACTAGTCCCTCTCATAAGGCCACAGATAAGACATGGCTATTCAGCTAATGAACACCAGCAGATGTATAATTCTCTTTACGGCCTGAGAGGTTGTTACCCTGGGCTATAAATATCCTCAAGTCTTTGTCTGCTTTTCTCCTCTGGAGTGAAGCTAAGAACTAGGAAACAAGACCAAGTGGTCTTGTGGCCATAAAAGGTGACCAGCTCTCACCTTCTCCAGCATTCTGTCTACAGGACATCTTTGTACTCTGGATCTCCAAGGCAGCCTTGCCATCTGGGGAATTCCAACCCTCCAAGTTGACCATTGTGCTCATTACTGAATTCCCACAGAGCAGTAATGAACCATGCCCTAGGGAGGCCATGTCCCCCAATTAACGACATATAGGTCAAATCCCATTAGGGGTAACTCCAGGGCACCTTTCAGAATCTTTTGTTATAAGGTAATCAGTTCCTTTCAAGTGTAGCCTGAAACAAGCCAGCTTTGGGCTGAGAATGAAGATGTTATAGTGTGTAGCTTTAAATCATACTTTTAAAGTTATAATATAGTGACACTAAGACAAATTTGGGAAGGAAAGAAAAGTCCAATTAAACCACCAATGATTTTGTCACACAGACACAACCATTATTGTCATGGAGTCAATTCCAACTCATAGTTACCCTACAAGATAGAGTAGAACTGCCCCCATGGGTTTCTAAGGAGCATCTGGTGGATTCGAACTGCTGACCTTTTGGGTAGCAGCCGTAGCACTTAACCACTATGTCACCAGGGTTCCCCATTTTAGTATAGTTCTCTCCTAAATGTGTTCCCTTTGTTATAGGGTCTCTATGAGTCAGAATTGACTCAGCAGCAATGGGTTTAGTTTTGGGCAGAGGAGATTGCTTAAGTATTCTTGTATAATTATAATTACAGCATACATGCTATTTTTATTCTATTTCAACTTAAATTCAAGAAGTACTTATAGTATGTTGATCTCGACATTAGGGGGAGACACTGAGCAGTTTTAGGCAAGGCATGTTATGTCCAGTGTGTTCACTCTAAGAACAAGCACTAAGGCTGTAGTGTGGGAAATGCATTCAGGACTGCCCAGTGCAGTCGCACAGGTTGAGTAGTCCACAACTCAAATGCAGGCACTAGTCACATCTTGGTCTGTTGGAATGCCATCTGCTGGAGTTGTGCAGTGTACAGTCAGTGCCACCAAACATGATGGCCCTAAATGCATTAGAGGGGACAAGCCTGGAGGAAAGGAAGCCAGTTAAGAGGCCGCGGCAATTCTATGGGCCCTGCAAGTTTTCAAATAGTTCTCGTTGTCATCAGTTGGTGGCAACCTCTTTTAACTACAAACTGTGATTTACTTAGCCATTTTCCTGATGTTGTTTATAAGTGTGTTTTTGTCACAGTAGTGGTGTTAGGTGTAGTTATGGTTTGACTTGTGTCCCCCAGAAAATGTGTCTAGTAATTTGTCTGGGTCATGATTCCCAGTATTATATGACTGCTGTCCATTTTATGATTTTCTTATGCTATAAATCCCTGGTGGCCCAGTGGTTAAGTGGTACAGCTGCTATTCAAAAGCTTGGCAGTTCAATTTCACCAGGTGCTCCTTGGAAACTCTACTCTGTCCTATAGTGCTACCCTTCCTATAGGGTCAGTACGAGTCAGAATTGACTCAACAGCAGTGGGCTTAGGTGGCGAACCCTAATTTCTGTGGTTAACAGACTGGATTAGGTTAAAGACGATGCAAGCAGGACAGTAACACTCTTTCTAATGTCATCTCCCTGCTCCTTGGAGTGTGGCTTGTAGCTCCTTTTATCCTACAAGAAATACAATGAAAGGGAAGCAAACAGAGAGTGGGGACCTCAGACCATCAGGAAAGTAGCACCGAGAGCAGAGCACCTCCTTCAGACCTGGGGTTCCCACCCCGAGATTCTCTCAGACCAACAAAAAATTGATGCAGCATAAGGACCTTCCTGTAGAGCTGACAAAGGAGGAAAGCCTTCCCCTGGAGAGGACACTCTGAATTTCACTTGTAACCTACTGGACCCAACCCACTGCCGTCGAGTGGGGTCCAACTCATAGTGACCCTAGAAGTCAGAGAAAACTGCCCCATAGAGTTTCCAAGGAGTGCCTGGAAGATTTGAAAGCCTACTAGATGATGTAAGAATAAACTTGTCTCTGTAAACGTCATCCACTTGTATTTCTGGTAGAGCAGCTCTACATGACTGAGACAGGTGTTAACAGATTTGCTCTGTATTCAAGTGCTCTCCCTCTGTGACATAGTTTATAACCCCAATTGGGACACTTCTGGGAATAAAGGGGTTATTAGTAACTACATTGGGGGAACAGAATAACCCCCAGCTTTTCAGAGCACACTGGGATGAAGGGCCACCTTCTGCATATCCATCTCTTTGGATATCACAATTCCTCACAGGGGAGTTTTGTTTCCAAGAAAAGCAGGAACCAATGGCACACAGTGTACTTACCTAGTGTCAAAAAGCTGTTCGCTTTCTCCCTGTAGATTGAAGCCCTGTCATTCGTGATGCTTCAGCAAAGTAAATTGTACTGTCTACATTTATTTATATTCCTTTCATATCTTCTAGTAACAAGAGATAGCTGAGAACATTTTATTCTCCTCCCACTAAGTTGCTATGATTTCTTATGGTTTTGCTTTTGTTTGGAGATAAACACAGTTTCTTCTGATGCTTTGTAGGCAAGACTTCCACAGTCAAGAAAGCAGAGGACAGAGTAAATGTCTGTTTCTCTTCTGTGTTTGGAGGGAGAAGTAACTTATGAAGATTGTGTGACTGCTGTATACATATATACAATCGTATGTGGAATGATCATCTGTTGAGCAGCTATTGTAACTAAATGTCTGACAACAGCAACCCACTGCCACCAACTGGATTCTGACTCATAGCTACCCAACAAGACAGAGAAGAATTGCCCCATAGGGTTTTTGAGGAACAGATGGTGGAGTCAAACCACTGACCTTTTAGTCAGCAACTGAACACTTAACAACTGGTGCCACCAGGACAACCTATATGCTGGACAAATATTCTGGTACACTGGACTATATGACAAAGAAAAGGGCATCTGGATTGGAGGAAGCCCTATATTATGCAGATGAGACAATCTTGCTTGCTAAAAGTGAAGAGCACTTGAAGTACTTACTGATGAAGATCAAAGACCACAGCCTTCACCTCAACATAAAGAAAACAAAAATCCTCACTAGACCAGTAAGCAACATCATGATAAATGGAGAAAAGATTGGAGTTATCAAGGATTTCATTTTGCTGAAATTCACGTTCAACAACTGTGGAGGCAGTAGTCAAGAAATCAAAAAGAAGGGTAATTGCAGCGGGTAAATCGGCTGCAAAAGACTTCCTTTATGTGTTGAAAGGTAAAGATGTCACCCTGAAGACTAAAGTGTATCTGACTCAAGCCATGGTGTTTCCAGTTGTTTCATATATGTGTGAGAGCTGGATGATGAATAGAGAAAACCAAAGAAAAGTCCACACAGTTGAATTGTAGTATTGGAGAAGAATATTGAATAACACGACTGTGAGGAATCTGGTACAGGATTGGACAGTATTTTACTCTGTCATACACAGAGGTGCTATGAGTTGGAACCTTCTAGAAAACATCAGAGTCCTCCTTAGAAGCAAGGATGGTGAGACCAGGTCTTACATATACATTGGATATATTCTCAACAGACGTCAGTCCCTAGAGCAGGGTCTGATCTACATTATGCTTGGTAAAGCAGAGGGTCAGCAAAAAAGAGGAAGACCCTCAGTGAGAAGGATTGACACAGCGGCTGCAACAATGGGCTCAAGCATAACAATAATTGTGGGAATGGCACAGGACCCAGCAGTATTTCTCTCTGCTATACACGGGGTTGCTATGAGTCAGAACTGACTCAGTGGCTCCTAAAACAACAGAAAGCACCTAACAGCAACAACAGGTGTATATATTTGCATACATTAAACTGGGAATAGCTGAGTAGTCATCCTTCTAACATTAGGCTACTTGCTCTTCACCTTCTCCTTTGCTTCTGACTCTAACGGAGTTATCTAGAAACAGGAGGCTTCAACTGTATGGTAACTTTCCCATCCATAAAAGATAGCAGAATGGACTTGAATGGACCACTGGATGGAGAGCCAACCTGGAATAAAGGGAACCACTACGACCACTTCCTGTTGTCGTGGAGTGAGCTCATGCATCACAACCCCAGGGGGGTCCTAGCAGAATGTGCTCCTTTTGGGTTTTCAGTACTCTTGCTCTTTTGGAAGCAGAGCACCAAGTCCTTCTTGCAAGGTGCTTCTGGGAGAACTTGAACCTCCAATGTTTTAGTGAACACTTGGGTGCTTTAACCATGTGACCACCCAGGGACTCCCAAATACAGAGAAGGTAACCCTAAAAGAATGTAGCAGGTAGTGCTAAAGTTCACAGCAGCCATAGTCTGCACTTCTTCCTGGAGAGCTAGGTCACACTTGAAATTTAGGGTGGCCATGTGACTGAATCCTGACCGATGGTATATGAGCCAAAATGATGACCACCCCGTTTGGGTGTGGCTTACATAAATCTTCCACAAGCAATCTTTGCTCTCTTTCCCATCTGCCTGCTGAATGGAAAGGGTTCTGAGATTCTAGAAATAGCAGATCTAGAAGATGGAAGGAACCCAGGTCTCTGAGTCACTGCAGGGATTAGAGCACCTCTGACCCACATTGGAGCTGTAGATTAGTGAGAAACAAACTTGTTTTGTTGGGTAACAGATATGGAGCATTGTTTGTTACAGAGAGGACTTCCTAGGACAAATAAATATACAGAAGTCTCCACCCTGTTAACCTGCCCCAGGTGATCTGAGTGGGAATGATGATAGCAAACAGATTCTAATGAATGAATATTGGTTGGGGTTTTCTCCGTGTTCTCGTTTTGCTACCTAGCAGAAACAATAGTGATTTGGTAGAAAAATTGCAACCACAATTCCTGTAACTATGTCTGCTTCCTTAAAGAAATGGCATGATACAAGAATAACAACAGGCACACCCTGAGATCTCCACTAAAAGACTGCAACTGATGGTCCACGGGCCTTGGAGTCCCCCTGGGAGCATGGCCTCTGGCCCTGATGCTGCCCCTGTCCATAAATCACAACGGAGGTCAACTCTTCAGACAGCAATGGATGGGACTTGACAAAACAGAGTGACCACATTGTGTGTGCATTTTAGGGTTCTATGCATCCACAGGATGTCGTCCTGCTGACCTGGAGGTGGGGAAGAGGGGGGAGAGGAGGGGATAGGAGATGTACAGAACAGAGAGGAGAAGTGTGCTGTCACCAGGCAGGGAGAACAGTGGGAGATGCATAGAGGCAGGCATGCAAATTTATATGGGATTGTACATTTTCACTCAATCCTAATAAAAAAAGTTAAAAAAAAATAAAGAAATGGCATGACTTTTCTCCAGACCAGAATAACTTTCATTCAGCAAACTTCTTGGTGAGTCATTTGTTGTCAAAAAATAATCCTCAGCACACGGCCTCAAAGGTATTACACAAAAAGAACAAAACTGTCTCTATAATTTAAAAAAAAAAGGGGGGGGGAGTTTTGGGAAGTACTCAGGAAGAAGGGTTGGGAGAGAGATGGCACTGAGTGACATACAGGGGACCTGCATAGAAAGGAGAAGGATTCTTGGTGGTATGGGCTGGGAGGCCTTATAGCACATAGGGTCTACTATTCCATTTTTTAACGCTGAGTCTGCTACACCATTACCTGCTCTGTTTCTCTCTGAATAATCAGTAAAGCAACAGCTCACCTGGCCTTGAGTTCGTGGATCCTTCGGAGGGACTCAGGTGGACTTCAGCCAAGTGAGAGATGCAACATGGCCCTGTGCATATTGGAAAGAAGTGACTGAGACATGGACTCAGCTTGGGAGTGCATGTGAGACAAACCCTTCCATCACAAAGGATACCATAATAAGAGTGATTCTCAAGAGGGGGTGTTGACCTCAAGGTTCCATGAAGGTTGTTTTTAGCTGCCATCAAGTTGGTCCCCAATTCATGGGGACCCCAAACACAATGGGATTGTACCATTGTGATCCATAGGGATTTCACTGGTTGGTTTTCCTAGATGTAGACTACCAGACCTTCCTTCCTACTCCATCTTAGTTTGGAAGTTTTACTGAAACCCGTGCAGTATCATAGCAAAACGGAAGCCTCCACTGACAGATGGGTGGTGGCCACTCATGACATGCATTGGCCAGCACTTGAGTCTTGTCTCCCACATGAAGAGCGAGAACTCCACCACTCCACCACCATTGCCGCCATAAAGAAGGCAAGACAGGTTATATAAAGTAGGATCAAGTAACTTACCATCTAGTGGGGCAACCGCTTCTGCCTATAAAACCACCCAAGTGAGTAACTAACTAGGAGCATTTACCAGCATACCAGGTGAGGCTGTGTGTAGGACAGACCACTGCAAAGTAGCACCAAGTAGAACAGACTCCCCAAGGCAGAGGTCAGGAAGTTGGCCAGGGGCCAGGAAGCATCACAAGGTTGAGAACCAAGTGCGTGTGTGCACATGCTGCCTGCATGGGTGTACCTAAGCCAGTGCTGGATCGTCCTTGAGAGTGATGCAATAGCCTTCTGGATGGGAGGGAGGGAAGATTAGACCTTAAGTTGTTTGCTAGTCTTGTCACGAGGAGGGTGAGGGCATGATCTTGGCTGAAATTAAATCAGACCTTTCCATTCCTGGCCTGCCAAGCAGGCAAGGCATGAACTGAGCCAAGGTGCTAATGCAGTTAAGGCAGTTAGCTTGTGCCCGGCCACCTCCTCCGTCTGACTCACCACCAGTAATACCCTCCAGATGACTCCTTAGTCCTCTCCCTGGATGTCTGGGGCTCTGTCCCTTGGTACTTTGCCAGCCCAAAAGGAAAATTCCTACGATAATCTGTTGAAGGAGATCACAATTCATGAAGACAATGAAGCATTGATTTTTCTTATTTTTCCTGCCCCTCTTGGGACATCATAGGTGTTCATCTGTTTCTAGACAAGCTGTCAGCTCAATGAAGGTCCACAGAGCCCCCCACCACAGACCTTGGCGCTTAGCAGGTGCTGCTGTTATGATTGTATTATTATTACTATTACAACTGTTACAGCCAACTCCGCCCAGGACCAGCCTTCCTTCTCTACTTCCACAAAGGCTTGGATGTCTTTCTCAATGTTATCTTGTTAATTCTGTTGCCTTCCTGCCAGGATGTCAGTATATCTTAGCCCTGAAGGAACCCAGATACCCTAAGAATGGTCAACATATGCAAATGATGCCTAATGCAATAACGAATCTCAGCTGGTTGCAGAAACAGGGTTAGATAAAAACAACCAGATGGCTCTGCTGGATGCAGAGCAACCTTGATAATCCACAATCTATTTTGTTTCTTGGAATCCTGTTACCTTTGCTTCCATAACTTCCCCCTCATTTGTCTTATATGAATGGTCTCTGAGACAAGAGAGGCCATCTGTCCAGGCTCTCCCGCCTGGAAGAGTGATGCTAACAAGCAGAGGCTTTAGCTTTGCTTGCCACTTTGGCAAGCCCTTGAGCTGGCCATGGTGAAAGGCCCTGGACCAGAGTCTAACGCTCAGGGCTGCTTTTTCAGAGACTCCAAGTTATTTAAACATCCTCATCTTCATTTCCCTAATCTGTAAGTGGGGTTAGCAATGTCTGGTAAAGTTGGCTTAAAAGATACACATAACATATATCAAGTGTTCGGCCCTGGTACCACCTCCGATAAACAAATGCCCAGCAGTAGTGGAAGTTGTCATAACGGTAGCGAAAGTCTCTCGAGGGTTTATCAGACTCAAAGGAGACTGGTCCTCCCTAACTTACAGATGCTGACCAACACACAAACCCAGAGTGCTGTTACAATAAATCTTCCTTAAACATGCCAGTCCTGTATTCTCTGTGCTGTAGGAAATCATTTTTCAAAGATAAAAAAGATACATATCAACTGAACAATAAGAATAGGTTTATATAAGTCATAACGATTTGACAAAATATTAAAAGTTTGTACAAAAATGAAATTCAGTGATAGTTTATGGCACTCACCAGGGAACAAGAGAAGAGCTGATTGTGGGTGGCGGGTGTGAAGGAGAGGGCGCCATTCCTTGGAAGGCCATGTTTCTTTCTGCTTCATTTCTTCACCAGCTTTTCAACTTTTGAGGCAGACTCATGGTATTTTGGCACTAAAACTGTACTTATAAATAAAGTTACAGCAGAGGAAACCACCTTTAGAGCAAAATAAAAGCCAAATCCAAGGAGTACTTTGAAAGACTTGGAAGTAGCATCTGCACTTAACAGCCCAACGACACACAAGGCGTTCCCTTCTCGGTCCCCCGCTGCTGGGTGTAGACATTCACAAAGCAAACATTTGGATTCCTCCGACATGGAGCATGCTTTAAAACTGGTCCCTGGGTAGAGACCACGGTGTCTAGTCCATTGGTG
Source organism: Heterohyrax brucei (assembly GCA_028571685.1). Classification (NCBI taxonomy): domain Eukaryota; kingdom Metazoa; phylum Chordata; class Mammalia; order Hyracoidea; family Procaviidae; genus Heterohyrax; species Heterohyrax brucei. Next base: position 111,696,744 of record CM053151.1, on the reverse strand, counting down.
AGTGTGTCTTAGACTGAAAAAAAAATGGCTAAAAATATTTTTCTTGTAGGGCATCCAGACTGTTTATGAATGAAAAAGGTATAGTGAAAAAATGGGAGGTTGTTTCTCATAAAGTATAATAACTTTTCAAGAGCTGTTACGGAGAAATATTGCTAAAGGAACAGTTGTTATATAAAGTAAATCTGCATTTCCATCTGCATGGGTATCCATTATTTATATGTGTGTACACATTGCTGGGCCACTGAGAATGAAATTGAATAAATTTTTAAATCCCAAGGGCAATTTTGCAGTCCACTTGCTATTTGACCTCTGAGCTGTAGGGAGAACTGTGGACCACATCTCACTGGCATGGTCCATCACTCTGGCTTATGTTCTGGCTCCTTCTGGGGCTCTTTTCTAGTGCCCATGTGGGTATTTGTTCTCCTTTCGTGTGGAAAGGTATTACCTTTCTCCCTTCATGTGGAAAAGCCTATCGTCTTGTAGTGTTTACCATCAGGGTAATGCCCTGGTGATATCTTCACTTCTAATCCTTCTCCAGAATTTGGTCTGTGTCCAACTGCCAACTTGACATCTTACATATCCCATGGGCACTTCCCACCCAACCTATCCAAAAGTGAGCTCACGATATACCCCCCCAAGCCTCCTCCTCCGCCTGTACTTCGCCCTGTTAGACGATGGTACCACAACTTCCCCAATCACCCCAACCAGACCTAAGCGTTGTTGTGGGAACCTCATCATCTTTGACAATTGCTCAGGGATGAATTCTTGCCCCTTTGGCCTCAAAATACTTCCCCAATCCAGTCCCTCCTTTCCATTTTAACTCAGGTCCCAGTCATCTCTCATTAAAACAAGTGCAACAGCTGGTCTCCCTGACCGGTTTGCCTCCAACAATTCACTCAACTCACTCTCCTTCTTGATGTAAAAACTGTCTGTCTAAATTGTAAGTTTTACCATACCATTTCCTTACCAAAAGCCTTATATGGTTTCCAGTGCCAATAAAATAAACTCTAAGCTCCCCCTGGGGTATATAAAACATCCCAATACTGCGAAGCAACACTCCAGCTCAGCTTCGTCCCACCTCCACCCCACTCTTGGTTCTCTGGAAATGGAGAACCCTCCTGAACCGAAGGAGCCTCCATCCTGCATTTGCTGGGCGTATTCTTAGTCCTTGTTCAGCATCTTCACACTTCCATTCAGGAAGCCTGCCCTTAAGCACCAGGTGGCCTAAATTCCCTCTCCCCATTACTTGGTCCTCCTAAGATGCCCTGTGCTTGCCTTTCTTGACCTCTTCCATATCCCAAGATACATTTTTATTGGTTTCAACTGGACAGTTGTTCCTCCTTTTCACTTTCCATCATCTGAACTTCTTTCAGATACTCCGGCATCCCTCTCTAGAAGGAGTGCCTTCTCCGCTCTACAGAAAACGTAAATGCCGGATAGCCACTTTCCAGGTCTTCCTTTCAGCTTAAGTGAGTGCTCCTGGTCTTTTCCAATCAGATGCCCTACCCCACCTTATACCAGAAGCCTGTGGCACTAAGAAGCAGGGGTCCTGGGAGCCCATTCTGGCAAGTGCGACAGCTGTTGCAGTGGCCAGAACTGAGGCCCCGTGTCAATGGTACCAGTGGTAGCTTCATAGGACCAGTCTTGTGGCATGATTCCAAGCCCTGATCCTGGCTATTAAAGTGAGTTCTCCAGCCTCTGCAGATTCGGTGTTTGGTCCTACAGGCTACACGATACCCCTTTGTTATATCTCTTTTCTCCTTCATTTAGCCAGAAGTAAGCTCTTTTGTAACCAAGGGTTCTAACTGTTTGCCCCAGTGAGATTGTGGAATCCTCAAAGGCAGAATTGTCTTTATTATCTTTGTATCCACAGTCCATGGCCCAATTTCCAGCACACAGTAGGCATCAGTAATTGTTGCATTTGCAAACAGATTGCCAAAAATATCTGGACCTCACTCAAGGATACATTTATGCATTTTTAACCTTCTCTGGAATTGTCAATTTTGCTTACAAAGATCCAGCCATCAGGGTAGGTAATAGTTACCTGGCTCTTGCATGCATGGATGCCCTACTGCTCAAGGAATTTTACATCTCCATTTTCCATCCTGCTTCTGTGTTGGGCTGACTACTGTTTTCTTTGTATTGTCTAGACTCATCAGAAACCAATAGGCAGTCTGTTGCCTTGCCCTTCCTACCTTTCTCTTCAGCCGTCTAACTGGGGTAGGAAGGTTGAGATGCCCTTCCTTGCGGAGCCTGGATAATATATCCCATGCAATATTTACACTCTGCATGTCCATGAACTAACCAAGCTGCGCTCTTTTTATGCATTCATGAAGGATGTGCTCAAGAGAATGCTATTTCTTGAACTGGAGCTGAGCCACATCTACCCTTTATGAGGGATTACAGACTGTTTTCTCCTTATTTGTAAATACGCTGCCCAGAAAAAAAAATGCTGTGTTTTGCCAGAGACAGCTGAATAAACACCTGAGTATCTGCCAGTGCAAACCATGGAATCATTAACTGATGTTGTGTAAAGAATAGCTGGAGAAACGTGGCTTAGAGTGTTGTCATTGCTTGCCTTGTTTGAAACCAATAACATTTACATCTTTGGAAAGAATGTTTTGAAAAATCACCCTAATGGATTGGTGTTTTCCAGAGTCACCTCAGTGGTGGCACTTCAGCGTGCATCTATTTAAAGCTTCAAAATGGTTATTTTAGTCTTAAACAGCAGGTATCGTGAAACGTAAAAGCTTCTAAATTTCTTGGGCTTAGGAAGCTTTTGATCTTTCCTTGTCTCCCTCTCCTCTGCTGCCCCTCCCTTTCTACTTCCTCATCACCCACCAGAGTCCCACCCTTACTACACAGTTTTGAAATAATTTCTGCACTCATTAATGTCTTGTGCATTCTGAGATCAAGGAGTTTCATCCCCTGTTGGAGTTTGCCTGGTGGGTTTATTTTGAATGCAGAATTTTGAAGAAGAGTCAGTTAGCAAGTTGCCAAACAAATCAAATATTTAGAAGGAAGAAACTTTCTTTATAAAGGTTGAGTTAAACTAAGCACTTATAAAATGGAATGTGTGTGTTTACACCACTTTAAGTATAAAAATACCTTACAGATCCTTATTTTTCAAAATGGAATGTGTTTACACCACTTTAACTATAAAAATACCTTAAGATCCTTATTTTTCAGTATAGAATCCTGGTTTTCATATAGTATTTGTAGTGGCAATCTTTTAAATCTATCTCTATTTCCTAGGAATATGTATTTTCCTATGAATTCCACAGTACCTTCTACTTTCTGTAAATGAAAACAGGGGCCAGTATATTTGCATTGCAATAATTACACAACAAACAACAGCTATTGAGCACCTTATAGAGCTCATCCACCTTGATTATTTAATTTCACCGTCATGATGACCCAATGAAGAAAACAGGATGCTATTTTCAGGTAAAGGAACAGAGTCTCAGGCTATTTTAGAAAGACCAGTCCAAGGCTGCATGCAATCTACAGATAGTTCAGCTCAGTATACAATTAGCTTGTACCTTATGCTCAGAACACTACACCTTATGCTAAAGGCACAATGATGAATTAAATGCTACATCTGCCTTCAAGTTCAAAGATATTCTGATTCCAAATCTTTGTCTCTCTTTGGCACCTTGAATCTAAATTTGGGTCCAGTCTTAGGCAAAAGCATCCAGTCTGGGAAATTTGCTCCATTGAACAATAGCCTTCCTTGTTTAACCTCTGTTTGCTTCAAGCACTTGATAACCTTATGCTTTTCCAAAGTTCCGTATCAAACTTGCTTTCCAAATTCCCCAAACATTATTTTTCCTTCCTCCCTTTGCCAGAACTCAGCATACCTCCAGCTATGTCTAGCTTGCAGCTGTTGAACTTTGTAATTACAAAGACCGAAAGTTAAGTTTGCAAACTCATCCTAGAAAAAGTGCTACATACCTCATTGCTGAATGAGGAACTGTTTTTCTGGAATAGCCTTCAGAGCTGTCATCGGATTACACTTGATGTCCTGAATGTCATCAAAATGTCTTCCTTCCAATATTTCTTTTATCTTTAGGTAAAGGAAAAAAATTAACTGGGGCCAGATCAGGTGAATAGGGATGGTGTTCCAACACAGTTATTTGTTTATTGGCTAAAAACTCCTTCACGGACAACTATACAATTAAATTTGCAAGCTTCCCACCATATGCAATGGCCATTTCAGAAAGAGTTCCAAAATTGCTCTGAAGGGTGGACTAGGTGCTGGTGTCAGTGCATAGCTTTCCAAGGGGAAGGTGATCATAGTGATGTGCAGCAATGAGGTATGTAGCACTAAGAAAAATTAAATTCGCAGACTTAATTGTTGGACCTTGTATTTTCAATTTTTTTTTTATCATGATCTATAGTAACAGAGATGGCCCATAGAGCTTCTGTGAGACATTTAATAAGACCTTCTTTCTCCAGAGAAGTCAACCTTAGAGCCCACCCTCATCCCCTCAGCCACCTTTTACAGGGTACAAGCTACACCCTGCTGGGAATGAGATATGTTTTTTAGTACCTTGGGGGCAGGAGAAACAGCTTGTCCCTATCCATGGTGCTGAACAGTCTCAGCACACCGCGATCTTTTTTTCTTCATCTCGTGGTCTCCAGTGATTCTCATTAAATGCTGCTGAAGCTCAATAGGTTTTTAGTTTTCATTTTAATAGAAAGCTTGCCCTTTTTATATTGTCACAAAACAAATAGGGCCTATGACTTGTGTGTCACAGTTTATGAAGAAGAGAAGATTCAGGTGAACTGGATTTGAATTTCAGCGACACCACTTGCTAGTGGAATATTGGGTGAGTTACTTCAGCCTCTCTGGATTTTAATTTTTCCATTTTTAAAATGAAGATGACAGTGATAAGTAGATTGTAGGGTTTCTTTGGGAATTAAATAATATATGCAAGTGCTTTGAAATTATGTTGTCTGTAGAAAAAAATTAACAAATACTTCTAATAGTACAAATCATTTCTGAGTACACAAATAAATCTAATTTTGGGACTTGTATCATGTTTTAATAGGAAGCTTCCTTATCCCTAGGAATTTTCAGAAAAATAGGTTCCTTCTGAACCTGTAACCGTCAGGGTCCAGTTAGGAAAACGGAAACTATACTTGTTAGCTTAACAGCAAGAGTATAACATGAGAAATATGTTAAGCAAATGTTGAAGGAAGGAAGGACGTTAAAGGAGAGCATGGAGCTAACTGAGATATGGCAACTACAGAAAGCAGGGTCAATCCTTGGAGGTGGGGCCACAAAGGAAAGAAGGCGGAGTCTTTAGAACCTCAAAAATTGAGAGAGGGACAACTCTCTGTCCAATGATGCTACTGATAACATAGTAAGATGTTAATAACTGGCATCAGTCTGACAAGCAGTTGGTCTAGTTGATCACAAAAGAAGGGCCTTCTCTATTCTTTGGTATACTGTCTTTTCTCTAACCTGTAATATGGCTTTTGACATCTCTGTTTTGTGGACAAGAAAAGTGTAAAGAAAAAACTTTTAAACTTTGGAAAAAGGCAAAGGATGCTGCACACCCTTGAATGCCAAACTGGAACACTGTATAACAGATGTTCCCAAACAAAAAACCAAGCCCATTGCATCAAGTCAATTTCAACTCATAGCAACTTTATATGGCAGAGTAGAACTGTCTCGCAGGGTTTCCAAAGCTGTAATACTTAAAGAAGCAGACCATGTTGGAGGCTTGTGTTGCTGAGTCTCCATGTCTTTCTCCTGCAGAGCAGCTGGTGGGTTTGAATTGCTGACCTTTCAGTTAGCAGCTGAGCTCTTAACCACTACACCACCAGGAATCCTTCAGATACTCCCAGGGATTTCTATTTCTGTAGGAAAAATGTATGTTTGCTTGATTTCCTTTTTATCATTAACTAAGGCCCAGACTCTCAAGTTATATACTGAGGGGAGTAGAGGGTCGGTGAAAACCCTGGTGGCACAGTGGTTAATGGCTGCAATTGCTAACTGAAAAGTCAGCAGTTAAAATGCACCAGCCGCTCCTTGGAAACCCAACGGGGTCCTTCTACTCTGTCCTGTACGGTTGCTCTGAGTCCGAATTGACTCAATGGCAATGAGTTTGGTTTAGTGGTGCAGTGGCAGAATTCTTATCTTCTGCATGGGAGACCTGGGTCTGATGCCCAGCAGATGCACCTCACTCACAGCCACATCCGTCAGTAGACGCTTACGTGTCATTAGGATGTGAAGTGGGTTTCACCAGAGCTTCCAGCTGAAGACAGACTAAGAAGAAAGGCCTGGAGATCTACTTCCAAAAACTCTGCCAGTGAAAACCCTGTGTCTCTGATCCCCTTGTACATGGGGTCATGAGTTGAGGACCAACTTGACAGTCAGCGACAACAGCGATGGCTCTGCAAAGTCAGTCTGTGTGTTATCTTAAGAAAAACTAGTAAACCGTAAAACGTCAGAGATGCCCTGTAGAAGAGACAGCCCCCAGATTACAGTTTTGTCATCCTCAGGAGCATTCAGCAGCTTTGTATACAACTCAACAGTTTTATTTCAGCATCCCTTTCCTGACTGACAAAATAACTGTTCCTGAGTATTGTAAAGAAACACCTGCTCTTTGAATGCTCTTTGAACCAGCTTTGCCATCCTGCAGTTTGCCTCCTTAATGAGTTCAGCAAGTCTTTTCCATACGCTCACCGTGTATGTGGATGAAAATCATGCTTTACACTTTGATAAAAGCTGGAATCAGAGCAGATAATATATTTGGTCAAAGTCAACACCGCTAGAAAGCAGCGCTGTCAGTATTCCCATTCAAGTCCAGCTAACTCGAAAGTGTGTGCTTGTTATGTGTATTATGGTCTCTCGTTGCTTTACGTAAAACAAGATATACTCAATAGAGAAATTGTACAAGGAATTGCTGACCAGCTGCTGCTAAAGTTTGCATAATTGAAAACCAGATGTAGGGATAAAGGCGTCTAAAACACCCGGGGATGATTTATAGACTAGAAAAGTTCAAGTAGTTACATAAAACACAGGGAAATAATGAAAATGGTAACGAGAGAGAGAAGAACAGCAATGGCAATTTGCAGGCAAACACCAGGGTTCCAGCTGCCTGAGACCTGGACTGACAGCCGGTGGCCAGGCAGACAATCCCTGTTCCCTTCCCTCCTTTCCTGAGCCCTTGGCCATGGGTTCCCAGACCACGTGACTCAGGTGGGCCGTGCTGGCAATTCACCTAGCCTCTCTTTGATTGACTGTTAAGACACTTTCCAAAGAGTGAAAGCAAAGGTGCTATCTGGAATAAAATGAAGCAGCAGCAGCCATGCAGGGTGTGAAAGCCAACGCATAGATTCCATTTCAATTTTTTAATACCTAGAATTTAGCCTCAGTCAACCTGGCAAATACATGAAGACCGTCTGGGAACAAAGCACTGGGGAGAGCTTGAGAACAAAGAAAAGACTTTTGGAAGGAATCTTGGAGACCACTGTGATCAATCTCTGCACTCATTTGTTCAGTCAGCATTTTGATTGAGGTCCTACTGTGTGCTGGATTCCGTTCCACAGGAATGTTATCTGCCGGAAACAACAGCAATGAGCTGATTGCCCTCAAGGGATTCACAAATTAGTCAGAGATAAATGCAGACTGTAATTTCAGGAGTGATTAGTGCTATAAAGAAGACAGAGCGGAGTAAAGGATGCAGCTGTAACGAGACTGCGGAGCCGTGTTAGAGATGTTGATGAAGACCTCTCTGAGGAAATGAATGAAGTCAAGAAGGAAACTCTTCAGAAATATAAGAGAAGGGTGCTCCTGGCCCAGGAGTCCCTGAGTGGGGCACATAGCTAATGTACTTTGCTGTTAACCAAAGGTTGGAGGTTCAAGTCCACTAAGAAGTGTCTTGAAAGAAAGACCTGGCAATCTAGTTCCACAAAAAAAGCAACATTAAATTAAAAAATCAGCCGTTCAAAACCCTATCGAGCACAATTCTACTCTGACACACAGGATCACCATGAGTTGGCATTGCTATGAGTCAGGGTTGATTTGACAGCAACTGGTTTTTCATACGTGGCAGAGGAAACAGTAGTCTCAAGTACCCCAAAATGGGAATGAATTTTGTGTTTATATAGTAGCAAGAGGCTGATTTGGCTGGAGTGTGTTCACCAGGAGACAAAGCAGTAGATGAAGTTGGAGAGGTAGGCTAGATCATGCCAGACTTTACCAACCCAAACAGGGCTTGGAATTTACTTCAGCATTTCATACCATTTTATTTGTTCTGACAATTTAGCAAATTAGGGCACTTTGGCCCTGATATTAATTAAGCAGACACCATAACTCTGTACATGATTCTGCCCTGGCTAGTCTGGAAGATTATCAAAGATGACAAAGGACTGGAACTTGCCCTCAGTGTGCAGATCCTCCCACACTGAGCCCAGAGGAGCAAAGAGATGCTGGCCACGGGGAGCCCACCTAGCCCCTGTACTCTCTTTCTCTGCTAATGGTGTCACTATTCCCAGTTTTGCTCCACTGGAAACCTCAAAGTAACGTGGATTCTTTTCTTCATTTTAAATTAGCCACCAGCTCCTACTGATTGTACATCTTAAATAAAACCTGTTGCTATATTGCAACCCAGTAGACTACAGCTCCTCCTTAATGCCTCTTGCTTTCTCTAAAGGAAGAATTAGTCACTCTCTACATGCTTGTCTGTAGTGCATATCTATAACACATATTACATTGTTTACTCTCTGTTGATTTATTTCTGACTCCCCTGCTAGACACCCAGCCCTTGAGTAGGAGCAAAAGTCTTATTTATATTTGTGTCACCAGACTGCCAGCAGGCATTGTTTAATAGATGAATTTGATGTTTCCCAAACTGATCAGGGTATGAATAAAAAAAGTTTTCCATGGAAATAAGTTCAGCAAACAATGGCCTAAACATACGTAGATTGGGGCTAATACAAAGTACAATTTCTTTTCTTTTCTTAAAAAAAAGGAAAAGTAATATACATACATATGTAGAAAAAATAACCATATATATGTAGAAAACTTCAGAAAGAGTAGATACGAAATTATTAACAATGTCAGTTTGGGGGAGTGAGTCTGAGGAACTAGAGAAAAGCAGAGACTTTCCACTTTTCCCCTTATATCATCTTAAAATCAATTATTTTCATTGTTTAAATAACTAATATTTTTCAAAAGTGAAATACATGGTAGCTATGTTTTTTAAAACAAATTAGGCACCTTTCTAGAAATGTAGAGGTTAGTGATTCCATATGTATGTAGTGATTCCATATGAAGTGTGCCCTACCCTGCCTGCTCATATAAATCCTTTCAAGACACAGTTATATTCTCCTTTGAATTTTCTGTTTATCATGTGTTTTCAGTTATGGAAGGCATGCTGATTAAAATCAGACCAATTCAGAAATTTTTGTTATATTTATAGATTCAATACTCACTATCTGGGATTATATTATCCCAGGGAATCCTGGATGTCTAACTCCTGCCAATATGAATCAGTTATAAAATAACTTTTTTTCATTACTTGAAAATTTGCAGAACCTGAGGTAAAGCGCAGAAGCACCATCAAAGGCTGCACATGCAATTTATTCTGGCCTCTTCTTGGCCTCTTTATTATTTTTGGTGAAAATTTTCGAAACATGTTACAATGCATTCTTCCTTACTGCAAAAACAGCATTTACAGCCCAAATAAGTGAAACCAAGTTTTGCTTTTTTTTTCAATCTCAGGAAAATTGCCATTACAACAAAGTCTTCATTACTTCAAAATCAGTATCAGATAAGCAAAATGAAAGGAATTTGAATCTTAGCAAAATTACCAAACGAAAAACAAAGTCTATTGCTGTGGAGTCAATTCTGACTCATAGCAACCCTATAGACAGGGTACAGCTACCCAATAGAGTTTCCAAGGAGCACCTGGCAGACTTGAACTGCTGACCTTCTAGTCAGTAGCTGTAGCACTTAACCACTGTTCCACCAGGGTTTCTAGGAAAGCACCCCTACTATTTTTCATTATGACAAAAGCAGTGCTAACAGCTAAGAAGTGGAGACAGCTGCCCTGGATACTGCAGAACTGCTCACAGCTGTGTATTCCGCCTGCTACATGGGGAAACAGTGATTAGACCCTAAAAATAAATGCAGGGTAAGAATAATTTACAGAAGTTCTAGTCTCTTGAAGGAAACCCTGGTGGCATAGGGGTTAAGTGCTACGGCTGCTAACCATAAGGTAGGCAGTTCAAATCTTCCAAGTGCTCCATGGAAACTCTATGATGCATTTCTACCCTGCCTTATAGGGTTGTAATGAGTCAGAACCAAGTGGATGGCAACAGGTTTGGTTTGGCTTTAGTCTCTTGAAAAGTACCACTGCGATGCATTATTCCTTATTACAAAGGCATTATTTACTGTTCAGAAGCCATAAAAGCAGGGAGTCAGTAACACCAAACAATGGGTGTTGTCAAGGAGAAGACCGCCACTGTGACTGAGTAAAGACAGAGACTAGCTTATTCTCTTGTATGTTCCCACAAGGACATGGTAGCTAGAAAACATAGTGAGGAGGCTCATCTCACAGAAATAAAGGCAAACCTGTCAAAGGTTTAGAAAATTCTCTCATCTAAGAGGCATCACCTAAGACAGTGCTCAATCTACACAAAAAATGAGGCTCAACCTCAGCTTTCTTGATTTTTCACACATTTCAAAAGGCTCTCAACCTTCAGGTTAAAATGCATTAAAATCAAGCTACCTCCTTCCCAAAGAACTTCAGCAGCATAAAAAGTGATTGGTTATCATAAATACCCTGACGCCTGGAAGTGTGATTACCATCCCTCACTCTAGGCCAGGATATTCCTGGGAAGCTCAGCCTAGCCACATGAAGAGGTCTCCAAGGAGCGTGGTTTCTGGCTTACTCCCGTTATGGACTCAAGAGTGACTCTCCACAATATGTATTGAATACGTCTGACTCCGTGCCTACAGGGAGATCCTGGTGGTGTAGTCGTTAAGCGCTACATTTTCTCACTAAAAGGTCAGCAGGTCCAGTCCACCAGCCACTCCTTGGAAACTCTATGGGGCAGTTCTACTCTGTCTATAGTGTTGCTATGAGTCAGAATTGCCTCAATGGCGGTGGATTTTTTGGAGGGTTTGTGCCTATGGGTGGATACCCTGGTGGTGTAGTGGTTAACTGCTGTGTCTGCTAATCAAAAGATCAGCAGTTCAAATCCACCAGGTGCCCACTGAAGACCATATGTGGCAGTTGTACTTTGTCCAGTGGGGTCACTATGAATCAGAACTGACTCAGCAGCGACGGGTTTGGTTTTTGGGGTTTGGTACTTTCAATGTCATCCTCTTTGAAAACAGGACTTTTTTTTCTTATGATAATAAGGACATACCGGAGTAGGGTGAGTCTTAGACCTAATTACTTCTGAGTTACATATTTAAAAACAAAACAAAATAGGATAGACACAATCACAGGGAAAGTAAAACACAACATGAAGACAGGCAGGTACATGTGGCAGACACATCTACAAGACCAGGAATGCTCGGATCGCCAGCTCTTAGAAGCTGACACAGACAAGGGTCTCTCCCTGGAGCCACCCTCTGAAGCTAGACTTCCTGTCTCCTGAACTGTGAGGAAATCAATTTACAATCTTTAAAAAAATGTGACCAACTTGTGATATTTGGGGTACAGCAAGCCTAGGAAATGAAGACAATCTCCAAGGAGCTCTGGGTTGAGATGACACAGGGCCAGATTGAAAACCAGTAGTGAGACTGAGAGTTAGGGCCAGAGGGACATCTGTCAAGCTGGTAAGCAACAGTCTTGGTTCACACAGTCAACACCTGTGTGTCAGGCACTGTGCCAGACACGGGTCAGGCAGGGCCTGACCACTCGATGGAGGGAGGCTCTTCTGCATCCTGGCCAGGCCCCTGAGGGAGTAGGAAAGGACTCCTGGCTCATTTAGTGTCCCCCAACACTCCCTTCACCACTGAAGAACTCCTCCGCAGGTAGGACAGCCAATCTTAGGGTCCCTCCATCTACCACTATGGGCTAAACAAATGTCTCAGGTCTAGACAATCATGGTACCTCACATCCTGTTTTCTGTGTCTGGTTCAAGGGCTGCCCAGGAGACTACCAGACCAAAAAAAAAAAAAGCCAATCCATTGCCATCAAGTCGATTCTGACTCATCACAAACCTATAGGACAGAGTAGAAGGACCCCATAGGACTTACGAGGAACGCCTGGAGGATTCAAACTGCTGAGCTTTGGGTTAGTAGTTGTAGCTCTTACTATGTCAGGAAACTAAGCAGGTGCAATTAGCATTCAAAAGATTTGGTGTACAGATATGGGAAGAGGAGAGAAGTTCTCCTTCTATTTGGGTTACAGATTGAAAGTTTCTTTACTATAAATCATTTTTCCTGATCTGTGACAAGATTGCACTTAAAACAAGAGAGGATGAAGCCAACAAGCAAAGAGAAGGGAAGAAAAGAGAGCCAAGAGACAGAGTCACGATCATACAGTCTAGAAACATCACTTGCATACCTAGATCAGCCATTCCTGAAGCCAATTTCACCTTAGAAATTCTGTTTTTGTAAGCCAACAACTTCTTTCAGTTGTAACTCTAAAAAGCAACAGTGAGAAATAGCCCTGCCCTTCAGAAATAAGGATAACCAGCATTTTCCATTATTTCCCTGGATTCTAAGCAATTTATTTCTAAGGTATAGGAGATGCATATTGTGTACAGTCTCACATCCCACATCTGACAGACACTTCCCCAGATCTGTGATTCTATTTATTAAATGATAAGTACCTGTCTGACTCCTAGGTCTGTACTCTTTCCCTGACCTGACATTATGCCTCTGTCAGTCCCCGGGGACTTGTGTCCTAATTGCTCCTGACACTAGCGTTCAGAGGCAGCTGGTGTGGTCAAGTCTACTCAGGACACCTGAGAACTGGAGTGCATGCTCCATCTGATTCTGACCCCAAAGTTTAAATGTGGGTCATTTTAAGAAGGCTACTCCTTTTCCCTTCCCTATATTTGTTTGAGTAGAGATTTTAAATGCAAGGAAACCAGTAAGTGGCTGCACTTGGGACATTACCCTGAGAAATTAGAAGATCCCTCCTAGCTACAATAATTAATCAACTCATAGCCAACATTACTGCTGTTGTTTTTAGGTGCCATCAAGTCTGTTCTGACGCCTAGTGACGCTATGTGCAACACAAGAAAGCACTGCCTGGTCCAGCACCGTGCCCACATTGCTGTTTTTCTTGAGCCCAGTGTTGCAGTCACTGTGTCAATCCATCTTCTCTAGGGTCTTCCTCTTTTTCGCTGACCCTCTACTTTACTGAGGATGATGTCCTTCTCCAGGTATTGATCTTTTCTGACAATGTATCCAGAGTAGGGAAGACATGGTTTCACCATCCTTGCTCCTAAGGAGGATGCTGGTTATACTTCTTCCAAGACAGATCTATTCATTTTTTAGGCATTTCATAGCATGTTCAATATTCTTCTCCAGCACTACAATTCAAAGATGTCAGTTCTACGTTGGTCTTCCTTCAGTATCATCCAACTTTCACATACACATGAAGTGATTGAAAATACCATGACATGAGTCAGGCACATCTTAGTCTTCAAAGTGACATCTTTGGTTTTGAACACTTTAAAGAAGTCCTTTCAGCAAATTAAACAATGCAATGCACCTTTTGATTTCTTGGCTGCTGCTTCCTTTGGTGTTGATTGTGGATCCAAGTAACTTGAAATCATTGATAGCCTCAATCATTTCTCTGTTTACCATAATGTTGCTTATTGGCCTGTTGTAAGGATTTTTGCTTTCTTGATGCTGAGGTATAATCCATACTAAAGGCTGCAGTTTTTGGTCTTCATCAGTAAGTCCTCAAGTCCTCTTCAATTTTACTGCATGAATATTTCCACCCACTTCTCTATCCTAGAATCGTTTTGAAGCAAATCATAAATATCCTACCGGTTCATCCAAATTCATTTCAACTTGTATCTTTGTTTGTATATGTGTAAGAACTCCTTAACACACACGCACACATGCCCCACAACTTTTTAAGAACTAATAAATCCCTTTACTGGCTCAGTATATATTTGTGGGGGGAATAAATGAAAATGTATGTATCTTAATAGCCTTGTAGAAAGAATATCTCTTTCTCACCTTTGCCTATGACCCCAGTGCACTTTCCATGTCAATATCCACATTATCTTGAGGCAGAGATCTTGTTTGCAAGCTTAGGCTGGTCCCACTTGAGCCTTCTCCTCCCAAGTCCTAAGCATCCTGGCTACAGGTTGCAGGAGATGGGGAAGTGCATCCCCTCTTCAGATGGTCACAAAGGCCTGACTTCTGCTCCACTTCTAGGATGGCAGAAGCCTGGGTTGATGTTCCAAATTGTCATTTTGGGGGGCACTAAAGGAGGTCTTTCCAAAATTACCGAAGAAGTTTGTGCAACCCATGTGCTGACACTGCTTTTTTCAAAAATATTTCCAGTTAGGAATTCTCCTTTCCAAACTACCCCATATTACTGGGCGTGAGGGTGGGAGGTGGAGATCCCTCTAATTACAACTTACTTTCAGTCTTTCAGTTCTGTGACTATTTCAAGGAGATGTGACATTCTTACTCCCCACCTTCCACCTCCCCCCATCTCAGTGAAGATGCTCCTCCCTGTCTCTCTCTCCAGAGAATGCTTCTTTGTATGGTAAGATTCTGCTTATTGATAGATGTCTAATAAAAGCCCCAAATTTAGTGGCTTGAAATAACAATCATTTTATTGTGCTCATAATCTATGGGAGAATTTGAGAACAGCTCAGCTGGACAAATCTTACATTTTATCTGGTATTCAGCTAGCAGGTGGTTTGATCTAGAGAGTCCAAGAAGGCTTTACTTATATATCTGGGGCCTTGATGGCCATGGATGGACTCCTCTTCCTTTCCATGTAGTCTTAGAACTTCTTTTCATGGTCTCTCCAACAGGACAGTTAGTTGTCTTCATTGTGGTTCAGCATTCCGCTGGTGTTCCCAGAGGCAGAAAGTGAACTGTTGTCTCTTCAGGCCTGAAAACTAGGACAATGTCACCTATTCTTCCCACTCTACTGGACAAGCAGTCAAAAGCCCATCCAGATTCCATGGGAAAGGATACAGACCTATCGCTTTATGGAAGGAGTGTCAAAGAACGTGTAGCCACCTCGAATTCTCCATAGGTAAGGAGAGTAGAACACGAATCCTTTGTGACCACAAGACAATGTAAGAGTTCCACTCACAGGACCTGTACCAGGAGATCTTCAGATGGAAACACGATTCTCAGCATTCTGAAACAAAGCTACAGATCCTTTTCCATGAAAGTCCTTCAGCTTACCTGTCCTCTGCCTTGGAAAGGAAGAGTATATTTTTCCGTAGGCAAAGAGGGAGTTTCTATTGTGTTAAAATGATAAATTACAGATGCTTTCAGAATAAAACAATGATTTTTCTGGCTTCTAAAGGACAAATATCGTGACTAAAAATGATTTGAACCTCTAGCCTGGACTAACTCTGTGAAAAATGCTTCTGTTCTTGTAGAATTGACTGGGATGTCACTTCTCTCTCTAGAATTTGAGATCTGTGGGCAAAGACCTCAGTGACGGAGCGAGGAGGACTTTGAAGAAGGTAGATCTGGTTGGTATCCTGCCTTTGTAGAGTGGGCTTCTGTAATATGACTTTTGACAAGTCATTTAATGTCCCACCTTTAGTAAAATAAAAATAAAATTACTACATTAGTCTTGTGAGAATTGGAAATTGAATGTGAAGCATTTAATTCAGCATCTGGAATACAGAATAGATACTTATACATAATTTACTTCTTCTATTTCTTTCTCTTGTCTTTCACTATCTCTTTTTTTCTTGTTTCATGTATTCTCTTCTTTGTCTTCCTTTTTTTCCTTCCTTAGGCATTTGCTTTTCTCTTTTTGTTCTATCTCATTATTTTTCACTTGAGTGAACTAATCTCTCACTTAATCACACTTAAGTGTGCTCATGAGGAATCTGTACATAGACCAAGGTGCGGTCATTTGAACAGAAGAAAGGGATACTCCTTGGTTTAAAATCAAGACAGGTGTGTGTTAGAGTTGTATCCTTTCACCACACCCACTCAATATGTATGCTGGGCAAACAGAGAAACTGGACTACATGAAGAACTTGACATCAGCATTGGAGGAAGACTCATTAACAACCTGCATTACGCAGATGTCACAATCTTGCTTGTTGAATATGAAGAGGACTTGAGGCACTTACTAATGAAGATCAAAGACCATAACTTTCAGTGTGGATTACACCTCAAGATAAAGAAAATAGAAATCTTCACAAATGAACCAATAAGCAACATCATGATAAATGAAGAAAAGATTGAAGTTGTCAAGGATTTCATTTTACTTGGATCTACAATTGATGTCCAAGGAAGCAGCAGTCAAAAAAACGAAATGACGTATTACACTGGACACATCTGCAAAAAAACCTCTTTACAGTGGTCAAAAGCAAAGATGTCACCTTGAAGATTAAAGTGCATCTGGCTCAAGCCATGGTGTTTTCAATTGACTCATACACATGAGTCATGGACAATGGACAATGAAAAAGAAAACTGAAGAAAAATGGATGCCTTTGAATTATGGTGCTGGGAAAGAACAGTGAATATACCACGGGCTGGCAGAAGAACAAACAAATCTGTCTTGGAAAAAGTATAGCCAGAATGCTCCTTAGACACAAGGATGATGAGACTTCCTCTCACTTACTTTGAACATATCATGAGGAAGGACCTGTTCCCAGAGAAGGACATCATGCTTGGTAAAGTAGAGAGTCAGTTAAAAAAAAAAAAAAGGAAATCCCTCAATGAGACGGATTGACACAGTGGCTGCCACAATGATTGTGAGGATGTCACAGAACCAGGCAGTGTTTCACTCTGCTGTGTGTAGGGTTGCTGTGAGTTAGAACCAACTTACTGGCACCTTACAATGACAACAGTCACTAGGCAAACCTCTGCTCTAGAAAAATTGCATTGCATCCTTTGGAAACCTTGGTGGTATAGTCGTTAAGTGCTAAGGTTTGCAGTTCAAATCCTCCAGAAGCTCCTTAAAAACTCTTTGGGGTAGTTCTACTCTGACCTATAGGGTCCCTAGCAGTCAGAAATGTCTTGATGACAGCGGCTTTTTTCTTTTACCCATCCTTCAGAAACCCGAATAGAATAGTTGTTAACAGCTATGGCTGCTAAACAAAGCCAGTAGTTTGATTTCACAGGCACTCTTCAGAAACACTGTGGGGGCAGTTCTACTCTGTCCTACAGGGTTGCTTGTGAGTTGGAACAAAGTTGATAAAAACAAGTTTCAGTTTTTGCTTTTTAAACATCCTTTTGCCCTTCCCCATTCCATGCATTTCCTCATATCATCCTCTTTTTCTCATATCATCCTCATATCATCTCATTTCCTCATATCATCCTCTTTTTCTAGAGCGCTCTTCCTCTCCTTTCCGCTTATCCAAAACACCAGAGTCGATCTTAGGTCCTATTGTATATGTTTCTTGAAGTATTTCTTGCTGATCTCAACGGCTAATTATTTCTTCTTTCTGTGAATTCTTATAGTTCTGATTCATTTGCTAATAGACTGAATGAAAGAACTATGTGGTCCATGAGCCAGAAGACATGAATTATAGTTCTTTCTCTACCATTAAATAACTATGTAGTCCTAGCCAAGTCATTTACCCTCTATGAGTTTTATACTCTCCATCTAGAAAATAAATTGAGAAACTAGATAATTCTTTCATTAGGGTTTCTTCTGCTGCAAATAGGAAAAATGCTACTCAAAAGGAAATTTATTGAGTTATGCAACTGAAAATTTCAAGGTTAGAGTCAAGGTCAGCCACACCCAGGAACTCAAATGACGTCATCGAAGTCAGTCTCTCTTTCTGATTCTTGCTCTTTTTTTCCTTTAATCTTGGCTTCATTCTCAGGCAGGCTTTTACAAATCAATGCCAAAGATGCAGACTGGCAGCTTCAAATTTTCATCCTACCAACTTGGCAATAAAAATAGCTTCTTTCCTATCAATCTCAACAAAACTCCCTTTGGTAACTCTTAACAGGCTTCACTGAGACATAAGCTCACCACTGAGCCAACCACAGTGGCCAGAAGAATAAACATTCTGATTTATCTGGGCTATACCACACACCTACCCTGGAACTAGGGATATGGCCATCTCCTCCAATACATATTGATGCAGAATGGTGGAAGGGGCCTCTAAAGAAAAGTCTGGGTATTGCTATCAGAGGAAAGGTCAACATCTGCCAAAATTGCAAAAGACCAGATTTCCATTACAATCCACCCCTTTGCAGTTCCCAGATACCAATCATTCCTAATTCAAAAATATTCTGAAAATGTAGTTTAACTGCTGCATGTGCTGCACTAAATTGAGTCACTTCATCCTCCAGAAATAGACAGCCCAAAGTCTTGTCTATATATTGTATCCACTGTAATTCCAAGGTTTCTTGATGATGTGTAGTTTCTTTATCAGATTGATTGTGAATATTCTTGGCTTGCAGCCTTTGAATAAATGACATGTTTAACCATGCACCAGCATACCCAATAGAGTGGTGAAAAAACAGGAAAACTGAAGTACACCTTTCATTTGAAAGAGGGAATCAGTATGTAGTCATCCTTAGTGTGGAGGGCGGACCCTCTCCCGACATGAGGATCAAGGAAGATGCCTTCTAAAAGGGGTCTTACAACCCCCTCGGCTTATGAAATTATATTGGGAAAATCTGGCCAGAAACTTCTAGGGAAAAGAGCCTGGAGGAATGGATTTCAATATAGCATGCCTGAAAGCACCGAGGCCTGCCCAGCCCCATTGACTTCCCCCAGCTGCACATCCCCACCCATGTGAAAAGAATTATCCTTTTTAGAACAGTTTAAGAAAAGCATAAGGTGGGGGACGGTAGGTGTTTACTGTCCCTGCAGAAGGAGATAAAATAAAGAGCAAAGTAGGAACAAATAGAGATTATAACCTTTAGACCCTTCCTCCTGTACCTTTTAACCTTGAGGTAGAAGTAGGGCTGATTGAGCTCGCGGCATAACTTGTTTTCGCTGCCAATTATCACCACAACACATCTGCCTTGGGCCATTATCTAGAAAGCCTTGACAATTAACAAGACCACGAGGTTTCAGTTTCAAGTTAGGTAGCAGCTTATGTGGCCAGGGGGCAGGGTAAATATCGTGTCACCTCAACATCATGAGGTTTCGGTTTCAAATTAGCCAATCACGAGGTTTTGGTTTCAAATTAGCCAATAGATTGTGTGGTCAGTGGGCAGGGTGAAACTCACGTCACTCTGACTATAAAAATAAAGAAAGACAGTCCTTTTCGGGCCACCATTCTCCAAAACTCTTTCCTGTTTCTCTTAATTCTTTTCCTGCCGACGCCTCTCCCTCCCTCCGTGCGTGACCCCAAAAAGATTCTGGGGCTGGCTCCCGGCACCTCAGTCACTGGCAGCTCAGTGGTCAAATTTTTGCCTTCCGTGTGGGAGAAACAAGTTGAACTTCCAGCCAGTGTGCCTCATGTGCAGTCATCACCAATCTGTGAAAGGAGGCTTACTTGTTGCTATGATGCTGAATAGGTTTCTCTGGAGCTTCTGGATTAAGACAGACTAGGAAGAAAGTCCTGGAGTTCTGCTTCTGAAAAGCAGCCAATGAAATCCTTATGGATCAAAATGGTCTCATCCATGACTGATCAGGAAGGATTTTTTTTCCACTGTGCATGCAGTCACCATGAGTCAAAGGCCACCTTTAGGATAACTAACAGCAGTCCATGGCATATAGTATATCCTGTTGGACAGAGATAGCTACACTTCCTGCAGTGGTAGTTGGATGAGTTCCTTGAGTAGTGTCTTAGTCATCTAGTGCTGCATAAAAGAGATGCCACAAGTGGATGGTTTTAAAAGGAGAAATTTTACTTTGTCACAGTCCAGTATGATAAAAATCCAAATTCAGAGTGTCAACTCCAGGGGAAGGCTTTCTCTGCTGGCTCTTGAAGAGAAGTCTTTGTCATCAGCCTTCCCCTGGACTGGTTGGTTCTGGTGCATAGGGACCCTAGGTCCTTTCCAAAGGATGCACTCAGCTCGGAACACTGCTTCTTGACTGGCGTAAGATTCCCAGTCCTCTGCTTGCCTCCCTTTCCTTTATATCCTAAGAGTGCCTCAAGGCACAACACAACCTAATACAACCTTGTACACTGACACCTGCAACTGCCACTTGTTCTCCCTCATTAGCATCAAAGAGGCAGAATTTACAACATAGGAGAACCTCACACAACACTGGGAATCATGGCTTAGCCAGATGGTGACACACGTTTGAGGGGGTTGGGGGATAATTCAATCCATGACAAGTAGCCAATCTAACTTCCTGAGATTTGTTCTGTAAAATTTCCTTGGTACTCTCCATGGACATAGGCAAGATGGACACTGGGGTAAATTACCCTTCTAGGAACTGGTATCCTGTTAATGTAAGTTTGGTTGTATCAGAAATGCACTCAGCTGCAAGTAGTTGAATATCTGGCCAACAGTGGCTTAAACAGGCATGAGTTTACTTCCATCACATAATAACGTATCTGGAAATGAGTAGTCACCACCGTTAAATTAGTGACAGTGAAATCAAGCGTCGATGATTCTGTTGTTCCTTTCTAGCCAGCGGGAGTCTGCAGCTCCAGTCATCACATCTGCATTCAAGGAAGGAAGAAGGCAGAAGGCCCCCTCTGATGCATTTGGTCATCATGAAATCTAAAAGCCTTCCCAGAAGGCCTCAGCAATCTTCCACTTCTGTCTCAGTGACCAGACTTGTGTACCTAGCCGCCTTTAGCGGGAAGGGAAGTTGGAAACCTGAGCATTTTGCATGCTGCTGAGCCAGATAGATTGAAACTTGATTCGTAAGGAAAAAAAAAATCCTGTCACAGGAGGCCTAAAAATTGCCTTAAAAGTTGGGGAGGAGGGAGAGGTGGAATGGTTTTGCAAAGGAAAATTAGGGATTAATTAACTACAAATGAAGGGAAGGGACAGTACAGGGAAAACCAGATTGCTTTTGCAAATCTCAAATAGATGATTTCTGGCTCTAACAATCTGTGGTTCTAGAACTAAGAAGACCTCTGGTGGCACAGTGGTTAAGAGCTCTGCTACTAATCAAAAGGTTAGCAGTTCATATCCATAGGCTGCTCCTTGGGAAACCTATGGGGCAGTTCTACTCTGTCCTACAGGGTAGCTATGAGTCGTAATTGATTTGATGGTAATGGTTTTGCTGTTGCTGCTGTTTCTGGACCAATAAAAATTTGTCATTGGGCATAAATAATATAAAGTCTTGATGATGATGATGATGATGGTGATAACGCCTCAGAAGAGTCATGAAAATTGAAGGTGAGGGAAGCTTATTTTTAAAGCAACACCTTACTGAGATAGAGGACAAGATCAATTTATGATTTTATCAGCAATTTCAAAAGGGATGGAAAAACGAGACTTTAAGGATGCTGATACAGGCCTTGCCATCTCTAGTATAAACTGATATTTCTTTTTGAGGGGCCAAGGAATCAGGCCACCATCAGCCAGTCCCTTCTGCTTTTCTGAGCATCGGAGTGCAGGGATTTGCTTTCTGATTTACGTCACCTCTGGGGCTAAATGACCCAGAGCCTCTGCTCCCCCTCTCCCCCGCAGCAGTTACTATCTCTGGGTCTGGGGATAAGAAGGCTTATGAGAGATTTTTAGATGAGTCATTGCGAGCAAAATTTCATTATTTTCAGGCTGGATTACTTAGCTTCTCCAATGTGAGTCTAAGGGCTCACTTACAGCCCCTCCCTGGAAGCTCCTAAGTGGTAATCTGGGGGTGCTTCTGATGTGTGGGGTCCAGCAGAATGGGTGACAGCACAAAATATGTTGCAATTCTAGGGCAGAGGAACATTTCAGGGACCAAAACAGAGACTCTGTTGTTCCCAGCATGCCCCAAGGGAATGAGGCTAATAGAAGAGCAGTCTTCATTGGAAATGCAGTTAATCTTCACAGCAATGGCTAAAATAGGCTCCCTCTTCTCCTGTCTAACCTGAAATCATAATAGAAGTGATTGGAAGCCTGTCTGCTATGCCAAGAGGACGAGCATGCTCAACAGTGACCAGTCCTGGAGCAGAGCACATGGAGGAGTCTTTGACTGTTGGCTCCACAAGAAACAGAACCTGTCAAGCAGGAGAGTGTCACTCAGGCAGTTCCTAGATCCTAATGCCCTTTAAATGCACCATCCCACAGGGAGGAAGTGGGAATCCTTTCAAGGATTCATACTCGGTGTGTTAATCTGTTTTCTGTTTTTACGTTGAGAAGAAGAGATGAGACCCCGAAAACTAAAAGGAGCTGTGCTAAATAATTTCAGGTCTGGAAGAGAGTCCCATTGAGCTTTTTCTTTTTTCTAAATACCTTAAAAATTAGAGCAAGAGATCACAAAAGAAAGCTGAGAAAACAGATCTTGTGGGTTCTAGGAAGTAGGGATAGACGTTGACAGGCCTTCAAACCGTGTATCACTACTGCCCCTCTGTTGCCATTGCCACCACTAGCTAACTACCCCAGCCTGGACCACTGAACTGCCTTCTGAGTCCCTGTTTCTCATTTCTCTTCTCTTTAATCCACCCTCCACCATTCTGTTTGCATTCTTTTCCTGCACACCCTTCCTCATCACACCATTCCAGCTCAGAAGGCACACTTGCCTCCAGATTGTCTTTAGAAACAAATGCAGACTCTGAACCAGTGATGCCCAAGGCCTTCCAGCCTGGCTCCTGGCTCCAGCCGGCCTTTCCAGGGTACCTCTGCTCTTCCCACCAGTGGTCATTTCCTAGTGCAGCACCTGTCACTTGCTTTCATTGTCCCCTACACGTGATGTATATTTCACCCCCGTGTGCCGGAAACAGCCTTTTGAATCCCATCCTTTTGGGGAACTGGTGTTTAGTCTTAAGTCCCTACCTCCAGTGTCATCCTTTTTCCTGACACTCCTTCAATCCACCCACTTACCTCCAGGCAGACTTATTTCTGGGTTAGCATCATATTTTATATGTTCCTCTGGGTAGCAGCTCCTGCATTGTATTTTTATGCAGTCTGATAGGCTATAAAAAGATAATTGGATTCCAAGGAAAGTTTATGTTATCAAAATTGAATTATAAATCCAATTGATTCAATGTAAGATAAAACAGGATTAGTTCAGGGTGTTTCATGCTCACCGTAATAAAGTAAGTTTTCCTGTAAGAATTTCGGTAATGAAGGTGCTTTGTAACTATCACAGTATTTATTGATTGCAAGGTAAAATATGAAAACATTTGATTGTGAAAGACAAAAATGAACACAAATATGTCATTTGCCCCACAAGCCACAAACCCATGAACCTTTCTTTTATGGATTTCATTGTATCCCCCCATCAAAATGTAAGTTGAAACCTTAACCCCAATACCTGTGACCATGACCATGACCTTGTTTAGAGAAAGAGGAATTTTCTTGGCAAAAGTGATCAGTTAACAATGTCATACCACAGTAAGGTGAGTCCTAATCCTGTCTGAGTGGTCACACAGGCAGAAGACAGGGGCCACATGACAACAGAAGCAGATGCATCTGTAAACAGCAAAGGAGTTCCAAAGATCACCAGCAGCCACCAGATCCTTGGAGAGAGGCATGGGGCTATTCCTGTCTTAAAGTTCTCAGAAGGAATCAACTTGGCTGATACTCTCATTTGGACTTCCAGTCTGCAGAGCTGTATGACAATAAATTTCTGTTCTTTAAAGCCATCTGCTTTGTGGTGATTTCCAATAGCAGCCCTGGAAAACTAAGATACTCTCCAAATGTCAGTTACCTTTGGTTTCTTGATCTTGCAACTTTTCTGACATCACAGTTTATAACACACAGACAACAAGGATGAGCAGGTGGACAAAGGAAGTGCAGGTCAATTTGCTTTGTCCCTCAGTGTTTTGTCCCCACTAGCTGTCTCCCTGTTCGTTAGAGACTAATCCCCAGTACCAGTTGTCACCAATGGTAGCCATGGTGATACAAATTGTATCTCTTAATCCATTGATCTTACGGTCAGTATCCAATTTATTATAAATACTCTCTCTGTAGCAGAAAGACCTCTATGAATGTATTACATTCCCTCCAAAGAGCATTGGAAGAGACAAAAATGTGGCTTTCTCTCATTTTCTAGACCCTTCAGATTTTTAAGCCAGTCTGTCTCTCCTGCCAGGCTTTCCCATAATTGCCTTTAATCACTAAATTAACCAAAAAACTGAAAATTCAGTTTTAATGAATGCTTACAAATCTGAGTTCTTATCCGTATTTCTCTGCGCATCAACGTTCTCGTATTCAACAATGAGGATTTAGTGAGGAGTAAACTGTGTAAAACCTGAAATCCAGTGTCTTCTCTGGAGCCAGTCTCTAGACATTTTTATCGTTCCAATCCCTCAAGGGGATTGGAATACTGTCAATACTGCTGCTCAGTTCAATGGTATTCATGTGTATCCATTCCCAGTCCCCAAACCCCAGTTAATTAGAAGCTGCTTGAGGGATATGAGCAAACCGTCACTGTAGCTGGCATGGTGCTAAGTTAGTACAGAGGTGCCAACTGACCAACTGGTTGACTGGATGTTTTTAAGCCAAGACCTTGGTCTTGTTGAAGAGATGTTGTTGTTGTTTCTTGCCGTTAAGTGGATTCAGCTCATGACAACCCCATTACAGCTGCTCCATAATGTTGTCTTGGCTGTAATCTTAACAGAAGCAGACAGTCAGGTCTCTTCTTCCACAGTTGGATGGGCTCAACTACCAACCTTTAGGTTAGCAGTTAATCATAAAATGTTTTCACTGCCTACGGACTTTTTGAAGAGGGGTAGAAGGTGCACTAACCAAAACCTTAGTCAAGTTTTGGCCAATTCTCAAAATAATTTCCTCCAAAGGGAATTTATTGTCTCATAATATAAAAATCCAGGGAAAGGAGTGGTGCGGACAGCTAGTACCAGCAACTCAAGCATCCCTAGTTTTCTCCCCCCCATTTTCCATATCTTGCTGAATATTAGCCTCATTCAAAATTACTAAGGCCATTTACACCCTTTGTGACACTCCACACTCTCACAAATCATCTTGTTCATTCACTTATTTTTTTTTTGTTGGCCTCCCAACTTCTTCCTCTCCACCCATCATGTAAACTCCACAAAGAGAAGGGTTATGTCTGTCTTATCTATTGTTACTTCTCCAACACCCAGAATAGTGTCTGTCTCCAAGTAGAGCTTTATAAACACTTGATGAATAAACTAATGTCCACATCATGCAACAGGCAAGGCCCCTGTCCTAATTTTGGCCACCTC
This sequence comes from Heterohyrax brucei, assembly GCA_028571685.1. NCBI lineage: Eukaryota > Metazoa > Chordata > Mammalia > Hyracoidea > Procaviidae > Heterohyrax > Heterohyrax brucei. Next base: position 111,671,367 of record CM053151.1, on the reverse strand, counting down.
TTAGTACGATCACTCTGTCCAGATGGTTGAGGTATTATGATTGGTTTGAAGTACAGGAAAAGAAGTAGGTCATACAAAAACTAAGGTGAAAGGAGAACCTTAGCCAACATCAAAGGCAAAAGGGACTTAATAGCCATGTGTTAGACACTGCTAAATTTGGGTATTCATAGTCCTGAGCTCTCCTTGGAAATGTGTGAGCATTGTCCATACAGCCTCATTGCTTCTGAGATAGGGTGACCTGGCCATGCTAATAAGACACATTCTCTGAGCAATATAACTTAACCTTGAATACCCCTTGACAATGGAAACCCTGGTAGCAGAATGATGAAGAGCTACAGCTGGTAGCCAAACATTCATCTATTTAAATTCACCAGGTGCTCCTTGGAAACTTTATGGGGCAGTTCTAATCTTTCCTATAGGTTCACTGTGAGTTGAAATTGACTCAATGGCAACTAGCTTATGCCGACAATATTCTCCAAACCCAAACTCAAAATACATCATTTGACAAACACAGGGACAACAGAGTGCAGTGTTTCAATTAGGTCTGATCCAAGAAATTCACAATGGATGTTAGTTGTTGCTGTAGGTGTCCAATCTAAGTTAGCTGGGCAGCCATTCACCCTTTCAGCCTTGACCCTGTGGATGGCATTTCCATGGCTAAGGACTGACTGTAGCTCATCCACATCATTTCCAGACTTGCTGGCTTCCAGTATCCAGCAATGAGTACAATTTCCCTTAGCCACTTGGAAAAGTGGCAAATTATAGGGAACAAATGTCCCTTCCAGCAGCAGAAGAGACACCTGCCTAATGAATCAGCAGTTACGCAGATGGTGAGACAGAGAAGCCAGGCAGGAAGGATCTGGAGTTGGCTTGTTCTGATAAACCATCAGTGCCAGACCATCTCTCCCCTCTAATCCTTCCTGGGTGGGCCACAGAGCTTTGCACACAAATGCAAGTCCTTTAAAATACAGTCGTGGAGCTGTCATTTCTTATTGCCAGGATACTGGGAAATCTATCGTGACTCTGAGAAACTATTTCCAAGCTGGTGCTTCTCACTTAAAACACTGAGTCCAGATTTTTAAAGCTGTGTTCTATACTGAGGGCTAGGACTAGGCCTCAAATTGTCCAAATGGCAGCTGTGTGTGTGTGTGTGTGTGTGTGTGCATGTATGTGTACATGCATGTGTGTCATTGTAGAGGGGAAGGAAACACAACGTGGGGCCTTGTTTTTAAAGTAAGTGGTTAAGATTTTGTACTTTTCTCTTAGAGGTTTTGAAAAACATTATATTTCCACAGGAGGGGGAAAAAAACTTGTGGTCACTGAGTTTATTCTGACTAATGGTGATTCCACATGTTACAGGGTAGGACTGCTCCATTGGATGCTCTTGGCTGTAAGCTTTACCGAAGGAGTCCAGGTGGCACAACTGTTAAGCACTTGGCTACTAACCAAAAGGTTGGCGGTTCAAACCTTCCAATTGCTCCATGGGTGAAAAGACCTGTCAATCCACTTCCGTAATGATTAGGGCAGTTTTACTTTGCCACATGGGTCACTAAGAGTTGGAGTCAACTCACTGACACACAGCAAGAATCTTTACTGAAACAGATTATCAGGTCTTTCTTCCACAGTGCTGTTGGGCGGGTTCTAGTTGCCAACATTTAGATTAGTAGGTAAGTGCAAACTGTTGGGGGTTAGGCCCATGGCCATGGAGTCAATTTTGACTCAGAACCACCCTAGAGGACAGAGTAGAACTGCCCCATAGGGTTTCTAAGGAGGACCTGGTAGATTTGAACTGCTGACCTTTCAGATAACAGCTCAGCTCTTAACCACTGCACCATCAGAACTCCCTTAAAAACATCATACTCACTTAGGAAAAGGACCAAAATGTTGTCATTTGTGCTCAGATCTGGGAGAAGAAGCGTTTAACTCTTAGTCTGGCTAAAAAAGAAAAATATCAGTTCTTCTGATTGAATTTACCATTTTGCAAAACTGCCTGATGAAATTTATTCACCATCATGCTGGGATTTATTACTTCTCATTAAATCTTCCTTTGAAGATGAGTAGGAAGGCCTAGGGTCGAGAGGAAAGAAAGAGTCTTTCTAAAGCACTGTAAGACTTAATTCGGACTTCATTAAATCTCATTAGTTCACTAATACAAAATTTATGACACTTTGGACAGAGAGTAGGCTGGTATTTATCTCAGCTTAATCGAAGAAAAAGTGGTTTTTCTCAGCAGGTGAATGATATAAATAAGGCCCGATGGGAAGACTCTACATACTTGATAAATATTCATCAGGCAATTTCTTTTACACACAAGTGCTAATTTCAAAATTTTTAATATTTTCATTAAAGAAGATTAACGAAAGCTACTATTTGATGATACTTTGCTTAATATCACTGTTGCTTTTTTAATTTATACTCTAGTCCCTTCCATAAAGTCAGTCTACAACAAAGAGGTAATATTAACGGTTTATCTGATTACCATATCACATGAAAAGGCTGAGACATATTTTCATCAAATCTGGAGTATACTGTTGGGATGGTCTGTCTTAAAATAGCTGGTAAATCTGAAATTCATTTTCAGGTGCTCCGGGAAGCACTGCAAAGGGAGAATGCAGCAAATTTATTAGAAACCCCCAAATAACAGTGACTTCAACTAAGCAAAAGTTTAGTTCTGGCTCCTGGAAGACAAAGTGGAGGCCAGGCAGGCCAGAGCTGACAGTGATTTACTAGACATCAGGAACCCAGGGCCTCATCATTTTGTTCTGTCATGGTAGTGCTGGCTTCCTTCCATCCTTTGTGACAACTTGTAGTCAAAGACCACTGCTGGTGCGCCATTGATACTACCCAGTCAACAGGAAAGATGGAGAGAGGAAAGACAAAAGAAAGCCCCCAAGCTAGGTCAGTGCTGTCCTGGAAATAGCACTTTCACTTATACCTCATTGGCCAAACCTTAGTCACATGGACACACCTCACCAAAACATTTCATAAGGAAGGAGGTAAGAACAGATACGGGGTGGAACCAAGCAATCCCTGTGCATCTGCAATTGCGATATAATCAAGGCAACACCCAGAAACCAAGCCATTGCCATCGAGTGGATTCTGATCCATAGCAACCCTGCTGACCTTTTGGTAAGCAGCCATAGCTCTTAGCCACTACTCCATCAGTACTTTCAGCAGGAATAATATACTCTTGAAGGACTCCAGAGGCACAAAAAAGTGAGCGGGATGCTGTATGTTCCATGAGTCACAAAAAGTAACTTTCCACTAATTCCTTGTTTTCCAAACAATCTTTTTTTTTATTTTTATTTTTATTTTTATTTAACATAACTGAGTGAAAATGTACATTCACGTATAAATTTACATGCCCACCTATATGCAGCTTCCACTGCTCTCCCTGTCCGGTGACTGCACACTATTCCTCTCTGCTCCATACATGTCTTATCCTCCCAACAACCTCCTTTCCCCTCCTGTCCGTCCACTCCCCTTCCTCCAGCCAGAGGTCAGCAAGATGATATCCTGTAGATGTTTAGAACCACAAAGTGTTTCCAATATGTGGCCACTCTGCATTGCCAAGTCCAATCCATTCCTGTCCAAAGAGTAGACCTTTGTTATAATTTATGGGAAAGGGCAGCATCAGGGCAGGGGGCCATGCTCTCAGAGGAACCCCAAAACCGCTGGACCATCAGTTGAGGTCTTTTAGTGGAGATCTCATGATGCACCTCTTTTTATTCTTGTGTTGCCAGTGAGACTCCTCTCTGAGAGCTCCATCGTAGCTATCACTGGTGGTGGCCAGGCACCATCCGGTTCTTCCGGTCCCAAGTCGATGTAGGCACCCACTCTTGTGGGTCTCTCTGTCTTCTCAGTTGTCTTTACCGCATGTCATTTTGGTCCTGGGTGAACATCCGTTCCTGCTGAGTTGGGACCATTTGCTGTGTCCTTGGCAGCTTTTAAGACCCCAGACGCCACTCACCAATGTGGGGTGCAGAGAGCCCTCTTAGCAAAACGCTAGTTGTGCCAATTGGCATGGAATTCCCCTAAGAGCATGGTCCCCTGCCCCCTGCCCCAGCTACTCTATCCTTGCAGTATTGAGTCAGGATGGAAGGAGTACTCAAGTTATGCTGAAGTCCACTTAATGTTGTTCTTGCTTCTAATGTGTGCTATCACCGCTTTCTCCCAACTAGATTTCTAGTAACTATTTAAACTAAACCCTCCCCCCCTCCCCCCCTCCCCTCCCTTGCGGCTGCTTTTCTTCTATACACAAGTCTGTTTTTGAGGTCTTATTGTAGAGGTCTCATACAGTATTTGTCCCTTTGTCGCTGACTACTTTCACTCAACATAATGTCTTCCAGTTGAAACCAGTCCAAACAATCTTTAGACTTCTGAGTAGATCTTACTACAGAGGAAAATAATCAAAAGGTTTTCGAGTCATTCTCACTTCTGTGACAGAGGTATATAAGACAGAGTAGAAGTGCCCCATAGAGTTTCCAAGGCATGCCTGGCAGATTTGAACCACCGACCTCTTGGTTAATAGATGTAGCACTTAAGTACTATGCCACCAGGGTTTCCAACCAGGGTGATAGAACTTGAAAATTAAAAGCAAGGAAAGTAAAAGTATTTAAACCATTTCTATGATTAAATAACAGATTTAACACAGAGCTTTTGATAGCCAGAATAAAACAGAAAAAAATTCTTTCTACAAAAGAAGCAAACGTATCAATTCCCCAGTATAGCAAAGTTTATCCCAGAATTAAATTCTACACTTCTCTCACCAATAAGCATAATAGCCACATGGTCTAAAATTTTAAATGGCTCCCATTATTAACAGAATTATCAAGTATTCTATCCCATTGTTCTCAATACGTACACTTACCGAGTATGTCCAATTACTCTTTTAGAAAGCATAGTCACTGTAGGTATTGGAGAGAGTGAAGATATAACCGGATGTTCTTGATTAAGTCCCAAGTGAGGGCAGAAAGCAGCTCTGTGGGAATCAGTAGAAGGGATGAATCAGAATTGTCATTATGATCTAATCCATGTCAGATCTTCATTTGTTTTATAGGCCCCAAGGACTTGCTAGTGCCAGAAATGAACAAGTCTTGGAAGCCCAAATTAACCAAAATGTATGTGAGATGAAGACAATCACAAATAGTAAGCAAAGTCACCGTCACAAAGACCAGGTTCACCTCTCTGCTGGCACCAGTGTGCATTTTCTCTCTCTTGCTAGGATTCTTGAGAAGCCATGTCGTTATCTAAAGCCAGCTTTGGGTTTTTCATGACAAATCTCTGTCGCAGAAGTGAGAATGACTCAAAAACATTTGATTCTTTATTTTCCTCTGTAGTAAGATTTACTCAGAAGTCTAAAGATTGTTTGGAAAACAGGAAATTAGGGAAAAGTTACTTTTTGTGACTCATGGAACATACAGCATCCAACTCACTTTTTTGTGCCTCTGGAGTCCTTCAAGAGTATATTATTCCTGCTGAAAGTACTGATGGAGTAGTGGCTAAGAGCTATGGCTGCCTACCAAAAGGTCAGCAGTTTGAATCCACCAAGTATTCTTTGGAAACCTTATGGGGCAGTTCTGCTCTGTCCTATATGGTTGCTGTTTCAGTCAGCTAGTGCTGCTGTAACAGAAATACCGTCAGTGGATGGCTTTAACAAAGGAAGATTTATTCTTACACAGTCCAGTAGGCTTCAAGTCCAAATTCAAGATGACCACTCCAGGGAAGGTTTTACCCCTTGTTGGCTCTGGAAGAAAGTCTGGTATTGCATCAGTCTTTGTCCAGGGAGCATCCTGGCACAGGAACCTCAGGCCTGAAGGACGCACTTTTCTCCTGGTGCTGCTTTCTTGATGGTGCGAGGTTCCCAATTCTTTGCTTGCTTCTCCTTCCTTTTATTTCTTGTAGGACCAAAGGATTAAGGATGGGGCAAGTCATACTCAAGGGAAACTCCCTTTATACTGGAGCAGGGAGGTAATCCTATGAATGGACTTACAGTCCCACCCTGATCCTTTAACATACAGCATAGGAAAATCACAAAATGGAGGACAATCACAAAATATTGGGAATCATGGCCCAGCCACATGGCTACACATATTTTGGGGGGGCACAATTCAATGTATGACAGTTGCTATGAGTCAGAATTGACTTGATGGCAATGAGTTTTTTAAGTGAGAACTTGTGCTTCAGTGAAAGGTGAAAGAAACATTCACTGAAGCAAAATAGCTAGGTTATTAAGCAAACACAGAGGTGCACATGTACCCAAATGGAAGACACCCTGCAATAAACCCTGCCACCCAAGACTTGTGGGCCAGACAGGTTTCCCTGAATCATGTGTTTCCAAATAATATTTCTCAAAATCTGTATTACTAACAAAAATTTAAACAAATTCAATGGTTCACCCCACATTCCCATATTGAAAATAAATGGTACCAGCAAAGTATTTAAGGCAGAAAGTAATTCTGCCTACAAAGGGTTAAATGATAAATTAATAACGGCATCAAACTAAGATCAGGTACTGCCACATCTCATAGATGGGATAGTTTTACCTACAGATTGGAAATCATAAAAATGTTTTGGTTGAGATACTTTTCCACTAGACAATGCCTGAACAGGCACACCCAGCATTTGCCTCTTCTCCCGCATGGCTGTCTTTACCTATAAAGTTCTAGCATTGTCTTACTTCCATAATATAGGAGAGTGCAACATACCATACAAAGGGAAGGTCTCACAGAACAGAGCCCTCTGGTGCCCAGATATGTTCCCTGCCAGTACTGCCTTCTCTTGGGAACAACTGAACAGGGACCAGAGAATTGAGAATCACACCTCTGACGAGCAACAATCTGAGTAATAGGTTTATGAGCTAGAATCTTGGTTGACTTTATTGTCATTGTTAGCGGCATTGTCATCCCCTGACTCATAGGGAAACCATGCACAGTGGAATGAAAAGCTGCCTGGTCCTACGCCATCTCCACGACGGGTTGCAAATCAAATTATTGTGATCCACATGGTTTTCACTGACTGATGTCCTGGAAGTAGATCACCAGGTCTTTTTTCTTAGTCTGTCTTAGTCTGGAAGCTCTGCTGAAACCTGTCCAGCATCATAAGAATACACAAGGTTCTAGAGATAGACAGGTCGTGGCTGCACATCAGATGCGTTGGCTGGGACTCTAACCTAGGTCTCCCACATGGAACGCAAGAATTCTGCCACCTAACCAACACTACCTTTCTCCTTATTAGCCTCTCATTACTTTGACCAAGTCAATATCTCAGCCAAATCGTATTTAGATGGATCCATGGCTTCGTGCTCAACAAGAACCGGTGACTGAGGTAGCAGCTTTCTCAGAGCGGAAGATGTAGAGGACCATCCTAAATAGCCATGTCCCAGGCTCTGTGCTACGTCTTCAGGTTGTAGGGACAATCCAGTTGTTCTGCTGCCAAATTGCTAGGAGAAGATAAGCCAGTAATGAAATAAACTGTTCAGTAAGACATATTGCAATAATAGAAGTTTGTATAAGGAACGCTGGTAGCACAACAGTAAAGTGCTTGGCTGATAACTGAAAGGTTAGTGGTTTGAACCTACCCCGTGGTTTCGTAGGAGGAAGACCTGGCTGTCTGCTTCCATAAACAATTGCTTCCACAGCCTGGGGAACTCTATGGGCAAGTTCTGGTCTGTCATAAGCTATAAGCTGAAAATAACTCATCAGCACTCAACAACAACACAGCAGCATTATGAAGTGCCATGGAGGAGGGAATGATAACGTTTCCAGCAGAGGTAGAACTTGGGAATGCTTTCCTGGAGGACATACTGAACTCTTTACCCAAAGTTGTACAGCAAGGAAGAAGAGCAGCTGGAATGTGACCCATAGTCCATCTGACTTCAAAAAAATATTCCCCATATACTTTCCACTCCTTGTTATTCTATCCAGCCATGCTGGCTTTGTGAAGACAGTCATGTAAGGGCAAAATTAATGAGGTATAAGTATGCAGCCCAGGTGGTCTGACCTGGTCTAAATGAGAACTTAGAATGCCTTGAGCACTGGGTATCCCATTTGTCTGAGTCTGTGTTTCCAAATGTCACCTGTGTTGGCTGAGCTCCTGAAGATGGAAGGTAGAAGGCAGAATAGCCAAGTATCCAAGACTGTTCTTTCAGCAGATGTCAGGGAGTACGGATTTGCTGACTCCCTGACTGGGGAAAGCAAACAACCAGGTGGTCCTATTCTGTTTATTTACTTTTAAAAAGTATTTAAATGATCTTATTTTCCCCTAAAATCTTAATAGTTTTTTTTTTTTTTTTTTTTTTTTAGTAATTTAAACTGACTTCTCTCAATTAATCTAATTAGTAAGATAAAGGGTCTTCCAATAAGGATGTCCTGTCTCTGAACTTGAACAAAACAAGTTGTGTAAATGATACAGTTTTAATGGTTTTCTTATTTTGAAGTACATTTGATGGCATTATGTGCGGAAAAGAACTTTGGGTAAATGGCCACCTTAGCACCTTCCAAATGGGGCCAACAATAATCAGTTATCATAGCCTGATACCTTTCACCATTGACAGTCACAGCCTCTGTTCATTGATCCTGGAAAAAATAAGGGCCAGTGATTCTACCCGATCAAAATCCACACCAAACCATTTTTGAATCCCCATTGGATTCTCGTTGCTCCGAATGCAACAGTTTTGTTAACAAAACCATCATCCTAAAGTGGACCTTATCACTAAAGATCATTTTTTGGCCAAAAGCAGGGTCAACTTTCAATTACTCTAGAGCCTAGTCAGCTAATTTATGGTGCCCCTATGGTCACTGGACTTCAGTTCTTGAGTTAAAACAATTTTGTAAGGGTAAAGCTTCAAGTCCAGATGTAAAATCCACCACACTGTGGTTGACAAAAGGTCCGGTTCTTACGCTCAGTGAGAAATTCAGTGGGATGGATTCTTGGGTACACTGACAACGGTGGGGATGTTGTCATTGTAACATGTGGTTCCCTGATGCACAAGTGTTTTCTGGTTGGCAACAGACCCAGTTGTCTCAAATTTTTTGATTAAGCATCAAATTGTTCTCTCGGTGGAAACCCTGACAGCTACTGGTTAAGTGCTACAACTGCTAACCGGAAAATTAGTAGTTCAAATCCACCAGGTACTCCTTGGCAACTCTATAGGGCAGTTCTAATCTATCCTCTAGGGTTGCCATGAGTCGGAATTGACTTGACAGCAGTTAATTTCGGGTTTTGTTCCCTGGGTGGGACGATTATGCCCATTATAAATTTCATATTGGCACAGAATGTTGATGAACAGAACACTCATTTTGATGATAAACTTGAATAATTTGTGTATGTTGTGGAACTGTGTAACTTTTCACGGCTATTTGTCAAGACAAATAAAAAAAATTATGATAAACATGGCTGCTATCGCTTCACAAATATGGTCACCGTGAGCTCTCAAAAATAGGACATCCTTATTGAAAGACTTCACAGCTGTGTGATATTGAGCATATCGAACTCTACTAAGTCTAGTACAGTAGGTGGACAGTGAAACTTCATGAAATCAAACTGAGGTCTATTCAGTTGCCCTCTACCATACTGAAAACCAGTAAGAATTCAAGTCCATTACAACATAAATTCAAAACAACAAAGCTTGTCGATTCTATAATTCAGCAAGTCATTATTATCTAAATGAAGGATTGTTTTATATGATGTTATAATTTTATTTTAGGTCACTGAAAATATGAGATTCCATGTGATAATATAGTTAGCACTATGAACTTTTACGAAAAGGCTATATTTCCTAAAGGAACAGACCACATTTACAGCTTGAGCTGTGAGCTAAGAGATGTGGGTTGGGATCATTCTGTTTTAACACTAACTTTCTTTTTTCTGATATTTGCTTGCATTGCCCTTCTCATCTTGCAAGTGCCAGGCTCTCTCTGGAAGGCTATGATACAACCCAGGAGCTTCCAGCTGCTTTACATTTCTGGAAGCCTGAAGCCCTAGTGGGTTTGGGAGGAGACTTGGCCAGTTGTTGGGAAAAAGGGTGGCTTTCTCTGAAAACCAAGGACACCTAGTTCTCTGGACTGTGGGAAGGTAAAGTAGAGGAGAAGTGGTGCAATACAGACACCAGAAGCTCCCAACACAGGGGACCCACCAGTCTGCTTCCTGGGTAGAACCAGCAAGACTCCAGAGAGGGGACAGTTGGTTTGCGAGACTAGTAAGATCCCTTACCGTGACCCCACAGTAGTGGGGAGAAAGCCTAGATCTGAAAGACCTCTGTAGACAAGTACAAGGGGCACATCTGTGGCAATCTGTGTGGTCTGGCTGTTGTCCCACTGTCTTCAACAAGGTTGGAACAGTAGTTGAAGTGTTAAATGGCACCAAATTATTGGTTGGTTTGCTTGACTGATATTGTGGAGCGCTGGCTAAGCATATAAAGTCAGATTCACTGAAGTTAATTGGATGGTGTCAACCCCTGTACTATCCAAAGTTGAGAAGGGTATGAAAGTGCTCATACTCGTGACTGATAGGCAATGTCTACAGATAATATGGCAAATCTTATCTTTACTCTATACCTGTACTTCTACAAATTTAGATTATAAAATTATTAATTCCACACTGAACACAAAATCAAAAAATTAGTAACAAGAATGTTCAGTGACGTATCGTTTGTATGTTTGGCAAACCAGTTGCCCTCAAGATTCCAACTCGCAACCACCCCGTATGTGGCAGAGTAAAACTGTGGTACACTGGGTTTTCAGTGGCTGTTTTTTTAGTAAACAGCCATGTCTTTCTTCCAAGACACCTCTGTGTGGACTTGAACCTCCAAGCTTTCATTTAGCATCTGTCATGGTTTGAATTGTGTCCCCCCAAAAATGTGTGCAGCCACGTGGCTGGGATATGGTTCCCAGTATCTTGGGACTGTCCTCCATTGTGTGGTTTTGCTAACCTGTATGTTAAAGGATTAGGGTGGGGCTGTGAATTCCTGCTATGGGGGAAGTTTCCCTGGAGCATGGCTTGCCCCACCCTTAATGCTTTTAGCTTGCAAGGAATAAAAGGAAAAAGAACCAAGGACAATTTGAGAACCTCGCTACCATCAAGCAAGCAGCACCGGGAGCAGAGCACGTCCTTCAGACCAGAGGTTCTTGTGTGAGGACGCTCCCTGGACAATGACTGATGCAATACCGGACTTTCCTCCAGAGCCGTCAAGGGGAAAGTCTTTCCCTGGAGCGGACACCCTGAATATGGACTTGCAACCTACCGGACTGTGTAAGAATAAATCTTTCTTTGTTAAAGCCATCCACTCTGTGGTATTTCTGTTAGAGCAGCCCTAGCTGACTAAAACATAATTGGTACCGGGAGTGGGGTGCTGCTCTAGCAAATACCTAAAATGTGGAAGCCACTTTGAAACTGCGAATGGATAGAAGATTCAGAAGGAACGAAGAAGGCGCAGATGGTGAGAAACAACGGAGGACCGGCAGCAGCAGAACCAGAGGCAGCGCTGGAGCCGACCTGTGGAGCGAGAGAGGTCAGTGCCTGCGCAGAGTTTTCCTCTCGGAACGGGGTGCCTCTGGGCACTTGAATCGGTGAGCTGGCCTTGCTGACCCACGGAGTGAGAGAGTTGAGTGCCTTTGGGCAGGACGCTTTCCAGCAAGAGTGGGGTGCCTCCGGGCACTTAAACCAGTGGAGCTACAGAGCTTTGGAACACTTGCCCGGCAGGGCAGATGTGGGCCTGAGGCCCAGGCCATGCGGCCATAGGAAGCTGAAGCTGAAGAGGCAGATAGCGTGAGAAGCTGAGCTGCCTCAGTCTCAAGAGGTATGGCCACGACCTCAGGGGTTTGAAAGGGTGGAACCATGGCGTGCTGTGTTCGTAAGGGTGGAATTGCCACTCAGTGGGGCTTAGGGTGCTCCTAAAGCCGATGGGACAGAGTTTCTGTCCAAGTGGGCCTTGAAGGCAGAGTTGTAGCACAGGGCTGGAGGTCTCCACTCAGAAACCTGAGAGTGTGGCCGATACCTAGAGTCTGGAGAGCATTGCTGTTGTGTAGAATGTCTCAGAAAATGTAAGAGTATTTCCAAAGCTTTGAGGGCTAATGTAATGTGTTCTGTTGACTTGTCTGTTGCCTGTTAATGCCTTCCAAGTTTCACAGATGTAGAAGAGTTTTTGTATTTTGGACTTGGAGCTGATTTAAGACTTCTGTTATATGGATGGACATAATTTTGCTATGGTGAGATGAACGCGTTAAATGTTTTGTGATGTGATTTTTGGGTTGTCAAAGGGTGGGATGTCATGGTTTGAATTGTGTCCCCCCAAAAATGTGTGCAGCCACGTGGCTGGGATATGGTTCCCAGTATCTTGGGACTGTCCTCCATTGTGTGGTTTTGCTAACCTGTATGTTAAAGGATTAGGGTGGGGCTGTGAATTCCTGCTATGGGGGAAGTTTCCCTGGAGCATGGCTTGCCCCACCCTTAATGCTTTTAGCTTGCAAGGAATAAAAGGAAAAAGAACCAAGGACAATTTGAGAACCTCGCTACCATCAAGCAAGCAGCACCGGGAGCAGAGCACGTCCTTCAGACCAGAGGTTCTTGTGTGAGGACGCTCCCTGGACAATGACTGATGCAATACCGGACTTTCCTCCAGAGCCGTCAAGGGGAAAGTCTTTCCCTGGAGCGGACACCCTGAATATGGACTTGCAACCTACCGGACTGTGTAAGAATAAATCTTTCTTTGTTAAAGCCATCCACTCTGTGGTATTTCTGTTAGAGCAGCCCTAGCTGACTAAAACAGCATCCAAGTGCATTAACCATTTGCACCATGCGGGGACTCCCTGTTGATAATAGGAAACTGCCAAACTTTCCAATTAAACCAGTCGTGGGAGGGTAAAAGCTCTCTTACCTCACCTACACTGAGCTGACCTTCACTTCCTCCATAAATCACCTTGACACAGGCTGTGGCACTGCCAGCCTGACAGGGGTATCTGCAGATGAGAACAGCCCTCACTTCTCCTCCCACCAGCAGAGGGACGTGTTTGGCAAGAGTTCATTGAAACTGTCTCCACACTCATTGATGGTGATTGTACTTGTTATTGCCACCCCATAATTAAATATTATGCAAACTGATGAACTATGAGTACAGAATGAGTTGTTTCTATGAAAACGATGTTGAATGCCTAGAAGGACTTGGTAAAGGCTGTGGAATAAAATGAGAGAACATAAATGAGTGGGAAAAAAATTATGAGGATTTTGCACCAAGAGTACTTGATTGGTTGTGTTCTCGCTCCATTTTAAAGAAATACAAACTGGAAATGTAAATAATGCGTTAGGAATGTGATTTAGGCAAGACCTGGGGCTACGTACAACTGTGGCCAGCAAGCTTTTAAAGAAAAGCCAAAAAAGATTGGTGAGTGACTACACACCAAGTGTCCAACAACAGCGGGTTTGGTTTTTTGGTGGAATCATGGATTGGATTTTTCCCCTCCAAAATGTGTGGTGACTTGGTGTCATGGATAGAATTGTGTCTCCCCAAAAATACTTGTAACCATGTGACCATGATTCCCTGTATTCTATGATTGTCCTCTATTTTGTGATTTTACTGTGCTATATGTTAAAGGATTAGGTGGGACTGTAAATCCCTTCAGAAGATCACCTCTCTGCTCCACTGTAAAGGGAGTTTCCCTGGAGTGTGGCTTGCCCCATCCTTAATCTTTGCATCCTACAAGAGATAAAGGGAACGAGAAGCAGGCAGAGAATTGGGAACCTTACACCATCATCAAACAAGCCCTGGGAGAAGAGCGCGTCCTTCAGACCTGAGGTTCCTGCACCAAGATGCTGCCAGGACAAAGACTGATGCTATACCAGACTTTCCTCCAGAGCCAACAAGAGGGAAAGACTTCACCTGAAGCAGACATCCTGAATTTGGACTTATAGCCTACTAGACTGTGTAAGAATAAACTTTCCTTTGTTAAAGCCGTTCACTCTGTGGTATTTCTGTTAGAGCAACCCTAAGCTGACTAAAACACTTGGCTAGGCCCTGATTCCCTGTATTTTGTGCAATTGTCCAGTTTTGTGATATGATTACCCTATTGCTGTAAATCTGACCTCTGTGATGTTGATGAGGCAGAATTAGAGGAAGTTATGTTAAACAGCAGGACTCAACCTACAGGATTAGGTTGAATCTTCAATTAGTCTCTTTGGGGATATAAAAGAGAGGCAGAGGGATCTCATGCCACCAAGAAAGTAGTCCCAAGAGTAGAATGTGTCTTTTCAACCTGAGGTTCCTATGTCAAGAACCTACTAGATCAGGGAAAAGATTGATGATGAGGAACTTCCCCCAGAACTGACAAAGAAATTTTTCCCTCGGGCCTGACACTTGGAATTTAGACTTCTAGTCTTTTAAAATGTGAGAGAATAAGCTTCTGCTTGTTGAAGCCAGCAATTAGATAACTAAAACACCAAATGTTTTAGGCTGGGTTCTCTAGATGAGCAAAACCAGTGAAGCTTAATAGCTTCAGATTTACTTCAGACATACTTACCTGGAGGAAATTGCTCATAAGGTTGTGGAGGTCGACAAGCCCAAAACCCGTGGGTCAGGTGTCAGGCTGGAGGTCTCTTCTGACTCACATGGTTGCATGGGGCTGATGAATTCAAAATCAGCAGACCAGGTAGTAGGCTGCTGGCTGATATCTGAGGAGCCAGAGGTCAGAGGATGATAAGTTAGACACAGAATCCAGAACAAGTAAGCAGTCTGTGCCAAAATGTCTGTATATATATTGAACGTGAGCCATACCACCAAGGAAACTCCCTTTATAACTAGCTGGCTGATGATATCAAGAAGTGATTATATTCTGGCTCATAGCAACCCTATATGACAGAGTAGAACTGCCCCATAGAGTTTCCAACAAGATCCTGGTAGATTCAAACTTCCAAGTTTTTGCTTAGCAGCAGTAGCACTTGGTTACCATGGCACCAGGGTTGTGGTGGGGTTCAGTGGTAGAATTCTTGCCTTTCATGCCAAGAGACCTGGGTTCAGCCCTTGGCAACACACAGTTATACACAGGCACCACTCATCTGCCACTGGAGGCATGGGTTGTTATGATGCTGAACAGATTCAGGGGATCTTCAAGACTGAGAAGGACTAGGAAGAAAGGTTTGGAGAGTTATTTCTTAAAAGTAAGATACTACTCAGAAAGCATTTGGATAAGGACCCACCTGCTCCGGTATGACTTCTGTAACTGATAACATCTGCAAAGAGATCCCCCATTTCCAAAGAGTGTCAAAGGCACAAGGTAAGTGTGAGACCAAGAGACAGAAAGGGCCACATACACCAGAGGCTATATCAACATGAGACTGGAAGAACTAGATGGTGCCCGGCCACCACCGAAGACTACCCTCACAGGGAACTCCACGAAGAGTCCCTGATGGTGCCAGAGAAATGTAGGGTGCAGGACTCAAACTCTAGTTAAAAAAAAAAAAAAAAAAAAAAAAAACAGGCTTGATAATCTGACGGACTGGAGACTGGAGGGCCCCAGGAAGACACGGCCCCCGACTCTGTTAGCCCAGAACTGAAGCCGTTCTGGAAGTCAGCTCCCCAGACAAAAAATGAACTGGTCTGTTGTTGTTGTTAGGTGCCATTGAGTAGGTTCCAGCTCACAGTGACCGCACACACAACAAAATGAAACACTGCCCAGTCCTGCACCATTGTAAAGTAATACTGGTGAAGAATGTGCTTCTTGGCTTGGGTAGATGTAGGAGACTAACTGGGCATCTCCAGTTCAGAGGCAAGAAGAGAAGACAGAGGGGGATAGGAACCAGTTAAAAGGACCTGGAAAATAAGAGGTGGAGCGGAGAAGTGTGCTGTCATAGTATGGGGAGAGCAGCTAGAGCCACGTGACAAAGCGTGAGTTTTTGTATGAGAAACTAATTGTAAATTTTCACTTAAAACACAATGAAAAATAATAAAAATTTATTTTTAAAAAATAAAACTTCCCCAAATCAGTCACATTCAATGGTACAGGGATTAGGATTTCAATGTATCTTTTGTGGG
Source organism: Heterohyrax brucei (assembly GCA_028571685.1). Taxonomy (NCBI): domain Eukaryota; kingdom Metazoa; phylum Chordata; class Mammalia; order Hyracoidea; family Procaviidae; genus Heterohyrax; species Heterohyrax brucei. The sequence goes on along the minus strand of CM053151.1, from coordinate 111,655,346 downwards.
GAACACTATTTAATCCTTAAAATTGTCTTTCTTAGTTCTTAGGACAGCCCTATATAAAAATGACAACCAAACCCATTACCATCAACTTGGTTCAAGCTGGTTCTAACTTACAGCAACACTATAGGACATGACAGAAATGCTCCATAGGGTTTCCAAGACTATGATCTTTATGGAAAAAGATTGTCACACCTTTCTCCCGCAGAGCAGCAGGAGAGTTAGCAGTCGAGACCCTAACCACTGCACCACCAGGGCTCCTTAGCCCTAAAAAACAACAACAAAAAAAAACTGTTGCTTTCAAGTCAGTTCTGACTACATAGGTTAGAACTGCTGCATAGTGTTTCCAAGGAGAGCCTGGTAGATTCGAACAGCCGACCTTCTGTTTAGCAAGCGTAACTCTTAGCCACAGCACCCGCTGGGTTTCCCCTTAGCCCTGTGTAAACAATAAAACAAACAAACCCATTGATGTTGAGTTGATTGCAACTCATAGTGACCATATAGGACAGAGTAGAACTGCCCCATAGAGTCTCCAAGGAGCAGCTGGTGGAGTAAAACTGGTGACCTTTTGATTAACAGCCAAGTGTATAGCTACTACACCACCAGGGCTTCTTAGTCCCATGTAAGAGGGGGGTTCATGTCTACACTTTACAGATGAGAAGGAGGACATTCAGCAGCTTCTGCTGAAGTCACCAAGTAGAAAGAACTGAACATGCGACTCCAGTGGGCTCTGTCAGAATCCAGAGTCCACCATTTGTCTCCAGGAGCTGTTCCTCTGAGGTGCTCCTTGGCCCTGCGCTTGATTTCCGGGTGAAGGTCAAATGCTTTGTTCAGCTACTGACCTGGCAACCTTCCCTGTGCACCCAGTGGGTCTACAGATCTCACCTCCGTTCTCACAGCACGTGGAGAGGTGGCCTCTCAGCTGAGGGAATATTCCTCAGCAATTGAAGGTTGAACTCCAGGCCAAGGTCAGAAGAACTCAGGATCCATCTATCAACCAGTACTGGCAGAGACCTCCAGGCGTGTCCTGCTCCCTGGTTTCTGTACTGGAAGTCAGTGTCGGCATTTCTGAGACCTGCTGACCCCTGTCCTCAAGGAACTCACCTATCAGAGTAGCTGATAGGCAAAGCCACTGGTGCAACATGAGCCAGGGAGACCATTTATTCAATCACCTATCCTGTCAGTCAACATCAGTCTTGGGAGTCTCTAATTCAGGAGTCAGCATACTTTTTTCTGTCAAGGACCAGATAGTAAACATGTTCTGATTTGCAGGCCAGATGGTCTCTGATGCAACTACTCAACTCTGCCTCGGGAGTGCTAACATAGCCTCAAAGGATATGTAAACAAATAAGCAGAGTTGTGTTCCAATCAAACTTTCTTTATGGATACTTGTTATAAACTGAATTGTAACCCTTCAAAAATATGTATTGAAATTCTAACCCAGAATCTGTGCAGGTGATCCTATTTGGAAAAATGGTTTTCTTTTGTAATACTCATGAGATCGTACTAAAATTAAGAAAGAACAGAAAGAGTTGCTGTCGAGTAGATTCCAACCCATAGTGTCCCTTTAGGAGAGAGTAGAATTGTCCCTTAGAGTTCCCAAAGGATGCCTGATGGACTTGAACCCCCAACCTTTTGGTTAGCAGCCCTTAACCACTATACCACCAGGGTTTCCTACTAGAGCAGGGCAAGTTCTAAACCTAATCACTTCTGAGTTACCAAAAGAGTAGAAGAGACTCGGAGACATACACAGCAGTGAGACAGACAGACACAGAGATTTAGATATGACGTATAGGTAGCTTTAAAGAGCAGAAATTTATTTTCTCACAATTCAGGAAGCCATGGGCATGGCTCTAGGAGGAGACAAATCCTCATTTACAGCTCTTTTCTCTGTGTATCTGTATCTTTGTCTTATCTGCTCTTTTTATAACTCACAAGTAATTAGATTTAGAATGTACTCTACTCGGTATGATGTAATTAATATAACATTAAAAAGCCCTATTTCCAAACAGGAAATATGAGTAAACAAAGACCTCAAATCCACTGTCCTTGAGTCACTTCTGATTTATGGTAAGCTCTATGTTACAGAGTAGAACAACTCCACAGGGTTTTCTTGAGTGTAATTTTTAGTAAAGGAACCCTAGTGCCGTAGTGGTTAACCACTGAACTACCGACCAAAAGGTGGTCAATTCAAACTCATCATTGGATCCTATCTTTCAGAAACTGGTGTCCTTCCACGGCACCACTAGGTGGATTCCTGCGGCCAACCTTTAGGTTACTAGACTGGCACAAACCATTTTCATGACTCGGGCACCTCTACAAAGGTATAGATGTTAGGATTCCAACACATTTGAAGGGAAGTGATCCAACCCATTGTTGTCATTGTTAGGTGCCATTGATTCAGCGCCAATTTATAGCGGCCCTATTAATAACAGAAGGAAGCATAGCCTGGTCCTGTGCCTTCCTGACAGACACTGTTATGATTGAGCCCATTGTTGCAGCCACTGTGTGTTATTCCATCTCACTGAGGACTTCCTCTTTTCTGCTAACGCTACTCTAGCAAGCATGATGTCCTTCTCTAGGAACCAGTCCATCCTGACAACATGCCCAAAGTATGTGAAATGTAGTCTCATCATCCTTGCTTCTAAGAGGCATTCTGATTGTACTTCTTCTAAGACAGATTTGTTTGTTCTTCTGCCAGCTGACAGTATATTCAATACTCTTCACCAACACCTTAATTCAAAGGCATCAATTCTTATTTGGTCTTTCTTATTCATTGTCTAGCTTTCACATGCATATGAGGCAGTTGAAAACAACATGGCTCGAGTCATGGGCACCTTAATCTTCAAGGTGGTATCTTGGCTTTTTAACACTTTAAAGAGATCTTTTTCAGCAGATTTGCCCAGTGCAATTTATCTTTTGATTTCTTGACTGCTGCTTCTATTGGTGTTGATTGTGGATCCAAGTAAAATGAAATTCTTGACAACTTCAGCCTTTTCTCTACTTATCATGACGTTGTTTATTGGTCCAGTTGTAAGGATTCTGTTTTCTTTATGTTGAGGTATAATCCATACTGAAGGCTGTGATCTTTGATCTTTATCAGTGTTTCAAGTTCTTGTCACTTTCAGCAAGTAAGGTTACATCATCTGCATAGCCCAACTTGTTAATAGTTTCCCTCCAATCCTGACTGCATTCTTCTTTATATCGTGCAGCTTCTCAGATTATTTGCTTACAATAGATTTATAAAAATTTTATAATCCAGTTCATCTCATTCCACTAAAATGGCATAAGCAACTTTCATGTTCAATAACTGATATCATAACCACATTTTCAAAGAATTACATCATAGGTAGCTAAGACACATACACACAGAACTATACAAGGTCTGACAATTAAGTCCACAAACTTAATTGTTCCAAGTGCTACATAACTCATTGCTGAATATTACTATGGTCATCTTTCAAGTATTCCCTTTGGGAAGCTATGCGCCAACGCCAGCACCTAGTCTACCCTTCAGAGCAATTTGGGAACTCTTTCTGGAAAGGCCACTGTGCACGGTGGCAAGGTGGCAAGTTTGCAAACTCAACGTGTAGTTAGTTGTCTATGATGTACTTTTTAAGCCAGTAAACAAAGAACTGCATTGGAACAGCCTCCCTACTCACCTGATCTGGTCCCCCACGACTTTTTCTTTACCCGAAGATAAAGGAAATATTGAAAGGAAGACATTTTGATGACATTCAGGACATCAAGGGTAATATGACAACAACTCTGATGGCTATTCCAGAAAATACAGTTCCAAAGTTGCTTTCAAGTATGGGCTAGGTGCTGGCATTGGTTCATAGCATCCCAAGGGGAGTACTTCAAAGGTAAGCACAGTGATATTCAGCAATGAGGCCTGCAGCACTTTTTCTAGGATGAGTTCATGAACTTAATTGTCAGTTCTCATATACAATTATGAATTTATTCATTCAAACGGCTTTCTTTAAGCTCTTACTTGTGATAAATATTGTTTGGTAAGTCCTGGCAACACAGAGTAAAAAAGAGGTACTTCGTCTCCTCAAGCTAAGCCTCTAGTAGGATAGATAGGTTTGTGAACAGGGACACCTAGGACACATATACTATACTCAGTTGAAATTTGACCCCCAGGGGTGTCGTAGTTCAGCAGCCTGAGGGCTTCATTCATGTCTTAGTTGTATCTTTTGCTTATGGTATCCACTTTATCTCTTGGGTCTTGCTTTACTGTCTTGGAAGCTTCGTGCTAAGACAGTTGTTCTTTTCTTGAAAGTATCATAGGCTTTAGGTTTTTTTTTTTAGTTTAGTTTGTGGATTGTTGTTGTCGGTTGCTAGCAAACTAGTTCTGACTCATGGTGACCTCATGTTGGTAAGAATAGAATTTTGGGAAGCAGACTGCCAGCCCTGTTTTCTGAGGCACCTCTTTCTGGATTTGAACCACCAACCTTTTAGTCAATAGTTGAGCACTGAACAATTTGTGCCACCCAGGTGATGGGTAGAGAATGGTGCAAAACAGAGGCAGAGACACACAAGTCTGAGGGTCCAGTGAAGGTTATTCAAAGACAAAGAGAGTCAGGTCCGAGCTGAGTGTGACTCAGCTTACTTCTGGCCAGTAGGGCAAGTATTTTACAGTTTTAAAGTTCTGATGAGGTAGCACAGGGTGAGGGGAAGAATGTTAATTAAGACAGAAGAGAGGGTTGCAAGAAATTCCGTTAAGCAGATTTATGATCTAATAAGGAAGAAGTGTTGATCAGAAGGGGAAGAGGGTAAGGTTTGTTTATGGTCATGGTCTGATAAGGGAAGAACCTTTCTTAGGAGGGTGCAGGCATAAAGTTTTATTTGTGGGAAAATTCCTGTGGGCTGTTTTGGGGTAATGGTGGGGGAGGACAGCTTATACTAAAGCCTTTCTGAAATCCAGGGCAGAATACCCTAACCAGGGACCAGTTTATCAACACAATCTTCCTTATCAAAAGTTCTCAATGTCATCATTATCACTGGGATTTTGCTACAAACTTCCAACTGCTACCTTGATTTTCACACTTTTCCTTCATGTCAGGATTAGATTGCTTTTCACTGCTCACTCTCAGACACCGCATCCCTAGCCCCATATCCTTTGCACTCACCACTTTCATAAGCTGTGAAGCCTCACAAGGCTCATCAAAGAAATGGGTACTTTCCATCATGCTGTTCTGCCATCCTACCATACTGGCTTTTTCTCATCGTTGTCTCCTCGTGGTCACAAGATATCACAGAAGTTCCAAAATGCTCCTCACACAACAGTCAAGTATGGAACAGGTTGCACTTTCTTTGAGTTTATTTTAATATCAAGACAAACTTTCTCAACTGTTAGTGACTTTAATTTGATCACATACTTGAGCTTAAACTAACCATTGGTAAACCAAAACCAAAGCCATGATCATTTGGTCGATTCTGACTCATAGTGACCCTAGGAGTGCCTGGTGGATTCAAACTGCTGACCTTTTAGTTAGCAGCTGTAGCACTTAACCACTACACCACCCGTGTTTCCAAACATGGTGCAGGGTGTGAAATTGATACGATTAGCTTAATCTAAACAATACTTGTCTTCTGTGTTTGAAGATGTATCCAGCTTCCCCTGAAGCACAAAGCAAGGAGGACATGGGTTTGGTAGGCAGCCCACGGGGTCTGTTGCTGTTTATTCCCAGCCGGATGAGCTTCTTCTACGGACTGGTAGTTAGTACTACATAGAGTGTTTAAAGAAGATCAAATCCCGGGTTATACACAGACTGTAATTCTCACAAGAAATTCTTTGGGAAAGGTCTCAAGGCAAAAGAAATTTGGGTTTTCACAACCTTTACTTGTTCCCGAAGCAACTGGAACATTTTGATGAAGCAGGCAGCACTGAGAAGGCTCAGCTAACCATAATGATCCCCCTTGAGCAATAATGCAGAAAATGAGCTTTCAGCAGGAGCCAGATGCAAGCACCAGTTTGATTATCAGATTCAAAGGCTTTTAATAGGACTCAGGTGCTGTTAGTTTCTGGAAGGCTCTCCTGGCAATATTGTGGCATTACTTTTTGGCACGTTATAGAGAAAGCCATTCAGTCCTGTGAAAACTGTTTTCATAAAAATATAACCCATCTTGCAGAATCAGGCCACTTGAACGGCAACTGGTTGATATGGGTTCTTTGGGGATATGGTAAGGTTATTTGAGAAGACAATAGGGACACAGGAGTCTCATGCATCTAAAAATGATATGTGCAGTCAAGTGTTGAGAGCAATTGTATCCCAGCTCCTAACCTTTGCAGCTTACTCCTTCGTGACACCCCAGGAGGGAGATGAGACCTTCCACGGCACTCCCTGTCACAGCCTGGTTCTCTCCAACTTGAAATGAAACAATTTTCTTCTGGAATAAAATACCAACTGATTTAACAGAAACAACGGCCAAGCTTTTATCTCTAGGGAAAAACATTTCTTTCAGAATTGGACAGTCATATAATTTAGTTTAGACCCATAGAGCTTTCTTCTAATGAGATTAGGACCAGAAAAACATAAAATGAAACAAAAACTGAGATAGCCGGATATTTAACAGTCAACAGGGGTGCAGAATGACATTAAAAAAAATTAATGAAACCCACTGCCATCTAGTAGATTCTGACTCGTAGAGACCCTAGAGGACAGAGTAGAACTAACAACCCTATAGAGTTTCTAAGGAGCACCTGGCAGAACTGAACTGCTGAGCTTTTGGTTGACAGCCATAACACTTAACCACTATACCACTAGGGTTTCCTAGAATGATACCAAGGAAGTAAATTTCCAAATCTTCCAGCCAGAGTGAAGATCCAATCCCATCCAGGGAATCAAGTTCCAAGAGATAGGGTGAAGATTTACTCATGCTCTGATTTTTGTCAGCCATCTGTTACAGGTTAAATTGTGCCCCCCAAAAACCTATGTTGAAATCCTCGATCCTGTAAATATGATCCTGTTTAGAAGTAGGAGTTTTCTTTTGCTACATTAATAAGGTCATATAGAAGTTGAGTGGGTCTTAAACCTAATCCCTTCTGAGTGGTGTCTTGTAAAAATTGCAGAATAGACACAGACATACTCAGGGGTAAGAGACCCTATGAGGAATCAGCTACAGACTAGGGAATGTCAAAGAACATGTGGGGCTACAGGCAAACAGAGGTGATACCTCCTCATCGCCAGAAACTGACACCCTGATTTGGACTTCTAGTCCTCAAAATTGTGAGGCAACCAATTTCTATTCTTTAAGGTCACTCATTTGTGATAGTTTAGTTATGGCTGCACTTGGTAACTAAGACACTATCTCACTTAATGATAGATCTAATTGGCAGCCTCAGTCTTTCCCTGACCCCAGTGAGCTAGCATTTAAATTTGGGAAATAGGGGACAGAGAAAAATCTTCTCCCGGAATATGAGAGGCCAGTGACCTCGCCTGGCTCTTGGTTCTTGGCCTCTTAGCCCACTCAGTGTTCTAGAGACTAAAGAAGGACAAGGTCAAGGATAACGACTGACTATCATGGGAATGGGAGGTAGCAAAACCAAACCTGTTGCCTTCCAGTTGGTTCCAACTCATAGTGATCCCACAGGACAGAGTAGAAGGCCCCACAGTGTTTCCAAGGTTGTAATCCTACAGTATGTGGAAGCAGCAGTCCAAGACTGGAAAAGTCACTGGGTATAAAGGAAGCCCTCGTGGTAGAGTGGGTTAAGTGCTACATCTGCTAACTGAAAGGTTGGCAGTTCAAATCCACCAGGCGCTCCTTGGAAACTCTATGGGGCAGTTCTACCCTGACTTGTAGGGTTGCTATGAGTCAGAATCAACTTGACAGCAGTGGGTTGTGTTGTCATAGAAGACCTCTAGCCAAGCTCAAACTGACTGTCATCAAGCCAATTCTAGCTCATAGCAGTGTCATAGGGTTTCCAAGAATGTAGGTCTCTATGGAAGTAGACTGCCACGTCTTCCTTTCCTGGAGCCTCTGCTGGTTTTGAACCACCAACCTGTCAGGTAGCAGTCAATCACTTTAATGACCAATGCCAAAGGGGAACAATTGAAACCACAGTGTGCCTTACTCATATTCAAGAGAGATCACAAGTACATCACATCATCCTCAGGATCAACATTCTAAGCACTTGTAAATATTTCATTCTGGATCAGCCAGAAGGCTGATTAACTGAGCGTTCTGGTTAAACCCTGATAGTATAGTGTTTAAGTCTGTTAACCAGAATCCACCAGGAACTCCTTGGAAACTCTGTAGAGCAGATCTATTCTGTCCTAATAGGGACACTATGAGCTGGAATCGACTTGATGGCATGGCGTTTGGTTTGGTTTTGGTTAACAGAATGCTCAGTGTCAGTTTTCTCTGTAGAAATCCCACGGCAGCTCTTTCTTACCATGTATACAAAGTGAGAAAATGAACAACTGTCCTCCAGATAGACTCCCCACCTCCCTTCTTTGTTCAAAATGGCAAACCAGAGCAGAGCAAAGCAGAACTAGGAGTGTATGGCTGCTACTCTTGGTTGAGCTCGGTGCTCACAGTGAGCCCCCAGGGCTTTGAAGAGGAGCTGGGTTATGAGCACAGGAATGACACCAGCTGTAAGAAAGGCCACGAGGTGCAGAGGGGGCAGGGAAATTGGTCATTATCATAGCATCTCATTTGATTCTTCTAGCCTGTCAGAACAACTGAGGAAAAGTGACTGGGGGAAGCCGACTAGAATATGCTTAGTTACTTCTCTGCTGAAAATGCTGTGGGAAAAATCACAGAGGGCTGGGGCCATGCAACCACTTTCAAACACTGCCATTACAGAGATGACCCTTTTAGAGATCAAGCTGAGACACGCAGTGTTACCATTTGAAGGAATGTACTGCAGATTTCTTCATTTATGCCTTTCTCAGGGAAGGGGGATGGTTTTTAAATGTCAAACAGATAGAGATGGACCAGAATATCGCTTGACATACTGTGTTGTTAGTTGTCATAAAGTTAATTCTGACTCATGGCAAGCTCATGTGTACAGAGTAGAATTGTTCCATAGGGTTTTCAAGGCTGTGACCATTCAGAAATAGATCACCAGGCCTGTCTTCCAAGGTATCTCTCTGTGGCTTTGAGCTGCCCATACCTCAGTTAGGAGTTGAGCACTTTAATAACCATTTACACCACCTACAGACAGACTCCTGCCACACTCTAACGCTGTAGAAATAACAAAACAGGCAACTCCTTTCGAGAGCTGGGTGATCAGAGGGGTTGTTGGAAGAAAGTACCAAGAGATCTGGATTCAAATCCTAACCCTGTTACTTATCAGCTGAATGGTCTTGGAAAATTATTACAGCTTGGTGAATATACTTTTCTCTCTGTAAAATGGAGATAAAATATTTACTTCTCAGGGTGTGTGAATATTAAATGAAAAAGTGCCCATAAATTTGAGCTTTTAATACCCACTGCTGTCAAATCAATTTAGACAGGAGACCCCTGTGTTAAAGAGTAGACCTTCTCCATGAGATTTTCTTGGCTTCAGTAACATCTTTCCAGAAACAGATCACCAGGCTGTTCTTCACGGTGTCACTGGGTGATTTTGTGCCAACAGGGATGCTGAGTAGATGAAGTATAGCTGACTATCATATTACTATCTACATAATGCTTTCACATACAATAGCATATGCTCAATGATAACAAACATTTTGGAAACAAAAAATGAAATGGCCATTTCAATTACTTTCCAACTTTGGCCTCCAACAGAGTCCCCCACAGACTCACAGTCATGGGAATTCTCTCCGTGTTTGACCCAACATCAGCCCAGAAGGCATCTCAAAAGTCCTTTGGGAGTTTCTCATCCCAATTTTGGGTGCTGTGTGTTCCAAAACAACGATTGCCATTCAGCCTCAGATCAAAAGTCTTTGAAGGAAATAATGAAGTTTCAAGAGTTAGCATCCACCGTTCAAGAAGAGACCAACAAATTCCACCCTCCCCCATATACCTGCAGCAGGGAAAAAAAAAAAAAACTCAGTGCCATTGAGCCGGGTCCGACTCATAGCAACCCTAGAGATCAGAGTAGAACTGCCCCCATAGAGTTTCCAAGGAGTACAGATGATCTAAAATGTCAAGTGCTATTAATTTCATCCGGAATTAAATCAGGGATTCAAACTGATTTGTTCCAGATTAAACCCCTGATGAGAATTTGCATCTCCAGATACACTGAATCCCAGACTATATTTTGACATTTCTAACAAGTTCCCAGGAACTTACATGTAAGAATCGACTGGGGATAACATTAAATGTAGATTCAGATTCAGTATATCTGGGGCAGAAATTCAAATTTGCAGTCAGTGGTTCAAAACTGGAGCAAACTGGGTCAGAAGCCCTGAGTTAAATCAACTCAAGGTGTTATCTTGCACTGAGTAGAAGCTCTGATTGTCTATCATACATGTAGTCTTTGGAGATTAAAAATGGGCAAAATGAATTCTACACTTCTACTCACATGAATTTTTTCTTATGACACCCAACATCAGCTGGAGCTTCCCTGCTTCTCTGACATCTGAAGAAACATGGCTCAAAGCTCTCAGTTACATGATTTGAGAAAGTCCAAAGTCTTTGCCAAGGCATCTGCAGGTCCCTGAGGTCACAACAAGAAGGGCTTCTCCCAAAGACTTCACCCTAAAGCCCCATTCTCTCTTTCTCCTGTCCCTTCTTTCCTTTCTCCTTTATCACCTTGTTTCAGCAAAGCAGTCTAACCAACAACTCTTGTAGAAAAAGCAGAATGTTTCTTTCATTTGAAACATGGTCCTTATCTGCAAAGAAATTCTGATGAATGAAAAAATTTCCCTAGTTTGTTAAACTTAACAGAAATTTTTTTTGAAGAAAATCAGAACAATTAATCTAGAGTCATAGTTCTCAAAGTGCGGTCCTGTGGCCAGGAGGTGAGAGTTACCTGGGAGCTTGTTAAAAATGCAAACACTCAAGTTCACAGAAGCAGTCAATCTAGGGATTGGGGGGAGGACAAGCCCAGCATTCTATGTTTTAAAAAGTATTCTGGGTAATTCTGATGCCTGTTAAAGTTTAAGAACCACTAGGGTCGCCATGAGTCAGATGCAACTCGATGGCACTTGGCTTGGGAATCTATGAAGGTAGGTTCCTGCTTGATGCAAATAGCTAACTGCACTATCTGCTAAATAAGATTGGAGTCCACCCAGTCACACTTCAGAAGAAAGGTCAGCAATTTACTTTTGAAAAATCAACCATTGAAAAATCTAGGTTCTACTCTGACACACTTGGGGTTGTCTTGAGTTGTAATCAACTTGATGGGAACTAGGGTAGGACCTAGAAGGAGTTTTGTGGTTATACACAAGCTCCAAACCCAAATGTCCACAAAACCAGACAATAACAGAAATAGATGATCCAATCTGAGTATTAGGCGGAAGGGAATATGACAGACATGTTAGGCAACTAGGACTGATATCTGTCACATGAAAAGGAAGATCCAGAGCTGTTCAGATATAAATTTTCATGAGAAGACAGAAATTAGTATTTTTTTTATGCCATCTCCAGATGTTTCAAAGTTGGCAGCCAATCCCTGTTGTCCTTCTAGGTTAATTCAAGGTCTGCAGAGCACATCCTGTATTGCTGCCTGCGTCATCTTCCCCTTAAATTAAGAAACATGGGTTTTCAAGTCTTGCTCCCAGGTCTGTTGCTCTCTGTTCAATCTTTAAAGCACAATTAGAAAAGGAGAAGAGAGAAAAAATGTAGACCCTCATTTAACATGGATTTTGGTGTCAAACGTTACAATGGAGTTCTACATTCATACAGGTTCCAAGTGAGTAAGGAGCCTGTAAAACGGCAGTCGGACGAATGTGAGAAATAGCTTCTGGGCAGCCTTTTTATTTCCCCCTGTCTTTTCTCTGAAAGCCACCAGGGAATCCGTTTTGCTCCCCACATCACATTTAAAGCTATGTCTATAGAATATAGGCAGTGCTCTGCCGTTGCCATGGCAACCATTATCTTCTAATTCCTTTTCTTTACTAAAAATAAAATGCCCTTTCTCAGAGTATGTATTTCCACTTTTTATTTAAATTGCACTTTCTGCAGAGGCTCCCTCTCCCTTTGACCCGAATGTGAGTCTTGTTTTGCTTAAGAAGAGATGGTGAGAACAGACACACATTCTGGTCCCAACCATCAGCCATTTTCGGTGTTCAGTTAGAAAACTAATGAGAGCTATAGATGGTCCATGCACCAACCCCAGCGCTTCCGCAGAAGTAGGTCTTGGTCATGTTCATATACCATAAATACTACCTGGAACAGCTTCTCCAGCCCATTAAATCATCTACTGATTCCAAAGAATTGTATTTCCACTACATGAAAGAAGAGTCAGAGAGATGAAAAGATAGGCAGAGGGGACAAAACCAGCCGCCCTAATAAGAGATAAGCTTGCGCCCCACCCCTTTGATCCTTGACAAGACAATGCTCTTTCTGAGCTTCTTTGTCATTGTCACAGGCTTTCCCTTGCCTGCAGAGTGGTCTTGATGATTCATAAAGGACTCTTGACAATCCACTTCTAGAGACATTAGACCAGCTGGAGGAAAAGGAGGTATTGAGCATTGGCCTAAATTCTCCAGCCTTTGTGCATCAAAGACCAAGGACTTGATCAAGACCTCCACTAAAAGTGATTCCTTGGGACTTCTGAAACAAGTAAGAACAATGCTCTGTAGACTGTGTCCTTCCTGAGATTATTCACCATGCTGAGATGCTACAAAGATGGGTGTAGTCATGAGACAATGAGACAAGATGAAAAACATTAACCTGCTTGAGACAAAAATAAAGCAAATAGGTGTGATCCAAGAGCCTACACCAAGGTGGATCACACCCATGTGACCAAGCAGGTAAGCAGATAACATGCATACTCATGAAGGCATTTTCTGGACTCTCAGCAGATGTGCACTTGGGCTTTTTTCCAGGGTTGGCTGAGCCATTCATGCTCTTCCTTTTCCATTCCTATGGTGTCCAGCCCACTCCTTTATAACCCTGGCATCTCCATTAAATCTATCATGGTAAAAAAAAAAAAAAAAGACATATTCCTGTCCATTAAGCTAAGTGGCCAAAGCAGCAATGGGAAGTGTGACCTTGGCTCACTTACACCCCAAACAGCTTTTGCTTGTGAACAATAAAAGGATTCAGAATGCGTTCAAGGGGAGCCATAAAGTCTGCCCATTATAAATAATATGAGATTATGTGAAATTCTTATTGTCTTTCTCTTCCTACTGCAATTTCAAGAACCAGTTTTGCCCAACAATCTTTCCATATATAATGTCATCCACTTGGACGTTAGCCCTTAGGAACAGTTAATCTGGAGCCTGAGGTCTATGTGTCCTCACTCAGGGAAAGTCACCTTCTATAACCCTGACTCTGCACTCTGGCTGGGGGCCAGCCTGGACTTAATACATTGGCGACTTAGGACTGAAAACAGATGGCGAAGAATTGTTTCTCTGGACTTGGCAGTGGCCAAGAAGCTCAGGGAAGTATTTCAGGGCCTGGACTGCCCCTTCAGATGGACAAGTTGATTAAAGAAAAGAGCATCAGCTAGATGTGAGAGGCACTACCTGGTTCTACCATGTGGCAGGGCCACCACCTAAGATAAAATTCAGGATGAGGACTGCACTATTGCACAGCACAGGGAAGATACCATGTCATGGATTGAATTGTGTACCCCCAAACTGTCTGTCAACTTGGCTGGTCCGTGATTCCTAGTATTGTGTGATGTCTGCCGTTTTGTCATCCGATGTGATATTCCTATGTGTTGTTAATCCTACCTCTATGATGTTAATTTGAAAATTAAAGATGTCACCTTGAAGACTAAAGTGCGCCTGACCCAAGGCATGGTATTCTCAATTGCATCATATGCATGCCAAAGATAGACAATAAACAAAGAAGACAGAAGAAGAATTGATGCCGTTGAATTGTGTTGGAGAAGAATGCAGCATGGACTCCCAAAAGAGCAAACAGATCTGTTCTGGAAGAAGTACAACCAGAGTGCTCCTTGGAAACAAAGATAGTAGGACTGCATCTCACATACTTGTGGACATGTTGTCAGGATCAGTTCCTGGAGAAGGACCTCATGCTTGGTAGACTGGAGGGTTAGCAGAAAAGAGGAAGACCCTTGATATAATTGACACAGTGGTTGTAACAATAAGCTTAAGCATAAAAACAATTGTGGACATGGCGCAAGACTAGACAGCGTTTTTTTCTGTTGGTCAGAACGGACTCGACGACACCTAACAAAAACAACCATGATGTTAATGAGACAGGATTAACAGCAGTTATGTATGATGACACAGAACTCAATCTACAAGATTAAGTTGTGTCTTAAACCAGCCTTTTATGAGACATAAAAGAGAGAAATGAGCAGAAAGACACGGGGACCTCGTATCACAAAGAAAGCAGTGCCACGAGCAGAGCATGTCCTTTGGATCTGAGAGTCCTGTTTGGCGAAACTCCTAGACCAACGGACGATTGATGACAGAAATGATGAAAAGAGAAAGGCTTCCCCTGGAGCTGATGCCCTGAATTTGGACTTCTAGCCTACTGGACTGTAAGAGAATAAACTTCTCCTTGTTAAAGCCATCTGCTTGTAGCACTTCTGTAATAGCAGCACTAGGTAACTAAGACACATCATCCTCTGACCATTTCCCCATGAGTCTCATAGTTCAATCCCTAAAAGCTCAGTCAGATACTGATCAGACTGACCATGGCTTTCTTCATAGTTTCTCTAAGGTTTTTTTCATCATAGGCTCAACCATTTTTGTGTTTATATTTAATCATAAAAATTACTTGTTGAACTATCCCTCTTTCCGTCCCCAATTCCTCCAACTACTCCACTGACATGAAGTGAAGATCTGAGTTCTAATCCCGGAGCCAACCCTCACTAGTCCTGAGACTCTAGGCAACTCACAAAAGCTTTCTAAATCTAACTTTCTTCATGGTTAATTGGAATAAGAACAGTGACTCTGGAGAATCAGATGGGAAAGGGTTTTGTGAGTCAAAAAGCACCACACATAAGAGAAAAAACTCATGGCAGATTAGCATTACAGCTACTAACCAAAGGGTTGGCAGTTCGAATCCACCAAGTACAACTTGGAAACACTATAGGGCAGTTCTAGTCTATCCTGTAGGGTCATTATAAGTTAGAATCAACATGATGGCAGTGTTTTGTTTGTTGGTTTGTTTTTTGTTTTATACATAAGGGATTATGAGGACTGTGCAGCTATTATATTCCACATGGCAACTAGAATGAGGTCTTGCACTTATTAAGGACTCAAACATATAGAATGAATGGGTGGGTTTAGAATTTGCCCCAGTAAGAAAATGGCTCACTGCTGTTGAGACAGAACAGTGAAGTCAGTGAAACTTGACTTCCAGCCCTACCACCTCTTTGGGTGCCTTATTTCCTTCCATAGATCCAAAGTGACCTCATTAGCCCTTTCACAAAAAAGTTAGATGAAATTTTACACTTGGATGTCAACTTACAGACATCTTGCAAGGCTGTCTGCACTTATATAAGGGACAATGGAGAAAGCACAGTGCTTGACCCAAAAGAATAAATATCAACGATGGAAGCTCAGGCACTAGGAATAGTGCAAGATGAAAGATGCGACAGGGGTGGAGGAGCAAAGGAGAGAGGAGAATCTTTTGAGAAATCTTTCACTTTGTTTTGGTGGAGTGAGTGCTTAGTGTTTGGCATACAAAAAGCGCTATATAAATATTAGTTAAATAAACACAGAAAAAATTTTCATCCTCATATATTCCCTGGTTTCTCCATTTGACCACCTTCTCCCTGATCCCTGCATGGAAAATATTCCCTACCTAAGCCCTGGCCACAAACAGATAAGTCTTTCAGACCAGACTCCTGGCTGCTAATAAGGCTGACTTTCAGACCTAATTTTCTAGTTAGTTGCCTAATTTAGAGTTCTTGTCGATTTGCATTACGTAGAAATAATGCAGTAAGACTTCAAAGCTGCTTAGAACCATGTCCTGCAATCTATCACCTTGACCTTCTAGTGTGGGTTGGAGCAATAAATTATTTGACACCATACAGCTTCTCTTCGCAAGAAGGTTCTCTTGTGATCACAGGGTTAGGACACTTTTTGGAGATAACTGCATACTAAATGGCCAAAAAATGTGCTGCTTTTTACACAAAGATACAAGGTGAATGAAATTATCATATTTTTGTATAAATAACATACACCTTCTACCTTCATTTGCTAACAGCTCCCTCCCCATGGGAACTATTTTTGTAAACATGCTACGCCTATATGCCAAGTCGACTGCACTTGGCATATAGGCATAGCATGTTTACAAAAATAGCTCCCATGGGGAGGGAGCTGTTAGCAAATGAAGGTAGAAGGTGTATACATACACATATACATATATTAACAGCGACATGTAAAATAAAAACTGGCATAGCAATACTTAAGAAAATACCTCCTGGAGGGAAGTAGCAGTTGGCAAACAAATGAAGAAGGTGTGCATTATTTGCATAAAAATACCATAAATACTTTCATCAATGCTGTAGTTTGGATTATTTCATTGTCACCGTTCTTGTTTCTTTTCTTTCTCCTATTTCCTAGGCTTAAACTAATCAATTCCTGTGTACATTTTAAATTATCGGGAAATCTATTTAACTTTTCAAAGTAAACATACTAGTTTAAAAGCACACAACATAGGCAAATTTACAAGTTATAAATTACAGCTTGGTGAATTTTCACAAGGTGAAAACCTGCATAAAAATGCCACCCAGACTAACAAAAAGAAAGAACATTAGAAGCTCACTGGAGGTCCCCTAGAAGTTTCTATCATGACCCCTCCTAGTCACTACTTTTTCACCCCCAAGTGTGACCTGACTTCTAATGACAGAGTAGTTTTGTCTGTTCTGACATTTTATATAGATGAAATCTTAAATGTGTATGAATTTCTGTCTGTTTTTACTGAACATTATGTTTGTGAGGTTTATTAATTTTATTGAGTATAGTTGTAGTGTGTTTTCTCTCACCGCTGTGCAGTATTCCATTGTGTGACTGCACCACAATTTATTTATCTGTCTGTTAGGATGGGCATTTGTATAGTTTCCAGTTTGTGATTAGTGATTCAGGGCCCAGGAAGAAAAGTCTTCAGGTGGTATCCATATAAAGTTTCTCGAGGGCTGCTAGAACTGGGTCTCACAGCAGTGGTTGAATTAAGAAATGAGGCATGGAGAACAGAAAGAAGAGTATGGAAGGAACTGGCACAATAAAAGCATGAAATATTTGAGTCTGAAATTCAAGGGCAAAATCTGGGCTGGATATATTGATGTAAATGTGTATTGAAGTAACTACTGTAAAAATAGTAGGCGGAAACCTGAGTTGAGATATCATAGCTCAGAGTGTTTAGAGAAAGAATGAATTCATGAGAGGTGGAATCTAAGATGGAATTAACCAAACCAAACCAAACCCGGTGTAGTTGAGTCAATTCTGACTCATAGTGACCCTACAGTTATGAGAAGGTAACTTAGGAGGCAATTACAAAATTCCAGGTAAACGATAAAGAGTGTAACTCTGACTCAAAGATCAGAAAAGATGGGCAATGTCCCACCCAATGAGGATGACAAAGTCAGTGAAGCACATTTGGAAGGACTAAATAATGAAAAAAAAAGGAGGAATATAATAAAGCAACATTAAATATAATTAAAGAACTAAGGAAAAACAGACAAAAAGCTAAAAGAAATAAGAAAAACAACACAAGGGAAAAATATCTTAAAAAAAGAAATATTGTGATGAAAGGGACAATAACTGAAATGAAAAACACAATAAAAGGACTTACAACAGAGTTAATCAGGCAGAAGAAAGAATCAGCAAAATAGAGGATAGGATGAGTAAAATTAGATGCTGAAAAAGAGCCTCAAGACTGCTAAGCATGGTTTAGTGGAGAAATGAATCTCTGTCAAACTCAAAGCCTGTACCCTATGCCTTTTTCTTCTCTGGGTCCTTCCACATTTCTAACCAGAATGGGAAAGGAAGCCCACTGCTTCATCGTTGATAATGAAACCTTGGTGTCATTAGAGCCAGAGTCAGCCCCCCAAAGCAGATTGCACACATCTCTTCCAACTTTGCTTTCAGTGCCCTCCCTTTGGAGAAGCTGAAATCGGTCATGAGGGGAGGATTTACACCATAGAAACTGGCATGTGCTACTACAAATCAGGGTTCCCGTGCCCCCAAGAGTCTACTGTCAAACACTTACTAGCTCATCCTTGGGGTAGACATGGGGTGATGATGGTATGATGCCCCATGCAATTTATAATTTATTTGGAGGACTCTGTTCTATTTTGCAGCCCCAGATGCATCTTCCTCTTTGTTTTCTACAGTTGAATATGAACTGGGAAATCTGTCTCATTCCTTTGAGTCAGAAATCCTGGGTAAGGGTAAGACATGGGAAAAGGAGTCACTCTAGAAATTCAAAGAATACCATTCTGTGGTTTAAAATAGAGCAGTCCATCAGTACTAGGAGAGACATTGGGGAAAAAAAGAGAGACATGAACCAAAATCTCCCATTAGCACCCACCCATATCAATCAACAGGATGTCCACAGACAGCAAATGACACCCACTTGCCTACACCTGAGCTTCCTCAAAAAGGGAACTTCATTTCTCATAGTGACTATTAAATTGAAAATCCAAGACAGCACCATAGATGGAGGTGAGAAGAGAAAACAGGGCTTGTCTTTTATCTGACAACCACCCTTGGACCATAACCACCTGGGAAAGACTCTGGAAGAATGGAGCACCAAGAACTGATTGTTGATAGTCACCTCTGCTCAGAACTGGTGGTAGAGTGGGGATATTAAATTATCATTGATAAGAAAATGACTTTTAGAAATTGCAAGCATCTCTCAGTAAGACAACCCCTGGACCAATTTGCATTCAGCTCCTAGTTTCTCTTTGCTCAGCCATTCTCCCTGCTCTGCTCCTGCTCCCCCAATAATAAACACTGCAGCATGCTGCAGTGTTCTTATTATACATGTATCCATGTAAAATTAGTAGCTTGGTTTAGCATATATGAGTTTTACTTAAAGATAACTGTATTGGAGATCTCATGCCATTCAATACTTCTTTCTTTTTTGCTCCATCCTGTATTTTTAAGACCTATCCACGTACCTATATGTACTTCTTAGCTGTTGTTGCTAATTGCTGTGCAGTATTCCAGAATGTGCATCCACCACACTGCACTTATCCACCTCCCCAGTGAGGGACACTCAGCTGCCTGCAACAAGCAACATAGGTATGAATAACCTCTTCCACATCCCCTTGTAAATCTATGGAGCTGTGGATGTGATTGCTTTCTTGTAAGAAATGCATATTCTTCATTTGATTAAATGTCACCAGATTGCATTCCAGAAGGGCTCTGCCAATATATACCCCAACCAACAGTACACAAGAGTTCACGAGGAACAAGTTCTAAAATTACAACTCAGTGTCCTCTCGAAGGTTTAACCAGAAAGCTGGAGTAATACAAACTGTCACACTTTCAGGGCCTATTTTAGGCCAGCCACATTATCTCATTTAGTCTGTGAGGTACATGTTATTATCACTATTTTGTCAGGGAGAAACCTGAGGCTCAGAAAGAAAACTGACTCGTCTGAACTCATGGGGGAATTTAGATCAGGGGCAGAATCAAGACGGTGGACTAAATGCATGTCTCCTTAAACCCCTCTGGAAACCAAGACCTGAAATGATAATTAAATGGAGCCTTCTGGACACCTAGTAAGCCCTGGGATGCAGCATAGGGCTGTTAAATTGGATTTCATACCACTGAGTGCAAAACCTCCTCTCTCAGTGACCCCACTCTCTGCGACCAGAGGCTTGCACAGACCAAAGCTAGCTCACCATTTTGATTTTTTTTCCTCTTTCTTGGACAGTGGGTAGAGCTGGGACTTGACTAGCTGCTGGTCTCAGACACACTGCTGGTGGGACCAGCATGCATAATTACCAGGTTCTGAGAGCCTGGCTCTGGATTCTATACATTTCGGCTTTCCTGGCCTATCTTTCTGCCTGTACCACGTGGTAGCCATACAGACACGCTTGTGGGGGATGCCATCTTGATCCACTGGGACACAGAGAAGAAGCCCAAGCAGAGGCCCAGGTAGGACTTGGTTCTTAGGCTGGGAGGTGGTGCCTGCTGGGGGGAGAGTGCTTTTCCAGCAGGGAGGTGGTATTTTGCACAGTGTCACCTGGGGCAGGGGCCCAGTGGCAGAGGCTGTTGACTCTGGGCATTTTGGCACTCTTGGCCTCTCTTTCTGCCAGGACTTTGGGCCTGGCCAGCTGGGAAGTTTGTGGGGGACACCATCTTGTTTTGCTAGGAGGCAGAATCATCCATATGGAAACCTCAGCTGGACCTAATTCCTGGGCTAGGAGGCAGTGCCTATCCAGAAGAGATCACTTTTCCAGCAGAAAAGCAGAATTCTATGCAGTATTGCCTACTGCTGGGGCCCGACAGCAGAGGCCAGCAGGCCAGTATCCTTTCTGTATTTTGCGCTGGTTTATAACATTTAGGGTTCAGTATAGAGTTGCTTACTTTGCCAGCTGGGAAGAGGGATGTATACACCTGAAAACCTGACTGACTTTGGAAGTTGTCAAATACTTTTCACTTCTCTTTTTAAGACAGCCTCAAGAAACAACTGTGGTCCATCTTCACAGTATCTCTCCCATCCTCTACTGACCCACATGAAGCCCAAAAAGCAACAAACATTGGAGAAGACAGTAACACAGAAATCACCCATGCCATCAGAAGGCCCCCAAAACAAACCACCTCTGAACTTCCCAGATGAAGAAACTTTTCTGAAACTATCAGAAGGTGAATACAAAAGGATTATATAGAGAGCCCTCCTAGAACTTATACAAAACGCAGCAGAGCAAAATGAAAAATGAAGCAAGGTGTTCAGTGTGATGGAACATCAGTACTCGGAAATCCAACAGATCAAGAACAAAATCAAAGATATAGAAACTTCAATTCAAAGCCAAGAAAACAGAATGGAACAAATGGAAAAGAGAATTTCTGATGTGGAAGACAGAGTTACTGACTCCAGCATCTATGAGGAGAAATTAGAATACACAAACAAGAAAAATGACGAAGCATTAAGAAGCATGTGGGACTCTATTAAGAAGAACAATCTATGATTAATCGGAGTTCCTGAACAGGGCAAGACACCTGAGAACACAGAGAGTATTGTTGCTGTGCTGCTGACAGAAAACTTCCCAGAAATTATGAAAGAAGAGAATATAGATATCCAAGATACATATCAAACACCGCTCAATATAGATCCCAAAATAAAGACTCCAAGACATATTATAATCAAGTTTAACAAAATGAAACATAAGCAGAAACTCTTAAAAGCCCCAAGACTCAAAGCAAGCTGACATTCAGAGGGAAGCCCTGTAGGCTTTCGTCGGATTTCTCAGCAGGAACAATGCTGGCACAGAGACAGTGGCATGACATATTCAAAGCCTTGAAGGAGAAGAACTTCCAACCAAGAATTACATATCCTGCAAAACTATCTTTCAAATATGAAAATGAACTCATGGGACTCATGCCAAGCCAGCAGTTCAAACCACCTTCAGCCAATATCAAAAGATATCCTCTTACCTGGTGTGTACAATACCACTCCTAGTCTCCACCAGCCAAGGGGTTCAATAACACAATGAGGAACCATCTTGGGAGTGTGTGCAAAATTGACCCAAAGCTTTGTGATTTCTGCACTGCCCTGCTGTGACTGTGGGCCAGTCCCACACTACTCATTGTTGTTGTTGCTAGGTGACATTAAGTCAGTTGCAAGTCATAGCGACCCTACTTACAACAGAACAAAACACTACCCAGTTCTGCACCATGCCCACAGTTGTTTTTATGCTTAAACCCATCATTGCAGCCACTGTGTCAATTTTTGACCCTCTACTCTACCAAGCCTGATGTCCTTCTCTAGGTTTTGATCCCTCCTGACAACAAGTCCAAAGTATATAAGACACAGTCTCACTACCTTTGCTTCCAAGGGGTACTTCTCCCAGAACAGATCTATTTGTCCTTCTGGCAGTCCATGATACATTTAATATTCTTCTCCAACACCAGAATTCAAAAGTGCCAATTCTTCTGTCTGCCTCAGTCATTGTCCAGCTTTTGCATGCACATGATGTGATTGAAAATTCCATGGCTTGCATCAGGCACACCCTAGTCTTCAAGGAGACATGTTTACTCTTCAACACTTTAAAGAGATCCTTTCTGGCAGATTTTCCCAGTGCAGTGCATCATTTGATTTCTTGGCTGCTGCTTCCATGGGAGTTGATGATGAAACCAAGTAAAGTAAAATCTTTGACAGCTTCAATCTTTTCTCCATTTATCATGCTGTTGGTCCAGTTGTGAGTCTTTTTGTTTTCTTGATGTTGAGGTGAATCCATACTGAAGGCTGTGGTCTTTAATCTTCATCAGTAAATGTTTCAGTAAAGAAGATTTGACACACTCCTTACTCTAAAAGGCCTGAAGTTCATAGCAGCCATCATAGCAGTACCCGTGGGCCCTTCACAACAACCCTTCCAGCACCTGAAACAGCAAGTGGGCCAGTGCCCTACCTCCTTCATTAGAAACTCCCACCTCTACCTTGGTGGTGAAAACAGTTGATGGTTAACGTGTTTGATTACTAACTGAAAGGTTGGAGATTCGAGTCCAACCACAGATGCTTCAGAAAAAGACCTCCCAATCTGCTTCTGAGAGATCAGTCACTGAAAACCCTATGGAGCACAATTCTGCTGTAACATATCCAGAGTTGTCATGAGTCAGGAACCACAGTAACAATTGGTTAACCCCCCTTCTATCACTTTTGCACTTCCCTTTTCTGTTTCTTCTGAAGGCTGACCTTGACATTTATTGTAGTTGTTTTTGCTTTGTATCAAATCCTGGATGCAGATAGGGAGAGAGCAGGAGAGTCTCTCGTAGTGGTTTCTCCTATGGCTTCACAGGGCTACTGGGTCCCTCCACTCACACCAGCACTGCAAGGTGTTAGCTTTTCCCCCACGTCCGCTGTACCCCAAGGCTTCAGTCATGGAGTCACAAAGATGGAGGCACCTCCTGAGGAGTAGGAGTTCCCACTGGCTGAGAGGACAGAGGAAGAAGGAAAAGAAGCCCCCTGAAAGATACAGTGTCTATTGGTTGCTATGCTCTGTCCCATTGGCCCTCACTGTCTTCTCTAGCTCCTTTCTTCCATCTGGATCCACTGTGGGTACTTGTTCTCCTAATTATAGTCTAGAAGGGCCAATTTTTCAATGAGTTGGCATCTAAATTGAGCCTGCACCTTTTCTACACTGCAGTTTGAATTTTAATAGCCTATTTAAGTAAGAGTCAGCTTAGGTGAGTCACCTTGTTCACAGGAGGTATTTAGAGACACAGGCTGTGGAGGGGGTAGGAAACCTCTAGAAGGTAGCCTGTTTAAAGGTAGACCCAGATGTAGCATGACAGCTACAACTTCAAGTTGGACATGCAGAGTTTAGAAAATATGGAGCAGGAGTATCAGCTGCACTCGTATCCAAGGGAAAGACACTGTTAGGAGTTTGTTTGTGTGAGGGGTACAAGAGTCTTCTGAAAAACAGCTCATTCTGTGGGGACAAGAAAAGCCTTATCTATAAGCCTGCACCAGTCATGTAACTCCACTGACAGAAGGAAGTATGACCCCAGTTGCAATTTGGTGCCCAACTCAAACCACACTAGCACCTCCAACCCATGGGCCCCCCTTCCCTTTCATGGACCCTCACTGTCCTCATGCCCCCACTTTACCCCTCTCCAGGCTCAGACCCAATAGCCCGTCATCGCTGTTACCGACTCACCCACACCTTAAACTTTCTCACATTTGCCACGTTCTCTCTCCCGTCCCCTCTCTTTGCAAAACCCCAGGCCTCCACTTACTCTGCTCCTGCACCAAGTGGCAGAATATGGCTGCAGAAATACCCACATGTTGATGATCCTCTTTTTCCCTCATCTGGGTAACGACTTCACACTTTCTCTCCCTCATACTGCCAGGATCTCTTTCCTCCTCATTCTCGGTAGATGAGACTATTTATTTTACTGAAACAACTGGAACAATTAGAAGAGACATTCATGGAACAAATCAGTAGAGTGTGGGCTGCGTACAAGAGCTCTTCAATGACATTCATACAGTGTGGTAATGGAACCAATATCCACAGCAGTGCCATGATGTTAACTTAGCACCTGACAGTGGCGATGTCTTCACTAGGAGAACCACGGCTCACACAGCCTTAGTGGCTGATGCTGCCATCTTCAGTTGGCACACGCTAGTGTAATTACAAGCTCTTGGGAATGATGGCAGCAGCATCCTGCATGGCAGGCACAACTGTGTTACGGCAGCAGCTGTAACTTTAGTTGGTACTAGACTGTTTGGCAGCAGGGTTGGCAGGAAAGCCATGGAGTGCATGAACTTGGCTCTCTTCTCAAGGCGGGCACCAGCCTCAAACCTTCTCCAGCTGTGGATACCAGTGGAGGGGACCCCAGGGAAAAAGAATAGCAGTCACATTTTACCCAAGGGTTGTGTTTTTACAAGCACTTTGGAGACACTCCAGAGGACCAGTACAATAGCAGGAGGATATCTCAGAGGACAAAGACTTGGCAACCTCCTTCCAGAACCCAGCCAATAAAAATCCTGGGGATCACAATGGTCCAGTCCACAAGTGTACATGGGGATGCTGGAGAACCAAGTGGCATTTTGTTCTGTTGTGCCTGGAGTCACCATTAACCAGGTATCGAACCAGGGGCCAATTCTAAGGCAGCTGACAACAAACTGTGGGGGAACTTGAGACCTGTGGAAGGGCAAGGGTCAGAGAAATACTGTTTGGTTATGTTAATATGATACAGAATGGACTGAGAATGAACCCTCATAGTGCAGTGGTTAAGCATTTGGCTGCTAATCAAAAGGTCAGCAGTTCAAACTCACAAGGTGCTCCTGGGAAACCCTGTGGGCCAATTCTACTTTGTCCTATAGCGTCACTATGAGTCAGCATCAACTCAACAGCAACAAGTTTGTTTGGTTGCTTTTTTATAGGGTCTCTATGACTCAGAATTGACGTCACAGCAGTGGGTCTTTTTTTTTTTTTTTTTTTCCTGCTATGTAGAGGATTTGGATCGGATTCCCAGCAAACGTGCCTCATATGCAACCACCACCTGTCTGTCTGTCTGTCTGTCTGTCTGTCGGCAGAGGCTTGCATGCTGGTACAATACTGAATAGGTTTCAGTAGAGCTTCCAGACTCAGACAGACTAGGAAGAAATACTTGACGATTTTCTTCCCCAAATCAACCATTGAAATCCTATGGATCACAATGGTTCTATCCATAATCGACCAAATGAATGGCATAGCACCAGCCAGAGTTTCATTCCATTGTTCACGGAGTCATCATGAGTCAGGTCACTGTGCTGCAGCGTTAACTGGACAGTGTCTAACAGCGACAACAACGTGAGCTGAGAAAACTTGGATTAAATGTTGTGCTAGACTGCCTGTGCTCTTCAGTCACGTTCCTCCCTTTGTATGCTCTCCTCAGGAGCATATAGGAAGAAGCCTGAAATTTCCTTAGGTTCTTCTGGGAAGAAGCACTCAGCCAAGGTTAGAAGGTGGGAAGAAACTCAAAGCCAGTCTTCCTCTGTTTCCCAAAGCACTTACGTAGCAGAGAATGAAGGGACCTTGGACCCTGTTCGGGCAGCAGCAACTTTCTGCATTTTCTGGACTCTGGATAACACCGTTTCTTCCTGCTTTTTTGTTCCTCATGCCTTCCAATAATGTTGTGACTAAATCCCTCTATTAAACACCTTTCTGCTTCAATTCCTAGAGCTGCTTCCTTCTAACTATAACTGATAGGGATGGGCATTTTTCATTTGTGTAATGGTTTAAGGTTTTTAAAGTTTTTTAAGCTTTTGAGTTAACTTATTTAGAGTCCACAGCAATTCTATAAGGTGGACAAGACAAGGAGCATTATGTCCATTTTTATATGATGATAGAAAAACACACAGACTAGCAGAAGTCTTGTTGCTGGCTCTCTTTTCTTCTAAATAGCTGAGTGATTTTGGCCAAGTCACTTAACCTTTCTGTGCCTCACTTTCCTCATGTGTGAAAGGAAGGTAGTGGACTAAAACCACCAGCTTCCAAACATGTCTTAATTCAACTCAGAAGAAGTAATATATTTTACATCACAACCCCATGTAACATATACCTACTGCCATCACACTGATTCCAATTCATAGTGACCCTATAGAATTGAATAGAACTGACCCATAGTGTTTCTAAGGAGCGTGCCTGGTAGATTTGACCTGCCGACATTTAGGTTAGCAGCCGAGCTCTTAACCACTGTGTCACCAAGGCCCCAAATTCTTTGCCATCAAATCAGTTCTGATTCACAGTGACCCTATAGGACAGAGTGGCACAGCCCCATAGGGTTTCCAAGAAGTGGCTAATGTATTCGAACTACTGACCTTTTTGGTTAACAGCTTGAGCTCTTAGTCACTCCACCACCAGGACGCACACACACACACATGCATGCACGCACGCACGCACGCACACACGTGAAACTATAGATCCATGAAGTAGAACGTGCTCTGATTTTTTCTACTTATTTTTAAAAATGCTCTTGGTGATCCGCTAAATTGACTTCACAACCCAAGTGCTTGAGCAAGTTACGTCACTTTCCTGAGACTTAGTTTTCTCATCTGTGAGATAGGACCAATAATACCTAATTTACTGGACTATTGACAGTAAAGATTGATTCCATCTCAGTGCTCAGTTCAGAGCATAAGCTTTTATCCCTTCAACTCACTGGCAGAACTATATTATCCTTAGTACTGTGATTACACTTAAAAATAAAGACCAGGATGTGTAAACTGCCTGGGAAAAACAGAACTGTTTGCAAGTAGTTTAAAACCTACCCTTCAGTTACCAGGAATTCAAGGTGGAAACACTAGTGTGGAATTATACACGCTTGGGGGTCTGAGAATGAACAGAAAACAGCTTGTACTAGAAAAGGTGTCATACTATTAAGCAGTGTGTCGGCATAAATGTAAGTGAAAGAGAGTAGTCTTATTTTAAATGCCTATGAACCATCCCACTGGGGCCCTTTATAGTCAAAGTGTCTTTCCTTTACAAGTGAAAAGCTGCCCAACACCCATCTTCCATTCTAAAAGTGATGTTATTTCAAGTTTTGCTCTCTAAGAAGCTGCGAACAAATTGAATTTTTGTAAATCAGTGATCTTGCTCCCACTGGGTCAAATTACAACTGTGCAGAGGTTTTATTTTTAATTCCTGACTAGTTTTCAACCCTAACACTGAACCAAAAGTGGACTTCCTTCCTTTGCCCTGAATGATCTCAGTTAGAGTTCTTAGCTGAGAAAAACAGAAGGCATTCTAGCAGTTTATTCCAAAAAGCAATTTATTAAAAGATATTAAGTTGCTTACAGAAATTCTTGGAGGTCTGGAGTCAGGCTGAGCATTGACACAACATGCAAGACATATTTTAAGATGGTCCAGCAGAGACACTGTCACCACCCTGGGACACAGACACCTGCAGCTACTACCGCTGACCACAGGTTCTTGATGCCAGACCTTCCTCTCCGTTGTTCCTGGAAGCTGGATGCCTTGCTGCCCCAAGCACTTAAAAACTGGATTCTGGGAGATGATCATTTCCACGATCATCATGTAGTAAGTAGCCTTAATAATACTTCTTAAAAATTGCATTGAGCTGGTTCTGACTGACAGCAACCCTGTAGGACAGAGTAGAACTGCCCCACAGAGTTTCCAAGGAGCACCTGGCAGATTTGAACTGCCAACAACATTTTGGATAGCAGCTATAGCACTTACCCACTACCCCATTGGGTTTCCAAAACAACAAAATGAAACCAGCAATGAGTTTGAAGATTTATAAATACTTGCAAGTGTAGACAAAGCAGTTTCAAACATAGAACCTGCCTTTGAAGAGCTTATGATACAGTTGAATGAAATAGGCAGCCATATGATAACTAGGGAGAGTAAAGCAGACCTTCTGGACCTCCTACCTGGAGGTTGTTGGGGTCTCTTACATTTGGAAATATGGAGAGCATTTTCACTGCAGATCATTTGTGCATAGCCTCATGGACAAGTGGTTGCCTTTTCATCTTTCACTTGTATTTTCTCTTTAGTTTGATGTCATTCTTTAAATAAAGAGTTAATTTCATTTTCCAAGAGTATATGAAATAATGACCAGAAATCCACAAACAAACGTTGAGGTGAGAACACCAGCTGCCCAGCTAGGCTCACTCAACAGTAACTGCACTAAGGGTCTTGTCATCTAAAGGTTAGAGACAGAAGGTCACAAAGGTTCAATAGAGAATTTAAAAAATCCAAACTTCTTTCCATATCTTGTAAGACCCTGCATGATCTAAAACCAAAGTCAAAGCCAAACCTGCTGCCGTAGAGTCAATTCTGATTCATGGTGTCTCGATAGAAGACAGTAGAAACACCCCATGGGGTTTCCCAGCAGCAGCTGGTAGATGCAAATGACTAACCTTTGTGTTGGCAGGCTGAATCCTTAACCACTGCCCCATCAGGCCACCTTATCAATTCTCTAACTTCTTCTATAAGGAGTCCCTGAATAGCACTAATGGTTAAGCACTTAATCTACTAGCTGAAAAGTTGGCGGTTTGAACACGTGCATAGATGCGTGGGAGAACAGGCCTGGCAATTGGCTTCCAATAGCTGATTGTCTGGAAAACACCATGTTGTTGTTGTTAGGTGCCATCAAGTCAATTCTAACTCACAGCAACATTATGTGCAACAGAATCAAACACTGCCAGGTCCTGTCCACAGTCGTTTTTATGCTTAAGCTCACTGTTGCAGCCACTGTGTCAAACCATCTCGCTGAGGGCCTTCCTCTCTTTCACTGACCCTCCACTCTACCAAACATAATGTCCTTCTTCAGGAACTCATCACTCCTGACAACACCCAGATTATGTATGACATAGTCTCTCTATCTCTGTTTCCAAGGAGCACTCTGGTTGTGCTTCTTCCTAACCCAATCTATTTGTTTTTTTGGCAGTCCATGGTATATACAATATTCTTCATCAACACCACAATTCAAAGGCATCAATTCTTCTTCCATCTTCTTTGTTCATTGTCCAGCTTTCACATTCACACGAGGCAACTGAAAATATCACAGCTTGGGTCAGGTGTACCTTATCTTTCAGGTGGTATCTTTGCTTTTCAATACTTTAAAGAGGGCCTTTGCAGCAAGTGTTCCCGGTGCAATGAGTCTTTTGATTTCTTGACTTACGCTTCCATGGGCATTAACTGTGGAATCGCGGAGAACCTTAATCTTTTCTGTATTTACCATGATGGTCCAGTTGTGAGGAGTTCTAGTGTGCACACAGTGGGGTTGCCAGGAGTCAGAACCGACTTGAAGGCAACTAACAACAGCCAAATCTGTGTTATAGCCCTGGTAGCAAAGTGTTTAAGAGCACGGCTGCTAACCAAAAGGTCACCAGTTCTAGTCTAGCAGCTGCTCCTTGGAAACCCTATGGGCCAGTTCTACTCTGTCCTATAGGGTCATTATGAGTCAGAATCAATGGCAATGGGTCTGTTTGTTTCTTTTTTAATTTTTCTCATTATACTTCAAGGCTTCTCTCTGTTTCCCTAGTACACTAAGTTTTCCTGCCTCAGGACCCTGGCACTTGCTGGTCCCTCTACCTGGAATGATCTTCTTCCCTGATCTTTGCATAACTAGTTTCTTCTCAGATAAAACAGCACCTTCCCCAAGAGAGTCTTCCCTGACCACCAGGGTATATGAGTATCTGATCCTCTGTTCTCTAGCATATCACCTTGTTTTACATCTTTGACAGCAGTTATCATCATCTGCGGTGACTTCATTTATTTCTTTCCTGTTAATTGTAAACTTCATGAGCAGGACCCTTGTCTGACTCGTTTGGTGCACCTAGCACAATGTGTAACATAATTCACTGCTCAGTAGTTACTGACCAAACAAATGAGTTAAACCTTAAAGAATGAACCAACCAAAAAACCCAACTACCATCAAACTGACGCTGACTTGTGAAGATCCTGGGTGTGTTGGAGCAGATGTATTCTTCTTAGCGTTTTCAATGGCCCATTTTCCCCAAGCAGATCTCCAAGCCTTTCTTCCAAAGTACCCCTAGGTAAACTTGAACCTCCAAACTTTTGGTCACACTCAGGAGCTCTGAAAGGCTACATAAGAGTTTGCAAAGGAAGAAAATGGGGATAGGCAGTCTAGAATCAAAGAGTGTATGAAAGTGACACTGAGGGATAAAACAGCTTGGCCACTGGGGACAGTGGTTGGAACTGACTCTGGAGGCAGGATAGCCTATATGTCCTGCTAAGAAATGAGAACGTTTTCAACAGAGAATGGAGAGTGACTGAAAGGTTTTAACACAAAAGCAAAGAGAGGAATCAGCTTGACGGATGTAGACTGGCTGGTGAACACACAGAGAAAGGCATGGGATGGAAAAAGATGGTACTTAGCATCAAGCTGAGGACCATGACTTTGATCAGCTGCAGGCATTTTCGACCAGCCGGGTTGTTACATGGGCTTGGCAAATACAGTGTAAGATGGTTTGAAGAAGAAAGAAACTAGAATCCGGGAGACGACTTAGATGTTAAATATATCCCAGGCAACGTTCAGCTGCTAACCGAAAGGTCAATGAGTTTCTCTGTGGGAGAAAGATGTGACAGTCTGCTTCCATGAAGATTACAGCATTGGAAACCCTGTGAGGCAGTTCTGTGCTGTCCTATAGCGTTGCTGTGAGTCAGAATTGACTGATGGTACACAACAACAAAGGGCTAAACAAATGTTGGGTAATTACCAGGGATAAATAACAGACTGAGAGAGATTGTAAAGAAACAGTAGGATCTGGTGACAGATTGGGCTTTGGGGTCAAAGAAAAATGATGAGCCCCAGATGATTCCAACATTTAAGGCTTCTGAAACGAAACCAAACGAACGGCTAGAATTTCTGTAAAATCAAAACCTCTTTTATAGGAAGGAGTCCAAGCGAAAACTGGCACAAATGATTAGGAGCTAGGCTGCTAACCGGAAGGTTGGTCGCTAGGGTCTCCCCAGAGGTACTTCAGAAGAAAGGACTCACAATCTAGTTCTGAAAAATCAGCCATCTAGAACCCTAGGAAACACACGTCCATTCTGACACACACAGCCGTGCCATGAGTTTGGCTTGGTAGCAACTGGTTTGATTTTTTGGTGGGAAGATGACAGTTCGGGCTTTCCACGTAACCTACTCAGACTGAGAAACCCCTGAGCTTCAGTCTGAAAATGGGGTGACATATTCAGAAAGCACAGCTTGGCAATCCAGGGGAATTATGAAGAGAGTCTATTCTTTATTCAAATCTCTTAAAAGACACGGAAGGGCATCAACATGCAGAAGATCTTAGAGGGGTATAGATTCCCACCCCTCTTCTCTGGTAGATGCGTTCATCAGACTCCACATCTCACCCATCTCCTGACATCCCCCCACCCCACCCCAGCGATGTCTTTTCTCTCTGCTCCTCTTTTCCTTCGAACTTAGCACTGCTTCAGTTAGATTGATCTAGCCTGTCTCCTGGCCAGAAAGCATCCCCCCTTTTCAGAAGGAAGGACGTTGGTCTGACTAGGAGGCTGGAAATTTGGAAAGTCTGTCAGCCTACTCATTCATTCAGCAATTATTTACTGAACACCTATTATGTATCAGAAATTCCTGAGTGATGCAAAGAGTTAGTGCTTTCTGGTGCTAACCAAAAGGGTGGAGACTCCAGTCTATCCAGAGGTGCCTCAGAAGAGAAGTCAGGGATCTGCTTCCAAAAGATTGGCCATTGCTGTGGGGACCATTGTCTAAGGGAGCATCTAGTTCAACTGTCATAATATAGTTTATTTAAAAAAAAAAAAAAGATATAGATTCTACTTTGGTAAGTAGTGTCTGCGGTCTTAAAAGCTTTTGAGCAGCCCTCTAAGACACTCTGCTGGTCTTACCCTGTCTAGAGTAAGGGAGAATAAAGAAAGCCAAAGACACAAAGGAATGATGAGTCCAAAGGGCAAATGGACCACTGCTACCACAGCCCCCACCCACTGAGTCCAACACAACTGGACAGTGCCCGGCTTCCAACACTGACTCCTGTGACAACGATCACAACAGAGAGTCCCACACAGAGCTGGAGTGAGTTAACCATTCACTCCCACAGGGACTCTTCGTAAACTAAAGAGGTGTGAAAAGAAACATTAAAAAAACGCAGAACAAAATTTTAACTCCATCCCTCACACACTCACACAAAGTAAACAATAAAAGACAAGATTTGCTGGTCTGACAAGGACTGATCTATGACCCCAGAAAACCCTTACAGCTCAGTAATGAAGTCACTCCTGAGGCTCACCCACCCTTCAGCCAAAGATTAGGCCCATAAAACAAAAGGAGACTAAAGGGGCATGCCAGCTGAGAGATAAAGACTAGAAGGCAGGAAGGGACAGGGGAACACAAGGTGGAGAAGGGAGAGTGTTGACAAGTCCTGGAGTTGGCAATCAATGTCACAAAACAATATATATAAATGAATTATTTAATGAGAAACTAGTTTGCTCTGTAAACCTTCATCTGACGTACAATAAAAGTAAGTACATAAGTAAAACCAGCCACTGAGCATAGCTCTACACATATCTGAGTAGAACTGTCCTCCACAGGGCTCTTAATAGCTGATTTTTCAGAAGTAGATCACCAGGCCTTTCTTGCGAGGTGCCTCTGAGTAGACTCAAACCTCCAACCTTTTGATTAGCAGTGAGTGAGTTAGCCATTTGCCCTACTCTTCATAAACTAGAGATGTAAAAAAAGCAACATCAAAAGCAAAAAAAAAAAAAAATCCTAGAAGTTTAATTGTTACTGGAAGAATTTGAAGCAATAGAAATAGACATGCGCTTTTTCCCCAGTGTGTAACAGTTGCATCAACACTTTAAATAGCTCCTGAGTGGGACTCCCTGTATTCAGAACGAAGGCTAATGAAGAGCAGCTGGAGTAACAGTAGATGCCAGCCCGTCTCCACGCCATCCTGCTCCAACACTCCTAATATTCCTGTAGTGTCAACCTCAGCAACACTTGTCAGGTCACTGTGCAGAATGGATACTGCTATTCCCAGGAAATGGCTGAGGTCTCACTCAAAAGCTGTGGGAAGCTTCCAGAGATAAAAGCTGGGTTATAACAGGGCAGTTATAATACTTCTAGAAGACAAATGTCTATTGAGCTTAGAAGTGAAATTCTTTTTTTTTTTTAAAGTGCTTAATTGAAATAGTGTGTGATGGGACACATCCTCCAGAATTTCATAAAATTTCGATGATCTGAATCAAACTGCAACACCATTTGCAAAATCCAGTTATTGTAGGGAATCTTTTAAAATGACTCATGTTGCCAGGAAGTGCCCTAGTGGAAACAATTTCCTCCATTATCCCTGAAGGGTCTTTGGCTCGACAGGAAGCAGAGCTCGTGAAACACCTGTCACATGTTATAAAACCTTGGTTTGTGAGGACTGTCGCTAGCAGTGGAGCAAACAACGTAATCAACATCACATAACAAAGCAAGCGGAGGAAGAAGAAGATTATAACGCTTTAAAGCCCCAACTCCCCACAACATGAATTCCGTATTAATTTAGTAAGTCCCCAGTAAGCCTTCTCAAAGCCTTTACAAAATTAAGACATTTTAGAATTGGAAGGAATTTAGGGTATTCTAACCCAACATACCCTCTTCCTCCCTCCCCCTTTTCTTTTTAACAATTGAGGAAGCCGATGGAGAGAAAGCCTGAGTTACTGGCCTGAGACAGGGCCGGGAAAGAGTCGGGTCTAGGATTCTGGGTCCTGCCCCAAACTCCAAGCTTACTCTCTCCCACATGAGTCTGATGAACCCATCTACCAGAGAAGAGGGATGGGAATATATACGCCTCTGAGATCTTCTGCTTGTTGATGCTCTTCCGTGTCGTTTAAGAGATTTGAATAAAGAATAGACTCTTGGATGAGACATGTATGGAGCAGAGAGGAATAGTGTGCTGTCACCGGACAGGGAGAGCAGTGGAAGCTGCATATAGGGGGGCATGTAAATTTATATGTGAATGTACATTTTCACTCAGTTATGTTAAATAAAAATTAAAAAAAAAAAAAGAATAGACTCTCTTTATAACTACTCTGGCTTGTCAAGCTATGTTTTCTGAATATGTCACTCCACTTTCAGACTTCTAGCCTACGAGACCATGAGAGAATAAATTTCTTTTTGTTAAAGCCTCTCTCCTCCTGTGGTATTTCTGTTATAGCAGCACTAGATAACTAATACACATTCTTAATCAATATCTGCCACTGGTTCCCCATCTCAACTCAGAAAAAAGTAGTCTTGACAATGACTTACAAGACCTTATACAATTCATCAATATCCCCCCACCCACACTCACACAACACAAATGCCACACACACACACACACACACACACACACATGTACACACAGAGACACATCCCTCCAACCTCATCTGTTTTACTCCCCCCTGCCTTCAACTCCAGCCACACTGGTTGACCTACTGCTCCTTGGACAATACCAAGCATGCTGTCCTCCTGGGGCTGTTCTTTCTGCCTGGAACACTCTCCCTATAGACACTCAGCATACTCCCTCGCCTTCTTTACATCTGTCTTTGCTTATGTGTTGCCTTCTCAGGGGTGCTATCCTCTCAGCCTGAAAGCAGCAGCTTTCTGCTCTTCCTTCATTGTCCTGACCTCCCTTCTCATAACTCCGTATTCTCTCCTAACATGCTATATAACCTTATTTCTATGTTTAGTGATTGTTGTTTGTCTCTCCCACATGTAAACCCGACATTGATGGAGTGTTGTGTATTTTATCTGCTACTATATTCAGCTATCCAGAACAACACCTAGCACTTAGCAGATGCTCAATATTGATCGAATAAATGAACTAACAAGCAAACATCTCAGGGGAGAAATATGGCTGGGCAAAATACTGAGAAAGTCTTCCTGGGTTTCAAAAATCTAAGCATTTGGGCAACAG
Source organism: Heterohyrax brucei (assembly GCA_028571685.1). Taxonomy (NCBI): domain Eukaryota; kingdom Metazoa; phylum Chordata; class Mammalia; order Hyracoidea; family Procaviidae; genus Heterohyrax; species Heterohyrax brucei. The sequence continues at coordinate 111,620,231 of CM053151.1, read as the reverse complement.
AAAGGACTGCGTGTGGATGAAATGTTTAGGGAAAATATGAACGTGAGGAGAATTCCTCGCTATCCAATTTACTTGCAAAAGATCCAAGGGGCTTCAAAGAAATGATGGAAACAGAGAGTTTGGAGAGTGAGATCTGTGAGCCGAGCCCAAGGAAAGCCTCAAGGCTCCAAGTGGGGTGCCTGGGGCTATATCTATGCACAGAAGAGCCACAACAGCATCTCAAGAGATATAAGCAATCTAAAAGACACAGAGGTGCAGGACCATAGGTGGCTATGTGGGCAAAAAGGACAGATGTCTCAGTAGCAACCTGTGCACCCAGATGTCCCCTAATGAACCCTTGGCATTATGTAACACCTCTCAGTACCTTCATGTAACCCTGAGAAAGTGCAGCAGTCATTGAGGTCTGAGGTTAAGGTGCTCCACTCTTTCATTGAGATAAAGGTAATTTCCATAACCAAGTTGAATTATGGAAAAATAAAATTATAGTTCTTACCTGTCAGAGTTCAAATCTTCTTTGTTTCATTTTTATATTGAAACTATCACTAATGCCTTAAAGAGTGGAATGAATTTTAAATAAATTTTGGTTGCGTGCCAGATGGAGTGCAGCTCTTCCCCCAGGAGTGAGGGATATGCAATCTGTATCCTCAGCTGACCTTGAATGTGCTTTGGTAGGAAAATTAGAGATGCATTTGGTGACTGCACACAGCAGAGTAATTACCATGGCAACCAAAGGCCCATCACCTGAGTTTTATTCCATACTGATCTATCAAGTATGAATTGCAGACAGTCTCAGAAACTGAAGATGGAAGAGTCATTCTCTCTCCTCCTTTCTCACGGTTTGATATTAGAGCTCTAAAGGTAGCCCATCCTTTCCTTCCTAAAATTATTCAAAATACCTTCTGATTTTCTTTCTCAGATCTGCTGTCTAACTCACGGACCATTTTGCTTGGTGAAAGGTTGGGAGAGCACATAGCAATTGCTTCAGGGCTCACCCCACCTGTCACACGTTGGCAAGGCTGTCAGAATGATGGTTTGTCCCTGACAAGGCCCATCCAGGATAAGCGCACCTCTGTTCTGTTGAAAGGATCCATGACCCCATCACTCTGTTGTCTGTAGGGACACATAACCAAGATAGAAAAGTCATCATGTCAGGCAGTTTCTGGACTTGAGGTCATGTTAGTGACTAAATTATGACTTACCAGAACTTTCCATTTTTTTCCCTGTCCAACCTGTTATTGGAGGTAAAAGACAATCAACATGAAATTCCTTGGAATAGTGTTAACCTGATAGGTTCTTTGATTTTCCTGGTGATTACTCAGCTCTAAGTTAATGTTCCTTCTAAAAACAGTTTCAAAACCTTAGCCAACCTAAGACTCAACAATTGAGCATGTCAAAAACGTGGCCCTTCCCCAGAATCTGATTCAGTCAGGCTGGGTACAGGGCTCAGGAATCTGCATTTTCAGGGAGCATCTCCTTCCCAAGGAAATTCTGTTTCAGAAGATCTTCACACCACACTACGTAAGAAACACAGCTCACCAAGATAAGCTGCTTTCATGAGTAAAGTTAGGCTCTCTTCTTATTGTCTGCTGTCCAGGGGTGGATTACCCAATTTGTGGTTTTAAAAAAAGAAGTGAAATAGTTCACTACAGGTCAGCACAAGCTTACCTGTGCTTACTGGATCACCTGTCCCCGTCAGGATTATCAATTTGAAAAGTCTTGCATTCTGTCAGAAGGTGTTGTGGGGTTGGGAGACAGACAGATACCAGCCATACCTAGAAAACAGAATCTTTGATGTGGTTTAAAAAAAAGTGAAATTGCTCATTCCAGATCATCTGGTAAGCAAGATAAGCACTATGCTTACCTGGCCTATTGGATAATCCTGCTAGAGGCCAGTCAGCCTCTAATTCACAGTGACTGTTAGTCACCATGACTGTTAGCTAGAGCTGTTTTAACAGAAATACCACAGATGGATGGCTTTAAAAAGAGAAATTTATTTTGTTACAGTCCAGTAGGCTAGAAGTCCAAACTTAAGGTGTCAGCTCCGGGAGAAGGCTTTCTCTGTTGGCTCTGGAGGAAGGTCCTTGTAGCCAGTCTTGCCCTGAATTGGAAGCTTCTGAAGGCGCGGGTCTCTGAATCCTTTCAAAGAACGCACTCATCTCTCGGCACTGCTTCTTTCTTGTTGGTATCAGGTCCACAAATCTCTTGGATAGCTTCTGTCTTTTATAACTCATGAGACTGCCCCTCGACACAACACGATGTTACACACTTAGTCCAGCTCCACAAACACCACCGCCACCCGTCCTCCTTCATTAACATCATAGAGGCAGGGTTTAACGGAGCACGGAGGAACACCACACAACACTAGGAATCGTGGGCCAGCCTAACCGCTACACCCATTTTTGGGGGGACACAATTCAATCCATGACAGCGATGTCATGCACAACAGAACAAAATGCAGCCCAATCCTGTGCCTTCTGCATGATCAGCTGCAGGCTGGATCATTGTGATCCACAGGGTTTTCACTGGCTGATTTTTGAAAGCAGATCACCAGGGCTTTCTTCACAATCGGGCTTAGTCTGAAACTTGATCTGCTGAAACCTGTTTATTATCACAGCAACACACAAGCCTCCACTGATGGACATGTAGTGACTATGCTTGAGATGCATAGGCCAGGAATTGAACCCCGGTCCCCCATGTGGAGGGCAAGAATTCTAGCACTGAACCACCACTGCTTCCCTAGGATCTGTCCATACCAGAATAAAATCAGTGGCTGTCCAGTCAGTTCTGACTCATGGTGACCCAGTGTGTTTCAGAATAGGAATGTACTCCATAAGGTTTTCAGTGGTTGATTTTTTAGAAATGGGTCACCAGGGCTTTCTTCTGAGAGCTGTGGGTGGGCTCGAACCACTGTCATGTTGGTGAGCAGCCACCCATATTAATTGCTTGCCCCACCTAGGGACTCCTGTTGTGCATATACATATGCATAATTTTATTTAATACTCAAATCAAAATCCTGTGGGATAGTGCATCAGTTAGGATGCTTTCAGAATCTGACAAATTTAATACACTAAAAAGGCGGAAAGGAAAAACAGTCATAAAAATTTAAAAACAGATAATGTAATTTTATATGTTACAGAAAGAGAATCTGACATTTCTCAGATAGAGAACATGCATTTTTACATATCCATAGAGCCAGCCAGCCAAGTGCCGTCGAGTCAGATCCATAGAACACGTATTAAAATTAAGCATAAATTTGACTCCAAAGAAAAGCTTAGCAAACCCACTTAATAGAGATTACAAATATAGGCAACATTCTGAAACCTTGATCTAAAAAGACTCAAAATGAATAGCGGACAACTAACCAAAGAATCTTGGAATTAAAAAAAAAAAGAATATGATTCCCGTCACCACACGTATACCTACACGTACACATGCATACACACTCCTACGCACAACACCAAAGGTGTAATCTGTGTGACACTCTGTGGGCAGAAAATGATGTATAAGCAAAGCCAGCACAGAAAGTGTCTCCAAACACTGACTCATCCTCCCACCACCTTCCAAAACATTGTGTTGAGTTAACAGCTTTGAAAATGTAATTAACACCTTTATTCATGGGAGAGAATTTTATCAGGACATCTCCTAGAAAGAGAGTCAAACCTCAGTGAGCAACCAGAAGGATAAACCAAGGACAGCCAGCGTGTTCTGGCGTGCCAGGAACCTGGAGACCAATATGGTCTAATTGTCGTTATTGTCATTTCACTCCATCAGATCTGAAAACTAAGAACCCCAGAGGACAACTCCAAGGAACCCATGGCAAAGGCTCAAAAGAGGTCTTTGAATAAATAGAATCTAAAACTTTCAGATGTTCTTCTGTGGTAGCTTCCCAGCTGCCCTCTTTGAGATTGCAAGCACGGAAACTCTGCCTGAACAGTTGCTTTCACGGTATGAGTTGAGGATGCTGAGAGACTAATCTTGTCCCAAAATATCTCTCATATAAGTATACCTCAATGTCTGAAATCTTATGGAAAAATACTAATGCTCTAAGGGGGGGGAGAAATACATCAAACTGTCCACATGACACAGTGATTTGGGAGAAAGTCATAAAAGCATCTACATGGCACAGGGATTTGGCATAACCCTGAAAGAAAGAACCCCCCCAAAATCGGTTGCTGTCAAGCCAGCTCCCACTCATGATGACCCCATGTTTCACAAAGCGGAGCTGTGCTCCAAAGGATTTTCTTGGCAGTAATTTTTACAGAAGCCCATCTCTGGGCCTTTCTCCTGCAGCACTGCTAGGTGGGTTCAATTCAGCAAACTTTAGTTCAGCAGCTGAGTGCCAACCTAAGATGTTTTCAACACCCCAAGACCTTGATGGAAGAAACAAAGCAGATAAATTTTGTTACGTCACAACAGCAATCCAGAACAGGCAACAGAACCCAAGCAGGACGGCTCTGAGTCCTTTGGGAGCCGAAAGGGGAGGCGCAAAACAAGGCAAATGTCAGCCACAGAATTCTTCACCCTATAGCTGAGAGGACAGAAATATAAATGTGGGTACTGCTGCGATGACCACAGGCTGAAAGACAGCCCTTCTTCCTGGAACAGCCCATCTATCTGCAGATATGAGGAGTACATTATGTTTGTATTGAAGCAAATACATATTTGGTTTAGGGTTGGATGCAAGATTCATGTGAATATTACAAGGAGAAAAAAACAAAACAGGAGGCTCTAACTTCATAGTTGGTGCTTAGAGTGGAACTCTAGGGCAAGTGACCCAGACTCCTGAGAGCTTCCTAGTAGAGTCCCTCTGCAGGCAGGACCGTCACCCTGCCATGCCCGTACCTGTTCCTGAACACCACTGTCCACCTGGAAGAGCTGACCATGGTTCAACGTCAAGGATGTGAAGCTAACAAATCTCATTTTCAGAATTTGGTATCAAGGACATAGTATAGTACCATATGTATTTTTTTTAAAGTCCTTTAGAAATACGTGCCGGTTGAAACCCTGTAAGGATTATACATTTGCAATTAAGTCTGCTGTAAGTCGAGACAAGGTCCCTGGATGATGCAAATGGTTCGCATTTGACTGGTAACCAAAAGGTTGGCAGCTTGAACCCACTCAGTAACACCACGGAAGAAAGTTCTATGGTCTGCTTCTGTAAGGATTGTACCAGGAGAATCCTACAGAGCTCAGTCCTATTCTATATCACGTGGGGTTGCCATGAGTTAGAAATGACTCAGCATCAATGGGTTTTGCATTTGGTAAGCTGGAACATGTCAGAATGCAGAGGATGTTAAGGTGGCCCTGTTTCTGTCAGAGGCAATCAGGATCTTCTGCTTTGTTTACAACTGAGAAATATCCTTGGTGCTTACACTTTGGGTACTCTGTGTGATGTACAGCCGAATAGTGCTGGAGGTGACTATGCTTCCCATCACAGGTCTTTGTCTTTCACTGGGTGTCTACATCATTAATAGGCTGTGTGGCTGCAGATGTGGAAATGTCCCTGCATAGTATAGAACAGAGACCTGAAATTGAGTTCCCAACACAACTCCACCAGTGGATCACTTTATCTGTCTAAACTTTGTAAGATGTGGATACAAATCTCTGTCCTGCTATTCCAACAGGGTTACTGGGAGAATCGGAAAGAATCTTACAAGTGTCGTTGGACCTGTTCTAACGGGAGGCATCTCATTGTTTGTAAACCATCATTTTGTTACATTTCAGTGTCCATTAAACCTGTGAGGAGCTGCCACCTTGTCCTCTACTTTTGCCACTGTTTATCTGTTCTTACCAAACTAGTGACAGACAGCATGCCAAGACGCTGGGGGTCCCAGCTACGCCTTTTACTGTCTGTACAACCTAGCGCAGTTTATGTAGCCTTCCTCAGGTTGGCACCACGAAAATGGAGATAGTAATAACTTCTATCATAGTGAAGATTACACAGCACAGGCACTTAATACGTAGTAATTATTTATCATAATGATGTTCTCTCTCCCCGCTTCTTTTCATAAGTGTTTTAAGTGGATCTGAAGCAGTGACCTGGATCCACCAGTTCAAAACCTTGTCTCTCAAAGAATCTAGAACTTCTCCCACTGGAGGTGGATGATGTGCCCAAATAGCCTCTTCTCATGAGACTCAGCAGGGATGAACTGTAATTTAGTAATCTATGTGTATCCGGTAACATTTTGGACATACCCAGTGATCAGCAAATGCCCATAGTCACATTGAACTTGCTGTACTTGATGAATAGAGGATAATATATTAGTTTTCGTTATTTGAAAAAGCTCTCACCCCAGTCTCTCCCCTCACGTGTTCTCCTTAGGGAGAATATGAAGGTTTTACTAATAGGCAGAATATTTAATAGATGTAAGACTACTTGGGTAATCTATTTCTTCTTGAGGGAACTTTTGTAGTTTCATTTTTGAGGAATTTAGGGGCAAACATGCTCTTGGAAATCATCTAGAAAAACGATTCTCAAATGTTAAGATATATCAGAATCACCCCAGCCTCCACCTAGACACTAATTCTAACATTTTAAGAAATAATATGATGGAGAAAACCACAGCCTGGAGATAAATCTGAATGTTTTTCTTTCCCTGAAGTCTGTTTTATGAAATATAAAGAGACTGTATACAAGTGGCCTTTTGTAAAAAGACAGCAGTCTTGCTAAGGAAACTACTTGTTGCACATCCTAATTAATGAAGCACCATCTGTGAGGTTCATGTTCTTTGCACAAGCTGCGACCATCTAGGGAAAATTTTATGCTTTTTTAGCACAGATGGGAAGGATAAAAGGCTGTAACTAAACAGAAATGTGGCATAAACTATTTGATTAGTTGTGTATGTATGTAGTTTATTAAAAAAAATATTATCTGGTGTAAGTACAAGGAGTCCTGGTGGTGCAGTGGTTAAGCCTTTGGCTACTAACCAAAAGGTCAGCAGTTCAAAACCACTGTGTGGGAGAAACATGTGACAGTCTGCTTCTGCAAAGGTTATAGCCTAGGAAACTCTATGGGGTAGTTCTTCACTGTCCTCTAGGGTCACTGTGAGTCAAAATTCACTCTATAGTAATGGCTTTAGTGTAAATACATTCATTTTCACATTTTTTCTAGAAAACTCAATATAAAATCTATATCCAACTTTATATTTGTCAACTGATCCTAAATGCCACCTTCAAATCATTTTCTACAAAATACCAGCATCCTCTTTGTGGTAGTCTGGGTTCTTCAGGGGAGCAAAACCAGCGAGCCAAACCAAACCAAACCCACTGCCATCGAGTCGGGTCCGACTCATGGTGACCCTAGAGATCAGAGTAGAACTGCCCCATAGAGTTTCCAAGGAGAGCCTGGTGGATTTGAACTGCCAACTTTTGGGTTAGCAGACATAGCACTTAACCCACTACACCACCAGGGTTTCCGAACCAGTGACAACGATGTGTAAATATAGAGAAAGGTTTAGTTGGGGCGTTACTCCAAGAGATTTGCTGATCGATCAATCACATCAGTCAAGAAAATGGCTCACATTATTGTAGGGGTTAGCAAGTCTGAAATCTGTGGATCAAGTGCCAGGCTGAAAACTTCTGCCACCTCACATGGCTGCAGCGGCTTATGAAGCCAAAATCTGCAGATCAAGAGGCATGCTGGAGTCCTCATGTAGGCTGGAGAATCCAAAAACTGCCAATCAGGCAGCAGGCTGAAGACTTCTGCAGGCTTATGTCCCAAGAACTGGATCTCAGGTGATGAGAATTGTACAGGCTCAGGAGAGACTGAGCCTTGCAGGAATACCCATTTATATACTGGAGATAGGCCACACATCCCTAAAAGAAACTCTGTTTTCCACTGATTGGCTGATCACATCTGTCAAACATTATATTACATTATGGAAGAGCAATCAATCCATTGTCTGCCCAGCCACTGAGAATCATAGCCTAGACAAGCTGACACATAACATTAACCATCAAACTTTTCAACCTTCATGTAAAACTTAAATTCCTTAGTGTAGAACTCAAAATCCTCTACATGCTAATCCTCCTTTGCCCCACCAATGTTAGCTCTTATGGTCAGCCTACCTCTTCAGCTAATACCCAGCGTCCATCCAGCCAAGTTCCCTTTATAATGGTCCCTGAATATGTTAACTCACCAGCCTTGTCTGGAATGACTCTCCACGTCTTCGCTCTTGTCCCTGGTTGTCAAAATGTTGTTGATCCTTCAAGTCAAGACATTTTATCTGGTGATTTCTGCTGTTGATGTAGAAAACATTTATAGAGCACTTAAACTTCCACATCACTTACAATGTTTGTAAAAACAGCGTAACATTTCACTCAACAGTGATATTTGTTTTGCTTTGTTTCTAATCAGGTCTAGTGAAGTACAATTTATATAGAGTAAAATTGACACTTTTTAGGGGTATAGAGTCCTACAAGTGTTTTTAAACAGCCCTATTGAGGTTTAACTGACATACAATAAACTGCATATATTAAAAGTGTAAAAAAAGTATGAGGTTGGCATATGCATACCCTGGTGAATCCATCTCCTCAATTAAGCTAGTGAAAGTGTCCATCAACCCCCAAAAGTTTCCTCCCAGCCCTTGGTAATCCTCCCCCCACTCCTTCTTTTATTTCTCCTGTTCACATTAGGGTTCACTCATGGTGTTATGCAATTTTACAGGATTTTGACTAGCACAGAATGTTATGTACCCACTATTGTAGCATCACACAGAAGGGTTTGCCCACAGTGAAAATGCCTTCAGGTCATCTGAATCGTCCCAGCAACCACTTTTATTTTTACTAATGCTATAGTTTTGTCTTTTCTAGAATGCTATGTGGTTGGAATAATAGAGCATGAAGACTTTTCATTTTGGCTTCTTTTACTTAGAAATATGTATTTAAGTTTCTTCCATGTCTTTTGGTGGCTTGATACCTCCTTTCTTCACGTTACTGAATACTATTCTATTGTATGGAGGTACCATGATTTGTTTATCCATTTACCTATTGAAGAACATCTTAATTGCTTCCAATATTTAGCAATTATGAATGAGATTTCTATAAATGTCTGCGTGCAGGTTTTTCTGTGGACTTCTATTTTTCAGCTCATTTAGGGTAAATACTGAGGAGCACCCTTATCAGCATTTGATGTCATCAGTGTTTGGGTTTGGATTTTAGCTCTTCTAATAGGGGTGGAGAGAACTGATGTTGTCAGTGATTTCATTCAACAATCAGTGTCTGTGGAAGCAGCACTTAAAAGACTAAAAAATGCCCCTGGACATCAAGGCCAGCGGCCATAACGAGCCTATCGCTAAGAGAGTCTTCTGCACCTCATATTGGTGAGTGGTACCCGGGGTCTTAAAAGCTTGCAAGCTGCCATCTGAGGTACACCAAGTGGTCCTAACTCACAAGGGAAAAACTGCTCAGGAGACAGAAGGACCTGTGTGAATGGAAGACTGTATCAACATGTAACTGTAAGCACCAGATGGTGCCTGGCATCACCAAAGACAGCCGTGATGGGGTTCACAGTGTTGCATTCCAGTGGCAATACAAGTAAAAAGGGGGTGCACCTCAAGAAGTCTACTAAAAGACCACAATTGATGGTCTGACGGCCTAAGGGATCCCCTGGGAGCATGGCCTCTAGACTGGCTACTGCCCCTGACCAGAAAACACTACTGAGGTCAATTCTTCAGACAAAAATGAACCTGATTTGGGGATACAATATGACCATATGGTGTATGTACTTTATGGATCTATGCATTTGTAGGATGCTAACCTACTGGTCTCTTACAAGATGGGAGAGAAGAGAGTGGAGAAGAGGGGACAGGAGATTGTTAAGAGGATACAACAAGTACAGAATGAAAAGGAGGAGTGTGCTGTCACATGGCAAGGAGAGCAGAAGGAGCTGCAGACAGGCAGGCATGCAAAACTAATTTGGGTTGTATGCTTTCACTTAATCACAATTTAAAAAAAATGTCCCTGGACTCACTGCTAACACTAGTGCTGAAGACAACTTTCACACAAAAACTGGCCTGGACTACAAGACAGGAGATCATCAGAGCAGGTCCTCTGTAGACATGAGATGGGAAGGTGAGGAGGGGGGAACAGGAGTTGGTTGAATGAACATGGGAAGTACCAGGTGGAAAGGGGGAGTGTGCTGTCACAGGGTTGGGAGAGCAGCTGGCTACATACAGATGTGTGTACAGGGTTTTACATGGCAAACTGACTTAGACTGTAAACTATCACTTCATCATAATAAAAAATGAAAAAAAATTTTTTTTAATTAAACATATTGCATTGGTGAATCTGCTGCAAAGATTTAAAGTTTTAAAAAGTGAAGGTGTCACTTTGATGACCAAGGTGTTCCTGACCCTACACCACAGTATTTTCAATTGCCTCACAGGAGATGGAAGAATAATTGACGTACTCAAATTGTGCTGTTGAAGAAGAACACTGACTATTACACGGACTGCCAGAAGAATGAACAAATCAGTCTGAGAAGAAACACAGCCTGGAAGCAAAGGTGGCAAGACTTCAGTTTGCCTACTTTAGAAATCTCATCGAGAAAAACTAATCACTAGAGGAGGCCATAATGTTTGGCAGCGGGTCAGTGAGAGCGAGAGAACCCCTCAACGAGATGGATTGACACAACAGCCACAACCATGGACTCAAACATACAACAGCCATTAAGACGGCACAGCACTGGGTGACATTTTATGCTGTCATACATTAGGTTGTCAGGAGTCAGAAATGATTCAATAGCAACCAACAATAATAGATGTTTTGTTGTTAGATGTTTCCTCTGGGGCGTGGCCTGACGATTAAGTTCACAAACTCATCCTACAAAAAGTGCTGCGTCGCTCACTGCTGAATATTACTACGCTTACCTTCGACATACTCCGCTTGGGAAGCTATGCACCAACACCAGTGCCTAATCTACCCTACAAAGCAATTTTGGAACTCTTTCTGGAATGACCTTCAGAGCCGTCATCGTGCTATCCTTGATGTCTTGAATGTCATCAAAATGCCTTCCTTGCAATATTTCCTTTATCTTTGGGTAAAGAAAAAAGTCACTGGAGGCCACATCAGGTGAGTAGGGGGAGTGTTCCAATACAGTTACTTGTTTACTGGCTAAAAACTCCCTCACAGACAACTATGCAGTTAAGTTCACAAACTTCACACTGTGCCACCATGCACAATGGCCATTCCAGAAAGAGTTCCAGAATTGCTTTGAAGGGTGAACTAGTCTCTGGCATCAGTGCATAGGTTCTCAAGGGGAGTACTTCAAAGGTGATTGCAGTGCATTCAGCAATGAGATAAGTAGCACATAGAACAATTAAGTTCACAGACTTAATTGTTGGACCTCATATATGGACATTCTTTGAATCAAGAGAAGCTTCCAGCCTGATGCCTGATCCACATATTTTGGACTTGCCAGCCTTCACAACCGGGTGAGCAATTTTCTTGAAATAAACTTCTCTATATATATTTAGAGAGTCCTGGTGGCTTAGTGGTTAAGAGTTTATCTGCTAACCAAAAAGGTAGCTGTTGGAATCCATTAGCCTTTCCCTGGGAACCCTAGGAGGTGGTTCTATTCTGATCTATAGGTCTGCTATGAGTCAAAATTGACTCAGTGGCAACAGATTTGGCTTTTCGGTTTATCTATATTTATGCATATTCTCTTCACTCACATAGTTGCAAGGGCTGATGAATCCGAAATCGACAGGTCAGAGAGAAGGCTGCTGGCTCACAAGATTGTGGGAGCTGGTGGATCTCAAGGTCTGCAGGTCAGGAGGCAGTTTCTTGGCTCACATCCCAAGAACCAGAGGTCCGAGGATAATGAGTTGGCTGCAGGACAGAGCTGGCATGAGGTTTGCCAAAACGTTAATATATATTGGATACAGGCCACATCTCCAAAGTAACTTCTCTTACATCAGATCACAAGAGGATAATTACATAAAACTGAAAATCACATCAGAGCCAAGCTGACGTATGATATTCACCATCACAATACACAAGTATTTAGTTTGGGGGGCAGGTGTACATGGCATTGTGTTTTCATTTCAAATTCCAGTTGTTCATTGCTGATATGCAGGAAATCAATTGACATCGTGTATTCACCTAATATCCTACAATCTTGCTATTATCACATTAGTTTTTTTAATTCTTTGTGATTTTTTACACAGTCATATTATCTGTGTGTAAAAACAACTTTATTGCTCCTTCCCTAGCTGTGTGCCTTTTAGTTTCCTTTTTGTGTCTTATTGTTTTAGCTAGGAATCTCAGTTTTTTTTTTTCAACAAATGGTGATGGGACAACTGGATATATACCTGCAAAGAATGAAATTGGACTCCTTCCTCACAACATACAGTAAAATTAACTAAAACTTGTTCAAAGACCTAAATGTAAGAGCTAAAACAATGAGAGTTTTACAATAAATATAAGAGTAAATCTTTGTCATCTTGGGTTGGACAAACCTTAGATATGAAACCAAACATAGAAGCAACAGAAGAAGAAACAGATGACTTGGACTTCGTCAAAATTAAAGACATTTGTATGTCAAACAGTACCATCAAGAAAGTGGTGGGAGGTGGGGGACACTGGAGAAAATATTTGTTACTTATATATCTGATAAAGAACATATATATGGTATTTAACAAGAACTCAGATAATCCATTTAAAAAAAACCTGAGTGTACATTTTCCAAAGAAGGTAAATGACGAGTGAGTGCATTAAAAGATCTTTAATATCATTAGCCATCAAGGAAATACAAATCAAAACCACAGTGAGATAACACTTCATACCCACTAGCCTAGTGTCTTAGTCATCCAGTGCTGCTGTAACAGAAATACCATAACAAATGGATGGCTTAAACAAAGAGAAATTTATTCTGTCACAGTCCAGCAGGCTGCAAGTCCAAATTCAGGGCGTCAGCTCTAGGGGAAGGCTTTATCTGTTGGCTCTGGAGGGAGGGCCTTGTTGTCAAGCTTCTCCTGGATTGGGAGCTTCTGAGGCACAGGAACCTTGGGTCCAAAGGATGCATTCTGCTCTGGAAACTGCTTCTTTCCTCACAGCATGAGGTCCCCAACTCTCTGCTTGCTTCCCTTTCTTTTATAACCCAAGAGATTGCCTCATGGTACAATACAGTCTTGTACATTGAGTCCTGCCTCATCAACACAACTGCCGCCAATCCTCCCTCATTAACACCACAGAAACAGGGACTTACAGCATACAGGAACATCACACAATATCGGGAATTAAGGCCTAGCCAAATTGCTACACACATTTTTGGGGTGATACAATTCAAGAAATGACACCTAGCTGTGATCAAAAAGACATAATAACACGTGTTGGCAAAGATGTGGAGAAACTCAATCCCTCATACACTGATGGTGGAAGTGTAACTGATGCAGTCATCTTATAATACAGTCTGGCAGTTCTTCAGAATGTTCAACATAGAGATATCATAGGACCCAGCGATTCTACTCCTTGGTGACTTCAGTGAGAGACTGTAGATTATGACGGGTGATCTAGCCCTGGGAAGCACTCTTCAGAAATGTAACAGAAGCCTCTAGACCTGCTGCTGCCCCAGATTATTATTCATTACTGAGGTCAACTCTTCAGACAGGAATGGACTGGACCTGGGGACATAGGGTGACTGTATGGTGTGTCTTCTTTATCGTTCTATGTATCTACAGGATGTAGTCCTACTGGCTTCTTATCGGAAAGCAGAGGAAAGGGTGGAGAGGAGGGGATAGGAGATTGCTAGCAGGATTTGACGTGTATAGAATGGAAAGGTAGAGTGTGCTGTCACTGGGTAAGGAGACCACAGGGAATTGCAGATAGGCGCATGTGCAAATTTAACTTAGATTGTACACTACTTTCACTCAGTCACAACAACAACAAAAATTTATATACAAAAAAAGGAAATGTAACAGAAGAGTTACTACAAAGAGAAATGAAAACATGCCCACACAAAAACTCACACACAAAGGTTCACAGGAGCATGATCCATCCAAAAATGACAACCACCTAAATGTCTACCGACCGACGAAAGGACCAAGTGCAGTATATTGGTACAACAGCATGTTATTCAGCTATAAAAAGCAGTGAACTACTGATACGTGCAACAACATGGACAAACCTTGAAAACATGCTAAGTGAAAGAAGTCACAAAAGACCACATACTATAAGATCCATTTACATGAAATATTCAGGATTGGTAAATTTATAGAGGCAGGAGGTAGACATGTGGTTTCCTGAGGCTGAGGGTGGGGTAGGATTGAGGGGATATGGGAAGAGATTGCTCATGAGTAGTCAATGGTTTCTCCTTGGGGGAAATGAAAAAGTTTTAAGGAGTCCTGGTAACACAGTGGTTAAGTGCCCGGCTGCTACCATGAAGGTGGGTAGTTCAAATCCACCAGCTGCTCCACAGGACAAAGATGTGGCAGTCTGCTTCTGTAAATATTTACAGCCTTGGAAACGCTATGAGGGAAGCTCTACTCTGTAATACAGGGTGGGCATTAAGTCAGAATTGACTTGACAACACACTGCAATGAAAATGGTTTAAAATTTATTGTAGGGATGTTCTACGGTCAGTATACCAAAACTCACTGAATGGTATACTTTATGTGAATTAAATTTCAATAAACCTTCTATATGAAGAGAAAAAAAAGAGGAACCTTTGGATTTTCTAGGTAGGAGTCACTGCTGACCTCAGTCAGTGCAGTTTCAGTGGAGTGTTGGGATCAGATGTCGGATTCAACAGGGTCAAGAAATAAATGGAAGGTGAGCAGTTGGCACAGTACGTCACCTGCTAGTTCAAGATGCTGTGGCAAACAGGATAGTACTAAAGAGAGGACAGGCTTTAGGACAGCATGTGATTCTTTAAAAAGATCAACAATCCAGTAGACAGGACGAAACTGAAGCTCTTAAATCAGAGAAGTGGGACAGGGGACAACAAGGATTCACAGTGGAAAGGACAAGACACCAAAGCCATATGCAACTTCGAACACAATAGTGTCTACCTTTTCTCTGATTTAAAAAGAAAATTTTCTGCTGAAAGTTTGCCTAGGTCTGGTCTTTTCTTCTCTAAGATAACTTCCCAAGAGTTCACTCCATTTTGACTTTGCCCACTTAGTCCTCATTAGTCAGAATTTGATTCAGGCAAGGGTAAGGATCATACTGTAAGAAGTATGAACTATAAGATTATAATACTCCTATACTGTGATCTCAAAAAAGGGACTTTAGCATTGCAGAAATGAAAGACAGCATCTCTGAAAAATGTTTTAAGCTTTTAATTCGGTCCCAAATAGGAGAAAAGCCAGCTATATAGGAGAATGTGAAAATGTGGTCATTTCCAAGTTGCTAAACCAAGCTATTTGCTAAAATCTGAGCCTAGATGACCATTTTGGAATTCTGGAGCATACCCAGACCATTCCAATTCACGGACTTCCCAGAATTAAAAACTACCCAGTAACAGCCTCTTACCTAAACTGAATTTCTGGTTTCACTTCTTTTCCAAGGTGAGTCCTATCACAGTATTTTTTTTTTTTAAATCTTGGTTGTTTCTGAACAGTTAAACTCATATCCCAGCTGAAAGCTCTTGACAAAAATTTCTCCTATCTAACAGAGTTGGTAGTTAGAACTAGTGAAGCAATGGGCTGTGTTTCCTTTATATGTAGGCTGTAAATTAACATCATGGTGGGTGCTGTGCTCCCAGGAAGCACTGTGCGGAAATATAACAGAACAGCTACTACCAGGGGACTTGTTCAGTAGTGATGTATTTGCCGAGGACAAACTTATAGCCTCAGCAATTACTCGGCGTAGGCAGCCCCCTTGCCAGATTTTATTTTCATCAATTGGAAGAAAGCTCAGTGATGCTAATTCTGGCTGAACAATTTGTACCCATGAACGAGCACCTCTTTAGCCACGCAGAAGACAATCGTTAATGTTTCTTCTCTAGAAACACTGTCACAGAAGCCAGGGGTTACACAGCCCAGAAATGATGTCCCAAGGACAGACCCAGCTCCAGATGCTCAGGGTTGTCATCATTTTGTCCTGACTCACTCTGCATTGGTGTTCACATTGAATTAACGTAATTCAAGAGAAAAATCTCTTCACATCGCCTCAGGAATAGACTCACCTTTTTAATGTGTTAATATTCCCTTATTATTTTATTCCAAATTACTAATGAATGCAATAGTCAGCCTTAAATTCTAATGGCTATTTATAGGAGAAACACTGAGCGGAGATTAAGCATAATGGTTAAGACTATATATTTGGAGGCCATAGGTTTGAATCCCAGCTCTGCCATTTACTAGATGTGTATACTAGACACACAGCCTCGGACCAGACTTTCTGTGCCTCACTTCTCTCGTCAGTGAACTGGGAATCCCCACCGTCTCTTAGTGTGTCATGCTGTGCGGGCCTGTGTGTCGCTGTGGTGTGGAAGCTGTGCCGTCAGTATTCAGATACCGGCACGGTGGACAGAGTTCAGCCAAGCCTGCAGACTGAAGACAGACTAGGAAGACTCACTGGGCTACTTCGGAAAAGAATTAGCCAGTGAAGACCTTATGAATAGCAGAATAGCTTGGTAGAGGATCAGTGAAAAAGAGAAAGACCCTCTGTGAGATGGGCTGACAGAGTGGCTGCAACAATGGGCTTAATAAGCATAGAGACAATTTTGAGGATGACACAGGACTGGGCGGTGCTTCACATTGTTATGCACAGGGTTTATATGAATTGAAACTAACTCAATGCGCACCTAACAACAACAACAACATACTAGGAATACTAACAGTACTTCATAGGACTGCAAACTAAAAACATCAAATCCATTACCATATGGTTGATTCTGAGTCATAGCAAGCCTACAGGAAGAGCAGAACTGCCACTGAGCAGCTGGTGGATTCGAACCACTAACATCTCGGTTAGCAGCCAAGATTTCAGTAACTATGCCACCAGAGCTCCTTACAGGACTATAATCCAAAACCAAACCCAGTGCCATCGAGTCAAGTTCGGCTCATGGTGACCGCATAATAGGCAGAGTAGAACTACCCAGTTGCCAAAGAGTACCTGGCAGATCTGAACGGCCAACCTTTGGGTTAGCAGCTGGCTGTGGCACTTCACCACTGTACCACCAGGGTTTCCCCACAAGGACTGTAGTGGGAATTAATTCACATAAAGTGCTTAAAACGGTGCCAGGGACACAGGCTGCTCTCAGTAAATGTGAGTTATTATTATTTTAAATTAACTTCCACCAAGAAAACAATTCACATTACACACTTTGAATCTAGATATTGTGAATACAATATCAGAAAACACAGAAGTGTATTTTCTGAAGAGCGAAACAGGCACTAACATGCCGTGGAGGGCCAGGAAAGTTTCAAGTCTGAAGTGGAGGAATTTCATCTTGGATTCTAGTCGTGACTCTGGACCTTGCTTTCTTCATCTGTCCTGTGAAGCTATTCTTCTGCACAGTCACTGAATTACTTGCAGCCTCTGTTGTGGGCCATCAAGTTGATTCCAATTCGTAGCAGCCCTATAAGACAGAGAAGAACTGTCCCCATAAGGTTTCATAGGCTGTAATCATTCCAGTAAAACCCTGGTACGTAGGGGGTAAGTGCCATGTCTGCTAACCAAAAGGTTGGCAGTTTAAATCCACCAGGCATTCCTTGGGAACTCTAAGTGGAATTTCTACTCTGACCTAGAGCGTTGCTATGAGTCGGAATCAACTCAACGGCAGTGGGTTTGGTTGAATCTTTAGGGAGATAGATCACCAAGCTTTTTTTTCCCACGAAACTGCTGATGGGTTCAAACCATTGACTGTTCAGTTAGCACCCAAGTGCTTAAATCACTGTGCCACCAGGGCCCCGTCACTCCTAGCCTGTAAGAACCTAGAATTCAACTTTTCTTCTTCTGTCAAAACACAGCAGAATCTGAACAGAAAGAGTACAAAGTCTAAAGAATGAGTCTGAGTGACCTTATTCCTTTTACATATTTCCTGTGTGTACACTTTAATGAGAGTTCTACCAAGCAAAGCTGTCATGGATTGAACTGTGTCCCCCCAAAATGCGTGTAGCCATGTGTCTGGGCCATGATTCCCAATATTTTATGATTGTGCTCCATTTTGTGATTTCCTCATGCTGTATGTTAGAGGATTAAGGTGGGACTGTAAATCCCTTTATAAGATCATCTCTCTACTGTACAGGGAGTTTCCCTGGAGCATGGCTTGCACCGCTCTTTATTCTCTTGTCCTACAAGAGATAAAAGGAAAGGGAAGCAAGCAGAGAACTAGGAACCTCACCTGATCAAGACAGCAGCACCAGGAGTAGAGCACATCCTTCAGACCTGAGGTTCCTGCACCAAGATGCTCTCCAGCCAAAGACTCATACAACACGGGACTTCCCTCCAGAGCCGACAGAGGGAAAGCCTTCCCTTGGAGTGGACACCCTGAGTTTGGACTTGCAGCCTACTGGACTATGGAAGAATAAGCTTTTCTTTGTTAAAACCATCCACTTTGAGTCGGGTGGATTTTGAATGAAAGAATAAGGGAATATTAACACATTAAAAAGGTAAGTCTATTCCTGAGGTGACTATGAAGAGATTTTCTCCTGAATTACGTCATTTCAGTGTGAACACCAATGCAAAGAGTGAGTCGGCACGGCTGCAGACAAAATGATGACAACCCCGGGCATCCGGAGCTGGGTCTGTCCTTGTGACATTATTTCTGGTCTGTGTAACTCCTGGTATTGCTGTCAGAGGAGCACTAGTGAACTAAAATAAGGGCAGAGTAAGTCCAAGAGCCTTTCCCAGATTTCCAACCCCAAGGTACTGGGATAAAGCCTAGCCTTCATGGGGCTGACCCCAGGTAGCAGTCCCAGCCTGCGTCTCCATGTCTACTCCTGCTTTTCTTACACTGACAATGTCACGGCCCACAAGTACCTTTTCAGGAAAATTGGCAGCACACCATGTCCAGTAAAATTAAATTAATGGCTTGATTTCTGTGATTACTGGATTTCAGAAAAACTTGTTTTATCTGAGATGAATGAAATGAAAGCTCATGACAAATACAAAATGATGGTATACGCACTGATTTATTCTAAAGCACCATATACAAGAAAATGTAACGTGTCTAACAAAGTAATAAAAAAGTTTGAAATATAATTTTAAGCTCTAGAGAAAGTTTCTACATACAAGAAAAACACACTTTTAGTCAAAAAGGTGCAGATTTAAAGGCAGATTTCAGACCCTAAATCCACACGATGGCTAATGATCAGCTTACAAGCACTAAAGGTGTGCATTTACAAAAATCAAAAGAAACTGATTAAAATGTGTTTTAAACTTTACAAAAAGCTACCATACTGTAGGAGAAATGGGTTTCATGTGGTCCAATTCCAAATGCTTAGGTCCCATATTTTACAACATTGTTATCTTACAAAGTTACTAGTACCATACAATTTTATCATACATTCTAGTTTATACATTCTTTTATGTTTCACCTTTGTTCCTATCAGGCAGATCTTTGTGCTGCAGTTACATGTGCCCACGTGTACACGTGTGTACACACACACCTCTTTCCCTTGTGCGATGCCCCTTCATGAGGACTTCTGTGGTCTGAGGGCAATCAGAGCATAGCAAAGTGCTGCTTTAACTGTTGAATTAAGTGTTGTGTGTCCACATGCTCCGGAAATGCTGCTTCAGACTTCTGAGCTGCAACATAGCTTCTCTGCAGATCTCCAATCTGTAAGAAACAGCAGAGTAAAGCCAGAAAAACAATGAGTTGGGAAGTAAAAAAAGAGAGAGGGAGAGAGGGTAAGAGAGACAGTACAGCTACTGCAAAAACTCAAAGGGCTCTTGAAAGACACATTGCTTGATTTTGCTACTTTGATTTAACAATTCTCTCACCCTGGATTATCATTCAGTTGTGAAAAATATGTAAGACAAAATAACCAGTTATATAATTTCTGCTGCAGCAAAGCTGTCTAGTTAAGAATTCATAAGCTTGTGCTTTCTTTTCCTGTCACTGACAATGCTATAAGCATACAATAATATTAACACACTAAAATAGCCATCCCACATAGCTTGGGAAAAACTATCTGTAATATGCCACAAAGACATGGTTTTGATTGGGATATGATTTTTTAGGCACAAATTTCAAACCAAAATCTGTTTTATTTGCATTCTGGCATCATGATCTGGAAGGTTCTAAGTGACACTAGCGTAACAATGGTGGAAAGATGACTGTTTAAAAAGCTGTAAAGGGTAACTCTGATTTTCAGTGAACGTTGTCCTCAAGGCTGGTCCCAAAAGAAAGATTCAGACAAGGAGCCTCTGAATCCACCTGAATGGACCTTCAGTCACTTACTCATTTCTACAGCCAAGAGAGATCCGCAGTGTAGTCAACAAGATAATTCAATTCTGGTACGGTTTGGTAACAAGTATAGCAATTAAAAATACAAATTAAGTTACCTTGTTAAAATCACAGTATTTCTTTTTAACATACACTTTTCTCTTCTGGAAATGTATCATTTCCTTAAAGAAATTTCTCATTTGAGTGTTGTATTATTAAAATTAATAATATTCCTGAAAGAAAGAAATCTTCCTTATGGTTTAACTCCAAGCAGCAATGTGGTGCACTGGAAACTTCCTGAGCTCTGAATGTCATGGGGAGCCGGGCACAAAATCTAAACCTGCCACCGCCACGTGACTCATCAGAAGTTTTCTAACCTCTGAAAACTTCAGATTCTATTAGAATGTAAACTGCATGAGGGTAGAGGTTTTCGTATATCACTGTTACAGCTCCTGACCTAAGACAGTGTCTGGCACACAGGCAAAACTCAATAAGCAAATCATCAGTTGCATGAAAAAACACCATGGAAGGTCAGGGATGTACCTGTGTTGCAGGGTTGCTGGGAGAATCAGGACAGGCAGGCACAGCACTGAGCATTTACCCACTTACCAGGTGCTCAATAGTGACAACATACTAATGGCAGCTCATTTTCTTTTCAAAAAAGTATTGATAGTGTCATAGCCACGCTATGAAAAAATAACACGTTTGTAATGTCTCTCAGACTGTAAAGACTTACGTCACAAGCAAACATTTTTCACTGCCTCCTTTTCCCCAAAGCACTCACCCTCCACGTTAAAGGCATGTTTCCAGGTAACAGTGTCATGACTGACTGCTCATAAGTGACTCTACCCTGTACCCTGATACTGTCACAGACTAGCTTCGTACCAACAGAAGACAATAAAACACAAACCAAAGCACATCCACACAGTGGCACCTAGGCCTGGATATGAATACGGGCAGCGGTTTGCTGCCCAATATTTTCACAAATCCTAACAATGTGGTGAAGAGAAAAAAGAAGCTGAAGTTACTAGATGCTTTTGCTCGCTTTGTTTTTATTATTAAAAATGACAGATGACCCCTTTAGCCTTTGGATGTCAGCTGTCTTGCAACACAGTACCTCCTCTGCATTCCCTTAGCTAGAACAGCACTCACTTGTATTCCAGCTTCACAGTTCTGCCAGAATCTTGGTGACAGAACAATGCACAAACACTGTCAAGGAATTCCTTGCTGTAAAAGCCAGTTACTCTACCCACCAAATCAGGAGTCGTTTAGTAAGTACTTCATTAATAACTAAATTTTTAAAAAAAATTACTTTCCAGTCGATTCTGACCCATAGCAACCCTGTAGAATAGAGTAGAACTGTTCCGTAGAGTTTCCCAGGAGCACCTGGCAGATTCAAACTGTCAGCCTTTTGGTTAGCAGACGTAGTAGCTCTCAAACACTACTCCACCAGGGTTTCCAACAACTAAATGGCATATTGTAAAGCACACAGAAATCCATCAGTAATGATATTAGGTTTACTCAATATGTAATAATAAATTTCTCTAAAGTTTATTAAAGGGTTCAAGTGAGATTTGTATACAATAAATGTTTAAAAAGTCACTTCTTTTAGGAAGCTAAGGTTCAAGTTCCCTTATTTATCTGCACTCTGTCTTTAAATCAAGGAAGAAAAAGATGTGTTTAAAGGAGGCTATCCTACTTCCGACTCGATGTCACTTGGCTTGGCCATCCTACTGGAGGGGTGGAGAGGAGGGGACAGGAGCTTGTTAACAGGATACTAGAAATACAGGAGGACAAAAGGAGGGGTGTGCTGTCATCGGGCAAAGAGAGCAGAAGCAGCTGCAGACAGGCAGTCATGCAAAATTTATTTGGACTGTATACTTCCACTTAATCATAATAAAAAAGAAATAGATCAGATGACACATGAATAAAGAAAGAGAATACCTTATCAGAGACTGTCGCAAAATTAAAGTGCGGCTCATACAGATGGGGTGCTAAAGATGACGCGGTCTGTAACAGTGCCCTCGCCTGTTGAAAAAGTCAGAGATGTAGATGAGTATTTATCAGCACTGCAATTGTGATTGTTTTCTTATTTGGGGCAAAAGATTCCTTTCTTAGGATAGTAGCAGGATCTTGTGATAAATATAGGTAACATTCAACATGAAGTACACTATTTACTGATACACAATTAATATCTTTCCCAAACCATGTTCATTATAAAAGGCTTCATGAGACAGAGAAAATCAGAGAACTGAAAATTTACAGTAGATTTAAAACTATTTGTAAAGCCGAGATTTTAATACCTGTTATTTCAAATCATGTTCATTATAAAAGGCTTCATGAGACAGAGAAAGTAAGAGAACTGAAAATTTAGAATAGATTTAAAATTATTTCTAAGCTGAGATTTTAATACCTGTTATTTCAAAAACACGCACAACTCAAAACATAATCTTCTCAATGCTTTTTCAAAAGACCTTTTCAATCTAGTTTTTGTGCTGCTGGTTGATTTAGTGGACTCTTGTCTCCTGATATAACAACCAAAAACTCTATTGATTTTCAAAACCCCAAATTTTGTGCTAGCTGAGTGAGTGACCATTTGTTACTACACTGCTGACGAGTTTTCTGAAAATGATAAGCTTTCTGTTCTTTAAGGTACTCAAAACAATAAACAAACACAAATCATAGTACTTTCTGTCAGTTTCACTCATCGGTGCATCTCAAAGGAGGGTCTCTCAGGGGGCTGGGTAATGATAAGGGGGGAGGGAGGGAGAAAAAGAGAGGCTTCAGGGGTTGTTCCTGGGCTTTGGGCCTCAGTAACCAGATGGTGGAGGGCAGGTGGTGTGTGGTGAGATGGCTGACTAAGGCAGGAAGACTGCAGATAAGAAGATCTGTCATGACCAAGTCAGGTGTTCTACTTTGGACTTAGAAAAGTTAAGAGACTTGTCCAAGGTCACACAGCTAGGAAGTGATGGGGTGAGATTCAAAAGCCAGTTTGTCAGGCTCTACAGCTCATTTTTCAAGTTACAGCATCTAATGAACTATCAGACATGATAGTTCTCTCTGCAGAAAGCACACAATCCTCTGTGCTCTAACCGCTCACTGACCTGTTCCACGTGGCCCTTCCGCATCTCCAGCACGGCCAGGTTGTTGTAGGCCTCGGCGTGGCTGTTATTGTTGACCAGAGCCAGCCTGAAGCACTGATGAGCCAAGTTCATGTCTCCTATTCCCTACAAAAGAAATGTGCGAGTTCAAACACTCCTTCCGGCCATCTCCTCCCGTGGTATCGGTGAGGGGCTGGTTTCAGGACTCCTGCAGACCCTAAAATCCAAGGAGGCCCAAGTCTATTCTATAAAATGCTGCACTATTTGTGTATGACCTACTCACATCCTCTCATACACTTTAAATTATCTCTAGATCACTTACAATATCTAATACAACGTAAGTACCATACAAATAGTTGTTCTACTGTATTATTTAGGGAGTAACGGCAAGATTCAAGGTGACAAATGCTTAAATAGCGAGTGCTGGAGATGGATGATCTCTGAAATGGCAGTATGTGCACATATCACTGCATTTACATGGATTCAGCAGAGTGCTCGGAGCACAGCAATTTCAAGTCTGGCACTTGCTGGAAACTTTTTCCCCTGTTTGATCCACAAATGTAGAACCCATGGATACAGAGGTGCACAGATACAGGAGGATAACTGTATACCTTTTCTACTACCAAAAAAACAAAAAAAACAAAATAAACCCAGCAGCAAGTACTGATCATAGCAGTCAGGTATGAACTCTAAGGGGATTTACCTTGGTTATGTGAGTTATGATGACTACCAAAACCCTCCAAACTGCTACATGTGACTGTAATCAAACCTGAATTTACACCACTTGAAAACTATGGCTACCTTTCTATGAAAGAAATTAGAGAAGCAACATACCACAGCTATATGCCCCAAATTGTACCAGACGTCTGCTGTCTCCTCTTCATTTTCTGCCAGAGAAAGGGCACGTTCAAACGAGGTCAGAGTCATATCATACTGCTGGGCATAGAAGCAACAGAGGCCCAGATTGTTAAAAAGCTGGCAGTTAAAAACACCCATCTGCAGGAGTCGCCTTTGTGAAAAATCATACACAAATTTTGGTGTCAGAATATCAAATTTTAAGACACACATATTTTCATTTCACAATTTTTAAAACTTCCAAAAAATATAAACAGAAAATGTCATAGTAAATAATTAAAAAAATAAAAAAATATATGGATATACAAAAGCATGTCTTCTGTAATAGTACTAGTCATGGGAGATACAACCAGAGGCAATGTCGGAAACAAAGAAGTTTTTTTTATCCAAAAGCTTTGCCAAATTAGTAAACAGTCCCATAAAGAAAAACTCACATGTTCTACCTTCATAAAGCCCTGGTACGCATAGGAAAAAACCCTAAAACCTTCTGTTCTAATTTTAGGACTGTACTTAGCATTTACCTCTAAGTTTTCATCTGAATTGGATCATGGTTAGCTGTGGGTTAGCTGCATCTACTGACCGTCAATGAGACTCCATCGAGGAAGACGAGACCGTCAGTTAGATCCTTATCTTTCCCACTTACCTTTCATATTACAGCGCGATAACTGTTTTGCATCTACGCACAATTAATCTCAAAAGTCAAAGCACACATGAGTTCAAATGGGCAAATAAAAATTCACCCCAGTTGTCCTGAGAAACTCATTGCTGACTTTAGAGTCAGCGATAGCATTCTCATCAATTTTAGGTTTCCAACATAGATATTTGGAAAGACCTCTTGTCAGCTAGCTGTCAGTTGGTCTTTTTGTGTATTATCCAAAGGCTGGAAAGAGAATCATAATTTAAAAATTTAGAGGCCATATGCAGAACTTAAGAAAAGTATACACTCAAAGGGAAACCCATGATCATAACTGACTCAGACTTTGAAAAAATATTTGGACAAGAGTCGACACTGCTTCCTAAAACAGGTGGTCTAGTTTCAGGTTCTCCTCAAGGTTCTCAACACAGGACAACTGTTTCTTCCCAAATCCCTTTCCTCTTTCAGCTCTGTATACTTATATTACGCTCAGTAGTGTCAATGGACTAATGATGGGAAGTGTTTCAAGGAACTATTAAGCTGTTGCCAGTTGATGACCAAACAGCTAATTCGCACACGTGTTGCTAAAAAGTCAGTCCATCCTCCAGGTGTATTTCTGTGGGATGCCAAACATCTGCGAATTTCCACATTACTGGGTATTGCTTTAATGATCACAGAACATCTGGTATTTGAATGTTACATTTCCTACAGACATGGCCTATTCATCATTTCTCTACTGTTTCATCTCACCTTATTATTGTTACAACAATATTTCACAGAAAAGTAGTTTTACAGAGAACACTGAAAGCCACCTGTAAAACCGGAGAGCTATCTCTGGTTGATCCGAGTAAAAGTGGTTGCTTCCAATACACGCAATGGCTTCCACGTGAGTATTGTCTTGTTTCAAAACTTCTTTGTAGTATTCAGCTGCTGATGACATATTGTTCATTTCCTGTTCTCCATCAAGACAGAAAAGCAATACTTGATTACTCAGGTTGGCCAGGAAATGATTTTTTTCTGACACAAGTTAATTCATTCTGCAAATATTGGTTGAGAGCCTACCATGTGGCAGGCTCTGTTCTTGGCCCTGGGGACACAAGAGGAACAATAAGATACAGTCACTGTCCTCATGAGGTGACATCTGGGAGGGGTGACAAACAGAGGAACAGATATGTAACAGAATGTCAGCCAAAGACGTCATATGAAAAAAAACAGCAGGAGAGGAAGGCAGAGGGGGAGGCCTGGCCGTAGATGCAGAATCATTTAGAGGAAGTGCTATTCAACAGTGACCTGAATGAAGGGATTGAGACCTGAGAATAACTGAGGGGAGGACACGCCTATTCTACATGTGTCGTGATAGGCAGTGGGAAAACGAAAGAACGGGTCTGAGGTGGGGAGATGATCATGTCAAGACCCACAAAGCTGAGTGGGGCTGAGCAGAGGGCAGGAGAGAGTCTGAAACGAGGCCAGAGATGCAAAGAGGGACATTGTTGACCGTGGCGAGGATATTTTTTTTTCCCAAATTGAAGGACAGTCATTATAGGGTTAAGAGCAGAGAATTAACAGCGTCATGTTTACATTTCTGAAGTGCCCTCTGCAGGGTTTTCCAAAGTGGGGAGGTATGGTGGTAGGAAGACCAGGAGCCCAGGGAAGAGATACCGGGACACCAGGAGCCTGGGGAAGAGATACCGGCAGCCCAGACTAAGTTCAGAAATACATACAAAATTAAAGATGAAAGAAATCTTTCACAGTTATTCAACACTCTTCCCAAAATACCAATAATCATAAATAAATGCATTTATCATTACTAATAAATGTTTTATTTCAATCCCACCTTCAAGGCCCAGTTCAAACTGCACACCCTTTGTGACAACTCACTGAGCGCCCTCAGCACCCTCACGTCACACGGCTCTCTCTGCCTCTCAACTTACATGACACTGATTGTGGGAAGGACTCACCTTTTCTTCTCCCGGGGACCCAGATCTTTTCTAAGATTTCAGTTGTAACATATGATGTCATATCTAAGTGACTCCACCAATGATAAGAAGCTTTGCACAGTGCTTTTTGCCTACTACTTCTATTTTACACTTAGTGACAGACTTATCTAGACTGACTCTGACAGATTTTATCACAGACCACCCTTTTGCATACTTTTTCCATGAAACAGAAGCGAGATAAATTCGGTACAAAACTTCTTGTGCGTCACTTTCCAGCTCAGTCATCGACACCCAGGTCCCTCCCTGCAGTACCGTACACACTGGAAACCCTGGTAGTGTGGTGATTAAGTGCTGTGGCCACTAATCAAAAGACTGGCAGTTCAAATCCACCAGGCGCTCCTTGGAAACTTTATGGGGCAGTTCTCGTCTGTCCTATAGGGTCACTGTGACTCTGACACGGCAGCAGCAGGTTTGATTTTTTTGGATTTTATCATACAGATTGGCGATGCAGGGTGTTTCTTTCATGCATTATCAACTATTTTCTCCAGAATCTTCTCTCAAGCTTCTGGCAGTGACTACACAGCACTGATATCCATGCTGTTTTGATCTTACCAACCAAAACCCAAAACCCCTTTAGTCAGTTCTGACTCATACGACCCTACAGGACAGAGTAGAATTGCCTCATAGGGTTTCCAAGAAGCAGCTGATGGATGCAAACTGCCCATCTTTTGATTAGCAGCCTGAGCTCTTAACCACTGTGCCACCAGGGAGCCTTGATCTCACTAGCAGTTGTCAAAGGAAGCTTTCACACAACCAGGGCTCAAGTAGGCTGGGTTACTTGAAAGGTTATTGACTGAAATATTTCAAAGCCACAGCTGTCCAGCCATATTACCAGCAACAGATGGTGACAGTTACATGACAACTGTCACCTAGCCACAGTGATCAAAAGATACTACCTATTGTAAGACGTGCCCCAATTTCAGAAATATTAATTTTTTTTTAAGTCTGTCTTTGGAATCCATAAAACATGATCAAATTCCTTGACTTTTTATCTATGAAATAATCCAGTACACTTATTCTTTGCTTGCTGTCTCATTATCCCTCATTTATGACAACAGTCTAAGAAATCTACCACCCGACAGCTTCATGCACTAAGGACTCAGTGACAGGAACACCGCCACCATGCACAGCTTGTTCAGGGCACACAGAGGGAGTGGCGGTGCCACACCTGGGATATCTAACTCCAGTCTGAACCTGTGGGGTGCCCCATGCTCCAGCTCCCCCTGACTCCTGCCACCTACTTCTCCTCTCGGCTCCAAAACTTCCTCATCACCCCAAACAGCAACAATTCCCCATTCCTCCCACCTGTAGGACATTTGGGAAATAAATAATCATTAGAGTTGTACAACACTGTGAGTGTAAATAATCTATGGAAATGCAGATCAAAACCAGCAAAGTTCATGTTATTTTTGGTGTTAGGTGTCATCAAACCTGTTCTGATTAATAAATCACAGAAGAAACCATTGCCAGGCCCTGTGCTGTCCCCACTATCACTGCTGTGTTTTGAGCCCGTTGTTGCAGCCACTGTGGCAACCCAGCTCGCTGAGGGTCTTCTTTTCACTGACCTTCTATTTTACCAAGCATGATGTCCTTCTCCAGGGACTGGTCCCTCCCGATAACATGCCCAAAGTAAGTGAGACAAAGTCTCATTAGCCTTACCCTTAAGCAGCATTCTGGCTGTACTTCTTCCAGCACCAGACACTTCTCTGACAGTCCATGGCACAGTCAACATACTTCACCAATGCCATAACTCAAAAGTGTCAATTCTTGGTCTTCTTTCTTCACTGTCCAGCTTCTGCATGCATTTGAGGCCACTGAAGAGACCATGGCTTGGCTCAGATGCATCTTAGTCATCAAAGTAACATCTTGGCTTTTTAAGATTTTAAAGAGGTCTCTTGCACAATTTTTTTAAATCTAATTAGTTTAACAGGTAACCTTTATCACATCCTAAATTTTCATATGTATGACCATATGTGGATTCTATTTTGGTCCTTTAATCTGTTTCTGTATCAGAAATGTTTAAACTATAGTAGCTTTAGAATAAATTTTATAAATGTAGATTTAAAACAATATTTCCAAGTACATTAAATACCATGTCAAGTATATAAGTAACCACAGTATCTTTTTTTCAACAGTGGTTAATTTTGAACCAGTTCCAAAATACTGACTGTCTTAGTCATCTAATGCTGCTATAACAGAAATACCACAAGTGGATGGCTTTAACAAAGAGAAATGTTTTCTGTCCCAGTCCAAAAGGCTTCAAGTCCAAATTCAGGGCATCAACTCCAGGAGAAGTGTTTCACCGTTGGCTCTGGAGGAAGGCAGTGTTGTCAATCTTTCCCTGGACTAGGAACTTCCGAGGCACAGGGACCCTGAGTCCTCCCCGAAGCAGGCACTCCGCTGTGGCTACTGCTTTTTTCCTGATGATAGAGATCCCCAGTTCTCTGCTTGCTTCCCTTTCTTTTACAGCCCAAGAGACTGCCTCAAGGCAAAGTACAATCCTACAGGTTGAGACCTGCACCACCAACACAACTGCCACTCATCCTCTCTTACTAACATCACAGTCAGGGTTTATGGGAACATCACACGATACCAGGAATCAAGGCCTAGCCAAACCGCTATTCACATTTTTTAGGGGGGAAGGGCGTAAAATTCAATACATGACACTAATCATAACTAGATTTTGACTTATTTAAAAATAAACTGTAAAATAACCTAAGAAAGTGAATACTGCAGCACTTCTCAAGTCTTGTGCATCCAAGTCACCTAGGAGTCCACTCCACATACAAACGGCCTGGTTCCACTTACCAGGACGTCTGATCCACCAGTTAGAGTATGGGCTGAACTTCACGAAGGCACTTTCCATACACTACAAAGTTCAAGAACCACTAGAAGAGTATTTCCTACGGTATGATTTCTAATTTCAGACCACTTGTAACAAACCAAAACTAAATCCATCGTTTTGAGTCAATTCCAACTCATAGCAACCCTACACAACAGAGAACCACCCTACAGAGTTTCCAAAGAGCATCTGGTAGATTCAAACTACCGACTTTTGGGTTAGTAAATATAGCACTTAAGCACTATGCAACAAGGGTTTTCCTTGTAATAAAGAATAGCTTACATAAACACCCATTTTCCCCACAGATAAAAAAAATGCCTCAAGAAAAATAAAAACCACAACCAAAGAAATTGAGCCAGCAGAAGTAATTTTAAACAAGTTTCTGTTAAAAAACAAAAGCAATAAACAATAAACAGACACCATGATAATGTTCACTGTAAAATAGGAAACATTTAAAAGATACAATACCAAGATGAAAGCAAGAACTAAAGGAAGAGCACGCCTCCAGAGAACAGCATGGTGACATAACACAGATCCCTGAAGGCATGAGACACGCAGGCTAAGGGACAAGCTTGACTAACTGTAAGTCCCTTGTCACATAAAAAAATATACTAGAAATCTGACTTGGGTAAGGTAAAGTCTGCAAATGGAGAATTAACTATGTAAATTTAAGGGGAAATACCACATCCAACTCTTTCAAGTCCAAGCTTTGTCCTTGATCACCCAATTTAGACCATGACCCACTTGTCCTCATAAGGAGGATGCTTTCTTCTCCACTTCCTTCTTCCTTCAAGGCCACATTCAAATTTTACTTCTCCTAAAAAGCCTGCCTGCATACAGTTAGAAAAGGATGTGTTCCTCTACCTCCTGGTCCAACACAGAGCAGGAGAAAGCAAGAAGGCAGCTAAATAAAAGAATCCACTCCAGAGTCACTCCCTGTCCCACTCATAGCAACACTGACTGTAACAGAGGCCAGCAAGGAGTTGTTCTGTCCTGTAACTACATCTCAAGGATGCAAACAGCTCCCTAGCTCCTGCTGCAGCACTTCCTGTCTGAGCAGAGACAGGGCAGGTGGCCTGACATGTTTAGAGGCACAGACTGATGATCAAAGAGCTCTGATGGCACTGAGATGGTCATCACTACACATGAATTCCACTGACTCCAAAACGCAATTCTACTTCATTTCCTTTCTAAGCTTCTTGGCCAAAATTACGCTTATGTTCAATTTAAGGTCACAAAAAAACAGAAAGATACTGATAGAGATACTTCTATTTACATACTTGTCAATAACATATTTCTACATGTGAACCTCCAGACAATTTTCCAGACAATTTAAAAATATTTTAAATTTAAGAAGTAATAGAAGTTCATCATGGGAGATCTGGAAAATGCAGAAAGAAGAGAACAAAAATAGCTACACGCCACCATCCAGATACAGAAACTATTAATACATTCTACTTCCTTTTTTAACAAAAACAAAAGTTTTAAAAATCATACCTAGCATTTTTAAGGAACTGAAAACACAGCAGACATGCTTCTGTTCAAGAAGGTATTGGAAGCCCTAAATAATAAGATACAAAACAACAGGGTAAAATAATCAAAATGAAGATAATGAAGCTATATTTGCAAATGATGATGGTGATCTACTTAGAAAATTTGGGAAAATAAGGTATCCATCATGCTTATGTGAGCAACCCCCAATAACGGCCTTAGCTATCGAGTCTTTACTGAGCTTCCGTGGTAGATATCATTTCACAAATGTTTTCCCAGATCCTTGCTGACAGGCTTCAGTGTGTCCTGTGTGACTTCACTAGGAGAGAACTTTTGGAAGCTTGAGTCTGGTTTCCTCCAGACTTTGTTCCATGAGCCTGTTCCCTTTACCAAGTTGTCGCTGAATCCTTTCACTAGGATATTTCTTAGCTGTGAGTACCATTACACGCTGAGTCCTATGAGTTCTTCTAGCCAATTACCAAACCTGACAGCAGTCTTGGGAATCCTCCAACACAACATCTTCATGAATATCACTAAACTATTTACTAAAGAACTCCAGTAAACAGAAGTGTAGCATCTTTAAGAATGAGAAGAAAGGTAGCCCATCCCATCATTCACATATTTAATGAAATTCAGCATGCCTGCAGCTATTTCTATGGTTCTTGGCAGGTCAATCCCAAAATCAATATGGAAAAACAATAACCAACCTCAGAAAAGAAGACCATGATGGTAGGAATTATTATAAAGCTGCAGTAATCAAGCAGCAGGGAGAGTATCTCAATGGGAATTTTCACAGGCTCCACAATTTATAAGAACAAGCAAGAGACCAAAAATACCCACGACTCTTCCTATGAAAGATGGACATGGAAACCTATCATATTTTAAGCATGAAAAGTCTATACTAATTAAGATGGTATAAAATTGATATGATGAGCAACAACCAGACTACCAGAATAGAACAGAGAACCCCAAAACACATCCACCACATCTGGATAACAGACACCTGACATGACAGACCATGAGAAAGGGAACAACAAAAGTGCTGAAACAACTGGCGGTCCACACCACGAAGAGGAGGACCATTTAAATCTCTATCTTCTACCACACTCTGCACTCTTTTGTATGTTAAAAGTATTTCATAATAAAAAAACCTTATTTTATAAAACACATATAATAATGGCTCTTACTCAAATGGTAACCTACAAGCCAACCATCACAACTTCATAAATTATCCACCGCCCTGCTAGGACCCAGCAGGATTAGAAGCTTTCTCAAGAGGACACAGCCTCAATTTTACATCAACTTTTTGAATAACGGGTACTTTACCTCGTAGATCCTGGCGATGCCACAAAGTAAGGTTACTTCTCCTGGAAACTTATCTAAACCTTGTTTGAAAAGATTCAAAGCTGTCACAGGCTGATCCAACGAGACGTAAACCTAAAATCAACATTCACAGGATAAGAAATATGAGTTCTTAAAACAACAGCATTTGTTATAACAAGCTGTATAATGACAATTGCTAGTAATAAATTATCCACTAAATAATTACAGTACAAAATTTCCAGAAACGTGCAAGAGGAAGTTTCTAATAGTGAGGTTGTAGTTTCATTTCCATGTGTTAAATGTGGAACATCATTCATTTATTACTTCAGTAAATGCTTATTGTGGGCTTAGTGGAAACCCTGGTGGCACAGAGGTTAAGAGAAGTGGCTGCTAACCAGAAGGTTAGCAGTTCAAATCCTTCAGGTGGTCCTTGGAAATTCTATGGAGAAGTTCCAACCTGCTCTATAGGGTTGCTGTGAGTAGGAAAGCAACCCGACACCAATGGGTTCAGGTTTGGTTTGTGGGCCTACTAGGCTCCCCATGAATTAGAAGGCTCTCGAAACACAGAAGTGAGCAAGACAAGGTTCCTTCTCTTTTAGCTGACCCAAGAAAAGAGCGAGTCTTACAAACACGTGATTCCAATACAGAGTGATGGATGCTCTGAAAGAGGCTGGACGGTCCACAGCTCTACCTGCTGGGCTACAGAACAGTCAGAGGAGAGTCCTGAAGTTGGACAGAAACAGGAAAAACACGCTTCCTAAGCGACTGTCCACAGCTCTACCTACTAGGCTAGAGAACAATCAGAGAAGAGTCCCGAAGTTTGACAGAAACAGGAAAAATAGGCTGCTTACGCAACGGTCCACAGCTCTACCTACTGGGCTAGAGAGCAGTCAGAAAAGAGTCCTGAAGGTAGACAGAAACAGGAAAAACAGACTGCCTAAGTGGACTTTCACCTCCAACACTGACCAGCTGTCTGGAGCGGGGTAAGTTACTTTTCCTCTCTGGGCCTTATTTTCCATTATCTAGGAAATGGCAAAAGAATCCTCAAAGCCACCACTTAAAGATTCAATGACACAAACTTCAGCTACCGTTACAATATTACGTGGGGGTTATTCCCTGAGTTTCATGCCAGGACAGGCATACAGAAAGACAGGACCAGACTAATGAAAGCTCAAGTGTTCCAGCTTTACATGCTAGCAGATACGACAGCAGTGAGATTTCAGTGTGTATGAAAAAGGAATCTTGTTGACAGATGCACAATTCTGTGAATACACTAAAAACCACTGAATTGTACACTTCTGGGGTGAATTTTACAGTGCATTATATCTCGATCAAGTTGCTATTTAAACAGTTGAAACACTGTTCAATTTGTTGGTTTTAAAAAGAAAATTCTGTGTATGTGCAGGAGAGAGCAGAGAGGAAAAGGCAATACAGAGAAATCAACGGA
The DNA here is from genome assembly GCA_028571685.1 of Heterohyrax brucei. Lineage (NCBI taxonomy): Eukaryota > Metazoa > Chordata > Mammalia > Hyracoidea > Procaviidae > Heterohyrax > Heterohyrax brucei. Next base: position 111,586,206 of record CM053151.1, on the reverse strand, counting down.
AGGCTGCTGTGGTCACCAAAGATGACGGTGGCTCCAGATAAGGCCATAAGGGGACAAGAGATGGAGCAGGTAAAATCAATGGAACTTAACGTCCAGCCAGAGGCGACTGAGATTTCTGGCTTTGGTGGGTGGACATGGGGTGATGCCATTCTCCGAGATGAGGAAGGGAGGGCACCAAGTTTGCTGAAGAGAAGAATGGAAGGCAACAATTTTGTTAAGACCTGTTGGAAAGCCGACAGAGATTAAAGAAATTTGGGCCAGGAAACAGCTCCGGGCTTCAAACAGTGCCTAGGTTGGTTATGCAAAACAGTTCTTCAAAAAGTTAGACATAACTATCACATGACCCAGCAATTCCAGTCCTAAGCATATACCCAAAATAACCGAAAGCAGAAATGCAAACAGATAAATGACACCAGTGTTCACTGCAGCATGATTCACAACAGCCAAAAGGTAGAAACAACCTAAACGTCTATTAACAGAGAAATGCATTAAAAAAAATGTGGTAAATGTACACCGTGAAATAGTAAAACAAGCAGAAAAACAAAACCCACTGCTGGAGAGTTGCTTCTGACTCTTAGCAACCCTATGAGACTGAGATGAACTGCCCCATATAGTTCCCAAGGAGCACCTAGTGAACTGAACTGACAACCCTCTGGTTAGCAGCTGTCCCACGTAACCACTTAACCACTACGCCACCAGGGTTTCTATTAGTTAACCTTCACATGAACCTGGAAAATATTATGCTAACCAAAATAAGTCAAGTCACAAAAGGACAAATGCCATTAAGATTCTATTTATATGAAATACCTGAACTGGGAAGTTTATAGAGACCAAAGTTGATTAGTAGTAACAAGGGCTAGGAAGGAGGGGAATGGCAGAGTCATTGCTTAGAGGACACTGAATTTCTGTTAAGGGAAAAATTTGGAAACAGTGGTAAAGGTTGTACATGATGAATGTAAATTATGTCACTGAATTGTGTATGTAAAAAAGGTTGAAATGGCAAATGTTTTCTTACATATATTTGTATCAAAAATAAAATAAAATCACTTGCATTAGTTTCCTTTCTGATAATGGCAGAGTAGTCCATACAAGATTAACTCTCCCTAAAATAATGATCATAAACTGTAGACAAAGTATAAAAAGACAACTATATGAAGACACTAAAGAAGAACCTAAACCAAGCAGAAATAGGAAGGGATTCAAACCTCAGAAGAAAGGAGGTGCCCTGGCTTAGGATCCATGTACACACATGGACTTTCCTCGGGCCGAACTAGAACTCAAGAAGAAAGCCACACTCTTGTTATGCTGATGTGTCAGAAAGCACAGTCCAGACCCAATACCATTAACTTAATTCTGAAATGGAAAGTGACACTAAAAAAACTAAATAAACCCACTGCCATGGAGTCAATTCCAACTCACAGCAACCCTATAGGACAGCGGAGAACTGCCCCATAGAATTTCCATGGAGCACCTGAAGAATCTGAATTGCCAACCTTTTTTTGGCTAGCAGTCATAGTTCATACCTATTACACCACTAAGGTTTTCTTTAGGACAGTAAATCTGTCTCATAGGGTCTCCAGGAAGTAACTAGCTGGTGGAGTCAAGCCGCTGGCCTTTCGGTTAGCTGCTGAGCTCTTCATCACTGTAACACCAGGGCTCCAGAAATTAAACTAAAGAAGAAAAATCAATTGATCCTCTCATTTGATGCAGAAAAAGTATCTGACAAAATTTAATACTGATTCATGGTAGAAACTCTAAGCAAATGGGAATACAGTGCAACTTTCTGAGTATAATAAAGAGCATCTATACAAGCCTACAGTTTCATCATACTTTGTGATTAAATATTGAACTAGGCAAGGATATGTCTTCTCACCATTTCTATTTACCATTATAGAGAGATATGAATTTTACATTTATATATGTATATATATGTATGTATATATGAACTTGTACAAGAATTTTACAGCTGTTTTATATATAACAGAAACCCTGGTGGCATAGTGGGTTAAGTGCTAAGTCTCCTAACCAAAAGGTCCTCAGTTCAAATCCTCCAGGTGCTCCATGGAAACTCTACGGGGCAGTTCTACTCAGACCTATACTGTTGCTATGAGTGGGACCTGACTCAACAGTAGTGGGTTTGGTTTTTTTGTTGTTGTTGTGATTGATAACAGCCCAAACCAGAAACAAATATCTATTAAGAGGAGAAGAGATAAATATTCACTCAATGGATTATAACTCAGCAGTAATAATGAATGAACTAGTGACATATTGAACATGGATAAATCCTCAAACCATTTTCTTGAGCAAAGGAAGCCAGACACAAAACAGTGCCTGCCATTGTGACTCTACTTCTGTGATGCTCAGTAACAAGCAAAGCCAACACACGTTGTAGGCCATCAGAAGACTGGCTGCTGATGGGTCACCGAGTCTGAGAGGAACGAGTTGTGAGAAGACTTCCTGTAGGGTGCTGCTTACCCAGACGTGTAAAACTCACTGAGTTGTACATTTAAGATACACATACTTAAATCCATGATATATAAAATTTACCTCAAAACATATACATATAAACAAACAAAAAAGCATCCAAGTAACGATAAACCTACAGGTAAGTTGGCCTAGGAAGGGCACAAGAAAACCAGCAATGGAATGGAACAATGGGAAGCACCAACAAGAGAGCGACAGATGAGGAATCAACAAAAGAGGATGGCATTTAAAAAAAAAATCAGGTAAAGAAAAATTAGAACAGTGCTACAAAATGAAGGAGAGCCTCACAAAGGAAGATCAACCATGTCCAGTACAGTAGACCCCCTTTATTCTCCGGGGCTACGTTCCAAGACCTTCAGTTGATGTGAGAAACTTAGGGTCTAGACCAAACCAAACCCACTGCCTACAGTTGAGTCCAACTTGTAGTGACCCTACAGGACAAAGTAGAATTGCCCCACAGAGTTTCCAAGGAACACCTGGTGGATTTGAACTGCTGACCTTCTGGTTAGCAACTACAGCACTTAACCACTACACCAGGGTTATAGAACTCTGTATACACTATGTTTTTTCCTATATACACATACCTATGATACAACTTAATCTATAAATTAGGCACAGTAAGAAATTAACAATAACTAATAGAACAATTATAACAATATGCTGTGATGAAAGTTATGTGACTGTGATCTCTCTAAAAAATATCATCCCCTTCTTCTAACAATGACAGCTGATAAAATTTTTTTCTTATTTAATTGAGAACATTCACCTTTTCAGTAAGAGAAAGTACTTTATGGCTTTTCTTTGGCACATCCAAATTGCCAGCATCATTACTCCTGAGTTTGGGGGCCATCACTAAGTGCAAAATAAGGGTTACTGGAACCCACGGCCTGCACTACTGAGCCAATCTAGTAAACAAGACAGCTTCTGAGTAACTAACCAGCAGGCAGCACATACAGCATACAGAAACCGGACAGAAGGATGATTCACATCTGAGACAGGAGGGCTCGAGATTTTGTGACACCCCGCAGAATGGTGTGAGATTTAAAATTTACAAATTTTGTTTATTTCTACAATTTTCCGTTAAAACTTTCAGACCACAGCTACTGTAACTGAAACAGCAGAAAGCAAAGCTACAGATATGGGGGATCCGCTGTACAGTAGAAAGATCAAGTAGCTTAACAAGTGTATGCCAGGCAAGGAGGCCGGTTTCAGTGGAGTACTGCACCACTTGCCAGGGTGCAACTGAGTGAGAGATGAAGAGGCTGGGCGACCGGTATCCAAGACTGCTCTGTCGAGAAGTTTGTCACAGAGGTTCAGAAGGAAACTGACAAGACAGAATCAAGGGACAATCTCTCCAGGATAGAAGAGATATGAGCATGTTGGCAGGGTGGCACTATGGAACCACTCGGAAGACAGAAGTTCAAGATACAGGAGAATGAGAAGCCTGTGGAACAACAGCAGATCCTCCAGCAGAGAAGGGAATCGGGTTTGTGAGGTACGGGTCGGGGGGACGACGGAGGTAGCACTTGATGGCTTCTGTTTAAGTAGCAATTAAAATGTTAACATGGATAAACCATACACTTTGCAGGAATTTCTAAAATAGCAAATTACTGTTTTGGGTATAAAACCAGTTGCCATAGAGTCAAGTCTAACACTGAGCAAAGCATACAAATTATGAAATTTTCTCTCCACGATCCTCTATTTGTCTCAACAACTGGTTGTGTTTTGTAAGGCCCAAATGGCTACCCAGAAAGCCATCTACAGTGGTTTACTCACAAAAATGTGTGATTAGTGTCATGAGGTGCCACTGAATCAGTTCTGACTGACAGTAACCCTGTGCACAACAGAGGGAAACACTGCCCGGTCCTCAATCATGCCCACAACCGCGGTTAGCTTGAACCCCACTGCTGCAGCCACTGTGTCCATCTGTGAGGTTAGACAGTATGCATAAAAGCTTTTCAACTTTTACCTTATAGGCTTTTCTGACTTTTTATAACATAACAATACAGTTCATTTTAAATGAATTTTAGTGCTTAGAAATTGCTCTGAATTAAATTGAAATTTTCAAGAAACTGCGCTTTGTCCCTAAAATCTGCCTGATCTCCACATATTACATCATAATCATTTCTTCATCTTCTGTGTTAAGGGATACAAGTCAGTCTTATCTTCATCTCTCCAGCCATGCAGGCAATGAATGGATTTTAATAAATCAGTTTATGGAGAATAGGTCAAACTACGTATCTAACAACAGTTAAAATAATTAAAATTAAAAGCATAGGTTTTTTTTCAAGCCTATTACCCATCATCTGTGGCCAGGGACTGTCCATACAGTGAGCACAGAGCTTTAATTTTTAAGCTTTATCTTTCAGAAAACTCTAGTAACTGATACTTAGAAACTTTTCAAAGCATTTAATTTTTACATGGTGATCCCAAGTGTGTCACACAAAAACTGTGCTCCACAGGGTTTTCAATGTTTTGTTTTTTTCTGGCAAGTAAATTGCTAGGCCTTTCCTCTCAGGCTGCCATGAGTCACAACTGACTCAGCAGCACCTAGGTATTCTTCCAAAGTCTAAGAAGATCTATTTAAATACCAGAGAGTTTCCAACAGTTCTGAAAAACCACTGGAAACATAACATACTAAGACGGTAATAGTTAATTTAGAATACAAATTACATTTTGTTTCTTTTTAGTAAACTAATCGTTATTACACTTTTTAGAGACCAGTGACGCTTCCCTTCATATCTCACCTTCTGAACCTCCTTTACCAGGCTTTTCAAATTCAAAAATCTCTGAAAGATACAGCCAGATGACTTCATGACCACTATTCAACAAACCGTTTTGTTTCAGAGTAGCCTTGGTAAGGGTCAAGGAGTGGCGAGATCCCACCAGTGAACATTCTAGGCAGCTCCTTCACTTCTGGTGCCATGGTCAGGGGACACTGGGCCAGTGAACAGGCTCCACAACTAGAAAGACCTGAGTGCAAATGCTGACTCTTAGTAGCCAGGTGACCTTGTCAAACTTCCTTAACCTCCCTAAGCCTCATTTTTCATACATGTACAAAGGAAATGATAAAACCAACTTTACGGGATCGGTATGAGGGTTTAGCTCGTTACTCAAGTACATATACAACAAGCCAGGTTGCACCATAAAGGGGACATACGTCTTCATCACTGTAGCAGAGAGGAGAGCTCAAAGACCTACATAAAAACTGTCTTTGTTCTCAATAGGAAACCCTGGGGCACAGTGGGCTAAATGCTACGTCTGCTAACCAAAAGATCAGCAGTTCAAATCCACCAGGCACTCCTCAGAAACTCTATGGGGCAGTTCTACTCTGACCTCTAGGGTTGCTATGAGTCGGACCCGACTTGATGGTAGTGGGTTGGCAGTGAGTCGGTGGGTTCTCCATAGGGACACTAGGGACACCCTGGTAGTATAGCAGATAACTACTCCTGTTACTGACCAAAAAGTCAGCAGTTCAAGTCCACCAGGCACTCCTTGGAAACTCCATGAGGCAATTCTGCTCTGTCCTATAAGGTAGCTATGAGTTGAAATCAACTTGATGGCAATGGGATTGGCTTTTTTGTGGGTCTCAACAGCCTGCTCAGGAGGGATACAAGGCTGTGGTGGAAAAGAAGGCCTCCCTGGGGCCCGCGGTCTTGGTGGGTGATGAGTCCGTAACATGTCTGTGTGCTCCAACAGGCAACCTTTCAAACGGTTTTCTCGGTTTTCAAGACAATCCATTTCTCCTAAGATAATTACCCTCTTGTGTCCTCCCTTGTCCCCATGTTGTAAAAACAGTATGTCAAATCTGAGCCTGTTAGCTTTCTAAGTCTTCTGAAGAAGTTGGCAACACTCCTCCAGTGTTAGGGGAGAATTTAGACTTTTACTCTGAGAAGACAAATGTCACTCAAACGATCAATATTTACTTACTTTTGCCAAGTAGAGAAATGTGTCTACCATTTCCTGCTGCTTCAGGGCTGATTTAAACTGTTTTTCTGCTTCACGATACATTCCTAACCTAAGAACAGCCATTAAAAAAATTAGGCATTCAATTTAAAAATAAATATTATAGCATTTATTTATAGCCAGAATAAATTCACATCCCTGAGGTTATGAACAGAGACAAACCACATGTCTAAGAGTCAGCATGTACCAAAGAAAGTAGGGTTATACATATGTATATTAATGTTCACATACATGTTTTATCTAGTTTAGGAAAAAGCTGCCTGTCTCTCACATTCGCTGTCTCCCTAACAACCTCTAAATAGCATGTAAACAGTCTGGCTGAAGCCTTGTCACAGCAGGACTAATAACCACCAGTAAGCCAGGTCACACCAGTTCACCATCTAAAGAGCTTATGATCAGCCAGACATAAAGCAAATGACCTGAATAAATGCTTAAAGAGTCTCCATCTTCCGGGGAGAACAGAAGGATGACATTTCTTTGATGATATCCTCTACTCTGAGACAAAGCCCAGTTTTTAAAGCAATCTTTAAACTATTCTGATTTAAGTAAAATTGCCACTTGAGTAATGTGGCTTTGTCATCTTATTATTCTAGAGACCTTTTTTTTCTATTTCTGATTTGGTGTCGGATACTGATTCTTCTAACATACGAATCTGAGATTTGCTCCTTGCCTAAACACACTTGTCCTGATGTCTGTCAGCTCCCATCTCCTCTGCTCAGGGAACTCTCTGTCCCTTCTGAATCAATCATTAAGGCACACACAGCTGTCATTAGGCTTGTCCTTAACAGACCTGTTGGGCTTCCTCCCAGCTACTCCTCCCTAGTCATCTGAAAGCTACCTAGGGACTCTGTGATAAGGCTTTCATTCTCTAAAATAATATGAAAACAATATAAATATTGTGCCACAAATGTGCTACCTTCACTTAAAATCTTCAAAGATCAGTTTTGATCTTTTCTCATAACCTAGGCCTCAAGTATTGGTGTGGCTGATATCCCAACAGCTGCTGGGAGACTTGGGATTAAAGGTGACCCCAAAAGACTTGCCTAAGTTAGAAGACACATGATGTAGGCCAAACCCCTGCCTTGCCCAAAGTACCACAGATTCACAGGATGTTCCTAAAATATTAGGAAAGAACTCTGAAATTCTGGAAAACAGTGCATTTACACATATCATGTCAACTCAGCATGCAAGACATAAATAATCAGCCAACCTGTGGTCACTGAATTCTGCGAATGCTAATTGTATAGCAGGGTCTATATATATATTTTTATCTAATAACTCCAAAAGTGACCTACAAGGGATTAAAACTTGGAAACTACATATAAAAGAAGAATATGAAAACAGAAATTGATTTCGTTAAACATTACAGACTGAAAAATAAAATTTTAAGAACAAATGAAAGCGCAACCAGAGTTACTGAGCTACCTGGAACACAAAATAAAGGAAGGCAGGAAGGATGGCTCATGTTTTTTTTATTACTGCATCCTCAAGAGATCACTTCTTCAAGTACTATCAAAAATATTTAACCCTTAAGTGGATTTGGATCCAACTCGATGGCACTTGGCTTTGGCTAAGTGGATTAATATTAGACTATTGAGGTCCTAGGGCAGTAACACAAAACTGTGAAAAGAACAAGAGAACTTGAGCCAGAAAGCTCTACCACTGCTAGATAGACCAGTTTGGAAGGTCACTTTGTCTTTCTGAGGTTTAACTTTTCTCACCCTTTACCTGTTCACTCAGTCATAAATAAAAAAAAAAACCCACTGCTTTCAAGTTGATTCTAATTCATAGCAACCCTAGAGGTCAGAGTAGAACTGCCCCATTGAGTTTCCAAGGAGTGCCTTACAGACTGGAACTGCCGGCCCTTTGGTTAGCAGACATAGCACTTAACCCACTACACCACCAGGGTTTCCTTCCTGTCCTTAAGAAGGGCTAATGATAGTTATTACCTCAGAAATGCTGTGAGATTTAGGTGATAATGTCATGTGCAGACAAGCCACCTCTAAACCCGAAAACACTCTACAAAAGTGCAGTATCAATGCGCATGCCAGAGCTGAGGGCTGAGAGGACTGCACTGGGAATTTACGGCCTTGATTCTAGTCCCAGATCTGTTACTAACCCTTATGGAAACAGCAAGGTCTCTGGCCTCAGTTTCCTCATCTGAAAAAGCCTTCTGGAACCGATGGTCTCAAAGCTTCCCCGACCCAGCTCTAAAACATCATCATTCTAAAGGGTGTCAGCCCTTACTGCAACCACGTGATTAACCGGTAAATCTTCACTCAAATTAGCCAAAAACACAACAATTTTCATTTCTTCTTCAAGACATCTATTGAAAGAGAGAGAGACTGGAGACTGTAAAACACATTGCCACTTTTCAGCCCTCCAAAACTCCTCAGAACTATTATTTTACCTGTAGTAACACTTTCCAATCTGCACTTTCCACCACCAGTCCTTGTACTGAGCGTGCTCTGTGGAGAGGGCCGCCAAATCCAAAGCCTTTGAAAAGAATTCACTTTTGATTAGAATTTGCTAATTAGAAAAAAAATAAGTAAAAAAATAAACCATATAATTAGCTTTGATCAGAACACCCATTCTGTAGCAGAGAAATGCCAGTCGCTCACGTTTCCAGATGGTCCCACCAATTTTCCCTAAATAATCAGCTGACAGGGCTGACAGCAGATGAGATATCAACATTGATCAAAGGGAGCAGATGCAAAAAGGCTTGACCAAAAACCTAACAGACAAGGCACAGAATTAATAATTACAAATCCATAGTTTTGTACCTTCATCCACTCTACGTCCTGCCTAATGATTCAAAATGCCTTCAAACTCAGAGGCATTTTCTCTCTTCCTACTCATCAGGTATACATTCCAAGGCCTGCACAGTGGACAGTACTAAATTCTATATATACTATATTTTTCTTTTACATACATACCTATGAGAAAGTTTAATTTATAAATCAGGCATAGTAAGAGATTAACAAGAATAACTAAAAATGAAAGAGAATAATTATTTAGCAAAACAAGGGTTACCTGAACATAATCACTGCACCACAAAGGTCAATCTGACATCTGAGACGGCTACCAAGTGACTAATGGGTGACTGCATGTACAGCATGGATACACTCGACAAAGGGAAGTTTCACGTCCCAAGCAGGTGGAGCAGGAAGGTGTTAAGATTTCATCACGCTACTCATGATGGCAGGCAATTTAAAACTTTTGAACTGTTTATGGAATTTTCCATTTAATGTTTTCAGACCACAGCTGAGCACAGGTAACTGAAACTGAGGAAAGTTAAACTGCAGATAAGGGGAGGACCACAGTAGTTAAGTCTTCGGCATGGTGGCCAGGCCAACTGCAGACCCCACTTTAAAGATAAGTACTAAGACCAAGTGTACAAATTAAAAAAAAAAAAAAGTTTCAAAACTGGGTCCACAAGCAACAGTGAAAGGAATTGCGGCGATGTAACTGTTACTTCATTCTATTAAGCTGACAAGACCTTCTGCTGACGTAATTCTCAGGCTCAGACTTCTTTGCTTCAGACTGGAAAACATCTCAGTATAGAAACGCTGGTGACACAGAGGTTAAAAGCTGGCTGCTAACCATCAGGTCAGCAGTTCAATAAATCTAGCAGGTGCTCCTTAGAAAACCCTGTGAGGCAGTTCTATTGTCCTTAGGGTTCGCTATAAGTCAGAACTGCTTCAGTGGCAATGGGTTTTGGGTTTACTTTCCTATTTTACTTCTGTTTATTTCATTTCTCTAATATCTCCTGGTTTATTCCTCATAATACTTATTCAGAGAGTCTGCGGCTGGCGCAAACAGTGCCGGCCCACTGCAGAAGGGCTGGTAGGCTGAACCCAGAGGTACCAAAGAAGACAGGCCTGGCCACCTGCTTTCAAAAAGTCACAGCCTGTTGTACAACTTGAAGAATATAATCAGTGCCACTGAATCATACACGAAGAAATTGTTCAACTAGCGTATGTTTTGTGTGTGTGTGTGTGTGTGTGTGTGTGTGTGTTTTGCAATGTGCATTTTCAACAACAAGAAAGAAAGAAAACCCTAAGGAGCAACTCTACTCCCTACATATACAGTTGCCATGAAATAGAACCAAGCTGAAGACAACTAACAACAGTTTTTACTCAAGATCAGATGAGAGATAAAGAAATAGGAAAGAATTTTACAGAGAAGAAACAGAAACTATTTTTACAAAGATGAAAGCAAATCAATCCATCTTTATACAATTTGAAGCTCATAGAAATTACAAGTTTATCTGAAGATCTGGTGAATAAAGGCTTAGATTATTAGTTAAAAGAGGCCTCTGATTTTTTTAATAATGTGTTCTTTCTCTCCAAGTTGCAAAAATGTCTAATTTTTTAAGCCACTGTTAATATCATCATGATAGCCAAAAATTCAGTTAAAGTAACTGTTCGATTTTCAGCTCTGTTAAGTGCTATGTCTGCTAACCAAAAGGTCAGCAGTTCGAATCCACCTGGCACTCCTTGGAAACTCTACAGAGCACGTCTACTTTCACCTATAGGGCTGCTATGTCAGAATCAATTCAATAGCAGTGGGTTTGGTATGGTTTATTTCAAAACGCCCTGACATTACAGTTACTTCTTAAAATTAACACTTTTTCTGAAATCAATGCCAGAAGAGTCTTTTGGATCTCCTCCTGCAAAATGATTTATGTTTACTGTGTTGCCCTTCTTCTTTTGTTCTAGAAAGACCTCTAAATACACAAGCTATTTATAAAGGAATGGTGTCACCAAACTGAGAAAAATCAACATCTCTACTTGAAAGCTATGGAAATTCAAAACAAGCAATACACTTCTTTCGTATGCTTATGTTTCCCCCAGCCAGAAGTCAAAATGAAAGCAAAAAAGGAAGTAAAAAGGTTCTGTTTAGCATGATCTTTGAGAATATATTTTCCTTCAACTCAATTCAGGAGTGCATTGTAAATATCGGAACATATTTGAGTTAATCTTTATAAAAGCCCTTCCAGCCAGTATTTTATTCACGCTCAGACCTCAAAACTGTTTAGAGAAAAGGTGCAATTGTATGTTTTCCCCACACATTCTAACTTTCCAAGCTTAGAGTTCATGCGTACAACAGGCTGATGATACTGCTTTCAGAGACGGTACTTTAAAAAGCCAACCAATTAAGGAAATTTGCATCAATTGTAGATAAAGAAATGGAGACCCTAGCGGTGTAGTGGATAAGAGCTAGGCTACTAACCAAACAGCTGGCAGTGAGCTTTCTGGAAATGCTACGAGGCAGTTCTACCCTTTCCTATAGAGGTCGCTGTGAGTCTGAATCAACCTAACAGCAATGGATTGGGCATGTTTTGGTATTAGATAAAGAAGTAAAAGATACATTTTAATGACCCTTCTTCATATGAAAACAGGACAAATAAAAACACTGGTGACAATTTAAAAATGACCCTAAGCTCCCTGAAGAAACTCTAGTGGCATAGTGGGTTAAGTGCTACATCTGCCAACCCAAAGATTGGCAGTTCAAATCCCCCAAGCGCTGCCTGCAAACTCTATAGAGCAGTTCGACCCTGACCTAATGGATCGCTGTGAGTCTGAACCGACTTGATGGCAGTGTGTGGGTAAGCTCTCTGAGGACTCACCACCTTTCCTGCACATCTGGGACTCTGGAACGGTGCTGTGCTCACTGGAGACATGCAAGAATTGTTGGTTATAATTATTCTCCTTTTTGTTTATAATTTACACTAAAAATAACAACTAAAAAAAATCATGACAATCATATTCGTTTCATAATTAAAGGCTATCAACATTTTTTTAATTTTAAAGTTGTTGCACAGGTCTTTTCCCGTATTGAAAAACACATTACTATACACTTATAAAGACCTGCAAATAGTTTAATCAAACCAATATCTAGATATTAACAAAGGCTTTGTTGTTGTTAGAGGTTGTTGAGTAGATTTCAATGCAGAGTGACTTCATGTGACAGAACAGAACTGTGCCTCAGGGTTTTTAATGGCTTTAAAGGCTAGAATGTCAGAAGAAAGCTCTAAGCTGATAATAAGTCTGTAAATATCTACGCAAAACAGTATTTGTCAGTATGTTCAGCTGAGACTCTTAATAATTTCCCAAATAGTGCTCCAATCAATGAAGTTTGAAAAAAATTACCCCTTCACAATTGTTATAAAAAAATGAACTATCAAACCCATTGCCTGGAGTCAATTCTAACTCACAGTGACCCTACAGGACAGAGCAGAACTGTCCCCATAGGGTTTCCAAGGAGCAGTTGGTAGATTCAAATTACCAGTCTTTTGGTTAGCAGATGAAACCTTAATCACCATGCAATCATGGCTACCTCATGGTTTTTATAGTTACACCAATTTCAAGGTAAGATGATTAAGGAGCACATGGAAATAGAGACTGCAGAATCACCAACTATATACCACTTCATTTTGACCATACTGCCCAAAAAATGGGTGGGGATCAGCTAATTAAGAACTCAAAGGCAGAAACAGTGTTTTCCATAGATCAAGTTCACTTACTTTTACTTAACATTTAAATACCACGCTTAGTATTTAAACATCACAGTGTTTTCTATATCTATCAATAATGTTACCTACATTTGTCTCTAGACAAGTATAGAATTAGCATGCCACACACCACTTTAGTTTTGTCAATACTGCATCTCAGAAATGGAAAGAGTATTCAAAACTCAAAGGCAGAAACAGTTTTCCATGGAAAGTCAAGTTTATGTTTTCTTAACATTTAAATACCATTTGACAGTAATCTCTACATTTGTCTATCATGGTCTCTATATTTATTGGAAATATTTCACTTAACAAGAAATTTGGATCACCCCAACAAGATTGGCCATGATCCAGAAGACACAAAAAAACAAATGCTGGAGAGGCTGTGGAGAAAGTGGAACCTTCCCACACTGTTGGTGGGGTTGCAAAATGGTCCAGCCTCTTTGCAAGGCAATCTGGTGCTTCCTTAAAAAAATGGATATTGATATACCATTTGACCCAGTAATTCCACTACTTGGAATATGTCCTACAGAATCAAGGCCTTTCACACCAACGAACACATGCACCAGAATGTTTATCGCAGCACAGTCCACGATAGCAAAAAGATGGAATCAACCCAGATGCCCAACAATAGAAGAATGGATAGGCAAACTATGGTACATATACTCAATGGAGCACTACGCAATGATAAACAATAACAAGGATTCCAGGAAACATCTCCTAACCTGGTTTCAACTGGAAGACATTATGTTGAGGGAAAGTAGTCAGCAACAAAAGGACAAATACTGTATGAGACCTCTACGATAAGATCTCAAAAACAGACTTGTGTATAGAAGAAAATACTCTTTGACAGCTGCAAGGGAGGGTCGGGAGGGAGGGTCGGGGGAGGGTTTAGTTTAGATAGTTATTAGAAATCTAGTTGGGAGAAAGCGGTGATAGCACACATTAGGAACAAGAACAACATTAAGTGGACTTCAGCATAACTTGAGTACTCCTTCCATCTTAACTCATTACTGCAAGGATAGAGTAGCTGGGGCGGGGTGCGGGGGACCATGCTTTCAGGCGAATTCCAGGCCAATTGGCACAACTAGCGTTTTGCTAAGAGAGCTCTCTGCACCCCACATTGGTGAGTGGCATCTGGGGTCTTAAAAGCTGCCAAGCTGCCATCCGAGGACACAGCAAATGGTCCCAACTCAGCAGGAACGGATGCTCACCGAGAACCAAAATGACATGCGGTAAAGACAACCGAGAAGACAGAGAGACCCACAAGAGTGGGTGCCTACATCGACTTGGGACCGGAAGAACTGGATCGCGCCCAGCCACCACCAGCGATAGCCACGATGGAGCTCACAGAGAGGAGTCTCACTGGCAACACAAGAATAAAAAGGGGTGCATCATGAGATCTCCACTAAAAAACCTCAATTGATGGTCCAGCGGTTTTGGGGTTCCTCTGAGAGCACGGCCCCCGGCCCTGATGCTGCCCTTTCCCATAAATTATAACAAAGGTCCACTCTTTGGACAGGAATGGATTGGACTTGGTAATGCAGAGTGACCATATATTGGAAGCACTTTATGGTTCTATACATCTATAGGATATCATCTTGCTGACCTCTGGCTGGAGGAAGGGGAGTGGACAGAGAGGAGGGGAAAGGAGGCTGTTGGGAGGATGAGACATGTATGGAGCAAAAAGGAATAGTGTGCAGTCACCGGACAGGGAGAGCAGTGGAAGCTGCATATAGGTGGGCATGTAAATTTATACGTCAATGTATATTTTCACTCAGTCATGTTAAACAAAAATTTAAAAAAAAAAAAAAAGAAATTTGGAGGCCACCTCTGATTTCTTAAACATGCTGAAAAAAATAGGAAGCTCCTTTTTAATCTGTCCTGCTAAAAATGAAAAACATACAAAAGGTTTAAAAAGGCATGCTTGGTGCTTATTATCCGTATTTGTCTTCCATTCAGAAAATAACATTTGTGGTAAAATCTAAAATGACATCTCTCTGGAACACTCTGATCTGGAACAGCACAGTGATGTGGCAAACGCCTGACACAGACGGAAAACAGGCACAGGCATCTGTCCTGCACGTGATGACTTCTGCACACTCATCGCTGTCCCAAGGCGCAGGCACTCACTCAGTAATTGTTTGTTTAAGGAATCAACTAACCAATTAATAAACCAAAAAAATGAATCAATGAATAAAAAGGAAAACAGAGAAACCAACAATTTGTTAACTCTTTCACCAAATAAAGTACTTCTGTGTGTCTATGCTCGCGTGCGTGCTAGGGTAAACAGATGTAAATAACCAACAGTATGGTCACAGCATTTTAATTTACTATTGTTCCTTATTTATAGCTAAGATTTTAAATGAAAAACTGCTTAACATGATTAGTGACATTTTTCATAAAAAAGATAAAAATTAGGCAATCTCAATTGATGTCATGAGACATAGCTGCTTTATTCACTGCTATAATTCAAGCTGCTGGTAGAGTATTTGGCATAACACTGACCATTCAACAAATATTTGTGGACTGAACACATCTTAATCTCATACTACTGCTATTTCCATCCTTAAATAGCTCTTCTGGTAACTCCACTAACACACTGTTTAGGGTTACCATTACACTGACAACTCACTGCCATCAAGTCAGTTCCAACTCACAGCAACTCTGTAGGGCAGAGGAGAACGGCCCTGAAAGGTTTCCAAGGAGCGGCTGATGAATTCAACCTGCAGTCGTTTTGGTTAGCTGGCATAGCTCTGAACCCAAGACCCATAGCTCTGTGCCACCAAGACCCAGTTATATTAGACAACTATAATTACACAATTACATTAAATTTACCAAATTGAATTGCTGTAAAAAACACACTACCACAAAGATTGCTGCACAGTATTCACAGTTATCCATCAAGCCCTTGAATGGAGATCTGTATACTCCAAGGAGCACAGAGTGTTCTTAATGTTTTCATATTTATACAAACTTTCCTACTGGAACTGACAGTGGATTTGGACGTATCAGCAATTCTTTAATCATGAACAATTCCACCTGTTTACAAGGTGAGAAATAGAGTATTTCAGAATCTAAACATTTAAGTCAGAAGAAATTACAAGAAAATAGCATGAATTCAAAACTTACAGTCTTAACATCATTTTCGTGATGAAAGATATACTCAAACAAAGCCTATGAAGAAAAAAAAGCCAGAAAACACATTATATTTTATTTTAACAAAATCACAACAGGCTCAGCTGGCTGAGTTCCATACTCTCTGCATATATTCCTGGCACAGGAAGACTGTTAGCAGAAGCACTCCTCAGCCTATCCCCCCGCAAAAAGTATCTACACCAGGTCATTCTTTAGAAGACTCTGTATCTAACCCTCCATCTGTTTCTTACCACCAAAAAGTCAAGAAGCATCCATTAAGAATGCAGTCAGTACCACCACTACCATGAAAGGGGTGTCACAACACTTAAGACAGGGCCAGGGAATCACCCAAAGATTATCTCCAGAAATATATGAATACTAGAAATAAGTCTTTCTGATGAATTGAGACAAGCTGGAAACCAAGCTAGAAAAACCTGTCGTGATGGAGCTCACAAAGTTGAGTCTCACTGGTAACACAAGAATAAAAGGGGTGCACCCTGAGAGCTCCACTAAAAGACCACAATCGATGGTCTAGTGGCTTCGGGGTTCCTCTGGGAGCAGGGCCCCTAGCCCTGATGCTGCCCTTGCCCATAAATCAAACCGAAGGTCCACTCTTCAGACATGAATGGACTGGACCTGGTGACGCAGTGACCATATATTGGACACACTTTATGGTTCTGGGTATCTATAGGGTATCATCCTGACGACCTATGGCTGGAGGAAGAGGAAGGAGTGGAGAGGAAGGGAAGGGAGACTGTTGGGACGATGAGGCATGTATGGAGCAGAGAGGAATAGTGTGCTGTCACCGGGCAGGGAGAGCAGTGGAAGCTGCATAGAGGTGGGTATGCAGATTTATATGGGAATGTACATTTTCACTCAGTCATAATAAAAAAAAAAGAAAAACCTGGCATTAGCTCTGCAATACACACTATGCTAAGCAAGTCCAGAATCTACTCCATTCTGAATCCCTCTGTAACACAGACAAGGTCTGCTCTGGAGGCCTCATAACTGGGGGAATGTCTCCACTGAGGGCATTCCCTGGTGGAAAAACAGCAGTAGTGTTGACTGGTCAGGCAATCAGCTCAGGTGAGTAGCTGGGGCAGGGGCGGTGTGTACTGTACATTCCACACCAAACTTTCTTTTAAAACTCTAATGTTATAAAGGGAAGAAAGCACACCTTTACAGCTCTGCTGAATGAAGCTGACCAGACTGCTGTCCAGTAAGAAATCAGGAAAAACTGCATCAGCATTATTTTGGGCTAAACACACAGAAGCCCTGCTTGCCTTATCAACAAGCATTTTTTTGTCTGACTGAAACTTCGAGTCCACATGGCTAGTGTTATTTTCCCTTGTGTTTGGTATTCAGTAAATCTGAAAACCACCATCAGAGCTGAGATTAGGAAGAGCTCAGCACTCTAGCACAGAGCTCATCAAGATCCTAGCTGAACACCTAGGCTGGCTTAAACCAGTTTCCAGAAGACAAGTGCCCCAATACACTTCTGTCTCTGAATTATTCCAAGCTCATGCTACTGTCTGGTATGAGTAATCCTTACTGAGATGTCTCATTAATTAACTAATTAGACATATATATTTTTTATCTTCCTTTTGACAGTCCTGAAGATTTACAATAGACAATTATTTTTCTAAGAATCTAAGCTGAAACACACACACACACACACACACAAACCATCTCCTAAGAGTTTCATTCCAAGAAGATAATTCTTCATCTCTGCCTTCTTCATTTCATTATAAATGACTGTTCTTTATCAAGGGAAAAAGAATGTCCTTTAATAATGGTATACATATTTCATTTCTGCTTGGCTTTTCTTAACCCAAGACTAACAGAAATTTGACATATTAGTTAAAATACTTCCTTTTCAATGAAAACACAGGCTTTCCTTCACAAATTTTTATATATTTCCTGCCATGTTATTAGCATTATAATTCTCATGTTACTTTATAATTTAAAACCATTTTTAAGTACATACCTTCGCCAATTTAGGTTTCTGGGCATATTTTGTTAAATTCAGTCTAGATAAATTTATAAAAGGTCCATCAGGATTTGTAAGCATGGAAGCCTAAGTGGGGGAAGGAAATAACAAAACATGAGACTTGCAACTTTCTCTTGAAAAACATAAATTGAGTTTAATCTGCATAAAAATGATAAAGGCAAAATAAATAGAAAGCCATCGCCTTCAAAATTCCTTCCACATAATTTTCCACTATAACAACAGTGAACACCGATGACACAACATCAAATTACCCTGGTAACACAAAGCTACAGCAAAGCAGACAGAACGTACCGTGCCCAGCCTGACGAATCTCCCCCCGGATGAGCTAGTGACAGGACGAGCTGTGTAGGCAGTTCTGGGTGTCCTGATGGCTTGTTCCATGGTCCCTGGCCTTCCGCTTTGTGTGTTGGGCCTAAGGAAACCTGTAATGGGTCTTCCAGCTTGAGTGATTGGCCTGCAAGGATTGCCAAGTGTTTTCATATACATATCATAAAGGAACAGTTCTCATACAGTCTGGTCCATACTTAGGGACAGAGGGTATGAAAGCACCTACCTGACAGCTGGACTAGGCCCTCCTGTCGGATTAGTTCCAGGCAGTTTCAAAGATGTTCCAGGGCCTACAAAATGAGGTGGTAAGCTTAATTTATATATTACTTATTGATTAATCTGTAAAAACTGTCAGCAAATACAAGTATCAGAAACCTTTGTAACACAGTGGTTAAGTGCTACCTCTGCTAACCAAAAGGTCAACAGTTCAAATCCACCAGGTGCTCCTTGGAAACTCTATGGTGCAGTTCTACTGTCTATAGGGTCACTTTGACTATGTCGACTTTCTGCCTACAGGGTCAGAATCAACTTGATGGTAGTGGGTTTGGTTTTGGAGCTAGCCCTGCCTGGTGAGAGAGACATTGCTAACCAGAAGTATACTTTAAGAAAATGTGTTTGAGACTAGTAAGTACTGAGTACTCTGATGTTACTCATGTTGTCACATTTAATCCTTGCAAGTCTAATAAATGGTGGTATTAACCCATTGTGCACAGGTTCTTAAAGAGTTAATGAGTCAATCTGTTAACAGACTGGGGTTCAGACTTCAGAGTAGCCACCTTTCAAAGTGCAACATGATATTTCAATAATTTCACATGGGTTTCACCACATACTGTAGTGAAACTGTTCATTACAGGTTGGTAAGTAAGCAGAAGTCAGCCCATGCACACCTTGCTTACTGGGCAGTCTACCTGACTCTATACCTACAATTTATGCTATTTTCCATAAAAACTTCTTCTCCCAATAAAAGATCATTTACCACAGTATTAATGACAGTTCTAGAATTAGATATTTTACTCCAAAAGAGCAAAACATTCAGGAATGTTTTCCCTTTTTTTTCCATTTGAAGCTTTAAAATAGTTATTACTTTTCAAAAGATGTAAATAGCCAAGAACTTTCACAACTAGTAAGTTACAGAAAGACTCCTATGTGTCATGGTAATTGTCACATGCCACTCATATCGGCACATCGGTATCCTGAGGACTAGGCGTACTGTGACAATCAGTCACTCAAAGTACAAGAGATCACCCCTCATCCCACTCAGGCATTCAAGGCAATCATTCGTTAGTTATCCCAGTCAAGTGGTACTTCCAAATGACCATGTTTTAAAAAATCCATTCAGAACACTTTTGCTGTTCTAATGCTTCCTGTGCTTAGACTCCTAGATAACTCATCATCTGTTATTTTAGATAAGCAGATGAGATACAACACATTTAAAAAAAAAATATTTTAAAATGTCCCTGGATGGTACAAGGGGTTAACATGCTCCACTGTGAACTAGAAGGCTGGAGATTCAAGTTTACCCAGAGACGTGTGCCTCAGAAGAAAGGCCGGGTGACCCATGTCCCCCAAATCAGCCCATGAAACCACTGTGTTCCTCTTATATGCACGGGGTTACTACGACCTACGACTTGGAACTGACTTGACATTAACTAGAAAACGTCGCTTTTATTAGAAAATAGTTGTATAGCCACCTCCAGTGCCAAGCTTAATAATATAATTGAATTGTGGAAGGACAGCCTCAGGCAGAATACAGACCATTTTCTCCAGGTGATGTTTTGTTTCACGAATGTATTGTTAAGGTAGTCTCCTCCTAACAGCATTTCATTTACTTCACTGCAAAGTCGTTACTTACGTGGAACTTGAGCAATAGCATTTTCATCCAGCATCATTTCTGCAATGCCTTCTTGATATACGTCAATTTCATCTACATATACCATTTCAGTTAGGGCTCGTGCTTTTAAAATCCAAGCAGCCTAAACACCAAGGGGTAACACAAAACACATTAAATAACATCTGCAATACTGCATAGCTAGTAGCAACCTAGTCACTGGTTTTAATTAAACATGCTTCCCATTTATTGTATTACAGTAATTTAAATGGCCATGCCAAGACATTAACAAAGGGCAGGATTATTAAGAAATAGTCAATGTATCAATTACTAGTAACAGTTCGGTAATTACCTGGTAGTCTGTCTGGAAGCAGTCACTACTTTTTATAAGCGAAAGACTGTTAGAGAAAGTTTTACTATTTGAATAAGCTACAACCACAGTGTTCTTTCTGCCTTCCTCCTTCAAAGCCATGAAGCCTTCCTAGTCTGATCCTCCACTCTGAAACTACTTTCCTATTGCCTTCCACATGGAGCATTCTCTTTAGCCCTCTATTACTATGTACTTACTATATCTGACAAACACTATAAATATCCAGGTGTGTGCTAGCTCCTACCCTCCCCCAGAATGCAAGCTCATTCACCTTGTTCACTCTGGATTTTTCCATAACACTTGTTTTTCGTACATAAAAGGTATTCAAAAAAGATGTCTGAATTGATCTAAGATCGATTTATCTCAGTTCCCAATACCTAACGAACAGAACATTGGTTTCTTGGTGGGCTAGCTAGAGAGTAGAGAACCCCCTAGAGAATGAAAAAAAAAAAAATTGAAATGATAATTAAGGAGTCCGACATGACATATATCTTATCAGCCTTGCTATGGCTTGAAAACTTAGATATAAAGATGTGTACAATTAAATCTCTCGTTAAATATATGAAACTCTCTGTCAGAAACAGTTTACCTTTTTGCATCACTACAGAACAGAAACAGTGAATGATATAGCTCGACATCTGATGTCCCCTGGAGGATGTGGGGAGAAAGCAACTCTTGAAGCAGCAGCGTAAGTCATTGAGGAAGTGGCAGTGGGGGATTCTGGGAAGGGGATGGCACTCAGCATGCAGAGACTTGTGTGACAAATTGAAGGTGAGCGTAGAGAGGAACAGAAGAGAGAGAGCTACAGGAGGTCTGGAGAGTCCAGACAGAAAGAACTTGAGGTTAATTCAATTAGTCTGTGTGTACTGAACACCTCCTAATTATACAGCAACAGGGTCAGTTCTGACGAGGAAACAAGATCAAAAGATAGACCCTAACTTCCCTGAATATATAACGTATTGGATTAAATGACAAATAAAAGTAGCATGTGATTAAATGCCAAATGTGTAGTACAGAAAATAAATTTCAAAGGAATTAAAAAGGAGAAATTCATTTACGGACTAAACTAATTACAATGCAAGTATAACAGTTTTAAAAGAACAAAGAAAACTGCTCTGGGCTTCATGCTTTCATTTTAATGGAATAAAGAAGGCTGCTGTCACAAGGCATTTAAGTTTGCAATGGAACCTTATAATTGGTTCGATAGTTTTACTGGCTTATATCTTTTGGTTGATATTTAATAGGATTCTGATCACCTAACTTATAATCAAATATGTCAGACATCATCTGTGAGTTTAACACAATGGAATGAGCAGAATATAATCAATTCCAAACACAATTGCATCAAACTGTGGGAGTCGCCAAAGTGTAGAAACAATCTGAGGATTTGGTTCATAAAAGATGACGAAAGGTGCTAATTATACATACAGCTATTCCCAGGGGTCAGGGAGGTCGTCACTGGTTTGAACTAATGGTTTAATTTAACATCAAAGATGGAAATAAGCCATCCTGATTTATTTTAGGTACACCAGTTTCATACCGCTCTGCAAGTAAGTACCTGATGGCTTTCCTTTTTCAAAAGGATGTTCTTTGCTGAGCACCCTCTAGTGGACAGGAAGAATGACTGCAGCATTTTCGGCTGAAAGAGTTAAAGCAAGAAGCGGGTCCACTGGTTCCTTCTCTATTATCAGGGCATGCCAGGTCTTGGGAATGTGAAGATGAAGCTACGTAGTTCTAGCTCCAAAGAACTTCAGTGTGATATGGAAAGTGTAATTTAAAAACTCATAGTGTGCTATGGAAGGGCAGAAAAATGGCATCAAGCTGCCTGGGGTAGAAGGAGAGGTAGAAGAGAAGCGTCTGGCCTAAAGGCCAAGACAGAGGAGCACATGCCAGGCAAAGAGAACAACAGGGCAAAGGCAGGCTAGCTGCAGAGCTCATGAGTATCTGGAGACTCCAAGTAGTTGGGTATGGTTGAACAGTCAGATCTAGCTAAGGTAGTAGGAGGAGAGAAGGTTGGAAAAGAGATGTGGACAGATGGTGGCTCTTGCATGCCACAGTGAGGTGGTTGCTGTTATTCGGTGCCCTCAAATCAATTCCAGCTCTTAGTGGTCCCATGTACAACAGAGGTCTTGCTCTGTCCTCAAAAATCACTGCTGTTTGAGCCCACTGTTGCAGCTACTGTGTCAATCCATCTTGTCAAGGGTCATTCTCTTTCCCATTGACCCTCTACCTTACCAAGCATGATGTCCTTCTCCAGGGACTGGTCCACCCTGACAACATGCCCAAAGCACGTGAGATGAAGTCTTGCCATTCTCCCTTCTAAGGAGCATTCTGGCTGTACTTCTACCAAATAGATTTGTTACTTCTTCTGGAAGTTCATGGTATATTCAATCTTCTTCACCAATACCAAAAAACACACAAACCTACTGCCACTGAGTAGATTTTGACCACAGAGACACTAATGGACAGAGTAGAACTGCCCTATACGTTTTACAAGGAATGCCTTGGAAATTCAAATTGTTGACCTGTTGACTTTTTGGTTGACAGCCATAGCTCTTAACTACAATACTACAATTCAAAAGAGTCAATTCTTCTTCACTCTTCCTCATTTACTGTCCTGCTTTGGCATGCGTACAAGGTGACTAAAAATATCATGGCTTGGGTCAGGCACACCTTAGTTCTCAAGTTGACATCTTCACTTTTTAACACTCTAAAAAGGTCTTTTGCAGCAGATTTACCCAATGCAATACACCGTTTCATTTCTTGACTGCTGCTTCTATGCGCACTGATTGTGGATCCAAGTGAAATGAAATCCTTGACAGCTTCAATTTTTTTTCTGTTTACTTACCAGTTGTGATGATTTCTGTTTTATGTTGGAGTATAATCCATACTGAAAACTATAGTCTCTGGTCTTCATCAGTAAGTAGCTCAGATCTTCACTTTCAACAACCAAATTTGTCATCTGCATGTTTATGCTGTTCTTGAGTCTTCCTCTAATCCTGATGTCACATTCTTCTTCACAATGAGGAAGTACAAAGAATTTTTTCATCCTAACTGTCAGAGGCTATTGACACTTCAGAGCTATCATTTTTGGAGTCCCAGATCAATCAACTTTGTAAAAGTCAAATTTTTATCATTACAGTATCATTTACACAGGTAATTATTAATTATCCACGTACACAGTTTATCTTTTACTATTTTCATGTGTATAATGTTATTTCCCACCATCCATTTGTCAAGTTTGTCAGTTTGCATTGGGGAAATCCGCTAAAAAGACCTCTTAAAAGTGTTAGAAAGCAAGGCTGTCCTTCTAAGGACTAAGGTTCACCTTACCCAAGCCATGCTGTTTTCAATCACCTCATATGCATGCAAAAACTGAACAATACAATAAGAAAGCCTGAAGAAGAAATGACACATTTGAATTATGGTACTGGTGAAGAATACTGATCACAGCATGGGCTGCCAGAAGAAAAAACAAATTTATCTTGGAAGAAGTAGAGCCAGAAGCAAGGATGGCAAGACTCTGTCTCACGTACTTTGGACATGTTATCAGGGGGGACCAGTCCGTGGAGAAAGATACCATATTTGGTAGCTAAAAGCCAAAAGCCACACCATCGAGTTGATTCCAACTCATAACAACCCCATAGGACAGAGTAGAACTGTTTCATAGAGATTCCAAGGAACATCTGGTGGATTCAAATTGCCAAACTTTTGGTTATCAGACATAGCACTTAACCACGATGACACCACGGTTTTCATGCTTGGCAGAGAATCATCTAAAGACAAGGACGCTTGACGAGACAGACGGACACACTGGCTACAACAACGGCCTTAAAGATAGCAATGACGGGGAGGATGGTGCCGGACTGGGCAGGGTTTTGTTTCATTGTCCACGCCATGAGTGGGAACTAATCTCATGGCACCTAACAACCAGTGTTGTTTCTTGACATCCACCCTTCTACTAACTTCTTTAAATATAAGGAGATACAAAATTTCCACAGTAGCCTCTGCAAAACATAGGAAAACAAATCCAAAAGCCTCTTCTCACTAAATGAATACTTCAGAAGTCAATAGGAGCTTTTTAAAAATTTCACCCTGTAAGAATTCAATTTTTCAAAAAAGTAAACAGATCTATTTTTGTTTCAGTGTCTATTGGAATACCATTAATCTTAAAATCTTATTTTTTTATTGTGATTGAGTGAAAGTGTACAATCCAGTTTCAATTTGCACGTACGCCTACCTGTGGCCCCTTCTGCTCTCCTTGCCCAGTGACAACACACTCCCCTTTCTGTTCTATACATGTCATATCCTCTTAACAATCTCCTGTCCCCTCCTCTCCAATTCCTCCATTCCCTTCTAGTAAGAATCCAGTAGGACAACATCCTATAGATGCATAGAACCATAAAGTGCACACATGATATGGTCACTCTGTGTCCCCAGATCCAACCCATTCCTGTCCAAAGAGTTGACTTCAGTAACGATTTATGATCAACGGCAGAATCAGTCTAGGTGCCAGGCTCCCAGGGGAACCTCCAGGCCTTCAGACCATCAATTGCAGTCTCAAAATCTTATTCTTAAGAAACAGAAATAATAATTTGAAATTTTTTTATTTTTAAAGATCTGTAAAAAGTCTGCTTATACCATTTTTCAATTTTAAATTTACCAGTGCTTGACAAAAGGTAATTTTCCTGGCTTTTCTTCCGTCTTAACAACAACAACAACAAAAAATGACCTTGAAAATCACATATCACTGCTTGATTACACATCAGATTGTATTCATAGAACTGCTCCTGGCAATGTGAACAACTCTTGAGATTTTAATGAAAACAGCAGATGGGACTTTGGCTTTAACATAATACAGAATTTTATTCTGGAAACCAGCCAAGTACGTCTTATAGTTCTAAAATCATGTTTAAAAAAAAGTTAATAACTAATTGGAGATTAAAATAAAATACTTAATAAAGCATATACAATAAACCCAAACTGTCCTTGAATCTGAATAAAAATATAAGTTGCTTTTAAATGGACAGGATCAGGTAGTTCCTTCGAGTATAAATACATTTGAATGTGTATTGGAAATGTTTATACTATGAAATTGTTTTGCTTTTTTTCTTTTAAAGATTATATGCTTAGTAACCTTTTTTTAAAGTGCAGATGAGTAACCATCACATCAATTATTTTGCTCCTTAATCTGTGAAATACAATCCCTTCCCATTCACATACTAAGCCTATGCTACTCTTAAGGCAAATACCTGCCAGTTGTGTGTGTGTGTGTGTGTGTGTGTGTGCGTGTGTGTGTGCGTGTGTGTATGCGTGCTGTGTTAAGTGCTTTCTAATCAGTTCCAGCTCATAGGGACCCTATTCACAACAGACCAAAACATTGCCTAATTCAGAGCCATCCTCACAACTGTAGCTATGGTTGAGCTCACTGCTACAGCCACTGAGTCATTCCATCTTGTTGAACGTCTTCCTCTTTTCTGCTGACCCTCTATTCCTTCAGTCCTTCCCCAGGGACTGACCCCTCCTAATAACATGTCCCACTAGCTAGCATGGTCAGCTAGCATCAAGAAATGCTGACTTACTCTTCTACCTTCTGTAAGGCTAATTCAATTTCAGTTATGAAAATAAACACATGAAATGGTAAAAACTCTACTACTTTACTGAGCAAAACACGTTTAAAGTGTTCTGTTGCTCTTAATACTGAATGCAAGGCCCCAAATTTAAGACACATAGCCACTGCCGTCAGGAAACCCTGGTTGTGTAGTGGTTAACTGCTATGTCTGCTAACCAAAAGGTCAGCAGTTCAAATCCACCAGGTGCTCCTCAGGAAGTCTATGGGGCAATTCTACTCTGTCTGCAGTAGAGTCATTATAAGTCACAATCGACTTGACAGCAATGGTGTTTTTTTTCACCTACTGCCAGTCAAGTTGATTCTGACTCACTGAGACCCTACAGGACAGGGCAGAAGTGCTGTCACAGGGTTTCTAACTCTCTTAAGTCTTTACAGAAGCAGAATGCCCCATCTTTCTACCTCAGAGAAGCTGGTGGGTTTGAAAGGCTGACCTTTTGTTTAGCAGTCAAGAGCTTTAACCACTGAGCAACCAAGGCTCCATTAGGCATACAGGAAAAAAATACTGAATTACTATTAGAATAAGACTCCTGGAAAAACAGTCTGTCTGCCCTGATTCAGACATCGAAGAATCAATTAACACTCTGCTTCTCTTTGAAAACAGAAATGTAAGCACAAAATATTCGAGTGTTATTTGTAAAGCCTGATTTCTTCTGAAGTTGTAAAAGTGTGCAAAAAAGAAAAAAAATTGTAAACCCCCCCCCAAAAAAAAACCAGTTGCTGTCATTTCCTACTCATATTGACCCTATAGGACAGAGTACAACTGTCTCATACGGTTTCCAAGGAACAGCTGCTGGATTTGACCTGCTGACCTTTGGGTTTGCACCAGAGCTCCAAAAACTGGTTACTAGCGAGTTCAAAAGAATCTAGTTAGTATTATTCTCTTTTTATTCTTTTACATTGACAGCCCAGTAATCTAAATCTAAAATAATTGATAGTAAATGAAGAGGAAAGTAATACTAAATACAGGTTCTTCATGAAGTACTGTGCTTGTTATAAGCTTTTAAATGCCATTTACAGTTTTTAAACCAAACATACAATGCAAATTATTGATGTTATAATTTATACTAAATTTAAGTGTAATCAAAATCAACTAAAATCAATGAAAAGTCACATTACTTCCTCTACTTACAAATTGAATATTTCTTGAATGACACATACACATAGTATGCCAAAAAAATATTTACCTACCTATCAGCTTTCAAATCATGATGATGACTATTGGAAAGTCCATGTCATCCTTTCAAAGAACAGAGTGCCACCTCTGAACCTATTACAGCGTCTGTTTAACACTACACAGTAAGAGGACCCAGTACCTTGCTTTCCTCCAACAGATTTCACCTCTCACTCTTCTGAGCCCCACATGGAAAGTTCAGATTGTTTACTTATATAAAAAGCACTGAAAATTCTACCTGGCTTGCTAGAGCAAACACCCAGCATTAATTAAGCTCTCTGATTTGCAGTTTTCCATATACCTTCTTCATATTCCCAGACTCACTGGAAACCCTCCTGGACCAAGAGTGTCACTGGCCAAGGCTCCCCCAGCAGACCACCTCCCTCCCAACTCACTGGCCAGTTAGCAGGTCACTCGGGCTGCCTGCCATCCATTCACAAGTTGACTCAGAGGACATGGCTGGCTGGCCAAAGTCTCTTCCTCCCTCACTGCTGCAGACTCTCCTCTCAGAGCTGGCAGGTCAGCTAAATCCAGACTACTCCAAGCCACACTGGACCACTCTTTACTCAAGACATACTATCCTACCCATCGCACTTTTTCAGGCACATATGGCTCTGCTGACCACTCAGCCCCCTTTCTGACTAAGCCCGTGGTTCCCCTTGCCTCCTTCTTGATTTTTCTCATTCTTCTGGTCATTGATGGTCATTTCTATTTATGCTCCAAGCTTTAATAAGGAGAGTATATTAGCTCTGCAGTGTCACTCACATATACAAAACAACAACAACAAAAAATTGTTGCCCTTCAATTGGACTCAAACAATGACCTTACAGGACAGAGTAGAACTACCCCATAGGCTTTTCAAGGAGTGACTGGCAGACTTGAATGGCTCACCTTCTAGTTAGCAGTGTGCTCTTAACCACTATACCACCAGGATTCCCATATATATAAATCCACTGAAAGATAGGATCTTTTACATACGGCAAAGAATGTGTGGTATGTACATGTAAAAATGTTGAAATGACAAATTTATAAATACACACACACACACACACACACACACACTACAATTAAGGGAAAAAAGAGATAGGTACGACTAATTCTATAACACCACAAGCAGATATGCAGCAAATTTTCTAATCTACAGCATCAGCTAAGCCATAGTAACTAAATATTCTCTAAGCTAAAGGTTGCAGCTAAACCTTTACCTGAGACACTGGCAATTCAGGATCTGGTTCCTGGAAAGCATTAAGAAGGTAGCAAACATTTTAACGAAATACTGTTTCTAAAATAAAAAGTTCTTTAATAGCTAACCAAGTCTTCGTAGGTGGATTCAAACTGACTCAAAGAAAAACCCAAATATTAACTCTGATCTTTCTTCACCAATGTTCCTTACAGTGCTATAAAACTAATAGGCACTGAAGAGTGTTACTACTGTCTATCATGAAAAAATTCTGAGTAATTTGATCTCATTGAGAGCACAAAGAATCTAAGAATCATTTAACACTACTCTTAAGGGAAATACCTACTTGGTTAATGAAGACATGATATCTGAGAAATTAAAAATAATTTTCCAACTATACCAAAGAGACATTTCCTTACATTCACACCTATGTTTATGGGGGTTAAAACACTCAGACTTCAACTACTTACGGAAGAGGAGGGAAATTCATATACTATAATTATTTTTTATTATGATTGAATGAAAATGTACATTCCCATATAAATTTGCATGCTCACCGATATGCAGCTTCCACTGCTCTCTCTGCACGGTGATGATACCACAACTATTTCTCTAAGAATACATTACCTGCACAAGCAATGTGCGAACCATACAGCCACCTTGCAAGGATGAGCAATTTATTTAGCATGACACACGCTAGGCACACAACAGGAAAAAGCTGAGCAAGGGTAGAAGGTGAGAGCCCCAGAGGGTGGGATTTAGAGAAGACCTAGCATCAGCTCAACCAAGCACAAAACAGCTGGACAGCACAGGGCAATTGCAGGTCTCCAGCTTCATGGTGCACAGAAGGACCTGGCAGTTACAGATGTCCCAGATTCTGCAGTCTAGACTTAGAGGAACACTGAGATAGGGAGTAAAATGACAAGCAAAAGAAGTAACCCCTTCCCCTCTGCTTTGCTCTTCTGTACCCTCATGTCATAGCACCATCTTTCTTCCCTTCTGTTTACTTTGCCCACACATCTGCAGGGTCCATTGTCTTCATTTCAGTCTCATCACAACCATCTGAGGTAGGCAAATAAGTACTTATTCATTTCCTAGACAGGGACACAAACTGTGAGGTCTAAAGTAATTTATCCAGGGTCACACAGACAGCCGAGAGAACTAGAAAGTTGTTTCTGAACAGGGCATCTTGGAGATTTAAAAAAAAAGAAAGATTAATTAGAATTAAAAAAAGAAAAAAAGAGCTGGACACGAGACAGTGCTGAAGAGTCAAGTTTCAGACAGCTACAAAATAAATTCTATACAGAAAAAGAATTCACGTGAGGTGACTGTAGACAATTCCAGAAAAAGAACAAGGCAAAAAAAAAAAAACAAAAATCAGTTGAAGGAGACAGCAGCCTGTTACTGAGCTGAGGGCTGGAAGGTTCCACCAGTGGCCCCAGAGGACCCTGTTCACTGACGAACGCCTTGATGCTCTGTTCTTCTGCCCTCAGGAACACAGTTCGCCACATAGGTGAAGAGCATGTAGGGAAATGAGAAGGTCAGAGAGGAGTATGACAGAACTACAGAATGGGTAGCAAATGAGGACAGTCCTGGTGGTGCAGTGGTTGAGATCAAGCTACTAGTCAAAGGATCTTCAGTTCAAATTCACCAGCCACTCCTTAGAAACTCCACGAGTCAGAATCAACTCAACAGCAAAGGTGCGTTCTTTGTTTCTTAGCAAATGCGGAGGCAGGTGAGAGGATGGGTGAGTGAACAGAAGATGGGGATAAAGCTTGAATGGACGAGGCAGGGTTGATACGAATTCTGCAACAGTCACTGAGAATATTGGTACCTGACATCCCTGGTAACCTATTGGGTGTGACAACACAAATACGAGAAAACATAGTGCCTCTCTTAAAAGAGTCGCATTCTATGGAGAAGTCAGATTATAGGGAAAAAACAAAACACTGTATTATAATTATGTTAAATGTAATACTCAAAGTTATCCACAAAATACAAAAGACCTAGGAGGAGTGAAGAAAAGCAGAAGTTATGTTAGAAAGGAGATTAGAAAGTAATCAGAGAAAGAGCAAGAGATTACTCTAGACATTATCATTTACCAATGATTTATAAGCTGTATTCCACATCGTTTCATCAACAATTTCACTGGACACTGTCCTCACAAATGCTTTCTAGAAAACCAAAAATCAATTCTATCAGAAAAAGATAAATGAGAGTTCTCTTTCTGCAAATATCTCTAGCTACATAGCATTAACATTTTTGATCATTTACCACATATTCACTAACTTAACTTTCTGAGGTAGGTATATTACTATCCCCATTGTACAGATGAAAAATATCTGACATCAAGGTATAGAGCCAGTGTTTGAACCTAGATACTCTGGGTCAGGAGCATGCACTTTTCTTAGTATGTGGGCTTGCAGGAGGGATGGAAAGCAGACTCCTGCCCAGTGTGGAGAGACCAAAGTTGTCAGGAGCACAACCATGAAAGAGTGTGGATGTTTGAATCTGCAGATATGGCAAAATGACAAACAAAAAACACTGAAGAGTCCATCCTTGGGTCTCTATCAATTATAGTTCTGTTATATAAATCAGCCCATCCACTTGAGGGGCAAATCACTGTAGTAGGCATCAACACATTTGAGGAGAATGCACCAGGCTGCAGTCAAAAAACCTGAATTTGATCTTCAGGAAGCCACTTACTTGCTGGGTGACCTTCCACAAGTCACACAACCTTCATTACCTAGGTCTCCTGTCAAAGTGGAGCAATAACCCAACTTTATAGGTCACTCTTAGGACTAACAAAATCTTTTGTTTTTTAAGAATACTTAGTAATTTTGAAATTCTTTCATATGCACTACCTTATCTAATCAAGTGGTAGGACAGCAGCACTTTCACAAGGAGCATCAATCACAAAGTGTGTCTCACAAAAGCATTCATATAGTGAAAAAGCAAAAGCACCACACTCTATTACAATCATCTCTAAGTATCCAGTGGGGACTGGTTCCAGGACTCCCAGGATATCAAAATCCGAGGCGCTCAAGTCTGTTTAATAAGATGCATACTTGGTATAACCTACACATATCCTCCTGCAGACTTTAAACCATCTCTAGATGACTTAATGATAACTGGTAACACATAAATTCTATGTAAATAGTTGTTAATGGTTACACTTAATGCTTTCTCAGTCTTTGCAAGCATTTTATCACAAATCACAGAGACTTTTTTTTGCTTTTCAGGACTCCCCCCCCATTATTTTTGAATGGTGGTTGGTTGAATCCATGCACGAAGAATTCATCAATAATACAGAGGGCCCACTATGCTCCCCTCCTCAGAACTCAGACCTAATTACCCATTATGGTCCAATATACTAAAACTTAACTCTGAAGGTCCTTCATCGTGGTTAAGGGGCATGTGAAGTAGACCAGCTGTGGCTGGAATCAGATACCACCCATTATCATCAAATAGTGTTCACATCAGTTGCTTCCTTCCTTCCTCACTTAGGTACAGTCTCCTCTAAGATTGTTACTATTACATCAGAGAATTAGATCTTCAAATGACTCTGAATGGGGCTTCCTAATTGCCACCAATACTTACTCTAGCTAATGAGTCTACTCAGCTCCACTTCCAAACTACTAGTTATTAAGAACAATAACTGTAAGGGAAAAAAAAATGTGAGAATAAAGAAATGGATGGATTCTAAAGGCCACAGAAATCTGGTGATCCAGTCGCCAAGTAGGAATGCAACCCATATAATTCAGCAGGACCACAAGTTCATTAAGTGAACTGCCCTGCAGAGTACAGAACCACAGGATTAAACCTGGCTAAGTCTCTGTAACACCAAAGATGAAAACAGATAGTCATGCCAAAAAGTGCTTTTTTGGATCACCACGTCATTGTCTCAACCAACTGGAAACATATACAGTTCATTGGATGCCCTGGTTCCATATCTTCAACCTAAACCAGTGGTTTGGGGACTTGATTCTCCACTTTCAAATCACAATAATAACTCCCTTCTCTCTGCAAAACAAGCCATGATGGCAGTGGTTCAGAGCTCAGCTGCTAGCCACAAGGTCGACGGTTCAAATCTACCATCCATTCCTTAGAACCCCTGTAAGGTATTCCCATTTTGTCCTACAGCATTGCTATGAGTCGGAATCGACTCCATGACACCAAGCAACAATCTCTCTGTAACACTTCTCTCACTGTTATGTAGAAATAAGGAATCATGGAAAATGGAGGAGACTAGGGATTAGAAAAAGCTCTTACTCTCATTCTAATACGCAGCCTATACTCCCAACCCTAGAATCGCTCATTTTAAACATATGAAATCTGTCAAGCATCTTCTTCACTGATGAAAGCATGCTGTCTTTGGAAAAAACCCCAGTGTCTGAAAAACCTGCATGTTTTATATACAGCTTAATTGTAAGGAAACTAGAAAATCAGGACTGGTTTTAAGGCCATGGATCTGACATATGGAACATGAAGAAGAGTAATCAGATTAAGCCACTAATCGGGATGATCAGCATGAGCTGCAGGAGCGAGCATTCCCTTGAGGTCATACTGCTGGCTGGGTGGTGATCGTTGTCCATTTCCCCCTTTTATATCTTATGACTCTAACTGCTTTGAGTCGGGATTTAAACAACACTTTGAGAAAAGACAATGCCCTCCTATGAGTTTGGTACTCTCATTGTATTCTGTCAAACAGGGAAAGTATGATAAATTAATCAGTTATTCTGATTTGTGTGTATGCTTAAAATAAAGTTCATACAAAAATTTATACACACATTGTTATGTGAACCTAGTTGGTATTCCATTATATAATGTGACAGCACATTCCTATTTCCACCTGGATTTCCTATGTCCATTCAACCAGCTCCCGTCCTCCTCTGCCTTCTCATTTCACCTCCAGACAGAAGCTGCCCAGTTAGTCTCATGTATCTACTTGAACTAAAAGGAACAGTCTTCACAAGAATCATTCTATGCCTTACAGTCCAGTCTCATATTTGTCTTAAGAGTGGGTACCAAGAATAGTTTTAGATTCAGGTTAACAGAGGGTCTGAGGGGCATGTTTTCTGAGGTTCCTCCACTCTCAGTCAGAGCGTTAAATCTGTTTGTTTTTTTTTTTTTTTACTAGGATTTGAGTTCTGTAGCCCACTTTTCTCCTGCTCTGCCTTATTTTATCCTTAACAGATCAGAACCTTAACATTCTTCATGCTTATAGACCCTGCTCTCTGTGTCTCACCATTCTGTGTCTTGGAAAAGCAGCTTAGAATCTATCGTCAAGGATCCCTCCTTACTGCCAAGCACTAGGTTATTTTATGGAACCCACCCTTCAGTCTTTCATGCCCAAACAGAAATTTATTACTCTGCAAAAACACACTATTCCACTTTTCATGGTACACCATATCATTCCTGCTACCCTAACTACCTCCTACTCTCTCAAGAGTACAAATTGTCTTTTTTTTGGCAAGAATCAAACATAAATAAAATTCAGATGTCCCAATAGAAAGCACAAGGCACTAATTAAATATTTCTGATACTACTAATCCAGAAGTACATCCCTTTAAGGGGAATTCAATGCAGATGTGACAGTTACAGAGGTAGGATTCATCCTAACAGGTTGACAGCCCAGGAGGACCAAAACTTTATCTCCATGAAGCTGCTGCGAACAGCTTTGTTAAAAAAAGATTAGTAAATGAAAAATTACTTTCAAGAGCTTCTCCTCATTGGGGAGAAAAACAGGCAAAATCAAAAGTGAAAAAACAACATTCAAAATAAAAGCTATCTGTAAAATCAAGAGCAAAATTGAATCCATTTGGTATTCAGAAGAAGCATTTTAATTTCCTTGTTCTTCTATGTGTCTAGGCACTTCATCTGAGCGATCTGATTCCCAGTAAAATCAGTTTAGAGGCACAAAGGTGCTCTACTTTAAAATGTACAGGCTTCAGCAAAAGCTCAGGTGAATGAAGGAGTGTGTTCTGGTGAACCAGCTAACTGTGCACTGAGGGCCATCTGCTTCTGCTCTGCTGCGTCAGTTCTGTGACCTCAGAGACTGGGAGCTACTCCATCACTCAACTGCCTCCACTGAGACAAGGACAGCTCCAATAGAAAAATAATAATGATGATAATGACCATTATATGCTCTTGGAAGAATCCAGAGATTTCAAAATTTATTTTAAATTTTAGAAACTGACACTCAAAACAGGAAATGAATTAAGAATGCTCCTAATTAACTATATTTATTTGAAAACGAAATATACATCTTTAAAAAACAAACAAACATTGCTGTCAAGTTGATTTTGATGCATAGGGACCTTACAGGATGGAGTAGAACTGCACCATAGGGTTTCCAGGGAGTGGCTAGTGGATTTCAACTGCAGACCTTTTGGTTAGCAGCCAAACTCTTAACCACTGCACCACTATGGCTCCAGATATACACCTTAAAAAAGAAAAAAAAAAAAAAAAACATTGCCATCGAGTTAATTCCAGTTCACAGTGACCCTATAGGACAGAGCAGAAC
Source organism: Heterohyrax brucei (assembly GCA_028571685.1). NCBI lineage: Eukaryota > Metazoa > Chordata > Mammalia > Hyracoidea > Procaviidae > Heterohyrax > Heterohyrax brucei. The sequence continues at coordinate 111,551,059 of CM053151.1, read as the reverse complement.
TGCCCTACAGTGTTTCCGAGGAGCACCCGGTAGTTCTGAACTGCTGGTTGCTTTTGGTTAGCAGCCATAGCTCTTAACCACCAGCCACCAGGGTTCCCATATATACACCCTACCCAATGCCTCTGAGTCAATTCTGCCTCATATCAACCCTACAGAACACAGGAGAACTGCCCCATACTTTCCAAGGAGTGCCTGGTGACTTTGAACTGCTAACCAAAGGGTTAGCAGCTGTAACGCTTAACCACTACACTCCAGGGTTTCCAATAAACACCTTAAAACCTACTAAAATCCACTGTGGTGGAATTAATTCCTACAAGACAGACTGGAACCGTCCCATAAGGTCTCTTAAGCTGCAGTCTTCCCAGCAGCAGTTTACTACTTCTCCTGAGGAACAGCTGGTGGTTTTGAACTGCTGACCTTCTGATCAGTGGCTTAACTATTATGCCACCTGGGCTCCTCTCCCTGTAACAAATCTTAATCTTCCAAAGGGGCTGAATGGGAACTGAGCAACAGGCCAAATAGGTAGACCCAAGTTCTTACCTTTGGGAGATTTTAAATGAAGTATTTAATTTCTTTAGTTTGGTCTTCTTTGTTACAAGGTGAGGAGACAAGATCTCCTCTACAGCCCATTCTAAACTATTAAAAACACTACCTCTTTGCCTATGTGTTTCCCATAGTGACAATACTGCCCTAAAATAATAACAAGAGAGATATCTGTCCACATGTCTATCCAAAAAGGAATCAGGTCAAATGTTTCAAAACTACTGACTTAATCAAAATTAGGCAGTTTTCTTTCCCTCAGGACTTCTCATAGCCTTTCATCCCAGACCACGGTTACATATTCACATTCTTTAACACTTAGCCAAGCCAAACACTTAGCAACCCTCTAAAAAGATACAGTAGATGGGGAAGCATACAGGGAAAAGGTTAGAAATACACCACTTTGAGACTATAGTCTGTATAAGAGTTAAAGAAACAACACAGAATATACAAAGGGAATGGGTTTATTAGCTATGTACTTTTGAACAAGAGTCCCTTTGTGGGGACAAATGGTGATGTGCTGGACTACTAAGGAAAGGCTGGCATGCCTCAGAAGGTCATGGCAATCTAGTTCTGAAAGGTCACAGACACAGAGCACAGTTCTACTGTGAAACACACGGGGGTCATGCCGCATTACCACAGGTCAGAATTCACTTGTTAGCAATTGGTTTAAACTTTGGACAGTTTAATTCACCTTGTGTCTCAATGTGCTCAGTCTGTAAAATGGACAAAATAGTAGTAACCAGCTTCCTCGGACCGCTAAGGATTAAATAACCGCCAAGACTGATACATTAAATGCCCAATAAATACTATTATTTTTGTTAGCTCTTTTGCAAGGTTATTCTGTTGCAAGCTTTAAAAACAACATTATCTGCAGAACTTGTGCTTCACATCCAATAAACTCTCAACAAAAAGACACTGAATTTAGCACATATAAAGTACCAATCACACCAAGTGAATCTCATTCACAGGTGTATGACAAGGTCACTGTGGACTGAAGACTACAACCAAAAAAAACTGAAGCCACTGCTGGTGAGTCAATTCTGACTCATAGCAACCCCACTGGGTTTCTTTCCAAGGCTGTAAATCTTTACTAGGAAAACAGACTACCACCCCTTTCTCCCAAGGAGCTGCTGGTGGTTACCCATCACTGATCTTTCAGCTAGCAGTAGCCTGCTTGAACAACTGCACCAACAGGGAGGGACTCAAGACCATAGGGACTTAAATCATCAATAAGAACACTGCACCTCTGCCCATAAGAACTTTTCACTGGCAAAATCTCACTGCAGATGATAACGAGGCAGATATTTGCCCCACTTCTTCTCCAAGTGGTCAAGTGGTCAAGTAAGTTTCAGAACTACTGGATTAACCAAAGTTAAGTTCTTTTCCTTTAAAACTTCTCAGAAACTTTACAATGCACCCTTCTTAGAGAATAAAACAGACACTTCCCAAATGCATTTAATGAGGAAGCTTTCCTCCACTGAGCACCACTTGGGACTAACACACCATGGAACACAGAACGGAAACTATCCTAACTCAACGGAAAATTGGAAACTGCATATCAAGTTCTTGCAAACAACTGTGCCAAGAACAGTGCCTGGTACACTACAGGTTCTTAATATGCTTTTGTACAAATGTAGCCCATGTGTACAAAGGAGTCAATACTTCATCAAGGTTTTTGATCATGGAGTTTCTTTTTTATTTCGTTTTACTGATTTATTTAACAGCATTCTTTGGAACTACTACAGCAAAGAATGCACTTGGAAAAATACTTATCTACAGAAACACACTTACCCTAATTTCTTTTAACATGAACAGAAACTAGCTACTACCATCAAAACAGCCTGTTACAGGGGTGATGTGCCATGCTAAAAATAAATTGTTCACCTAACAGGTTACCCTCTATCCATATGCTGGGAGCTAAGGCTGAGCCTACTAGCAGGCTTCTCATTGTTGACTCTGCTTTTATAACTCCCTTCTTTTTCTCCTGACTCGACGGCACTTGGCTTGGCTCTTTTTCTCCTAGCATGAAAGAAAGAAACGCATATGGGAAGCAAAGCGGAGGGGGAGGACTCTACAGAGAAAAACGTAGGGAACTAGAACTGTGTTAAGTACATTCTGCATTTACTAAAAGCAACGACAAACTGCCACACCTTAACTCTTACTCTTCTGTTTGCTCTTCTTTGCCTCTATCAGGAGCTACCTGCCCAATCAAGTTGTACCTCTCATACGCATAGTATATGAACTTTTTATTCACTATATACATTAGGGTCGTTGAAGTTCTCTTTTAATCAATTCTATTATTCTGTCTCCAACAGGAACCTTCTTTTTCATCAGTCCAGTTAATTTCCGCAACAATAAATGCATCTTTTCCCTTCACAGATTCATGACTCTAATTCTCATATTTGTTTCAAACTGTACTCATGGCTCCCGAATCAAAGGCTCCTTCATTCCTGGACAATATCTGAAGATGAGCTAGGGAGATGACACGTTTGATCAAAAAAAAAAAAAAATACTGTTGTGCGTTTTAATAGGAGTTGGGAGTTACATGTCTTTGTGTTTAAATATCAATTCTTTAGAAATTAATAATGCACATCCTGCGAGCTTAGGAGTCCACTCATATGCAAGTTTAATAGCATTATCAAAATTCCTCAAAGTAAAACTCAAGGCCCTGATTTTGAGACACTTAAAGGAAGATGGTGTTGAAGTCTCAGGAGGTGGCTGTGAGGCCACAGCACTCATAAGACCCGTGGAGTCGCTGCTGGCAAAGGTAGGTCTGCCACGGCTCCGCGGGGTCTCACTCCAGGCGTCTCTGCAAGGTATACAGAGGCCCTTCGCCCCGGGCCTTCCTCTCTGAACTCCCAACCCAAGGAACCGGAGAACTCCCTTCAGCCCCCAGTCTCATCTCCGGGATCCACAGGCCTAAAGGGGTCCGCTGCTACCTGATCATAAGGAGACTTCTCCAGCATCTGCGTGCAAAGATCGGCGCAGAGCTGGAACTTCCTGCGCCTGAAGTAGCTCCAGGCGAGCAGCAGCGGCTCCATCTCCGGGGCCATGGCGACGGCAGACCACACCGCGCAGGACCGGGGACCGAGCCAAGGAGGGCGGAGGAGGGGAGCTGACAGCGTCCAGCTCTGCCAGGCAACGCGCGACGGCAGGGCCCTTGGCAGGGCGGAAGACGCCTCCTGCCTGAGAACAGGAAAAAGAAAAACGACTGCCAGCAGGACTCAGTGGTGAGGTTTACCAAAACCTGACCGCAGAAAAAGGTACACTTTTAAAGACCACAGGTGTCCTTCGTTTCAGAATAAAGACACCTAGGATCCGACTCGACGGCACTTGGCTTGGCAGGATAAACAAGTAGGCAGTAACTTAGACACCTCCAACCGGGGTCCTTCGCTGGGCCAGAGAGGGCGCGGTTGCCTAGCAGCGGAACGCGCTGCTGAGCGGGCACTACCCAGAGGAGTAGAGTGAGTTGACCTGATGAGTTTCTGATGGATGTTATTTTATTCCTCTCTAGGCACGTTTCTATATCCCTTTCATTTCTTACACTCCCTGCCTCACAGACATTGAACAGCTTCTTAAATATCATTCCACCCATAAGGACCCAAAGCCCCGATCCTAAAACTGTCTTGCCTCTTTCTGAATGTCCTCATAGAATCTCACAGTCTGACTTGAGAGGGGCTTTAGAGATTACTTAGCCCAGTGCATTCTTTGTACGTGTGAAAAACTGAGATAGACTCAGAGAAAAGAAAAATTGAATTAGGGAACTGGGCCTGTAATCTCAGTGGCTACCGGCTGTAATGGTGTTAATTCAGCCATGCATATTTTGGATTATAAACTGGTCACATTGTGGCGTCTGGGTTCTTAAAAGCTGCCAAGCTGACATGTGAAGTAAACCAGTCCAAACTCAACAAGAACGGATGAGCACCAAGGACCATAATGACATGGGGAAAGAGAACCCAGAAGATAGAAAGACCCACATGAGTGGGTGACTACATCCACATGTGACCAGAGGAACTGGATGGTGCCTGACCGCCACCAGTGATAGCCATGATGGGGCTCACAAAGTTGCATCTCACTGGCAGCACGAGAATAAAAGGGGGTGCACCCTGAGATCTCCACTAAAAGACAGCAACTGATGGTCCAGGGGTCTCAGGGTTCCTCTGGGAGCGTGGCCACCGGCCCTGATGCTGCCCCTGTCCATAAATAATAATGGAGATCAACTCTTCAGACAGGAATGGATTGGATTTGGCGACACAGAGTGACCATATCGTGTGTGCAGTTTATGACTCCATGCGTCTATAGGATGTATAGGATGAGCTATTACTGGAGGTGGGGGAGAGGGTGGAAAGGAAGGGATACAAGATTGTTAGGAGGATGTGACATGTTTAGAACGGAGAGGAGAAGTGTGCTGTCACCAGGCAGGGCGAGCCGTGGGAGCTGCACATAGGCAGGCATGCAAATTTAAACTGCATTGTACATTTTCACTCAATCATAATAAAAAAAGAAAAAAAAACATAAAAATAAACTGGTCACGTTGTTACAAAACGAGAATACCTACAAAATAACAAAACTTTTAGAAATATCATGTAACTACAGGTGCATGTACTGTGTGTCAGATGCTTGCTTGTGCAGTGATTTCATCAGACACAATTCTGACTGGCCTCTAGAAGATTTACACAGGCAACAAGTATTTTTAATGGTAACAGTTATGAAAAGGGCACTATGACTGGGCTAACTCCAGGTAGAAATTGTTTCAGAGAACTAGATCTTTTTTCTTGTTTCTATGCAACCACATTGAGAGGAGGCAAGAAGGAAGAATTTCAGAACCTTCTGATCTCCTTTATCAGTGTAGATAAGAAATGAGCTGTGTTTGCTTCACAACACATTAAAAAGTGTTTTCAGCAGATTTGCCTAATGAAATGTCATTTAATTTCTTGATGCTGGATGATAAATGGAGAAAATATTGAAGCTGTCAAGGGTTTCATTTTACTTAGATTTATAATCAGTGCCCATGCAGTCAAGGGCTGACTATAGCTATTCAAAAAATAAATAAATAAAACTGAAAAACTGATTCATACTTACCCATAGGACAGAAGAGAGCTACCTCATAAGGTTTTTGAAGGGTGCAAATCTTGTTTATTTTTTTACCAGAGCAAACCCATTTTTTGTTTTTGACTTGTGTTTTAGGTAAAAGTTGACAGCGCAAATTACTGTCTCATTAAACAATACATAAATTATTTTGTGATGTTGATTGCCAATGTTACAACATGAAAACACTGTCCTCTTCTCAACTTTGAGTTCCCTATTTCCATTTGTCCAGTTTATCTGTCTCCTCCTTCCTTCTGGTCTTTGCCCCTGAGTTGGTGGGCTCATTTAGTCTCATATACATGGTAGAATTTCAAGGCTGTAAGTCATTATGAAAGCAGACTGCCACATCTTTCTGTCGTTCTGCAGAAGAGCAGAACCACTGATCTTTCAGTTAGCAGCTGAGTGCTTTAAGCGCTGTGCCACCAGGGATCCTGACAATAGCTCTACAGAAGATAAATTGAGAAGGATTCTTACAATACCTAAATCATTCACAAGTGCTCAAGCCACTTGGAAACAAACCATAATGCAGATATTACATTTAATCCAAATACTTCCTATGTTCACTTTTAAATGGTTTTGTATAATTTGAGATTATTGCCAACTTCCTGAGAAAAATAAGACCTTTATAAGTGGGAAAATAAATAGTAAAAATTATTTAGGTTCTTATAATCCATCTTAGCTCCTTTCAGAAAGCTTTTCTTTTTTCTTTCAGAAAACTCAGATGAGGAAGTAGAATCCTCAGCAAACTGCAAGATGTTAAGCATATCATGGAATGTATAAAACAGGCTTTTATTAAAGGTGATAAGTATTTGTTATTTTTGGATCATATTAGTATGTTTTTATGGTTAATTTCAACAATTGATAGACTTTGTTGTTTCACATATATATATAATTTCTAACTATCAACACAGCAACTCTTGTTTAAAAAAAATAAAAAGCTATGCTAACGATATGAAAGGGCCCTGGTGACACAGTGATTAAGCACTCAACTACTGACCAAAAGGTCTGCAGTTCTAATCCATCTCGGAAACCCTACTCTGTCCTACAGTGGCAATGGGTTTGGGTTGAATTTTTGGAGTGATAAGAAAACTAATAGATGTAACAGTTCTGGGTACAACGTGTAAATAAAAATTGGCACAGAGCCCGCCAACGTTTTGTTCGGTTGAGTGCAGGACAGCCGTGCGTCCAGAGCCTACACATTGGCAGCTAACGATTTCCTACTGCAGAAAGTGAAGCATGGAGAAACAACTTAATCTCTCACAAAGTGTTGATTTCACAATCAGGGCTAGATCTCAACTTACTGATCTTGATCTTTCACTCTCTAGCGACTAGAGATCTCAGATAAATTCAGCTTAAAATTAAATACCTATGGTAATGTAACCTTAAATGCCCACACATTAAATATTCTTAAATGCTACATTGGAATTATTCAGGCCTATTAATATTAACCGAAAAGAAAAACAAAAGCATAAAATGAGATTATTTTCATCACCACATGTTTGTGCAGGCCCTATGATTAGTAATACGGATACAGGGATGGACAAGACAGATCTCATGTTCCATGGCTGCTTGCAAAGAACAGTTCATGAAAAGAGTTATGGAATCAAGGTCAGAGACTTATTAGCTATGTTTTCTCAGACAAATTAAAGATCCATATAGGATGGTAATTAAGAAGTGAGTTCTGGAACCAGATTTCCTGTGCAGTCGGATTTCCTGAGACTCTGCCATCCCCCAGCTGTGGGACCTTGGAGAAGTTACTCACTGCCTTGTGCCTCGGATTCTTCGGTTTTGAATTCTGCTTTAAGGAAGAAGAAAACCAAATGGGATGGATGAAGCCCATAAGAAATATATACAGATAGTAAGATATTTGTTAAACAGAATGAATTGACATAGAAGTGTTTGACATATTTAAAAGAGGAAACAGATGAGAATATTTCTTGTAGATTGAAAGATGGAAGGCAAAATAACACTTCAATACTCCTAAAGTGTGGACTAGTTTTTTCTACCTCAGATCAGCCACTCATTGGTATCACCCACTTGTGCTGTCCTTAAAGCATGTGTGACTGCTCAGACAGCCATCAGTGAGCTGTAGCTGTGACCATGCTCGCTTGCCTCTTCATCTCTCTGCTCAAGCAAGCATGCACTGGCATCACAAACCTGCCGTCTCTGAACTTTCTAACCTTCGGCTCTGGTTTTTGCAATCTCATCTTCCTTAGCGAATACAGATGAAGCAACAATTCAGGAGATGTGAACACTGAGCAACCCATGGGTAGTGTGGTCCTGCCAGCTGCTTGCTCTGAAGTGTGTTAACTTAAGTTCTTTCCCATTTCTCCTCACTATATTAAGTTGGTTTAATAAGCAAAGTGACTTGAGCATCTAAATTTTGTCTGTGATCCTTTAAGTTCCATCACCTCTGTGACAGCCTGCCTGGTTGTCTGTTTGAGGCCATCATTGCATTTCAGACACAACATATAAAACAGGGGTGATGATGATGGTGATGATTATATTGATGATATGAGAGGCTGATTTGAGTATCAAATTGATTCAAGTAAGTCACACAATTACAGTCTTTGCAAAGAACACATTGAGATAGGAACCAGCAATGTCTACAACCACATATTTCCTGGGTATTCAGTCAGACAGCATAATTTATATGCTAAAGACCAAGCAGTTGGGGACAGTACCAAAGGAATTGGAATTTATTTCCATTTCTCCAGTACTTTAAGGAGGTGCTATATAAATACCCATTGAATGAATATATTTATGGAAAAATGCTTTTCAGTACCAATTATGAGATACCAGAGATATGAGTGAATATACATGTAAAGAAATACTTTCAATAAAGAGTAATGAGAACCATTATGGAAACCTGCTATGGTCCCAGGGAAGGCAGTTCTACTTCTGCATGGGAGAAAGTGAGGGGCTCCACAACAGTGTGAAATTGTGTGGCCAGAAAAGGAGCTATGAAAAGAGAGAAGACATAAAGGTGAACTGAAGCTAGAACATCAAGAGCATTCAATATCATGCAGTAGAGTTTGGATGGTAGCACGTTCAGTGAAAAGCCACCAGTTTTACCGTGAAAATAAAATAACTTGATTGGCTGAAAGTAAGGTATGGGTATGGTCTAAAGTAAAATGCTTACAGCCTTTTTGGTTAGTTAGAAGTGGTAATTCTATATACTCTTGGATTCTCTGAAAAAGTAAGCTTACTATTAGGGCCAGCATGACATTCATTCTGCTTTTTAAATTAAAAAAAATGACAACAAATAATTCTTAGCAGTACATAGGTAAATGCTTACTTAATAGTACTTAATGACAAAAAGTGACTAACAGTTTTGTCCATGCATGAGTACAATAAATGGCTACCACCTATTCAGTTCCTCCTCTGTGTTAGACATAATACTGGGTTCTTTAAAGTCAGTTGTCATCGAGTTGATTGCAACTCATGGCAGTCCCTTGTGTGTCAGAGTAGAATTGTGCTCTGTAGGGTTTTCAGTGGCTGATTTTTTGGAATCAGATTGCCAGCCCTTTCTTCTGAATCATCTCTGGGTGAACTTGAACCTCCAACTCCTTGGTTAACATACAGTGCTCCTAAATCTTCCTATTAAGCCTGCAAACTAGATGTCATTACTGTCCTCTTTCTAACAGATGAAAGAACAGAGACATAGGTTTAGTTGTTTACTCAGTGTTATACAGATGATGAGTGACAGAACCAAGATTTGAATTCATGGTGTTAACAGCCAAGGTCATGCATCCTCAACTACTTGAGGGCTTTTCAGATGTACCAGGTGCTCCAGTCACACTGAATCTTTCCCTATTTCCTCTACATTCCATGTATTTTCAGGACTCAGTGCCTTTCCACACGCCATCCAGTACCAGCAATGTCCTTTTCTCCTTCTGTCCATCCTTATACCTTCGTCTGATTGGAATAGATCAAGTCAATTTTCAACCCTGCTATGAAATCTACTGAATGTCTAAGGGCTTGCCTACAGGATGCAATTCATACTCCTGTTCATAACGACTCCATTGGACAGAGAACTGGCTCCTAGTGTTTTCAAGGAACAGCTAGTGGATTTGAACTGCTAACCTTTGGGTTAGGAGCTGTAGCTCTTAACCACTATGCGTTAAGGCTTCCATCTACATGCTTAGGGATCTAACTTTAACCGTTTGAAAACTTGGTGCTCTACCATTGGTTTCACTCAAAGATGTATAGCTTGATGTTATTGCAAATGCCAAAGCCTTTAAAGATTAGTCTAAACGATTTGAAAATTCTGTTTGGGTTGGGAGGGATGGAAATTGATGAGGATTTTGTTGTTGTTTATGTAACAAATGGCCGTTTTAAAGATCTTTATGCATTTTGGAAACACTGATGGCATAGTGGTTAAGTGCTACAGCTCCCAACCAGAGATCAGCAGTTCACATCTGCCAGGTGCTCCTTGGAAACTCTGTGGGGCAGTTCTACTCTGTCCTGTAGGGTGGCTGTAAGTTAGAATTGACTCAGTGGCAGTGGGTTTGGTTTTGTTATGCATCTTAAACGGTAGTTTTAATAGTGTACAAACTGTCAGAAAATTCATTAGTTTTTTTTTTTTACAGAACAGTGGTTATCAAGTCAGCTCTGACTCATGGTGACCCCAGGTGTGTCTGAGTAGAACTGTACTCACTAGGGTTTTCAGTGAGTGATTTTTCAGAAGTAGGTCTTTCTTCCAACTTGCTTCCAAGTGAACTCAACCCTCCAACCTTTGGTTAGCAGCCAAATGTATTAACTGTTTGTGTCACCCAAGGACTCTTTATTTATTTTAAGCTGGTAGATATGTTTTTTTCCTAGTACAGTTTTTCTATATGTATAATTCCAATATTGCTAGATAACTTTCCCTTAAGATCTCACGTAAGCTTTTTTCAGATTATTTCTTTGGCACCTCACATGACTTATTGATAGAAACCGCTTCATAATTTGTTCACTCATCAAGCATATATTGAATGCCTACTTGTGTCAGGTCCTTTCTAGGCTATAGGGATACAACTATGAGAAAAGAAAAAAAAACTCTCTTCTTTCATGGGTAGAAGGGGAAAGGACAGCTATTGGAAACCAGGAATGTAAGGATATCTTCTTAGCATGTTAGAGTGTATCTGTCTTAAAGCACAGTCAACATCACTGTCAACAATGCACCCTCTGATATTTTCAGTAAAATATAGAACAAGACAAAAAAGCATGCTAGCACCACTACAATAACATTCAGAACATTCTAGCCAATGCAATGAAACAGAATAAACAGTTATGGTGATTGAAACAGCAGATCCAAAATTATTACTATTTGCTGATTGTAAATAATTCTTCCTAGAAAAGTTTATAAGGAGCCCTGGTGGTAAAGTAGTTAAAGTGCTTGACTGCTGACTGGCAGGTCAGCAGCTCAGACCTAACAGCCATTCCATGGGAAGAAGGTGTGGCAGTCTGCATCCATAAAGATCACAGTCTTTAAAACCCTACAGGGGTTTCCAATGATCCTACAGGATCATTGGAAACCCTGGTGGTGTGGTGGTTAACTGCTAACCAACAGGTCAGAAGTTCAAATCTGCCAGGTGCTCCTTGGAAACTCTATGGGAAAGCTGTCTGAGCTATAAGGTTGCTATGAGTCCGAACCAACTCCACAGCAGTGAGCTTCTGTTTAGGTAATCAGTATCTACTCAATAATAATGGGTAGAAATTTTTACGTAGGAAAGATCTTGATTTTTTTAAGTATATTGTAATTTATTGGATTACCTTTTCAATAATTTGGAATGCTTTCATCTCCATATGCTAAATTCTACTATCGACTAAATACTATTTCTGAGTTATCTGTTCAGTGCCATTGATCTGATGGTAAATATTTATTATAGATTAACAGTTTTAATTGCTGTGCCAGCCAAGTGCCATCGAGTCAGATCCAACATTTGTTTTCCTCATCTTCAGACTTATGTGAACCATTATTCATAGGAAAAAAACTATTTTAGGCCATAAAATTAGTCACAATCTAATATTAATGACATTTCAAATACATTGGCAATAATTTGCCATAATCTGGTGAGGAAGATTCTCTCTTAACATTATGCTGCTACCATAATAAAACTCCAAATCAAAAATCATTGCAAAACTAGTGACTTCCCTGAAAGGAAACAAAGTACTTCTCTCCTTCTGTACCTGAGCTGCATTGCATTGACCTCAAATTACTGACCATCTGCCAAGATAAATTTTCCTCTTGTAGCTCAGCAGTGCAGTTATCACCTGTTATTTTGGGGAAAAAAAATCATAAGACATTGAAAATACAATTTTTAAACATTCCCTTTGATTCTAAACCTACTTGTTTCCATCTGAATTTCACAGGCAATTACTCATTCACCAAGGTAATCCATCTAGATGTTCTGAGGAATATTTATCAAGTCCTGCTGATGCATATCTCATGTGGCAGCCTAACAGTTTTAAATGGAGCACATAAAGAGTGGCTGATTACATTCAATTGCTTTTTCCATCAAGTTTCTTGTACTCTGAAAATCAGATTCTACAGTCTGAAAATGAATTAATTTTCAACAATGGAAGTAAACTGAGAACTCACTTGGTATAAATTCTATTTATGTGACAATCTCTGGCTCCATCTTACCCTTGTGTGACTGAACACAAGATGAACAAGTGCCTTATTTCTATTCAGTATTGATGGGCTACTGCTGATGCTTTTAAAATCTTCAAAAAACAGGCCTAGATCCTTTAGCTAAAACAAAGATAGGCTAATCAAATCAAAATTGACCCTACCGTGTAGCATTTATGCTTAGACAGAAATCTTGGAATAAATATTTTAAAAAGTATGGACAGGGCATTTTGCATTTGCTGTTCACTGTCATAAACCTCTTCCCCGTATATAAACTTGTCTCCCTTCCTAGTCCCCTCCCACTGAAATGCCACTTCATTAAAAGGTCTTCCCTGACCACAGTATTCAAACCACCCCCACCCCATTCCTTGCTACTTCTTTTAATGCCACCTATTACAACCTGACATAAGAATGTACGCATGCTCTTTACAAGCCAGGATGGTGAGACCTCAGTTTGCTTACTTTGGACAAGACACAGGGAAAGACTGATTATAGTTGGTAAATGAAAATGAGTGAAACCCTCCATGAGATGAATTGACACAACAGCCACAACAATGGACTGAGACACACCAATATTCGTAAAGATGCTGCAGGACCAGACAAAATTTCATTCTGTTATGCATAAGCCTTCTGTGAGTTGGAGCCATCTGACAGAGCACCTAGCAACAACAAATCTCTGCCTCTTACCTGCTCTGCCCCTGAATATAAGTGCCAAGGTCAAGGACTTTGCTGTATTTCCCCCAGTGCCTTATCCTGGCACATAATATGAGCTCAAAAAACACTTGTTGACTAATATATCTCCAATAATATTATATTTAATAATATAATTTTTGCATCAGTAAATTGAAAGATCCCAAATTAATTAGCATTTTGATAGATATTAACATTCAGGAATTTAAATTATTTAATCGAATACAGTACAGTAATTTTAATCATTTAATTGAATACAATACCTGTATTTTGTCATAAATCTAAAGAGAAAACTGTCATCTCAAGAGCCTTTGCATCTTTATTATATTCTCTTCATAATCTTTGCCCTTGGCCTTCTCTTTACTGATAGAGCCAATAGCAAAGTACTAGCCTTATGGTCCATGACTAGATGAATTTAGTAGATAAACAATGAAGAGAGAATCCAGCAAGAGTCATCTGCCCAACAGACTGCCTGCCTCCTTCACATCCTAACCCACCATCACCTGTGCTACTTACTGCTGACACCTGAGAAGCTGCGCGGACTAGTTCCTTAGAGTTAGCACTTAAATTCAGAGTATTTGTCAGCAGTATTTGATCACCGAGGACCAAGATGACATGAGGTAAAGACAACCTAGAAGATAGAGAGAACCACATGAGTGGGTGCCTACATATACTTGGGACCAGAAGAACCGGATGGTGCCTGGGCACCACCAGTGATAGCTGCAGTGGAGCTCACTAAGTTGAGTCTCACTGACCACACAAGAATAAAAAGGGGTGCACCCTGAGAGCTCCACTAAAAGACCTCAATTGATGGTCCAGTGGCTTAGGGGTTCCCCTGGGAGCATAGACCCTGGCCCGATGCTGCCCTTGCCCATAAATCATAACGAAGGTCCACTCTTTGGACAGCAATGGATTGGACTTGGTGATGCAGAGTGACCATATATTGGATGCACTTTATGGTTCTGTGCATCTATAGGATATCATCCTGCTGACCTCTGGCTGGAGGAAGGAGAGTGGGTGGAGAGGAGGGGAAAGGAGACTGTTGGGAGGATGAGACATGTATGGAGCAGAGAAGAATAGTGTGCTGTCACCGGACAGGGAGAGCAGTGGAAGCTGCATATAGGTGGGCATGTAAATTTATACGGGAATGTACATTTTCACTCAGTCATAATAAAAAAGAGAGAGAGAGAAAAAAAAAGTCCAGATTACTTGGTTTCATGTTTTGTCTTCTTGGGAAAGTATCATATTGTCTTCTTGGGAAAGTGTCATATTTACACTTTCTGGTATTCTACCCGCCCTTTATGTTCAGAAAATCTTTCTATTTTATCCTGGGAATTCCAAGTTTTAAACATTTATAAGGCTTTGAAAAATACAACCAGAATTGTCCTTACAAATGAGGATGCTGAGACTTCAGCTTGCTGACTGGGGACATGTCCTCTAGAAAGATCAGTCACTAGAAAAGGACATTGTATGTGGTAAAGAGTCAAGGTGAGGAAAAGCTTCAGTGAGGTGGACTGACACATTAGTAGAAACAAGGGGCTCAGACATACCAATGACCCTGAAGATGGTGCAAAATTGGGCAAGATGTCCTTCTGTTGTATATAGGGTCACCATGAGTTAGTGCCCACTTGAGAGCAACTAACACCACCACCACTACCACCACCCAAAACCAAACAACACAATTTTTTTCTAATGGGCAAGTAATGGGAATAGGAAATTCAAACGGCCAATGAGCATGTGAAGTGATGTTCCACCCCTCTACTAATGGAAGAAATAAAAACTAAAACGGTAATTTATTTGACTATTTTTCACCCAGCAAAGCAGAAAAAGTTAGATAAAAATCACGATAGTAAAATATGGGGACACCATTCTTTCATCTACTGCAGGATTATTGATTGGGAATTCTGATAACCTTTTTGGAAAGTAAAGTTTCAAATATAAAAGCTTTTTGACTTGGAATTGTATCTTTTGGGGGAGAAAGCACACTTTTGCTATTATTTTGAATTTTTAATAAACATGCATGTATTGCTTTTTTAATGTAAATTTTAAAAGTGTACCAATCACCCAATCTCCATCCACATCAGGAACTCATATTTAGTTTGATAGCTTTGTATACATGAGAATGTTTTCTTATATAAATTGTCAACTTACAAACACTTTAAGGTCCAGATTAAATTTCATCTACCCTCCAAATTTAACTTATTCCTGCAGAATACACTTCTGGTCTGACTTTACACAACATGATTTTTGCATGTCAAATGTAACATTGTTTGCCCTTATCCTTTAATTCTTTTTAATGTGATATTGTCATTGCTGTGACAGTTTGTATATCACTGCCACATGCACCTTGGCTTGTGGATCACCTGAGTAAACTTAAAAAATACAGATGCTTAGGACTCATCTAAATCCACTTAAATTCAAATCCCTGAAATTTAGGCCTGAGCATCAGTATATTTTAAAAGCTGCCAAAGTGACCTCAGTGTGTAACCAAAGTCAAAAAGCACCATGCTAGGGATGAAATAAAAAATTATTTGTTAATTGACTGCTAACTGCCATCTTAGTTGGTGACGCAGCAGAATGTGACCCTGTTACTGATGCTTTTCTTCTAGAAATCAAATCAAGAAGTCAGGATGGCAAGAACACTGAATGAATGGGAAGAGAGTGTGAAATGAGGGTAGAGAAATAAGAGTGGGGCCATGCTGGCTTCTTGGCCTTGTTACGGATTTTGGTCATTAAGTAGCAGGAAGTCATTGGAGAATTTCAAATTGGGATTGGTAGAGGTAGGGGGAATAGTTAGAATTGCCCCAAAATCATCTTTAAGTAACATATAGTTCAAGACCTTACAATGTTGACACTCTACATAGCACAGCTTTTGAGTGGAATAAAACTTGTGACTGAAAATCAAAAACCAAACCTGTTGCCACTGAGATGATTCTGACTCATAGTGGCTCGATAGGACAGAGTAGAAGTGCTCTATAGAGTTTCCAAGCAAAGGCTGTTAGATTCAAACTGTCAACTTTTTGGTTAGTAGCCAAGAGCTTAATCGCTAAGCCAAAAAGATCTGAGGATAAACCGGATGTGCTAGAGAAGGCAACAAAAAGGAAGTAAATAATACTTGAGCTGCTCAGTGATATGACAATATTTTGTATTTCGTTGCAGGATGGGAATTGGCTATTGATGTCTCAGCAGTTTGCTGAGTATATTGTAATTTAGAAGAAATTTTAAACTAGCCTAGTCATATTGTATTGCTTTATATTGTAGAATAAATTATGAACAGATCCATATTCAAAAAACATTTACCACAGGTATTTTTACCTTTAGAGGGTTATAAAGTACATGAATCAAATATTGGTTGAGTATTCATAGAGTTCACAAAATAAAAAACTTTTGTTGCAAAATTTAAGGATATTATTTAGGGATGGTGTTTCGCTTGTGGACTAAAAACTTGCTTAGTATAGTACATCTGTGCCTTTAAAATATACATGACATTTTACCATTGTCTTTGTGTACACATCCCAGCTTTCTCCTCCTTTCAGTCCAATGATCATGTCTTCTTGCTCTACAACAGTGCTTTCTGAAAATCTACTGCATCCGCCCCTCCAGGGAATATTCTCCGCCATTAAAATCAGCTAGAGGTGCAATGTTGACACCTAAAGGTCCGGGGTTTGAACCTACCTAGTGGTACGTACCTAGGAGGATGGGCCTGGCAATCTGCTTCTGTTAAGACAACAGCCAAGAAAACACTAAGGAGCAGGTCTACTTTGTAACACATGAGGTCATTTTGAGTTGGAATGAACTCGATGGCAACTAAAAAGACCAAGGTTTATTTTATCACAAATACTTTACACTTAAATACAAAAGTATATCTACTTGTATTTGTTTCCTGCATCCATTTTTTTCTTGATGCCCGCTAGGCTTTAAAGATCAGTAGAATTCAGAAGTTCCTTTTGAGAAGACCATGTACACTGTATATCCTTTCATAATTCTTTAGATGTGGTATTTAGTTGTATTAAGAATATGCATAAATGATACATATATATTTCACTTCACATATCTTTTCACTTGATTTTGAAGGTATTTATATTTTGTTTTGCTATTTGGGATGTAAATCCTTGAAAGCACATACTGTGTGTTCATTTTCCTTTATTACTCACCTGTAGCATCAAGCCCAGTGATTCACACATGGATGCTTAGCTTATATTTAGGAATGATTATGGTGATTGCTCTTCACCTTTTTGGTAGCCTGCCCTTGAATAACACTTGACGATTTATCTTGAAGTACAGTGCTTGTCACTGATAGGATAATATCCAGATGCCTACAAGGAAAGCTAGTTAATATAATTATTATTAAAATTTATGTACCAACCACTAGGCCAAAGATAAAGGAATTGAAGATTTTTACCAGCTTCTGCAGTCTGAGATTGATTAAACATGCAATCAGGATGCATTGATAATTACTGGTAATTAGAATGCAAAAATTGGAAAAACATGGCTTTGGTGATAGAAATGATGCTGGAGATCGCAAGATAGAATTTTGCAATATCAGCAACTTCATTACAAATACTTTTTTTTTTTTTTAACCAACATTAACAGCAACTATACACAAGGACCTTGCCAGATGAAATACACAGGAATCCAGCCTACTACATCTGTGGAAAGAGGCCATGGAAAAGCTCAATATCATGAGTCAAAACAAGGTCAGATGCTGGTTGCACAGACCACCAACTGCTCATATGCAAGTTTAAATTGGAACTGAAGAAAATTAGAACAAGTCCATAAGACCCAAAATACAACCTTGACTATATCCCCCCTGAGTTTAGAGACTATCTCAAGAATGGATCTGAGGCGTTGAACATTAATAACTGAAGACCAGACGATATGTGGAATGACATCAAAGCCGTTATATATGAAGAAAGCGAGAGATCATTAAAAAGACAGGAAAGAGAGAAAGACCAAGTTGGATGTCAGAAGAGACTCTGAAAGTTTCTCATCAACGTCAAGTAGCTAAAGCAAAGGGAAGGAATAATGAAGTAAAAGAACTCAACAGATTTCAGAGGACAGCCTGAGAAGGTAAAGTATTATAATGACATGTGCAAAAGGCTGGAGATAGAAAACCAAAAGGGAAGAACACACTCTGCATTTCTCATGCTAAAAGAACTGAAGAAAAAATTCAGACCTCAAGTTGCAATAAGTGAAGAATTCTACAACAAAAATATTCAACAATGCAGGAAGCATCAAAAGAAGATGACAGGAATACACAAAGTCATTATACCAAAAAGAATTGGTCAATGTTCAGCCATTTCAAGAGATAGCATATGATCGGGAACCGATGGTACTGAAGGAAGAAGTCAAAGCTGCATTGAAGCCATCGGCAAAAAACAAGGCTCCAGGAATTGATGGAATATCAATTGAGATATATCAACAAATGAATGCAATGCTGGAGGTGCTCACTCATCTATGCCAAGAAATTTGGTGAACAGCTACCTGGAAGTGGTCCATATTTATACCTATTCCCAAGGTGATCCAACTAAATGGAGAAATTATTGAACAATATCATTAATACCATACACAAGTAAAATTTTGCCCAAGATCATTCAAGAACTGCTGCTGCAGTATATTGACAGGGAACCACCAGAAATTCAAGCCAGATTTGGACAAGGTCACAGAACCAGTGATATCATCGCTGATGTCAGATAGATCTTGGCTGAAAGCAGTGAATACTGGAAAGATGTTTACCTATGTGTTATGGACTGTGCAAAAGCATTTGACTGTGGATCATAACAAGTTATGGTTAACGTTGTGAAGAATGGGAATTCCAGAACACTTAATTGTGCTCATGAAGAATCTGTACATGGATCAAGAGGCAGCTGTGCAAACAGAACAAAGGGCCACTGCATAGTTTAAAGTCAGGAAAGGTGTATGACAGGCTTATATCCTTTCACCATACCTTTTCAATCTGTATGCTGAGCAAATAATCCTAGAAGCTGGGCTATATGAAGAAACAGACATCAGGATTGGAGGAAGGCTCATTAACAACCTGAATCATGCCAATAAGACAACCTTCCTTGCTGAAAGTGAAGAGGACTTGAAACACTGATGAAGATCAAAGACCACAGCCTTCATACAGATTACACCTCAACATCAAGAAAACAAGAATCCTCACGACTGGACCAATAAACAACATTATGATAAATGGAGAAAAGAAACTGAAGTTGTTAAGGATTTCCTTTTATTTATTTCCGTAATCAACACCCATGAAAGCAGCAATCAAGAAATCAAAAGACACATTGCATTGGGAAAATGTGCTACCAAAGACCTCTTGAAACTGTTCAAAAGTAAAGATGTCACCCTGAAGACCAAGATGCACCTGACCCAAGCCATGGTATTTTCAGTCGCATTACATGCATGCAGAAGCTAGATGATGAATAAGGAAGACATAAGAAATGAAACCTTTGAATTGTGGTGTTGGAGAAGAATATTGAATATACCATGGGCTGCCAAAAGAACAAATAGGTATGTTCTGGAAGAAGTACAAGAGTGTTCCTTAGCATCAAAGATGGCAAGACTGTCTTACATACTTTAGACATATTTTCAGAAGGGATGAGTCCCTGGAGAAGGACATCATGCTCAGTAGAGTGGAGAGTCAGTAAAAAAGAGCAAGAGCCTCAACAAGATTGGTTGACATAGTGGCTACAGCAATGGGTTTAACCGTGAAAATGATTGTGGGCATAGTGTAGGACCAGGTAGTGTTTCATTCTACTATACATAAGGTCTCTATGAGTCAGAACCTACACGAAGTCACCTAACAACCACAGGCTTGGTTGGGTTTCTTATACTGTAAATGCAGCTCATCATATGAGTAGATGTTATCTGGTCTTCTTTGAATTATGCTTGGAAACTAGGGCTTGCAGAATCAGTGCAGATGCTGATATTCTATTATTGCTAAAGCCATAAATATTGAAGTCCTTTGTCTCTGACCCAGGAGACTCAAGTCTTATGCCAGTAACTGTGAAACTGTGGTATGCTAACTTGTTAGCTTCAAGCGGAATAAAATCTCAGATTCTTCACAGTTCTTGACAATTTGGCATGCTCAAAGACCACAGAAGAAGCTGGATGATAAACCCAGGGTGTGGAGGCAATAACTCCAACTCCCCATGGGGTGAGCTTTAACCAATGAGAAAGAAGAGATAGGAGGGAGCTGGATAATTAAATTTTTTCCTGTGTCCTTATTCCTATGGACTATTCCAAAGCACTATTTCTACTTGCAGCCCATTGAGGTAAATCCTTTGTGTAACCGGGTCTGCCTCATGATCTGCTCTGTCTCTTCACAGGTTCTTATGATGCTGTACCCAGGCAGTAACACATACCTTTATGTTGCTTCACAGCATTCCTTGCTTCGTTTCCTTTTCCTCACCTTCACTGCAGTCACTTTTCCCTACCCAGTTAAAATGTCAGTGCCTTAATCTGACTCAGAGCAACCCTATAGGACAGAGTAGAACTGCTCCACGGGGTTTCCAAAGAGTGGCTGGTAGATTCAAACTGCTGTCCTTTTGGTTAGCGGCTGAGCTTTTAACCACTGCACCATAAGGGCCCCCATGAAAGCAATGAAAACTTTACTGCCTTCAAGTTGATTCCAACTAGTAGTAACCCTATAGGATGGAGTAGAACTGCCCCATAAGGTTTGCTAGGTAGTAAATCTTTATGGAAGCAGATTGCTGTTGTCATAGCAGCTGATGGGTTCCAACTGCCAATCTTTCACTTAGCAGCCAAACACTCTAATCACTGTGCCACCAGGGCAACTTGTATGAAATCAGTAGGGTGTATATAATTCAGATGTCACATGGAGCTCTCCATCAGGTTGAGAGTTTAACATGGTTGAACCCCAAGTCCACCACCTATTTGAATCTTCAGCTTCCCCATCCCCTGCCCCTACAACCTGAAGATTGTCTTCATGATGAATTTTGCTTCATTCTACATCGATACAGGTGAAAAGCCTAGTTTCTGTAGCTTCCCTGTGATATTCATGAGTTTAGAAACTTCATTTACAATTTTGGAAGTATTGGAGAAAGTTGCATAGCAGAACTTGTACCTTTGCCATGTCTCTGACCTCTTTCCTCCCTCATCTTCCTGGAACAATCATTTCTTTCTTATTCCTCATGCAGAACAGTTCTCCCCAAAGTCAGGCTCCTTTGGGATCTCATCTTCTGTACCAACCACCCAGTGGGGTACTTTTTCCAAATCTATGTAATTCCTTTCCCATGAGGACTTCTGAGATAAAATTTTCTCATCACATTGCACATATATTTTTACAGCAATGAGAAGATACAGCAAGAAAAATATAAAAATACTCATCATATTACAAAACTTTACATTTGGTATTTCTTACCCCTAGTCTTCAGTATATTTTGAACTGGGTTCATTCTGTACTGAGATTTTTATATCTTGCTTTAAAAAAAAAAATTCCATTCTATTACAGGAAATTTCCATTGTTGCCAAAATTTATTTGAAAACCTAATTTTCAACCTTTTTATAATTATTTTGTCACATAGACTGAATCATTTTATTTAAAGCTTTTGCTATGGTTGTACATTGTTCTAAGTTATGCTATGAAAAACCTTCTGGTGTATAGGTTTTAGTCTGCATTTTTTATTATACATTTTGATGGGTAACTACATGAGAAATTAGTGAGTCAAAGGATAAGCACATGCCAAGGTGCAAGATGCCTATTGCTAAATTGCTTCTAGAGAAGGTTCTCAAAACAAGAAAGTGACATGATCAGATACATGATTTTTACAGATAACCAGTGACAGAACCTAGGGAAAAGATACTTGGAACTTGAACTGAGTAACGACAGTGGGAGTTGGGAGGATGTGGATATAGAGGGGTGGATAGGAAAACAGAACTGAGTTCATTCTGATAACCTGGCTCAAATGGCATCACTTGAACACTAGGATCCAAGCACATTGATCTGAGACAATAAAAGTCCTTCTTTTGCGTAAGCCAATTTGAGTGGGTTTGTCAGAATCAACCAAAGAAGTCCCGAGTAATACAATGTTAGAGATCAGAAAAGGCTGGAATTCTCCAGGTATTCCAGATAAAACTGAGAAGAATCCTGTTGTAACTACACAAATACTCTCTTACGTTTAACATCTGACAAATATTCTGGAACTTTCGCTGGAATGCCAGGCACTCTGTTAGGCTCTGTAAGGCTAACATATAAAAAATATTAGTTAAAGGTATGGTTTCAGAAATATTTTTCTGAACACCTGATTAAAAGGTCATCGTTATTTGTAAGTTGGCTGAATTACAAGTGTGAATGCATGTTTTGCATGCTTTGCACTCTCTTTCTTTTGTAGACCTGTGGGGACCTAGCACAGTATTGGCATGCCACTGTTAGTCAGCATCTAATTTATCTGCTTGAATTTTAAATATTTCAAATATGCAGTATATAAAAGTCCTTAGTAAGAATTCCTGTTTCAAGAAATAGATTACTAAAAGATATCATAGTTTATATTTAAAATGCCTAACAAATAGCTATTTGTTAACATCTAGAATTTTGAAGGGTCTACTCTTCACATCCTTATTGGCATTACTTTGAAGCATACAAGTGGTGGAATCTCACAGAGCAATAAAAGCCTGATTAAGTTTCCTGGTGTGACATTAATAATAACGATGAATTACATAAAGTTGTAGGGATAAAAACTGATCAAGCTTGCTTATTCTTCCTATCATATTCCCAGATGGTTCATTGTCTAGCCACCTTTGTGCCCTCAGCTGTCTCTTTTGGTCTTGAGCTGTCAGTTGAGAATGGTTTAATTGTGAATGTTTTGCTACACACTTCACCCTTGGGTCATTAAAAATCGTAATGGAAAATTTTATCATGGAAAAAATAAATTATTTAAATCTGTTATTAATCTGAGTACTTAAATATGTACAATGGGATCCATATGATATTGTGCCGAAAATTCTGAGACCTAAAAAAATCTACTTTACACTTTTCTGCAGCCTGCATTCATAAAACTTACATATGACCAGTAGTTAAATACCACAAATGTACAGCAGCAAAACATTTAATCTTTTCTAAACTCACTGTTTACATAATCAACAAAGTTTCCTTTTTCTCACCAGGGAATTTCAAGAAGCTCACTAGTGAATCAGCAAACATATTCTTTCTTTAAAACATCAACAAAGTATAGATGACCAGGAGACATTACACATCCTTTCATCGAGAAGTCCTATGCAGAGAGTTTTGGTTTCCTTTGTCCTCAAAACCCACGCATGTCTTGCTATGGTTTCAGAATTCTTAGATCTCATTTCTTTTTTTCTTTGTAGCAGGTGTCAGAAATTCAACCTATATTCCTCTTCTCTTTCTGCTGAGACTCATGCTATTCTGGAGAACGAGGTGCATTGCCCCGACTCTTGCTCTCACCACTTCCTTCTCTTTTTTTGCTGCCTCCAGAAGTTAAGATCCAGATCTTTTTAATTAACAGAGTCTTAAGCAAATTACTTTTGAGATAATATACTTCAGGATGTCTGAAAGCTTTGGTAATGTTATGAAATTCTTAGAGCCAATTCTTTCCAAATTCTTTTTCTTGATTCCCTTGCCAGACGATTATGGTGGATTTGACTTCTACCCTTCAGCCTTCAGAAACCCTGGTGGCATAGTGGTTTGGTGCTATGACTGCTAACCAAAAGATTGGCAGTTAAAATGCACCATGCAATCTCTATGTTGCAGTTCTACTCTGTCTTATGGAGTCATTATGAGCCAGAATCAACTCGATGGCACTGGGTTGTTCAGACTTTGTGGTGGAGTTGTGACCAAAACTGTCCACTCTTTAGAGCTTGTTATTCTCTGATTTCAGCTATGATCCACCTGACATCAGCAATGATATCCTTTGTTCTATGTCCTCTTCTAAATTAGGCTTGACTTTTGGCAGTTCTTGGTCAATGTACTGCGGCAATCATTTTTGAAGGACCTTCAGCAACATTTTGACATTAATGACATTGTCTGGTAACTTTTGCATTTGGTTGGATCACCTTTCTTTGGAAAGGACACAAGTACAGATCTCTTCCAATCAGTTGGCCAGGAAGTAGTCTTCCAAATTTCTTGACACAGATGAGCGAGCACCTCCAGTGCTGACTCTTGTTTGTCGAAACATCTCGGTTGGTATTCTATCAACTCCTGGAGCCCTATTTTTCACCAGTGCCTTCAGTGCAGCTTAGAGCTCTTTCTTCAGTAACACTGGTTCTGTTACCTCCTGAAATGGATGAATGTTAACTGATTCTCTTTGGTACAGTGACTGTATTCTTTCCATCTTCTTTCAGTGGGTCTTGTGTTGTTCAGTATTTTCCTTGCAGAATCCTTTAGTATTGTAACTTGAGGCTTAATTTTTTTCTTCAGTTCTTTCAGCTTGAGCAATGCCAAGCATGTTCTTCTCTTTTGGTTTTCTATCTTCAGCTCTTTGCACATGTCATTATAATACTTTGTCTTCTCAAGCTGCCCTGTGAAGTCTTCAGTTCTTTGACTTCACCATTTCTTCCATTTGTTCTTGCTACTCAACCTTCAAGAGCAAGTTTCAGAGTCTCTCCTAACATCCAATTTAGTCTTTTCTTTCACCTGTCTTTTTAATGCTTTCTTGCTTTCTTTATGTATGATTTCCTTGATGTCACTCCCCAACGTATCTGTTCTTCTGTCATTAGTGTTCAGTGGTCTCCAAATTCAGGTGGGATTTGCTCAAGGTTGTACTTTTGGCTCTCATGGACTTGTTCTAATTTTCTTCAACTTCAACTTACCCTTGCATGAATGAGCTCAGTTGAAGTTGCTCAGTTGAATGAGCAGTTGTTCCGCTGTCAGGCTTGTCTTGTTCTGATTGATGATATTGAGTTCTCCACAGATGCAGTGAATTTTATTCTTGTGTATTCCGTCAGATAAAATCCACATGTATCATTACCATTTATGTTGTTGAAGAAAGGTATTTGCAATGAGGAAGTCATTGATCTTGTAAAATACTCTCATGGGATTTTTTTGTTGTTGTTGGAGCTGTTTCTTCTCATTTTGAGTTGTACCACCTTGGCCATTGAAGGTGCTGAAAGCTTGACTCCATCTGCTTTATTAAGGTCAACTCTACTTCGAGGAGGCAACTCTTCCCTGAGTTGTGTTTTGAGTGCCTTCCAACCCAAGGGGCTCACATTCTGGCACTACACTACTACACTAGACCATGTACCACTGCTATTCCCAAGCTTTTCTCTAATTTTTTATTTTTTCAGAAATAGACTTTCAGGTCCTTCTTCTTAGTCTGTTTTAGTCTAGAAGCTCAGCTGAAACCTGTCCACCCTGGGTGACCCTGCAGACATTTGAAATACCAATGGCACAGCTCTCAGCATCACAGCAACAAGCAAGCCACCACAGTACAAAATCTGACAGATGTGTAAGCAGCAATGGGCTCCAACATATCAATGATCAAGGAGATGGTACATACTATCTATTCTATTACATGTATGGTCGCCATAAATCAGAACCAGATGAATGGACAACTAACGCAATAAAGACGTGTAAGACTAAAAATATGCAAAACAACAGGTATTGTCAAGGATGTACAGAAACTGTAAATTTCATCCTCTGGTGGTGGGATTGTAAAGTGGTACAGCTGCTGTGGGAAAGTTTAGAGGTTTCTTGAAAAGTTAAACATTGAATTACCATATGGTCCAGCTATTTTACTCCTAGGTATATACTCAGAAGAATTGAAAGCAAGAACGAAAACAGATATATGTTACACCAACAGGTATATGTATCCAATAACGAAAAGAGTAGAAACAACCTAAATGCCCACCAACACATGAACAAATAAATAAACCGTGGGTCACACATAAAACAGAATAATTCTCAGCCATAAAGAGGAATAAAATGTGATACATGAGCCTTGAAAACTTTATGTGGGATGAAATTTCAGAAACAAAATGACAACTATTGAATGATACCACTTACATAAATATCTAGAATAGGCAAGTGTATAGAAACCAAAATTTAGTAGTGGTTACCCAGTGGGCAGAGAAGGGACACTCATCACTTAAGCAGCTCTGAGCTTCTGTTACGAACAATGAAAACAATTTTGGAAACGGATCATGATTAAACAACGTAATAAGCATAAATAATGTCTCACGAATTATGTTGAAACGACAAATGTTGTTACGTGTATTTGCCACAATAAAAAAAAGGACTTAAGAGCTTATCTGTGATGTCCAAAAGAAGATTTAAAAAAAAAATTCAGGTACCACTGATATTTGAAAATAGGACGTGACGAGTCATTTTATGATTTACATTTACTTCCAGCTTTGAGGTCACCTGGATCCATACGACGCAAGTCAGAGTCTGTCCCCAACCAGTGTCTGTCTGGTCCACAGAACACCGATTGGTAGCAAGTAAAAAAAGAAAACACAAAACAGCCGTTGGCATTCTAGAGGTGATTCTCCGGGGCGGCGCAGGGGGCCTTGAGGGGCGGCCGCCAGCAACAGGGGCGGGAGAAGGGTCGCCGAGGGACAGCCGGGATCTTGGGTGGCTCCGCGAGGACTCAGCGTCCTACGCGCGTGTGGGGACACGGCCAAGGCAACTGAGGTCGCTCGCCTCGGCCGGCTGAGGCGGGCGTTGGGGGTGCCGAGCGCCACGAATCCGCGACCTCCAATGCCCTCACCGCCGGGACTGGAGCCCCCAGGCGGGTAGCACTGCGCACGCGCCAGAGCGCGGAGACCCGCGGCCGCGAGGGGCGGGGCAGCGCCGGGGCGCGCGCTCGCCGCTCTGCTCGGCGCGGGAGCGTGCGGCGCGGCCCCGCCGGGCTGCGGTGACGAAGACTCGTCGCGGCGCCAGCGCCGCGGGTGACCGGGGTTGGGAAGTGGGGTGCGCCGGCCGCGACGGAGGAGCAGGAGGCGGGAGGCGGGCCCTCGCTCGGCCGCGCTCACGGCCTCGGCGCTGCGGGCTGCGGACCCGAGCCGAAACGAGGCGGGCGAAACGCTCAGGCGACCCCGCTCGCCGACCGGCGGCCCGCGGCCCTCAGCATGTTCCGCCCGGCGAGGGCTTTCCTCCAGCCCGTGGGCTGAGGCGGCGGCGGCGGCCCGAAGAGGAGAGATGCACTTGCCGGGCGCGGCTTAGAGGACTCACTCGGCAGGCGTAGAGCCCCAGCGGCCGCCAGCAGGAGGGCTTCGTCGCCCGCCGTGGCCGTCTCCCGCCGCCGCCGCCGCGGGCCGGAGCCTCGGGGTGGGCGCCTGGGCATGGCGGCCCGGAGCGCCCCGAGCTGCCACCTGCGGCTCGAGTGGGTGTACGGCTACCGCGGCCACCAGTGCCGCAACAACCTCTACTACACGGCGGCCAAGGAGATCGTGTACTTCGTGGCGGGGGTCGGCGTGGTGTACAGCCCGCGGGAACACCGGCAGAAGTTCTACCGGGGCCACAGCGACGACATCATCAGGTATCGGGGCGCGGGGGCTGCCACCTTCGACCTGCAAACCGTTACTGCCTGTCCTTCTAGGCGCAGTGACCCGCTCTTGCAGGGGGCATCACCCAGGAGAGAAATCCGCAGCTGTCTTGTCCCGAGTTCACCCTGCCAACACCCGACACTTTCCCATCTTTGCATTCTGGAGATTCTGTCGGGTCCCTGCAATGTAGGGCGTTCGGTTTTATGGCTTGGCACCTTTATGCATCCATCAAAATTGTGAGAAGTGCAAAAAAGGCTATTTCGGTAACACTTTGGTTCTTTGAATCCCTAGAGATTTCTTATTAAGCGAATTCTTAAAGCGCCAACGGGGAAACCCTTTGCCTGATAGAGAACTGATAAAAGTAGAGGAAGCCGAGTTTGGACCTGGGAGCGCACCCAGGGTGGTGGCATCATGGCGGGGGTACTCTCCTCTTGGCCATCATTATTAGTTCAGGTTCTTTATCAGCAGGTAGAAGAGCAATTCACTGGACCCAACTTGCAGACCCGGGACAGTTCTGGGGTAGGTTTTATCTGAAAAAGCTGTTAAAAATAGTTCCATTGATCCTCTTGTCCCATCTTCATCGAAATAATCCTCATTAAGTTTACTTTTGTATTTTTCGTTTAAAGCATGATATTTAGTGGTGGTGGTGTTATTATTCCTTGGGCAGCATCTTAAAAGTTGGTTCCCAGTGCTTGTTTACATCTCTTTAGTGAGTGGTATGTTTGAAATGACATTTTCAATTGCTGTCTCAGCAGAACTTTTATGGGAAATAAAGTTAACAGCTACGGTATGGGAGGAGTGTATACTTAAAACGTTTGAGAATGTGTATGTGTGAAGTTTTGGGGATTTGGACAGAAATTTTGTTGTTGAGTTTGATTGCTTCGTTTTATTCCTTTATTTCTGTTCCACAGAATTTAAATTGGAGGTTCCAAATCCACTTTCTTGGTTGGATGTCTCGTGGGCAAGAGGCTCTCATAGTTTAGTTCTGTAAATAACAGAGTTGTTCTGTTCTGCATCACTGTACAAATGTGGTGTGTAAGAGGGAAAAGGGGGCCTAGGACAAACACAAGCTAGAGAATGATGGAATAAAGATAAGGAAGGCAAGCTTGAGATCTGTGGAGAACGGAATGAAGTGATGTTTTTTGTTTACTTCTTTTTTGGACATCAGAGTGCAGCTTTTCCAAATTGTAGTTAGTGACTTACTTTGGAAAGGAAGCTAGCAAGTTGTTTCCTATTTTTTTCAAGTTAGGATTCTTTTTGTCAGGTGATTAAGGTTTTAGGACTGTATAGTCCAAAGTGTTAACTGAATAATAGTAATTATATAACATATTTATATTATTTACTCCCAAAGTAGAACTTACTTCTGTTTCTTGTCCTATTCCTGTTTCTTTCTGACCTCTCTTCTTTTCAATGTATTAGATTTTCTGCAGCACTATGAATAATAGTAGTTCTACCTAGTTTAAGCAACCTTGACCAAAGCCCTCCTCTGGGTTATTTGGTTTCTTAGGTGGAATTCTGTAGATGGGAAAGTGTAAAGGGTTTTGAGGTCTTCTCATGGTGCAGTTCTATCCTTTTTACTCCTTAGTGGTTATAAAATCTTTATGGTGTTAGAGCTTTCTGAGGCTATATATGATTTATTTGATAAAGCAAACTGTTTTGTTTTGTAATCACACTGCTTGAATTTTTATAATTGTTTTTCACTGAACTGTATAAGTTAGGTGATGCTTTTTGCCTTTTGGTATAGTTGTACAACTCATACATGTATATCAAAATCTTTAAAAATGACAATCTAATTTTACTGCAGTGAATACATGCTTATGGTTATGCAAATGGTACATCTTTGAAATTAATTTAGAACAGTCACAGGTTTCCTGAAAAATTACAATGGAATAGTAAACTCTGAATCATATAGTATCTTGAGATCAGTGCTACAAGTTTAATACAGTCCTGAAAATATAACAAGTTTCAAGTCAATAAAGGGCTCTGAAAATTTTATTTTAAACAGTAATGACAGATTATTTTTGTTTGTCAAATAATCAAGTAAATATTCAAAACCTCTTCCCCAATTCAAAGTCTGCCTTAGAAGTATAGAAACTAATCCATTTTCCAATATGTCAGCAGAAAGTTTGTTATTCGTACCTGTAGTGCATCACAGAAAACAATGTTACTGTAGTGGTAGCCTTTGTAATAAAAAGTCAGTGCTATTTTCATTATCTAGTTTGCATCCATCTTTACTTGAAATTTACTTAGAATTTATTGGTTAAACAGGACTTAGTCTGGGGCTACAATTATTCCAGAATCAGCAGTTTATTGTTCTGTAGTTTTAATCATTTAAGTGTTATATGGGTTGTAAAGATTGAATCAGGAGCAATCTCTGAGTTATTTACTAGTTCTCCTGTCATCTTCCATCATCTAACATTTGCCAGTGGTGGCGTTGTATGACTTGTCTCCTCATTTTCTGTGTCACTTGTAGTTATTTCACTTCTTTTTGCAATACTTTTGTATATGCTTCTTTAGTCATTTGTCCTGTAGTTGTGTGTGTGTGTGTACGTACCTATTCCAGTGATTTGTGAGAAATTAATCGGTGCCAGAAATATTTCTCTCCTAGTTGCTTTTTTTCTGTATCAGGTTATCCTGATAAAGTTCTCTGATTTAGTAAGTGTTCATTACACGTTTAAGACTAAGCTATAAAATACACTAGACTACTACTTGTTTTAGTAGAAAATATATATCTGTACATCTAGCTTGGTCTGTATTTCAAAACTTTGCCAGTTGTCTTCCCAAAGATTTCAAAATTTCTTTTTCTAGTTCGTTTCTGTAGCTCATTTTTGACAGGGTTGTTCTTGAAGTAGTGGACATCATTGACAGTTTTCAAATCATTTCTCATGAGTGAACATGGTCAGTGAACATAGTTAACCTGGTGCCTCTTGGTACTTGGCTTTGGTTTCCTTATGTGAGTGAACCTCCATACTGAATTGCCAGGACCCTTTTTTTATGTATTTTGTAGGCACTGAGTTTGATGTTTTTGATTTTAACCACAGTGGAAGTATCTCACAAGATGATAATGAGCTCAATTCATCTGAAATGTGAAATTCTCTGAAAAGTACACTATAGTATAAGGGTGCGAGTTACAATAGTATCCATTCTTTGTTTCTAAGTATGACTTTTTTTTATTCTTCAGACAAAATGGAAGGTGTCATGCTTTTCTTCAGTTCTCACAGGTGATGCTCTTTAGGACAGAATCTGATCATGCCTCACTGTAATCTAGTAAAAAAAAGTAATTTTTGATAGCTCCGTGTTTATGGTACAGAAACTTCATTTATGTGGCTCTTCAACACAAGCCAAAATGATAATTGAGAAAATTATTCAGAACACATGACATTTCCATGGTGGATCATCATTTTTTGTATTTCTGTGTTTCAGGGTAACAACTTTTTAAGATCTGGCAGAAATGACTGTAAACCTACTTCAAGTCTACTTAATGTTTCCAGATGTACGTTTAATATTTTCCCAAACCTGGCTGATCATCAGAATCACTTGAGAAGCATCTTAACCAATTTCTGACACTTTTTCTTCTCAGATGCACTAAGTCAGACACACTATGGTTGGATCCCAGGAATCTTTATTTTTTAAACAGTGTCCCACATGATTCCATTTATGAAACTGCCATCCTATACCCCCAAGCATGCATGCTTAGAATTTTTAATATAAGCAGTTTGAGAAATGGGCATAAAGTCTCCCCTCAAACCTGATACCAGAATTTTCTTAAGCATTGTGTAGCATCTAGAAGCAGTACTTCAGAAAGTATCAGAATACATACTAAATAAGTAAAACTGTCTACTTGTTTGAGTAGAATTAGGTGAACATAACTGTCCCAGTCTGTATAATGGTTCTGTTTGGTAAGATTTCATTTTATATGTCTGGATATACAAAACCTTGTGGTTTTTTAGTTTGAAAATACTGCATAGTTTAAGGAATACAATGGGGAGATGTTTTCAGGGCAAGGTAGGAATTACCTAGAATAATAATCGTGAATGTATGATTTATGTAAATGTATTATGTCACCTTGAAGACTAAAGTATGCCTGACCCAAGCCATGGTATTTGCAACCCCTTCGTATGCATGTGAAAGTTGGATAATGAACAAAGAAGACAGAAGAAGAATTGATGCCTTTGAATTGTGTTGTTGGAGAAGTATGATGTAAGTACCATGGACCACCAGAAGAACAAACAGATCTGTTCTGGAAGAAGTACAACCAGAATGCTCCTTCGGAACAAAGATGACAAGACTGTGTCTTACATACTATGGACATGTTGTCAGGAAGGATGAGTCCCTGCAGAAGGACATCATGCTTGGTAGCATGGAGGGTCAGCCAAAAAGAGGACGACCCTCAATGAGATGGATTGACACAGTGGCTGCAACAATGGGCTTAAGCATAAAAACGATTGTGGACATGGCGCAAGACTGGGCAGTGTTTCGTTCTGTTGTTCATAGGGTCACTGTGAGTCAGAATTGACTCAGTGGCACCTAACAACAACATTTAGGGAAGGGTCAGATTTTTGTACTTGCATTACAGTAGCTATTGTCTTCATTCTAATTGCCAGTGTGTAAGTATGCGGACAAGTAGTAAAATATAATATCTGAATCTGAGTTAAGGAAAATATGTGCAATAATATAAAAATTGTTAGAAACTATTAAGAACTTATGTCAGGTTTTTTCGCTACTCAAAAAATAATTTATTGACCATCTGTTTTGTGCAAGGGTTTCTGCTTTAAGATGGTAAGAGTTCAAACATGTAGTCAGTCAAGTAAAATCAGAGTGGTATGTGCACTGGTGATATCACTGATACAGTTGTGATGTGGTAGGTAAATGTAGACACAATGCCTCAAAATGGTGTTTCCTAGAGAATATAATACCTAAGTTAAGTCTTTATGGAAAACAGAGAAATTTATTATCAGAATGAATGAAGGTATAGTATTCTGGAAAGAGGTGCCAAACCATACCCACTGCCGATGGTTCTGACTTATAGCAACCCTGTTAAGAAAGAGTAGAAGTGAACTATACAGTTTCCAAGGCTGCAGCTTTTTACAGAAGCAGACCGCCACATCTTTCTTCTGCAGAGCAGCTGGTAGTTTTGAAGCACTGACTTAATGATTCACAGCTGAGCGCTTTAACCACGGCTCCACCAGAGATCCTTGAGAAGAGGTAACAGTGTATGTAGTAGCCTTGTGGCATGAGAGAATTTTAGAAAGAGTTAATATACCTACGGTCTTCTCTTCTCACCCATCTACTCTTGCTTCAACAGTTTTACCAAAGCCACCGTTGTCAAGGTTATTACCATGTACTTCTGCATTGCCAAATCCAGGACCTTCTTTGTTCCCATCTTTTTTTCACTCATCGTCATTATTTGACATGAGAAGTTAACCTGCATTCTTAAGACAGTCTCTTGAGTGGCTTCAGGACACCTGTATTTCTTGGTTTATGCATTCCTCCTGCAACTATTGATTGAGCACTTACTGTTTATGAGGAATTACTCTGAGCTCTGGTGGCACAGTGGTTAAGAGCTTGGCTGCTAATTAATAGGTCAGCAGTTCAAATCTGCCAGCAGCTCTGTGGAAACTGTATGGGGCAACTGTACTCTGTCCTGTGGGTTTCCTAGGTGTTGGAATAGACTTGACAGCAACAGGTTTCTTCTCAGCACTGGAGATACAACAGTAAGCCAGAAGGATGGAATGCCTCACTCTTATGGGGCATGTATTCTTCTGGAATAGAGGCAGAGATAGAATAAACAAGATAAATTTTATTTTGGAAAGTTTATCAGGACAGTGAGATACAGAATTTTGGGAAGAGTTTATATAGGTGTTTAGATTGGGTAGTCAGTAAGGCCCCACTGAAAAGATGTCAGCTGAGTAGAGCTTTGAGAGGAGGTGGTGTACTGTGTGGCTGTCTGAGGGAAGGACTTTTCAGGTAGAGGAGATGTCAAGTGCAAAATCCCTGGAGTGTGTTTGCGGATCAGTAAGAAAGTGTGGCTGGAATAGAGGCAACTCAGGGTAGAGTAGTTTCAGAAATGAACGTTGATGAAATAATGTGGGGGCAGTTTGTGCAGAACCTTACAGGCAATTGCAAGGATTTGATCTTTCTACCTGAGAGAAATTGGAAGTCATTGAAGCAATTTAATCAAATTACTGACATGATTTGACTTGCAGTTTAGCAAGGTCATTCTGGCAACTGTATTGAGAACTGACTGAAGGGGAACAGGCAGGATGGAATCAGGGAGCAGCACTTAGGAGACTTGCATTTATCTAGTCAAGAGATGCTGGTGGCTTGAACCAGCATGCTAACAATGAGAAGGGGTCAGGGACTGTTCTCAGCACTGGCGATAAACAGCAGTGAGGTGAGCAGATGAAAGTCCGCACTTTCATGGGGCGTATATTCTGTTGGGAGGTGGTAGTGAGGAGAGGTGTGATTCTGGATATGTTTTGAAGATAGAGTATGATTTACAGCTGGATCAGATGCAAGTTGTAAGAGAAAAGAAGTCCGTGATGATCAGGAGTTTTTAACTAGACTGGCTGAAAGAGTGGAGTTTCCCATTACTAATTTGGGAAGGCCTGTGAGAGGAGCAAGTGTTGTGTTGTGAGTGGAAAGGAAAACCATTTTAGGAGTGTTTATTTGAGATACGTAATATACAACTAAACCTGACCAAAAAACACACTGCTGTCAAGTCGATTCTGACTCACGGTGATCCTGTAGGTTTTTCCAGGCTAAATCTCTTGGAAGCACACTGCGACATCGTTCTCCCACAGAGCTGCTGGTGATTTTGAACTGCTGCCCTTTCAGTTAACAATCAGTTGCTTTAACCACTGCACTACCAGGGCTTCTTAATAGACAACTAAACCCAAACCAGACCCAATACTGTCGAGTTGATTCCAACTCATAGCGACCCTATAGGACAGAGTAGAACTGCCCCATCAAGTTTCCAGGGAGCTCCTGGTAGATGTGAACTGCCAACCTTTTGGCTAGCAGAAGTAACACTTAACCACTGTGCCACCAAGTTTTCCAGACAACTGTTAAACGTACATGTCTACAATTCAGGGAGGCGGTCTGGACAGGGATGAATTTGGGAGTTATCATCATATGTTGTTGTGTTAGGAGTGCCATCAAGTTGATTCCCCCTCATAGCTACCTGATGTGCAACAGAACGAAACGCACTGCCCCATCCCCCACCATCCTCACAATTGTTACTGTATTTGAACCCATTGTTGCAGTCACTGTGTTAATCCATCTCCTTGAGGGTCTTTCTCTTTTTAGCTGACCCTCTACTTTTTTAAGCGTGATATCCTGTCCAGGAACTGGTCCTTCCTGATAGTATGTCCAAAGTACATGAGACAGATTTTTGCTGTCCTTGTTTCTAAGGCGAGTTCTAGCTATACTTTCCCAAGGCAGATTTGTTCCTTCTTTTGGCAGTCCGTGCATGTTATAGTCTATGTTCTTCACTAACACCCTAATTCAAAAGCATGAGTTCTTTTTCAGCTTTCCATATTCATTGTCCAGCTTTTGCATGCATATGGGGTGATTGAAAATTACCATGGGTTGAGTCAGGCACATTTTAGACCTCAAAATGGCATCTTTACATTCTAACAGTTTGAAGTCTGGTACAGCCGATTTGCCTAGTGCAGTATGTCAGCATAAAATAGTATTTAAAGCTGGGAACTTGAATGAAAGCAGTGGGAGAGGCAGTATGGATAAAGAAAGGATCTAAAAGTGGATTTTATGGGATTCCAGCCTTTAAAGGTAGAGTAGATGAAAAACTGACAAAAACATGACCAGAGAGGCAGGAGGAAAGCCAAGAGTGTGAGGTCATGGAAGTCAAGTGAAGATAGTATTTCAAGGAGCAGGACGTGATCAGCTGTATCAAATAAGATGAGGACTACGTCAGCCAACTGGAGATGTTAGCTGTTTTGCGATAATTACATTTTAATCACAAGACTCCCCTGGAGACTGTATGCACAGGTGGTTAAGGGAGAAGAGGAAGCAGGAAAAAGTCAAAATGAGGCATGTCATTACTATTATACAATACTAGATGGCTTCAAGTTTTTCCAGAAGCTTCTAGCTTGCTAAGCTGTTAAAAAATGACGCATGGCTCAAAGCTCTAGATTGTTGCTGCTCAGAAGTACAGACCTCAGACTAGCAGCTTCAGTTTTACCTGGGGCTTGTTAGAAATCCAGTTCTCAGGCCCTCCACAGATCTGCATTAGATTCTGCGTTTTAACAACATTCTTAGGTATTAAAGTTGGAAAAGCATGCTCTGGATCAGTGGTTTTCAAAGTATGGTCTCCTAACCAGTACCATTAGCATCACCTGGGAACTTGTTAGAAATACCAATCAGTAAGGTTATCCCAAACCCAAAACCCAACTCAGCAACCCTGTAGGACAGGGAGGAACTGCACCATAGGGTTTTCGAGGCTGTAAACTTTGCAGAAGCAGACAACCACATCTTTCTTCTGCAGAGTGGCTCGTGGGTTTGAACTGCTAATCTTTCAGTTAGCAGTTGAGTACTTAACCATTTTGCCATCAGGGCTACTTTAGGTCACCCCAGGTGTACTGAATCAGAGACCCTAGGTGCAGACCCAGTAATCTTTTTTAATAAGTCTTTCAGATGACTCAATGCATTCTGAAGTTTTAGAAAAACTGCTTTAGATTAAACCAAATAACCAAGCCCTACATCTGACCAAAACCCTGAAACCCACTGCCTGTAGTCAATTCCAACTCATAGTGACCCTTTAGGTCAGAGTAGACCTGTCCTGTAGAGTTTCCAAGGAGTGCCTGGCAGATTTGAACGGCTGACTTTTTGGTTAGCAAACATAGCACTTAACCACTGCACCACCAGGGTTTCCCTGCTTTATATTACTGATTGTCAGCTGTAGCAGCATGTTAGAATCATTTGGGGAGTTAAAAACAAAACCAGTGGCCAAACCTCACCCTAGAAATTCTGACTTAATTGGTCTAGAATGGAGTCCAGGTATAGTTTTCTTTGCTGATTTTTGTGTGTGTATTTTCCATATGTTCGTGTTTCTTTGTGTGCCTCATAATTTTTTGTTCAAAATTGGTCGTTTTAAAATAGAATAATATGACATGTATGGAAGTAAGATTCCCCCTTTTCTCAGTCCTGTTGTTGCTTCTTGTTTTAGTGACTTATTCAGTCTTTGTTAGCTTAAAAAAAAAAAGCCAAACCCATTGCCTTCAAGCCAATTCTCACTCATAGCAACCCTATAGGACAGAGTAGAACTGCCCTGTAGAGTTTCCAAGGAGCACCTAGCAGATTCAAACTGCCATCCTTTTGGTTAGCAGCCAAATTCTTAACTACTAAACCACTAGACCGATGATTGAACGGTTTCCTAGAACCAGTAAATCTCCCAAGTTTTGCTGAGGACTGCTGGGTACTTGGTGGCACATGGCTTTCAGTGCTTAGTACTCTGCATAATCTTTCACTTTCTGTTTGCTTAGAGTCTCAAGGTCAGGCAGAGATGAGCTGTTAGTACCTTGTGCTGGGAATGTGTACAGCCCTAGGCATTTGTAGCACCTTCTGGGTTTTTAGGAATATGTTGGAGCTTTGCAAATCCGTTGTGAACATCTACTTTCCCTGCTTATTCTTTTAAATGTTGTGATCAGCTTCCTGCTTGCCCCAGCCTCTGTAACCACGTCAGACAACTGTGAGTTTAAAGAGTTGCTGCTGATTTTTACAAATATCCTTGAGAAGACAGCCATTCACATTGAACAAGTTTTCTGTCAGGTCAGATAAAGTGGGGCTTTCTAGAAAATTGCCAGACAGGTCAAACAGTGACAGTTCTCTCTGACGGCAGTGTTTTGGGGGTGCTGCAAACCACTCTGACCCTTCAAGTTGGTTGTAGCATGCTGATTTCCATTGTGATTGTAGGGCTGTTGTTTTTCAAGGAAACCTTCAAGCTGGGGAGAGGCAGATCAGAATAAGGCAAGTTAAAATGCCACAGAGCTTGCTTGTTATTACTGAAATTCAGACATTGTGTGTGTGTGTATGTGTGACTGTGTGTGTGCGCACACACATGCTTTTATAATTTATTTTTGTTGTTGCTAAGCATATACACAGCAGAACATACAACAATTCCACAATTTCTACATATACACTTCATTGGAATGGATTACGTTAAATTGTACAACCATTATCACACAGACATTTTTCCTGAATAAAGGCTATTCTGATTGTTGGAAACCTTTCGTTAATTTCCAGAGTTCTGGAAAATGTTGATTACGTCAAATTTTGCCAGTGATTTAGAACAGATGTGTTATATGACGAGTCTGAAAGCTAGTATTTCTTTATAATGTATATATATATAAACCCCAAACTAAACCCTCTGCCATCGGTCATGTCTGACTCATAGCAACCCTATATAGGTCAGAGTAGAACTGCCCTATAGAGTTTCCAAGGAGCACCTGGTAGATTTGAACTGCCAACCTTTTGGTTGGCAGATGTAGCGCTTAACCCACTATGCCACCAGGATTTCCACTGTGTATATATGGGTGATGAAATTCTGTATACCTTAATTAACAGTACAGCAGGGAGTAGAAAACTGTTTTGAGGGAGATCTAATATATGAAATGGGACTGTGTGTCTCTCATAGTTCTTTTACCCAGTACTGGTAAGCCCACTGCTGTTGAGTCAATTCCATCTCGTAGTGACCCTATAGGCCAGAGTAGAACTGCTCCATAGAGTTTCCAAGGAGTACCTGGTGGATTTGAACTGTCAACTTTTCAGTTAGCAGAGGTAGCACCTAACTACTGCACTGCCAGGGTTTCCTCAGTACTGGTAAAGAGCCTTGTATATTTAGGGATTCAATAAATGGTGTATATTTTAATTAAATTAACTTATTAGTTCCAGTTGAATTGCTTTAAGATATTTTTGGATTGTGTTGTTAATATAATAATGGCTTACAGTACGTGGTACTTCTTTGATGAAAATAAATAATATCAAAACTGAAAATAGCTGAAACACTTCATACTATTGTTTAATCTCTGAATTAATTTATCCAGTAAATACTTAATGAGAAGTTACTCTGGAGTTTTACATGCAGTATCAAACCAGATATGTAAATAGCTCAACAAATCACCCTGCCTTCCCTAGTAACTCTCTTTAAGATAACTAGCTCCCTTAGTGTGCTTTGACTATAACTTTTATAGCACCTCTCCTGTATACTTTTAATTTTTGGAGCCCCAAGATAATCATTCTTATTGATAAGACTTAGTAACTAAAGTAGGAAAAGGTTGCCCTGTATCCCACCCTTCAGGCAATATTTGAGGAGATGTATGTGTACCTCTGATGTTACTGGATGCAACTCAGTATAGTTTTAACAAGAAACAATTGTATAGCATGGTTAGATGTTGCATTATTGTACTAGATATTCTGTTTGTCTGTCCAGATCTACTCCCTAAGCAGCTGTGTGTCCTAGGAGCATCATGAGCATCAACCAGGCCTCCTCGTCCAAAGTTTTCCATTCTGACAATCCCCACAGTTCCTCTTAAGTGATCCCTTTACCATAGGCACAACTCTGATCCAGTTCCCAGGAGGCTCCTATCTTAGTTATCTAGTGCTGCTGTAACAAATACAACAAGTGGGTTGTTTCAGCAAACAGCAGTTTATTGTCTCACAGTCTGCTAGACTAGAAGTCCGAATTCATGGTGTCAGCCCCAAGGGAAGCTCTTGGTGATCAATCTTCTCCTGGACTTGGAGCTTCTCAGCACTTCTTTGCATCCAAGTGACGTGTATTGCTGCTCTCTTTCTTGGTGTTGTGAGGTTCCCATGTTTCTCTTTTTTATGTCTCAAAAGAGATTGGCTCAGGATACCATCTGATCTTGCTGATCTTACCAATATAACTGGCGCTAATCCAGCTCTTTACATCACAGTGACAGGATTTACAACACACAGAGAAATCACATCAGGTAACAGAATGGTAGACTGTCATACAGTAGTGAGAATCCAGACCTAGCCAAGTGAACAGATATTCTGGGGGGACATTTTCAGTCCATGATGGATCTCTAGCCTTACCTTTTCAGACCTGGGATGCTGACCTAGGATTGATTCCTCTTAGTTCTGCCCACACCTTGTAAATAGCCCCTTCTTAAATGCTCTTCAGATAGGCCTTTTGAGTGTCAGTTTTCCCCTGGACTCTCTATCTGTACGTTTGCCATCAGTATTGTAAATTAACCATATTATAAATTAAATGGATTTTTGTCATCTGGCCTGAGATATTAATAAGCATAGATGATTTTTATAGAAGGAGCTCTGGTTGGCTCAGTGTTAACGTGCTCAGCTACTAACCAAAAGGTTAGCAATTTGAACCCACCATCTGCTGCATGGAAGAAAGATGTACAATCTGTCTCCATAAAGATTTGTAGCCTTGGAAACCCTATAGGGTCACTAGGAATTGGAATCGAGTCAATGGCAATGGGTTTGGGTTTGTTTCTATAGAAAATAAAAGGACTGTCTTAAAGATTTCCTTTTGGAAGATAGCTCATTTTAAGTTTGGGATATCTACCCCGCCTTAAATCTGCAAATTGTACAGCACATTTTATGTTAAATGAAAGTCTTTGTTTTGGCTTTGTTAATGCCACCAGTCTCTTCCTACTCAAGTTATAGTCTGTGAACTGATGAGTTGTCAGTATTAAAACCAAAGCTTGTTGTATTTTTACTGTAGTTTTAAACCTGTGTTAATTCCCTGCTACCCATACGATGAAAGTAAAAATTCCTTGGTTTGATGCACAGGGAAGCAGTTTGATAGAGTGGTAAGTCTTTGCTTTGAAGTCAAAGAGCTAAACTTGAATCCCTTATCTGCTGTGTTGGACAAGTTATTTAAATTCCACCTCTGTAAACTAGGGTAATAATAGTGCTTATCAGGAGTTACAAGAAATAACATTAATGTTAAGAGTTAATGTATGAGTTAGAATGGACTCAATAGCAGTGTTTTAGTTTTATGTAAGAATTAAAATAATATGAATGTAAAACACTTAATAGAGAACCTGTTGTTGTTGTTAGGTACTGTCGAGTCAGTTCCGACTCATAGCGACCCTGTGAACAACAGAACGAAACACCGCATGGTCTTGCACCTTGTCCATAATTGTTTTTATACGTAAGCCCATTGTTGCGGCCACTGTGTTGATCCATTTCATCGAGGGTCTTCCTCTTTTTCTGTGACCCTCCACTCTACCAAGCATGATGTCCTTCTCCAGGGACTGATCTTCCCTGACAGGATGTCCAAAATATGTAACATGCAGTCATGCCATCTTGGCTCCCAAGGAGCACTCTGGCTGTACTTCTTCCAGAGCAGATCTGTTTGTTTTTTTGGCGGTCCGTGGTACATTAAACATTCTCCTACACCACAATTCAAAGGCATCAATTCTTCTTCAGTCTTCTTTGTTCATGGTCCAGCTTTTGCATGCATATGATGCAACTGAAAATACCATGGCTTGGTTCAGGCACATTTTAGTCTTCAAGGTAACATCCTTATTTTTGAATACTTTGAAGAGGTCGTTTGCAGCAAATTTTCCCAGTGCAACGCATCTCTTGATTTCTTGACTGCTGCTTCCAAGGAGATTGATTGTGGACCCAAGTAAAATGAAATTCTTGACAATCTCAATCCTTTCTCCATTTATGACACTGTTGCTTACTGGTCCAATTATGAGGATTTTTGTTTTCCTGATGTTGAGGTGCAATCCATACTGAAGGCTTTGGTCCTTGGTCTTCATCAGTAAATGCCTCAGATCATCTTTATTTCCAGCAGGTAAGGTGGTGTCATCTGCATAACACAGGTTGTTAATGAGTTGTCCTCCAATCCTGATGCCTCGTTCTTCTACGTATAATCCAGATTCTCAGATTATTTGCTTGGCATACAGATTTAAAAGGTGTGGTAAAAGGATACAGCCCTGACACACACCTTTCCTGACTTGAAACCATGCCGTGTCCTCTTGTTCTGTTCCCACGACTGCCTGTTGATCCATATACAAATTTCTTAAGAGCACAATTAGGTGTTCTGGAATTCCTGTTCTCTGCAGTGTTAGCCATAGAATAGAGAACCTGGAACTAAATAAATCCTCTAAGCTCGTTAGGTGTTATTTTTATCACTGTCTTTGCTATAACCAAATATTTCATGATACGGAAACTATTTAACCTCTTTTTTGTGCCTTGTTTTTTTTTTTGCTAATTTATAAATGAGAATAATGCTATTTATCCCGTAGGCATGTCATAAGGAATTGAGATAATGCATATAAGGAATCTAAAACAATGTTTGGCCTATGATATGTGCTCATTGAAAGTTAATCTTTTTATGTTTACTCACAAGTCTGTTCTTAATACTCATCTCATGCGGTACTCTCAAACTTAGTAAGTTTATTTTATGTCTTTAGATACTCTTGATTAAAGCTTGCTCATGAGCTTTAGTGTTACAGATTTGTTTTGTCTTGTGTGATTTAACTTGAACTCAGTATATTCATAATAACACTCACCTTCCTCCTCTCTGGTTACTCATTCAGTATTCCCTAACTTGACGAGTGCCTCCCCAAACTCCCCAGATACCCTAGCCAGAAACCCCAAAGTTGTTGTAGACCCTGCTCTTTCTCTTACACCCGGTATCCATTCCCTTAGTGTTGCTACACTGTCCGCCTGACTTTCTCCTTCTGGTTCATCCTCCACCCTGATGCTGGAAGTGACTTTTTTCTCTGAAAGACAAATCTGATAACCTAAATCCATCTAGAAAATTTTATAAAGGAGAAATGTATATTCACTTCCTGCCTTCTGCTACTGTACATAAAACATTTATTGTTGAAACTTTGGTTGTTAGGTACTGCCAAGTTGGCTCTGACTTATAGTGATCTTATGTAACAGAACTAAACATTGCCTGGTCCTGTGTCATCCTCAAAGTCATTGCTGTCTTTCAGCCCATTGTTCATGCAGCCACTGCGTCAGTCCATTTCACTGAGGGTCTCCCTCTTTTCCAGTGACCTTGTACTTTACCAACTGTGATGGACTTTTTTGGCAATTGGTTGACATGTCTAAAAGAAGCAAAATGACGTCCTTGTTTCTAAGGAGCATGCTGGCCATACCTCTTCTGGGATGGATTTGCTTGTTCCGTTGGCAGTACATGGTATATTCAGTATTCTACTCCAGCACCACAATGCAGATGTGTCAGTTCTTCGTCAGTCTTCCTTTTTTTATTGCCCAGCTTTGTATGCATGTGGGGTGATCGAAGAAATCATGGTTTGGTAGGTACACTTTCATCATCAGGGGGACATCTTTGTTTTTAACCTGTAAAGAGGTCTTTTGCCACAAATTTTCCCAATGCGTGACTGCTACTTCCATGAGGACTGACTGTTGATATGAGAATGAAATCTTTCATAATTTTAGTTTCTTTACCATTTACGATGATATTGTTTATTTGTCCAATTGTAACGTTTTATGTTCAGATATAATCCATACTTTCATCAGTAAGTGCTTCAAGTCATCCTCACTTTCAGGAAAAAGGAAGGTCGTGGCATCTGCATGTCCGTTTATGAATGAATCTATTTCCTGTCCTGATCCTGCGTTCTTCCTCTTTTAGTCCGGCTTCTCAGAGTATTTGCTCAGCATACAAACTGAATAAGGAAGATGAAAGAATACATCCCTGTTGCACAGCTTTTCTGATTTTATCCATGCAGAACTGTGGCGAGCCGGCCCCACACCCCCCGAGCGGCCGCACCCAAAGATGGCGCCTTGGCTTGTAGCCACACCCAGACCCAGAGACCTTAGAGCCGTAAACATCTTGCCTGCGCATGCCTGGGACACGCCCTAGCCCGTATGTGGGCCAGTAGTGATTGGCTGATTCATTCCGTATACAAGTGGAACTACTGAAAATAAACTCTCTCTCTGCTTGAAGACCAGAGGACGTGGTGTCGGTCTGTTGCTGTCACTCCGCCGCGGGTCGGTATCGGGGGGGATAGCGACACAGAACTCCCTTGTTCTGTTTGAATGACTGCCTCTTGATCTATGTACAGGTTCCTCATGAGCACAATTAAGTGTTCTGGAATCCCCATTCCTTTGTAATGGGTCTCAGTTATCTATACTGCTATAACAAAAATGTCAGAAATGCATGGCTTTAACAAACAGAAGTTCATTCTTTCACAATATAATAGTATAGAAGTCTGAATTCAGGTCACTAACTCCAGGTGTCATTTATCTTCCTTTGGTCTAGGAGCTTCTCTGCATAGGCACTCCAAATCCAAAGGATATATGTATTGTGCTCCTGGTACTGCTTTCCTGGTGGTATGAGGTCCCCATGTCTGTCTGCTTCCTTCTGTCTTTTGTATGTCAAAAGAGGTTGGTTTAAGGCACAATCTAATGTTGTAGATTGAACCCTGCCTCATTAGTGTAACTACCACTACTGTCATGTTATTAACATTATAGAGAGAGCATTTGTAACATATGAAAATCACAAATGGTAAATAATCACACAATACTGGGAATCATGGCCAAGCCAAGTTGACACATATTTTGGAGTAACATAATTCAATCTGTGACAGTGTTACCCATAATTTGTTATGATCCATACAGTCAGATGCTTTTTTA
Source organism: Heterohyrax brucei (assembly GCA_028571685.1). Classification (NCBI taxonomy): domain Eukaryota; kingdom Metazoa; phylum Chordata; class Mammalia; order Hyracoidea; family Procaviidae; genus Heterohyrax; species Heterohyrax brucei. The sequence goes on along the minus strand of CM053151.1, from coordinate 111,507,033 downwards.
TAGTTGGTAAAGCACAGGTAGACATCTTTCTGATATTCTCTGCTTTTAGCTAAGATCTAACATCAGCAATGTTATCTCTCATTCCATGGCCTCTACTGAATCACGCACTTCCGTGTTGATGACTGCTGCAACTGCTTTTAAATTATCTTGAGCAAAATTTTGTTACCTTGTGATAATTGATATCGTTTGATGATTCTTGCATTGTGTTTGATTGCCTTTCTTTAGAATGGGCACAGACTTGGGTCTCTTTTAGTGGATGACCAAGTAGCTGTTCTCTGAATTTCCTGAGATAGACAAATAAGCACCTCCAGCCTTGCTCTGCCAGTTCCTGGAGGACTGTCTTTTGCATGTGCCTTTAGCACACTGTGGTTCTTCCTTAGGTACTGTCCGTTCTTGACCATATGCTACCTCCTGAAATGGCTGAGGAGCCCTGATGACACAGTACTTATGAGCTTGGCTGCTCATCATAAAGGACAGCAGCTTGATCCACCAGCTGCTCCTTGGAAATCCTATGGGGCAGTTCTACTCTGTCTTGTAGGGTTGCTATGAGTCAGAAGTGACTTGATGGCGATGGGTTTGGTTTGGTTTTAGAAATGGTTGAACATTAGCTAATTCTTTTGTTTTTATTATGATTGAGTGAAAGTGTACAATCCAGTATAAATTTGCATGATCGCCTGTGTGCGGCCCCACTGCTCTCCCTGCCCAGTGACAGCACACTCCTCCTATCCATTCTATACGTGTCATACCCTCCTAACAATCCCCTGTCCCCTCCTCTTCATGCTCTCCCCCACCTCCAGTAAGAAGCCAGCGGGACAACATCGTATAGATGCACAGGACCATAAAGTTCATACACGATATGGTCACTCTGTATTGTCCAATCCGTCCTTATCTAAAGAGCTGACCACAATAATGATTTAGGGACAGGGGCAGCATCAGGACTAGGGGCCATGCTCCCAGGGGAACCCCGAGGCCCCTGGACCATCAATTTCTATCTTTTAGTGGAGATCTTAGGGTGCACCCCTTTTTGTTCTCATGTTACCAATGAGACTCAACTTTGCAAGCCCCATCACAGCTATCAAGGGTGGTGGCTGGGCACCATCTGATTCCTCCAGTCGCATGTAAATGCAGTCACCCACTCATGTGGGTCTCACTGTCTTCTGGGTTCTCTTCACCTCATGTCATTTTGGTCCTTAGTGATCATCAGTTCCCTCTGAATTGGGACCTTTTGGTGTGCCTCAGATGACAGCTTGCTTTTAAGATCCCAGACACCACTCACTGATATAAGGTGCAGAAGGCTCTCTTAGCAATACACTAATTATGCCACTTGGGTGTCGATGTCCCAGAGAGCATGATCCCTGGACCCCTGCCCATGTTACTCTGTCTTAGCAATATTGGGTTACGATTGGAGGAGTAATCATGTTAAAGTCCAGTTAAATTGATCTTATTTGTAATGTGTGCTGCCACTGATTTCACCAAACAAACTTTCTATCAGCTATCTAATCTATAACCAACACTCTTCCTCCCTCCCTCCCCACCCCTGCAGCCATCAAAGAGTCTTTTCTTCTGTACGAGTCTGTTTTTAAGTCCTTATAGTAGGGGTCTCATACAATATTTGTCATTTGCTGCGGACTGCTTTCACTCAACATAATGTCTTCCAATTGAAACCAGGTTATGAGATGCTTCCTAAGATCATCATTGTTCTTTATCATTGCATAATGTTCTATTGAGTGTATGTACCATAGTTTATTTATCCATTCATCTGTTGTTGGGCATCTGGGTTGATTCCAAGTTTTTGCTGTTGTGGACTGTGCTGCAGTAAACATTCGTGTGCATGTGTCTGTTGGTGTGAATGCCCTTGATTCTGTGGGATGTATTCCAAGCAGATGAATTACTGGGTCAAATGATATATGTATTTCCATCATTTTAAGGAAGCGCCAGATTGCTTTCCAGAGAGGTTGTACCATTTTGCAATCCCACCAACAGTGTAGGAGAGTTCCAGTTCCACCACAGCCTCTCCAGTATTTGTTGTTTTGTGTTTTTTGGATCATGGCCAACCTCGCTGGGGTGAGATGATATCTCATTGTAGTTTTGATTTGAAATTTTTTAATAGCTAATGATCATGAGCATTTCTGCGTGTACCTTTTGGCTGCCTGGATATCTTCCTTTGAGAAGTGTGTGTACATCTCCTTTGCCCATCACTTAATTGGATTATTTATCTTTTTCTTATTGATATTTTGTAGTACCTTATAGATTATGTAGATGTGACGTCGGTGTGATATATAGTTGCCAAATATTTTTTCCCATTCTGTGGGTGGTCTTTTAATTCTGTTGATAGTCTTTGGATGAGCAGAAGTAGTTAAATCTTAGTAGTTCCCGTTTTATCTATTTTCTGTTGATCGTGCTTTGTTTGACAGATTCTGAAGTCTATGTTGTGTATTAAAACTTCCGTCATTGAGCCTATTTTTTCTTGGATGAGCTTTATCGTTTTAGTTTTGATATTTAGGTCTCTTATCTTTTATAAGGTGTGAGATACGGGTCTTGTTTCAGTTTTTTGCAGATGGATATCCAGTTTTGGCAACACCATTTGTTAAAGAGATTGCTTTTACCCCAGTTTAAAGTCTTAGGGGCTTTGTCAAATATCAGCATTCTCAGGAGGATGATGGCATCTCTGAGGTCTCAACTCTGTTCCGTTGATCTTTGGGTCTCTTTTGTATCAGTACCAGGCTGTTGTGACTACTGTGGCAGTATAAAAGTTCTAAAGGCAGGTAGTGAGAGGCCTCCCAGAGTGTTCTTATTCTTCAGTAGTGCTTTACTTGTCTGGGGCATCTTCCCTGTCCAAACAAAGTTGGTGATTTGTTTCTCCAACTCATTAAAAAATGTCCCTGGAATTTGTAATGGGATTGCATTATACAAGTAGATTGCTTTGGGTAAAATAGACATTTTTACAGTGTTAAGTCTTCCTATCCTTGAGCAGGGTAGACTTCTCTGTTTATGTAACTCTCTCTTAGTTTCTTGTAGTAAGGTCTTGTAGTTCTCTTTGTAGTGATCTGTTATTTCTCTAGTTGGATTTATTCCTAGGTATTTTATCTTCTTGGGGGCTATAGTAAATGGTGTTGATCTGGTGATTTCTTCTTTAATAATCTCATTGTTGGTATAAAGAAATCCTACTGATTTACTCATGTTTGTCTTGTATCCTGAGACTTTGCTGAACTCTTCTATCAGTTTGAGTAGTTTACTTACAGATTCTGTAGGATTCTCTGCATGTACAATCATATCATCAGCAAACAGGGAGGTTTTGACTTCTTCTTTGCTGATGCAGATGGCCTTTATTTCTTGGTGTCGCTGCCTTACAGGTTGCTTACTTTATTATTATTCCTTATCTTTTATTATTCTCCTTCTTTCCTGGTGCTTGCTCAATTTATACCCTAGATTCCTCCAGTCCTCATGTGCCACGCTCTCTCAAGATGGAGGCCCACAATAGGCTAGCAGGAAGCCACTGCCCAAAGGCATGCGCCATGAAAGCCCTAGGTCTGGTAAACAAGGGTGTGGTTGGGGGCTGTTCTGGCCCTGGGCACCATCTTGGGCCATCATGTCCCGCTTACCACATCTACCCCTTTTTTGTTTACATAAACAAAACCGAGAAGGTGCCTGTCTTGGGTCCTCTTCGGGTAGGATGCTCCTTACCCGTCATGGGGATACCTCACAGCTTGGTGAGGCCCCTGTCTTAGGTTGGTAGCACCCCCAGAAGAGGTTGCCCGTCTTTGACTACCCTTCTAACATGCTGAGCCAGACGCTTGCCGAGGGCTGTTCATCTTGCACGGCTGCAATGGCCTGTATAATCAGGGCCTGTTCCCGTCGTCGCTGTCGGGAGGCACGCCGGCCAATAAGACATATGGCAAAAATGGCACAGAGGAAAGCTACACTGAGTACCCCAAGTCCAGCCCATTCCTTGATGGTGGAAAACGCTGAGCTCATAAATTTCAGCAGTTCACTGGCAGTGTGAGTATCGACTCGTATGGAGTTGATCGCAACGATGGAGAGTCTGAGCTGTTCCAGAGTCTGCTCTAAATTAGCAGACCAGTTTCCCTGTAGTTCCAAAGAAAGAGACCGAGAGAGGTTAGCAGCTCTAGAAACGTTGCTGAACTGTACATAGGTGACACACAATCCAGGAAGCCTTTGCTCACAACCCAGCTGTGCCAGCTGGAATAGCACATCCACTTGGTCCTGCAATAGGTCACACCTATGTGTGGCTAGGGTTGGTAGGGTGCACAGGAGGTGCATTGTTTTACTATGGCCCAAGCGGCTTCCCGCAATATATGGAAGCACGAGGAGAGGGTGTGAGCATTCACATGCAAACGTTTGTGAAAAGCTTCAGCTTGTTCAGTGGCATTAAGGATGAGAGTGGCTCTAGTGAGGTGATCAGCGGCGGCATCAATAAGCACTTTAAGGCATCGAGTAAATGCCGAGAGGAAGGCTGGTTCCCCATCGCCTCTGGGTTTCACACGGCCTCCTAATCTCCGCAATAAAATAACTTTCCCTTCGCCCCTACTCCCGGGGTCCTACTTACGCTAGCGTTTCACCTCTTCGGGCTCCTTGAAACTTTCCCTTCGCCCCTACTTGCGGGGTCCTACTTACGCTAGCGTTTCACCTCTTCGGGCTCCTTGAAACTTTCCCTTCGCCCCTACTTGCGGGGTCCTACTTACGCTAGCGTTTCACCTCTTCGGGCTCCTTGAAACTTTCCCTTCGCCCCTACTTCCGGGGTCCTACTTACGCTAGCGTTTCACCTCTTCGGGCTCCTTGAAACTTTCCCTTCGCCCCTACTTCCGGGGTCCTACTTACGCTAGCGTTTCACCTCTTCGGGCTCCTTGAAACTTTCCCTTCGCCCCTACTTCTGGGGTCCTACTTATGCTAGCGTTTCACCTCTTCGGGCTCCTTGATTGAAGAGTGGGTCCCCGTACGGGCCACCACTTGTCGCTGCCTAACTGTCCGCCGGCGGAAAGAAGACAGGACACACGGATACGAGCCGCCTTACAGGTTGCTTACTTTATTATTATTCCTTCTCACTATTCTCCTTCTTTCCTGGTGCTTGCTCAATTTATACCCTAGATTCCTCCAATCCTCATGTGCCACGCTCTCCCAAGATGGAGGCCCACAATAGGCTAGTGGGAAGCCACTGCCCACAGGCATGCACCATGAAAGCCCTAGGTCTGGTAAACAGGGGTGTGGTTGGGGGCTGTTCTGGCCCTGGGCGCCATCTTGGGCCATCATGTCCCGCTTACCACATCTTGGTCTTGTCTAATTGCTCTGGCTAGAACTTCTAGTACAGTGTTGAAGGGGGAGGTGAGAGTGGGCATCCTTGTCTCATTCCTGTTCTCAAGAGGAATTGTTTCAGTCTCTGTCCATTCAGGATGATGTAAGTAGTTGGCTTTGTATAAATGGCCCTTATTGCATGAGGAATTTGCTGTCTATTCCTATTTTGCTAAGAGTTTTTAGCATGAATGGATGTTGGACTTTATCAAATGCCTTTTCTGCATCAATTGACAAAATCCAGTGATTCTTGTCTTTTGCGTTAATTATGTGGGTGATCACATTAATTGTTTTTCTGATGTTGAACCAGCCTTGAATGCCTGGTATGAATCCAACTTGGTCGTAATGGATTTTTTTTTTTTTTTGATATATTGTTGTATTCTATTGGCAAGAATTTTGTTGAAGATTTTTGCATCTAGGTTCATGAGTGATATTGGTCTGTAGTTCTCCTTTTTTGTTGGGTCTTTCCCTGGCTTTGGTATCAGGGTTATGCTGGCTTCCTAGAATGAGTTTGGGAGAATTCCATCCCTTTCTGTGCTATGAAATAGTCTCAGTAGTATTGGAGTTCGTTCTTCTCTAAAAGCTTAATAGAATTCTGCAGTGAAGCCATCTGGGCCTGGGTATTTTTTGGTTGGTAGTTTTTTGATGACTCTTTCAGTCTTTTCCTTTGTGATGGGTTCATTAAGTTGTTCTGCTTCACCTTGTGATAATTTTGGTAGATGATATGAATCAAGGAATTTGTCCATTTCCTCTAGGTTTTCAAATTCGTTAGTGTACGGTCTTTCATAGCATTCTGTTATGATAGTTTTGATTTCTGTTGGATCTGTTGTAACATCTCCCCTCTCATTTCTTATTTGGGTTATTTGTTTCCTTTCCTGTTTTTCTTTAGTAAGTTTATCAAATGGTTTGTCAATTTTGTTGACCTTTAACAAAAAAACAGCTTTTAGTCTTTTGAATTTTTTCAGTTGTTCTTCTGTTCTCTAATTTGTTTAATTCTGCTCTAATCTTTATGATCTGTTTTCTTCTGGTGCCTCTGCTCTCTTTCTACTTGTTCAAGCTCTAGGGTTAATTCTTTGGTTTGGGTTCTTTCTTCCTTCTGGATGTGTGCATTTATGGAGATAAACTGACCCCTGATAACTGCTTTGGCTGTATCCCATAGGTTCTGGTAGGAAGTGTTTTCATTCTCATTTGAATCCATAAATTTCTTTCTTTTTTTTACTTTTTTTTTAATTGTGATTGTTTATTTCATCCTTGATTTCTTCTATAACTCATAGCTTTTTGAGCAAGATCTTGTTCAGTTACTATGAGTTACACTTTCTGTCTATGTTTTTTTCTGCAATTGATTTCGACTTTTATGGCTTTATGGTCTGAGAACATGCTTTACAATAGTTCACTGGTATAGATTTTGTGGAGATTTGCTTTACGTCCTAACACATAGTCTATTCTAGAAAATGTTCTGTATGCACTGGAGAAGAAGTTGTAGTTAACTGCTGATGGATAGAAAGTTCTGTATATGTTGATGAGGTCTAGTTGGTTAATTGTGGCAATAAGGTCTTCTGTGTTTTTACTGAGCTTTCTTCTAGAAGATCTGTCTAATACTGAGAGAGGAGTGTTGAAGTCTCCTATTATTGTGGAGTGATCTATCTCATTTTTTTTATGTAGTCAGTGTTTCTTCAGTTTGTTTAGATGCTCTAGTATTGGGTGCATAAATATTTAATATTGTTAAGTCCTGCTTGTGTATTGAAACTTTCAATAGCAAATAGTGTCCATCCTTGCCCACAGTGGTGGATTTTACAGTAAAATCTATTTTATCTGAGCTTAGTATTGCCACACCTGCTCTTCTTTGTATATTATTAGCTTGGTATATATTCTTCCATCCTTTAATTTTTAGTTTGTTCATATCTTTAAGTCTAAGGGGAGTTTCTTGTAAGCAGCATATAGACAGGTTGTGCCTTTTGATCCAGGATGTCACTCATTGTCTCTTTACTGGAGTGTTCAGTCCATTTTTACATTCAATGTAATTATGACAGGTACACATTTAGTGCTGTCATTGTGATGTGTTTGTTTTTGTGTCAGTGCTTTCTCTGTTGCTCTTACTATTCTGTTCTGGGACATTCTTCTTTATGGGTTGATTATTCACCCTTTTCAGTGTTGGTTTTGTGTTTATTGAGACTCCTGTATTACATTTCCTGATTTGATACATTCTGTCTTTATTGTGCTTTGTGGCTACCCCTTGATCCCGCTTAATAATCTATGTTTGAACTCTATTTTAACTTCTACATGTTTTATTAACTTCCTGTCTATCTGGAAGGACTATAACTACTGTAGTACATTCCTCTTTCTAATATGATGATATCATAGTTTTCATGATATGATCACTGCATCACTTCTTTTAATATTATAGCTTTGATTGAGTTTTGTGCCTTCCCTAACTGAGTAGGTTCCTGGATGATGTGTCCTGTAGTGCTTCCTAAAATACAGAGTTTATGGTTTTGTTCTTCTAAGCCAAGAGCTTCTTTTGTATTTCTTGTAGCTTTGGTTTGGATTTTACAAAGTCTCTGAGTTTCTATTTATCTGCACATGTCTTAATTTCATTTTCATATTTGAGAGTTTTGCAAGATGTATAATTCTTAGTTGGAAAATCTTCTCTTTCGAGACTTTGAATGTGTAGTCCTATTGCCTTTGTGCCAACGTCATTTCTGCTAAGAAGTCAGACAAAAGGCTACAGGGTTTCCCTCTGAATGTTAGCTTTGCTTTGAGTCTTGCTGCCTTTAAGAGTTTCTGCTTATATTTTATTTTGTTAAGCTTGATTATAGTATATCTTCAAGTCTTTCTTTTGGAATCTGTATTGAGTGGCATTTGATACACATCTTGGATATCTGTATTCTCTGCTTTCATAATTTCAGGGAAGTTTTCTGCCAGCAGCTCAACAACAATACTCTCTGTGTTTTCAGGTGTCCCTCCCTGTTCAGGAACTCCAATTAATTATAGATTGTTCCTCTTGATAGAATCCTACATGCTTCTTCATTTTTCTTGTTTCTTTTCTCTGATTTCTCTTCATAGATGCTGGAGTTAGTAGCTCTGTCTTCCAAGTCAGAAAGTCTGTTTTCCATTTATTCGATTCTGTTTTCTTGGCTTTGAACTGAATATTCTGTTCTTTAATTTTATTACTGATCTGTTGGATTTCAGAACACTGGTGTTCCAGCAGTTCATATAACTTGGTTAATTTTTCACTTTGCTCTTCTGTGTTTTGTATAATGTCTAGGAGGGTTCTCTATTTTGTACTCAACCTCCAATAGTTTCAGGAAGCTTTCTTCATCTGAGAAGTTCTTTTGTTCTTTCTTTTGGGGACTTTCTGGAGCCATAAGTGAATTTTTCTGTACGTTTCTGTCCAAAGTTTGTTGCTTTTGGGGCATCTGGAGGTAGATAACTTTCTCCAATGTTACCTTAACAGGATCTAAAACACAGTCTGATAAGGAAGATGATCACCAGTCACCTCTGTGTGCTCCAGTGACTGTGCCCAATGGAATCTTTGGGGTTGCAGGCTCCAGCTCTTGATTGGCAAAGACACGGCCCTACTTACGGAGTCACTGGGGGCTGTCAGCTGACCCTATGATGTAGGTTAGTAAAGGCTGGTAGAGATGTCATCAGGATGCACTGCAGTTATTTCTGTAGGTAGTCTTATATTGTGTCCTAGAGCTTACTGGGTGTCCAGAAGGCTCGGTTTAATTATCAGTTCAGGCCTTAGGTTTCAGAGGGAGTTAAGGAGATGTGTGTCAGGTCCACTATCTTGCCTCTGCCCCCCAGCTAATTCTTTTTGGTACAGTGACTGTGTGTTCTATCTTCTTTTGGTGCTTCTTGCATTGTTGAGTATTTTGCCCATAGACTCATTTAGTGTTACAACTTGAGGTTTAAATTTTTTTTTTTTTTGCAGTTGTTTCAGCTTGAGAAATGCTAAGCCTGTTCTTCCCTTTTGGTTTTCTAATTCCAGGTCTTTGCACATCATATTATAATAATTTACTTTATCTTCTCGAGCACCCCTTTGTAATCTTCTATTCAGCTGTTTCACTTCATCAATTTCTTCCATTTAGTTTAGCTACTCTGTGTTCAATGGCAAGTTTTGGGGTCTCTTCTGACATCCATTTTGGTCTTCTTTTTTTTTTTTTTTCCTGTTTTTAGTGACTGTTTTATTTTTTCATATATGATATCAAAATCCTTACCAACTGTGCATTCTTTGGTTTTTAAAGACTCTGGATTCGAGTTCATTGTGACCCTGTGTGACAGTGTAGAACTGTTTCTAAGGAGCAGCTGATGGATTCAAACTGTCATGGTTCTGGTTAGCAGCCAAGCTCTTAACCACTACACCACCTACGTGCCTCTTATAAATTATGTAGATTGTTAGTGACTTTCTTGTTTTCTTAAAATTATTTTTAATTTTAGTGTTGATGTTGTGGTAGAAGTGCCACTAAATGCTACTTTGTGACACTAAGATTTGGTCTGATTTTATCTAATAAAAGAAAGCATAAAATGGAAAAAAGGGTTTAGAAACCACTGAATGGCAGATGAAAAAACAGCATATAGCAGGGTTTCTACTACATTGTTGTTGTGGTTCAGTTATTCCTTTGTCAGAGTTCTTTTCTAAGAAGTTTATACATGTTATAGGGTTTATGAAGGGTATAATTAATCGGTCATTAACTGTTACTCAGATATACTATTAGAGTAGTAACTTTTGTTGTTGTATGCTGTCAACTTTATTCAGACTCATGATGAGCCTAAATAACAGAGTGAAGCTACCTAATAGGGTTTCCTAGACTGTATTTTTTACAGGAGCAGATTGCTGAATCTTTTCACCTGCAGAGTGGCTGATGTGTTTGAACAGCTGACCTTCCAGTTAGCAGCCCAGTGCCGAACCATTGTGATACCAGGACTCTTTAATCCCTTGTAGCCTAAATGTTTATGTTGTTGTTGTTATTAGCTGCTGCGGAGTCAGCTCTGACTCCTGGTAGCCTTATGTAAGTCGGAATGAAATGTTGCCTAGTCCTGTGCCATTTCCATGATCTTTGGTATATTGGAGCCCATTGGTGAAACTGTTGTGTGTAGAAGTTAATTTATGTTAAATCTTGATTATTTCAAATGACTGAAAAACTAAACCAGACCTGTTGTGTGTCGATTCCTGCTTATAGCGACACTATGAGTAATTTTCATATTTTAACATGTATAAATGTTATGCCAAACTGTAAAGGCTCTATAAGTGGTTATTTTAAGACTGTTTGCTTATTTGTCTTATTTTATTTATTTATTTATTTATTTTGCAGCCTTGCTTTGCATCCCGAACGAGTACTAGTGGCAACAGGACAAGTTGGGAAAGAACCTTATATCTGTGTCTGGGATTCATACACTGTGCAGACCATATCAGTGCTGAAGGATGTCCACACACATGGTATAGCTTGTTTAGCGTTCGACTTAGATGGGCAGGTATGTGGTAATTTTTCTCCCTTTTATAAACGTTCTTTTTTAAATTGGATGTAGTAGGAAATTATTATAAATCTATAAATATTAAATTGGAAGCAGTGATGAAGAATATTCATTTGTCCAACAGTGGGGGGAAGGGAATTGTTGATATGTATATTAAAAATGAGAACAACAAGGAATTTTTATTTTATTGTATCGAACTTTCTCCACTGAATTAATTACTGCCATGGAAACCAAAAAGGTTCTGAGCACAAAAAAATAAAAAAAAGATTCTGAGCGCATGGAGTATTACTTGTTATAGAAAATTTTACATACCACTCTTTTCCAAGTAGCGTATTTTGATAGGACCGATGGAAGATGGCTTAGGAAAATTAAATTTCTCTATGTAGAGTTGTATACATTTTAATTTTCAGTTATTTTAAGGATTATCTATAATTATATTTTTTATTGAAAAAAGAGACAATTTGGATAACATGAGCTATTTTTACACTAAAATCAAAGTTCAAAATGAAGGCTATGACCACCCCACTGACTAATCAGTTCCCAAGTATTTATATACTTCTGCTCAGTTAATTAAAAAATATTAAACAAACCAAAAGCCTTTTTGTGGTATTTTTATGTAACTTGTTATGCCTAAAACATACTTAAAAAATAGTAAGAAAGTGCATTTTTTGTAACTGTGGCTATAGTCTTTGAAAAGTCTTATGTTGAAATTAAACATTAAAATCATTTTAATGTTTAGAAAATTTTTAGTTGTCTTTTCAGTTCATAAAATTTGTAGCTGTAGATTTTATAGAAGCAGATTACAGTAGATAGATTCCCTGAAAAATGTTAGCTAGTAGGTGTTTTATATATAACTGAAGAATAGCTTCTTTGGGTAGCATAGATTAATGTAATGTTCTTATAAGAGTGTGGTAAGAGTTCTATAAAGACTTAAACCTCTTATTTTGGGAAAAGCATGCTTCTAGATTTGATACCATTATATAGCAGCGATTGGCAATTGCAGAACCACAGTTTCATTTTGCTATTGTCTTTCCATTCCCTTAATTTTGTCATATCGGAATTTCTTTTACTTTCCTCTTTAAAGGAAAGAGAATACTACATAATCAAAATTGACTTGACAGCAACTGGCTACTGGTTAGACTACTTCACAGGAGCATAGAGACAAATCTATAACGTTTTTAAAAATGACTTATGAAAGGTTCTGTGAAATCCAAGATATTGTTAACTATGAATGTGTATTGATGTTTTCCTTTTAACTTTAAAATTGCCCTTTCTTATTGTGATACATTACATTGCTGAAGAATGCCTCATCCATCCAAGGAGAAATCATTCCTTTAGCTTTCACTAGTTGAAGACCTTTAATTTAGCTTATCTTGAGCAACTTGTAAGGAAAGCCTTGAGTGTATGTATCTTACCGTGGTAGAGCTTCATGTGATACTTAACAAGTTTAAGCTTATAAAAACTTGAATAACACACCCATACAAAGTGCCCGGCTAAGCCTACATTATCTCATTTTGTTCTCACAACACTATGAAATAGATACTCTTATTATCTCTATTTTACAGATAAAGAAACTGAGACTTAGAGAGGTTAAATAACTTGCCCCAGGTTACACAGCTAGTATATGGAGCCAGAGCGGAACCCAGGTTAGTCTTACTGCAAAGCGCATGTTTTTAACTGCAGTGCTCTACTGCCTCCCAAACTTGTGACTTAGGAGGTGGGTATTGATACTTCTAAAAGCATTTATCCATCTCAAGAACAGTTAAAGCTAATATTGTAAGGAACTGCTGCCAATGGATTATTAAGTTAACGTTTTTCTCTAGAATTGTTAATTAAAAATTTTAATTTACAAAATATATTTGGGGGAACTTATTTATCAGTATGCTTATATCTATAGACTATTTATGGGATACCAACTAGGAAATAGTATATATAGTTTTTACATTTTCTACTAGATTTGGAGTTATAAGTAATCTTTTAAGATTTATCCAGTGAATGAGTTTCCCAGTTCATGTAATACTAAATGTTCTTTTTTCCCAGAGGCTTTCTTCTAATTGGATTGAGTATCCATGCTAATGCAGGCAGTCTGCCTTATTGAGGATAATTTGTGCTTGAATGCCTAATTATATTAATTCACATAAAACAAAGACTAAAATTTCATAGTAAATGGAAGACTGGGGTGGGAGGAAGGAAAACATGACTGGTACTTTATCTTGAAAACATAAGCATAATTTATGAAAATACATTTCTCGCTGTAATTATGTAAAAATGGTGTGGGTGTGGGTGTGGCACCTGTCCACCTCTAGGTTTACAAGGAGAAAGGAGAATCAAAATCAAGAGCCCAAGGCTGATTCCTGTGAGCGGGAGAACAAACATGCCTCCTATCTCTGCCATCTTTAATAATTCCGACACCATTCTTCCCATGGCAGTCTTTTCTGCTGGGTTCAGTAATTCACTGCAGTGATCACACAGAACTCACAGAAAATACTCACATTTATGGAGATTATTAAGGAAGTAGCAAGTTACATTTTCAGATTCAAAAATGCTCAGAGTACAGTGCTTCCAACAAGACAGTCTCAGCCATGCTTACAGGGACACCTGGCAGAACCCTGGGCCTCCACTGTACTCAGGCAGATGTTACAAAACTAGCTATACCAGTAAGTGCCCAGAGGCACCCTACTCTGCCAAAAAGCTTCCTGCCCACAGGTGCTCAGATTTCTTGATCCTACCATGGTTTCTGTACCACTGTTTTTTAAGAGCTCTTTCTCTATCCTGGTTCCAGGAGCTTCTCATCACTGTGAGTCCAAATGACATGCTGTCTGTTCCTGACCATTCTTATTTAGTGGTGATGGGATCCTGTCTTTTCTCTGGAATTGGCTCTCTTTTAAGACAAAATTGACCATTCCCATTGTGTTACTGTTGTTAGGTGCCATTGAGACAGTTCCAACTCATACTGACCTGTGCACAACAGAAGGAAACACTGCTGATCTTGTACCATGTCCACAGTCATTTTTATGCTTAAGCCTATGGTTGCAGCCACTGTGTCAGTCTGTCTCATTGAGGGTCTTCCTCTTTTTTGCTGACCCTCCGCTCTACCAAGCATGATGTCCTTCTCCAGGAACTGATCCCTTCTGACAACAAGTCCAAAGTATGTAAGGCACAGTCTCACCATCTTTGATTCCAAAGAGCACTGTGGTTGTACTTCCAGAACAGATCTGTTTGCTCTTTTGGCAGTCCTTCATTCATTCAGTGTTTTTCTCCAATACCGCAATTCAAAGGGGTCATTTCTTCTGTCTTCCTTATTCATTGTTCAGCTTTTGCATGCATGTGATATGGTGGAAAATACCATGGCTTGAGTCAGGCACACTTTAGTCTTCAAGGTGACATCTTTACTTTTCACTGCTTTAAAGAGGTCCTTTGCAGCAAATTTTCCCAATGCAGTGCATCTTTTGATTTCTTGACTGCTGCTTCCATGGGTGTTGTTTGTGGAACCAAGTATAATGAAATCCTTGACAACCTCAATCCTTTCTCCATTTATCACAATGTTGCTTACTGGTCCCTTTGTGAGAATTTTTGTTTTCTTGATGTTGAGGTGCAGTCTATACTGAAGGCTGTGATCTTTGATTTTCATCAGTGTTTCAAATCCTTTTCACTTCCAGAAAGCAAGGTTGTGTCATCTGTATAACACAAGTTGTTAATAAGTCTTCCTTCAATCCTGATGCCTTGTTCTTCTTCATATAGTCCAGCTTCTTGGATTGTTTGCTCTCCATACAGATTGAAGAGATAGGGTGAAAGGATACAACCCTGAATCATACCTTTCCAGACTTTAAGCCATATAGTGTCCTCTTGTCCTGTTCACACGACTGCCTCTTGATCCATGTGTGGATTCTTTAAGAGCACAGTTAAGTGCTCTGGAGTTCCTATTCTCTGCAGTGTTAACCATAATTTGTTGGTCCACACAGTTGAATGCTTTGCACTAGTCCCATTTGTGGGTCCAAATTGCTTTATTTGGCCTCTCACCCAAGTCACTTGGTTGGGAGTTATCAGACTCTGTCTAGAAAGGCCACGCAAAAGTGACCCATCATCATACCGCTCATTGTACCTGTTTGCTAATTTGTAAAGTGAAATAAGAATAAACTGTTGATTTTTTTTTTCTTATGTAATTTTGTCAGTCATGTCCTGGTACAACATAAAATGCTCCAGTTTACTCTGGCATTAGCCACATGCTGTTGCTAGTTGCCACTGAGTTGGTTCTGACTCAGCGACCGTGTGCATAACAGATTGAAACCCTGCCCAGTCTTGTGCCATCCTCATAATTGCTGTTGTGCTTGAGCCCATTATGGCAACCACTGTGTTAGTCCCTCTCATTGAGGGTCTTTGTCTTTTTGTCTGACTCTGCTTTACCACGCATGTTATCCTTCTCTGGGGACTGGTCCCTCCTGATAACAGGTACAAAGCAGTGAGATGAAGTCTTGCTGTCCTTGCTTCTGATGTGCTTTTTGGCAGTACTTATTCAAACACAGACTTGTTCTTCCTTCAGGCAATCCATGATATATTCAGTATTTTTTGACAATAGCACTTGTATTTCACAAGTACCAACTCTTTGGTCTTCCTTGTCCTTGTCTAGCTTTCACAGGCATATGAGGTGACTGAAAACACAATAGCTTGGGTCAGATGCACCTTAGTCCTTAGTGTGATACCTTTCCTTTTTAACACATTAAGAATTCTTTTATAGTAGATTTGCCCAATTTGATACATCATTTGATTTCTTGACTTCCATGGCCGTTGACTGTGGCCCCAAATGAAATCTTTGACAATTTGTCTTTTCTCTGTTTGCTCTGTTGCATATTGGGCCAGTTATGAGGATTTTTGTTTTGTTTATGTTGAGTATGATCCACACTGAAGGCTGTAATCTTCATCAGTAATTGCCTCAAGCTGTCTTCACTTTCAGCAAGCAAAGTTGTGCTATCTGCATAACACAGGTTGTCAGTGAGTCTTCCTTCATTGCTGATGCTCCATTCTTCTTCATATAGTCCAGCTTTTTGGATTATTGACTCAGCATACAGATTGCGCTATAGTGAAAGAATATACCCCTGATACATACCTTTCCTGACTTTAAACCATACGTCATCCATTTGTTCTTTTAAGTTGTTATGTCTTCATCCAAGTACAGGTTCTTCATGAGCACTATTAGGTGTTCTGGAATTCCCATTCTTTTTAATGTTATCCATAATTTGTTATGATCCACACAGTCAAATACCTTTGCATGATCAATAAAACACAGGTAAACATCTTTCTGGTATTCTCTGCTTTCAGCTGTGATCTATTTGACATCAGTAGTGATATTCCTTGTTACACATATCTTCTGAATTGGGCTTGAATTTCTGGCATTGATGCACTGCTCCAGCTGCTTTTTAATGTTATTCAGCCAGAGTCTGCTTGTGTGTGATAGTAATGATATTGTTTGATAATTTCTGCATTGTGCTAGATGGCCTTTCTTTGGAATGAACACAAATATGGATCTCTTCGAGTCAGTTGGCCAGGTAGCTGTCTTCCAGATTGCTTGGCATAGACAAGTGAATGCTTCCAGCCTACATTCATTTGTTGGAACATCTTAGTTGGTTATTTGTCGGTTCCTTGAGCCTTGCTTTTCACCATTGTCTTTAGTGCTGCTTAGATCTCTTCCTTCATTACCATCAGGTCTTGATCATGTGTTACCTTCTGAAATGTTTGAACATCTGTCAGTTCTTTTAGGTACAGTGACTGTATTTCTTCTGTCTTTTTGTACTTCCTGTAGCCTTCAGTATTTTGCTCACAGAATCTTTCAGTATTGTAACTTGAAGCTTAAATTTTTTTCTTCGGTTCTTTCAGTTTGAGAATTGCCAAGAGTGTTTTTCTGCTTGGGTTTTCTAACAGTGGGTCTTTGCACATTCCCTTATAATACTTTACCCTGTTCTTTTCAAACCACCCTTTGAAATTTTCTGTTCAGTCTTTTACTTCATCATTTCTTCCAGTCAGCTGAGCTAGTCTACATTCAAGAACAAGATTCAAAGCTTCTTTTGACATCCATTTTGGTCTTTTCTTCCTTTCCTGTCTTTTTGACTTACCTCATGCTTTCTTCATGTATGATGTTCTTGGTGTCATTCCACAGCTTGTGTAGTTCAGTCGTATTTTTGTTACATAATTTTGTCAATTCAGGTGCAAAATGAAATGTTTTGTTTTACCTTTGGCTTTTGGCACATGATTATAAAGAGGGTCACTGTTCAATTTTTACAGAAGACATTAGAGGGCCTCATTCATTTCTTTGTGTTATCTCCTAGTAGGTAGACTTAGCATAAGTGCCTATTGTGTTACCATCACTAAAGCTTTCTGTTCTATTGCTTGGACAGATCCTAACTTTTCATGGCTTTACTATTTGCTCCGTTAAATCCTTCATCTTTTGCAAAATTTGTGTTTTGCATTTGTAGTATTGTAAGACTAAGTTCATAGGTAATGAACACTAGAATCTTTTAAGTGTAATTTTCCACTGTTTGAATGTGTTTCACAGTTACAGGGACTCATGGGATGCTTCTAACCATGTATATATTAGGAGATTTCTCTTATTTGAGTACTTGGTATGCTTGAATTTTTAATAGATACTACTGATTGAGTTAATGGACACAAGTAAGATTTTGTGTGGGAATCAAATCAGGGAGAATAGAAAGAATTTGGAAAACTGCATTGAGGCTTCTTCCATCTCCCTTGCCAGATGTTATTTATTGGTTGTCTTCAAAAGAGCTCCGTCTCTGCTTCGTAAGTGTTAGTGTTCCTTTGGAATCTGTGGCCTTGTTTTCTTGTACGTACTCTTTCTGAGTGATTATCTGCACTGATGATTTGAACTCGCACATCACTTAACTGTAACCCAGGCTTCTCTCTTCAACTCCAAGTACCCTTTTGAGTGTTCTGTAGGTATTTACATATCTAAAACTGAATTTTCTCTTGATTCTAACTCTGTTGGGGAAAAAAATTCACTTCTGCTTTCTGGCTATAGCCTTCCTCTTCAGCCTCATGTCCTGGCACTTTCCTGTCCTCAGCCATACTGAATTACTAACACTTCATTGAAAGCACCATGATCTCTCTAAGAGAATCCTGGCATCCTTCATTCTGAAATGCACTGTTTCTGTACCTGACATATCCTGTTCTGTCTTCCAAGATATGAGTCAAGCTTCACTTTTTCTAGAAAACTTTAATCTCTTCCCTAGCTCCCTAGTCTAGGCTGAATGTGAGGAAAATCTAATAAAGTTAAAAATGATAGAAAACTAGAAGAAGAGGTAGTATTTATTGTTTCTACTGCTTTCTCTCTACTGTAACTTAACCTATGCTTAATCCATTGCTGTTGAATCGACTCCCACTCACAGCAGTCCTATAAGACAGAGTAGAACTGCCAACCTTTCGGCTAAAAGCCAGCGTCTTAACCACTGCTCCACCAGGGCTCCTAACCTGTGCTTAGGAAGGTTAATTTTGACTGTTGATACGCTTTTAGGACTGCAAAGAAAGTGCACCTAGGTCTAGTTTGCTATAGCCTATATAGAGCTGTGGTTCCCTAGTCATGCTCTGATTAAGAGCTTGGCTGCTAACTAAAAGGCTAGCAATGTGAATCTACAAGCTGCTCCTTACAAACCCTATGGGGCAGCTCCACTTAGTCCTGTAAGCTCACTATGAGTTGGAATTGACTTGAAGGCAATGGGTTTAGTTTTGTTTTTTATACAAAGCTGTATGCTTTGAGGAGAAACCCTGGTGGCATAGGGTTAAGAGGTACACGTGCTAATTGAAAGGTCAGCAGTTCACATCTACCAGACACTTCTCAGAAGCCCTATGGATCAATTCTGCTCTGCCCTATAGGGTCACTGTGAGTCAGAATTGACTCAGCAGCAGAGGGTTTGGCTTTTGATTTTGGTTTTATGTGTTTTGAGGTTTTATTGGTATATGTGGAGTTGTATAGCTTTGGGCCACTTGTGGTCTGCAAAGAGGCATTGATAGAAAGGACAGTGCCTGTCTGACTATTCCTCTTTTATGCCTGTCCTGTAAGATTTTAGTGTCTGTACAATAAGCTACAGCAAGAAGTAGCCATCTCTTTCTGGTTCCCAAATAATGAAAGACTCTTGGGAGAACAAATCATCTCTTTAAGAAGGGATCCACTTTAGGGCTCACTTTCTCTTTTGTCTAAGTATCTCTCCTTGAGTTAAAGCTAATTGATTTATTACCGTTGCGTTTTGCTACATCTTTAAGGTCTGACAGCTGAGTCTGCGAACTTGCTGCCGTGTGCTTACGTTGGCAGCACTGTACAAACAACTTGGTAAGGTTTCATAACCTTGATATGTCAGTGTGTCACAGCTGTGTTCATGTAGACGTGTGGCAGTGTCTTGCTGAGTGGCGTTCATTACTGTTGCATCCCTGTGTGTGTGCTATCGTGAGAATGTTGGAGCTTGAATTAGAGTAACAAACAAACAATAAATTTCTTGTTAAACTTGGTAAAAATGGAAGTGAAATCAGGGACATGTTAGTCTAAGTTTATGGGGAATTTATAGATTAAGTTAAAGGAAAACTGACTTTTTATTAAGTGTTTTTGCCCATGAACAAGGAGAGATATTTAAATAAAAGAGAGAGTGAGCCCTAAAATGAACATGTCTTTCTATTTACTTGGTCATTACTTAATGTCTTACAATAAAGTTTAACAACATTCTTTATATTTTGTTAGATTCAAAATTAGGTAATTGGAATTTTTTTTTTTTTTTTTTTTTTTTTTTTTGCTCTTGTGAATACAATCAATATATGTATCTAACCACTTTTTAAACTTTGTCATTGGTTGTATTTATCTATGTACACAGTCATTTTCTGGGAACATAAACAATTTGTTTTTCTATTCCAGTTTTGCCCTCCCCTCCTTTTTCCTTCCTTGTCTGGTATAATGGTTAATAAAAGGGGTGATAATGGCCATCTTGGTCTGCTTGTAATCTGAAGACAAAACTGTCACATTGCTCCACTGAGTGTGATGTATACACACACACACACACACGTACATAATGGCTTATTCTGGTCACAGGAGATTTCCTTCTATTCCTAGCATCTAGTTATTTTCCTTTATTTTTCAATTAGGAAAGCCTTTGTCATGGTTATTTTTTCTTGCTTTCATTTGTTGATTTGATCCATTGCGTGAATGTGTGTATGTATGTGTGTGGTCAGTCCTGCACTGTCTTCACAACTGTTGCTGTTTGGAACCGTTGTTGCAGTCCCTTTGTCAGTCCATCTTTTTCATTGCCTCTGCTTGAGCAAGCATGATGATTTTCTCCAGGGACAGAACCTTCCTGATAACATGTCAGAATTTTGACAAATATGTACACTGACAACTTCTATCAAAATCCAGATCCATGATATTTCCCTACATGCAAAAGGTTTTCCAGAACACATTCCCAGTCATTAGTCACCTTCCTCAGCCCCAACCTCAGGCTTCACTGATCTACTTTCTGTCAACATAGATTATATTTGTGTTTTTTAGGGTTTCACATAAATGTAGTCAAACAGTATGTAGTTTTTTGGTTTGGCTTTTTTCACCCAGCACGATTTTTAGTTATTTATTTATATATTGCTGCATGTATCAGTTGTTTATTCCTTTTCATTGCTCATATTATTTCACTTTATGGTTATATGCTACAGTCTGTTTATCCATTCACTTGTTGATACATGCTTGATTATTTACAGATTTGGGTGAGTATGAATGAAGCTTCTGTGAACATTTGCATGCAAGTCTTTGGTGAATATATGTTTCTATTTGGGGAAATACCTAGTACTAGGAATGTTGAGCTGTATGGTAAAAATGCTTTTAATTTTAGAAGGAATTGTGAGACTGTTTTCCAAAGCATCTATACCATTTCCCATTCTCACTAGCAGTGTATGAGATTTCCAGTTATTCTGTGTTTGCATCATCAATTGGTGATGTCAGTCTTTTAAATTCAGTCAGAAAAAGGCCAGGAGCCATCTGCAAAATAGACGATAAGTTGCTCAAATGTAAGTTCAGCCTGAAGCTAAAGAAAATTAAGTTTATGAGAGCCAAAGTAACATCTTAATATGTCCCAACTGAATTTAGAGACCATCTCTGTAATAGATTTGATGCACTGAATGCTAATGACCAAAGACCAGAAATGTCGTGGATGACATCAAGGACATCATACATGAAGAAAGCAAAAGATCATTAAAAAGACAGGAAAGACAAAAGACCAAATGGATGTCAGAAGAGACTCTGAAACTTGCTATTGAATATAGAGTAGCTAAAGCAAACAGAAGGAATGATGATGTAAAATTTCTGAACAAAAGGTTTCAAAGGTTGGCTTGAGAAGACAAAGTAAAGTATTATAATGAAATATGCAAAGACCTGAAGATAGGAAACCAAAAGGGAAGAACACACTCAGCATCTCTCAAGGTGAAAGAACTGAAGAAAAAAATAAAAGCCCTGGGTTGCAGTCATGAAGATTTCTGTGGGAAAAATCTTAAACAACACAAGAAACATCCAAAAAAGATAGAAGGAAATACAGTCAGTAAACAAAAAGGAGTTGGTCAAGAGGTAACATATAATGGGGGGCTTACGGGACTGAAGGAAGAAATCCAAGCTGCACTGAAGGCATTGTTGAAAAGCAAGGTTCCAGGAACTGATGGACTGTCAGTTTAGATGTTTCAACAAAGAGCCCTGAAAGTGCTCACTTGTTTGTGCCGAGAAGTTTGGAAGACAGCAACCTGGCCAGCCCCTGGGAGAAATCCATATTAGTGCACATTCTAAAGAAAGATGATCCAACATAGTGCATAAATTATCAAACAGTATCATTGGTATTATGTGCAAGTCAACTTGTGCTGAAGTTAAATCCAAAATGATTGCAGCAGTACATCAACAGGGAACTACCAGAAATTCAAGCCAAATTCAGAAGAGGACATGAAATGAAGGATATCAATGCTGATGTCCGATGGTTCTTGGCTGAAAGCAGAGAATACCACAAAGATATTTACCTGTGTCTTACTAACTATGTAAAGGCATTTGACTGTGTGGATCATAAATTATGAATAGCTTTGCAAAGAAGGAGAATTGTAGAACACTTAACGGAGCTAGTGAAGAACATGCAAGAAGCAGTTGTTCAGACAGAACAGGAGAATACCATGTGGTTTAAAGTTAGGAAGTTTAAAGTGTGTGTCAGAGTTGTATCCTTTCACCATACTTATTTAATCTGTATGCTGAGTAAATAATCCAAGAAGCTGGACTGTAAATTTGGCATCAGGTTTGGAGGAAGATGCGTTAACAACCGGAGGATGTGCAGATGACACAGCTTTGCCAAAGATACCCTTCACTGTGGATTGCACTTCAGTATAAAGAAAACAAAAATCCTCACACGTGGACTCATGTGAGACATCGTGATAAATGGACAAAATACTGAAGTTGTCAAGGATTTCAGTTTATTTGGCTGCATTTTATTTGGAAGCAGCAGTCAATAAATAAAATGATGTATTGCATTGGGCAAATCTGCAAAAGACCTCTTTATTAAAAAGCAAAACTATGACTCTGGGACTGATCTGTGTCATGGCATTTTCTGTCACCTCACATGCATGTGAAAGCTGGACAATGAATAAAGAATACTGAAGAATTGATGCCTTTGAATTATGATGTTGGTGAAGAATATTGAATAAACTGTGAACTGCGAAAACAACCAGCAAATCTGTATTGGGAGAAATACAGCCAGAATGCTCCTTTAAAGCCAGGATGGGTGAGATTTCATCTCCTGTACATCAGATATGTTATCAAGAGAGACCAGTCCCTGGAGAAGGACATCATACTCGGTAAAGCAGAGGGTCATCGGAAAAGAGAAAACCCTCGGTGAAATGGATTGGACCAGTGGCTGCAGCAACAGTGGGCTCAGACATAGCCATGATTATGAGGCTGGGTGCAGAACTGAACCAGAAACCCAAACCACTGCCATCGAGACAAATCTGACTCACAGTCACCCTGCAGGTTAGGGTAGAACTGCACCATACAGTTTCCAAGGAGCACCTCCTGGAGTTGAACTGCTGACCTTGTGGTTAGCAGATGTAGTACTTAACCCGCTATGCCACCAGGGTTTCCAGGTACAGAACTGGGTAGTATTTTATTGGTGTTTGTCTTTTTGTTATTAAATTGTAAGTGTTCTTTATATTTTCCAGTTATAAGTCCTTAAACAGATAATCTGTATAGCAAAGATTTTCTCTTACGTTTTTGTGTTGCCTTTTTTTTTTTTGTCTTTGTGGTGTGCTTTGAAGAGCAGAAGTTTTAAATTTTAATGAAGTTTAATTTATCAACTTTTCCTTCATGGTTCTTTCTGTGTTTTGTAAAATAATTTTTTTTGCCTAAAACAAGTTTGCAAAGATTTTTTTCTTTTGTTTTATAAATTTTAAAGATTTATCTTTTTACATTTAAGATTATAATCTACTACAAGTATATTTTTGTGTATGTTTTAGGTAAGGGTTAGAGTTCTTTTGTTCTCTGTATATTTATCCAGTTGTTATAACACTATTTATTGAAGTGACTGCGCTTTCCCTACTGAATTACTTTGACACCGTTTTCAAGAAATCCATGTATCTGTAACATACGGGTCTGTACCTGCGTTCTCTCTTCTCGCGCATTCGTCCTCGTGTTTCCTGACACCAGTACCGCACTGCTCGCATTATTGTAGCTTCATGGGACATCTTGCAATCGTGTCATGTAAGTCTTCAGAGTTTATTCTCATTGTCCCCAAAATTGTTTTGGCTATATTAGTTCTTTGAATTTTCATGTAAATCAGCTTGCAGTTTTCTTAAAGTAGTCTATTGGAATTTTTATTTGGGTTACATCAAGTCTGTAGATCAATTTGGAGAGAGTTCACATCTTCACAGTGTTGAGGTTTCAAATCCATCTATATATTTCAATTCATTAGATCTTTAATTTCTCCCACCTGTGTTTGAAAATTTCACTTGTACAGGCCTTAATATATTTTGTTCACCTTATCCCTAAATATTTCATGTTTTTTGATGTTTTAGAAATTTGGTTTTCAGTTGTTTCTAGTATTTAAAAACAATTGGATTTTGTAAAGTGAACTTACAGTTTATGAGCTTGGTAAACTCACTAGTGCAACTTTTTTATAGCTTTCTTAAAATTCTGCATATACGTGATCCTATCATCTGTGAATACAGATAATTTTACTTCTTCCTTTCTTATCTCTGTGTCTTTTGCTTCTTCACTTGTTTTGTTAGCATGGCTGGGACCTCCAGTGCAAGGTGTCATAGAAGTGGTATAGGGGATATTTTTGCCTCATTGCTCACCTTAGGGGAAAACATTCAGTTTTTTACCATTAAATAAAATACTGACTCTGGGTTTGTCTTAGGTGAACTTCACTGGGTTGAGGAAGTTCATTCCTGTTTGTGGTTTGCTGAGGGTCTTTTCATGAGTGAATATTAAATTTTGTCAGGTGTTACTTCTTTATCTCCTGTGATGACCATATAGTTTTCTTGCTTTGTGCCGCTATTGTGGTAAATTGCATTGCTTTTCCAATATTAAACCAACCTTGCGGTTCGGAGATAAACCCCTTATGGTGACAGTGTACTTTAATTACTGTGTATTACCCTTTTATACATTTGCAGGTTTGATTTGCCAACACCTTGTTAAAGAATTTTGGATTATACTCGTGAGAGATAGTGACCTTCAGTTTTGTTGTCATGGATTTGTATGGTATGGGTATCAGGATAATAATCAATTCATAAAATACATAGGAAAGTGTTCCTCCTCCTCTATTTTGCAATGAATACATATGGATTGATGTTGCTTCTTCATTTCTTCTGTGATAAAATGTAACATCAGATTTACCATTTTAACTATTTTAAGTGTACAAGTCAGTGACAAAGTACGTGCACAATGTTGTTTAACCATCACCATTGTCTGTTTACGAATTTTTATCATCCCACACAGAAACTTTGTACCTTTTAAGTGATTGCTTCTCATTGCTCCCCTCTCCTCACCCCAGGAGGCCCACATAACATCTATTCTCCTTTCTTTCTTTGTGAATTTGCCTATTCTAGATATTTTGTAAAAGTAGAATTGTGTAGTATGTTTTTTTGGTCTGGCTAATTTCACTCAGCGTGATGTTTTCAAGATTCGCGTTGTAGCATATATCCTAACTTCACTCTTTTTTTATGACTAAATATGCTATTATGTATGTCACACATTTTATTTATACATGTATCTATTTATGAGAGTGGGGTTATTTCACCATGTTGGCTATGGCAAATAATACTGGTATGAACATTGGCTTGGGCGTATCTATTTGAGTCCCTTTTTTCTGTCCTGGGTTTATATCTAGAAGTTTTGTTGTTAGATGCTGTTGACATGATGCCAACTCGTAGCAACCCCTGTATGCAGCAGCAGAAAGGCGTGCTCTTGAGTCCTGTGACATCCTCATGATCGTTGTTGTACTGGGTCCATTGTTGGCAGCCACTGTGTCAGTCCATCTCATTCAACGTCTTCATCTTTTTCATTGACCCTCTACTTTACCAAGCATAATGATCCCTCCTGATAACATGTCCAACATATGTAGATATAGTCTCACCATCCTTGCTTTTAAGAAGCACTCTGCATATACTATCTAGAAGTAGAATATGGTCATTTCATGTTTAACTTTGAGGAACTGCCAGAACGTTTTCTGCAGTGACTGAATCATTTTATATTTCTGCCAGAAATACACAAGGGTTTTAGTTTCTACACATTGTCACCAACACTTACTTTTCTTCTCTTTGTATTTTTTGGATGGAGATAATAACCATCTTAGTGGATGTGAAGTGTGTCTCATTGTGGTTTACATTGTACTGCTGTTAAAGATGTAAATTTTCCTCCGAGCATTGTTCTATGTGCATGTCACAAATTTTTATTTTCATTTCTTTTAATTCAGAGTATTTTCTTACATTTTTGTGATTTATTCTTTAATCCTGGAATTATATAAAAGTGCCTAGTTAGTTTACAAGTATTTGGCGAATTTTCTGGATAACATTCTGTTATGTTTAATTCTGCTTTTGTCAGAGAAAATACTTTGTATGAAATTATTCTTTTAAATTTGTTAAGAGTTTTTTGTGATCCAGGATCTTTTGAAGTTCGTAAAGCTTCATTTGCATTTAGAAAATATGTTTTAAAAATGTGTGTTCTACTGTTTCCTCTCCTTCCTGTTCATTTTACTATTATCATTCATTTTAGTTTTATGTAGTTTGTAAACTTCGTAATACGTGTCATGGATTGAATGCTATACCCCCAGAAAATGTGTGTAGGAATTTGACTAGGCCTTGATTCCTGGTATTGTGTGATGTTCCTATGTGCTGTGAACCCTGCCTCTCTCATGTTAATGAGAGAAGCTTGGTTACAGTTGTGTGGGTAAGGCAGGACTCAGTGTGTAAGATTATATTGTGCCTTGAAGCAATCTCTTGGGATTTAAAGGAAAGGGAAACAAGCAGAGACTTGGGGACCTCATACGTCAGGAAAGAAGCAGTGCCCTGATCAGAGCGTGTCCTTTAGACCTGAGGACCCTATGCCTCAGAAGCTCCCAGTCCAGCAGAAGATTGACAACAGGGATCTTCCTCCAGAGCCAACAGGGAAAGCTTTCCCCTGCAGCTGATGCCCTGAATTTGGACCTGTAGCCTACTGACTGTAACAGAATAAAATGTTCTTTGTTAAAGCCATGCACTTGTAGTGTTTCTGTTACAGTAATGTGAGATGACTAGGACAGTAACTGTTGTTACTTTTGCCGTAAACAGTTACTTTTTTAAAAAAAAGAAATTTAAAATGAGGAATGTCCTGTTGACATACAGTTTGAACACTCTTCATCATGTTATCACTTTTTCATCGTGGTATCATTTTTCTTCTGCCTGAGGAAACTTTACATTATCATTTCTTATAATGCAGATTTGCTGACTATGAATTTTCTACAGCTTTTATTTGAAAAAGTATTTTTACTCAGTTTTCAAAAGATATTTTCCTCTGGATATAGAATTTTTTGTTGACTTCTGCCCCACCCCCACCCCCACCCCGCATCTGACGAGGTCAATTCATTGTATTCAGACTTACAGACTTGGCATGAGTTTAGATGAGAAGTCTAGGGTTGTGTTTGAAATTGTCATTCCTCCATACCTAATTCATTCTTGGTGCCTGTGGACGCTTTGAAGAGTTTTACTTTAGTGGTGGATTCAGCAGTTTGAATACCACATATCTTGATCTGTGATTTGGATTTTTTGGGGGGTGAGTTTATGGTTTTCTGAAAACCTGGAAAAATTTTAGTTGTTAATCTATTTTTTTCCTTTTCATTCATCTTCTCCTTTTAGAGACATAGTTAGCTATGTTAGGCTGCTTGAAATTTTTCTAAGGGTCCCTGAAACTTTGTTAACTCTGTTTAAGTTTTTTGTTCTGTTCTGATTTTGAAAGTTCCTGTTGCTCCATCTTGAAGTTAATTTATCTTTTCTGCATTACCCAAGCTGCTGTTAATTCTTTGGAGTAAATTTTCATTGCAGATATTGCCATGTTTATTTTTGCACATTTTACATGTTCTTTTTTGTGTCTTCCATTTTTGCTTTTAGTCCGTCCATGTTTGTTTTAAAATAACTTTGAACATATTGAAAGTTTCCGTTTTAACAGCTAGTATCTCCTAATAATCACCTCTGTCATTATTGGTTCTTTTTCTGCTGGTTGGCTTTTCTTCTGGTTATTGATAACATTTTCCCACTTCATCACATGTTCAGTAATTTTTTTTATAAGATGCTGAACGTGGTATTACATTTTTGAATGCTGGATTCTGTTGTATCCTTTTAAGACATTTTAGGCATTGTTCTGTGGGTAGTTTATTTGCTGATCAGGTTAATCCTGTGAAAGTTTGCTTTTATGCTTTAGTGAAGAGCTGGACTAGCTTTTCCTTCTCGGGCTGGTTTAGCTTCACTACTAAGGTGTGACCATTCTGTGCTTCTGCTGAATACCCAGTGAATTCAAAGAGATATCTCCACTGAAGCTGTGGAGAATTTGGGCAATTCCAAGATCTTTGTGATCTCTGGAAATGGTTTGACTTTAGTTCCCAGTAATTTTCCTTTTCCTAATTTGTTTGTGTGGCTTTGTGTGTTTCACTCTGTGCGTGCAGGCCTACAGGGAGCTCATCAACAGACTGTCTGGGGCTCCTGCTCTGGAGCCCTTCTCTCTGCGTCGCTCTGCTCTGCAGATTCCAGCCGTCTTGGCCTCTCTGAACTCCAGCTCCTATCTTCTCAACTCAGCAGGACTGCTGGGCTCCTTCCTGCCTTCCTGTGCTGTAGTCCAGAAGTACCACTTGGACAAAAGCTAAGGCTGTAGGGCATTGTGAGTCAGAATCAACTCAGTAGCAGTGGGTTTTTTTTTTTTAAGGCAGTAGAACTCATATGTCAGTGTTCATAGTGCTCACCTTCCTCTTAGCAACGTCTGAAAACATTTGTGGCATTCAAGTTTAAAACAGGAGGGCAAGTTCATACTCTGATATTCATGGCCAGAAGTCTGTCTTTCATGTTCCTTAACTTCTCGTACATTTTCCTTCTTACTGTCTCCCTTCCTCTCGGCTGTGTCTTCATCTGCCTCTAATCTGCTATTTGAATTTTTAATTTGATTTGTTTTTCGGTTTTAGAAGTTCCCTTTGCTTCTTCTTCAGTTCTGTTACTTTTTATAGTCTTAAATTCTTATATGTTTCCAAACAGGCGTTTTGAGGCCTTTTACTTCCTGTCTTCACATTAAGCTTATTTTACTTTATCTGATTATTCCATCGTCTGGTTTTGAAGGGCTGAAATTGCTGATTGTTGTGACTTGTTGATTCTCACTCATGAGCCTATATTTCTTTGGGTTTGTGGAGTTTTTCATTTATTTATTTTTTGGTTTATATTTCAAGCTTATTTTGTTCTATAATCACTGTTTATAGGAGTTCTTTGAAGCCTATAATGAAGTTGCAGTTTTGCACGTAAAATTTATATGTGCCTGAGTTAGTGTGGAAGATGCCGGTAGACACCACCCACACTTACAGCCACCCTGCCTCAAACTTCCCACGTGAGAGATTCATGATTAGTGTGACTGTGGGTTATAAAACTGTGGAGACTGCCTGTGGGTACACATTTGCAGAAGTTTTTCACCCCTTTCTTTAAAAGGGGATTCCTTGTTGTTTTCCCTTACTGTGGGGGAGGCACTGCTTCAGTAGGAAGCCTGCAGTTCAGACCCTCGGCTTTAGTGAGCCCTCTGCTTCATCTCTGTTCACATTCAGCCTCCAGAACCAAAACCAGGGCTGACAGGATGCAGGCAGTACCTTTAGGGTAGAGCAGGTGTGAGTGTTTTCTTCTCAGGATTCTTAACTGGAAATCACTTTGTTTTTGTTCTCAGATTTCTTAATTTCTTACCATCTCAGGAGGACATTTCAAAAGATGTTTTCACACTTTATCTAGCATTTTTAGTTTTTGGAAAGAGAGATGTTTAGTTTAGAAGTGGAAGTCTCTCCTTCTTAATGTGAACAACTTACATGTATGTGCAAATATGAGTAAGATGTAGTACATCCAGGGTTTCTTTGTGAGGTCTATCATATACAGATGTGTAAGGTTTCATGTTTATAAAACCCCTGAGTAGAATTGCCTTGCTATTTGTAATATGGTTCCTCTTTGCTTTGTTTGCCTTCTGTTCTTCCTTGGCACCTTGGACGTAATTCAGCGCTTGGTTTCAGTTGGACTTGATTCAAAGAATGCAGTTTGTGTTTGGGACTGGAAAAGGGGAAAAATGTTATCTATGGCTCCTGGTCACACAGATAGAGTAAGTATTCCCCATTGGTGTTCTAATGGGCACAGGATGGGAAAGGGCTCAAAAAGAGTTCTGGGAGGTTTATTCTTCTGTGTTTTGTTAAAATGACAGATAGGCTCTGTGTAATCTAAAATTTTCAATTGCAATTGTGAATACCCATAAGATTTTAGAATACATATGTATTGTAGTACACGAAAATTGTGGTTCAATATTGTAATCTTAGGGCAAAGCTTAAATTTGAAGACTAGTTAAGAATATATTTCTTATCCCAAGCAGATTTTTAAATTAAATGTTATAATAAACACTGATGGAAAATTTTATCATAAACTCCTAAAAATGTCTTAAGTATTTTTGTATAGTATAATGCTAACCTGATCCAGCATAGGAGGCACAGTCAGTATTCTATTTTAGAGAAGTATATGAGTCTCTAAAAATTGTGTAAAAATTTGCATATATTAGCATTTGGGAGAACAAACTGTATTTTCAACAGATTGTCAAAGAGGCCTGTGACACACACATCACACACAATAGGGTAGTGGATAGTAAAGTGTTAGCTGTAGTTATTTAGATTGCTGTGTGCTCAGACTTTCTTAGTTAAAAGCATTTCACACATTAGAACTTTAGTAAATAGGTCAATTATTATGAAAAATGATACTGTCAATATGATTTGTGAAAGTATGATTAGTATTTTAAAGTTTTATTGATACATTTACATATACTTTGTATTATGGTGAGTTCAGATTAATTTCTAAAATGTCTTCATCTCTATTAATGAGGATTAATTCTTAGGTGAATATACAAGTGTGAGAGAAACATGATTAAGACTACTGGTTAGAAGAATAAGCAAATTGTTTTTTAAAGTTAGGTTTTCTTTTATTGTTAAATTACGTGTTTCATATGCATAGTTATTTCATCTGGACTTTTAGGTTTATTTGCTTTTGTAGTAGAATGATATGTATGCCTTTAGAATTTGTAGAATCCTAGAAAAGAAGGAAGCTGGAGAATCTGCAAAATTGAAGTTGAGGCTAGTTTTGTTTCATCCAAGTGAATAGTAATAAAGCTAAAAAAAGAAAAAAATTACTGTGACATAAATGTTTATATTCCTTGTGTAAGAATTACTGCATGACAGACAGCTGTAAAAGCGTTCCTTATTTCTAACTGCGTAACTATCAGTGTGTGTTCCATTCAGAATGTCTCCCTCTAGAAATTGTGTAGGCGTCTGCCTTCCGTCCTCCCACTGCCATCAAGTCAATTCTGACTCATACCAACTCCGCAGGACAGAGCAGAGCTGCTCCGTAGGGCTTCTCTGGCTGTCGTCTCTGCAGACGCTGACTGCCGCGTCTTCCTTCCACAGGGTGCCTAGCCAGCCAAATGAAATTGCTGATCTTTCGGTTAGCAACCAAGCACTTAACCACTGCTGCCATCAGGGCTCCTTCCCTTATGCCCTGGGTCTGTTAAATCATTCTTATTATTCGTGGTCCAAGTTTGTTTTTGTTTTTTTTATTAAAAAGAGAGGTATTAATTTTTGCTCTGCAAGTTGCTTCATGTGGTTCCTAGAAACTGAGAAATAGTTTTTGTTCTTCACCATTTGCATATTCTCTTAAAATTTTGAAATGTGGTATTTGAAGCATTATTTATTTAGAGTTCCTGGGCAATGCAAATGGTTAACGTGCTCTGCTGCTAACCAAAAAGTCGAAGATTTGAGTGGACCCAGAGGCACCTCTGGAGAAAGTCCTGGTTATCTGCTTTCTAAAAGTCAGCTGTTGAAACCCTATGGAGCATAGTTCTAGTCTGATATACCCGCGGTCACCGTGAATCAGAATTGACTTGACAACCACTGGCTTATTGTATCAGCAGATTGTCTTAGGCTGCGTTCCCTAGAGAAGCAATACCAGTGAAGCATATATGTATGTATGTGCTTGTGTGTGTGTGTATGTGTGGGCGTATGTACACACAGAGAGAGAAAGATCTGTTTCAAGGAAGTGGCTCACATGGCTGCAAAAGCTTTAAGTCCATGATTTAGATGTCAGTCTGGAGGCTTCTCTTCACTCATGTAGCTGCAGGGACTGACAAACCTGAGACTGGCAGATGAGACAGCAGGCTGCTGTCTCACAAGCTTTGGAGGCTGTTGAATCTCAAGATGGGCAGGTAGTATAGCAGGCCATTGGCTCCAGTGCCAAGAGTTAGAGATCAGATGATGACTAGCTGGATGCAGGTTCACAGCAAGAGGAAGCCTTGCAAGAGCATTCGTATATATGTTGGATATAGGTCTCACCCCCAAGAAAACTCCCTTCCATCAGATCACAATATGAAGGATAGTTATATGGGATCACAAAATGCAGGATAGTTAGATCAGACCACAAAACTGCAGGATAGTTAGGTCCGTCACAAAATGGAAGATAACTACATCGTTTTGTAACTACTGCATTACATCGTTATATAACTGCCAAACTATGTGACTGTATTACTGCTAACTGCTGAGAAGCATGGCCCAGCTAAGCTGACACATAATATTAGTGATCACATATAGGTAGGGCTTTGTGCTGTTTGATCTTTTGGGTGTGATATTAACATGATCCTGAAAATAATTATTTTAACTAAAAATTTGATTTGTTTACAGATATTTGATATTTCTTGGGATATGTACCAGCCAAATAAACTTGTCAGCTGTGGTGTAAAACATATCAAGGTACTAGAAGGATCTTGTTTTATAATAGTCGTGTTTCCTTAGTTCTGTGCCTCATGTACATATCACACTATTAACAATTCACAATAGTTTTAAGATTGCTCTTTCAGATGTTAAGATTTTTAATGTTTTTCCATTCAATCCAACAAATATTCTCTAGTTACCATGCAGGAGTCATTATAAGGGATACATATATGAATAGCAGATTAATAAACCACTCTCCATAAAGGAAGTTGCAGTGTAGTGAACTAGAATTCACTATGTTCATCTCTTTTGTTCATGTTTCATTTACAAAGTAGAATGTGAGAATGTTAAACCAGATAAACTAGAATTTTTATTCACAGAGAGAGAATGTTGTACCAGAAGCCACATGGATAGAGTTGGCCTTGCCACTTCTTAGCTGTTTGACCTGGAATGAATCAGGTGGGAAAGGTGTGGGCTGGTGTTTGCACATCTTAGCACTGTGACCGCTGTCACCACCCTCGTAGAGCTGATGTGGATTGAGTAAGACAGTGTGTATACAAATGCATATCACAGTGCCTGGCACAGGTCTGCTTTCTGAAGGGGTTCCTTTTTTCTCTCTATGTATTTGCTCTTCGATTTGGCTTCAGCCTTCCATAGCCATTGTTTACTTTGCTTATGAAAGTCTAGGTTTTGCTTTGTAATTGTAGTTCAGGTTTTGAAGCCCATGTAGTCAGTAATGTTATTCATTCTTATATTAGAATGATTTACTCTTAAATCAGTACGTCAAATTGGAAATACTTTCTTTTCCTCCACCAGCTGATACAACATATCCTGATAACTTTTAATTCCTAGTGAGTAGGGTTTTGTATTTCCATTCTTTGTTTTGATAGATGATCTGAAACTGTTGTGTCCAGTACAGTAGCCGCTAGCTACAGGTGGCTATTTAGTTTTAAATTTTCACTTCTTCAGTCAATTTAACAGCCACTTTTCGAATGCTGAAGAGCCACATCTAGCTAGTGATTATTTTACTGGACAGTGTAGAGAGGACATTTCTGCCTTCACAGGAAGTTCTATTGGACAGCATTGATCTGGATTCTAGAGCTGTGGTTAACCCTCTCTGTGTCTCAGAATTGAATAATTGGGCTTTCCTCTCCATAGATTGTGCCTCAGTTGATCTCAGTTGGGGCGCAGGCTTCCTGTGTTTTAACATTTCCCGGGGTGATTCTAATGGGCAGCCAAGTTTGAGAGTTAATGACCTAGAAGGAAGTAATTGAGTCACCTTGGGATTTGTTGAAAAGAAGAGGACCAGATACTCTGATGCGTAGACATTGTGAAGCTTTTATATGTAGAAATCATTTAAGTTTCATTCTTAAAATTACTGCTATTTGGATGGCTAACCATAGTAACTTTTAATTCTTTGAGTCTTCAGATTGTAAAATATAAGTAAATAATGTTGTTAGTAAGTTGTATTTTTAAGTGGCAGTTTACTTACTGAAGTTTTATTCTCTGGATCTGATTGCTTTATGCAGAACTATTTAGTGTATATTCTCACCCCGTCCCATTTTTATTTTTTATTTCCCTCTCTGCCAGTGAGTAAAATTTACCTGAATCCGTAATAGAACATAAAACCTAATTATGAAGATTTATGTTTAATGTCTCTTATCTTCTTCCAAGAAAGAACAAATCATCCCAAATTGATCTATCTTTTTTTTTAAGCTTTACAAGTAAAGCAGTTGCTTAGCTTTGAAAATATAACTGTGAGGAACATTCTAGATTTTAATTTTTTTCTTATTTTTTGCTATCCTTAATGTCTCCATCAGATATTAAACATTAGATTTTGTCCTTCTTCCTCTTAGTGTATGGTATCTTCATTTTCATTGCTAACCTATCTCCAACTCTTTGTCCTGCCCCAGTTTAATGTAGATTTTTTTTCCCTACAGAACTCCCAACTTCTTACGCTTATAGGTGAGGATTGAAACTAGTGGCTTAACTGCTATAACATAGCTATGGACAACAGCAGGATGAGGATATGAACACTGAATGCTCTTATAAGGGAATTTATTAGCTAATTTCTAGCCTGTCACTCTAATGTACCATTAGGTAATAGAAATGTCTCAATCATTTTATAAGCCTTCTTTAGTAATTTGATAATGCTGTGTGCTTTTTAGTTCTGGAGTTTATGTGGAAATGCTCTGACCCCAAAACGAGGTGTCTTTGGTAAAACTGGTGACCTTCAGACAATATTGTGCCTAGCCTGTGCAAGGGATGAATTAACATATTCTGGTGCACTCAATGGAGATATATATGTTTGGAAAGGAATCAATCTTATACGAACAATACAAGGAGCCCATACTGTAAGTAAATGTAAACATTTTCAAATTTTAAGTGTTAACCACTTACCTTCTTAAGAGAATAGATTATACAGTATAGTGTAGTGTTTTTAGTCAGCTTATCTAGTTGAAAAATAGTATTTGAATTGAATTAATTGGCCTATTTTCAAGATTTTAAGGTATAGTTAGACACATAGAAGTATGCTGAAATAGTATAATATTTTCTAAAACCATTGCTTTAGCATGATATCTTTCTCAAAGTAGTGCTGAAAAAAGTTTTTATTTGAATTTAACCTGAAAGTATTCTAGATGAACCACCATAGACTAAAGCTGGTGCCTCTTGAGTCTAATTTGCCAGTGGGAAATAATTTGGGGGCATTTCTAGAGAAAATATAACTTTTTTAAAAAGGTAGCATTGATTCATTCAGTGAGTGCCAAAAAGATGTAATTTTTATACTTAATGAGCTTTTCATATAAATGAGTTATCAAGAAGATCCATCGTTAAAGCTTTTTAGGTATTTTTTGTTTTTGTTTTCCTCCCCTTCTTGTTTCACCATGGTTAGATCCTTCACCGAGCGAAGACAGCTTGATAGCACTGAACTTCTAGGTCCATTGTTAGCAATAAGATCTTCAAGTAGCACAGTCTTGACTAGAACCGGTTTGGTCATATTTTTAGTTTCTATATACATAGAGATTTATGTCTAGATTTTCCTTTTTATTTTCTGATGTATTTGTCTATACTTATATCAGAATCCGTTTAAATGGATTTCCGACTTCATATAGTAGATTTTCTTAGAAAGCCTGTGTTGTTAAATTAGTGTTTTCCTTTCAGGCAGGTATTTTTAGCATGAATGCCTGTGAAGAAGGCTTTGCTACTGGTGGCAGAGATGGTTGTATTCGTCTTTGGGATTTAACTTTCAAACCCATTACTGTGATTGACCTCAGGGAAACAGACCAGGGGTACAAAG
The DNA here is from genome assembly GCA_028571685.1 of Heterohyrax brucei. Classification (NCBI taxonomy): domain Eukaryota; kingdom Metazoa; phylum Chordata; class Mammalia; order Hyracoidea; family Procaviidae; genus Heterohyrax; species Heterohyrax brucei. The sequence continues at coordinate 111,471,456 of CM053151.1, read as the reverse complement.
GTAATAACAGAAGAGGTGTGTTGTGACTACACAGTCTGTAAATGTGCTGAGGATTGCCTGTGTCTTCCAATAAACATAAATGTATATTTTTGTAAATATTATTATAAATGGGATTTAATATTGTCCCTTCATGCTGTGTGTGTTTAATTGAAATCCTTGTATTAAAGAGAGGAAATTTTGCCAAAAGGAAGTCTGGGTTTACTAGTTTAATGGGACCTCCAGAGATGTCACAGGTACATGCTTCGATAATACTGAATTTTGAAAGTAGTTTACTGTTCGAACACTAAATGTGAGTAGATACTGTGCCATCGAGTCTGTTGTAACTCATACCAGCTCTGAGGGACAGAGGAGGTGGTGTGACCATCACAGAAACAGACTGCCACATCCTCCTCTTTCAGGCAGCTGGTGGGTGAGAACCGCTGACCCGTCTGTTAGCAACCGAGCACTTAATACTGTGCCACCAGGCCCCTATTGAGCAAATCGGCTGTTGTGAAGAGTGTGCTGAAAGTCGGGAAACTTGTTCATAGTGATTTAAATGAGCATAGGTGTGTTTTTCTTTCATCTGAATTGGACAGCTCTTGAATTTTTTTTTCTTTTTTTCTTTCAGGGCTCTTTAAAAGTCAATGTAATAAGGCGGGACCTTTTATTATAGAAATTAACAAATTACTCATTAAAGTGGCATTGTATTGCTAGAGTAACAGTGAAGGTTTACTTACTTGTGTTTAAATCATGTTCCAGTCACTGGTGTGTGATACTGGGCTGGTCATGTAACCTTATCTGTAAAATGAGAAGAGTGTTAATAGTTCCTATCATAAAACTCAATGATTTAATATTGTAAGATGTTTAGAATAAAGTGTCACATGGTAAGTATCCAGTCAGCATTGACTAGTATTCAGTTTTCATTAGTTTTACTGAACAAAATTATGCTCTGAAGTTTACAGAACAATATGATGCTTTTTCATTTGATTCTCCCAGTGTGTGAAGCACACAGTGCCTGTGTGTTATCCCTCTTGCTGTGCACATGAGAACACTGAGGGAAACACGCTTTTCCAGCATTACCAAAGGGATTGTCTGGTGTACAGAACAAATACAAGTTTTTCTTCTCAGTTTTTTTTTTTTTTTTTTTTTTTTTAGTAGATTGGAGAAATGAAATGTAGGCAGTTGAAAAGTCAGTTATTACAAGGGAAAAATAATGCAGTTTTGTAAAGATAGTTACTGAATAATTACTTTTTGAATGATACAGTTTGTTCATAAGACTTGGGCTGAGGAAGTGGCTAAACTGTAGCTGAAGCTGTTTAACAAGGAAGAAGGGGGAAGAGTGCATGCGTTGAAGATAGGTAGAAGTCACATACATGGTAAGAGAAATATTCACATGGAAAACATGGAGAGTTAAAATGTGAGGGTGGAACAAGGACTCACAAATTTCTTCTGTGTAATGTCTCGGGTATAAATCGGTGCAGAAATTATTATCAATTTAGGCAGATTGATAAGTTATTGTAGCATTTATGTTAAATACAATTCACTTTTGACTAGGTTTGTCTGTGAGGAGTGTTTGTTGGCGAGGTGACCACATTCTAGTTGGAACACAGGACAGTGAAATTTTTGAGATTGTGGTACATGAAAGAAATAAACCTTTCCTAATTATGCAAGGACACTGTGAAGGTGAACTTTGGGCACTTGCTGTCCATCCTACAAAACCTTTGGCTGTGACTGGAAGTGATGATCGTTCGATCAGGTAAGCAAATTATAAAGTAATTGCATAGGTTAGAATTATGCTTAGATAAACACACACAAAAACAGACTGAATAAAGACTTAGTTTAAGATTTTACCAGTTTATAGTACTGTAGGCCTTTCTTCTGAGACACCTCTCAGGGGGTTTGAACCACCAACCTTCTGGATGATAGCCCAGTGCATAACCATTTGCACTACACAGGGACTCCTGTGTATATATAGATTAAGCTAAGAAAAATTGCCTACTGCAAATTTGTGCGAGAAAGAAAAGCTAACTTAACTTGCAAAAAAAAAAAAAAAAAAAAAGCTTGATGTTAACTGTTATTTGAATGTTAGTGGATGTCCAGGTGACTTTACCACAGTGTAAATTCCACATACAAGGGCTAATTTTGCCTTTGTGATTGTAGGTTAAATTCAGAAAGAAGCATTATATCAAGTCTGCAGCAGAGCTAATTTATAGAGCTTTTCAGTGGAGTTCAGTAGTAGTGGTTGAGGGTAGTTGTTCTTAAGAAAAATTTTAGTCTTGGCTCTGCTCTGAAAAGATCACAGCAAGACTTCACCATTGCTAACTATTAAAGTACTTTGTGATACGACAAGTCATGATTTTCAGCTTCTACTTCTGAAAGACATTCACAGATGATTAAGTACCAGGGAGCAATTGCAGTTTACCATTAACACTGCTGGTTTAATAACGTGTGATAAATTCAGATATTGTGCACTAAAGAATAATACAGTGAATAACCATAGACTTGAAGCACCTTGTATTTTTGTAAGTTTTGCAAATTTGTCTACCTAAGCCATTTTTGGAAACCCTTGTAACATAATGGTTAAATGCTATGGCTGCTAACCAACAGGTCAGCCCTTTAAATCCACCAGGTGCTCCTTGGAAACTCAGTAAGGCAGTTCTGCTCTGTCCTGTATGGTCACTATGAGTCAGAATCCACTTGATGGCACTGGGTTGTTTTTTTTTTTAAGCCATTTTTTGTTGACACAGATATGATACCATCATTAGGACATATTAGGAGATTCTGCATAAGATTTTATTGAATTAGTGTTTTCTCAATGTCTTGGAAAATATTCTCACCTGTAGTTGTTCATAGAGGCTAATTTTTCAGTCACCCTAACCTTGACATTGACTCCCCAAATAAATAACAACCAAGTAGTATTAATAACATCTTTTGACTCATCAGGATTCAAGGAAAGCCACTCAAAATTATTTGTCTTGCTTTTTAATTAACTCTTGATGTTGCCGGTCTGCTTCCATGGAAGCAGGTGTCAAGAAATTAAATGATGTATTGCACGGGACAATACAAAAGACCTATTTTAAGTGTTGAAAAACGAAGATGTCACATTGAGGACTGTGGCTCTCCAGACCCCAAGCCACGATATTTTCAGTCACCTCATATGCATGAGAAAGCCAGACAGTAATAGTAAGATCAAAGAAGAATTGATGTATTTGAATTACGGTGTTGGTGAAAAATATTGAATATACCATGGACTGCCAGAAGAATGAACAAATTTGTCTCAGAAGAAGCATAATGAGACTGTTCCTTAGGAGCGAGGATAGTGAGACTTTGTCTCATGTACTTTGGATGTTATCAGGAGGCACCAGCACCTGGAGAAGGACATCAGTGTTAGTAAGTTAAGGGTCAGTGAAAAAGAAGACCTTTAGTACGATGGGTTGACAGTGGCTGTAACAGTAATCTCAAACATAGCAGCAGTCATGAGGATGGCAGAGAACTGTGCAGTATTTCATTCTGTTGTACAGAGGGTCACTGTGAGTTGGAACCAACTCTGTGTACCGAACAGCAGTAGGTGTTGCTCCTGATGCCCTCAGATTGTTTGAGCAGCCATGCTCTCTGCAAGGCTAGTTATCTTCAAGAAGTTTTGTTTGAGCAACTGTTCTCTCTGCAAGGCTAGTCATCTTCAAGAAGTTTGTTTTCTCTGGACACATTTCTTCAGCTGCTCTCATCCAGACAATTTAACTGTCACTAGACAAGTTTTTGTTGGCTGATGAGTGAGCTACTGGGAATTTACTTTTGTTGCAGCCTCATTTTCATTTTTGTGATGAAATTTTAATGTCATGAGAAACTCTGTTTTAAATGTTCATTTTTTCCCCCAGATCATTGTTGTCTTGTGTTGTAGAGAAAAACAAGAACGCTATTTCAAGTTAAAACAGAGAGGTTTATTAAGGGTTTAAAACATCTGCAGTTGGGGAGCCACATTACCCATTAAAAATGGAACCAGGTAGTCCCAGAGCAGTTTTGTTACACAGGTATTCTTATGGGATAAAAAAAAAAAAAGGAACTAAACTGTAGGGAAGACAGTTATAGGGAAATCAATGAATATTGTAATAATCACACTCTGATTGACTACTGGTTATCAGTAGTGAATGATTGCAGATGAAGAATGCTTAGATTGTTGTCACAAGATGCTTATGTGTATTATCTTGGACAACCTTGCAAAATCATGATAAATGGAAAAAAGATTAAAGTTGTCAAAGACTTCATTTTATTTGGATCCACAGTTAGCACCCATGGAAGCAGCTGTCAAGAAATCAAATGACATCCAAGGAGAAATATGATCAACAATGGAAGTTTTAATACACAATGTAGACAGACTTCAAAATCTGACGTACCACAGTCAGCAGAAGAGAAAATAGATGAATCAAACTAAGAATCAAACACTTTTGCTTATCCAGAGACTTGATCAAAAGAATTAAAAGACCACCTACAGAATGGGAAAAAAATATTTGGCAACTATATGTCAGACTGACATCTGCTGTCCATAATCTATGAGGTACTACAAAATATCAACAAGAAAAGGATAAATAATCCAATTAAGCTCTGGGCAAAGAAGATGGACAGACACTTCGCTATAGAAGAGATCCAGACAGCCAAAAGACACATGCAGAATTGTTCATGATCATTAGCTATTAAAGAAATTCAAATCAAAACATTGATGAGATATCATCTCATCCCAACAAGGTTCGCCATGATCCAAAAAGCACAAAACAACAAATGCTAGAGAGGCTGTGGAGAAATTGGAACTCTCCTACACTGCTGGTGGGATTGCAAAATGGTACAACCTCTTTGGAAAGCAATCTAGCATTTCCTTAAAAAGCTGGAAATAGATATACCATTTGACCCAGTAATTCCACTGCTTGGAATATATCCTGCAGAAGCAAGGGCGTTAACACGAACAGATACATGCTCACTAATGTTTATTGCAGCACAGTCCACAATAGCAAAGAGTTGGAATCAGCCTAGATGGTCAGCAGATGAATGGATAAATATGTAGTTCCATTGGTATATGTACTCAGTGGAACACTATGCAATGAGAAAGAACAATGATGATTTTTACGAAGCATCTCATAACTTGGTCTCAATTGGAAGACATTATGTTGAGTGAAATTACTCAGCAACACAAGGACAAATATTGTATAAGACCCCTACTGTAAGGACTTAAAAACACACTCATGTACAGAAGAAAGACTCTGACGGCTGCAAGGGAGGGTAAGGAGGAAGGGAGAGGGCTGGTCATACATTAGATAGTTGATAGAAATTTGGTTGGGTGAAATCAGTGACAACACACACTAGAAAAAAGCTCAGTTTAACTGGACTTCAACATAACCTGAAAACTCTTCCAGTCTTAACCCAATATTGCTAGGACAGAGTAGCAGGGGCGGAGGGCCGGGGACCGTGCTCTCAGGGGACATCGAGGCCAATTGCTATAACTAGCATATTGGTAAAAGAGTCTTCTGCACCCCATATTGCTGAGTGGCTCCTGGGGTCTTAACAACTAGCAGGCTGCCATATGAGGTACACCACATGGTCCCAACTCAGCAGGAAGAGATGATCACCAAGGACCAAAATGACATGGGGAAATAGAACCCAGAAGACAGAAAGACCCACGTGAATGGGTGACCACATCAACATGCAACCAGAAGAAGCAGATGGTGCCCGACCACCACCAGTGACAGCTGTGATGGGGCGTACAATCTCAAGTGGCAACTTGAGATTAAAAAGGGGTACACTCTGAGAACTCCACTAAAACACGACAATTGATGGTCCAAAGGCCTCAAGGTTCCCCTGGAAGCATAGCCCCTAGACCTGATGCTGCCCCTGATCACAAATCATTACTGAGGTCAAATCCTCAGACAGGAGTAGATTGGACTGGGCGACACAGAGTGGCCATATCATGTGTGCACTTTATGGTTCTTCTTGTCTATAGGATGTTGCCTACTGGCCTCTTACTAGAGGGGAGTAGAGAGGGTAGAGAAGAGGGGAGAGGAGATTAAGAGGATATGATATGTATAGAACAGAAAGGAGGAGTGTGTTGTCACCGGGCAAGGAAGGCAGTAGGAGCTGCATGTAGGCAGGCATGCAAACTTACACTGAATTGTACACTTTCACTCAATCACAATAAATACATAAAATTTACAAAAAGAAAAAAAATAAAAAAATGCATTGCATTGGGCACACCTGCTTCAAAAGATCTCTTTAAAATGTTGAAAAGCAAAGATGCCATCTTGAAGACTAAGGTGTGCCTGAACTGAGCCATGGTGTTTTCAGTTGCCTCACGTGCGTGCAAAAGCTGGGCGATGAATAAGGAAGATGGAAGAAGAGTTGATGCATTTGAATTGTGGTGTGGGAGAAGACTATTTCATATACCATGAACTACCAAAAAAACGAACAAGTGTGTCATGGAAGAGGTAAAGACAGAATGCTCCTTGGAGACAAGGATGGAAAGATGACATCTCACATGTTTTGGACATGTTGTAAGGAGAAATCAGTCCCTGGATAAGAACATCATTCTTGATAAAGCAGAGGGTCGGCAAAAAAGAGGAAAACCCTCAATGAGATTGATTGACACAGTGGCTGCAATAAACAGGCTCAAGCATGACAATTTTGAGGCTGGCACAGGACCAGGCAGTGTTTTATTCTGTTGTCCATAGGGTCTCTTTTGAGTCAGCTGTAACTCAACACCTAACAAGAACATCTTGAAAAGTAATCTTGTTGGCAATAGCACCTAGACAGCACTCTTCCTGAGTACGTTTATTTTGAGGGGTATAGATGGTCACTTAGTTAAGACCCCTCTGGGCATAGGGTTTCACCTCCTGGTTTTGGCCACATAGGAAAAACATAGCTGTTAGTCTAGAAATCCAGATTAAAATTAGATAGCGTGGTCAGCATACTATGCGTTTTTCTCACTGACTGTGCTGAAAGTTGTTTCTTCCTGAGACACTTGTGTGTTGGAAATTTTGTGATTAGTGTTAGTAATTCCTATGTGTGTTTTTGTTCTTTTGGCACAGTTATAGTGCCATTGCACAATAAACAATGCTTTGCCATCTAAGTCAGTAACACTGTACTAACTTAAAAGTATGTGATTCTAAGTTCAGTTTTCTTGTTTTCCCCTTCTTTTGATATGATTTGTAAACACTGATAAGAAATAGTGATAAAAGATTGCAGTGAAATGATATAAGTGGCACTGGAACATCTGTCTGCTTTTAATTCTGTCACTGCAGTTTGTTGCAAGCTGATCAGCAGTGCAAGTATATAAATGTCACCATTTCTTTTGCAACTACTCAAATTGGCCTCGGAAATCAGCCATTTGTCGGTGTTAGCAGCCATTGAGTCAGCCCCTCACCCCAACTCATAGTGACCTTGTGTGTGCAGAGTGACAGTCTGTTCAGTAGAGTTTTCTTGGCTGTAATCTTGACAGATGCAGTTCACCAAGCCTGTCTTCCTTCAAGCTCCTGGGTCAGTTTGAACCACCAGCCTTTAGGTTAGTAGCCAGTCAAAAATGTTGTGCTACTCAAGCTCCTGAAATCAGCCATAGACAATATGCAGACAAATGAGTGTGGTTGTGTTCCAATAAAACTTTATTTATGGGCACTGAAATTTGAATGTCCTATAATTTTAGTGTATTGAAATTTTATTCTTTTGTTTTGTTTGGTTTTTCTACCATTTAAAAATGTAGATACCATTCTAAGCTCATAGATTGTACAAAAAAATAGACAGTGGACCAAATTTGATCTAAGGGCTATGTATAGTTTGCCAGCTCCTATGGTAGGGGTAGAAAGTCTTCCGCAGGTATCATTCATAGTGTTGAGATATGCATTCAAAGCTGTCATTTGAGATAAGGAAGAAGACAGTGAAGCCTACGTTCACTAAAGTGTGTTGTGTGTGTGTTTTTATGAAAGGAAGAAACAAGTGTCATTTGCAGGTGGTGTGATTGTATGTGTAGAAAATCCAAAAGAAAATAAAGATAAATTATTAGAATTAAAATAAGAGGTAAGTTCAACAAATCTGGATATTAAAAAAAAAAAAAAAATTTTTTTTCCTGTAAACTGGCAACAAACAATAAAGACAAAACTAAATGATTCAGTTATAATAGCGTTTTCAAAGTCTGCTTTGTTTTTCTAATCTCTTCGGGTACTTAATCATTAGATCATAGCCTTTCTTTTATAATATGTGCATTTAAGGCTCCTAAAAATACCTTCAAAGTGCTGTTTCAACTATAATCCCTGAAGTTACTCTTAATTGACTTTTTTTTTTTTTTGAGAACAGTTTTAGGTTTACAGAAAGGTGGCCCAGAAATCTTTGTCACCTAGCTCAGTGAAAGTACAGAAAAGTTCCTAGGTACCCCTTTCCCAGTACACTCTTTCTCCTGTTATATCCCACATTAGTGTGGTACATTTATTAAAATTAATCAACCAATATGGACACATTATTAGTAACAAAAGTCCATAGTTGACATTATGATTCACTCTTTGTTTTATGGGTTTTTCACAAATGTATAGTGTCACATATCCACATTACAGTGTCCTGCAGAGTATTTTCACTGTTCTAAAATGCCGTTTGACACACGTGTTAATCCCTCTGTCCTACCCCTGAACCTCTAGCAAGTACTGATCTTTCTGCCATCTCTACAGTTTTGTCTTTTGCAGAATGCCATATACCTGAAAATCACACAATATGTAGCTTTTTCAGGCAGATTTCTGTCACTTAACAGTTCCTCCAAGTCTTTTCAGGTAGCCCATTTCTTTTAGCAGTGTGTAATACTCAATTGTATGTGTGTACCACAGTTTATTTATCCAGTCATCTAATGAAAGACATCTTGATTGCTTCCAAGTTTTAGCGTTTAAAGGTAAAGCTGCCATAAGCATTTGCCTGCCGGTTTTTGTGTGGACGTGAGTTTTCAACTTAAATATCTAGGAGCACAATTACTAGAAGTTTAGCTTTGTAAGAAACAGCCTGACTACCACAATGGCTGTACTGTTTTGCATTCCTGTTACAGTGAGTGAGGGCTCTTGTGGCTCCCCAACCTCGCCGTTATTTGGCCTTGTCAGTTTTTAGATTTTAGCTGTTCCGGAATATTTGTTATGGGATTTCATTATAGTGGTAACTTGCAATTCCCTAATAACATAGCATGTTGAGCTTCTTCTCATATGCTTATTTGCAATTTATTATATTACTGTCTTTTGCCGATTTTTAAAATTGGATCGTTCTCTTTTTGAGCTTTAAGAGTTTGTTTAGGTGTATACTTTGAATACAAGTTCTTATCACATATGTGTTTTGCAGTATTGTCCCTCCGTCTGTTGCTTGCCTTTTCATTCTCAACTGTTAACAGGATATGGAGCCTAGTAGATCATGCATTAATAGCAAGGTGTAATATGGAGGAACCAATTCGCTGTGCAGCTGTAAACGTAGATGGAATTCATCTTGCTCTTGGAATGAAAGATGGCTCATTCACTGTACTTCGAGTAAGGTATGGTATTAGGATAGGAATAGAAACAGAGTAATTTTCTGTTAAATGAGATAAAATATGTACTATTTATTTTACCCATTTCCTTTTCTCTTCCCCCTTCTTATTAATATATATTTCAGATATTGGTGTCATTAAGTATAAAAACATGTTTATAAAAATAGCTTTGTCAGGAAATTATGTAAACTCAGAAATGTTGCCTTGATTTTAGTGGGTTAAGATTTTGTAGATTAAAGGCTGAAATTTTGAACTGTAAAATTGGGTCTCAACTTCAGCTCCTTGTTACTACTGATTTTCAGTAATGATCCTTTGCTGTTGATGGAATGGATGATGAAGCTATTAAAAATGACCAAATGGTTTTATCTTTTGTTTTTTTTTTTTTTGTTTGTAGTTTTAAGCTTTGGAAAAAATCCCTTCCTCTTTTTGAGGGCGATTAGGAAAGTTTATGTTAAGCAGCTGACATCTTGTATTGAATTACAGGTACATTACATTCAATTAATTTCTGTATAGCCATTAAAATTTTGCCTTAGATCCGTGTGTATTCACAAGGATAAATATTTATGAAATCTTTCTTTTTAGCTGAGTGAATGGTAGGACCATTCACCCAGTAGCCTATTCCAGACAGCATTTATTTGTTTCTACCTTTTGCCTCAGGTATCTAATTAATCACAGAGCTCTGGAGAGTCGGCTTCCTGAATAGCCTCCCACAGTAGCCAGTTTCCTCTCATTATCACCACAGTAATCTTACATAGGCTTCTGTTGTCCCTTAACTGGGGTGGTGGAACAGTCTCTTCTTAACTGGTCTCTTCTGTTTTGCTTCCTTTCAGACTTTTTGTCACTCTGCAGCTGTAATGACTACGAAAGCACATTTGATCATATCGCTCCTCTTTCTTAAGTATGAAAAAGGCTTTGGCCTGTCCTTAGGATGACATTCATGATCCTTATGTGACCCGCAGGGCCCGTCTCTCCAGCCTCGATCTCTGGCATTGTTCCTAGTACCCTTTCTTTTAGCTACAAAACAGCTTACATTTCTTCAGACACATCTTCTTCTGTATATGCTGACCTCTCTTTCTGGGGCAGGTTTTTATAATAAGATATGCTGAGATTTTTCTCTTAAATGTATTTTTTTAAACTGCATTTTAATGATATAAATTTCAAATATTAATTAAGAGTTCTTCTGGAGTCCTATAAATATGCATATTGCCATACTGCTAACCAAGATGGCTGAGATGAAAGACTGTCAGATCTCCCTGTTGTGCTCTCAGCACTATTATAGTTTTGACATTGATTTGGTTATTTATAGTTTGTCTGTTGTACCTCTTGAGAATAACAGTCTCAAAAGTTGTTTCCTGGCTTTATAAAAAGAACTCTTTATACTGTCCATTAGTTTTTCATAGCAACTTTTTCTTTTGCCACCTTCCCCTGTGTGTCATTAAAACATACTGAGGCATCTCCTGTCTTTAATTTCCTGTTGTGAACCTGAGTCCCTCTCTAAGTTTATCACTTTTCAGCTCTCCTCCATCTCATGTTAAGATTCTCAGGAATTTGTGTAAATTTGCTGACCCTCCTTCTTCCAGTCAACTCTCCAGATTTCTACCTCCATTCCAGTACGGCATTTGCCGTCATCGCTACATTGGAAAGCCTTCACAAGCAGCACCCTGTGCCTCCAAAGCCTGACTTTGACAGTTTTCGTCTATCTTGATTCTCATAGTATCTGAGCCTCTTAACCACTTAGTCATTCTGGAAACATTATCTTCCTTGGCTTCTAGGTGTTAACTCTGTTTTCAGCCTAGTTCCCTGGCCCCCTTTTCTTTATAGATTAATTATTTTCTACTAGACAGTAAACATTGGAGTACCTCAATGAAGAGAGCTAGGTTCTCTTCTGTTTTCAATCTATTTTCTTCCTAGATAGTCTCGTCCTACACATAGCTTCTGTTCCCAGTATAAACTACAGACCCCCAAAACAAAGCTCCATTTTGATCTCTCCCCTAAACTCTAGCTGTGGGTATCTAGTTGTTTTTCTTGGCATTACTTGGATGTCTCCAAGGCCTCTCCAACTCAACATTTCCAAAATTGCATGTCTTTTCCTTTCTCCCAGACTGGTCTTCTGCTGTGGGCCCTATCTTAGTGAATGGCACCATTGTCCATTCTCTTGTGTAAGCCCCAAACTGAGGAATTGTTTCTCTCTCTCTCTCTAACCTAAACCATTGCTAATCTATCATCATAGCCTATTGCTTTTGCTTGCCTCTTGGATTTTGTAGGTGCTTTTTAATTAAGGTTTGTGAATTAGATTTGAATTATAATGTCTTTAACGTATACTTATATTACATGGAAACCTAGTGGCATAGTGGTCAAGAGCTACAGCTGCTAACCAGAAGGTCAGCAGTTTGAATTCACGAGGTGCTTCCTGGAGGCTCTGTAGGGCAGAGTCGGAATTGACTCACTGGCAGCAGGGTGTATGTTTACATAGTGTATTATGATAATATGTATTTCTAAACAGTTCACTTCTTTCTGAAGTTCCAGCAAACACCAACTGCAGTAGCCTTCTAATTGGTCTTGATTCTACTCTTACCTTCCTTCAGTTTGTTTTTTACCTTAAAACTAGTCATTTGACTGATAACTTCAGTCCCTAGTGTAGACTCAGAAATTAAACCCCAAATTTTAACAAGACATATGAGACTTGTCTTAGTTATCTAGTGCTTTTATAGCTGAAATACCACAAGTGGATTAACAAACAAATATATCTTCTCAGAATCTGGGAGGCTAGAATCCAAAGTTAGGGTGCCAGCTCCACAGGAAGGCTGTCTCTCTCTCTCTTCGCAGTGTGGGTAGGTCCTTGGTCGAGGAGCTTCTCTGCACCAGGGCCCCCATGGCCAAAGGATGCTCTGTGCTCCTGGTTGTTCATTCTTGGTGGTATGAGGTCACACTGCCTCTCTGCTCGCTTCTCTGTTTTCTGTGTCAGAAGAGATTGGCTTAAAACACAGTCTCGTCTTGTAGGTTGAGCCTTGCCTCATTAACATAATTGCTGACCATCCCATCGTGTTGACATCACACAGGTAGGGTTTACAACATAGGAAAATGGTGGACAGTCACCCAGTACTGATAACTGTGGCCTAGCCAAGTGGACACGTGTATTTGGGAGACACAATTCATTCCATAACAGGGCCTTTCACAGTTTTTCTTCAACTGCCCTCAGCAGACTCCTCCTATACCAAAATGCCCCCAACCCCTAGTTTGCATTTATTACTATATCCATACCAACATTCTCAAACTAAGTTTGAATTCTTTGTGCTGGCATCAACTCTTCTACATATTGCTATCTGTGCTAAGCTGTCTTTTGCTAAGTTCAGTCCCATTAATGCCTTAGATTGAAACTTGAGCCTTACTTCACTGTTGTGAGTCAGAATTGACTCTACAGTAAACAGTCTAGTTTTTTTTCCTCCTTTGATATGGAAACCCTGGCAGTGTAGTGGTTAAGTGCTAGGGCTGCTAACCTGAAACACTGGCAGTTTAAATCCCCCAGGTGTTCCTTGGAAACTTTACAGGGCAGTTCTCCTCTGTCCTAGAGGGTCATTAAGAGTTGGAACTAATTCTAGGGCAACAGATTCCTTTGGTGTGCCCGCTCATACTTTCTTGGCTAGGAGTGATTCCCCTGTAACATGCTCTTGTCAGCACTGTCGCCCTGTACTTCCATGATCTGTTAAAAAGTGTTAATGTATGAGTCTTCCCAGGCTTTTGCTCCCTCTTATTCTTAAATGATAGAATTCAAATATCAGTTTCCCTTAAGACTTAATTTAGGTGCTTTTTACTTAATCAATTGTCATTCAGTAGGTTTCCTTCTTCAAAGCATGTCAGAGAAACTTACTGTTGAGAGAGGAAATCATACAATTGATAATGCTGGCATAACAATATGCTACTTTCTGTAAGACAAAGGGGAACTCTGGTTACACAGTGGTTAAAAGCTTGTCTGCTCACTAGAAGCTCACAGCAGTTTGACTCCACCAGCTTTTCCTTGGAAACTCTGTGGGGCAATTCTGGTCTGTCCTGTAGGGTCACTAGGAGTTGGAATTGACTCAAGGGCAATGGATTTGTTTTCCGGTAGACCAATCAGCCAATCAGAATCTTTCTCCATCACTGTTGGTTTCTACTATATGAGTGTGTGTGTTGGGAGTTGAGGGACATGGTGGCAGAAAGCAAGAGATGACCTGGAGCATAAGACATTTCTTTGGTTGAGAGCAACTAAATCTGTAGAAGAAAAACACTGATAATATGTGCATAATTCTAATGGATTTCCCTGAAGCTTTTTAGTGTGTGAGTAAAGTTAGAATTATAACATCTTTAATAAGAGAGGCATAAACAGTAAAAGCTGTATCAAATAATGTCTTGTTTTCTTGAACACCTTGCTTCATGGGTCAGTATGGAACAAACGAAAATTAGATGCATGAATTACAAATTAAAGCGAAGAGTCCGTTGGAAAGGTAGAGATGGCTATAGGAGTCTGCTTAGGAAGAGGATGTCCCAAGTCGCAGGGTTAGAGGCAGAAGTGTTTTTTAACCAAGAAGGCTTAAAACAAACAAAGCCTTTAAATATTACAATTCTGGATCTTTGTTGGAGTTCCTTTTCTGTTCATAGACTGTATTGTTAGGGTAATCAGTAACTACTGTAATTACTAGACACCCCCTCTCCCCAGAGGTAGAGTGGCTCAAACAGAATGAAAGATTATTTCCTACTCGCAGCGGTCAGAAGTCAGTAGTGACTGCCTACCGTAGTAGTCTTTGTTTCCTTGTAACTTGACCACCCCTTAGGCCTTTCAAGGTATCTACATCTAGCGGATTGAAGGGAGCGCGAGGGTCTGGAGCAGACTTCCCAGAATCATGACGTGGCGATGCCATACGTCATTTCTGCTTGTGTATCTTCACCTAGAATTCAGGCACATGGCCACCTGACTGTTAGCAAGGCCAGGAAATTCTGTCCAGGAAGAAAGAAATTAAATTTTTGGTGAATTGCTAGCAGTTTCTATCACATTTTTTTCCTTTGTTTCTTTTAGTTAAGGGGCTGATTTTCATCTCGATATGGTTACCACTAGGGTAGACTACGAACTGCTTGGACACGTAGTAAATCCATGGCAGGTCGCTCTCAGTGTACCTGTTAACCCTGTCCGACACAACCTCCCTACTTCTTGTCTGTGTGTATTGCGTCCCCATTGTTAGTCAGGCCCAGCACCTTGGGCTGTGTTGTCTGTGGAAAACGTTGCCATCTCTTTCATGCTTGGCCAGCTCCTCGGGTTTTATGTTCCAAGCAGATGGCACTCCTCTTTGACCCCCTTTTCCCCTTTAGTTTACTCTTTACCCTTCTTTCAACATTTCCTACAGAATGTCACATGTGTGTTTTGAGTACTCACCACACATGTTATCATGACTATCTTATATCTTTTTGCCACAGAAGAAGGGGAGTTCATCTTTGTATCCCTGGTGGCCAGAAACAAATAATTTGATGAGGACTGTTGAGAGAAATTGGAAGCTGCTGGCTCTAAATTGTGCCTTTGATAACTTGAAAAATTTGAAACATCCATTTACACTTGTGTTTTTTAAATTATCTACTCATAATGCTTCAGATGAGTGATACAAACTTTGTATTGAAAAAATCCATGGCACTAAGTAAAAATAGAAACTCTTCCTCCCTCTGTGCCTCTCCTGCTTCTTTTCCTTGCTGACTGCGCAGCTGTACACGCGTATGAGACGGTTGAAAACAACCATGGCGTGGGTCAGGTACACCCTAGTCCTTAAAGTGACATCTTAAAGAGATCTTTTGCAGCAGATTTGCCCAATGCAGTGCTGCACAAAGCTGTGTAAAAGTCAGAGGTTAACGTAAAAATACTACATCTGCCCTAGTGGTGCAGTGGTGAAGAGCTTGACTGCTAACCAGAAGGCCAGCAGCAGCTCCTTGGAAACCTTTTGTGGCAATTCTACCCTGTCTTACAGGGTACCTATGTATAAGGATGTATACTCAGATGTCTTATTGAAGTGATACAAGCCAACTATTCGTTGCTTTGTCTCCTGAATGTAATTGACACGTTCAGCTCACTATAAAAATTTATTTGAAAATTATAGTATTTATAATTATTTCTCCTAAACTTGGTGTTTATGAGAAACTTCATTTATCCTTAAAATTTGTGACTAGTTCCTTTATTTATGACCCCAGAAATTTATTATGGGCCTTAAACTACTCAGAAATAAAGTAATACAAGGATTGTTCTGGAATTCATACTATTCTGGAGCAGTACTGCTCTGTCTTATAGCGTTACTGTGAGTCAGAATCAACTCAACGACAGTGGAGTTTGGGGATTTTTTTTTGGTCTCATTTATATTTATGATTTCTAAACATTGTTAACACAGTCTCATAGTCATTTTAGGCATACTTGAAAACCAGATTCTGTAATGACTTTTTAAAACATGGTCTGATGTGTTTGTCATCTTGCAGAGATATGACAGAAGTTGTACATATTAAAGATAGGAAGGAGGCAATTCATGAGTTAAAATATTCGCCAGATGGAACCTACCTTGCCATCGGGTGCAATGACAGTTCAGTGGATGTTTATGGAGTTGCCCAGCGCTACAAGAAAGTTGGGGAATGTGTTGGATCACTCAGTTTCATCACTCACTTGGACTGGTCCTCAGATAGCAGATATTTACAGACAAATGACGGAAATGGGAAAAGACTTTTTTATAGAATGCCAGGTAAAGTATTCTAATAAATGTAATTTATAGATTGCTAATGTCTATAAATTCTTCTAGGATTTCACTGAAAGTAGTATGTAAGTTATATTTGAGTGTAGAAAATCAAAGAAGATCTGAGCTGATACCATGGACATTATGGTCTTTTCTAAAAGGCTACGCTATAATAGTGAAATCCTTTTGGTTCTTAATTAAAACTCCTTTGCTGGGACGATCTAAGACAGACTTATTTCATATTAAATTACATACTGTGTGAGCAGTACATGGTAAAGTCCTATTGTATATTAGGAAGTCAAAATATTTTTGTGGGTGAAACCAATTAACTAAATGTAATTGCTACAAATCTGCTATCACTCTTCACTTTGTTGTGGTTTTGTCTACTCAGCTTTGCAAATATTAACAAGATAGCTGACAAACTAAATGTGAAAAACAGACTATCAAATATTTAAAAGGACAAAAATAAAATCAGAATTATTTTGAAAAGATGATATTAGTGAATTAGTCACTGTCTTCCAAGAACTTACTGAATAAGACAAGCTGCGTAATTAATCCATCTCTCCAAAACATTCTCATTAAAAATTTGTAGTGAAGAGTGAGCCCTAAAGTCCTTTTACCTTAGGACTTACGAAGTATATGTGTTACTCGCCACTTTTCATCCTTCTTGATGTTTCTCAGGTCTTTCTTTTTCCTCAGCCGTGTTTTTCACATGCGGCCTTTTAGTACTGGATTTGCCTCTGTCTTACACCACTGACCTCTTATAAGCTACCCTGTTGTGCCTAATCTAGGTCATGATTTTAATAGGTTCCAGCTTCACTGTCCACATGGGTGAACCTACTAAGCCACATTATATTCAAATCTGTATGTCTCATTCTGTATAATTTTTGTTGCCCTCCACTTATATTTTCTTTTTAATGCATTTAATTCTCTTTTCTTCTCACTCAAACTTACCTATCTCTCCATGTACTATTCAAACTGGAATGGGAAGATATTTAAAACTTTGGAGTTTACCGTGTTTTACATTTTAAGTTTATACTTGAATAAAACTCACATGAAATAAATTTTTAAGTGAAGATTCTGGTTTATTTTTAGGTGGAAAAGAGGTGACAAGTAAAGAAGAAATCAAAGGTGTTCACTGGGCTTCATGGACATGTGTTTCAGGCCTCGAAGTAAATGGAATTTGGCCCAAATACTCAGATACCAATGATATAAATTCAGTAGATGGAAATTATGTTAGCCAAGTTTTAGTTACAGCTGATGACTATGGAGTTGTAAAACTATTCCGATATCCCTGTTTGAAAAAAGGTATCTTTTCTTTCAAAATATTAGCATATAGTGTCTGTCTCCTAAAGGATCTTTTAAATTTTGCAGAAAATTAGTCTTAAGATAAATGAGACAGTAGCATATTTTTAAAAACATGTACTGATTATTTGGTGCAGATTTTCATGAAAAAGAACATAATTAGCTAATTTTCTTTTTCTAATTAGAAATTATTTTCATATGTTACATTTTGTTTCAAAATATTTAGTAGAAAATTATTTTTTAACACATACAGTATTATGAATATACCATTATCTCTTTTGTTCGCCACACTTGTATGAATAGCTGAGGTAATTTAGTTCAGAGGTGCAGCATACACTACCACTCGTCTGTCAGTTTGTTGGGCTGTGGTGGCCTTCCTGTTGCCGTGATGCTGGGAGCTGTGCCACGAGTGTTTCAGCCGGGTCACCCATGGTGTCAGGTTTCAGCGGAGCTTCCAGACTAAGACAGACGAGGAAGAAGGACCCTGTGGTCTAGTTCTGACAGAGCTGGCTACGGAGAAGCCTTTGAATCGAAGCTGAGCCTTGTCTGATGGTGCTGGAAGAAGAGCCACTCAGATTGGAAGGCCCTTGAAATGTGACTGGGGAAGAGCTACTTCTTCAAAGTAGAGTCAACCTTAATGAAGTGGGTGGATGAACGCTTTCCAGACCTTCAGTTGCTGAGGGGCTCAACTGAAATGGGGAGAAACAGCTGCAAACATCCATTAATAATAGGAACATGGAATGTAAGAAGTATGAATCTAGGAAAATCGGAAGTCATAAAAAATGAAATAGAAAGAGTAAAGATTAATGTCCTAGGCGTTAGTGAGCTAAGATGGGCTGGTAGTGGCCATTTTGAATTGGACAATCATGTGGTCTCCTATGCTGAATGTCATGGATTGAGTTGTGTCCCCCAAATATATGCTTGTCAACTTGGCCAGGACATGATTCCCAGAACTGTGTGATTGTCCACCATTTTGTCACCTGATGTGATTTTCCTGTGTGTTATAAATCCTGTCTCAGTGCTGCTAATGAGGTTGGATTAGCAGCATTTATGTTAATGAGACAGGACTCAGTCTACAAGATTAGGTTGTATTTTAAGTCAATCACTTTTGAGCAAAAAAAAAAAAAAAAACAGAAGCAAGCAGAGAGACATGTGGGACCTTATAACACCAAGAAAGCAGTGCCAGGAGCACAGCATATCCTTTGGACCTGAGGTTCCTATGCTAAGAAGCTTCTAGACCAAGGGAAGATTGATGACGAGGATCTTCCTCCAGATCCAACAGAGGCAGAAAGCCTGACCGTGGAGCTGGCCCCCTGAATTTGGACGTCTAGCTTACTAGACTGTGAAAGAATTGTGTTAAAGCCATCCATCTGTGGTATTTCTGTTGTGGCAGCACTAAATGAGTAAGACACTGGGAATGACAGATTGAAGAGGAATGACGTCACATTTGTCATCAAAACACTTCCAGGCAATCCTGAAGTTGAGCACTGTCTGTGATAGGGTAATATCCATATGTCTACAAGGACAACTGTTTCATACAATTATTATTGAAATTTATACATTAACCACTAAGGCCCAAGATGAAAAAATTGAAGATTGTTACTAACTTGAGCAGCCTGAAAGCGATCAAATGTGCAGTCACGATGCATTGGTGAATTTAGCTGATGGGTTAAATTGAAAGGTTTCTGGGTGCTTTGTGAACTAGACTGGCAATTTTTCTGTAAGTTTCAAATTTTTCAAGATAAAAAATTATGGGTAAATAGTTCATCTGACATAAATTAGTGTGTCTTCTCTGGCCTTGGTGGTTCGGTGTTGGAATTCCCTCCATCTGGGTGGGGAAGACCCAGGTTTGGTTCTCAGCTAATACACCTTGAGTGCAGCCACCACCCATCTGTAAGTGGAAGGTTTTCTTGTGTTGTGATGCTAAACAAGTTTCAGCAGAGCTTCCTGACAGAAACAGACGACAAAGAAAGCCTGGTGATCTCCTTTTAAAAATTAGCCAGGAAAAAACCCTATGGATCACAGTAATCCAGTCTACAGCTGATTCTTGGATGTGGTTAAGGACCGGGCAGCATTCAGTTCTCCTACACTTGGGGTCGCTATGAGTTGGGGACAGGCCGGAAGACGTTTAACAGCAACTCTGGCCACTGCTGTTGAGTCATTTCTGACTCACAGCAACAGAACAGAACAGAACTGCCCCATAGAGTTTCCAAGGAGTGCCTGGCAGATTTGAGCTGGCAGCTTTTTGATTAGGAGACATGGCACTTAACCACTCCATCACTGGGGTTTCCACTCTGGCCTTAGTACTGTTAAAATTATATTTTTGATAGATTGAGGAAAGTGTTAAAAAGTCTCTTACAAATAATTTTCAGAAGGAAGTTCTCCATGTTTAGTAGTCAATCTTGTTTCTTTACTAGCCAATGGGAGAATTGAAATATTATGTGATGTGTAGCACAGTGTCTTCGGGACCATGGCAAAAATCTGTTGACAATCATCCATTTGTGAATCTGACCAAAGTTGAATAAGATTTTTATTGTTGTTTTTTTAAAGATCCTATATAGAGTATGTCAGACTTTACTCAGAGAGGAATGAGGAGTCATTGGTAGGTTTGGAGCAAAATAGTAACATACTTTGATTTACTTTTTAAAAAAAATAAACATATAATTCACATTTTGCTAAAGTCACTGTTTCTACAGTTCAGTATATGAGGCTTGTAGCTTCTCTACATCCTTGCCAACACTTACTGTCATTTGTCTTTTTTATTCTAGTCATTTTAGTGAGTGCAAAGTGGTATCTCACTGTGATTTTGATTTCTATTTCCTTGCTAGGTACTGAAGTTAAACAGGTTTTTATGTAATTACTGGCCATTTGTGTATCTTACTTGCAAAAATGTCTTTTCAACTGCATTGCCTTTTTCTTAACTGAGTTGTTTTATTGAGTTGTGGGTATATATTCTGGATATTAAACCCTTACCAGGTATATGATTTGCAAATATATTCTTCTGTTTTCTAGATTGGCCTTTTCATTTTTGTGTGTGTCCTCTGAAGCCCATAAGTTTTTAATTTTGATGAAATCCAGTCCATTTTTCTTGTTATTGGTGCTTTTGTTTTTGATGTCATATCTAAAAACTGTTGCCCAATCTAAAGCCACACATATTTACACTTGAGTTTTCTTCTGAGAGTTTTATAGCTTTAACTCTTACATTTAGGTCTTTGATTCACTTTTGAGTTAATCTTTACAGCATGAGGTAGAGGTCCAAATTCATACTTTAGCATATGGATATCCAAGTGTCTCCAAAACACCATTGATTAGAAAGACCGTTCTTTCCCCCAGTGAACTGTCAGGGCACCACCATTGGCAACAATCAGCTGATGCGTTTGTTTCTGAATTCTCCGTTCTTTTCCATTGATCTGTCTGTCCTTATGCCAGGGCCACACAATCTTGATTAATACAGCCTTGTAGTAAATTTTGAAATGGGGCAGTGTGAGTCTTCCAGTTTTGTTGTGCTTTTCGAGATTGTTATGGCTATTCTGGGTCTCTTGCATTTTCATATGAATTTTAGGATCAGCTCTTTCCACTTATTTGAGTTTTATTTCTTCCAGTGAGGTTCTGCTGTTTTCAGTGTATGAATTTTCCACATTTTGTTAAATTTATTTCTAAGCATTATGTTTTTTATGATTTTGTAAACAGAGTTGTTTCCTTATTTGCATTTTTGGATTGTTTATTCGTAGTATACAGAAATACAAATGACTTTGTACATCTTAC
The DNA here is from genome assembly GCA_028571685.1 of Heterohyrax brucei. Taxonomy (NCBI): domain Eukaryota; kingdom Metazoa; phylum Chordata; class Mammalia; order Hyracoidea; family Procaviidae; genus Heterohyrax; species Heterohyrax brucei. The sequence continues at coordinate 111,450,156 of CM053151.1, read as the reverse complement.
ACTCTGATATTGCTGAACTTATTAGTTCTGATAGTTTTTTAGTGGATTCCTTAGGATTTTCTTTATATGAGATCATGCTGTTTGCAAATATAGTTTCACTTCTCCCTTCCGGTCTAGATGACTGTTACATCTTTTTCTTGTCTAATTGTCCTGATTACAAACTCCAGAGTAATACTGAATAGAAGTAGTGAGAGTAGACATCCTTGTCTTACTCCAGATCTTATGGAGAGAGCTTTCCTTCTTTAACCATTATGTATAGTGTTACCTGTGAAATTTTCATAGATGCTCTTTATCAGATTGAGAAAGTTCCTTTCTATGGCTATTTTGTTGAGTGATTTTATCATGAAAGATGATTCAGTTTTGCAGAATGCCTTTTCTGCATCTGTTGAGGTGATCATGTGGTTTTTATCCTTTGTTTGGTTAATATGATGTATCACACTGATTACATTTTGTATTTTGAACCAGCGTGGCATTCCTGGCATAAATCCCACTTTTCATAGTTCACGGTCCATTATATACTTGTTATGTGGCTGGGTTCAGTGTTTTGCTTGTGTTTTGTTGATGATTTATGTTTTAAAAGGATCCCCTAGCTGTCTGGGTTAAGAATTAAGTGAGGGCCACGGTAGAGTAGACTTGGTCCTTTAAATTTTACTTGAAACTGAAGATCTCAGGCCAGAATATTCAGTTATCTTAATCTGAAAAAAAAGCTGATCCCCTTGAGGATGTGTGCTTTTCTCAGAGCAACAGAAGGCGACCTTATAGCCCCTACAGTTACTCCCAGATTGTATTGTGAATTAGTAGAATAAAGATTTGCATCCATTGGTAAAAGTTCATTTATTTGTTTATTCAACAAATGTTTGAATTAACACTTTTCTCTTTGATCATAATTGTTAGGATAATGGAAGGGGAATATATGGGTTCATGTATAGGAATTGTTTAAAATTGTTTTTATATAATTTGCACTGACATTTGTTTGTCAATTTAAAGACATGTTTTTGTTGTAGGGGCCAAGTATAAGAAATATATTGGCCATTCTGCTCACGTAACTAATGTCAGATGGTCACATGATTATCAGTGGGTTATTTCTATTGGTGGAGCAGATCACTCTGTCTTTCAGTGGAAATTTATTCCTGAAAGAAAACTAAAAGATGCTCTTCATATAGCACCCCAAGGTGAGTGGTCACACTACCTAGTTTCCCTGCAGATAGCATTGGTATCCCCAAAATAACAATTTTAGTATCATAACCTAACAATACAGTTTGTCAGTAATGGAAATTTTATATTAAAATACTAGGTCTGTATATTTAAAGTCAGATGTTATAGAGCATGAAATGCAAAGTACTTTTGGTTGCATTTAAATTATTAAATTATTAAATGATGAGTGAAGAAACAGTTACAGTGGCAGACAAACATTTTATACTCTATATCTCTAGAAGTTGCCTATGCTTTTTTGACAAAGAAGAATCTAATGTTAATCCACCTGTTGCATATAGTATTTTTCAGTACTGTTCATGTTAACAATAGGCTGTATGCACCTACATTTGAACAGATGTTTATATTTGATGTAGTGATCATTGGGGAGCCAGTGAAGGGATTTAGAGGCACTGTTGCGTTTACAGTGAGTGGAGAGGAAGATAATCCGTAGTGCAGTGTACTAACATCTGTGTCTCTTCCATAGGTAATTTCATCCAGTTGTTGGATGGCTTGTCTCCATGTCAGCTGACAGTAGCCAGCTTTTACTCATTAATTTTACAGTGCGGTTTTTTAAAATGAATCTTTTTAAACATCTAACATTTTATTTTTAAAAATTACAGAAAGTCTGGCTGACTCTAATAGTGATGAATCAGATTCAGATCTGTCCGATGTTCCAGAACTAGATTCTGAAATAGAACAAGAAACACAGCTCACTTACCGTCGGCAGGTAATCTTTCCTTGTCTCTCCTTATCGTGTGATTTTTCGTAGAACTTAGGGCATTTTCTTTTGTTACCTTGCTCCTGTTTCTTAACTCACCTGTTGTCATCTTTTGTGGCTTTGAATTTCCTGAGCAGCATGTGGCTATTTTGGTGTTCTTCCTTTAAGAGTTAAAGCATACTTCTGTAAAATAGTCTTTTATAGTAAATGTCTGATATACTTTGTAGGTTTATATTGTCTTATGAAGGATAACAGTTCCCTGAAACACTAAATGTATGTTTGCTGGTGTGTTGTATTGACAGTGTGAATTAGTTCTTTGCTGGGAAGTGTCCTGAAATGCCTCGTCACTTAAGACAATTGTTAAAGCTTTAATAATCACCAGTAACAACAATGTATAAAAGTGATATTAACAATGTACAAGCACTTTTACTGAAGTATATTCTAAGACTATTCCAACTTACATACTTTTTTTCCCCCCAAAGGTTTACAAAGAAGATCTACCTCAGCTTAAAGAGCAATGCAAAGAGAAACAAAAAAGTGCTACTTCTAAAAGAAGAGAGCAGGCTCCAGGGAACAGTATTCGATTACACTTTGTTCATGGGTATAAAGCAGCTGTTTTTCACTTATATGTTTGCCTTTTGGTTGACACTTACTACCTTGTAACTTTTGATTAAGTGACCTACCCTCTCTGTGCCTCTGTTTCTGCATCTGTAAGATGGATATAATAATAGCACATACTTCGTAGAGTTCTAATGAGATGTAAATGAGTCAGTATTTATAGTGACGTAGAACATTGGCAACACGTAATAAATGCTATATGTTTATCAAGTAAAATAAAAAATAAATTTACCTTAGAAAATTTACTGTTATAGAAAGGGACCTTCTTTAACAAATCAAAATACATTAAATACAGGAAATAATCATCTCCCTCAAATATGTCTCATTTGGAACAATAGCTTGGCTTCTTTTAATCTTAGTGTTTTGGCTTTCATGTTTTGATTTCAGAAAAGTGCAGTTTCTGGGTTCTCAGCCCAGGTAGCAGCCCAGATCTCGCGCTGCAGCGTGGCAGCAGCACATTTCCATCCAGCTCCTCTGCCCCTCATCCAGCCCGCGTTTTCTTACCTGCTTGACAATGCTGTTCAAGAACTGGAAAGAGATTTATTTAGCAAAGATGTTTTTCCTCTGGTGTCAAAACAGGCAGCATGTTTCTGCGTAGTTTGTGTTCTACAGACTTGAAGCTCAATGTTGGTATAAGTGAAATTATATCAGCTATTTTAGGAAGTTTTGTCTGTTTATTCCTGGATGTGTATAATATTTTAAAATTGCTTTTTAAATTTATTTTTGGAATACATATTATATCCTCGTGGTTGTGTATGAAAGGGTATGCTTTGGAAATCACCCCCCAACCTCTGCACTGCACCCCACCAGCGTTTTCCTGCACTGGGGGTATGACATTTTTACTTGGTTTCAGATGCATTTTTATATATACAAATATATGTTGTTGTCTATACCTTTTCATTTTGTAATATGCAACTTTACTATTGTGCTTACGTAAACAGTAGTGCACAGTGGTTAAGAGCTATGCCTGCTAACCAAAAAGTCAGTAGTTCAAAGCAGTTTCAGCCACTTCTTGGAAACCCTGTGGGGTAGTGCTACTCTGTTGTAGGGTCAATGTGGGTATTAATCTACTCAGTACTGGGTGTGGCTTTTTTGGTTTTGTTTTTACTATTCTTATGTACAGTATTTTGCGCAGTATTTTTTTCAGTCAGTGTTATAGCTTGGATTCAGTGGCTATTTGAAAGCAAAGTAGATCATAAAAGTTTCATTGCACCTGAGATATTCATGTTTTCTTTTAATTGTTCCATGTCCTTTAAAACAGGTAATCAAATAACCTGAACAGTACCAGGTTCTCTTCTGTGTGTTCCGTATGGATCCTGTAAGTGTCCAAAGTTAATTTACTCTAACGTGTTTTCTGTGTTAGTTACAGAGGTTATGACTGCCGAAGTAATCTCTTTTATACCAAAATTGGTGAAATTGTGTACCATGTGGCAGCAGTGGGTGTCATCTATAATCGACAGCAGAACACGCAGCGCTTTTACCTGGGTCATGATGATGATATTCTCTGCCTGACTCTTCATCCTTTGAAAGACTATGTGGCAACAGGCCAGGTAAGGTGGACATTTTTCTGTGTGTAACGTTGAATTAGTCCACTTCCTTTTGTACTTTTTGGATTCTAAACAAAGAAGAATAAGGAATCCTTTAGACTGAGATTTTATTTTCATATAATTAATAAAATTTATCTGAACTTTTTCTTATACTTTCACTGTCTTAAATATCATTTTAACTTAAATTTGAAACCATGAGTTCTGTGTTGTTCTGTTAGGGTGGTACTGAAACTTTAAAAACTTAATGAGTAAAAAATTATAGAAGACATAAAAACTAGAAATCTGGCTCAGGTTGAGTTATCTAAATTAATATAAGTTACCTAACAAATCTTCTTTAACAACCAGGATGACTGTGTTTTTGTTGTGTAGCCATGGTGGTAATCTGTGCTGGTTTACGAAAGAAGAAAACACAAATATTAAAATAGAAAATACTGAGAAAAGTCTCAACTGATACCTCTGTATGTGCGTATTCTCTGACAAGAAAGGGAAGGTTTGATCAATCCTAATAGATTGCCACTCTAAGGAAGCAGTTTGTAAGTGCCTTAATATATAGTCATTTTCTTCTTACCTTACCCTTCTGAGAGTAAGACAGTTTTCCCCAGTTTGTATATGAGGAAGTTTAGGTTTAGAGAAATTAAATAAGTGGCTCAAGATTACTCAGCTAATAAATGGTAAAGATTAAAGCTCCTTTGTCTGGTTCCAAACACTGTTAGTATAGTTGAGGCTCTATACCTTCTAGGGAATATTGTTGGGGTCAGCTGGCATCACCCTATATAATTCTCTGAAAGGAAAGAAAATTCTTCTTTCTTTCTCCCATTTTTTCCTCCCTCCTTTTGTGCCTCCCCTCTTCTTTTTCTTCTTCTCTCCTTTTTTTTTTCTCCTCCTCTCCTTCCATTTACTTGAAAAGCACTCATTGAGCACATGCTATATATACCAGGAAATGTACAGAGAATGTAAAGATAAGTAAGACATCTTGCCATAGCAAGTACAAGAACTGCTAGTTAAGTTCACAAACTCATCCTAGAACAAGTGCTGCATACCTGATTGCTGAATATCGCTGCAGTTACCTTCAGAGTATTCCCCTTGGGAAGCTGTACGCTGACGCCAGTGCCTAGTCCACCCTTCAAAGCAGTTTTGGAACTCTTTTTCTGGAATGGTCATCAGAGCTGTCATAGTATTACACTTGGTGTCCTGAATGTCATTCAAATGTCTTCCTTTTGATATTTCCTTTATCTTTGGGTAAAGAAAAAGTCATTGGGGGCCAGATCAGGTGAGTAGGGAGGGTGTCCCAACACAGTTACTTGTTTACTGGGTAAAACTCCCTCACAAACAACTATATGTTAAGGTCACAAACTTGCCACCTTGCCACCGTGCACAATGGCCATTCCAGAAAGAGTTCCAAAATGGCTTTGAAGGATGTACTAGGTGCTGGCATTGGTGCATAGCTTCCCGAGCGAAGTAGTTCATGGGTGATCGTAGTGATACTCAGCAGTGAGCTATGTAGCACGTAGAGCGATTTAACTTCATGGGCTTAGTTGTCAGACCCGGTACGTATTCTGAGGAGGAAAACAGATGTGTGGTGGTGTAACTATAGATCAGGGCTTCTCAGTCTCAGTACTGTTGCCATTCTGGGCTGGATAATTCTTTGTTGTGGGTGACCATCCTGTGCGTTGTAGGATACCTAGCATCATCCCTGGCCTCCACCTACTAGATACCAGTAGCACACCCTTCAGCAGTTGTAGCAACTGAAAATGTCTCCAGACATTGCCAGATGTCTCCTGGTACTGGAGTCCACCTCCACCCTGCATTGAGAACCACCAGTATGGCGATTTGTACAGAGTCCTATGGCAGGGTAATAAAGGGCTGATTAATTGTGCCCAGCAGAATCAGGAAAACCTTTATGGAGATGATGGCATCTGCGCTGAGTAGTTTACTTGACAGAAGGGGAATTAGGAGAAGTAGCCTAAGTGTGTTATGTCAAGTGTAACAGTAGGGCAGCAAAAAGGAGTGCAGCTTACTTAAAGAACTCTACATAGCCCAAAGTGTGTGTATTGTCAAGGGCCTGATGGACATTAGTAGAAGAACTAATCAGAATGGTAGATGGGAGACTTTGGAACACTAATTATAATCTATGTAAATGGCTTCTCTTGGAACTGTTATGTACCCATCTCTATGACGTCATAGACTTCTGAAATGAAAGTTGCTTAAAATTGTTCGAAATGAATAAAATAGATATTTATTTAAAAGGAAGGGTGTTTCTGAAGTATTACATTTGAGTGTTTTGAAGTTTAGATGACGTTTAATCGCCTGTTCTGTTTTTTTGAGAATAGAGTACAAATAATATTCCCTTGGGAATTCCTAGGAAATGTAATCTTAAGCAGAGATGAAATTTTTTCTGTTTTATTCTAACAGATGTGAAAATAGTTCAGTTGTTTAAAATGACTTACAATTCTTAATCTTTTAGGTAGGTAGGGATCCTCCAATTCACATATGGGATACAGAGACCGTTAAACCGTTGTCAATATTAAAGGGCTACCACCAATATGGTGTCTGTGCTGTTGATTTCTCAGGTAAGGTCGTTTTCTGCTTCAGTGTGCGTAATCAAATTGCAGAGGCAATACATCTCATTGTAACATTAGTCAGTGCTGCCTGAACTTGTGGTTTAGCTACAGGCTTTTCACAGTTGTAATCGAACATGCACACTGTGAAAATTGACATTGCTGTCTAGTCTGTCATCTGATGAGCACATATTTTAGTACTCATTGAAATAAACATGTTTCTATTAAAATAAAAAGTGTTTATATAATACCTAAAATCATCTCCCTTATCTCTGGCAGTTTGTTATCTTCCACTGTGGGCAATCTCTGACCTCAATTAGTGTTTCACAGCCACAGGTAAACCTTGAAAACATTTGTAAAGGGGCTAGTACAGAGAGAGGAGAGAGCCGAAAGATTTGTTTATAACAGTTCTACATGGTGATAATGCTGTGGATTGAATTCTGTTCCCCCAAATATGTATTGAATCCTTACACTGTACCTGTGGATGTAGTCCCACTTGGGAATGTTGTTGTTGTTGTTAGGTGCCGTTGAGTCGGTTCCAACTCACAGCGACCCTGTGAATAGCAGAATGAAATACTGCCTGGTCTTGGGCCACCTCCACAATTGTTTTTATGCTTAAAGCCCATTGTTGCGGCCACTGTGTTGATCCATCTCGTCGATGGTCTTCCTCTTTTTCGCTGACCCTCCACTCTACCAAGCATGACATCCTTCTCCAAGGACTGATCTGTCCTGACAATGTGTCCAAAGTATGTAAGAATCAGTCTTGCCATCTTTGCTTCTAAGGAGCACTCTGGTTGTACTTTTCCATAACAAATCTGTTGGTTCTTTTGGCAGTCAATCGTACATTCAGTATTTGTCTCCAACACTACAACTCAAAGGCATCAATTCTTCTGTCTTCTTTGTTCATAGTCCAGCTTTCTCATGTGTATGATGTGATTGAAAATACCATGGCTTGGGTCGGGCACATTTTAGTCTTCAGGGTGACATCCTTACTTTTGAATACTTTGAAGAGGTCCTTTGCAGCAGTTTTTCCCAATGCAGCGCATCTTTTCAATTTCTTGACTGCTGCTTAGAAGGGCATTGATTGTGGACCCAAGTAAAATGAAATCTTTGACAACCTCAATTTTTTCTCCATTTCATCTGGGAATAGGGTTTTTTTGTCATGTTAATGAGGTCCTATCCCTGTAGGGTATGTCTTCAACCTCAGCTTTTTTTAAAAAATTTTTTTTCATTGTTGTTGTTGAGAATATGCACAGCAAAAATATACATCAATTCAAGGTTCTACACATGCAGTTAGTTCAGTGTCGCTGATGATATTCATTGCAGTGGTCCGATGGTCTCATCCTCCTTGTCTGAGTTGTTCCTCCGCCTTTAATACAAGCTCGCTGCCCCCCAAATTCCTGTCTCGTCTTTTGAGTTGCTGTTGTCAGTTTGATTGCAGCTAAGTGGTTCTTAAAGAGGGCATGGTGTTCAAGGCAGACATTATACGCTAGTTAAACTACTGTTACTTTTAAGAAGACATCACAGGATATTTTTGGTTTAAGATTTATAGGTTATTTTATGACAGTCATTTCAAGGGTTTGTGTAGCCTTCATAGTAGTTCCAGAAAGCCTGGATTTTATGAGAATTGAAAATTCTGTTCTACAGTCCCCTCTTTTGATCAGGATCTGTCAGTATAATTCCTGACTAAAATGTTCAGTAATGTTAGCCGGGCGCTGTCCTGTTCTTCTGGTCTCATAACAAAGGAGGTAGTTGTTCATGGAGACAGTCACATATTCCATTTCTTCCCCTTATAAATCCTAGTTCTTGTTATAGGTGTATGCATGTATACCATTATCTTATAAGGAATTAAATATAATGCTGTAATTTTAGAATACATACTGATTTTAGTATCCCTTGAACGGTAGTGTTTAGTATCATGATGATTAATTTTCACAGCGGACGGGAAACGTTTGGCTTCAGTTGGAATTGATGACAGCCACTCGATTGTGCTGTGGGACTGGAAGAAAGGAGAGAAACTTTCAGTAGCAAGGTAGGGAAAAACTTTACATCGTATTGGCAAAATATCAAAAGTATTTTGGGCTTTAAGAATATTTTTAATTGAAACAATTTTGAAACCATGCAAATATGAAACCTTTTTTATTGTTCTTTATCACCACTGAATAAATAGCATAGCAGTGGGGAGGGTAGAAGGGTTCCTGTGTAGGTTTATCCCCTGTGAGCCTACTTCTTAAATGTAATGATAGTGTGGTGTTGGAAACAGCTATGTCTAGGACCTCCATTTACAGGTAGAGTGCAGTCTACTATATGGTAGTCTATAATACAGCCATTAAATGGTAAAGTATATTCTATAATCAAATGAAAAAGATACAAACATATCACAAGTAAGTTACAGGTTATTTTTGTTTTCTCCTTTATATTTTTCTAAATTTTCTAACTTTTCTACAATGAGCCTGTAACTTCTATTCCTTAAAGTGAGAGGGGAAAGCACTTCAAAAATATGGATAAATTCTTTCTTCATAGTGTATAGATAATTTCCAAAGAAAAGATAGTTTAAGGTGAACTTAATGTTTGAAAAGGCTGTAGCTATAACAAAGGAGCTCCAGTGGCACAGAGGTTAAGTGCTTGGCTGCTAACTGAATGGTCAGTGGTTCGAATCTACCATCTGCTCCATGGCAGAAAGATGTGTGAGGCTGTCTGCTCCGTAAAGGTTACAGCTTGGGAACCCTATAGGCAGTTCTACCCTGTCCTGTAGGGTAGCTGTGAATCCAGATTAACTCAACAGCTATGGTTATAACTATAACAAAGAACTAAAAAAACTTAAACTCATTCATATCACCAATACTGTCCTTTGTAGGGTTACTGTGAGTTGGAATTGACTTAACGGAAGTGGGTTTGGGTTTTTGGTTTTTTTTGTCCGGTGTTCATAGTAGTATAGTAGGTACTGCTGGTGCTGTCTAAGACAAGTTTAATTTGTGCTGTTCTTCAGAGATTTTGTTGAGCAGAGTTAACATATTAAAATAATGACAAAAGAACCGATGTAGAAGTGCTTGATTACACAGCCCAAGCCTCAGAAATGAGTGGTAGACAAATAGCAGTGGAGTAATCAAGACAGTGTACAGATAAAGCAAATAATTATTACAAGAGAGATACATCTTTAGAGTTCAAACATTTGTGTATTTATTTCAGAGGAAGCAAAGATAAGATTTTTGTTGTAAAGATAAACCCCTACGTGCCTGATAAATTAATTACAGCTGGAATTAAACACATGAGATTTTGGCGCAGAGCAGGTAAGGAAGTGCTTCTTTGATATTTAATAAATTATTACTTTTAAGAGTGTTTACTTAAATGCAGTATGCTATCCTGAGTTGGATCCTGGAACAGAAAAAGAATGTTAGTGAAAAACTGGTGAAACCTGGATGAAATCTGGAGTTTGGATGATTGTAATGTATTAGTGTTTGTTAGTTTTGGCAAATGTTCCATGCAAATATAAGGTATTAACATTAGGAGAAACTGACTAAGTGGTATTCAGGAAAGACTCTGCAATATCTTTGAATCTTTTTTGAAAAACTAAAATTACCCCAAAATAAAAAGGTACTTTTTTTATGGTGTTTTAAGTGAGAGTTTACACTTCAGGTGACAGTCTCATAGAAAACTTGATGCACACATTGCTGTGTAACTCTAGTTGCTTTCTTTGTAATGTGACAGCGCACTCTTCCTTTCCACTTTAGATTTCCCGTGTCCTTTCAGTCACCTCCTGACCCATTCTGCGATTGTATCTCACCTGCAGACGAGAGCTGCCCATTTAGTCTCATTTATCTACTTGAACTAAGAATTAGCACAGTATTCATAAGTATAGGATTTTTTTTTTAAGTAAGTCTTTTGGAGCATTTTAAACAAATGTAAGATTTTCCTCATTTATCATCTGCATTTATGTAGCATTTATATTTGAAAAACAGTTTATTTATGAAATTAGTGATATGCTGCCCAGGCTCATTCTGTTGTTAAAGACATGTAGTACAAACTGAAAAGGAAAAACTTTGTAAAACTTCTATATCTGCTGTAAAATGATACAGAAATGGACTATGATAGTATCCTAGTCATTTGTAAATGGAAATTAACTATCTTACACAAGGTCACATTTTATGGTAAAAAAAAATGTCTCTTTTCCAAACAGAATAATATACCCATGAACTTTGGCAGTGTGATATAAAAATCTGAATAAATTTAATCCTTTCTGACAAAATGTATAAGTATTGGAGGAAGTCAAGCGTATATGAGAGACTAATAAGCTAAGTGTAAGTGTCAGTTTGTGGACAACAGTAGGACGTGAATTGATTTTCTGACTTGAGATTTAATACTTTATCACATATCATAATATCCTAATTTGTACATGTACAGGGTGAAAAGAAGTAACTTCACACATTTGTAACTTCATTTTCATACATTTAAACAAGCTTTTTGTCATTTGGATGGCGTAGTGGTTAAGAAATTAGTTGCTAGCCAAAAGTTTGCCAATTTGAGTCTACAAGCCACTCCTTGGAAATGCTACAGAGTGGTTCTGCTCTGTACTTTAGGGTCGCTAAAGTTGGAATTGACCCAACAACCATAGTTTTGGGTTTTCTTGGTTTAGTCATTCACAATTCTAAGTACTTAGCAAGTGATGCTTATTACTTTTGTCTTGGGATATCCAAAAAGCCAAGTGCCGTCCAGTCAGATCCGTTGTCTTGGGATAAAACCCATAAATTTGTTTGAAAGTAAATATCTTTGAAACAAAAAGTTTGTAATAAAATAACTTTTTTTTCCTTAAGTTTGATTGATATATGATAGACTAAAATTAAACCATTTAAAGGTAAATATTCTAGCTCTGGTTCACATTTCAGCCTTCCTCACTTTTAGGACCCACTCAGCCACTGTAGGTTTGGTTTGGGTTATCATCTGAGTAAGTATGCTATAGCCTTCCGGATGCGTGGCACTAGGTAAACAGATTGGAAGAAGGTGCTGTAGACCTGTGGCTAAATGGAGCTTCTCACTTCCCACCCTAGATCTGTGTTTGTTGCTGTGTGCCCTCACGTCGATTCTGACTCACAGGGACCCTACAGGACAGAGCAGGACTGCCTCCAGAGGGTTTCCTAGGCTGTTGTCTTTATCAGAGTAGGCTGTCAGGCCTTTTCTCCTGTGGAGCCACTTATGGGCTCTAACCTCTGACCTTTCAGTTAGTATCTGAGTCTGTAATCATTGTGCCACCAAGGCTCCTTAGCCCAGATCTGGGCTTTGAGAACTCTTATTATTAGGCATGTCAGTGGTAGAGGAGAGAAACTCCAGGTCTTTTACCCAGACAGTTATGTGGATCAGGACCTCAGGCCCGCCTCATCTACCTAGTCATGGGAGAAGCAAATAGAACTAAGGAGGTGCCCAGGCCTCTCTCCACAGCAGTGGGGTAAGTAAATAAATTTCAGCATGCAGCAGAACCACCCCCAAATTCTCGTTAAAAGCTGGATCTCCAGAGTTTCTGATATGGTCAAGGTAGGGCCGAGGAAATTGCAGGAACACCTGGTTTGGCTTCTGGTCTTGAAGCACAGCCAGGCTGTGGCTCGTCTGACTCCTTACTCACCTCCTCTGGGATAGGGAGAAAGTAGGGGAAGGACACTGAATATTCCCTTTTTTCCCTCCCACTCCTATTCTGGGGAGAGGGAAGGAAACTAAGCGTAGAAACATTGAAGGCTTGGAGAAATCTTTCTCCTTCCTCAGTTTTCAGGAATCCCTAAAATCTCAGACTGTTTTTAAAAGTAGATGCAGAATGCAATACTGGTAACCCCTGGATTACAAGTGAGACCGTTTCTAACTGTGTCTTTAAGGCAGACATGTAAGTAAGCCGGAACAGGTGTTCAGGGTTCTTGCTTAGCCTTACTTTAGTGCATGTAAGGCTGAGCCTTTTCAGTGATTTAAAAGCTGCAGGTGCAGCGAGTGAAGGCGACTGTGATGAAGGAAATGTTGTGAGGTAGGGGCTGGTTCAGTCGATTCACAATGAGGCCAAGTGTACAGACGTTAAAGGGCAAGTGCCAGTTGTCCATAAGCCAGATGTTCATAACAAAGGGACTGCCTCTATGTCAATCGGACACAAACTATTTGGGGACATAGTTGAAATTATATGACGTTGATTTCACATGAATATGTTTACTGTATTTTTACACAAATACACGTCTTCGGCCTTTGCCAGCCCCCAATACCCTCACAAGTGCTGCCAAGCCACGCCTCTTCCACATGTTGCTGTTAAAAAAAAAAACACGAGACTTCAGCATAACACACTTAAGGAGCAGGCTCTGCCCGCAGTCAGATACAGGTGTGTGGAAACACAGCAGCGGAAACAGGCCTGCAATGCGAGACCAAGAAGGCGTTGCTTTGTGAGCTTGGCAAGCTGCTTGGCCTGACTCTGTTTCCTCCTTGGTAAAATGGGGATGATGGTACTTAGCACGAAACGTTGTGGTAGAGGTTAAACAACATAATGCATATAAATTCTCAGAGCATAGTGGCTGGCACTTAGTTATCATCAGTTATTAGTCCTGTCATCTAAAAGATTTCAGTGTTATCCCACAGGAGTGGGGGTACAGGAGGGAGGCGCCAAAGGTTTTTAAATGCAGTAGTGACGTGACCTTATGTGATTGGAAAAGTTATACTGCATGTGTCAGAAATCCAACCATCAGTTGTGTAAACCAGGGTGGCAGTTTCTTTCTATAAACAGTTAGTAAACATGACAGGCTTTCCCTACCAGAGGCGGAAACTGAGGACGTTATAGGTACGAGAGAACGCCAGAGAAAATTCCTGCCCGGCCTTACCTGGTTTGGAGCCAGTTGCCATTAGTTGGAGATTTTCTCTCCAAGAGCAGCCTGCCAAGAGGAAGGAGGTGGGCTGACTGGAGTGGAGGGCATCAGTTTCATGATCTGGCTCAGCGACACACAGATGATGGCAGTGTGTCTTCTCTCCTCCTGTAGAGCCCAGCTGGAGACCCCACTGCTTAGTGCCCGGCAGTGGCCATTAGTGGAGTCCCTGAGCTGTAGGTGGTGACCAGCAGGAGCTCTGGGCAGCTGCAGAGTGTGGCTGCCAGCTGGGTCGGCATGCTCTGGAGACTGAGGGGAAGCAGCCTCGATCTCGCTCTGCTCGCAGTGCTGACCTGCTCCAGTGAGCACCGCATAAACACAGGTGGGGCGGGCTTTGTCTGAGGACTGGCAGTTGGCTGCCGCGCGTGTCCAGGCTCCGGAGAAGGCCATCCCCTCCACCTGGGCTCGGCTCCGCCTCTCGCCTGCTCAAGGGCCTCGCTCCAGCACTGCTTCCCTCCCCTTCCCCTGCCGTTTTCCCTCTACGGAATCTCTTCCGTCAGCGTTCAAGCATGACGTTACTCATCTACCCTAAATAAACAGCCCCCAAACTCAGCTCTACCCCCAACTGCTAAATCCGTTTCTCTCCTTTGCTGCATACTAAAACACCTCCAAAGAGTTTTTTACACTTTGTGTATGTGGTTTATTTTCTTTTTCTTGGGAGAAATCTAGGCAGGTCTTTACCCTCACCATTCCTCCTAAACTGCTCTTGCAGTGTCGCTGACAACCCGGGAGGCAGGCTGCATTAAGAAAAAAAAATTCCCCAATACATTTGGAATCAGACTGCTCTTCCTTGTCTTCCCTGCCCCCACCTTTCTTATTTGCTGAGATAACTGAGGTGGCGTTCTGTGTTAGTCATTGGGTACTGTTCTGACAAAAGAACCCTAAGTGGATGACTTCAACAAAGAGAAGTTTGTTCCTGGACAGCCCAGCAGGCGGGAGGTCTGAATTCAGGGTGCCAGCTCCGGGGGGAGCTGCTCTCTCTCCATCACTTGTGGAGGAAGGTCCTGGTATTGGCAGCAGTCTTCCTGTGGTCTGGGACCGTCTTCACCCAGGAACCTTAGGCCTGAAGGGTGCGCTTTGCTCCTGGCACTGCTTTCTTAATGGTGTGAGGTCCCCAACTCACTGCTTACTTCTCGTTACTTTCTCTTTAGGATAAAAGGTGATGCAAGCCACACCCCAGGGAAACTCCCTTAGTAAGGGTATTACAGTCCCACCCTAATTCTGTTAAACATAATCTGATCTATTGACCACAGGTAGAGATCAGGATTTAAGACATAGGAAAATCACAAAATGGAGAGCAACCACACAATACTGGAAATCATGGCCTGGCCAGATCGCTACATACCTTTTTGGGAAGACACTATCCGTGACACGTTCTAACCCCTCACCCTTCCCCGCTTCAGTCTGTTCTCAACCCAGAAGTCAGAATGAACGTGTTAAAAAATTGTATGTCGGGTCTTAATTATTCAGCTACTCAGATGTTTCCCATTTCATCTGGAGTAAATGTTAAATCCTTATTGTGACTTCATTGCTGCCCCGTCTCCCATTGTTGTGCCCCTTACATTCTCCTCTTCCATGCTGACCTCCCTACTGCCCCTCTGATTACAGTCACAGTCCTGCACAGGGGCCCTTATACATAAATGAATGAATGAGTGCAGTTGGAAAAAGCCAAGCTGCCAAGTGGGTAAAAAAAAAAAACCTCTAGATAGTGAATGGTTAAGAATATGAAAAGGTGATAAAGGTTATTTATAATCAAATAAAATTAAAACCACAATAAAAGTCAGCGTTTTACATCCCCCACACCCAACAATACCCAATGGTCCCAAAGGTAGAGAACAGCAGGAACTCTTCACTGGTATTAGCAGTTTAAGTTAGTATACTGTCTTTGGAGAACAATTTAACAAGAATTTATGCCTTTCTTGTCTTTGTGCTATTCCTTTTGCACATACCCTTTGACATTCCTAGAGAAACTCATTTACTTGTGAAGAAGAGACCCGAAAAGAAAATGTACAACACTGTTGTTTTCAACAGCAAGAACTTGGAAGCAACTCAAGGCCCATTTATAGGAAAACGGGCAACCTGTAGTATATTCATATAGTAGGACTGTATGTAGTATTAAAAATGAACTTTCTAGAGGTACAAATCCACAGGCATGAGTTTGCATAGCCAATTTTTGGTGAATAAAGCAAATTGCAGAAGAATATAGATAGCATGGTATTTATAGAAAATTTTAAAGTAGGAAAAATAATGTGACATATCGCTCAAGATTCATAAATGTGTAATAAAAGCCTAAAGAAATGCATAAAAGTAAGTAATATCATAGTCAGGATGGGGAGTAAAGAAGGGTGATAGGGCTGGCATGTGTCTGTGTTTTGGTAATTCTTTTTAGGCTGATAGCAGATACACAGGTGTTCGTTGTATGGTTTTATGTATAACTTTTAGTATTCTGAAATGTCATCATAAAAATTTTGAAAAGCAGTGTCAAAAGTGTTAAGGGTTAGTTAAAACTGACTTAGTCCATGTTTTTGTTTATCTGGAAAGCTGTGTCCCAAACGTAGCCGTGGGTGTGGCCTCTTCAGCTTGGCAGGGTGTTGTCAGAATCACTGAGAGAGAGACAGTATTCTTTTTAGTTGGCCGTATTGTTGCATGTCTTTTTACTTATTTTTTATTATAAAAAGAAGTAGAAAAGAAATTTGACTCTTTATAATATTATACATTTTGAGAGTAATACTTTCATATTTTTATGAACTAGGTGGAGGATTGATTGGCAGGAAAGGCTACGTAGGGACCCTGGGGAAGAATGACACAATGATGTGTGCTGTGTATGGATGGACCGAGGAGATGGCGTTCTCTGGAACATCCACAGGAGACGTATGCATCTGGAGGGATGTCTTTCTTGTGAAAACAGTTAAAGCGCATGATGGGCCAGTGTTCAGTATGCATGCACTAGAAAAAGTAAGTAACCTAAAGACATGTTTAATGAAAAAGAGTTTGGTCATGGAGCATAAAGTGTGTTAAGAAGTTAATGGTACCTCTCCTTTCTGCATGGCTGGGCCACTCCGTAATAGCCTGTTGAGTCTTGCCAGAAGAGTGGTTGATTTCGTTTTTTTACCTTGTTTTATCTTTCTTTCCAAATTCCTGAACACAGAGTGGCTCTTTTAAAAAAGTTTAATAGTTACTCTTATCTAGCCCTTTCTTCATGTCAAACACTGCACTAAGTGATTTATATATAGCTAACCATATCCTGTGAGATAGGTACTGTTCTTATTCCTTCTTTTCAAACAATGAGATTATGAAGACTGCATGAAAATATACGTTACTTACCAGAAGTGGTAAAACTCCTCAATACTTCTGAATTTGAATTTTTTTTGTTATGCTAATAGTACAATGTTTAGTAACCCTGTAAATATTTTGCAGGTTCCATGTTGGTGTTTAGAAAAAAAATAATGGATTCTCATACTAATTCCTGCTCTTTATAAGCTGTAACTTCTAGCTGTAAATATTCGTTCATCTAGAATTTCCTCAATATAAGGCAGGATTTTTTTTTTTTTTTTTTTTTTCAGTTTTTAGATCATTATTAACTTGAACCTTGTATTTCCATAGGGATTTGTAACTGGAGGGAAAGATGGTGTTGTAGCTCTTTGGGATGATTCCTTTGAAAGATGCCTCAAGACTTATGCTATAAAAAGAGGTGCTCTGGCCCCAGGATCTAAAGGTGATTTGGGATTTAGTTTACCTTCTAGTAAAAGAAATAATTGCTTGTGAGCATGCCTGGTCCCTGAGATAGAACACTGGGAGTATTTTCTCCTCGTTTACTAGAAAGGCACCACAACTGACAGGGAGAAGGCCACTTAACTAGATATCAGAATCATTGCAATTCTTGTGAAGTCTATCTTGTGTGATGTATACAGTAAAACATCAACCAAAAAAAAAAAAAAATCCATTGCTGTGGAATCAATTCTGACTCATAGTTGGATGTTAGGGAGAGTAGAACTGCCCCGCTGGAGTTCCCAAGGAGAACGTGGTGGGTTTGGGCTGCTGACCTTTTGTTAGCAGCTCTAGCTCTTCACCACTGTGCCACTAGGGTGTTCTTGCCGACTTTTAACTTTTTCCTTAGGCAGTCATCACAGAAGCAGCACATTTACTACGAGGCAGGACCTTGTTCGCAAACTTGGCATTTGATCCACAGAGTGACCTGGGCTCTCCAGTCTTGTAGGCCCTTCTCCCCTTTGCCGTCTGTTTCAGGTGCAATTCTTACTTTCTGGCAGGGGCCGCACCAAGCTCCCTGATCTCCAGGCATTTGGATATGCTGTCACCGTAACCTGTCATTTCCCCTTCTTCCCTGCCTTGCCTCCTCCAGTTATCTGACTATATACTCATTTTTCAGCTCTCACTGTTTCTTCTGGGATGAACCACCCAAAACCAGGCGGAAATCCGTTGCTATCTGCCGGCCTTTTTAGTACACACCCCAGACAGGATGAGTGTTCTTCACTGTGTACTCTGAAGGGAGGAGCTGGGTCTACCCCATCTACTGTGCTATCACTCAAGCCTCCCTAGCTCATGATGGGTATAAATGGATGCATCTCAAGTTGAATTGAATTAAAATTACTAATCAGAATATTTTAAATGCCCTAATCCTGGAAGGAAACCCTAGTGGCATCGTGGTTAAATACTATGGCTACTAACCAAAATGTTGGCAGTTCACATCCACCGGGCACTCCTTAGAAACTCTATGGGGCCGTTCTCTGCTGTCTTGTTGGGTCGCTATGAGTTGGACTCGACTCATTGGCACTGGGTTCAGTTTGGTTTTGGTAATCTGCGAAGGGAACCCTTGGTGGCGTAGTGGTTAAGAGCTGTGGCTGCCAGCCAGGAAGTCAGCAGTTCATATCCACCAGGCACTCCCTGGGAACTCTTACGGGGCAATTTCACTGTCTACAGCATTGCTGTGAGTCAGAATCAACTCTACAGCAGTGGGTTTGGGTCATATTTGGGAATCCTGGCAGGAGGTGGATGAGAAGTGGCTAAAGAGAGTCAAAGAGACAGTTGTCAGAGCAGTAAGATGAAATCTGGGATAATACAGAATTATAAAACTAGTATACAGGTGGTACTTACTTTTGAGTATAGTCAATTCAGTGGTTGGGAAAAATATAGTCCCTTTATTGGAATATTTGAAATATAGGTGAAGACAACCTCGTAATGTGATTTTCATTGTCAAAACAGCATCACTGGCAGTATTTTACGTCTTTGAATACAGTGTTTCCATTTACATTTCAGGTCTTCTCTTGGAAGATAACCCATCTATACGTGCCATATCATTAGGACATGGTCATATTTTAGTTGGCACAAAGAATGGTGAAATACTAGAAGTTGATAAAAGTGGCCCAATAACACTACTGGTCCAGGTAATCTTAAATGTTAATATGCTCTTTTCCTTTTCATAAAATTGATTCTTTTACTACATAAGAGCCAAAAGTTGACATTGTTGAAAACAGTGTCGAATTCATTAAGGAGACGATCGTTAATGTTAATGTATGTAGGAAAGTTTCAAGTTAGTTATAGCTAAATGTGTAAATATCAGTGAATAAATATGCCTGTTGTCTTGTGAATTAATTGCCGATACTGTATATCACAAAATAAGAGACTGAGGGAAAGAAAAACCTATTGTAATTAACTCATTCCATCTATTTCATATTTAATTTTCTTTGAAGTATATTTTTTTGTTTCTTGTTTTTCCCTCAAGTTTCTATCTTAGAAAAACAAAAAATGTCTGAACGTATGCCAAATGCTGTCAAGTCAGATACGACTCATGGCGACCCTGTTAGTGTATTGTTAATTTCCTAGGGCTGCAATAACAAATTACCATGAAGTGGGAGGCTTAGAACAACAGAGACTTACTCTGTTCCAGTTCTGGAGGCCAAGAGTCCAAACTGAGGGTGTTAGCAGGACATGCTTACTTCAGAGACTCAAGGGCAAGATCCTTCCTTGTCCTTCTAGCTTCTGGTAGTCCCACATTTTCCTTGGTCAGTGGTAGCATAACTCCACAGGCAGACTAGGAAGACTGGATAAAGACAGAGCAAACAGCCCCCACTTGTCTGTCAATAGAAGTTTGCTTGTCGCTGTGATGCTGGAAGCTTTGCTGCTGATGTTAGGTACCAGCAAGGTCAACCATTGTGGACAGGTTTCAGCTGAGCTTCCAGAGTGAAACAGACTAGGAAGAAGGACTTGGCAGTCTTGCTTCTGAAAAGAATTAGCCAGTGAAAGACTTGTAAAAAGCAGCGGAAATTGTCAGATATAGTGCCAGAAAATGAGCCCTCCAAATTTGAAGGTACTCAGAAGATAAGAACTGCCTCCTCAAAGTAGTTGACCCAAAGCCTTTGGGATCTTGATTTGCTGATGTGGCATGACTCTGAATGAGAAGAAACAGTTGCAAACATCCATTAGTAATCGGAACATGAATGTACAAAGTATAAATCTAGGAAAATTAGACATCATAAAAAATGAAATGGAACACATAAACATCAATATCCTAGGCGTTAGTGAACTGAAATGGACTGTTTTGGGCCATTTTGAATCTGACAATCACATGGTCTACTATGCTGGGAACAAAAACTTGAAGAGGAACCATGTTGCATTCTTTGTCAAAAAGAACATTTCAAGGTGTATCCTGTGGAATCAACACAGATGCCCAACAACAGATGAATGGATAAATAAGCTATGGTATATAGACTCAGTGGAACACTATGCAATGATAAAGAACAATGATGATTTTAGGACACTTCTCATCTGGATAAAGACAGAGCAAACAGCCCCCACTTGTCTGTCAATAGAAGTTTGCTTGTCGCTGTGATGCTGGAAGCTTTACTGCTGATGTTAGGTACCAGCAAGGTCAACCATTGTGGACAGGTTTCAGCTGAGCTTCCAGAGTGAAACAGACTAGGAAGAAGGACTTGGCAGTCTTGCTTCTGAAAAGAATTAGCCAGTGAAAAACTTGTAAAAAGCAGCGGAAATTGTCAGATATAGTGCCAGAAAATGAGCCCTCCAAATTTGAAGGTACTCAGAAGATAAGAACTGCCTCCTCAAAGTAGTTTCAACTGGTTGCAACTGGAAGACATTGTGTTGAGTGAAACAAGTCAATGGCACAAGGACAAATATTGTACGAGACCCCTACTATAAGGTCTTAAAAACAGACTCATACACAGAAGACTCTTTTGATGGCTGCAAAGGAGAAGAGGGAGGGAAGGAGAGGGTTGGCTATAGATTATATAGTTGATAGAAATTTGGTTGGGTAAAATGTGACAGCACACATTAGAGGATCAATTTAACTGGAATTCAGCATAACCTGGAAACTCTTCCAATCTTAATCCAATATTGAAAGGCTAGAGTAGCAGGGGCAGGGGTCCAGGGACCATGCTCTAAGAGAACATGGAGGCCAATTGGCATAACTAGCATATTGCTAAGAGAGTCTTCTGTACCCCATATTGGTGAGTGGCATCTAGGGTTTTAAAAGCTAGCAAGCTGCCATCTGAGGTACACCAAATGGTCCCAACTCAGCAGGAACAGATGATCACCAAGGACAGCAACGACATGGGGGAAAGTGAACCCAGAAGACAGAAAGACCCATGTGAATGGGTGACTACATCAATATGTGACTAGAAGAACCAGATGGTACCTGGCCACCACCAGTGACAGCCGTGATGGGGCTCACAATATTGAGTCCCAGTGCAACACAAGAAAAAAAGGGGAGGCGGAGTCAAGAAGGCAGACTAAACTCACGTCTCCCTAAATCCATCTGGAAACCAAGACCAGGTATGATAGTTAAACGGAGCCTCCTGGACACCTAGTGAGCTCTGGGATGTGGCATAAGTCTGTTAATTTGGATTTCATACTACTGAACACAAAACCTCCTCTATTTCTCCGACCCCGCTCTCAACGAGCACAGGCTTGCACAGACCAAAGGTAACTCACCGTTTCGATTTTTTTTTTTCTCCTCTGTCTTCGTCGGTGGGCAGAACTGGGACTTGACTAGCTGCTGGTCTCGGACTCACTGCTGGTGGGGCAGGCAAGTGTAATTGCCAGGTTCTGAGAGCCTGGCTTTGGACTCTATACACCTCGGCTCCTCTGGCCTATCGGGAAACGGTGAAGCCCAGGCAGAGACCCCAGCTGGACTTCATTCTTAGGCTGGGAGGTGGCTCCTGCTAAAGGAGAGAACACTTTTCTAGCAGGGAGGCGGTGTTTTGCACAGTGTCGCCTGGGGCTGGGGCCCAGCGGCAGAGGCTGTGGACTCTGGGCATTTTGGCATTCTTGGCCAGCTAGCAAGCTTACGCAGGACTCCATCTTGTTTTGCTGGGAGGTGGAGTCATCAATACAGAAGCCTCAGCGGGACCTAATTCCTGGGCTGAGAGGCAGTTCCTACCCAGAAGAGACTGCTTTTCTTTCTACACAGTATTACGTACAGTTGGGGCCCGACAGCAGAGGCCAGCAGGCCAGTAGCCTTTCTGTATTTTGAGCTAGTTTATAACATTGGGTATTCAATATAGAGGTGCTTGCTTTGCCAGCTGGGAAGAGGGACATAGACCCTGAAAACCTGACTGACTTTGGAAGGTGCCAAATACTTTTTACTTCTCATCTTAAGACGGCCTAGATAAACAACTGTGGTACACATCTTCGCAACGTCTCTCCCAGCCTCTGTTGACCCACATGATGCTCAAAAAACAGCAGACTCTGGAGAGGACAGTAACCTGGAAGTCAGCAATGACAACAGAAGGCCCCCAAAAGAAGCCACCTCAGAACTTCCCAGATGAAGAAGCTTTTCTGAAACTATCAGAAGGTGAATACAAAAGGATTATATAGAGAGCCCTACTAGACCTTATACAAAATGCAGCAGAGCAAAATGAAAAATTAAGCAAGCTGTTTGATCTGATGGAACATCATCAGTACTCTGAAATCCAGCAGATCAAGAACAAAATCAAAGACATAGAAACTTCAATTCAAAGCCAAGAAGACAGAATGGAACATATGGAAAAGAGAATTTCTGATTTGGAAGACAGAGCCACTGACTCCAGCATCTATGAGGAGAAATCAGAAAAAAGAAACAAGAAAAATGAAGAAGCATTAAGAAGCATGTGGGACTCTGTTAAGACGAACAATCTATGATTAATTGGAGTTCCCGAACAGGGCAAGACACTTGACAACACAGAGAGTATTGTATCTGAGCTGCCGACAGAAAACTTCCCAGAAATCATGAAAGAAGAGAATATAGATATCCAAGATACGTATTGAACACCACTCAATATAGCTCTCATTAGAAAGACTCCAAGACACATTATAATCAAGCTGAACAAAATGAAGCAGAAGCAGAAACTCTTAAAGGCAGCAAGACTAAAAACAAAGCTAACATTCAGAGGGAAACCTTGTAGGCTTTTGTCAGATTTCTCTGCAGAAACTATACTGGCATGGAGACAGTGGCATGACACATTCAAAGTCTTAAAGGAGAAGAACTTCTGACCAAGAATTATATATCCTGCAAAACTATCTTTTAAATATGAAAATGAAATTTAGACATTCGCAGATAAACAGAAACTCAGAGATTTTGTAAAACCCAAACCAAAGCTACAAGAAATACTGAAAGAAGCTCTTGGCTTGGAAGAACAAAACCAATAACTTTGTATTTTAGAAGGACACTTTATCCAGAATCCTACTCGGTTAGGGAAGGCTGCAAATGCAACAAAGCTATAACAGTCAAAGAAACAATCCAGTGATCATATCATGTGAACTATGATATCGTCATGTTAACAAGGGTTGTACTACAGTTGTTACAGTCCTTCTAGATGGAGAGGAAGTTTACAAGACTGGTAGCAATCAAAATTGGAGTTATATATAGTTTATTAAGTGGGATCATGGGCCAGCCAGAAAGCATAATAAAGAAGCAACATACCATGTCAAGAAATGTAATACAGGAGTCTCAACAACCACAAAACCAGCCCTGAAAAAGGTGAAGAATCAACTCACAAAGAAGAAGAAGATTGCAGTACAGATTAAGAAGAACAACAGAGAAAACATCAACACAAAAATAAACATATGACAATGGCAGTACTGAACACATACCAACAATAATTACATTGAATGTGAATGGACTGAATGCTCCAGTAAAGAGACATTAAGTGACATCTTGGATCAAAAGACATGACCTATCTATATGTTGCCTACAAGAAACTCACCTTAGACCTAAAGATATGAACAAACTGCAAATCAAAGGATGGAAGAACATATATCAAGCTAACAGTGAACAAAGAAGGGCAGATGTGGCAATTCTAGTCTCAGATAAAATCGATTTTACATAAAATCCACCATCGTGGACAAGGATGGACACTATTGCTGAAAGGTTCAATACACAAGCAGGACTTAATATTAAATATTTATGCACCTAATATTAGAGCACCTAAATACATCAGAGAAACACTGACTACACTCAAGAAGGAGATAGATCACTCCACAATAATAGTGGAGACTTCAACTCTCCACTCTCAATATTTGACAGATTGTCTAGAAAAAAGCTCAGTAAAGACACAGAAGACCTTATTGTCACAATGAACCATCTAGACCTCACTGACATATACAGAACTTTCTGTCCATCAATGGACAACTACACCTTCTCCAGTGCACATGGAACATTCTCCAGAATAGAACATGTGTCAGACATAAAGCAGTTCTCAACAAAATCCATACCATTGAATTCATGCAAAGTGTATTCTCAGATCATAAAGCCATAAAAGTCAAAATCAGTAACAGAAAAAACATAGATAGAAAGTGGAACTCATGGAAACAGAGCAACACCTTGCTCAAAAAACCATAGGTTATAGAAGAAATCGAAGATAAAAT
The DNA here is from genome assembly GCA_028571685.1 of Heterohyrax brucei. Classification (NCBI taxonomy): domain Eukaryota; kingdom Metazoa; phylum Chordata; class Mammalia; order Hyracoidea; family Procaviidae; genus Heterohyrax; species Heterohyrax brucei. The sequence goes on along the minus strand of CM053151.1, from coordinate 111,425,765 downwards.
AAAGAAATTCATGGACTCCAATGACAATGAAAACACTTCTGCCAGAACCTGTGGAATACAGCCAAAGCAGTGCTCAGAAGTCCGTTTATCTCCCTAATGCACACATCTGGAAGGAAGAAAGAAACCAAATCAAAGAACTGTCCCTACAGCTTGAATAAGTAGGCTGATTCAACATCAGAAAAGCAATTAATGTGATCAACCACCTAAGTACCACAAAAGACAGGAATCACCTGATCTTATCTATTGATGCAGAAAAGGCATTTGTTAAAGCCCAACACCCATTCATGTAAAACTCTCAGCAAAATAGGAACAGATGGCCAATTACTCAGTGCAGTAAGAGACATTTATACAAAACCAACTGCCTACGTTATCCTGAATGGAGAGAGACTGAAACAGTTTCCCTTGAGAGCAGGAACTAGACAAGGATGCTCACTCTCACGTCTCCTATTCAACATTATACTAGAAGTTCTAGCCAGAGCAATTAGACAAGACCAAGGAATAAAGAGCACCTGCATCGGCAAAGAAGAAGTCGAAATCTCCCTATTTGCAGATGATATTATTGTATATGCAGAGAATCCCAAAGAATCCATAAGGAAACTATTCAAGCCGATAGAGGAGTTTGGCAAAGTCTCAGGATACAAGCTAAACATAAGTAAATCAGTAGGATTCCTTTATACCGACAACAAGATTATTAAAGAAGAAATCACCAAGTCAATACCATTTACTATAGCCCCTAAGAAGATAAAGTACCTAGGAATAAGTCTAACCAGAGAAATAACAGACCTTTACAAAGAGAACTACAAGCCCTTACTACAAGAAACTAAGAGAAAATTAGATAAATGGAAAAATCTACCCTGCTCATGGATAGGAAGACTTAACATTGTGAAAATGTCTGTTTCACCCAAAGCAATCTACTTATATAATGCAATCCCAATACAAGTTCCAGTGACGTTTTTTAATGAGATGGAGTACAAATTACCAACTTTGGAAAGGGAAGAAACCCTGGATAAGTAAAGCATTACTAAAGAAGAAGAACACACTGAGAGGCCTCTCACTACCTGATTTTAAAACCTATTACACTGCCACAGTAGTCAAAACGGCCTGGTATTGGTACAAAAACAGACATATAGATCAGTGGAACAGAATCGAGACCCCAGAGATGACATCATCTGCTTATGAACAGTTGATATTCGACAAAGGCCCTAAGACATTAAACTGGTGTAAAAACAGTCTCTTCAACAAATGGTGCTGGCAAAATTGGATGTCCATCTGCACTAAATTAAAACAAGAGCCATATCTTACACCTTACACAAAAACCAACTCCAACTGGATAAAAGACCTAAATATCAAATCTAAAATGATAAAGCTCATCCAAGAAAAAGTAGGAACAACAACAGAAGTTTTAATATACAACGTAGACAGACTTCAAAATCTGTCAAACAAACCACAAACAACAAGAGAAAATAGATAAATGGGAACTATTAAGAATCAAACACTTTTGCTCATCCAAAGACTTTATTAATAAAATTAAAAGAACACCCACAGAATGGGAAAAAATATTTGGCAACTCTATGTCAGACCGACGCCTGATCTCCATAATCTATAAGATACTACAAAATATCAATAAGAAGAAGATAAACCATCCAATTAAGCGATGGGCAAAGGAGATGGACAGACATTTCACTAAAGAGGAGATCCAGGCAGCCAAAACACACATGCGGACATGTTCACGATCTTTAGTTATTAAAGAAATTCAAATCAAGACAACAATAAGATACCATCTAACCCCAACAAGATTGACCATGATCCAGAAAACACAAAACAACAAATGCTGGAGAGGCTGTGGAGAAAGTGGAACCCTCCTACACTGTTGGTGGGGTTGCAAAATGGTCCAGCCTCTTTGGAAGGCAATCTGGTGCTTCCTTAAAAAAATGGATATCGATATACCATTTGACCCAGTAATTCCACTACTTGGAATATATCCTGCAGAATCAAGGCCTTTCACACCAATGGACACATGCACCAGAATGTTTATCGCAGCACAGTCCACGATAGCAAAAAGATGGAATCAACCCAGATGCCCAACAATAGAAGAATGGATAGGTAAACTATGGTACATATACTCAATGGTGCACTACGCAATGATAAAGAATAACGATGATTCCAGGAAACATCTGCTAACCTGGTTTCAACTGGAAGACATTATGTTGAGGGAAAGTAGTCAGCGACAAAAGGACAAATACTGTATGAGACCTCTATGATAAGATCTCAAAAACAGACTTGTGTATAGAAGAAAAGACTCTGTAACAGCTGCAAGGGAGGGGAGGGAGGGATGGTGAGGGGGGGAGGGTTTAGTTTAGATAGTTACTAGAAATCTAGTTGGGAGAAAGCAGTGATAGCACACATTAGGAACAAGAACAACATTAAGTGGACTTCAGCATAACTTGAGTACTTCCATCTTAACTCAATACTGCAAGGATAGAGTAGCTGGGGTGGGGGGCAGGGGACCATGCTCTGAGGCGTATTCCAGGCCAGTTGGCACAACTAGCATTTTGCTAAGAGAGCTCTCTGCACCCCACATTGGTGAGTGGCATCTGGGGTCTTAAAAGCTGCCAAGCTGCCATCCGAGGACACAGCAAATGGTCCCAACTCAGCAGAAACGGATGCTCACCGAGGACCAAAATGACATACGGTAAAGACAACCGAGAAGACAGAGAGACCCACAAGAGTGGGTGCCTACATCGACTTGGGACCGGAAGAACCGGATGGTGCCCGGTCACCACCCTCGATAGCCACGATGGAGCTCACAGAGAGGAGTCTCACTGGCAACACAAGAATGAAAAGGGGTGCATCATGAGATCTCCACTAAAAGACCACAGTTGATGGTCCAGGGGCCTCAAAGTTCTCCTGGGAGCGGGGCCCATGGCCCTGATGTCGCCCCTGTCCATAAATCATATTGAAGGTCAACTTTTCAGACAGCAATGGATTGGGCTTGGTGATGCAGGGTGACCATATTGTGTGGACACTTTATGGTTCTAGGTATCTGTAGGAGGACGTCCTGTTGACCTCACACTGGAAGAACGGGGTTGGGTGGAGAGGAGAAGATAGGAGACTGTTGGTGAGATAAGACATGCATGGAACAGAGAGGAAGAGTTTGCTGTCACCATGCAGGAAGAGCAGTGGAAGCTGCATGGAGGTCAGCATGCATATTTATATGGGAATGTACATTTTCATTCAGTCATAATTTAAAAAAAAAGAAAGAAAAGTAGTATGAAGATCTGTAAATCTGCTAATGCCAGTTAGAAAGCTATATGGAAATTTCTTTGTCTGCTTTCTTGAGAAAATGTCTAAAGGGATATTTTGATAACAGGATGGTATGCACAGCCATTTTAGACCTGAGTCTGGCTGCTGCACAACTAGCAATAAAGCCCCTTCCTATTTAAACAAAAAAAAGAAAAGAAAAGGAAGGGGTGCACCCTGAGAACTCCACTAAAACACCAACATTGATGGTTGTAAGACGTGAGGGTTCCCCTCGGAGTATGACCCCTAGACCTGATGCTGTCCCTGGTCATAAATCATTGCCGAGGTCAGCTCTTCAGACAGGAATGGGTTGGACTCAGGGACACAGAGTGACCATATCATGTGTGCACATGATGGTTCTGTCCATCTACAGGATGTCGTCCTACTGGCCTCTTACTAGAGGGAGTGGAGAGGGTACAGAGGAGGGGATAGGAGATTGTTAAGAGGATATGACATGTATAGAGTGGAAAGGAAGAGTGTGCCGTCACTAGGCAAGGAGAGCAGAAGGAGCTGCAGATAAGTGGGCATGCGAATTTAGACTGGACTGTACACTTTCAGTCAATCACATTAAAAAAATTTTTTTTTAAAAAAGATCAGTCCTGAAGTACAGTGCTGTCAGTGGTAAGATAATATCCATATACCCACAAGGAAAGCCAGTTAATACAAGTGTTATTCACATTTACACACGAACCACTATGCCCAAAGATGAAGAAATTGAAGATTTTTGCCATCTTTTGCAGTCTGAAATTGATTGAACATGCAATCAGGATACATTGATAATTACTGATGACCAGATTGAAAAAGTTGGAAACAGAGAACAGTTGGTAGTTGGAAAATTTGGCCTTGGTGATAGAAATAATGCTGGAGATTGCATGATAGAATTTTGCAAGACTAACAACTTCTTCATTGCATATACCTTTTTTAACCAACACAAATGATGACTGAACACGCAGACCTCACTGGACAGAATACACAGGAAACACATTGACTACATCTGTAGAAAAAGACAACTGAAAACCACCATATCAGCAGTCAGGACAGGACCAGGTGCTGGACTGGAGCCCAGATCATCAATTGCTCATATAAAAATTCACATTGAAACTGAAGACAATTTGAACAAGTCCATGAGAGCCGATGTATGACATTCAGTGTGTCCCATCTGAGTTTAGAGACCATCTCAAAAACAGATTTGATATGCTGAGCATTAATGACCAAAGATTAGATGAATTGTGGAATGGCGTCAAAGACATCATCATACAGAAAGCAAGAGGTCGTTAAAAAAGTAGAAAAGAAAGAAAAGACCAAATTGGATGTCACAAGAGACTCTGAAACTTGCTCTTGAATGTTAAGCAGCTAAAGCAAAAGGAAGGAATGACGACGTAAAAGACCTAAACAGAGGATGTCAGAGGGGTGGAAATAGAAAACCAAAAGAGAAGAAGACATTCTGCATTTCTCAAGCTGAAAGAACTGAAGAAAAACTACAAGGCTTAAGTTGCAGTAGTGAAGGATTCTACAGGGATGATATTAAATGACTCAGTGAGAATCAAAAGAAGATGGAAGGAATACACAGAGTCATTCTACCCAAAAGAACTGGTCGTTGTTCAGCCATTTGAAAAGGTAACATATGATCAGGAACCAATGGTACCAAAGGAAGAAGCTCCATTGAAGGCATTGGCAAAAAACAAGGCTCCAGGAATTAATGGAATATCAATTGAGATATTTCAGCAAACAGATGCAGCACTGAAAGTGCTCACTCATCTATGCCAAGAAATTTAGAGGACAACTACCTGGGCAGCTGACTGGAAGAGATCCATATTTATGCCCATTCCGAAGAAAGGTAATGCAACCCAGTGTGGAATTAGTGCGCACATCATTAGTGACATCATTAATGTCACTAATAAGTAAAATTTTGCTCACGATCATTCAAAAGTAACTGCAACAGTAAATTGACAAGGAACTGCCGAGAAATTCAAGCTGGATTCAGAAGAGGATGTGGAACCAGGGACATTGCTGATGTCAGATAGATAGATCTTGGCTGAAAGCAGAGAATACCAGAAAGATGTTTACTAGTGTTTCATTGATTATGCAAAGGCATCTGACTCTGTGGATCATAACTAATTATGGCTAACATTGCGTACAATGGAATTCTAGAAGACTTAATTGTGCTACTAAGGAATCTGTACCTGGAACCACTGCGTGGTTTAAAGTCAGGAAAAGTGTGTATTAGGGTTGTGTCCTGTCATCATACCTTCAGAGTATGTATGCTCAGCAGATAATCCAAGAAGCTAGATTATATGAAGAGCGAGGCATCAGGATTGGAGGACGACTCATTAACAAGTGGCGTCACACAGACGACACTACCTTACTTGCTGAAAGTGAAGAAGATTTGAACAACTTACTGATGAAGATCAAAGACCACAGCCTTCGGTATGAACTGAACCTCAACATCAACAAAACAAAAATCCTCACAACTGGACTGGTAAGTAACATCATGATAAATGGAGAAAAGATTTAGATTGTCAAGGATTTCATTTTACTTGGCTCCACAATCAATGCCCATGGAAGCAGCAGTCAGAAAATCTAAAGATACATTGCATTGGGAAGATCTGCTGCAAGGGATCTCTAAAGTATTGAAAAGTAAAGATAACCACCTTGATGACTGAAGTGCGCCTAACCCAAGCCATGTTATTTTCAATCGCATTGAAGGCTGGACGGTCAACAAAGAAGATAGAAGAATTGATGCCTTTGAACTGTGGTGGTGGAGAATGCAGAATGTACCATGGACTGCCAATAGAACCAACAGATCTGTTCTGGAATTAGTACAACCAGAGTGCTCCTTGAAAGCAAAGAATGTTGTCAGGACAGATCAGTCCCTGGAGAAGGACATCATGCTTGGTAGAGTGGAGGGTCAGTGAAAAAGAGGAAGACCCTCAACAAGATGGATTGACACAGTGGCCGCAACAATGGGCTTAAGCATAAAAACGACTGGGCAGTGTTCCCTTCTGTTGTGCCTAGGGTTGCTATGAGTCGGAACCGACTTGATGGCACCCAGCAACAACAACAGCTCCAGTGTCTGCCTCAGTCTTCACACGGCCGTCTTCGTTTTGTGTTTGTCTGTTCCCTCGTTTCTTGTCTTTTCATAAGGACACCAGTCGTTTTGGATTAGGCCTCGTCCTCCTCCAGTATGGCCTTCTGCTAACCAATTCTATCTGTAAATATCATATTTGCAAATAAAATCATTCACAGGAGTTATGACTTTGACATTCCCCCCTCCACGCACAAGTCATCCCATAATAATTACTGTATTTTTATGCAAAGTATGTGCTCCTTCTATGTTTGCTGCCAACCACACCTTCCCCCCACAGAATATTTATGTAAGTACACTATGCCAATTTTGTACAGTGACACAAAAGGAAAAACAAAAGTTGATACAGCAGCACTTATGAAAATATGCTGAGGGAAGAGAAGGAATAGTTGGCCAAGAAAAGAATACACAAAAGGTGGTAGTGAAAATGGAGTAGTGAAAAACATTTATCAGTGAAAGATTGTTAATAATAAAACAAAAAGATAAAAATCGGTGTGAGAGAAATTTAAAATTAAACATTAGGACTATCTGCTGGCCATGTGATCCTTAACATTTTTGTCAGGAATGCTGTATTTTAGAAATACGTCTCTGTATTTATGTTTTTCTGAAAAGTAGAGAGGGAAATAATACTACAAATGAGTCAACACAGTATAATTATACAGTTATAAATAAGTCAGTCCAGTAAATGAGGTAGGCTTTATCCTGATGAAAAATTGTCTTTACATAACTCTGTAGTGAGACCAAACTTGGGTTTACTTTTTCCCTGAAAAACAGTTATTTTCTTTTTCTGTACAGAATTTTCTTCACCAGTTCCTACTTTAGTCTTGTTAAGACACTAAAGGGCACACATAGATGAGAACACTACACATGCTTTAAGGCTAATAAATATCCTGGCATATCAAGGAGAAGGTGTGATTCAGTGACAAAACATTACGTGTTAAATTAACTGTCAAACCTCGGTTTCTTGCTGTTAATATCAGTTACATAATATGCCTTTGAAATAAAAGGAATGTGGAGTCATGGTATTTAACATGTTTTTGATCTCTTGAAAAACACTGATGGATATTAACATAGTACACTTTGACAGATAGATCCATAGTAGAACTTTTCAAAAACACAACTTCATAGTTATGAGAAAAGATTTAGAAGTCAGTAAATGATATACTGTTATTTGTGATATATTTAATAGTGTTAAAGATTTCAGATGTTTTACTGTCACCTTATATTACGAGCTAGACAGGGATTCTTATTAACTCTGTTCGTTATTGTCCACCATTGTATGTGAAGTCTGAGCCGATCCGGCAGAACAGTTAAACGGTGAAAAGCATGTTAGAGATAAACGGACGCCACTGGCAGTTTTTGCAGATGATATGGTGTTATACCTAGAAAATAGAAGAGAATGAATGGGAAAATTATCAATGCTAATTAAGGACCTGGAGAATAGTAGTATTTGTTGTGAGTCTACAACCAACAAATTCTCTGTGTTTTATTTTTTCTTTTAATTGTGACATGTCTTGATTTCTGCTTCATTTTTGGAAGATAGCATTGCTGAATAGAGAATTTTTAGTTGACACTTCTTTTCTTTGGACACTTTGAATGTATTATCTAGTCTTCATTATTTCTGAAGATTTAAGTCAAGTGTTAATTTGGTTGAAGTTCCCTTGTAAATGATGAGTCAGTGTTCTCTTGCTACTTTCAAGATTTTCTCCATTTCTCTGACTGTCAGTATCTTTACTGTGATGTGTTGTGTATGGATCTTGTGGGGCTGAGTTTCTGAAATGAGTAGGTTAATATTTTTCATCAAAAGTAGGACATTGTCTTCCGTTTTCTGTAATACCTTTTTCTGAGGCTTTCTGTCTGTCCTCTCCTGCGCTCTCCATACACGTATGTTCTTGTGCTTGATGATGTCCCATTTCTGCTGAGGCTTTGTTCATTTGCTGCATTCTTTTTTCTCTCTCTTCTTTGGAATACACAGTCTTTCTTGATTTGTGTACAAGTTTTCTAATTATTTGTTCTGCAACTTCAAATCTACTAAGACTGAAACTCTAGTGAAATTTTTTATTTCATTTACTGAATTTTTTAATTATGTAATTTTATTTTCTTTTTACTGGTATCTACTTGATAAGAAATTGTCATTCTATCCTCATTTTAAGTAATCTTTCTTTCACTTCTTTAAGCCTGGTTTACTTCTGTGGACTAATTTACAATGGCTGATTTGAAGTTTTTGTTAAAGTTGAAATCTAAATTGCACCCACAGGTACTTTCTATTGCCAGGTTTTGTTCCTGTTGTTGGAAACTGGACATTTTGAAAGTAATTTGTAGCAACTCAGGTACGGCTTGGCCCTCCTTCCCTTGGGGCTGACTTGCTGGGTTACCTGTTTTGTCCCTGATCTCTTGCCCCACCCCCACAATGGTAAACCTCTGTGTTCCTCAGGGAGGCACAGCTTGGGCGTGCCCTAGGCCCCTGGGAAGGGCTGTCTTGCCTTCATCTCTTTCTCTGACAACAGCCAGGTGTTACCTTGGTTGCCATAAGGTGCTCCGACACACAGTGACCCGTGTCCAACAGGACAAACGCTGTCCAGTCCTGTGCCATCTTCACAGTCACTGCTGTGCTGGAGCCCATTGTTGCAGCCACTGTCTCAGTCCATCTTGTTGAGGATTTTGTTGGCCTTCTATTCTTCCAAACATGATGTCCTTCTCTTGATACTGGTCCCTTCGATCATGTGTCCAAAGTATGTGACATAATGTCTTGATGTCCTTGCTTCAAAGGAGTATTTTAGCTTTACTTCTTCAGAGACAGATTTGCTTGGTATTTGACAGTCCATGATATATTTGATAATCTTGGCATATCCAGCTATTAAACTCCATTAATCTCTGGCTAATAATGCTATTATTCAGCATTGCCCTGGGGCATACGTTATTCTGTAGACTAAACCAGTCAAGTTTGGGCTCTTTTAAAGTTCCTTTTTTCCTGCCTTGGGGATAAGCAGAGCCCTAGTATTCTCAATGGTACAGTGCCCAAAGTAGAACCTCTGCCCTACAAAGAGGGACTGTGCTAAAGAAGGGAGCCCCTACCTCTTGGCTGTGCTCACTCAGAAGTTAGCCTCAGCAGCGCATAGCTGGGGGCAGGATGGGAAACGCTAACAACCCCCGGATTGGCCACTGGGGAGAGAGTCCTGTGTTCTCAGCTGCAGCTATCTGCAGTACAGTTTCTATCTCCACGTGAAAGGGGCGAGAAGGAGCAAGTCTTGGTTCAGATACTACAAAACAAAAAAACTAAACCCACTGCATCAGGTCGGTTCCAACTCGAAACAGCCCTGAAGGACAGAGTAGAACTACCCCATAGAGTTTCCAAGGGGCACCTTGCAAATTCGAACTGCTGACCTTTTGGTTGGCAGATGTAGCACTTAACCACTACACCAGCAGGTTTTCCATAGATTCTCACTATTCTTGCCAACTTTTAGTAGCTTTTCTACTAAAGAGTCAACGTTTCTGTTTCTAGGGACTTTAAATATTTTTGTTATTGCTTTTAATAATTATCAGGAGTTTCATTGGGGAATGAGTTCATGGAGCTCATCATTCTGTCACACCAGAAGTCCCTCCTGTGTGGCGGTCGTTCATATTCCAGGGCACATTCTTTCTACCCAGAGAATGTTTTGGGATTGTAAGCTAATTTTAATAGGAACTTGCTTATATTGTAATTGTTAAGATAAAGCCATTAGAAAGGCTTTTACGATGTATTCCAAAGATAAGTAGAAAAGTTTTGTTAGACTTGTCTGGAATATTTTTTTCTATCTATTGTCATTTATTATTGAATATTATCTTTAGCTTTATTCTAAGCAAGACTTGTATATTTATACATATCACTAGGTTAAATTGATCTTAACTATGCTTTTTTTAATAGGGACACATGGAAGGAGAGGTGTGGGGTTTGGCCACACATCCTTACCTGCCCATCTGTGCTACTGTAAGTGATGATAAAACCTTGAGAATATGGGATCTGTCTCCAAGTCATTGTATGCTGGCTGTCCGGAAACTGAAAAAGGGTAAGAGACTGTCAGATTTTAACATAGGTTAAGTAGTTGCAGTTTTGCAACCCTTATAAATAAAGCAGTAGTAAGCACATAAAATCAGGACTTCGTGCTGTATAAAAAAATTAACTGTATCCCGTCTTTACTTCATGAGATCTATAATCATGCCTAAAACTAAACCAGTTTTCAATTTACGTTAGGAGAAAAAGTAAAAGAAGGTAAGAAGTAAGCAAAAGCTAAGTTCTCTTCCATTTGTATAAGTAATTCAAACTGAAAATGAAGCAACTGTTGACTTGGAGAGGTAGCTGAGTTGAGGGGAGTCTTCTTTAGGATAAAATAGAACTGACGACATTTATGGGAGACAGAAAAGGTGGTCAGTGTAGGGAGATTAGGGGTTCGGTTATAGGAAAAAGCTGTTACTGTTGGCCTAGAGTAGACGAGGATGTATACCAACAGCTACCCTAAGAGATGAAACGGCCCCACACCATTAACACAGCACTGCTGAGGAAACCAGCACAACTTGTCCAAGGCAGGGTCGTGGAAGGATCCAAAAAACCAAACCAAACCTACTGCCATCAAGTAAGGTCCAACTCACAGTGACCCTGTAGGTCAGAGTGGAACTGTCCCGTAGAGTTTCCAAGGAGCACCTGGCGGATTTGAACTGCTGACCGTTTGGTTAGCAGATGTAGCACTTAACCCACTATGACACCAGAGTTTCCCATGGAAGAATAGCTACATCCAAAACTCCCTAAGGGGTCAAACTACTGGGTTGAGGGCTATGGGGACCATAGTCTTAGGGAACATCTACCTCAATTGGTATAATATGATTTATAAAGAATATGTTCTACATTCTACTTGGTAAGTTACTTCTGGGGTCTTAAAAGCTTGTGAGTGGCCTTCTGAGGTACTCCAGTAGTCTCACCCCATCTGGAGCTAGAGAAAATGAAGAAAACCAAAGACACCAGGAAAGACTGGTCCAGAGGACTAACGGACCACAAGTACTGCAGCCTCCACCAGACTGAGTCCGGCACAACTCGATGGGACCTGGCTACCACCGGTGGCTGCTGTGACAGGGATCACAGTGGAAGGTCCCCAACAGAACTGGAGAAAAATATGGAACTGAATTCTAACTAACAAAGGAAGACTGGGCTTACTGGCCTGACGAAGACTTAAGAAGCTCCAAGAGTATGGTACTGGGACACCTTTTTAGCTCAGTGAGGAAATCACTCCTGAGGTTCACCCTTCAGCCAAAGATTACAGAGGCCCATCAAACAAAATGACTCTAAGTAGAGACACCAGCTCAGGGGCAAGGACTAGAAGGCAGGAAGGAAAAGGAGTGCTGGTAATGAGGTACCCAAGATCAAGAGGGGAAAGGGCTAACATATCATGGGGTTGGCAGTCAGTGTCACAAAACAATGTATGCTAATTGTTTAATGAAAACCTAGTTCTGTAAACTTCCATCTAAAGTACAATAAAAAAAGGAAAAATTTAACCACCAAAAAGAAATATAAAATATCTCATAACTTTGTACATGTTGATTACCTTTGCAGTGATACTGGTTGGGTTGTATTGGATTCAATAGGATATACTATTAAAATTTAAAAAGAGAAATGACCTCACAGTGTAGTGGTGAGGGGTGTTACCCTATGGGATGGGGACGGTGATGTTAGAGCGGGAGAACAGTGTCTGGGAAATGCGAGATGCAGCAGATGGAGGAGACGATTGTCCAGCCAAAGTAAGAGCCAAGTCGAAGTGAGACAGCATGAGTTTATAATCCAGTTACTCAATTTTTTTTTCTTCTGTTGCCTTAAAAAGTACAGAAATTAGAGCATCTATTCTGTTGTTTCAGGGTTACTATTAAATACTGAACAAGTACACTTAACAAATCTGGAGTTCATCACAACCTGTACAACAGGCGAACTTCAGACACTGTCTTCCCTTCTTTGAGTTATTGATGTCCAGAATTTTTGTTCTCTTGTATTTTTACCTCCCCCCCTTTGAACATTAGTATTATTATCTAATGTAATTTATTTAGGCTTCTATATGCCTATACAGCTCTTGGCTCACTTTTCCTTCTTGCATGTCCGACTTTTTTTCTTTTTATCATTTTCTTCCCTCATAAAACGTGTTTTTAGGGTTTCCTCAATAAATATCTGTTGGAAAGCGCCTCGGCTTCCTTTGGCTGAACCAGGAGCACACCAAGGTCAAGGTGGTACCGGTACTCTGCCTTGGGCCTGAAGGATGTTTTAATACTAACGCTCTTTAGAATTACAACACCAGTTCTGAAAACTAAGACTGATTTTCATTCAGTTTTGCAGTTACTGTTTTTAAATTGTGTATAGGCAGCAGTATTGCCACTCCAGTGAGCTGTCATCCCACTCTGCCTTCACATTGCTGTTAGTCCGAATGCTTTTTCACTTTCTTTCTTGAATGTGAACTTAACTGCTTCCGGAATTCTTGGTTGAGAGAGAGCATCCCTCTGGTTTCCATTGTTCTCCTTTTTTTTTCCGGAATAGTTCTGTAGTTTAATAACACTGTGTATAGATGTGATTTGTTTTTATTTATTCTGTTTAAAATTTGTTGTGTTTCCTGAATATGTGGATTTATGTCTTATGTCAGTTCTGAAAAATTGCCCGCCGGAATTACAGGCTTTTTTAGGACTAGACCTTTGCATTAAATTGTAGGGAAAATTAAAGGCTTTTTATTTTAGTTTTTTTAGTATCCTGCAATACTCACTTTTATTGTTACAATTTGTTCATCACTGGTACAAGAAGAAAACAGGTGGATTTTTCTAACTTCAAAGGGATGTGTGTAGTTTTACACTGGTTAATTATAACAAGATTACTGAATCACTGGTGGGTTAAATATAAAACAGTCATTTCTTTCAAAATTTCAAATACCATATTTGTCATCTTCTTAAAATTGGAGAAAAGACAATGAATACTTTATATAACCTGTGTTTAATTTTAACTCTCATGGTGCCTCAAGGTGTTAATGATTCAAATATCAGATTTTTCTTAGATACGGAAATAGTGGTATTACATCATCACTACTGGTGTTGGGAGTTTTAAATTGGCATAGAATTTGAAAGTCTATATCATGAGATGAGTACAGCAAAAATACCTCTCTTTAAGAATTCTGGTTTAGGAAAAAAAAAAAAAAAAAAGAATTCTGGTTTTATCCAGGATACCTGTCTTAGCTAGTGCTGCAGTAACGAAACACCACAAACAAGTAGCTTTAAGGAACAGAAACTTATTTTTTCACAGTTCTGGAAGTTAAGTAAGCCCCTAGTTAGAGCAGATGGCTTGGGCTAAGCTTCTAACCAAGAGTTGGTGATCTGTATCCACTCAGTGGTGCCTCAGAAGAAAGGCCCAGCAGTCTCTTGTCCCTTTTCCCTGATCTCTCCTACAGGAAGGCCTCTGGGCTCTCTCTTGGCCATCTTTGTTTCACATGTGTACTCACACTTTAGGTGTCCGTAACCATCACTGCTCAGTAAGAAACTAGAGACTTTACTAGTTATTTGAGGGAACAGGAAAATTTAACTAAAAAATATTAGCCCCGGTGGCGCAGGGGTTAACAGCTAAGGCTGCTAACCAAAACGTCGGCAGTTGGAATCCACCAGCTGCTTGTGGGGCAGTTGTACTCTATCCTGTAGGATCACTATGAGTTAGAATTAACTCCATAGCAATGGGTTTATTTTGTTTTGTTTATGTTTAAAAGGTGGCTACCTACTGAAAAGGCTATACAAGTGGCAGCCAAAGCAGCTTTTGTACGGTTGCTAAGGTTTGAAATTGACTGGAAGGCAACAGTTTTTGTGGCTTTTTGTTTGTTTTTCTCTTTTAGCCCTAGGGCTGAGGGAGTGTGAACCAAGAATGAATGTAAAAGAAATTCATATCTGTTAGGGAAGGGTCTGTAAACGGGTGAAGGAGAAGACTGCCAGAGCATGCAGACCAGTGCCGGTGAGAATCCACCTGAGGGCCCCGGCCGCTGAACCACGAGGGCGCAGCTGTCGGAGTAGAGAATCCTGCTGGAGGGTGCAGAGCCCAGCTGAATCGGGAGGGCTGCCGCTCTGAAGGTGGAGACCTGTGTCCAGGGACGTGGGAGGGCTGCCGAGGGAAGCCGCCAGGCCCCTTGCTCTGGCTCTCCTTTCACACAGCACACTGCAAGCAGGAAGGAGGTCCTTTTCTCCTGCTCTCCTTTTGGAGTGTCCTTTCAGCACCCTCTGTTGGCAAAGCTTACTGTCTGTAGGCTGGCAGAAGAGCAATGTCTGCAAAGCCCAGCTCCCATTTACAAAGAGCACTGACTGTTAAAACAAAAGTCATACTAAGCCAAAAGTCAAAATTGGTCACAGTTTAATACACAGTTTGCAAATTGGGATAACATTTCAACAAGTAAAAAATGGTTAAAAGGTTAAACAACTTCCAAGGATTCTTATCCCTCATGTTATAAACATTGTCATGGAAATAAGATCAGAGCTATGTGTTTCTAAAATAACATTTTACTGTAAAACACAGCTGTTTGTCTGACCTTGGAATTTCTGTTTCTCAAATGTGACTACATACAGATAGTTTTTCAAAAGAACCTGTCTTAGTTTTCAGTGCTGCTATAACAGAAATACCACAGGCGGATGCTTTTAACAAAGAGAAATACATTTTCTTGTAGTAAAACCCCAAAACCAAACCCACTGCCATTGAGTTGATTCTGACTCGTAGCAACCCTATAGGACAGAGTAGAACTCTCCACAGAGTTTCCAGGAAATGCCTGGTGGATTCAAACTGCCAACCTTTTGGTTAGTAACCATAGCACTTATCTACTATGCCAGCAGGGTTTCCTTCTCATGGTAAGAAAGGCTAAAAGTCCAGATTCAGGGTGCCAGCTCCAGGGGTAGGCTTTCTCTTTCTGTGTTGGCTTCTCAGTCCTCCCCATCTGAGGAGCTTCTTGACTCAGGGACTTCGTGTCCAAAGATTGGGCTGTTCTCCTGGCTTTTGTTTCTTGGTAGTATGAGGGCACCCTGTCTCTCTGCTGCTGCTTTTTTTTATATCTCAAGAGAGATTGATTTAAGACACAACCTAATTCTGTAGCTTGAGTCCTGTCTCATTAACATCATAGAGATAGGTTTAACAACACATAGGAAAATCACAATGACAAAGTGGTAACAATCACACAGTACTGGGAAACATGGCCCAGCCAAGCTGACACACGTTTGGGGGGCACACAGACCAATCCATGACAGAGCCCAATGCCCAGGCAAAACAGCTTTACCAGGCTACTTACTGGGCCGGTTTTGTTTGTTTAACTGAAAGGTGATGTTAGGAAACCAGTTTTCTCAAAGCTGCAGGCTGAAAAGAAGTTCTCAGGGCAGTAGCGTGTATAGGTCTGAACTCGATGGACTCCAGAAATCCGATTCCAGGAGAATTAAAACTCGTATTTCTCGAAACTTCTGTTGTTTTCCATTAAATTTTCCTATTTGTCGTGGAAGGATTGAGGCCTCCCAGAGAATCCCCTGGTTCCAGATGTAATCTTTGTTGCTTCATTGTGTAACAGTAACTCAGTTTCCCCTCTATGATCAGGATTAATCACTTCAGCTAGGAGAGTGATCCCTTTAATTGTCTGTCTGTTCAGTGGCCAGTCTTAACGTCTACATGAGTGAAACCGTTGTCATGTCCCTGGGTGGAAGCATTTTCCCTGCTCTTGGAAACTAAGATTGCAGGTCAGCAGAGCTCAGAGTTGCCAGGATGTGAAGCAAAATTGTGCAAGGTTGTTAGATATAACAATGAGAAGAACCATTCCCGTTTCAGCCTGTTCAGTCAGACCCATGTATTCTGGCAGTGAGGCAGACAACACTATGTAATGATCTGTGACTCAGAGCATATACAGTGTCCTGCAAAACAGACCCCAGCCTTTCAGAAGGGAGTTTCTCATATGGTGCTGTAGGGTGGCTTTGAGTCTGAACTGATTCAGTGGCAGTAGGGGATGATGAAAGAGGTCTCCAGTGTAATCACCATGCCACCACGTAGTGAGTTAGTCCTCTAGAGAGTGGTACCAGGTCACAGATTCCCTTGTTCTGTGGTGGTGGCAGTTTAGACACCCAGCAGCAGTGGCAGTAAAATCAGCCCGGTGAGGGAAGGTCCCTGTTTTTTTGAGCCCAAGCACTGACTGCCCTGGCAACCAGGGGCCCGTTAGTCAGGTGCTGAGCTGGCTAGGGAAAGAGGTTGACTGATAACGCACAAGCTGTATCGTTCTTTTCCACCTCATCAATGAGAATCTCCCTGTAGAACCAACTCAGCAGCACCCAGCAACAACAGTGCCTGCAGTGGGTGCCCTTTGGTGAATATTTGCTGTTGTTGTTTGTTATTGGTGCCATCAAGTCAGTTGTGACTCACAGCCACCCTGTGTGTAACAGAACAGAATACGGCCTGCAGTCCGTCTCATTGAGCGTGTTCCTCTTTCTCACTGACCCTCAACTCTCCCAAGCCCGATGTCCTTCTCCAGGGACTAGCCCTTTCTGATAACAATGACCAAAGTACATGAGATGTGGTCTCACCATGTTTGCTTTTGAGGAACATTTTGGTTGTGCTTCTTCCAGGAAAGCTTTGTTTGTTCTTTGGGCAGTCCATGGCATGTATATTCAGTATTCTTTGCCAGCACAATTCAAAGACATCAGTGCTTCCTCAGTCTTCCTTGTTCACCATCATCGGAGGTGATTGAATACATCATGTTGTACATCGGGACCCGGACCCCTTGGTCTTCAAGGTGACATCTTTGATTTTTAACACTGTAAAGAGGTCTTCTGCAGCAGATTTGCCCCATCTTTTGATTTCTTGACTGCTGCTTCCGTGGGCATTGATTATGGATTCCAGCAAAACGAAATCCTTGTCACATTCGGTCTTCTTTGTGTGTCACAATGTTGTTTCCTGGTCTAGTTGTGAGAATTTTTTTTATTCGTGTTGAGGTGTAACCTGTGCTGAAGGCTGTGGTCTTTGATCTTCATCAATAACTTCAAGAAATATGATATCATCATGAACATTTCCTACGACATAGAAATCGTCATCATGAACATTTCCTACGACATAGAAATCGTCACAGTGTGGAGAGTTTCATCCACACGTCTGTTTGCCAGACTCACTTGTCTCCAGTCTTCCAGTCCTGTTTCTCCTGGGTTCCTAGCTATCCAGACTGTTAGCAGCTGCTAATCAATCAGTGTAAATCTGTACTCCAGCCATGCCTTACTGCAACAGGGACTGCCACCAGTTGCATTGCTTGGAGTGCCCTCTCTCCCTTCCTTTGTGTTCTTCAGGGTCAGCCCTGTGATGCTTTCAGGTGTGTACCAACATGCTGCATGGAGCCACCTGTAAATCAAGCTCAATTTGTGTCTTCTGTGTTTAGTTGATTATAAGCAACAACCATGAGGTCACAGGTACAGAATGAGGCATTGTAGGATTCTTAGCCACCTGCTCATGAAAATTACCAGTGATTTCCGAATCTGTCCAAGCCTGTCTTTTATATACTGTTTCCACTGGATGACAGATTACTGCTGTGCAAGCCCGTTGTATAGTTTGGTTTGTCATGTAGCTTCCAGTTAATGGTAGGAAGCTCAGGCCTCATGGTTACCTAATGCTCCATGGTTAGGGATTTTCTCTTTAGCAAGGGCTAATAACAAGCCAAAAGCTGTTTCTCAAAGGAAGCTAGTTATCTCCATAAAGAAGGGCATGTACTAGAGGTGTATAGAGTGATTCTCCTTTGGTGGCTTGCTTCAGGCTCCTTTCAGCATCCTTGTTTACCACAGACACTTGGAAGGAATCACAGATTCGTCTGGTATTTGGATCTCCTGGACCATGAGGGCCAAGTGGAAGAGAAGCTTTCATTCTCTTGCTAAGGTCCCAGTGAAACTGGAAACATTGTACATGACTTAGTAGGTAGGTAAAAGCAGGTCTCTCCACTGTGGTGTGTGCTGCTTCTGAAAAGGAATGCCAAGTATTTCGCTCCTTCTTTTCTTTACGGAGGGTGATGGGAGGTACAGCACTTCAACTTGCACCTTGCTGGGCATGTCTTAAGTTACTGCAAATCATTGGACCTCCAGCAGCTTTACTGAAGTAGCAAGCCCCTGAATTTGGGGGCTGGATCTACTACTCTGGGTGGGCGTAGGTCTTCCCCAAGGGTTTAAAGTACCTGTTGCTTCTTGATTGCCATCAGTGTAGTGAACCACTGAGATGTTTCGTGAAGTGTCGGGAAGATCAGGATCTTTGCAGACTGTGTCACGGCAGAGAGCAGGAGAGCTGAAATAGCCCCGAGGCGAGTATAAGCCAGGTAAAAGCAAGCACACTGTTTCTGATGGTCCTTGTAAACTGGTGTGGAGAAAAAAGCATTAGTCAAGCCGAAAGCTCGGTACCAAATGCTGGAACTGTGTTAATTTATTCTAGTAAAGATGCTAATTCCAAAAGAACAGCTTCACTTGGCATCACCAGCGGATTAAACTTATGATTACCCAGTTATTAACTAGGAGCCATCTGATTTCAGCACAGACCAAACAAGCAAGTTAGAATGGTGATGTAATAGGTTTTCCCACACCTCCATATTTCAAGTTCTCCGGTTTCTGGTATTAACCTCTGGTTTACTGTCTTGGTTGGGAAGAGTATGTTCTACGGAATTCCAGTTAGTCGTTCCTATCATAGTGACCTTTACTTATGGGTCATAGAGCCATCATGAAGGATTCTGCCAGTTGCCAAGAATATGTATCCCAATCGTAGATTGAGGAATTAGGTGGGGCCCACAGACCACCGACATCTGCTGTGATTCAGACTTGGGCTAAGACTCTGTCTATCCCTGGGTCACCATAAGCCCCTACTTTGACTGGTAGACAAAAGCAACACTTTGTGTTCCAACAATTAGAGAATGATTTAGGTATTTCCTATTCCCCAGCTCACCGTCCTTCCAGTAAGTGCCACAGATCCTCTGAGAGAGATTTACATTATACAGCTGTGGCATTGTTAGAGGATATTGTCCTCAGTGGGACCAGGCTTTCCCTTCAAGCAAGGGACTGTGAGTATTTGCACTGGCTTAGCTCCAGAGACTACTGAAGAGACTCTGTCACCCTTCACTGTGGTGACTGCTAAGATGTTTTGCTACCAGATCTGGAGTTTTTCTCTAGTATAGATCAAACATTAGTAGGCTCCCCATCTGTATTTCATTCTTAAAGAGACAGGGATTAATTAGGCAACAGCAGAAGTCTCTGAGGGCCAAAACATTATGATGAGTCGTATGAGGTCTGACAATTAGGTTCACGAACTCATCTTAGAAAAAGTGCTGCATACCTCAGTGCTGAGTATTACTGCATTCGCCTTCGAAGTACTTGGCTTCGGAAGCCGTGCACCGACACCAGCACCCAGTCCACCCTTCAAAGCAGTTTTGGAACTCTTTCTAGATGAGATCATGAACTTAATTGTCGGACCTTGTCTATCCCTACTGCCAGTTTTGGTAATAGCATCTATCTCGTCTTCAGCAGTTAAATGCTGCTGACTTTGTCCCCACTTTTCATGATTGTGTCTGTTGGGGGAGTCCATGTCAGTGGTACCAGTCTCCTGTAACTATTTCTGACCTACATAGGTGAATAATAGAGCTTTTCCAAGATTGAAATGTTGCCCTTACTGATGTGTATCTCAATGCCGTAGTGAAGGGACTATTTTCTAGACTTTCTCGGGGAATATAGATGGTAGATGGGTGTGTAGGTTACACGTGATAAATCTGCTCCAAGAGTCAACCTGTGGATCAACTCCAGCCAGATTTATTGGAATACAGCCATTCCTATTTATTAACATATATCAAGGATTGCTTTTACACTACAGTGCGGGGTTGAGTAGTTGTAACAGAAACCATGTGGCCCACAAAGCTAAAAATTCTTACTATCTGGTCCTCTAAGGACAAGTTTGCGTGCCTCTCGGGAGCTTGCTGAGATCCAGTCCCAGTTATGAGTCTAGTGTCAACACAGGGGTGGTAGTGGTGGGGCTTCTTCAGAAGGATGAGCACTGTGCAAAGCAGCTGCCCCAGACATTTAATCTGCTCGGATGTAGGAGAGCAAGCGTTTGCACTAGCAGGCAAAAACCAGGATGATTCAGAATTTCAAAATTCTGTTTTGTCCTTTCCAACTAAATATCACCATTCTAAGTCTCAGAGTCCTGTTTCTTCCCAATCAGCATCTTAACTTTCACATAAGAAACTTGATGAAGATGTGAATTAAATTGTAAATTTGCAACCCACAAAATTAAATTTTCTGTTTGATTTTCAGCAGTATTGTCATTGTGGCTAAGAGATGTCAGAGATTCTTTTTAGTATTGCCATGGAAACTCCCATACACTAAGACTATGACTTGTGTTGAGGGCTTAAGGACCTGTGTTTGTTATTTCTTTCCGTAAACAGCCCAATGCACTCAGTGCAATCTGTGACACAACATAGTTGTCGGAGTCATTATTGCTGTAATGGTCAAGGCAGCAGCCCCTTAGGCGCCATTGGACACTTCATTAGAATCAACTGTAGGAGATAACTTGATCAGTTGTGATGTTACAGAATGCTCTGGATCACTAGAATCCCATTTCCTGTTGGCAGTGAGCTGAGCATTGTCCAGAAGGCGGTGGCATGGCTAAATCAGTTCCAAAAGTCTCAGGTAGTCTGTCTGCTGAGGCTGCCTCATTACCAACTATGTACCAGTTAAGAGCCAGAAATCACCCCAGTAATTTAGATAGGGAAAATTCAGTATAAAGAAGTGTTAATTAGTAAAAGGTAGTTAACTACTACAAGGAGTAAAAGAGGATTCTAAGAGGTATCCAAAAGCATAAACCAAACCAGTTGCTGTTGAGTTGATTCTGACATGTGTTGACCCCGTGTGTGCAGAGAAGAGCTGTGCTCATTAGGGCTTTCAAGGCTGTGGTCTTTTGGAAGCACCTTGCTAGGCCTGCCTTCTGAGGCACCTCTGGGTGAGTTAACCATTTGTGTCACCCAGGGACTCCTTTGAGGGGCATAGAAGTTGCAGATGCATGAAAACAGCCACCACCCATGGGGCTGAGGAACAGCGAATGAGGAAGGAGCTCCTCTCACAGGCTGAGATTCAGATCTCCTTGGGGGGAGCGTGACTGCTACGGGAGCACGCAACCTGCTGGTGGCGAAGAAGCTTGCCGGAGGGCTTGGATCACTGCTGATCTATGAAATCGCCTGGTCCTGGTTATCCTCTGGCTGCAGCCACAGCCAAGGAAAAAAAAAGTCTTTTCCTTGTACTGTGGCCTTGCCGTGTCCCTCCAGCACTGTCTTTGGCCAAAAATCAAGCCCCAAACAGCCTCCTCTTGACTTTTATCTTTTTGTCTCATTCCACACACAGCCAGTAAAAGTGCTGCCAGCTCAGTCTTCTCATCACCTCCAGAGCTGCCACCCTATTCAGGTCACGTTGTCACCTCTTGACTAGGTAATGATGAAGAGGAGATGATGATGATTTCCACCACATTTATTGAGCGCTTACTGTTTGCCAGCACTGTTATACCAGCTTTTCATTTAATCTTCGAATCAGTGCTGTGAGGTATAGGTACAATTATAGATGAAAGAACAGAAGCACAAAGAATTGAGTAACTTGGCTGTAGTCCCTCGTCTGGTAAAGGGCGAAACAGGATTTGAACACAGACTCTCTGGCCCTGCATCCAGCCCCCAACCACTTTGCCGTGCCGCTACTCAGAATTGATGCGGTGCCTTACTAACTGCCCTCTCTGCTTCCATTCTGTGCCCTCGAAGCCCCATTGACAGCCTGTTTTCATTTCAGCAGCCACAAGGATCTTTTAAAAAGAAGCATCAGATTTAGTACCCTTTTCAGACATCTTCATGCAATTCCAAATATCAGCTGAATTCAGGGTGTTGTTCTCAAAGACGCTATAGAATCTGGCTCCCACTTCCTTTCCCAGCGCTGCCTCCTCTCTCCGCCTCTTCCCCGTTCCCCACTCGTCACGCTGGCCGTCTTGTGCAGGCTGTGGAGCTCCTTGCCTTGATGGCATCAGGACTGTCCCTGCTGCTCAGTGCCCTTCCAGCAAACCTGGCTTGTCGGTCTGAGGAGACTTCACGAGAGGCTTTCCTCGAACACTCTGACTTACAAGTTACTCTTCTCACTTTTTCTTTGCCCATATAATTTATCACTTCTTGCAATTATGTATGCATTTGTCTATTACTTCCTCCCTTGAGAATATGTCCTAGAGGGATGGGACTGTGTGCTGTTTATTCCACTGCCTAGTATAGTGCCTAGCCTACTGTAGGTAATTCATAACTCTTTGTTTCACATGGTTTAAATAATTCTATTTTTAATGTTGGGTTGTTTTGTTTTAACAAAATTCTTCTCAGTTATGTTCTACCTCTTCATCCTTACAGTTTTCCAAACTTGAAACTAATCTTTTTTAGAGTTGTCTGAAAGATTTGATAATTCTCTTAACTAACCCTAAGATTCCCTGTACTGAATTTTGATAATAAAATATATTCTTGTATCTTCAAAATCACATCCTAAATTTTTTTTCTTACTGGTGCGTGCTTGATAATTAAATGACTAGTTGCTGTCAGTTTGTTGTGTAACATTTCATTGTGTAACCAAGAAACCAAATGAAACTCAGTGCCGTCAAGTTGGTGTTCTGACGTATTGCCACCCTATAGAACAGAGTAGAACTGCCCCATAGAGTTTCCAAGGTGCACCTGGCGGACTTGAACTGCCACTGTTTTGCTTAGTACACGTAACACCTAACAGTTGTGCTGCCAGGGTCTCCTTCGTTCTGTAACAGCCTGTTCTGTTCCTCCCGCTCCAAACTGGATGCAAGAAGGGGAACATTGGAGGGCTTGAATGTGCCTTTTGGGCCTTGCTGTCAGGGTAATTTTTGTGCTTGCCAGTGCAACACTAACACTTTTTTTTTAGCTTCTAATATTAACACTGTTACTTATTCTTGTGCTGTTCTGAGCCTTAGATCTTGCTAACTTAAATTAATAATTACCTGTTACCAAATTTTTTTAAAGCATTTTTGTGAAGATGACCTCATTTCTTAAATTTTGAATTTGTAGATAAAAACTACAAAAGTATCAACCCACCACACACCCCAAAAGATTTCTACGTATATCATCGTCTTTTTTTGTTAATTAAAATTTCACATTCTTCTTTATCAGTTTAATTTCTCTTAAGGCATAAATACTAGTACTTCTTTTTGTTACATTCAAAAGAGGAGATAGTTTGCATCTGTTCTTGCCTATAATTCTGTACCATTTACTTCAATATAAAATTTTATTATGTCTCTTGACTCCTATTTAATGTTAGTTTGAGACCATGGTAAGTATTGGCATCCCCGTTGAAATTAAAGGTTCTTAAAGTACATACTTTTTTTTTCTTTTAATAAAGGAAAGTTGTCTGATACATGCTGTCTTTCTCTCTTAGGTGGAAGGTGTTGCTCTTTTTCTCCTGATGGTAAAGCTTTAGCTGTAGGTCTCAATGATGGAAGTTTCCTAATGGCAAATGCAGATACTCTGGAGGATCTTGTGTCTTTTCATCACAGAAAAGATATTATTTCCGATATTCGATTCTCACCTGGTATGATTCCACTTAAATCTTATTTGATTATTAACTTGAATCCGGCAATCAATAAATCTCTTACTGTGTCATTTGTACTGTTTTTGGACTAGACGAGGCAGTGCAATGAGAAGTATAAGTCTCGGATTAGATCATGGCAAAGTATGTGGCTTGGTGCCAGTTCTGTCACTGAGTTTTCTGTGTGACTCAAGTCAGGGCACTTCTCTGAGCTTCAGTCTCATCATTGTAATGTGACAGGGTTAGATGACTTGTCTTCACTATATGCCTTTCAAATTGCATTAAGTCTATTTTCCCAATTTCTATTTATCCATTAGCTGCTATATATACTGTAATACAAATTACTGATGTTAAGCTAATGTTTACCTTATGTTGGTTTAGTGCCATTTTTCTAAGTTCAGAGGGTTTTTATTGTTTGAATTTAATGCACTGTATCAAAATTACATTTTACATAATTTTTGACATTTGCTTTCCACTGATCTACTTCATTACAATAAAAAGTTGACGATTACACTGTATTTGAAAAATGTGTTAACATTTGTCATGTAAATATATCTGTCTTGTTATAATTTGTGAAACCCAAGAATTCTTGAAAAAAGTATTAAAACCAAAGCAAATCTAGTTACATAATGTAAAAGTATTTTCAGAGGTAGATAATGTTAAGCAAATATGTTTCTCTTACAGGGTCGGGAAAGTACCTGGCTGTAGCGTCCCACGACAGCTTTGTAGACATATACAGCGTAGTGAGCAGCAAGCGAGTAGGAATATGCAAAGGCGCTGCCAGTTACATAACCCACATCGACTGGGACAGTAGAGGTAAGAACTGACGTAACTTCATGTTTAATAAAGTTTCATTTGCTATTTAGAGAGAAACAGTGATTCAGAAACAATACAAAATATGAACATAGTTCTCAAAATGATTTTCCACTGCTTTGTCTCCAAAGGATGAACATTGTAGAGCTGACTGTTTCCCGTATTTGGCCTGTAGTACTATTCAGATGATAGTAGAACAAGCGACAGCAGCACTCTGCTTAATTCTCTCCTCTGGAAAGCAATTTAGATATTATGCAAAAAGAATTTCTAATAATTATATCCTGGTTTTTGTCAGATGTATTTGAGGTAAATACTAACTTTTAATCTGGAAAGTAAGAAATATTAATAATGATTTTAAAGTCATTTTCCCATTGTCTAATAAAATGCATTCCCTAAGTACAGACATGATTACACAAAATAGAGAAGTCAGTGGTTGCGTCTGGTTTTAGCAGCATACATGGTGTGTGTCATGTGGTTATGCCAGTGAGGCATCAGCAGGGATGTAGACAAGAAGCAGAAATTTTAATAAGCTTGAATAAATGTTAAATATTTTAGTGCTTCCTTTTAAAAGATTTTGTTTTAGTTATTCATCTAAATAAACTTAGAATTGCAAATTAAATTTTTTCCAACTGTAGTTAAACAGTGTATTTATATTTACTTTCTAAAAACATTCATCAACATTTGTTTCTAAAATATTTTTAAATTTTTACGTATATTTAACAACAAAAATAGCATTTATGTATACAAAGCAAAACCAACAATCAGACCTGTTGCCTTCAAATTGATTCCAGCTTACAGGGTAGAACTGCCCCATAGGGCTTCCAGGGAGCAACTGGTTCATTCAAACTGCTGACCTTTTGGTTAGCAGCCTAGTTCTTAACCGTGGTGCCACCAGGGCTCCATTTATGTATATACACATACAAAACTTAAAACATTTATGAATTTGATTACTTAATTATGTGGAGATTAATAAAATGAAATGCTCTTGATACATTTTGACTGCCAAGAAAAATGGGTTTTTATATTTAAGCTTATTTTTTCCCATAAAATTTAAACACTGTGCTGAAAGTATATATTTACCTAGTTTCATATGTTACGTATATTTATTATTTTTTTTAAGGAAAGCTTTTACAAGTCAACACTGGTGCTAAAGAACAATTATTCTTTGAAGCTCCCAGAGGGAAAAAGCAAACCATTCCCAGCGTGGAGGTAGGAAGACAGTAGTGCTCATAGCATTGTTTATGTGAGTAAGAGTGGTGGGAGAGTTGATGCCTACCTTCCTTCCTTTAGTTACACGTTAAGCTTGCTCTCACATGACTCAAATTACAGATATTCTTTGAGTGTGTTTATTATTGGACCCAAATACATAGATGGCTAAGGAATAAATCACTTACATGTCTAAAGCCAAAAACCCATTGCCAGTGAATCGATTGTGACTCATAGTTAAGTTGAGTGTGATTCACCGTGACCCTATAGGACAGAGTAGAACTGCCCCATAGAGTATCCAAGGAGCGCCTGGTGAATTTGGACTGCTGACCTCTTGGTTAGCAGCCGTAGCACTTAACTACTACACAACCACGGTTCTCCTTACATGTCTAGGTATGTTTCCTCAGAGAACAAGAATCATGCAGTAACAAATAGAAGACTCACCCTCTAAAGCTGGAGTACAGTGTGTCTGCCAGATCTGTTGGGATCTCTCGGTCTAAGGCATTTGCTGGCAAATCCCCAACTTAAAAAACAACAAAAACACACGTATGCACATACCACACAACCAAGAAAAGTGTGTTTAGTTTTATGCCTAACAATATTTGCAATTTTTTTTTAACATGGCCTAGAAATAAAGGCTTGACAAATTTAACGGGAAAGGGGCTTAATAAGGGAACAGGACTGTAAGTGAAACTTCTTAATTTCTGGTAATCGTTAGTTGCAAAACATGCTTCTGCCAGCAATGCATCAGGAGGAATTTAAACTTAAAGCATAAGAAGACATTTTGTGATTATGTGACGGGCAGAAAAAGTCTTATTTGTTATCACTGTGTGCCCAGTATCTAGCAGACACCAAAAAAAAACCCAAATCCACTGCCACTGAGTCAGTTCCAGCTGGTAGTGGGCCTATATGTCAGAGGAGAACTGCTCCGTAGCATTTTCAAGGAGTGCCTGGTGGAATCGAACTACACCGCGCCACCAGGGTTTGTGGATACGTAATTGGTACATCTCAGATAATCTTGAGTTAAAATTTTTCTGCAGGAGCTAGTGGACTCTGGAAGCTACAAAATGAAGACAGGTTCTGATTAGAAAGAAATGACATATTTATGTTCTTTTTTGGCTCCAATAAATATAACAGTTGTTGTTTTTTTAGATTTAGATAGAAACTGATAGCATTTTTTTCTTTTTCAGGTAGAAAAAATTTCCTGGGCATCATGGACAGGTGTGCTTGGTTTATGCTGTGAGGGAATTTGGCCAGTAATTGGAGAAGTCACAGATGTCACTGCTTCTTGTCTCACCAGTGACAGAATGATCCTTGCTACTGGGGATGATCTGGGATTTGTGAAGCTGTTTAGATTTCCCATGAAAGTATGTTTTTAACTTTCTTAATACTTATTATTATAAAAATAGTTGAGACAATGCCATTTCATAGCATTTTAGTGTTGTGACGTGAAATGCTCAGAATTAATGTTTGTTATGCTTTTATCCAGAAGAATCATTATACTCCATGATCCGATGCTTTAAGTTATGTATTATGCAGTGTTACTCAGTCTGCAGTAATTTAAATATCCTTTGGAGGAAGGATATTTTACTCCCTATACCAACGTAAATAATCTTAGTATTCTTTTCATTAAGTATAACCATCAGCAGCCATTAGTATGGATTATACCTCAACATAGAGAAAATGAAACTTCTCACAACTGGACCAATAAAAACATCATGGCAAACAGAAAATAAATAAATAAATAAAAATATTGATACTGTCAGTGACTTCACTTGACTTGAATCTACAGTAAGTGTTCATGGAAGCATCAGTCAGGAAATTAGACAATGTATTGTGTTAGGCAGATTTGCTGCAAAAGACCTCGTCTTTGAAGAATCATAAAGCAAAGATGTCACTGTGAGAACTACGGTGTGCCTGATTCAAACCATGGTATTTTCAGTTGCCTCATATCCATGTGAAAGCTGGACAGAGAAGAATTGATGCCTTTGAATTATGGTTTGGCAAAGAATATTGACTATATTTAGACTGTCAGAAAAGTGAACAAATCTGCCTTGAAAGAAATACAGCCAGAATGCTCCTTGGAAGCCAGGATGGTGAGACTTCATCTCATGTATTTTGGACATGTTATCAGGAGGGACCAGTCCCTGGAGAAGGACATTGTGCTTGGGAAAATAGAGGGTCAGTGAAGGAGAAGAGAGAAAGACGTTCGATGAGGTGGACTGACACGGTGACTGCAGCAGTGGGCCCAAGCCTGACAACGATGTGTGGGTGGTACGGGACCAGGCCGCGTCTCGTTCTGTCATACGTAGGCTTGCTGTGAGCAGAACCAGCTCATCGACACCTAGCAACAGTAGATATATAAAGTTGTAATACTTATACCTTAAATGTTTAAAATGCTTTAGCCGTGTAAATACAACAAACCTGTAACACCTTTCAAAAATGAAACATTAATGTGATAAATGATGGTATTTTACCTGAACCAAACTGTCCAGGTTGCTGGCAGCACTGAGTGCCTGTGCTGCTGGGCGCCGTGTGATGACCCAGTGCTCTTACCACTTTTCTCCATTCAGATGACTACAGAACATTTGTCTGTAGACTAGGAAGTCACTTTGCTGAGCACAGAAATAAAATTTATGTGTCAAGTCCAGATGTGTTTATTTCTTATTAATGTCATAAATTAAGTTCTGTGTTATAATCTGACACCAACACAATCATGAACATAAGTCTGAAACAGAGCACTGACATCATGTTATGGTGTTCAGTGTATGATAGTCTTAAAAAGCTGCTCACATATTTTTAGATCAGCATTGAAATCAAAGCACAGGTTTAAAAATTCTAGTAGAAAACTCAGGAATCTGAGAAAATATTTCACGGATCTGTGGTTTAGAAACACTTACATGGTAGAAAGTTAGCAGATAAGAATGTGCTCCAAGCATTCTGGTGTCAGTAATTCACCTTTGGCATTCTGCGTTGTGGGTGCCTTGGTAATGCATTCTAATATACTGATCTACAGATTCCTGCCTTACCTCACTGTGGCAAGAGCCTTGAAATCTTTGAGAAACTATGTTCCTACAGTGCTTTGGTAGCAGATTCCCCTAACTTCAGAGTCTTCCTTCCCGGGAAATTCACCAACCTGTTATTACTGTATTATGTGTATTTAAGGTGTGTCTTATTCTAACACCTTTGAAAAAACATCTACCTAAGCCCTGATTATGATTTATTGGTCTGAAATTTACTCATCTGACTTGGTAATACTAGTTTTCTAGATTTAAAAGTTGCCGGTCACTGTAACTTGAGGTTTCTCTGATGTATGTTCCTGTGTGTAGTGCTTACAACAAATTAAGGTGAAAGATATTTGCATAGGTGTGTACCAAAATGACTGACAATTTTTGTGACTATAATTATGGACATTTGTATCCTTATGTCCTTATATTCTCATTGTGTCTATTTCCTATAATAATAATACACTAGCATGGTTGCTTTTAATGGATACAGTGTTCCATAGATCCTGTAATTAACTATTACTCTGTTGAACGCTCATTGTGTTTTAAGCTGTTCATTGCTATCAGTGAATGCTCTGGTGAATATTTTTTGCACATGAAACATTTTCTTAGCATAGACCCCTAAAAGAGCAGTTGGAGAGTGAAAGGTCAGAACTGTTGTATGCTCTTAATGCAAAGCACCCACTTGGTTTCCAAAAAAGTTGTGCCCAAGGCACTAGCCATGTGTGAATCGACCACTTTCGTCCTGTCCTCACCAGACTTAGGAGTTATTTTTTATTCTAATGAGCTTCTGTGTTATGAGAAAAATACATGAGGGTGTGTTTGCAGGCGGCATTTCTAATGAATTTCTCAGAAAGAATACATTTGAATTTTTTTCATCTTTAGGGAAAATTTGGAAACTTTAAGAAGTATGTGGCCCATAGTACACATGTCACAAATGTCCGGTGGACTTATGATGACAGCATGCTGGTTACTCTAGGAGGCACAGATATGTCTCTCATGGTTTGGACAAATGAAGAGGAGGGCTATCGAGAAAGAAAGCCTTGTGATAGTGAAGAGTCTGATGTAGATTCTGAAGAAG
The DNA here is from genome assembly GCA_028571685.1 of Heterohyrax brucei. Taxonomy (NCBI): domain Eukaryota; kingdom Metazoa; phylum Chordata; class Mammalia; order Hyracoidea; family Procaviidae; genus Heterohyrax; species Heterohyrax brucei. Next base: position 111,395,659 of record CM053151.1, on the reverse strand, counting down.
AAGGGGGTACGTCATTTTCTTTTTCCTGTGATTGAGTGAAAGTGTACCATCCAGTTTAAATTTCATGCCCGCCTATATGCAGCTTCTCCTGCTCTTCTTGCCAGGTGACAGCACACTCCTCCTTTCCATTCTCTTATACATGTCATATCCTCTTAAAAATCTCCTGTCCCTTGTTTAAACTGCAGAAGTTAAAACCGGCAACAGTAAGGTTTGAATAATTGTACCTTCAGTGTTTTTGTTCTGTTTAACACCAAAATTGATTTTGTGACTCAAGATTAACAGGCTAGCGTATGTTACTGACGTAGACGGTCTTTATCTACAAATGCAAGGCAATTGCATTTTAAATAAGTATAGTTCAATTTTATATTATTGAACCTCAAAGAATTTTGATTGTTTTCTTAAGATATCAATTAATACCGGATCATTATAGAAAAGCTAGGAAGTACATTTTATAGTCATCACAGTGTCTTCAATCACTCAGACATGATCTCTGTTAACATTTTCAGATATATCCTTAGGGGTGTATGTATATGTTTTAGTTATCTTTTTACCTGCTATTAGTAAGAATGCTTTGAAAATAGTATTATATATCCTTAAGCATTCTTCTACATAATTTTTGCTACATAATCTTGTATAGCATATTTTTCATAATTTGACTAAAATGGGGTTTGTATTTTTGATCATCCTGGTATCCAGTTTATAATATTGTAATTGACCTTCCTTGCTTGTCACTTAGGGAGTCATCTTATGTTTTCATGGTAGGCTATGACAGTGATGTCATGAGGGAGAATGAAATCAGCTACACCATCAGAGCCTTATCGACAAATATTCGCCCGATGCTTGGAGTCAAGCCTCATTTACAACAGAAAGAACCTTCAGTAGATGAGAGGTAACTATAAGTTTCGTATTAGATGAAGAAATAGATATTTGTGTTAAAACTTGAACTGATTGTTTAATTAAATGGATGTCTTGTAAACACTGAGCAACAGATGTATTCTCTTGCTTCAAACAGTTCCCAGCACTACCTTGAAGACATGGCTTGTCTTTAAATACTTTTTGATAATGATACAGTCTTTTCAAGTATCTTGGGACATAACCAAATCCAAAAATCCAAACCCACTGCCATCGAGTCAATTTCCAACTCTTAATAGCAACCCTAGGGGACAGAGTAGAGCTGCACCACAAAGTTTCCAGGGAATGGCTGGTAGATTCAAAATGCCAGTCTTTTGGTTAGCAGCCATAGCATTTAACCACTACACCACCAGGGTTTCCTAGGGAATAACACTGTTTATAAAATCTATATGATTAATATTTTTTGCTGACATGTATGTTAGATGTATATATAATAGAGCTAGAGGAGATAATAAAAATTTAATGTCAAGGGCTTTTTAGGAAGTACATGAACAGAGGAATGACTAAGTTTCAAAAAGACATTTGTATCCGTGGGTTTTTAGTCAAGGATACTCTGTTTTCCAAGAATTTTTCAATGATAAATATTGATCTTTGTTTAGAATCATCAAATAAAAACTAAGTGTAAAGTAAGAGTATGTGTGCAGCAGATTTATGAGACTTTTCTTTTCATTGTGCTTTTAAGTAAAATTTTATAATTCCGGTCAGTTTCTTACACAGAAACTTAACACACCTTGCCATGTGACCCTGACTGCTCCCTCCACATTGTGACAGCACACTGATCCCCTCCAGCCGGTATTTTCTGTGTCTGTTTCACCAGCTCCTGTCCACCTCGATCTTCTTTTCTCACCTCTGGAGAGGAGCTGCCCAGTTAGTCTCCTGTGTCTATGCAAGCCAAGAAGCACACTGTTCACCAGTATCATTTTATGTTTTATATAGCAGTTAAATCTTGGTCTGGGGAGTTGGCTTCCAGAATGGTTTCATTTCTGGGCTAACAGAGAGTCTGAGAGCTGTCTTCTTGAGATCCTCCAGCTGGCAGACCATCAAGTCTGGTCTTTCTGCTAGAGTCTGAGCTCTGCACCCCACATTTCTCTGGCTCCATCAAAGACTCTTGGTTGAGTTCCCTGTAAGGGCAGTTTTTGGTGGTTGTTGGGCACCATCTGTTTCTTCCAGTTTCATGTTGATGCAGAGGAAGGATCTTTTTTAAAATCATTAGGGAAGTTGAAAAACTATGAAGAGGCATATGGATCAGGAATGACGTGAAGTTCAGAAGCAAGGAAGTTTTAAGAAACAATGAAGGAAAAATTATCCCAAAACAGCAATGAGGAACAAAGAGAGAGTGGCTGTGAAACAGAGAGAATAGTAAGAATAGTGACGTCTTCTGTAGACCTCTTCTGAAGAGACAGCTTTATTATAAAAAATTAGAGTGTTTGAAGAAAAGGTTTATAAATTAAAAGCAGTCCATTCACAGTTGAACAGAATTTGTGGTAAATTCAAGTGAGAGTAGTGCTGAAGACTGTTGGAACTCAGCCAGATAGAAGTGGTGTTGCCAAAAAAAGCATTAGCAGAAGGACAGTACTTTACACGGAGGGTTTGATGTTCTGATGAAGGAGGTGAATTTAGTAGGCTGCAGTGTAGGTCAGTGCTGGGGACGGGGAGAACGAGAGAGTCGGTGAAACTCGCTGGCCCCGAGCAGCCAGGGGAGCCGTCGGGGTGCAGTGGGGGCTGTGATGCTGCCGCAGCTCCTCTCCAGGCAGCCCACTGGCTGGCGGTACTGCACGGGATGCACTGCCCTTGAGTCGAGTCCACTCACAGTGACCCTACAGGACAGCGTAGAACCGCTGGCCAGGGTTTCTGAGGAGCATTGGGTGAATTTAAACTACCAACCCGCTGGTTAGCAGCTGTACTTCTTGCTGATGGTGTACCTCAAATAAAAGCAGTGGAAGTTACCTAAGGAAAAGGGTGGAGAGGGGACCGCTCATGTCGTCATTAGGTACAAAGAGGCCGAGTATTCAGTAAGTGATCTGTGTTAAGAAGGCTGGCTATTACTGTGATCTAAATACTTTAAGATTCAAATTAAAGAGACTTGGTATGAGGCAAAGGGCATGGTTTTTAGAGTCAGACAAATGGGTTACAGTATTAGTTACCATTTGGATGACCTTGAAATGAATTACTCGTTCTCTCTAAACCTCATTCTCTTTTATGATAAATGAACATTATAATCCCTACTTTGTGGAGTATTTCTAGGTTTAAATAATGCGTGTAAAGGATTTCGATAGTAGGTTTTCACCAAGGGTACTCCCTTGGAGTAAAAATCAGTGTAACCTAAGGAGATACCTGGTTAATACTGGAACACTTATTTTTAGAATTAAATATTCACAAAGTATTGAACACTATGTATACATTCACTAATGAGAGAAATACATGTAAATATGCAAATGTGAAGGTTCCTAATTGGAATATTTGGTGTTTACTGTTGGAGTGCTGGTTAAGAGCTATAGATCCTAACCAAAAGGTCAGCAGTTCGAATACATCAGGTGCTCCTTGGAAATTCCATGAGACAGTTCTGCCCTGTCTTACAGGGTCACTTTCAGTCAGAGTCAACTTGGCAGCAGTGAGTTTGGGTTTTTTGGTAGAAGTGCTTAATATTATTTAAAGAAAAATATGTCACACACGTAATGAAAAGTGGAAAATGTTCTATAGGGAAAGAAGGAACTCCAGATAGTCTATAAATCTCATTTGTTGTATATATACATGTGACCTAATCTTAATCTCTAGGCAGTCATTCATGGTGAAACACTTAAACAGCTTCCCTCTTGGCCAAAGTGACCAAATTCTGACAGATGGAAATATTTTACTACTCAAAGAATGGTTGACAGTGTCCCAGCTGTAATCTTTGGTAATCACTTGCGTTTTTCACAGCTGACTTTTTGAAAATTGTTTTTCATTTTGTTTATTTATAAGTTCAACTCTGTTTCCACGAAGTCAGGAGAAATAATCAGTGTAACTCATAGAGCTCAGTCTTCATTATTGCTGCTACATATCTGTTATTGATGGTGAGGTCAGGAAGTGGAGGCTATCAGTAAACAGAATGTTTTATTTTTACAAAGTGAAAGAATCAAAAGAGATAAAAATTAAGAGATACTTATTTTTACCAGTTCTGAATATGTTTAGCAGGAGAAAATATGGTGTGTTTAGGTAATCGTGTCGTATTTTAAATAAAATTTACTATTGCCATCCGAGGTGGAACAAAACACTTGATGAGCAATGAAAACACTCATCAAATTTTCTTATCCACTTAAAAGGAAAATGTTTCTAGTGACAATGGATAACTTTACTATATTTGGTTGATATATTTGTGGGATTTTTTTTCTAATGACATTTTATGTTTTTCTGTAGATGTTTTTATACCAAATCTCATATATTTAAAATAGTTACCTATCACTCAAATTTCCTTCCAGAGGCATTATTTTAAAAATACACAAAACAATTTGGCATAAAATTTAGGTGTTTTTTTATTTCCTTAAAATTCTGTTGACATGTCACTTCTACTTCTGTTTGATAAACTGTTGAACATTTTTGTCATCAGTTTTCGTATCTGTTTTTCCGTTTCTGCCCTTGCTGCTTTTGAAGGCAGGGAGTGGTAAGGTAAGTGTTCCATTAAAGAAAATATTTCATTCAAAAATTTAGTCTTTTTCTGTTTCGATGTTTATATTAAGGAATTAATGATGTTTGTGTCCTTTGAAACATTGAACTGTATTTGTCCAGAAAGAGTTGGGAATATGAAATAGCACCAATTCTACAAAAGAGTTTCGTTTCTAGGTACAGTGCATGGGTGTTATTGGGAGGCTCTTCATTATAATAATTTGATTTTACAAATGATTTTCCTAGACTCCTGCACTCTAGAAAGTTTGAGGACCTCTCCCCTAGCTTTTGTGTCCCAGATGAAGAGCGGCTTTGCCTCTCTATGGAAGGTTTGCCCAGCCTCAGAGTCACCCAGTGATGTGGCTGCCTGTTGGTCATCAGGTGACCACATCCCGGGCAGCCAGCGGCTTTGACTATTGGATTACCTTACATTTAGCACAAGGAACACTTGAATTATTTTCTCAGTCCTGTAACATACTTCTCTAAACCACCTATACTTTCTTAGTTCCGCCCTTTAGTGCCACACAGACACACTGAAGAGGCTCTCTTGTGTGGTGCTGTGGTGTAATAGATACAATAAAGATAATGTGTTGTCAGGTCCCTAATAGGGCACTGTTGGAGAAGTTATTAATGAGTGAATAAAGATAGAAAGGATACATGTCAGATTTGCAGATAAAATTTAGAAAAAAATTTCATCTAAAGTACCAAAAAAGTTAGAATCATCTCAGTAGATGGAAACTTGGTACTGAAGTGCTATTGAACCGAAGAGGAATGATACCCCTCTGCGTTTCCCAGATGAGCGTGTGCAGATCTGCAGACTGCAGTTCACCAGGAGCTTACCAGGAGACCCAAGCATGATGGAACTTCTAAAAGAGCCCACTCAGCTGCATGCTATTTTAATAGAAATGAAGTGTGCAGACCTAGCCTAGTATCTAGAGTCATTAATTCAGAACGGACCCCTAAATATAGAGGGGGACACTAGTCTTGAAGGAAGCACAGGATGCAGAAAAGTTGGGAAGTCACGTCATATAAAGATTAATTGTTCTGACAGTTGTTTAAAAGCAAGAAAACTAAGTAGAAGGCTACTTGCTGTCATGGGTGTGAATGACTCTTGTATGTAAGTAGCCTCCCTGTCAGAGCCCCTGGGTGATTTCAAACGGGTAACATGCTCGTGCTGCTGACTGAAAGGTTGGAGGTTCACGTCTACCCAGAGGCACCGGAAGAAAGGCCTGGTGATCAGTGTCCAGAAAATCAGCATTGAAAACCCCATGGGGCACAGTTCTACTCTGACACATGGGGTGGCCTTCAGTCAGATCATTGGAGGCAACTGGTTTTTACTGGAAGCTCCCTGTCACAGGCAGTGTTAGTGCAGTTGGGATAATCTCTTGCCCTGGGTGGTGTACAGGTACATTCTGAACGTGTAAAGGAGATTTGTAGATTTACTGGGAGTAGTATGAATGATCCCTAGTCCAAGTTACCTGTTTTAGTCATCATGCTAACTATTAAGGGAAAATTTTTAATGGTTTCTTAAATTACTCCCAAGATACAGGATCCCCAACACAGTGTGGTCCTGAAATCGCTCACTCGGCCTTTGGTTAGGTCAGAGTAGAGGAGACTTAGCAGCCCCGTTGCTACCAACCTTTTACATGAGTTGCTGACATTATACTGCCTGTTGGAAAAACAAAGATAAGCTTAAATAGTTTGTTTGAAATTCAGATTATGCTGCAGAAAAATATGAATGGCTGGATTTAACATTTACAACAAAGAATGTGTTGATGAATTCTCCTTTAGTTTCCTTTTTGCTTTTCTTCTAATTTCCTGCTGTTAATGGAGTAACTTAAGCCTTCTATTGTATGCAGTAATAAAATAAAAATAGGCTTTTAAAACATATATTTTATCTCCACTAAACTTGTGAAAATACTTTATAATGGGAGATGTTTACATTAAATTTATGTTGTAATCTTTTCCCTTGTTCACCTGCTGCTGAAAAGGGGTTCCAGGTAATCCTCTCTTTGCTATGCTTTCAAGGCTTAACTTTTTGTTTTTATCATCTTTCATGAAGTGTCTTATTTGGTGTCCTTGGCCTATATTCATAGTTTTCATGTATCCTTCTCCCCCTTGGAATTAGCATCACTAAAGTGGGTATCATCTTAATTTGGGGATTTATGCTGTATAAGTAACTCATTTATTAAAATGTAATCTGTTTAACTTGTAGGATTATACAAGGTGTAGGATTTTATTTTAAAGAGTAACATGACTTAGATAAATAGTCTTTACAAAGTTAAAATATTCTTAACCATCACAAAGGATGGTATAAATAAAAAAAATCTGTTGATTTGGATTATAATTAAAGCTGTTAGGTAATAACACTGAAGTTTATCAAAAAAATCGATTTGGAAGAAAAGTTGAGGCTGCTGCCATTCTTTGTAAGTGTCCTAGCAGAAATATTTTAAAACATTAAATATTATAAATTGAGTTCAGTTTTTTACTTGACATTCAAAAGTATCTATGAAGAAGATTTGAAACAAAAATTTCAGTGATGACTTTTAAAGTTGTTTGTGTCTCTGTAAGTACATGTAATTTTTTTGTTGCCAGTCAGTCATGCTTCTGGACTAAATATTGTTCTATATTACATACGAAAATGTAGCTTGTGCTGCATGTTCAAGATATAATGCTCCATTCACTTTTTAAATATGTATAGCTTGAAAATTAGTTTTTTAAATATGTATAGCTTTGAAAATTATTTTTATGTCTTTACCTCTATAAAACCTATTTGTGAATGTTGAATATTTTTCCACAGGAAAGTCATTTATTATTTTCTGATTGAGTTGTTGCAAAACAAATGGTAATCTAAAATTGGGGAGGTGGTTGATTCATGGTTGATTTTGAATAAATTATTCGTTTAGGTTATTAATATTAATGGTTACTTGAAATAAAAATAGTGTTTTAAATAGTTTTAAAAGAGCCTCCATATGTAAATAGTTCAAATTGTGAATGCTTCCGCTGATGAAGGAGCCCTGGGGGTGCAGTGGTTAAGAGCTCAGCTGCTCACCAGGAGGTGCGACTGCAGTTTGAATCCACTAGCAGCTCCTTGGAAACTCTGTGGGTCAGTTGTCCTCTGGCCTGTAGGATCATTATGAGTACTCATTGACTTGGCAGTCTCAGGTTTTATTTTTTGGTTTTATGTACGTGAAGCTGATAACTGTTTAGTAACTAGGGAGATTAAGGAGAGGGGAGTGCGAAGTATTAGTAAAAGTAATTACCACTTACAGAGTGTTGTGTGGTTTATAGTGCTTTGTTCTGTAAAATATCTTGCTTGAGTAACTGATGGTTATGTCATTAACTGACACTGGGGCCTTTAGAGAAAGTAAAAAGCAGGAAGGAGCAGGTAATGAGTACAAGTTTGACTCAGCTGATTTATGTCGCCAAGTATAGGAAGTTCATAGAAACACCAGCAGCCTTCAAGAAGAGTGCACTCTGAAGACCGCAACTGATGGTCCAGCAGCTTCAGGGTTCCCCTGGGAGCATGGCCCCTGGCCCTGATGCTGCCCTTGCTCATAAATCATAACACAGGTCCACTCTTCAGACACGAATGGATTGGACTTGGCGATGCAGAGTGACCATATATTGGATGCACTTTATGGTTCTATGCATCTATAGGATATCACCCTGATGACCTCTGGCTGGAGGAAGGAGAGGAGAGTGGGTGGAGAGGAGGGGAAGGGGACTGTTGGGAGGATGAGACATGTATGGAGCAGAGAGGAATAGTGTGCTGTCACTGGACAGGGAGAGCAGTGGAAGCTGCATATAGGTGGGCATGTAAATTTATATGGGAATGTACATTTGCACTCAGTCATAATGAAAAAAAAAAAGAAAAGAAGAGTGCACTGAGTACCTCCCATATTTAGGATCCTCAGCGGGAGCACTCGTCTGGGGCCTTGTTGGTGCACATGCACCCTGTGAGGAAACTGTGGAGTCTGTCAACATTTGGACATTTGTTTATAAATAGCCTGCTCCTGTGCTATTAGTTATGTGATAAAACGTATACCAGACAAATTCAAAGTAAAATCCAAGTTCTGATTTGTTCTTTCCACCTAAGATAGAGGGCACAGTCTAGTGAGGAGCACAGAATGGCTTTCTGCCCATGAGGTGTGGCAGATGTCTCTGGAGGACAGGGAGAGGAGCTCAGGGAGAGGAGCTCAGGGAGAGGTGCTGGGGGCCCTTCCTCACTCCCTTTCCTCTGTTTCAGGCCCCCCGTGAGCAGGGCCCCACCACAGCCAGAGAAGCTCCAGACCAACAATGTTGGCAAGAAAAAGAGACCCGTGGAGGTGAGCCAGGCCACCCTCCAGTGCTGGCGTGTCACTCGGGATGCAGGCAGAGTTTGTCTCTTATGAAACATGCATGTTTTCTCATTAGTTGTCATGAAGATAAGCATATTGACTGATCTGTTTTTGTTCGATGCGTATTGACTGATGATTGCTTAACTGTTCCCCATGTTTGAGCTTTAGAATATTTGTTCCCTTTCTTTTGTTCCACTTCTTTCACTTTCCACTAAGTAATACCCTGAATTGACCTGCAGCCTAAAGAAGTAAATGTAAATACACACACGTGAGTTCTTGCATACAGAAACATAGACATTCTGAGTGTGTCCTGAACTTAGTGGTTTAAACTTAAAAGGTAAATGTTGAAGACTTACGCCAAACCGGGAATTCTATCCATGTGATATATGGATAGAGCTACTGCAATACAGAGTTCAGTGAAAACACTGCTTTTCCTTCTGCTTGTTCATCTAACCAAAGAAACCTTCTACAATAGTGTTGTAAAGAGAGTTCTCCCAAACCTCTCGCCATCCCAGTATGCCAGCACGCAAAGCTGAAGAAGGTGGACAGTCAGGGTCAAGCTTTGGGAGGGGGATTACTGTGTCTGCAGCCCAGCCCAGCCCTGCGAGGACAGTGCAATGGGCGCTTCCAGACAGAATCATGAGCAGGACCTCTAGAATGGCGTGTCATAAAGTGTGCTCATTTCTGTCTGCGGATGCTGAGTGTACTGCTTGGATCTTGAACATAATTCATCCTGAGTTACATATGCAGATCAGATATTTGCTTAATGAGGAATGCAAATGGAAATATCCTTCTTTTGGACACAATAAATTATCTCAACATTTACATGAAATCTTGTGAATGAAGAGTCTTAGAATCAGATGACATTATGATTTGCTTGTCCCTCAACTTTATATGAATTAAAAGCATCCATCACCAAAACACTGCAAAGTGTTTCTTAATGTACCGTAATGTGTATTTCAGCTGTCCCAAACAGGTTATTTGTAAAAGTATGTCTAGCTTATCTTTGAATTTCAAGTCTGTGAAACAAAAATGCCTCTTCTTTTTTTGACAAAAGACACTAGTACTACGTGTACAAAACAAAATAATGGTGAAAGTTTAGACATGAGCAATAATATAACTGTATAACAGTTTAATCATTCTTGTTATAGGACCTTGTATTGGAGCTTGTTTTTGGCTATCGAGGCAGAGACTGCAGGAACAATGTTCACTATTTAAATGATGGTGATGATATCATTTATCACACAGCATCTGTTGGGATTCTGCACAATGTTGCTACAGGTAGGAAACCTGATTCTCTATAACCTACTATTTAAAATTCTTACTTACAGACTTAAAATTCTCTTTGTACATAGTCATATAACTATAATAATATAATAATTCTAATGTATAAGAAGAAGCAGTCTAGAATATTAGGATTTCATATCGTAGAATTTTCTAGTAATGTCTCAAGTAAACAGACTGACAGTCTCAAGAGAGTATAACTTAGCAAAAAAGGATTTCATAATGCAGGGTGCTCGTAGGTCTCTACTGGAGGTTAAGGTTTATTGTAGGTGGAAACCGTGTTTTCTGCTGAAAGCATTTGTCACTTTATTTCCATTTTGCCATGAGTTCATCCTGAAAACAAATGGTTGTCGTTGATGGTAAGTGATTGAAGGGGGGCGAGACGTTTGTACTGAGACCGTGAAGTGCAAGGAAGAGAGCAAAGCCGACTGCATGTCTGTCTTCCTGCTCCAGATTCCTTGTTTGATACAAGAAGGTGGAAAAGAGTTCTTGATGTTTATTTAACTGGATTGTTGAAGAGTAAGTAAAGCTCTGTCGGCAGCATTGAGTGACCACAATGTCATAGTCCCGTTAGTGACATCAGGTCCTTAATTTTGAGTTCCGCTTGATCACATGTAGTTCAGGCTTCTTAAAGTCGCAGATTGGAGGTAAAAATAAAGTGCATCTTTCCAGAGGTGTCCTCTGAGAACTTCACTCCAAATGGGTGGCAAACAGATAATGCAGGCTCCTCTCCGCCGAAGTCGGTGACACTCCTTCATAGGCTCCTTCTGCTTTGGTTTCCTGGGGAAGATGAGGCACCACGCTCTCACAGAGATCAGTGGCATTTTTCCGCTTAAAACTTGGGCTATTTAACAAGTAATGCTTAGAGAGAAAATCTTTATTTGAGGCTGCAGGCATTCTTCAAAGAGAATAAGAAAGAGTAAGAAAAGACAAAGAGGAATAAACTCTTATGTTTACACTTGTAATGTTGTTTATTTTACCTTTCTAATGTGGGGTCATGGGCATGTAGCAAGGAGAGGATGGGAGATTTGACACCAGCTGCAGTTCTATTTTCTGATTTAGGGTCTCTCGTGGACTTGGGGACACATGGCTCTGCTCACAGTCTAGGAACAAAGGAAACGTAAAGGAACGCTGAGCAGTTCTGTCCACTGACCCAAAGTACATATCTGCTATTTGCTCCTTTAACTGAATTTTCAGCCCTGGAAATTACAGTGCTCATTTCACTTTGAGAAGTTTTAACGTTTTATATGTTTATATATATATATACATATATATGTGCATGTATGTGTATATAAGCTTACATACATATAATCTTTTTATGTAATTACTGCATTTTATGTTCTGCATTTGGAGGGCCTGCTGTCTGTAGCCTGGGTTAGAGTTGTGACCTCACTCCCTGAATCATGCTCAGCCTGCCCTGTCACCTGCTGCACGCACGGCGGCCATGGTCAGCCAGCCTCTTCACTGTCACTCCTGCTGGGCTAAGGCTGTTAACTCGGTGTCACTCCACTGACAGCGGAATAAACACCAGTGTAACAGGCTAGGACTCAAAGTCCTCCACTGTTCTATTTCTAACTTGCCTTTCCAGCCTTAATTCTCTGTTTTCTTCTTCATGACTCATGCTTTGGTCAAACAGAGCCATTGATAACTATTTCCAGGGCTTTCCTGCCTCTGTGCCTTTGCTTAAATTGTTTACTCTCCCTGGAAGGCCTTTCCACAGCAACATTCAGAGTTCTGAAATCTACCTGGGTTATCCCAGAAGGGCCATTCACCTGGGATGACAGTAATCTTCTGCCCCAAATGTCTCCCAGCATTCTGATTCTTCACTGTTGTGGCTCTGGGTGTGTTCTGCCTTGAATGGTGTGCCATATCTCTGTAAGCACTCTAGCCTCTTAAAGACTTTCTCTGACCTTGTGATAATGAAGTCACAGAAAATACTGGAAAATATGTATTAAATAAGCCAATAAATTAAGAAGAGTACTTTGTTGTACTGAATAGGTTGATTTTTGCTGTTATACATTAAAATTTTCAATTTCTTCTTTTTGTAGGGGCTCAGAGTTTTTATCAGGAACATAATGATGATATTCTGTGCCTCACTGTAAACCAGCACCCCAAGTTTATCAACATAGTAGCAACTGGCCAAGTAGGTATGTTTCTATTTTTTAAAAAAGAAACCTTTTGTCTTGTTCAAATAAATTCAGCATCCTATAGGAGTGGGAATATGATGTGTCTGTGGACTGTTTAAAATCTGTGTACAGAAAGCACACTGAATAATATTTGTTTCCAGATACTTTTGTCTCACTTTGGTCCTCTGAATTGGTTGGGATGATTCAGAATTCAGAATAAATTCCCTTGTAGTAGTTGGACTGAGTTCTTCAGCAGGAATTCCGGTCAGCAGAAGGTTTGATTCCGTACTGTAAAAAGCATGAAGGAGCCCTAAGGAGACAGTGGTAATGGGGGAGACGAGAAGTAAGTAGGCTGCGAGGGTCAGGACCTCTGTTTCAGTAGACGTGAGGCGACAAGAGAGTCTGGGTGGTGCTGGTAAAGCCCTTTTGCCCTTCCTTTTTTTACTGGCTTTGATTTAATTTGCCAATTCTTTTGAAAGATGCCTATCTTGCTGTCTTCTCTTAGCTCTGTAGAAGACTTCAAGTCCATAACTCTACAAGGAAAACTTAGCATTTACATAGCAAGCAGCGGGTCAGTGATCACGAGGAATGTTGCCGAAGCCTGGGTGGTGTGTGATCGCTGCGAGTCAGAGGGTGGGCAGTGTGAACACACTCCATAGCTCTGTGAAGGAAAGGCCTGGCAAACTGAGTCCACAAGGATCATAGTCAAGAGAACCCGGTGGGGCAGTTCTACTCTGTAACACATGATGGCGACATGACTGGGGACCAACTCGCCAGCACCTAACAACAACATGAGTACTGCTTCAAATAGATGGAGTTAGTCAGCTCTTCACAACCTGATGTTGTTTATAATAAGGATTGAAATCATTGGGTTTGTTGGATCTCAGTTGCCTACAGTAGCTTTCCAGCTATCTTTTTCTTCTTGAATAAGACAAGCTTTCTGTAGCTACATTCACAAAAGTAGTCAAATCAATCCATCAGAAACGTGTTCTCTGGGTTCCCTGGCTGTGTAGTTATGCCACATGTTGTCATGTTGTTGTTGGGTCCACTGAGCCATTTCTGACTCCTGACCACCCTCTGTAAAGCAGAACAAGAATCCTGCACAGGCCAGTGCTAGCCTGACAGTTGTGGCTGTGTTGGAGTCCATTATGTAGCCAGTGTATCAGTCCATCTTATTGACAGTCCTCCTCTTCCCTGACCACCTACTTTGCCAAGCATAGTGTCCTTCTCCCAGGACTGGTCCCTCCTAATGATATGTGCAAAGTAAGTGAGACAAAGTCTCACCGTCCTCGCTTCTAAGGAGCATTCTGGCTGTAATTTCTTCCAAGGCAGACTGGTTGGTTCTTCTGGCAGTGTGTGGGATAGTCAGTATTCCCCGTCAACACTTGTAATTCAAAGGCATCAATTCTCCTTTGGTTGTCTTGACTCCTTATTCACCTTGTGCATGCATGTGAGGTGACTAAAAATACCCTGGTGCGGGTCAGGTGTGCCTCAGTCATCAGGCTGACATTTCGTCTTTTAACACTTTAAAGAGGGTACCAAATGCAACATCCAGTTTGATTTCTTGATGGTGGCATCTCCGCTGTGCCACGCAGATCCGTGTGTATCTCCTTTCTGTGAGGTTTTCTACTTGTAAATGGAGATAAACCATACACAAGATAACCTTTGCCTACAAACACGTAAGTGTAACCCTGTTTAAGGAGGCCTGGTGTCACACTACGTAAGTACCTAGCTGCTAACTGGAAGGTCATCGGTCTGCACCCACCTACAGCTCCCCAGGAAAAAAGACCTAACATCTGCCTCCATGAAGATTGTAGCCTGGGAAACTCGATGAAGCAGTTTTTTGTGACACATAGGGTCGTTGTGAATTAGAATCAACTTGACGGCACACAAAAACAACAACCCATGTTTGTGCTAAGTTTTTTGGAAAGGAAGTTTCATTTCCACCCTGCCTGAGGACTGAGGCCCAGCTCTTAAGAGGAACCGTGCTGCTGTTTAGGTCATCAAGGTACCTAGCTCAGTGCCTCTTTGTACATAGTTCTTGCTCTGGTAGGTTTTACTGAGTAAATTCATTCATTCAGCAAACTTACAGAGCACCTACCATTTGTGAGGTGTTCTTTTCATGCTGGAGATATAAGCAGCTTACAAAAAGGCAAAACCCCTGTATTTACTTCACATTCTGTGAATGGAATTCTAGAAGATAAGATTCTTTCATTTCTCAACTTTGATCTCTTTCCTCTTCTTTACCTTTCTCTTTCCCTGTTAAGCAAATTTATTTAATATATTAATGCTGTAGTTTCTCTTTTAGTTAAATGTCACCATCACAGATTAATCTTTCAGGGAATCTGTCCGTTTTCCTCATTTCCTTCTCTTCATTTTGAAAGGCGGTACTATAGAGAATGTGGAATGGCCAGTCAGCCCCCTCTCCCCAAGTCAGTGTCTGGGAAGTAGACAATACAGAGGTGGATTTTAGATCATATCTGTAGTCCTGCCCTTGCTCTCTTCGTTACTTGCCCCTTTGTACAAAATAGGTAACAACAGTTCTTTTTTTTTCACTGTGACTGAGTGAAAGTATACAATCCAACATAAATTTGGATGCCTGTCTATGTGCAGCTCCCACCGCTCTCCCTGCCCAGTGACAGCACACTCCTCCTGTCCACTCTATACATGTCATATCCTCCTAACAACCTCCTGCCCCCTCCTCTCTACCCTCCCCGCCCTCCCCCAGTTAGAGGCCAGCAGGACGACATTCTATAGATGCATTGAACCCTAAAGTCCACACACGATATGGTCACTCTGTGTCGCAGAGTCTAATCCATTTTGTCCAGAGAGTTGACCTCAGTAATGACTTATGGACAAGGGCAGCATCAGGTCCAGGGCCCATGCTTCCAGGAGAACCCTGAGGCCCCTGGACCATCAGTTGCGGTTTTTTAGTGAAGTTCTCAGGGATAACAACAGTTCTTTACTGAAGACTAAAGTGTGTGTAGGGGAGACTCAAGAGAGACCCAGGAGTGAGGAGGGACTTTTTCTCTTCTGAACCTAAAGAGAACTGTATCAACAGTTACTTTGTTTTCAAGCTTATTTAGTACTCACAGAGCACAAAGTTATGTTTAAAATGTTTATAGTTCTTTTTGTGAAAAAACTATACAGATCACAGAGGAATTGAAATGCATGCTTTTGTGATATTTGAGCTAGTTATATTCAGATTCTTTGTTTCTTTGATTAGCCTTGTAGAACCTCAGGACTGAATACATCCTTTTATCCAGTCCATTATTGGAAGCCTGTCACGCCCCTGATAAAAGATTTCCCATGTGTGTTAGCATGCCACCACCACTTGCTGCCTAAAGTAATCTAACTCTTCTTTAAAATACTTCCTCGTATGGAACAGAAAGTTGCCTCTCAGTGATTGCTGTTCATTGGGCCTGATTCTTGAGTCATCTAGAACATCTAATCACTTATTCCCATGGCATTAACCTCAAGTATTTGAAGACAACTGTCATGTTCGCCCCATGTTTTACCTGAAACTGCCCTTAGACCCGGGCCAGAGGGGCTTCTGCTCTTCAGTGCCATGTTTAGAAAGCCACTGTGTACGTCATCCACGTCCACTGCAGGGAGTGAGGAATGCATGAGAGCAGCGGAGTTGCTCTTCATGGGGGCCTGCCTCCTGCCTTACTCCCTCGTAGACTGTGCTCTGGGATCCAAAACCCCAGAATTCTCTACCTGAACTTGCTTCTGGGACTGCACAAGCTTCTTCCCCAAGTCTGTCCCTCCCAAGTACAGACAGACTGCATGGCCAATGTGTGCAGTCCTAAAGGAAGGCCAAGGGGCAGCTGTTCACTGGGGTGGGTGCGGATGAAAGTTAGATGTGTAACCACATGTGAGCTTCCCTGGCTCCTTGTGATGTGGATGAAACTGGGATGGGATGTGAAGGGAAATGGCCACGGCTGCCTCATGCTGTCCTTAAGTCCAACACATTCCAGTTCAGACCCAGGCTTCCAGGTCACAATGGAGATATACTTGTCAGTATAGGAAGGTAGAACATATTTCATTTAACAGTTTTAGCCTGAGTGATAACTGTAAAATATTTATATGAACGATGTTTAGGAAATCCATGTGGTGTAGTGGCTAAGTGCTGCAGCTGCTGATCATAAGATTGGTGGTTCGAATCCACCAGGTGCTCCTTGGAAACTATGAGATGGTTCTGCTCTGTCCTGTAGGGCTGCTATGACTCGGAATTGACTCGCTGGCGTCGGGTTTGGTTTTTGGTTTGTGATGTTTAGGCCTTCATCCATACTCTTCTGCGGCCCTACAGACACTGAGGGGCAAGTCTCATCTTCCCCCAACCAAACCTCCCATCTTTCAGCTATTTCTCATGGTACTTAGTTCCAAGTCCTTACACCGTTTGGTGGTTATTAGAGCATGTCAGAAATAAAAACAGTATTTCCTGTGTGGTCTGCCCAAGTACTTTGTTCTTTTCCTTCATATTCTAAGTCACAACACCATGATATATCAGTGCCAGCAGAAAACAATCAGCCATCGTCAAGCGATTCCTAGACTTCTGCTCCTTTTTTTCTTCCTAAGCAGTTTGGCTTCTAAAATTTTGATTAATAGCTATGTCCACCACAAATACAACAAATGTAGACTTTCAGGGTCCCTTTCTGCAGTCTTTTACTCATAAAGAAACTTTTAGTTAAAACTAATCGAGAAAGGGGTTAATTTGTAGGCTGAACTAACAACTTTTCTTTCATCTTTGCTGTCTTGTCTCTCAGAAAGTTCAGGTCTGCTTCTTCCCTGTAGACAGAGCTGTGCTGGGACTTGTGAGGCCCTCCGTGAGCGCACTGTGTCAGCCAGGGTAGAGACCTAGCAGTTCAAATCATAGCAGTGGTTTTGCGCTGCTCTTAAAATGTCATGTAACTCATTAAGTGGGAAGAAAGTCAAGTTTTGACCCAAAGAAAGATTGAAAGATCTTACGTAGAGTGCTAATAAATATGTACAGTCAAAATCAGTGTACCATTTTTTGTGGCTTTACAAGCAGTTTACGAAATGTAATAAAGTGAATTCTATATGTAATTCTGTATTAAAATACTTTAAAATTATCTTTTTTAACAATTACGTTTTTGTAAAATGTTTTTTATATCTATGTAGTTTGTGAATATATGTATTTTTTTCTGCTTTTCCTTTTAGGTGATTCAGCTGACATGTCAGGTAAGAAAAATTGAACATTTTCTGCTTTAATTATCATAATGTTTTGTATTAATGATAGTCCAAATTTTTATAGAGTAAAAAGACACTTGAATCTACTTTGTGATTTTTTTTTAATGAAAACGACATGATTATGATGTCATGACAGTAGACACAATCTGCAATAATGATAATAGTAGTCACTGGGTTTTTTAATACAGTAAATTTTGACCTTTTTAAATGTGGCTGGCATTGTTGTGAAGATTTACTGTAATAACTTATTTTTTAAATTGTGTTTTAAGTGAAAACTTACAGTTTGAGTCATTTGTCAGTCAAAGGTTTACCTTGCTCTGTGGTCCTCACCGCACGCTGCCTGCCTCCACCCAGATTCTCTGTGTGTGTTCAGCCAGTTCTGTCCCCTTCTTTCTTCTCATCTCACCTCTGGACAGAACCTGCCTAGTGAGTTTGTTTTATCTACTTAAGCCAGGAAGCACAGTCTTGACCAGTATCATCTTGTGTCTTATAGACCAGTTTAGTCGTTGTCACTGGAGTTCACTTCTGGAGGGGTTTCAGTTTTAGGCTAACAGAAAGTCTGTCATGTCTTCCAGGGACCCTCTAGGCTGTCACACCATGAAGTCATGGGCTTTTTACTCAAACTCAAGTTCTCCTTCCCACATTTCTGTCTCTCCCTCAGGGACTCTTTGTTGAGTTCCCGGTAAGGGGCGTCATTGGTGGTGGCCATGCACCATCTAGTTTGTGTGGTCTCAGGGCGATGTAGTCTCCAGTTTATGAGCCCTTTCTATCTCTTGGACTTGTCTTCCTTTTGTCTTTGATGTTCTTCATGTCCTTTTGCTTCAGGTGGGTTGAGACCAGTTGATGTTTCGTAGACGGCTGCTTGCTAGCTTTTAAGACCCTAGATGTCACTCACCAGAGTGGGATGAATAACATTTTCTTAATAAACTTTGTTATGCCAATTGACATAGATTTCCCTTAGAACCATGGTCCCCATGCTCCTGTCCCTGTTTCTCTGTGCCTCAAAGTAACTGGTTGTATTTAGAAACATCTTAGCTTTTGGGTTAATCCAGATGTGCTGGGATCCCCTCTACTGTATGTTGTCCGTCCATTCACCTGAAATAATTGTTGTCTAGTTTCAAATTAGTAAACATTCTGCTCCCTCTCTCCCTACCCTGGTAACCATCAAAAACTGTTTTATTCTGTGTTTAAACCTTTTATTGAACCCTTATGATAGTGGTCTCATAGAATATTTATCCTTTTGTGAATGACTAATGTTACTCTGTATTACCTTCCTGATTCCTCCATGTCTTGAGATGTTTCCCAAATTCGTTGTTATTCTTTGTCATTGTATAACATTGCATAATAGTCTGTTGTGTATATTAACTCATTTACTCATCGTGAGAATTCATGCTTACCAATATCATATAAATGGTAGGAGGTAGAATTAGGATTGTAATTTTTTTTGTGTATAAATTAGCAGATTTTATTTCCTAAGAATAAGATATTTTTTAAATTTGTATATTTTCTGTGTACTACCTCAAGTATATGGATCATAACAGATTATGGATAACATTGAAAAGAATGGGAATTTCAGAACAGTTAATTGTACTCATGAGGAACCTGTACATAGATCAAGAGGCAGTTCTTTAAACAGAAGAAGAGGATATTGCATAGTTTAAAGTCAGAAAAGGTGTGTGTCAGGGTTGTATCCTTTCACCATACTTATATCAGTGTGTGTGCCAAGCACATAATTGGAGAAGTTGGACTGTATGAAGAATGGAGCATCAGGATTGGAGGAAGATTCATTAGTAGTCTACATTATGCAGATGAGAGAACCTTGCTTCCTTAAACTGAGTACAACAGGAAGCACATACTAATGAAGATTAAAGACTGTAATATTCAGTGTGGATTACATAATATTGATGAATATAGCATAAAATAAAGAAAAATCCTCAGAACTAGACCCGTAAGCACCATCATGATAAATGGAGAGAATATTGAGGTTGTCAAGGATTTCGTTTTACTTGGATCCACAGCCAAGCCCGATGGAAGCGCCAATCAAGGAAGTAAGAAATGCACTGCCAGAAGAACATACTCTCTGATGGCTCCAGGGGTGGGGAGGGAGGGAAAGGGTTCGTCATAGATTAGCAAGTCGAAGGGGAAGAGAGTGACAGCATGCTGTAGAAGGCAGGTCAGCATAACTGGAATGTACCACAAGCGAAAAGATTTTCTAAATTCAACCAGTATTTCAAAGGACAGAGTAGCAGAGACCATGTTTGCAGGAGACATCAAGGTCAACTGGCATAACTAGTCTTTTGCTAAGAGAACCTTCTGCACTCTATATTGGTGAGTGGCTCCTGGATTCTTAAAACCCAGCAAACTACCATCTGAGGAACACCAATGAGTCCCAACCCATCTGGAATATATGACAACTAAGAACATCAAAGAAACAAGGAAAAATGAGCCCAGGGGACAGAAGGACCCATATGATTCAGAGACTATATCAGGAAGAGAACAGAAGAACTAGATGGTACCCAGCCACCACCAAAGAGCCCTGATAGGGAACATGGTGTGGAGTCCCTGACATAGTATGAGAAAAAAGTGTGTGCAGATCAAGAATTTAGACTTGATTGTCCAACAGCCTGGAGGGTCCCCTGCAAACATGGCCCCTAGACTTGCTGCTAGCCCAGAACTGAAACCAGGACAAAAAACCCAGCACTTCAGACAAACAGTGGGCTGGACTTGAGGACACAGAGTGATACAGGTGGTGTGTGTGCTGTATGGTCTCATATCTATGAGGCTGTCCAGCTGGTTTCTTTCTAGAGGGGAAAGAAGACAATGGAAAGGAGGCGACAAGTGTTGGTTGAGTGGATACTGAAAGTAATGGGTGGAAAGGAAGAAGGTGCTGTTACAGAGTAAGGAGAGCAGATAGAGTTGCAGAGAGGCAGGTGCTCGGGGTTTTATATGGAAAATTGACTTGGATTGGAAACTTGCATTTAATGACAATTTAAAAAAATTTTTTAAGTGTTAAAAATGAAATGTGTCACTTTAAGGATTAAGGTATGCCTGACCCAAGCCATGGAAACCCTAATGGTGTAATGGTTACGTTATGGCTGCTAACCAAAAGGTTGGCAGTGTAAATCTACTAGGTGCTCCTTGGAAACTCTGGGGTGGTTCTGCTGTGTCCTGTAAGGTCACTATGAGTCCGAATCAACTTTTGGCAGCCAGTTTGTGGTTTTTCTAGTGATCCAAGCTATGGTGTTTTCAGTTGCCTTGTAACATGCAGAAGCTGGAGAGTGAGTAAAGAAGACCAAAGAAGATGTGATCCCTTTGAACTGTGGTACTGCGAGAAGAATAAACAAATCTTGTCTTGCAAGACATACAGCCAGAGTTCTCCTTAGTTCTCATCTCACCTACTTTGGACATGTTTTCAGGAAAAATCAGTCCCTGGAGAAGGGACATCATACTTGGTAAAGTAGAAAAGCCAAAAAAAAAACCAAAAAACAAACCACTGCCATTGATTTGGGTAAGACTCATAGCGACCCTAGAGGTGGGAGTAAAACTGTCCCATAAGTTTCCAAGGAGCGCTTGGTGGATTTGAACTGCTGACCTTCTGGTTAGCAGACATAGCATTTAAGCCACTACACCACCAGGGTTTCCTGATAAAGTAGAGAATCATCAAACAAGAGGAAGATCCTCAATGAAATGGATTGACACAGTAGCCCTAACCGTGGGGTCAAGCACAACGGTGACTGTGAGAAAGGGGCAGGACCAGGCAGTGTCTTGTTCGGTTGTTCACAGGGTTGCTGTGAATCAGAACCTAGTTAATGACGGCGTATGACAATAGCATTCTGTTTGATATGAAGTTTAGCTGTGCTTCACAGTACTTCTATTGGCTTTGAATGGGAAACGTTTCTAATCTTTGTCTAACACTTAAATTCAGTGTTTAAATTATTATGATTGTTCTTTTAGAAATAAACGGCCTATTTCATTGTAAACTATGTATTATCTGTTTCTGTGTAATTTTGATTTTTTTTTTACATTTGTATTAAGTCTTATTACTCAGTAATCCTCAAATTTAAATATCTGGTTTATTCTTTTTAGCTGCTTTGTTTGAAACTGTCAGATTTAATTTATCAGAATTTATCAAATTGTACTATATGTAATAAATTGCGTACAGTACAGAATATTTTCTTTAGAGATCAGAATGCTTTTCTGCATTAAGTAGTTTTTTTCAAAGCAGTTTACCTTATTTACTGCTTCTCTGCAATATTTATAACAGATTTGTTACTTGGAGCAAATGCAATTTAGTATTTTTATTATTTTACTAAAAATACTTAGGTTCTGAGACCAAATTAACTGCTGAATCGCCTTAAATATTCACTTTTTCAAACATAGTTCATGAAACATGGACAAAACAAAGCTATGTCGTTTTAATTTACAAAATACAGAGAACTTGGAAATTTTTTTTGATTATAATTAAGTAAAAGTGTACAATCCCAATCAATTTTGGATGCCTGCTATCTGTATCTCCATCTGTTTTCCTCACCCTGTGATGGCACATTCCTCCTTTTCACTCTTTACTTCTAGTATCCTCCTAACAAGCACCTGTCCCCTCCTCACCACCCCTCTCCTTTCCCATCTAGAAGGAAACCAATAGGACAGCCTCCTATCAATGTATAAAACCATAAAGTACACACACCACATGCTCACACTGTGTCCCTGAGTCCAGTCCATTCTTGTCTGAAAAGCTGACCTCAGTACTGGCTTCAGGTCTGGGCCAGCAGCAAGTCTCGGGACTGTGTTTCTAGGGGACCCTCCAGGCTGTCAGACCATCACTTCTAATCTTTTAGAAGAGTTCTTTAACTGCACATCTCTTTTTCTTGTGCTACGTCATGGACTCTAAATTGTGTCCCCCATCATGCTACCTTTGGTGGTGGCCAAGCATGATCTTGTTCTTTTGGTCTCATGCTGATATAGTCTTCCATTCATATGGGTCCTTCTGTCTCCTGGGGTCATTTTTCCTTGTGTCTTTGATGTTCTTGGTCATCATCTGTTCCAGATGGGTTGGGACCCATTGGTGTTCCTCAAATGGCAGCTTGCAAGCTTTTAAGACCCCAGATGCCACTCACCAAGACAGGGTACAGAAGACTCTCTTAGCAAAACACTAGTTATGCCAGTTGACCTCAATGTCCCCTAAAAAACATGGTCTCCAGGCCCCTGTCCCTGCTACTCTATCCTTTAAAATGTTGGGTTGAGCTTAGAAAACCTTTCAGTTTATGGTGTAATCCAGTTATGCTGGTCTGTCTACTGTGTGCTGTCACTCCCTTCACCTAACCAAATTCCTGTCAACTATCAAATCTGTGAACAACCCTCTCCCTCCCTCCCCACCCTTGTACCCATCAAAGAGTCTTTTCTTCTGTACGTAAGTCCATTTTTCAGTCCTTATAGCAGAGGTCTCATACTTGTCTTTTTGCAGCTGACTAATTTCACTCAGCATCATGTCTTCTGGTTGACACCAGATTAGGTGATGCTTCCTAAAATCATCACTATTCTTTATCATTGCATAGTCTTCCATTGTGTATATGTACCACAGTTTATCCTTTCATCTGTTAATGGGCCCCTAGATTGAGTCCCTCTTTTCACTATTGTGGACAGTGCTGCAGTAAACATTCATGTGCATGTATCTGTTTGTGTGACTGCCTGTATTTCTGTAGGATATATTCCAAGCAGTGGGATTGCTGGATCATAGGTATTTCTAGCTTTTTAAGAAAGGTTTGATATTTAGGTCTTTGATCCATTTTGAGTTAGTTTTTGTGTAAGGTGTGAGATATGGGTCTTGTTTCAGTTTTTTGCGGATAGATATCCAATTTTGCCAACACCATTTAGAACTAGGAAAGTTTTTTAAATAGCAGTAACAGTCTACACAAGATGAATAACAACAAATACACATGTTTAAAAGATCAGCAGTTTTATTTATGTCTCCTGTGAAATCCTGTTTTTTAAAAAAACAAACAAAATACTACTATCTAACAGTGACAGGAGCTCAGCTTTTTACCAGATAGCTATCTGTAGGTTTGAAAATGTCTTTTGTGATCTATTCAGATTCTGATTTTCTGCATACTGCCTTTCTCAGTTGTTTCCACTGTTCATCCCTTCACCATCAATACTGAATTTACAAAGGCTTAATATTTTTACTGTGTAACATTTGTGTAGTTCACCTAAGAAGACATTCAGGAAGCTAGCAGACATAGGAGGAAATGCTTGTAATCATTAGCTGTTAGAGAAGTGCAAGTCAACAGTACAATGAGTATCACCTCACCCTAGCATGACTGGCATGAATCACAAAGACAGAAAATAACAAATACTGGAGAGGCTTAAGGAAATTGAAACTCTCATGCACTGCTGGTGGGAATGCAAAATGGTACAATCATTATGGAAAACGATATAGTACTTCCTTAAAAAGCTAGAAATAGAAGTAACATAAGATCTACCCAGCAATCCCACTCCTAGGAGTAGATCCTAGAAAAATAAGAGCCACCACAAAATTAGACATATGCACAGCCACGTTCATTGCAGGATTATTCACAAGAGGAAAAAGATGGAAACAACTCGAGTCCCCATCAACAGATGAATGGATGAACTATGGTGAGTGTGCACAGTGGAGCACTACACAACAAGAAAGAATAATGATACATCTGCAAAGCATCTCACAACATGGGTCAATGTGGAGGACACTATGCGAGTGAAATAAGTCAGTCACAAAAGGACAAATGTATGAGACCACTGTTATAAAAACTCATGAAAATGTTTACATACAGAAAGTCATGAAAATGTTTACATACAGAAAGAAATAATCTTTGATGGGAAATGGGAGGGAAAAACATTAACTAGATGATAAGTGGTAACTTCGGTGAAGGTAAGATAATACTCAGGACTGGAGAAGTCAGTGCAGGGCAAAGTCAGAGAAGCTTCATAAACACATCCAAACTCCCTGAGGTCCTAAACTGCTGGCCTGAGGGCTGTGGGGACATATCTTGGGGGATATCTAGCTCAATCTGCGTAACATAATTTGCAAAGAAAGTGTTCTACATCCTCCTTTGATGAGTAATGTCAGGAGTCTTAAAAGCTTGTGAGCAGCCATCTAGGATACTCCACTGGTCTCACCCAATCTGGAGCAAAGGAGAATGAAGAAAATCAAAGACATAAGGGAAAGGACTAATGGACCATAAACCTCCACCAGATTGAGTCCAGCACAATTCAGTGGTGCCCGGCTACCACCACTGACTTCTCTGACAGGGATTGTAAGAGAGGACCCCAGACAGAGCTGTAGAGAAATGTAGAACAAAATTAAAACTCAAAAAAAGGACCAGACTTACTGTGCTGACAGATACTGGAGAAAACCCAAGAATATGGCCCTCAGAGGCTCACTCCTTAGCCAAAGATTAGACAGGCCTATAAAACAAATAGTCATACACATAGTTGAACCACAAATACAAGAGTAAATAGGCATACCAGCACATGGACAAGGATGAAAAAGCAGGGAGAGACAGGAAAGCTAGACAAATGGGAATGAGGGACCCAAGGTAGAGAAGGGGAGAGTGTTGACATGTAGTGGGGTCGGCCGTCAGCATCATTAAACAGTATGGGTATTAACTGTTGAATGAGAAACTGATTTGCTCTGTAAACCTTCATTTGAAGCACAGTGAATATATATATGTTTATCATTCAGCACATAATTATATAAAGGTTAAAAATGTATATACACATGCATTATTTTTGAGGAGTTGTTCAAAGATATGACTGGCTTATTTGCTTGTCTTTTCCCCAAAATGCAATTTAAAATATAGCCTTAAGATGTATTCTGTATTTTTTCCTTCTCTTCCCTTCCCCTTTTCTCCTTTTAATATAGTTGTATTCCTGACCCATTCTCTATTAAGGATGTAGTTTTTCTTTGGTGTATATTTTTCCACCTGGAAGAGATGCATCTATGTCAGCTTTAGGAATGGGAACATTTCTGACAGGTGTGTTACAGCTCTTGGCCTTTATTTAGCTACAGCCCCATCTATCCACATCTGGGATGCAATGAACAAGCAGACTCTATCTGTACTCAGATGCTACCACTCAAAGGGAGTGTGTTCGGTCAGCTTCAGCGCGACTGGCAAACTGTTGCTGTCTGTAGGACTAGACCCAGAACATACCATTACCATTTGGAGGTGGCAGGAAGGTAGGGTGCTTTTTTTCCTTTGTGATTTTTAAAAATAATTCTGGAGTAATGTTAATTCTGTGTTTATTGCTTGCAGTTCAGATCCGCCAAGTGCTCCTTGGAAACTTTATGGGGCAAGCCTACTCTGACCGCTAGGGTCGCTATGTCTGGTTCACCTGGACAACAGTGGCTTTTTTTTTTTTTTTTGGTGTTTTTTTTTTTCATTACTTGCCTTAACTCAGGATTGATGCCATTCTTCACTGCAGCCTGACACAGTACACAGTTGGTGGTACTGTAAGTGTGTCCCATCGGAAAACCCCAAGGACAATGTAACCTCACGAAACAGATGAATTAATGAGTTTGATCAGTAGTATAAAAAGTTCACTTCATTTTTTCCACTAAGAAACAAGCATCTTTGCCAATAATTAATGACTTGATTTATTAGAGAGGATCTTAACTAAGAATGCAGATGAAGCCTATTTTATATAATAAAACCAAAACCAAACTCTTTACCATCAAGTTGATTCTGACTCATAGTGACTGGAATAGGCTTCATCTTATTTAACATGCTTTAGACAAAATACTTTCATGAACTGAAGTACATGGAGCTACACAGGGGGAAAAAAAAGATCAGGCCTCTACAACGGAAAACAGGCCATTAGTGGTTTAAAGCTCCCCAAAGCACGCACATCACTTGTGAAGGTACGAGCTCTGACAATTAGAACTCATACTAGAGGAAGTAGTCCATACCTCACTGCCAACTATCACTATGGTCACCTTCAAAGTACTCCCTTTGGGAGGGTATGCAGTGACTCCAGCACCTAGTCCACCCTTCAAAGCAGTTTTGGAACTCTTTTTCTAGAATGGCCATCAGAGCTGTCATCATATTACCTTTGATGTCCTGAATATCATCCAGATGTCTTCCTGTCAATATTTCCTTTATCTTTGGGTAAAGAAAAGAGTAATTTGGGGCCAGGTCAGGTGAGTAGGGAGGGTGTTCCAATACAGTTCTTTGTTTATGGGCTAGAAAGTCCCTCACAGACAGTTCTGTGTGATCTAGTGCATTGTTGTGATGCAAGAGCCATGGTTGATGCAGAAAAGTTCCAGTGGTTTTCATCTAATTTTTCACACAGTGTTTTCACCACTTCCAAATAGTAAGCTTGGTTACTGTTTGTTCACTTGGTACAAATTCATAACGAATATTCCCTCTGATATCAAAAAAAGATTAACAACATCGTTGTGAGTCTTGATTTGGACTGATGGAACCTTTTTGGTTGTGGAGAATTGGCTGACTTCCACTATGCACTTTGACGCTTTGTCTCAGGGTCGTATTGTCACACCCATGTTTCATCACCAGTGTTAACACGGCCCAAAATGTTGTCTTGCCTGTCCAAAAGGTCTTGGTAAACTGTCCTTTGTTTTTGTTCATTGGTGAGCTCCTTCGGGACCATTTTTGCACTCAACTTTCTCATGCCAAGATTTTGAGTTAAGATTTTCCTGACTGTTTCTCTGTCAGTGTTTATTTGGTCTGCTGTGCTTCTTACAGTCAGCTGACAATTTTCACACACAGTTCCTCAAATTTTTGCAATGTTTTCAGCAGTTCTGCGCGTTACTGGCTACCCTGACCTCTTTAGCAGTGATGTTTTCTCTTCCCTCAGAAAAACATTTGCATCCACTTGTACACTGCCATTTTCTTAATGGCATTATCCTCATAACCTTGGACTAACATGTCCCTGACTTCACTTCCACTCTTGTTAAGGAATTTGGTGTTTGTTGCTCTAATTCAAGGCCTGACACTTTTGCAACAGCACACAAAAACACGCAACAATAGTGAATGCCACACAGCAAGACACTGTCCACATCGACATGAGCACAGCTGTGAGACACGGATATACCAAGGTTCTGAGACCTTACCAAGTCATTTGTACAGTGCTGCCAAAGTAAGTGCATGGTGGCAAGTTCACAGACTTACTTGTCAGACCTGATACATGCACAGGATTCTCTGCACAAGTAATTGTGTTTCAGCTGATTGCTAGGCAGTGGGGCAGGGGACAGGACCTTCATCTTCTGTGAGCGTTTGTTTTTTGATCTATATATTTCAAATAACTATTTGATCTTATAAAACTTAACTTAGTCCTACTAACCTAGATAACGTTCTTGCATCTTCTTTACAGGTGACAAAATTGCCAACAGAGCTGGTCACAGCCAGCGTATTTTTGTGGCCGAATTCAGACCAGATTCTGATACACAGTTTGTGTCTGTGGGAGTGAAACATGTGAAGTTCTGGACCCTGGCAGGAAGGGCTCTTCTCAGCAAAAAAGGGCTCCTGAGTACCCTGACCGACGTCCGCATGCAGACCATGCTTGCCCTGGCCTTTGGTGCAGTACGTCTCTCCAGATGCCTGAGCTGCTGTAACTCTGAAGGACAGACTGCTTTCAATGTTGTTGCCTTAGCTAGATAAACATCAGTGTAGTTTCTGTGCCACTGCAGTCTGCTGATCCTTACATGTGGTCACTTACATGGACATTTCACCTTTCCAAAATCTGATACTGTCAAAATCAAGGAGTGAAAAGGAAAGTTCATAAGGGAGAAGGATTATGCTGAAACATGAGTCCTTGCCCATTACCATTCCAGAAGCATTCTGTAATCTTGTAATCATCACCCTAAATAGCTTCACATTTCTTCCTTCCTAGTAGTTTCAAAGGGTCCTAAAAAATACCTGTCACAGTAAAAGAAAAGTAAATCAAGAAACAAAATTGTCAAGTGACTTCAGGTGGTACTTGTACTTAGAGTTTTCTTTGCGTGTTAGCGTCGTAACTCTGCTTGTCTATTGAGGAAATGGCGGTTTAGTGGTTACAGGTTCAGCTACAAACTAGAAAGGCACAGTTCTACCCTGCCCTGTAGGGTTTTCATTTTTGTTTTGTTTGAGGGATTATCTAATTGAAGGGAAGAAGTAAGTAGAGAGACAAAAGGAGAGAGTCCAGTGCCTGGTCTAGACTGAAGAGGGCTGGAGAGCCTTCTGTCCCTTTGCCCCACCCCCGCCTCAGCTGCCTGGGCTTTACAGTCCACAGCCCCTCCTGTAATACCTCACCTTGGCTAGGGTTATAAATCCCTTCCAAGTGTTTGACATGCCATGTCAAAGTTGAGGTGAACATACTGAGGATTCTAAATACAAAACCAGCAATTCCTTTGCAAATCCAATGTTTTCCACATTCGATTTGTCAGTGTAAATTAGATTAACTCTCTTCACCTGTAAAATTCCTTATATAGTCAGTTGTCTGTTCCCAAAGGAAAAGAAATTTGGAAATTAAATATTTATTTGTAATTGCCTTTTTATGTAGGAGGTGCCATCAGTGAGAATATTTCCTACATGATATAGCGAGGTGGCTTTATGGTCACCATGAGCACTTTGGGGCTTTCTCGGTGCTAGGGGCTGGGAGATAAAATACTGTTTCTACACCTAAAGCATTGCCATTCCAGTTATAGATGGAAGTATGAATTAATGGTTCAGTTACGGACAAAGCTGGCTTATGCAAATAGGAGATACGATGAGTAGTCATAAATGCCAGAGAATGGGAAGCAAACATTAGACTGCTGTAGGGAGCTCTGTTTGGTGTTCTGAGAAAGACCAGGGAAAAGAAGAATCTCAGTGGGTTTTCATCGTAATTCATGTTCATATGTCCTTCATCATCTTTCCATATTGTTTTCATTAAAGAGATCTTGCACTACTTGCTGTAAAAATTAAGTTAAAATGGGATAGAAATAGCATACAATGCAGAATTGGATTGCTCAGGGTCTGCACAAATGCATTAATTCAGGATTGCAGTTCTCAGAATCATTAGAGCAATTATGAAACTTTTGAAGCTTAGCACATGTATCTTATTTTGAATTGTTTAGAGGAATACATGAACTTTAGCTATTTCGATTTTAAGAAATCGTGGCAAATGTTAAGTTTCACATATAACAGCATGATTTGGTGAAATCTGAAGAACTCCTTTAAGTTTGCCATAGGTAATAGTTTTACTTTCTGTGACAAAATATTTTATAAATGCAATTAAAAATATGTCTTTACTTCCTGTTACCCTTTTCACTCTCACTGACTAATGAGAGTTGCTGTACTTCTTGGTGGGAAGCAATCCAGACGGACAGTATGAACCAGGATTATAATTTTTTAGGACTAGAAGGACCTGAGAGATCACTTCTCTCATTTTACACATGAAGAATCAGATACTCAGAGAGTTTAAGTTTTGGCCAGGGTTCTTCTAGCTAATAAGCAAAGAACTAGAAAGGGAAAAGGTCCTGGCAAAGCTGGACCTGTGGGTCGAGTTTTCTGACCCTGGAGTCCACTGCTGCCCACCCCCCACCCCCACCCCCCCGTGCCATATGAAAGGTGAGATAGCGCTACGCTTAGAGAAGTACGTGTTTGCACTCAGTTTGAACTTTTGATGAGTTTATTTCCCCCTCCCCACTCCTTTTCAGAATAACTTGACGTTTACAGGTACCATCAGTGGTGATGTCTGTGTGTGGAAAGATCACATATTGTGTCGCGTCGTGGCCAGAGCTCACAATGGGCCTGTGTTTGCAATGTACACCACCCTGCGAGATGGACTGATTGTGACTGGTGGCAAAGAAAGGCCGTGAGTCGTCTCCCTTCACAGCCTCACTGTGTTTGTGTGTGCATCCGCGCTCCCCCTGGGTTTGCTGGTGGCTAGCCGAGTGCTCTGGGTCCTGTCAGTCCCTTCTCCGACCTTCCTTCTTAGGTGCAGCTTTTTTGCCTTTTACCTGCCTTCTGTTGCTGCTTATTTCTAGTCTTATTTGATTCCAAGGTTTCTCTAATTGTGACTAAACCTCAACTCTGCATGTCCTGAGCGTGGACATGTGGTTGTCGTACAGGCAAAGAACTGATTTTCTTAACATCTTTGTGTGCCTGTAGAAGTACCTGCTGAGTCACAAGGGACTCACCACTGAGCTTTACGTTGAGCCCAGGCTGCCACCCGACCGGCTGACACTAAGGGACATGGTGCATACTACTGCGTTAGAAAAGGGTGTTGCTGTTTTAGGTGCTAGGACACAGCAGAGGAACGGCTGGTGGATTGGAACGGCTGACCTTTTGTCAGCAGCCACTTCTCTTGACCACTGCACCACCAGGGCTGCAGAAACAGGAGGAGGGGGCACTGAGCACAGACCCTCTCGGGTCTCATTTTGACTGAGGCAGATGTGTTCAGTTATATGATAAAAGACCTCAAATCTGTGAGGTCTTCACAGACCTAAGTCATTTTCTAAATCACCAGATGTTTATGATGGATTTGCCACCAACATACACACTGGCATGTTAAAGTGGGATGCATAAGTGATTCAGAAGTAATGAGCACAGTTCAATACAGGATTGAAAGAACTCACATGTATTAGTAAATCACAAACATAGCAGCTTTTGCCTTTGCTATAATGGAGGAGTGTCATATGGTATCTGGATGTTTGGTTTGTTTCATCAGTGGTGCACCAAACAAAGTGAAGGAGTATTTTTCTTTAGTTACCTCAAGAGAAAAAAATCAGTGGTCTAGATTTTACCTTTTGCACATTATTCAAATACCGTGTTTCCGCTCAGGTCATCTTGGTCACTCCTCTCTAGTGGCCTGCCACACTTTCCACTAAATGACTGTACTCCACAGTGGTCACAGCATCTGTAAGCCTCTTACCTGGCCTGACATCTCCATTTTCCTTTTAATGTTAAAAATCGTCTTGTACATTTTCTCAATCAAGAATTAAGATTTAACCTAACACTAAGTGCCTTACAAATACCATCCTTATTAATAGGCAAAAAGTTGAAGATTTATTATTTTTGTTTTATAGATGAGGGAGCTGAAGTATATTTAAAAACTTGCCTTTTGAATGTTTTAGTGTGTACAGTTTCACCACAATTAAAAACAAACAAACAAACAAACAAAAATGAGATTTAAAGAAAAGAACTGACAGGATAAATGTGCTTATGTCAAAAAAAAAAAAAACCCACATACTGAAATTTACTTAAGCTAAATGTTTGACTGCCATACAGTGTATCTTAATACTGTCATAGAAAGTTTGATATTAGAAGCAAACTACAAGTTTCAGTCTTTTTAAATATTTTGTGTATACTTTAGTACTTGTGTAAAAACTTGTTAATAACTAACAACGAATGCGTATTTGGTTTGGCTTGTTCTTAGGTCAAAAGAAGGAGGAGCAGTGAAGCTGTGGGATCAGGAGCTGAGGCGATGCCGCGCCTTCAGGCTCGAGACTGGACAAGTGACAGACTGTGTTCGTTCCGTGTGCAGAGGCAAAGTAAGATGTGCCCCCTGAGCACCTGTGGTGCCACTGAACACAGCACTTGTCACTGTGGTCCCCGCAGCCTTCACAGCTGCTGCACACACAGCACGCATTCCTCGGGAGGGCTGGGTGTGCCTGTTTTAGCCTGCCCTGTCCCCGTGGCTTCCTGACAGTCCCTCTGTTGGCACATGCTGGGCCTTCACCCGGGTGCAGTGCCCAGGATAGGAAGCTGTTGTCCGTCGGTGTAAAGGCCTGTGTCTGCAGCCACACGTTTTCGTGACTCTGCTTACTGAACTGTGGCAGGTGGACTGCACTTCCTTAGTCAACTCAGAATGAGGAGCGTGGCGGTCTCCATTAAAAAAAAAATAAAAAGTTCCTATAAAATGTGGACTATGTATGCATCCCATTAAGTGATGTTAAATAGATTATCTTCAGTCTGTATATGAAATGCAGCGCTTTTTTGCCTTTTTTTTTCCTTTTTGGTTAAAAAGTAGGTATAAATAAAAGCTCCCCAGTATTTTCTTCCTATAGTTCAAATGGAAACCCTGGTGGCAAAGGCGTGAAGTGCTACTACATCTGCTCACTGAAAGGCTGGCAGTTCAGATCCACCAGGCACCCCCTGGGAGCTCTGTGGGGCAGTTCTACTCTGTCCTACACGTGTGCTGAGTCAGAATTGACTCGACAACTGCAAGTTTGGTTTGGGGATTTTTGTATGCCAAATTCATTTACTCTTGGGAGAGCATAAGATGAAAATATTCTAGTCAAAGTCAAAAGTTTGTAGCTTGTGTATTACCTCAGAAGTTTTTTTCTTTAGTATGGACTGTACCGTGCAGCCCAGCCTACCACTCTTGCAGGTGTGTATCTCTAGTCCCAGATGTTTGCATAAGCAGATAATGGGCTTGCTACTAGATAAGGGACAAGTCCAATAAAAAAATTATTGCAAACAGTTCTCTGAAAATAGGATAGCATCATTCTTATGTGACTAAGGAGAGCACCTACTGGTATTACATCAAATGTGTTGGTACCGTTTGTGTTTCAGGGCAAGATACTAGTTGGGACAAGGAATGCAGAAATAATTGAAATTGGAGAGAAAAATGCAGCATGTAATATTTTAGTAAATGGTCATGTGGATGGACCCATCTGGGGACTGGCAACACACCCTTCCAGGGACTTGTTCCTTTCTGCTGCAGAAGATGGGACAGTGAGACTCTGGGATATTGCTGATAAAGTAGGCACAAACTACTTTTTTTTAACATTACAGTGTCTAACAAGGGTAGTGGAAGACCTAACACTTAAAGAACTGCTTCAGAATTCATGTGGAGGACTTGGGGGGGAACTGGCTTCATCTGTGAGCACTGTACTCAACATAGCTCTTTCACTCTCTTGGTTGTCATGCAGAAGATGTTAAACAAAGTGAACTTGGGACATGCTGCCCGTACCGTGTGTTACAGCCCTGAAGGGGACATGGTGGCTATTGGAATGAAAAATGGAGAATTTATTATCTTACTGGTGAACTCTCTAAAAATCTGGGGAAAGAAGAGAGACAGACGATGTGCCATCCATGACATCAGGTTAGCCAACACATGGACTAGCATCTCTAGCGAGGACCTCAGTGACCCAGCATGCATTTGGAAAACTTCCCTAAGTGCACCTTCCAGAAAGGTCCTAATAAGTTCCTGTAGCATTTTGATCACATCATAAATTGTAGCCTCAGATACAGCTGTTCATATACTTGTTTAGTCCTCCTTGTGTCCAATACAAGCACTCAGGGAACACAGGATAATGATCACACCAGACGTGTCAGCTGAGTCCACCTTGTCAAGAACTATCTGCCAGTGGTAGCACTGAAGCCAGTCATCAGCCCATCAAGTTGTAAGCCTGGAAAACTGAAGTGATACCCTCACACATCTCCTTCAGAGTACTTCTTATTCCTTTAATGATGTGTTTGAGAATATGCGGTGGATTCATTTAGTCCACACTCACCAACCATCTACTGTGTCCCAGAATCCGAGTTAATACAAACATTTCCTAAAACCATCTTTTTCATTAAGCATATTTTAATAGTGGCTACCACTCACTGAACACATCTGTGTGATCTGCAGATTGCTTGTTAACCCAGGTTTGTCGAAAGCTTGTACTCTTTTCACACCAGTAAAACTCTCTGAAAATGAAACCTTACTTAGAATTTCAAGATAGAAAACAGTAACCGTGGCACCATAAGACTCAGGGAACATTTTCAAAAGACTGAATGGTCCCATACTCCCTCTCATGATTGCGAGGTCTTGTCTTTCAAAAAACATCTTCCAAGCTTCAGGTAGCATTTCTTTCTTCTAATAACCTGAAGTGTGTTAAGATCATCTGCCTTTTGCTATTAAGATGCCATCTTTCTAGGTGAAAGGATCTTGAGTAAATTAGGGAATTTCATTGTTCTGTTAGTGGCAGTCTTTAAAAAAGCATATTTTAAAATTACTTGTTGTTGTTGGGTGCCGCAGAATCAGTTCCAACTAACAGCAGCGTATGTACAACAGACCAGAACACTGCCAGGCCCTGTGCTGTCCCCAGGCTCACTGTTAGGCTCCAGCCCATTGCTGCAGCCACTCTGCCAGGTCGTTCATGGAGGTCTTCCTCTTTTCAGTGACCTTCCACCACCAGCCATATGTCCTCGAGGGACTGATCCCTCCTAATAATACATCCAAAGTATGTGACATGTAGTCTTGCCATCCTTGCATCTAAGGATCATTTCCTCTGTACTTCTAGGACAGACTGGTTCATTCCTTTGGCAGTCCATGGTACGTTCAATATTCTTTGCCAACACAATTCAAAGGCATCAGTTTTTCTCCTTCCTTATGACGTGAGAGATGAGAATTCAGGCAGCATTTAATTTCAAGTAAAAGATAAATGCTCTGTTTCATGTTAAGGCAGATGAATCTATCAGTTGTGTCTTATGAAGTAAATTTATGTACGTTTGGGGCCATGACATATATGACTAATTTTCAGGAGCTAGAAAGGAAGTCACTGATGTTTTGTATGTACTTGCACTGATTTATCTGGTCTAATCTAACACATTTTTTACATGTTTTGTTCCATATCCAGATTTAGTCCCGATTCCAGATACCTAGCAGTGGGTTCTAGTGAGAACTCAGTGGATTTTTATGATCTAACATTGGGACCCACCCTTAACAGAATCAGCTACTGCAAAGACATCCCCAGCTTTGTCATTCAAATGGACTTCTCTGCAGATAGCAGGTATCTCCAGGTACAGTACCAGTACTACCTGTCCAGTTCACAGCAGCGGTCCTGCCGTCCCACAGCCTGGCAGGGACGTGCTGCAGGCTTCTGAGTCCCGCAGCTTCTGAACTCGCACCTTTATTGACAGTGCATTCTTTTGGCATTAATCCTGTGAGATCCCATTCTTCTCAGGCCTTGCTTCCTTTCTAACTTATTTTGGTAGTTATCTTGGCATTAATGTTAAAAATGGAACTCAAGTAGTATTTTGTTAGTATACCATAAACCTCCTGCAGATTTTACCTCATATAATGGAATTCTTGTCCCATTTTAATACGATGAAAGGTCTCCACTGGTTGCTATAAACGGCATGTCTATGAAGTGCCTTCAGGAAAACATCTTTTGGATCAGGCTGCCATTGACAGAATTACCTGGGCTACGTGGACTAGGTAAACACTTCTATGTTCCAAAAGGAAGGATTGAGGGCAGTGGGGAAATTTTGGAAAACCCTGTTTGTTAACAGTGCCATCCCAGTGAGGAACAGTAATTGAGTCTTGGGTTTTTGTTACAATACTTTGCATTCTTTCTAGGAAATGACTGGCCAGTACATGCTATATGGGCATGCTG
Source organism: Heterohyrax brucei (assembly GCA_028571685.1). NCBI lineage: Eukaryota > Metazoa > Chordata > Mammalia > Hyracoidea > Procaviidae > Heterohyrax > Heterohyrax brucei. Next base: position 111,359,801 of record CM053151.1, on the reverse strand, counting down.
TCTTAAGGAAATCCAAGGTAGACTTGAAAGATACCCTGATTATTTTCCTTGGTATTAGGCTTAACAGGCAGAGGCAACTAGTTATTCCCATCTAAAGGAATGCTGTCTGGAAGCTGTCAGACAAGATGAAAGCTTGAGGTGGTTCCCACATGCTGGCTGTGACAGGGCACCACGAGCATCTCCTTTTTATCAGTGAAGACGAAAAACGCTAAATCCCCATGAGCATCACTTTTAAATAGTTGGTATCTGGTTTTTGTATTTATTGGACTGTTAAAAGGATGATTAAGTGGGGAAGGCCTTTCAATAATAAAATTTTCCTGAAGAGGGAGGAGAGGATACCCCCAACCTGCTTTCCTGCATTTTAAATGACATGATTATGTACTGAGGCGAGTCACTGCCAAGAAAGTCACTTTTTTCCATAAACCTGTGTTTGCTAGGGTTGGTCTTATTTCTTCCCTCTAGTGTTTTAGGAGATGAAGTTCTGGGAATCTGGTCCCGACATGCTGATAAAGCCGACGTCAACTGTGCCTGCGTTTCTCATTCAGGAATCAGCCTTGTAACGGGTGATGACTTCGGCATGGTTAAATTATTTGACTTCCCATGCCCTGAAAAATTCGTAAGTCTGTATCTGGTGTAGTACTGCCTATCATTTTACTCCCAACTAAGAAGGCTGAGCACATTAGTACTTTCCTCTGATGAATGCATGGCTAAAATATATTGTGGAGTCCTGATGTGCAACCACTGTAAAATTTCTCCAGGGTTCCTAAAATGTTTTTCGCACTTACTTCAGGAGCTTGAGGACAGTCACAGAATCTCGGGGTCTATCTGAGAACCTTGAGGTGTATCTCAGAGGCTCAAAGACAGAACCTTGAGAACTGTTTCAGACACTTGAGGTGTGCAGCAAGGAGAGCAGGGTCCTAAAAAGTATGCATACTTGAGGTCTGTCTCAGAACCCTGGGGTCAGTCTAAAACCATGGGATCAAATTCAGAGCCTTGAAAACAATCCCAGAGCTTGATGCCACATCCCACATAATCTTCCAAATGGTAAGACAATTTTTGGGATCCACTTAGACCCTCAGGATCCATCTTGAAACTTCAGACCCACTAGGCGGAAACGGAGCCCCAAGACCCTAGTCCCTTCCGGGTGGGAGTCTCCATCACAGCCTTCCTGACGTGGCAGCCCCCCAGGCTCTAAACAGCTATGTGAAATGTCCCGCTCCACTCCCCAAGGAAAAGCATCTGTGGAAATTATCCTAATAAAACTGATTGGCCTTCTGGCAAATCTTTCAGCAACCTATGAGCCAAATCTCAAATTCCTCAGACAAAAACGTTTCAGAGTACACAGACATGACTCCCCAAATGACTGGGTCTGTGTGAAGTACAGATCCATTACTAACTGGGAAAACACAGTAATCGTTAGCTTCGGTCTGAACTCTCTTCAGAGCCTTTGTGACACGTGATGGTTCACTGAGGGGCTGCTGGCTCGCTCTGCTCTGCATTCTGTGGCACCCCATTCTGCCCCCCACTTTCCTACCAGCTCTCTCTCGTGATCTCTGGCACTCTCAGTAACGGCAGACATGGAAATCAGGCTGCACTTGGCAACTATGTGTAAAGGACCCTCGGACTCTTTTGTGCCTCACAGGCCCTACGTTTGGTTTTTCATTGTTATTTTGTTTGTTGTAGGCAAAACACAAAAGGTTCTTGGGTCACTCACCCCATGTGACGAACATCCGGTTTACCAGTGGGGATCGGCACGTGGTTAGCGCTGGAGGTGATGACTGCAGGTTGGTAACCCTCAGCCCGAGAAGGACTGTCTTTTGCTGGTTATGAGGAGAGACACTGTCACTTGTTCTGCCACCTCAGTTGCTAGACTCAGCTACCAACCTGACCAGAGGTGGCAGAAGCAAGCCCTCCACCATGCACATGCAGAATCAGAGGACTTGAGGAAAAATTTTATACATGTGCTTTGAAAACATTAAACTGTGGTAAAAAATCTAGAAATATAATGAACTCACTGCACTTTTTTTCTCTGACTGCAGTTTATTTGTCTGGAAATGTGTACATATGCCTCACTGAAAGATACGGACGCAAGAAGATACTACATTAAAATCAACAGCCTTGAGAAACCAGGATTACAAAGAAGAAAAAACAAACCCTGCTTGGTCAAGTGGTGCTAATCCAAGACTGTAATGGAGGAAAAGGCCCAGAATCACAAGAAGGATAAGTTCCAAATATTTGCCATTCACTGGGGACAGCTGTCCATAATCCACACACTGCCAGAGTTACATTTCACCAAAGGACTGAATGCATGCTTGGTTTAACAGTCAGCTCTTGTCTTTGGGTAGCCTGCAGTGCAGCAGACCCCCCTCCAAGGCAGATTTAGGGGACAGCCCCTCAACAAACCAACCAACCAAAAGCTTAAAACCCAACTTGGGTAATTTTCTGTTCTAAGGCAAAACTGTTTCTTTTCAGCATTCCTACTTTATTTTCAGGTTCAAGTTTAATATTTTATTCTTGCATTTCCATAAGGAAATACCACCACCCTAAAAGATCAGTTTTTAAAAGGCAAATACTATTTTCTCTAAGGAAACAGACACATGCGTTATTGGAGAACACAATGCTTCTTCAGCATTAATAAGCCCTTTATGTAAAGGACACCTTTCTCCTGGCAATTTTGAGTTCAGGAACAGATGTCAAATTAGTAAGTATATCATTACTGTATTTTCGTTTTTAAGCTACTGTCAATCTTTTTCTGTTCAAAAGCCATCCCTACAATTGAAAAATTAAAACATGACAGTAGTCTCAGTTGTGGAAAAGCAGTATGATAATCGTTTCCAATGATGTACATACAGTTTTTAAGGTTTTAGGTGGCAAGAGTATTTAACTGGAAGAGAATGAATATATTTGAAGATGTAACCTAACAAACACTAGCTTAACATGTAAATGGAGGGACTGTGTTCACATTTATAAAGATACACAATTTAATAATGGAATAAAATTTTTATAGCTTTTTTTTTCTATTGGAAAAATCTGTCCAGTTGGATGCCTGCCGTCCTGTAGATCCAAAATGAATGATTACAGGTCCGTCTGTGGGACTCATCAGCCCAGTTCCTGTTGGTCTGTGACAGCTGAACCGTCGGTTCGTACTCCTGCTCCCTTTACATGCTGCCAAAGATCGGGACAACCATTCAGGAGGTTGCTTTGTCTATCTGTAGTTTCCTCGAGATTGGGAATTATGTAGACTGCTATTAAAAATATCTATTTTTCTAAGCGTGAAGAAGTTTAAGATGCTCCACTGGTCCCATGTTAACTATCTTTGTAGTTTAATAGATGCCTCCCCCGAGGTTTCTGAAAACCTAAGTTTGTTTTGACAGGACACGTGAAGATTCCAAATACCTAATTTCTGTGTCCAACATTTGTGAATATTAAAACAAAAGCTACTCAATTATGTCGGTGAGTGAACTTCATCAGTGTTACAAGTCTCAACAGCTGTGTCTGAAGTGTTAAGGCATTGAGAAGCTTGAAACATAGCAATTCCTCATTATTCCCATAAATCCATTCTCCTAAAAAAAAGATACATTTCAAGAATGCAGTAATATTAAATTTCCATCCAGTCCATAAAGGGAAGAAATTTCTAAACCACACTCCCATAAAAAGAAAAATACTCCATTTTTGGAGGATGTTGCAGTTTTTTCTCTTCTGGGTCAAATTTGCCAACTTTTGGCTAAAAAGGAATTCCATTTCCATTACTGTGTATGCAGAAATTACAGTGAATAAAACTGCATCTGCTCTGCAGAGTGGCAAACCTGGTAAAAGCCAGCCTTCCTCACTCACTCACTGCTGTAGTTACTTCAAGGTCCCACGGTGACCACCCGGCTTGTACCAGCCATCGACCAAGGGAAGGGCTGGTAAACTTGACAGGCCCCTTCCATTCTGCAGGGAATGGTTTTTGTGCTCAGCAGCTGAGTGAGCTCCAGGATTGGTAACCTGAGCCACCTCCCGATGCCCCCAGTGCTGGGTACTGTCTGTGTCAGTGCATGCCAAAACTCACTGTCTCCTGGGCACGAGCTATGGGCACCAGCCACGTGCTTTTCCACCCCTTTTCGTCATCCTTTTCTATGGTGGTTCATCTGAGGCTAAATCACCCAACACACGTTTTAGGGCCAACCGTAACTTGCCCATATACCACAGCAACTAAAAGGTAATATACTCTTAAATGTTGTCCGGCACTCTCTATAAAATAGCAAAAATGACCAGATTTTAGTGTGTTGTATTAAGCCCTTGACGTAAAATGGCCCTTTTTTCCATTTATGATCTTTATAGTTGAACTGTATGAATGCAACTACATACCATGTGTAAATTATAATGGTAAAAAAAGTCTGTATTTCCAGGAATTTAAAACAACTTCTGCAGAGACAGTCAGGTATGTCCATTTAGTTAACCCTGGCATGAACACCACCTTTAAGCTCAGTGGAGTGAACGTTCGTGAATGGAAACAGGGCTGTCGCTTTACCCAAGCCTAATGACCTGACAGCGTTATGCCACCACGTGCGTTCTCCTTCCCAACAATTCAAGTCCTTCTGTGGGGTCAGCAGAGTGCAACCTGCAAAAGGCTTTAATAACTGGCTAATTCTTCGCCCACTACAACACCAAATGACCACAAAACCTCTGACTATAGGGGCTTTATGCTCTGAAACATGGACTTTTATACCAGTGATTTCACTATCCCTTGGCTACAGAATTAGAGAAGTCGCTGATTTTTTTTTCCCCCATTCAAACAGTGCTATTTTAATTTGGTCCTGAGAACGTGTAAGTCTGTATTAACCCTTTTGCATTAATTCTTTTCTAACTACTTGGTAGTATTAGTTTTTAAAGAAAGCAACTATGTATCACATCTTTCAATGAGCAATCCATTTCTGATTTAATTCTAAAACATTTGACACTTCTTGCCTTAACTTTAAAAACCATACACACAAAACTCTATATTAATGCAGCAGTCCTGAAGTTTAGTCCTATTTTGACATTTACCCATCTGATCTCTATTATTATAGTTCTGTCATTTAAAATATACTATTTAAATCTAATTTTTTACATTGCAAAAATTATCTTTAGTAGTATCTAAGTATATTTTCTGTGAAGTTCTTTCTAAGAATGTTATTTTTCCAGAATGTGAGAATATATATGTATGGCTCTATCTTGCGCATTTAAAATCTGTTTTCTGATACTTTCATGTATATACTTGTAAAAAAATTTGTATAATTTTGTGATAATGTAAATTCCCCAAAATATTTATTTAAAGAGCTTATGTTACTAGTAAAGGAACACATTGTAAGGAATTGCTTACACTGTTTTGCACTTGCCATCCCCACAGTCCCCATGCTATATACGTCTGCCTCACGGGCCCTTCCCAGGAGGCCGGGAACCGTCCTACCAAGGTGGCGCTCAACCTGAGAGGCCTGTATGCTTTTCAAAGTAAATTCACTTAAACAACAAAAATAACTGACTACTGTAAGCCACTTGAACACTTTTGGACACACTTCTGTTTTCACAGTGCCTTCTGAAAACAGTACATTATAAATGCTGACACTTAAAACAGCAGTGTACAAATATGCCTCCCATGTTTCGACAGCCTTTCGTTCTTCCTCAAAGCTGTCTTTTCATAGTGAAACAAGATAAACAAAAACACTCAACGTTTAAACAACTTACAAACTTCAGAAATTAGACACTTCAGATAGACAATACACTTCATATTATGAAAGCAATATATTCCAAATTTCAAAGGTCTGACAAGTTCTGTAGAGTATCTTTCATCAGCAGATGGCAACTTTCAAAATCCATGCTCTTCTGCCGGGTAGCACTGGGTGTCATTCGCTGAGTAAACAGAACCAACAATGTTACACTGCTCTGCAGCGACTGTTATGTCTCAGCTAACTTTCAGACAGTGATTATTTGATCTACAAGTTACAATGTCTGATTTTCAAGAAGATAATCCAATTATGTAGAGTACATATAACATATATAATCAAATTACAGGCCACACTAAAATATTTTGAGACTTCTTTTCAATGCTTTGTAATTGTTAATGTTTATGAAAACAGAGTTGATATTCATAGGCTGTATATACTGAGAGTAAGTCCTAAAGGCCTATGTATATGCTCACATAGTAAATGATCAGGAGTAAAAGAAATGTGATTTGGAGATGATCTAGGTAATCAATCACTGGAAAAAAACAAAATATGGTCAACGTAATAAATTATTTTTCAAAGAACCCTTGTAGAATCAAACAGCAAAGAAAAATCAAATTGCTAGCTTGCCGTATCCCCTGTATTTGAGTTTATAAATTTTGAGAAACTACGTACCTATTAGAAAAGTGTCTGCAATGACACTGGAAAAAGAGATTTTCCTGCTCACCTGGTCTGTGGTCGAATCCATTTCAAGGCATGTCGTGGCGGCACAGCAACAGTGGGATGATAGAACGCACAGTCAGGTCTGGTACACTGAGTGTTAAACCTGCAGTGCTACAAACAGCATCGTTTCAGCAACATCTACCAACTCACAGAAGGAAACACGTAATAACTAGAGATGAGAGGAACCAGCCCGCTCTAACTGTGAACAGAGACCTGGTAAATGAACAGCCTCAGCCCCAAGACACAAAACCCTAGTCAGAGAATCACAGCAAGTAACGTTTCAAAAGGAACCTCACATCCACGTTCCTTCCAAGCAATGTAGTCATCATTGAGGCACCCCTGCCCAGTCCACCTTATGCTGTCACTCGCTCTGCTCTCATACAGTTGGGGAGAAAGTGAGGGACCTTCATATGGTCATCTGGATGCAATCTGGAGGGGATTGGGCACTCGGAACAAGCAGGCCTATGTCACACCAATTTTCAAACACAGACAACACCATCATTACAAGTTTGGATGGTACTGAGCAGTACGGTTAGATTTTAGCATCTCAGTTCCAGTATCACGTAAAATAAAAACCCGGCCTCCTCATGCTTAGGGCAAGTCAGGAATGGAAAACATGACTAATACATGTGAGCCTTCTTTCCTGAGAGCTTTGGGTACGAACATTACACAGATTCAGGACACCTGGCCTAAGAGGCCAGACTGGGGTGCAGTGACATCTAAGGAAAAACTACCCCAAAGCCCTTACACACTATCAAGCCAACTCCAACAAAAAAAAGGTGAACTGGAAAAAATGCAAGCCATTCCATTTTCAAGTGATCTTCCAGATCTCAGAACTGCGAAGGCATCACTAACTAAACTGACCTCTGGGAAAATAAAAGTTCTTACTTTTGGATGATAGAAAGGACATTCCATTTTCTTACAAGCAGGAAAGTAACGGCAGAGCTGGTTACTAGAAGGCGAGGCTGGTGTTGTAACTGCTGGTAAAAACAAGGACAACAGTGGATCAAACCTACTGATGTTTCTTATGGGGGTAGGAACTACTAAAAAAATTGAGAGATTAAGGTTTATACACTAGTCAAGACAAGACACTTGAGAATACTAAAGGACAGACACGTTTGCTCATTTACGACTGGTTATACTAACTCAAAATGATTTCTAAAACTACTCTTTTTTAAAAAAACTCAGTCACATCCAGAAAGTGTCCTTTTCCAGTTTTTACTCAACCCAAGAGTGCCAGGTCACTCACCTGGCTTTGGAGGCAGGACCGGGAGTCTTCGGCTCAGGTGAGTGAAGGGACAATCAGGCTTAGTACATTTTGCATCATATTTACAATTTGGATGAACAAACAAACATTTTTCAGCAAATTTACAGTGGGGAAAGGCTCTGTAAAATAAAGTGTATTAGTCACATTTAAGACCTATTTACACACTATACACTTAGCACCACTGTGTACTTTTGAGAAACCCAAGAGAGGAAAAAAAGCTCTACTTTTAAATGAGGCAAGACAACAGGACACAACTGTGTATTCCAGAGCCCACTTTTCCACCTCGAGCACACCACTCACTGTCTATTCAAGGTCTATGTACTATTTATGAAGTAAACCAATAAATACAGCAGGCATGTCTTACGTGCGGAGCACCATGCTACGACTAAAGAGATCCATCCCGTTGCCCCCCAGTGTGAACACCGTGTTATTCCCACGTGACAAGTTCCTTACAGAGGCTAGAACATGGAGAGATTCTACCTATAGGACTAAAAAAAAATTCTCGCAAAGCTCATTACACTGAACCAGCCAGCAAGTATGAGAAAAGAAAACCCAAGTCTCATTATTTTGACTAAAAGCTCCCATAACCTGTGTTTATGTGTGTTTATGAACCCACTACATACCAAGCAGGGCAGTCACCATGGGGAGAAGCGGGCAGCAGACCAGGAATGTCAGCAGCCCACATGTCCCAGGCTCAGAGAAGCCTCCCTATCTTCCCACAGCCCCAGTAACCACACGCCCAGAGAATACAACGGGCAGGGCCATGTCAAGTGCCACTGCACTTTGTCTTACAACTCCCTAACAGCTATCAAAAACTTATCCATAGCAAATAAAACCAAACAAGCTGTAAACTACAATCAACCTGAATGTGTGAATCGGTTTGATGTTACTCACTTGCACGGTGAGACAGGGTGCTGGTACACACAGCCATCGCCGTTCTTACAAGCAGGCCAGTACTTGCAGCGTTCCAGAAGCTTTTCTGGTTTCTGGGTCACACTCAACTCACCCATCTCAGCTACAAAGGGGACAGAATTAAAGACACTCATTAATGATGATCAATTCGGCACATGGCCCCTTTAGTAAACTTCTCTCAATCCCCAGTCTTAAAATCTTACGTTCCTTTATGTTTCTAGTGACACAAACCAAATGAGCTCAAATAATCGGATGAAGACTGCTAACCGAATCCTGTTAAGATGATCAGCAAATAGGCTATAGGTCTCCTTGTGACCGTAAACTGGACAGGGAAAGCTGTAACACTAAACTAACTCTCGAAGTACTATTTCAGGCCTAGGTTAAATGTAAGAGAGGGACGGATGTTAAGCAGGAGCCAATAAAAATACATGTAAACTGCAAACATGCTAAGTGTTAGGGAGTATGAATTGACTCTAACATCAGGCAGGATTACAAAGTGATCCAAATACACAACTAGTCCCATTATGTTTTTCCTCAGTCAAGGTGACACAGTCACAGCAATGCCTAAAAAAGAGGGTGACGTTTTTGTCTCGGAGTGTCACAAGAACCATTACCTACAGGGCCCAGGAAGTCACCAAGCTGGAGTAAGGCACAGAATGGCAAGGACGTCTCCATGTTGAAGAAGCAAAAAAAGGGAGCACCCGTGCCATCTAAAGGGCTTACTGCCACCCTAAGCATGCTGTCATACCCACTTACAAAGTCAGGTACTCTGGGGAGGGGAGGAGGGGCCCGTGTCCCCCAGCTGTCTCTTAGGAAGCCCCAAATCTACCTGTTTTATGCTGACACTTAAATTTTAAATGTTGGCAACTAAAATTTAAACCCCTGAATGAAAACAGATGAGATTATATTCTGAGGCCATAGTGAGCAGCTGACTTCTGGCCTACAATACTCTACCCCCGATGAAGGCAAAAATGCCCTGGGTATCAGATCTCCCGGTTTAGACTCTGGTTTGTGACACCAAGTAGCACTTCCAATCCCATTCCTCTTGTCTGCCTGAGGTCAGGCAGCTCCAATTTGGCTGTCACTTGTTAGCTCAGTTACACATTTTCGGCAAGCTTATCTAGTATCTCTCAACTTCAGTTTCTTCAGCTTTACAAAAAGAAAGTCTTAAGAGTTTGATGACTACATGCGAACAGTGCAAAACAGGCAACCAATAGTAACGGAGCAGCAGTCAGTACCATGAGTACTCGCTGCTCTCCAGACGCTCCAACTCATCATGTAGTCAGGAAAACCTAGCCTCCAATCAGTCACACGCAGCCCAGATGGCAGCATTCTCAAACAGCTACCGTGACAACACCCAAAACATAAATTTCTCATGGCACTTTAAATGTGGTCAGTGAAGTCACTCTGGCGCTGGGACATGGAAGTATTCCGAGTTCCAAAGAAAAGCAGACAAGGCTCAAAGGAGAAGGTGCCCCCACTGTTAAGTGGTTCCTGCGTCACGCCTGCAAAGAGTGTGTCTTGCCCAGCTCTTAAAGCACGCACACTAGACTGTGGCATGTGCATGAGAGCCTGGCACCAACAAGAGAACACGGACAGAGCAGCGTGGCTGCCGGGTGAGAACAGCGGCTGGGGCGCAGCAAGCTGGGCGCAAGACGTGAGATAACAGGGAGCGGGTTATGTCGCATACACACAACTACTGGCTTCATCAAGCTAGGGAAACTTTTTCTGCTTGAGTTTCAAGACACAAATTCATTTAATACTAAAAACTATAAAATTTGTGTTGCCATGTAATAATGGCCAGGGAGGGTGGCTTAAAATTGAGGCTGCTGCTGCTGACTACACCCTTTAAAACAACTGCCAAACAGCCACAAGAAGCAGCTCCATGGTTTTAAACTCCCTGCTGGAAGGGGACAAGCCTCTGCCCCAAGCAGGAGCCGTAAATCACAGCCCCAAGCAGGTGGCTCCCCACCGACCACAGCGGTCCCCACACCTGCCCCTGCCCCTGTACAACCTGGATGAGAGGTTTTCATACCAACAGGCCAGTCACCGTGTCACGGCTTCTACAGTCACACCAAAGGATCCAATATGGAAACAGACCTTTACACAAAACCAGACATGCTAGCGTGTAAAAAACAAAAAATCATTCTGCCAACCTCAAACCCAAGAATTCACTCATTTTAAGAAAAAATTATGGCCTCAAGACATCTATGTTGTCCGACCACTACAGGTCTCACCACCTCCTCGGGCACCATTTGTAAAAGCCTTTCCTCCTGGTGACACACAGATCTTGAGACTTCAGTGATGAACCCTCCTCCTTCCATCGAGGGCTCCGATTTTCAGCATGAGAACTCCGTCCATCACAACCGTGACACAGCAGGACCGACCTGACGCAGCACAGCTTGCAGCTAACTGTCACTCGTGAGGTAGAACCGTACATGGTTTCCTAGCTACCACCACAAAAAGGATTCCTTGGGAATTTTTTCCAAGTTTCTTACTGTCTTGTTTTTTCTTTCAAACCGAGCATTTCCAGGATGCAGTCAGTACCCTCTCCACCAGGGAAGCGGTTTCTCTGAACACTGCCGAAGGTGTCAGGAGGACATCGATCCCCTGCTATCCTGACCGGAGATGACGGGGTGCACCCAGGGCGGGCAGAGGCGGTCGTCAGAGACAGGCCTGCCCGGCACCACCCACAGCCCTCCGTCTGCTCTGGGGTCACTCCCCGGGGCCGAGCAGGGCCTTGCAACACAACCGCAGGTGTCAGGCCCTCCTAAGCCTCCAACAAGCATCTTGACAAATCAGACAGGAAAGTCTTTCAAGAAAATGTCACTGAAGTAGCAACAGTATCAAAGCCAAATTAACTTTTTTCTCCAGATCAAATTAGTTACAGGTAAGACTACTGCTAGTACAAAAGGAAATTAGTTTTAAAAAAGCAAGTAAGGTATCAAGAAGCAACTGTCCTTCAAGAAGCAAAATGAAGAGGGCGCCATGGCCGAACTTCATGTTACTGCTTGAATCACAGTCTCCAACTTCAATGGTCCTTTTGTCTGAAGGAATTAAAAAGGTGCCACTAGATACAAATAAGACGCAAAGCCTCCAATATTCAAGGCAGAGAAACATGTCAAAGAGTCCCTGCCAATGACAGCCCCCTGAAAAGGGATCATCTGAGCTCTCCACACACCGTTCGAGAAGCTACCATTTGGGTCCTCAAGCTGCCTGCTCATCAACTGCAACTGCTGTGGGTGGAGGAGGCCTGGGAGTCCCTTGTTTGAGGCTGCAGTTTGGTTTACTGGTTTCATTCCTTCAAAGCACATGTCTTCCTCTTGATCTGACATGTATCCTGGGGGGCTGGGGACACCATCCAGCGTCACTATAAACTTGGGACTTGCAGGTTTATCGGGCTGTACAAGGTCTCTGCCAGACAGATAGAAAATACCAGAGAATTAGGGAAACGAACACACCCCGCTGCGCCTCCTCATGCCCTCCTCAGCACGCCTACCCCGCCCTGACCTGTGGCACGTCTGTCCAGAGGGAAAACCCTTAGTCAGCCTTCCGGGTACAGCACAAAGGAATCGCTGCGGACACGTGGTGCCATGGACACTCACTATGACAGCGCCATCCATAACCCTCCAGCCTGCACTTACTGAGACACTCTGCCCTCAGCGCTGACCCCAGAGTCCATGGGACACTCATGGAGTCACATAGAAATAAAGAGAAAAACTAGCAGCTATGCTAGGAACACAATGGCTAGGAGTTCTGTATTGACACTTCTTTTGTTAAGTGTATGCTCATTCTGTCACAGTACATTTACTCCACTTTCTAAGGAAAACCACCCTCACTTCCTCTGCTAACTTTCCCTAGAGAAAGATTCTGCTTTTAATTACCTGGCTTTTTAAATTTCATTTCCCTGATGTATTTAGAGAGTCTTATTAACACATCTAAAACACAGACTGAGTTTTCTACCTGCAGGCTGAATGATTTCTGAACAAATAAGATGAACTGGACTTTCTGCCAACAGAAGCTGGCTTACTCTTCACGGCCTCGCTATTGCAGGGACACAAGGCTCTACCCGCACGGCTGGGGCACGAGGGCAAAGGCTGGGACCTGAGGGGCGCCTGCACTAGCTAGTGCACACCAAGAAGCTACCCAAGAAAAGGAAACCATCTACCGTGGTGTCTGCATAAGGTGTCCCGAAAGCACCCGAAGGGTGTCTGCAGTCTTCATCCCCGACTCGTGGGCTGCTGCCACAACTATCTCCTCAGACAGCTTGGGCTTCTTCAGAATAAATGATCTTGTGTCTGCATGGACCATGGATTCCATGTCATAGTAATCTGAGCCAAAAAAATTGGCCACAAATGTTTACTTCTGAATACACCTTGCATCCCCAACATCACACACTGTGAGAAGAACGTCAGTCTTTTACATATTCATGATTTGTTTCAAAGGAAAATCACAATCGGTTCTCCCCACGGACAGGCTGTGGGCGCATCTCTGCTAGACGCCGTGTCGGACAATTCAGGTCCCCTTCTCCTCACCTAGCACATTACCCAGTGATTCTCACTAACATTCCCTGCCCACAGTACGAAGAGCCGTAAGGCATCTAACAGGATAGCAATAACAAAAAGCAGTTTAAGTACAACAGTCTTTTCCAAAAACATGGATAATTTAAGAGTCCTTGCTATAACACAGTTATGATATACTGATGGTTTAAATGCCTTTTAAAATCAGTTTTGATCATTTTGCACAATACCACTTACAAACAAGAATACATCTTGATGAAACACTGGATCTGTGTAACTTCTACCCATACCCATGTATGGGTAGAGAATTACGTAGAAAAGAAATTTTAAGATGAACAGGTTTCAAAAACGATAGGCAACAAAAATGCTCTGCCTTGCGATGCCAACAGCCATAAGCGAACATCCTCTACAACTTCGTCTCCAGGCCTGTCTACTTATGAAATGTGCTGGGACCTGAAGCTCAGGAGAGACCAACGGCCTGTCAACATGTCATCAACAGACAAAAAAATTAACAGCTTAAATAACAAAGACTGAAACTGACAGAATAATTATTCATGTTCATTCCCTGAACATCTGATAGTTCTGTGCTGGGAATACAAAAAAGAAAAAGGTAGAAAAATAGACATATACCTAATTCCAGAAGAGCATAAACCCAAAGGTGGCCCATAAAAGGGTATGAACAAGGCATTGGAAGAACACAGAGCAACCTACTTAATTCCAGAAAATTCAGGACAAGCTTCCCAAGCATGGAAGGTTATGAGGCACATGTTATGGGAAAGAGCAGAAGTGACCTGGAAGGCAAGAGTGGGCTGGAGAGCAAGCAGAGCATTCCAGGCAGCCGAAATCTTATGCAGGAAGGCCAGGGCCACCACGAGGCCCACGGGGACTGAGGAGCTGTGAGAACTGTGGCGGGGCTGGTGGGGCACCGGTGGGGGCAGAGCAGGCCAGGGGGCAAGGAAGGCTCAGGCGTGTGATGCGGGGCCTGGTAGGTCTTCCTGAGTTTGGATTTGGGTCTGGAAGTTAACAAGGACTCAAGAAAGGCTTTTCAGGAGGGAAGTAACATGATTTATTTTCAGAGTAACAGAACTAAGAATGGACTGAAGTCCCAGCTATGACTAAAGAGGTGCTGCCCAAGAGAGACGGCCAGGCACTGAGCTACAGGACTGTCAACCCCTTGTCCTAGTCTAAGACACCCGCGAGGAGACAAGATACATGCCACACTCACATCAGCACCGGCTCTCACAGTGGCTACAATTTGTGATCAACATCCCAGGAAGGGGCACAGAGAAGACAGCAGGAGAGACAGAGAAGCAGCAGGGGGAGAAAGCTGAGCAGCTAGGGAAATGGTGATGCCACTACGGAAACAGGACAGGAAAAGATCAGCTTTAAAAGTGGGTGAAAAGAAACCCCAAAACCTTCAAACCCACTGCTACTGAGCTGATTCCAACTCGCAGTGACCCTACAGGGCAGAGCAGACCACTCTGTAGCTGCCAAGGAGCACTTGGCAGATTCCAACTGCCAACCTTTCGGTTAGTAGACACAGCATTTAACCACTACACCACCAGGATTTTGGGGTAAAGGTTTAGGTTTGTTTGGTTTGTGGAATTTTCACGTAGAGATTTAGGAGAAAGTTGAAAATTCAAACCTGGAGAGGAGAGGAGAGGAGAAGAAACATGACAAGCCAAGGCTGACTCTGAGGGGGAAGGATGAACACTCAGGGCGCCGTTTGCTGAAGCTTCAGGGCTAGACATGGCTCTCACCGATCCATCCTCACACGAAGCCTGAGAAGTACAGAGCTCCCCTGCGACACATGGCCAATCTACAGCTCACGGTGGCTCACTGACACACTAAGGGCCAGCCACGGTGGGGCCCAGGACGCCTTTCCACCACCCTGCACTTCTTGGAGACAAATGCTTAACACTAGTTTGCATCTGTGAGAATGTGGAAAAGATGAAATTATTGTTGAGACCAGCACACAAGATCAAGTCAATGATTTAAGGGCAGTGGAGGAGGAGGGCAGCTGATAAAGGAGAAACAACAGGGACAGTTAAGAGAACAGAGAGGGCCAAGTCCTGAAGTCATAGAATCAAAAGATGAGGCAAACTTGGGGATGACAGCATCACATGCTACAGAGTTCAGGATGGTGAACCCCAACAACAGACCTGCGTGGGAGCTGCTGGCCACCTCTGCAGAGGTTAGCATGAGCAGCCCAGGGGACGTACAAGTCAGACAGCGGGGGGCCACCTCTGCAGAGGTTACCTTGAGCAGCCCGGTGACGTACAAGTCAGACAGCTGAGAGCCACCTCTGCAGAGGTTACCATGAGCAACCCAGAGGACATACAAGTCAGACAGGTGCAGGAGTGAGGGAGACCTCCGGGGTCAAGACAGCAGGCTGACCCATGTATCCACTCTTACTCCCTTCTGAAACCCCACGCAAACGCCAAGAAAAAGTGGAAGGGAGGAAGGCCATGAACCCAGAAAGAAAATACCTGCAGGAGACACAATCCTAACACTTTAATAAAGGAACACAGACAAAAGGACAGGAACTAAGTCGGGAGACCCACACAAGCTGAAGCCTAAGCCAGTCACAGGACAATTCAGGTCACAAAACCTCCAGAGGTTGTAGGAAGCAGCCGCACAGGGCTGGCGCTCAGAGAAAGGAGACCAGGCACCAAAGTGGACCAGTTGGAATGCCTACTGTGGAAGCAGTTCATTCTTCCTCAGCTCATATTTGTTTTCTCCCTTTTCTGACCTTTGACTCATGCCACATATGTCCCCTAATGAAAATATGTGGAGAGGTCAGGGGTGTTTCTCTTGCTGATCACCGAAGGAG
This sequence comes from Heterohyrax brucei, assembly GCA_028571685.1. NCBI lineage: Eukaryota > Metazoa > Chordata > Mammalia > Hyracoidea > Procaviidae > Heterohyrax > Heterohyrax brucei. The sequence goes on along the minus strand of CM053151.1, from coordinate 111,343,862 downwards.
AAGCCAGGGGGGACAGGGAGCATGGTCTCTGCAGGAAAATCGCTACAACAAAAGCAATCCAAACACATACTATGACAATAAAGGAGTTTATGTTCCCAGTAACCTTGCTAATGTCATCTATTCTCTCTTGGAGAAAAGTGGAGCTTTTGACTTCCACGGAGGTAAACAGAGGGCTGCCAGCAATCCCGCTGAAGGAAGAAGTACCACGCAGAAACAGAGTGTTAACTGAACGTCATGATAACTGCTGCTGAGGTTCGTTCCCACCCGCAGCCTTTTCTCTTCTTGGCTCCATGGCTCTGGCCACCAAGGCACTGAAATACCTCTCTTTGGAGATGCTGACCAATCTAAGTGGAAAAGCCTACGGACACTGACATCAAACCAGAGCCAAGAAAAACCCCCCTCCCCAGCAGGAGCTACACTCCAATTTGAAGTCCAAAGTTCCCCCAACTCATGAACTGAGAACTGCTCCTATTATCTTTTCAGTATCCACCCTTAAACACAAGCCAGCCAAGGATTCCCAGACATCTGAAGAAGTGCCTATCGTCATTTAAGAATGAACAAATCAAAAAAAAGAAGTGTCTATCATGAAAGACTGGAATCAAAACAAGTAAGAACAGCTTGGAGAAAACACACCCAAGAACAGAGGGAAAAATATCAAAATCTACCTTTAGAGAAGGTACTATGCCCGTGAAAGAAAATCAATACTTAAAATTGAAAAAAAAAAAAAAAGAATACAAAGAAACAAAAGGGCACTCAGGAATAAACAGCATGGATAAGCAAAGGACTTCAGTCATTCATACTGTCACAGAACTACCTGATGCTTCAAACCACATGTACCTTGGATGAAAATAAAAATTAAAGAAAATAGAAATGAAAAAATAAGCAAGAGCTTATAAAGTCACCACAACATACAGAATCTAGCAGTCAAGCTCGGAAAGCAAATACACCTTAGGTAGAAGGCAGGATGGAAGGCCCAAGATGGAGAGGGCAAAACCAAGAATGGAGAATACATCAGCACTTCCACTAGGCAGCAAGGACAAGCAGGGACAAAAGGTTCCGGACTGTGGCGACCCTGGAATGTTCAGCAAATGGGGAGGATGTGGCATCTGGGTGGAGGGTGACCCTCAGAGAGGACAAGTACACCTTCTTCTCTGAGACGGAGGCCAGGGAAGGGTTAGGGCTACAGATACTGGCTGTGGGGTCCTAACTGAGAGGGAAGAGAATTCAGGAAGCTGATACAGCAGGGTCAAGCAGCCAGAGCTTCCAACAAAGGGGCAGGCTTAGGGTAAACAGAAGGAAGCAGGAGAAAAATTTCTGAATTTGGGGTTTCAGGTACCCACCGGTTTCCTTTATTCATTCAGCATTTATCAGACACTGAACAGACACCTGGCAGGTGCTGAGCACTGAGGACATGGAGTTCAACAAGGTACTGGACCCAGTCCTATGGCAGCTCGGGGGGTGTGTGTCTGTGTGCCTTGAAGACAGGGGCCACACATAATCTAAATTACAGTGGTTCCAAGAAGTACTAGAGTGATGAGATTGTAAACGAAAGTGAACGGGATGGTCGCTGGTGTTAAGCTTAACAGGCCAAAGAAAGGGTACTAAAGCAGCTCCGGACAGTGAAAGACAAGACAGGGTACAGAGGGACAGAGTAGTTAGCGTCCCCATCCTTCCCGACAGCCAGGGAATGGGCAACCATTAAGAGGCAAGGGGCCTTGGTGGAATGGCATCAATGAACAAGACAGAAAACACAAACCCCACACAACAAGAGAAAGATGCCCACGTCTCTCCCGGCCTTGAAGCATTTTCACAGCTGTGAACACAGCACATCAGGGCAGATCCAACGGACACAAGCCACATTAAACGAGGCAGAAACAGCAACTGAAAACTGCTAGACTATGATACAAACTTAAAATTATTATCAACCTTGACTGACATGCAGAGTTTCTGCCATTACTGGGTCAATTTGCAGTTGGGAAAATAACTACCTTTTGTGAGGTCCTAGAATATAAATTTTAAAAAACTACACTAAACTTTAAAAATTATACTGGCATGTATATTTCCCAGAAATTAAGCCAAAAATCATCTTTCTAGGTTCTTAGCTGCAAGTCTTAAAAATAACTTACAGCTTCAATAATACAATGTACTAATCTTTACCAAAAAAAAAAAAAAAAAGGCTTATCAGCCGAAAAGCTGTACCGAGGGTCGAACCAAAGCTGACAGCGCAGACCCCTCCTGGTTCTCTCACATCAGGAAGTCAGTTTTCTTGAACAAGAAGACTGCAGATCAAGATGAAACGGTAGAAAAGCCAGGGGAAGGTACTTCCCACCACGAGACACGGGGCCACAGCCAACCGCAAGGCGCGCATGGCCAGCACTTCCTGTGGCACCGAGCTCCCACCTCTGCAGCCTGCCTCCCCGGCCCTACCATCACTCGCTCACTCCTCCGCTTTTACAGTAACAAAATCTACCGGAATCACCAAACAAAACACGGCACTCCAGAGTTATCTGGTCACGGAGTTCCCCAAAGGCCAACAGCTCTACAAGTAGGAATTAGGCCACTTGGAGCTCTGCTGCCCCGATTCCAAACCTACAACACACAAAGCCATCATCTGGATCACCTACAAGGAAGCTCCATCAACACAGTTGTGACCCTAGGTACAACACAGTGCAACACTGCACAGTCCTGGGCCAGCGTCCCAGTTGTTATCCTTCAGCCCAGTGTCACAGCCACTGTGTCAATCCCATCACATTACAGGTTTTCCACCTTTTCAGTGACCCTCTGCTTTACCAAGCATGACGTCCTCCTTTAGCTCTATCTATTATAATTATTATCCCTTAAACAGGTTCATAATTCCCTGACAGTGACCTGGGACCGATTTTCTCCAGCTTCTGTTAAGTTTGTGATCTCACACAAGGTTTGAGAATAAGCTCCTTGAGGGACAGGAGGGTCTCAAACTTCTCTGCAAACCAAAGTGCTTAGCAGGTATTAGGCACGCTTGTTAATTTAAAACAAATATGTTACATTACAGTGTACACAGGAATGTACTTGTTGGGGGCGGTTAACCATTCAGAAACATTACTAAGATGCCCGCCTGGTAACTTATGGTACATCTGTTACCAGTTGTCCTTGAAAGTATGAGCTTTGCTCACTCAGAACAAACACAGACATCAGCAATCTCTGCATGTACCAAGTTTTATTAAAAAGTAGTTTTAATTTTAAAGACTATATTCAATTCGAAATTCTGTCAGCTGCTGCTACCTCTCACAAAATGTAATTTATAAAGTAATACAGTTTAATAGTATGCAAAAAAAGTGAATTCCTTCTAGAACTAGCACGGCAAAAACACAGGCTCAGAGCGGAAGCACAGGGTTACCTGGTCCAGCTGTGCTCCTACAGCACAACTTGAGTGGACACACAAGGGCTGACAATTAAGTCCACGAACTCTTCTTAGAAAAAGTGCTACACATCCCACTACAGAGTATCACCACGGTGACCACGTACTCTCCTGGTGAAGCTATGCACCAACGGCAGTACACAGTCCACCCTTCAAAGCAATTCTGAACTCTCCCTGAAATGGCCAGCAGACCTGCTGCTTGATGTCCTGATTACCCTTGATGTCCTGATTACCCTTGATGTCCTGAACATCATCAAAATGTCTTCCTTTCAGTATTTCCTCTGTCTCCAGGTAAAGAAAAAAGTCACTCACTAGAGGCCAGATCAGGTGAGTAGGAAAGGTGTTCCAGTAAGTCTTGGTTTACTGGCTAAAATTCCCTTACAGACAACTACACAACTATGTTCACAAACTTGCCACTGTGCCATCGTGCACAATGGCCATTCCAGAGAGTTCCAAAATTGCTTTGAAGGGTGAACTAGGCACTGGAGTCAGTGCCTAGTACTTTAAAGGTGACTGCAGTGATATTCAGCAACGATGCATGTAGCACTAAGAACAATTAAGTTCATGTACTAATTGTTGGATCTTCTACTCTAGGTAACAGAGAGAAAGGTCTTCTGACCCAAGCATTAGGTTCAAATACTACAACAGGGCTCTTTAACATGAACAGTGAAGAAATTAAACATTTATAAAATAATCTCACTCATATTACAAGACCTGTTCTCTCACATTTCACGTTCTGCTTCATTTCGACACTCTTTCACCCTTTCAAAACACTAATGGAATTCTAATGAACTTCAGGCTGCTAGGTTAAATCTATGGAGAGTCCCAACTTGTCATTCAAGACCCCGGAAGAATTCAAGTCCCTTCTGACTTGCAGCCTCCCCGGACTCAGAGGACAGAGAAGGACAACCCAGGAGACACTATAAGCTAGAGTTACCTTGCTCCATGTTTCTAAGGAAGCTGATGATTCTGACATCAGTTGTCCCCGATTGTGATTCAGTATCCAGTTCTTCTTGAAGATCTTCAAACTGTCTGTTGTATTCAGATGTGGATTCTGAATATTCATTCATTCTGACTTCCAAAGATGAAATTTTTGCTTCATTTTGTGATACTCTAACATTCAGATCAAAAACATTTGCTTCTACTGTCAAAATTGCTGCCTTCATTCCTTTAATTTCATTGATATCAGTTGATATTTTCCTTAAAAGATGGGAAATACTGTCTGCCTCACTCAGGGAAGAAGAGGAACTGGTTGCAGAGCCTAAATCAGCTGGCCCCGGGGAAAAGACAACCCGGGGTGATGACGACTGACCGCTCGACATGTTCATACAATTTTCTACCTCCTTTCAAACTCAGTCAGCTGTCCTTCATAGCCCATTCAACTGTGTCATCAAAAGCTGAAGCAGCGATCAAGCCTGTTACCTTAAGAACTATTAAGATTAAACAACATTTCAAAATCAGTAAGTAACAAGATAGCGTTGTAAATTTCTCGAGTCACAACTCAAAGTAAATACGCAAATACCAAACAAACCAGACCAATCTTCTCTTCGTTACAACTAGGAAGCCCTAATATGCGGCCCTCTTATCTCCTGGCACCTATTTACAGCTCCTCTCTAAACAATAATCTCAATTATGACATACAAAAAATAATCCTGGCTCCTGATTGGCTGAAAACAGACATGTGACATGCAAAGAATTTTTTAAAATCATTGAGCACACATAACAGCAACAGTGAAAAGGTGAGCCATAAGTCCAGCAACAAAACAGCAGTAACAACTACCTGAACATGACAGTAATATACTTTACCCCTTCATCTATTGAACTATAGCTTTCCAGCTTACAATTGTTTTTAAATTATGTTTTCATCTAGTATCCTGAGTTTCATTTTCCCTTGAAAATACTGTAGGACCTTTGTGGGTAGAGAGCAAGGAAGGTGGTTTGATCCATAATCACATACACACCCACTTAAGATGTGTGTGATAACAATGAACTCAGTGCACTGATGTAACATGGCATTAATTTAATAAGGAGAGGGGACTTGGCCGAGGTTTGATGCTAGGCCATTAACAGACGGTGGATTGCAAAATGTTGTCTCTCATTCTGTGGGCTGTCCTTCTACTTTCTAGACAAGTTTGAAGCACAAGTTTTTACTTTAAATAAAGTTCAATTTATTTTCTTCTCTCAGTGCTCATCTAAGCCGAGGCCACAAAGATGTATGCTTACGTTTTTACCTAAGAGCTTTACAGCCGAAAGTCATGTAGGTTTTTCCCTAGGAGCTTTTATAGTTGGAGGTCACTTATGCTTCTTCCTCAGAGCTTTAGAGGTGGAGGTCTCTGACCCCTCTGCAGGCCATTTCCGTATGTGGCGGGTGGTCCGTCTAACTCCATTCTTCGGCATGTGGATTACCAGCTGTCTCAGCACTGTCTACTGGGAAGTCTACTCTCTGCCATCTGAATGGTCTTCACTCTTTTGTCAAAAATGTTTCATCATCGATACATAAGTTTATTTCTGGACTCTCAATTCTACTCCATGGAGCCATGTGTCTATTGTTAGGCAACTGAGCACACAATTTTGATTAGTGTAGCTTTGCATTAAGTTCTGAAACAGGAAAGTGTGAGTCTTCCCACTTCATTATTCAAGACTGTTTTGGATAACCTGGGTCCCTTATATTTCCATATGAATTTCAGAATAATCTTGTCAATTTTTTGCAAATATGTCAGCTGGGATTTCGACAGAGTTGAATCTGTATATCAGTTTGGGGGGTAATGTGATCTTAACAAGATTAAAGTCTCCGATTCCATGAATGTCCTCCCATGGCCTTTATCTGAAGAAGGTTGCTTTGACTTTTTCTCCCCAAGCAACACATGAGTCACACTTTTAGGGTACCATGCTGGTGGACATGACTCCCCATAACCTCTTCAGAAGAATTCTAATCAAGAGCTACAGTCTTCAGTCACCCCGTTAAATAGATGTTATTCAGAAAAACAGAAAAAAGAAAGCTAAGTACTAGAACTTCCATGATAGGAACCTTTATTCATTTTCTCCATGTAGCTGAAAATTAATTTTTCAAAACTTTTAAAGAAAGAATAAATTTGCAAATTTAACAACAGGGCTGTGGATACACAAAGAGTTTTCTAGGAACACTAGCTGACAAACAACATTTATTGTAAACATTAGGGGGACAAGTTTTTCCAGCAGAACATTCTCAGCCAAAAAGCACCTAAACTCAGCTAGTTCACTAGAGGGCAGCAAACACAGCTCCCAGGGGAAAAGCAAGGTAACGGTCTAACAGACACTCACTAAGAAACAAGGTACCTAAGATGTTTCCAGTATTGCCCACTGCGCCCAGCCCAACGTCAGAATGCAAAATATGCAAAGATCCTTCCAGAGCTTACAGTGTAAGTATCCACTAGCAGAGAAGTTTTCTTATTTTAAATTTATTGACACAGGTGCTCCTGTTATTCCTCTTTATACATGAGACCAAGAGACTGAAGCACCAAGAGACAATGGTCAGCTGGCAAATGGCAGAGCCTGGATAAAAGCCTAGGCAGCCTGGCTCCCCAGTCCACATTCGTAACCACAGCGTTATTAGCCTTCTCTCCACACAGCAGAAACCCTGGTGGCATAATGGTGAACTGCTACTACGGCTCTAACCAGAAGGCTAGCAGTTCAAATCCCTGGAGACTATGAGGCAGTTCACTCGGTCCTACAGGGCTGCTATAAGCCAGAATCAACTTGAGGCAACAAGTTTGGTTTTTCGGTTTCTACACAGGAAGTGGAACAAGACACATCACTGAGAAACCCATGTAGTATCATTCCCACTTTATATACACATACATGGATGTGTGTGGAAATACATGCATGTACGTGTCAGAAATGTCTAGAAGACTGCACTGATACACACCAAACTGCTAGAATGCTCACCTCTGAGGAATGAAGGGGGTATTTTCCTGTTTTCCCTGAATGTGAAAGTCCCCTTTCCTAACGGTATTTTGCAGTATTTCCAACCTAACACACCACACACTGAATATACGCATTTCTACCCTCTCCTTCTGCAGAAGCAAGAAAAATAAAGAACTTAAAAAGGGCCTAAGTCCTTAACGTACAGCAGTGATTTCCAAACCGGGTTTTTAAGATCATCCATTGAGCTACAGGAAGAAAATATGAGAAATTAAAGTAGAAATATTTACACTGCCATCCCATCCTCCTTAAATTTCATTTTTTACATTCTCTTAACACACACACAGACAAGTGTCCAAGGGTAAACAGAATTTTTTGTTTTAAAAAATAGTCACGTGGTCAAAAACCATGGTACCACTCATTTACAGATAAGGGGCTGGGGAGGGGACTATAGCAGAAAAGGTTTTAACAGCTTCTGGAAGGAAGACACTGGCTGGTGAGGACATGGTCTAGCTCACCGCCTCCAAGGACCTCTCTGTTGCTCTGGGCAACAGATGGCAGATAAGATCAGCAGGGGACAGACGTGCTACACGATGCTCCAGCAAGTGAAGGCAGGTCACAGTGGTCACCTAAACCCAGATGGCAGAGGCAGAAGATCTGCTAAAGATGAAGGATGGGATGGAAGACAGGAGAGGGAAAGCAAGAGAGAGGGATGGAGAAGTGCTAGGTTTCCAGCCCCAGTAAGTGGCAACAGATAGCTGCTGTCAGTTCCATCAATATAACAAGGAAGACTGCAGGATGAACAGGCTCTGGAGAACAACCTACAATAGCTGGTTTTGGAAAAGCCTGAGATGCTTACCTACACACATCCAAGAAGGAATAGAGAGAAGCAGATCAAACAATTCAGGAATCAGGGGTGAAGTCCAGGACAGAGATACACATTTGGGAGGTGACGATGCACAGGTGTGATTTTTAAAGCCCGTGACTGGATGCCGGCCAACTGAGAAGCTGCAGCAATAAGCAAAGTCAACTAAGAAGGCAGTGGGCAAGAACACAAGGCTTGAGAATGGTATAGCCAGAAACAGACATTTAAAAGATAAAATTTTAAGTTTTTACAGAGGGATTCTTTTCTAAAGAAACTGTACAAGTTATCTGTGAATGGCAGTATGCCCCAGAGAAACTGCCTGCCAGGTGCAAAGCTCCCGGGGCACGATACAGGTCCCAGGCTGCTCCTTGCAAGGCTAAGCCTGCCTGCAGCAGAGCTCAGTCCACACTGCACCAGGGAGCCTTGTCTGGCCTTCTGAAACTAAGAATCCAGACAATCTTTTTTTCATTTTAAAGCCTGTAAAAGAAAGAGAAAAAACCAAGAAAACAAAGATTGACCTTGAAGGAAATCACCATTAAGGGACTAAAGAACTGTCTGAAAAAAATCTTCTAATTATGATAGACAAATTTGAGGCAATAGTATATCCATAAAGTATGATGAGATCAATAGCAAACTTGTGGAAATTAAAAATATGCTTGACTAAATAAACAAAAATTAAACAAAACAGTTGAAGACAAAGTCAAGAAAATACTCCAGAGAACAAAACAAAGAGATCAAGTGAAAAATAAGGACAGAAAAGAGCTAGGCAAACAGAAGAGTAATCTAGGAAGTTCATCATTCAACTAACAGATTTTCCAAAAGAGGAAAACTAGAGAAAGAAAACATTTAAAAAATAATGCAAGACAAATTTTCTAAACTAAAGGAAAGTGATTTTCAAGTTAAAATGGTGTACAAGATATTCAACCCCCAAATGACCAGCACCTAAAACCCACTAGTGTTGAGTCAATTCCAACTCAGAGCAATCATACAGGACAACCTCCCCACAGGTTTCCAAAGCTGTAAACCATACAAAAACAGACTGCCACACCTCTCACCGAGCGGCTGGTGAATTCCAACTATGTGGCCTTACGGCCAGCAGCCAAGTGCTCGCCGCCATGCCACCAGAATACCTCAACTAGCACCAAGACGTGTCACTGTGAAATTTCAGAACACGAAGAACACAGAGAAAATCCTTAAAGCTTCAAGAGGGAAAGGAAAACCACAGGTATTTTTCAACGGAGAATCAGATGGGCAATCAGTTTTTCACAGCAACAGCACAAGCCTCAAGATAACAAAGCAGCATCTTCAAAGTTCTGGGGAAACTGTGTCCTTGTCTAGCCAAAATATCAATCAAGAACTTGGAAAATTGAACCAGCATACGTTTTCCTAAGAAGTGGTTTCATAACATGCTCACCAAACGAACAATATCCAGTAGGATCCACGAAATGTGGAGCGAACCCAGGGAGGAGAAAGTCCTACAGTGACCTACAGTGACTGATGAGCATGAAAAGAGAGGGCTCTAGGAGGAGGGCACCTCAGGAAAAGGGGAAGGCAAACACTCACCAGCACAAAACGGCAGCCATGCACAGCTGTAACACAGGCAGGCAACACACACAGGAAAAAATTAAAAGAACTTAGAACGTGAGGGAAAAGAAGACTATAGGTGGGAAAAAATCAACTCCAGGGAGCCCCTATACTGTGTAATGAGCAAGATCAATATAATTTCAATAATCTAAATGTTGTGTAACTGTTCTCAACTTTCAGGGTCAACCTGCAGACAAAGCATAGCAGCCTTAACCAGAAAACACAATGAAACCCAAATATGCTCTACTCGGACAATATAAAGTACCCAAACCAGCTGCTGTCTTGTCAGTTCCAAAGCACGGTGACACACTTGTCAGAGTAGAACTCGGTTTCCCATGGTGTTCAACGGCTGATCTTTCAAAAGCAGATCACTGGGCCGTGGTTCCAAATAAAAGTGCAGCGGACAAAACTCAGCAGTGGCAGGAGGAAGATGACGTAAGGGTTCAAAAATGGCATAAATATCAGACTCTCTTGGGAGTCAAAACACACTGAAAGACATTTATCAAACAAGAAGTGTTTAGGAGTACTTAAAATAAAAAAGTAGCCAATACATGACTTAAAAATAGTGATTTTACCAGTTAGTCTTCAAGGATTCACAGTGTAAAATGAATCAGATCTTTACATATTATTGTAAGAAGTCCACAGATACCATCAGTTGATGAGTAACAGTTGTATAAGCTTATCATTACACATAAGAAAATATTTTGAAAATACATAAATAGAAGCATTTAAAAAACGGCATCCTCTGGGAAGTGAGGAGCCTTGGCAGTACCGTGGTTAAGACCAACAGGTCAGCAGTCAAATTCACCAGCTGCTCCTCGGAAACCCTATGACCTATGGAACAATTCTAACAACTGAGAAGTGAAAATGGTGTAGAGAACGATGGATCGAGAAATTTCACCTTTTGTATCTTTTAATACTATTTGGTTATTTTTTCATCAGCAGATATTTACATGTTTTTCTAAATTTCTATGGCAAGCATGTATTTCATAATGTAAGATACTTTAAAGGAAAAAAAAAGAAATACATGCCTACACACATCTTAGTGAAATTTCAGAAAGTCAAAGACAAAGGAATCTTGAAAGCAATTGGAGAAACGACAGACCACTTACAAAGAAAGGACAATTACAATGACAGAAGTCCATTCAACAACAATGGAAAGCAGAAGACAGCAGAGTGACATACACAGGGTGATGAGAGCTGGCAACTGTTCTGAACCCACATTTGGGTATCTAGCAACACTCCTGCACAACAGCAAGGAGAAAATAAAAACCCTCACCTGTAAGCAGACTCTCGGCAAATTTCCCAAGAGACTTGTTCCAAAAGACTTCTCCACAACATACCTCAAAGCAATGGAAAATGATGATCACCAAATAACAGAGAGGTGGAAAATAAATAAAATCATTACATGTAGGCAACGCTGCACAAACACTGCATGGACAAAACAACAATAATGGTGTCCAATTTATACAGTTAATGAAAAAGATTAAAATGTTGTAAATATACTGTGGTCAGAAGGGCAAAGTCTATAGCTCAAGACTCTAAAGTCTTTTCACTATTTGAGAACAAGGTCAGGGCCATTCATTTTTTCAATATAAATGACATTCACAACAAGACTGGCCATGATCCAGAAAACACAAAACAACAAATGCTGGAGAGGCTGTGGAGAAAGTGGATCCTCCTACACTGCTGGTGGGGTTGCAAAATGGTCCAGCCTCTTTGGAAGGCAATCTGGCGCTTCCTTAAAAAAATGGATATTGATATACCATTTGACCCAGTAATTCCACTACTTGGAATATATCCTACAGAATCAAGGCCTTTCACACCAATGGACACACGCACCAGAATGTTTAACGCAGCACAGTCCACGATAGCAAAAAGATGGAATCAACCCAGATGCCCAACAATAGAAGAATGGATAGGTAAACTATGGTACACATACTCAATGGAGTACTATGCAATGATAAAGAATTATTCCAGGAAACATCTGCTAACCTGGTTTCAACTGGAAGACATTATGTTGAGTGAAAGTAGTCAGCGACAAAGGGACAAATACTGTATGAGACTTCTACAATAAGATCTCAAAAACAGACTTGTGTATAGAAGAAAAGACTCTTTGACAGCTGCAAGGGAGGGGAGGGAGGGAGGATGAGGGGGGAGGGTTTAGTTTAGATAGTTACTAGAAATCTAGTTGGGAGAAAGCAGTGATAGCACACATTAGAAACAAGAACAACATTAAGTGGACTTCAGCATAACTTGAGTACTCCTTCCATCTTAACCCAATACTGCAAGGATAGAGTAGCTAGGGCAGGGGGTGGGGGACCACGCTCTTAGGCGAATTCCAGGCCAACTGGCACAACTAGCGTTTTGCTAACAGAGCTCTCTGCACCCCACATTGGTGAGTGGCATCTGGGGTCTTAAAAGCTGTCAAGCTGCCATCGAGGACACAGCAAATGGTCCCAACTCAGCAGGAACGGATGCTTACCGAGGACCAAACTGACATGCGGTAAAGACAACCGAGAAGACAGAGAGACCCACAAGAGTGGGTGCCTACATCGACTTGGGACTGGAAGAACCGGATGGTGCCCAGTCACCACCAGTGATAGCCACGATAGAGCTCACAGAGAAGAGTCTCACTGGCAACACAAGAATAAAAAGGGGTGCATCATGAGATCTCCACTAAAAGACCTCAATTGATGGTCCAGCGGTTTTGGGGTTCCTCTGAGAGCATGGCCCCCGGCCCTGATGCTGCCGTTTCCCATAAATTATAACGAAGGTCCACTCTTTGGACAGGAATGGATTGGACTTGGCAATGCAGAGTGACCATATATTGGAAGCACTTTATGGTTCTATACATCTATAGGATATCATCTTGCTGACCTCAGGCTGGAGGAAGGGGAGTGGACGGAGAGGAAGGGAAAGGAGGCTGTTGGGAGGATGAGACATGTATGGAGCAGAGAGGAATAGTGTGCAGTCACCGGACAGGGAGAGCAGTGGAAGCTGCCTACAGGTGGGCATGTAAATTTATATGTGAATGTACATTTTCACTCAGTTATGTTAAATAAAAATAAATTTAAAAAAATGACATTCACATGGTAGTATTTCAAAGGTTAACTGCTAAAAAGAACTGAAATTAAGTGTTTAAACTGCAAACAGTCAAAAAAAATGCTGAATTGTGGTGATCAACAGTAATAACAGTAGCAATTCATGAATCTAAAAAAGGAGAAAAAAAACAGAAAAGCATTCAAATGTACACTGGAAAATAGTAGAAATTAGTGGCACTACAACAATTCTAGAAAATGTGAAGGGTCTGAACCCTCCAATAAAAGATCAACTCTTACATGGATTAAAAGAAAAGCCTAGCTTTATGATATTTGGGAGACACATTCCTAAGGCACACAGACAAAGACAACGGAAAATACAAGCATGGAACAGACTGAGGCGGCCAATACTAATGAACGGCTTCACTAACATTAGACAAAACAACTGTATGTTAAGAGCATCATTTGGCAGAGACGGTCACAGGTAAAGACAAAATGCTGAATGAGCAGGAAAATGTTAACACCTTCTAATGTACATGTACCTAGCAGCATCTAAGTACACAAAATACACACTGATTGGTATATTAAAGAAGATCAAAGCCACTGCTGTCCAGTCAATTCCAATTCATAGACACCCTGCAGCACAGAACAGAACTGTCTGGTAGATTCAAACTGCTGACCTCGCTGGTTAGCAGCCAAGATCGATATAGATAGAGAGAAACCAAATTAAACCTCTCACCATGGTGGGCAATTTCAACCCTGTCTCAATTCTTGACAAATCAAGCTGGCCAAAACTCAGTAAGATCAAGTTCTAAACAACATGACTGCTTAACTTCATCTACCAAACATACTCATTATTTTCAACAATCAAGTTCACTTTCTTCCAAAATGCACATGGAATGTGTACAAAACTGATTACACTCTACACAGGCTTAACAATTTTGAAAGATTACGCACGACACAGACACATTAACTGACCACAGTGCAATGCAGTCAATAGTGTGTAATAAAAAAGTTACAAAACAAAACAAAGCCTCCATATACTACAAATTTAAAAACATTTTCAAGTAACTCATGGGGTGAACATGAAAATCAGAATGAAACTAAAGATACTTAGAATTATATAAAAAGGCCACGTATCAAAAATTTGTGATATGCAGCAAAAGTGATATGCAGAGAAAAATTTACAGCTTAAATGCTTACATTTAAAAAGACAGGCTACGAAATTACTAAATTGGATAAATTTGGGACATATTAGAATAAAAGCAGCAATGAATGAAACAGAAAGCAAAGAAAAAATAAAAATCAATAACGCTATACTTATTGTCATTGCTGTCAAGTTTTGAAGAAAACTGACAACATAAAACAAATGGTGACACAGATGCAAGGCAGAAAAGGCACAAGTATTTTGAACGTTAGGCTTGTTGAAAAAAAAAAAGCTGCAGAAATGAGACAACTCACGCCAACACATAGGCACACTTACATCTCAAAACTCCTGTCCGAGATGAAGCTTTAAGACAGCAAATGAGCACAGTAACAGAATGGTTGCTTGCAAAGTATGACTTCTTACTAGTGAATAAATGAACACAGAGTGGAAAAAGTACTTATAAGGAGAGGTAATTGATAGCACTGCAATTTTTCAAACCTTTTCCATTTTTAAAACAAGACATTAATACAAAAAAACATATAGCTTCATGAATCTGTAGAGGGCAAACATCTTTTAATACTACCCAGGTCACTAAACAGAACGTGGCCAGCCAATCCAGATGCTCCTCTATGAGGCCAGTACTGATCAAGGCCTCACTCTCTCCAAAACGAAGCAGTGTTTGTCTTTTAAAAGTAATGGCTTCAGTTTCTTTATGGTTTTATCACACAAGGGTGCATCCCTCGACGTTACAGCTTACCCTTCCTACTTTTAAGTCTTTACCCCTGGATGCTCCCAGCCTGACCGGCAGTGCCCCAGAGCCTGGATTGTGGTTACTGCACACTCCTGAGTCAGTCCGACATGTTCCTTTGCCTCTGCATTTCCTGCAAGCTGACTGCTCCATTCAGAGCCCTCATCTCTCAGGTTCAAATCTAGTGTTTCACAAAACCAAAAAAAAAACAAACTCAGCATCCTCAAGTTGATTTCTACCCATAGTGACCTTAGAGGACATAGCAGAACTGCCCCACAGAGTTTCTAAGGAGCACCTGTGGATCTGAACTGCCGACTTTGTGGCTGGCAGCCACAGCACTTAACCGCTATGTTACCAGGGCTTCCTGGATTCATAAATCACTGAGAACTTTTTTAAAAAGGAACTCAAATTGAATCATTTTGTTTCCACATACTGGCTTAAATAATTTCAAGAGACAAAATTCCCTCATCAACTAATTCATGGTCAGAAAACTTTCTATCTTTGCTTTGGTGGGCTATATAGTCCCTCGTAACTGCTCAATTCTTGCTGCAGCTAACAAGTTGTTTCTTGTTTATTCTTTGTCTCTAAATGAATTTTTCCTTTTATTTCTAATTCTTCAGTTGTCACTTCACTTCTAAATCATTCTAATGACGATATACTTGGTGTTTCATGTCTTGTATCTAAGTTTTTCATGTTTCTTATCATTAAAGTCTCCTAGCTCATTTTGAAATAGTACATTGGTTTTGATCCACTTCTGCCATGTGCTTTCCCTGGGATACTATTTATTCTCTCCTTTATTCCCTTTTCTCCTTTAAAAAAAAAAAACACTGAGTTTTTGGTGCAAGTCTGCACTGCAAATTACAATCATATTTGACAATTTCTACAGGAATTATTCACTGACAGTGACATTTAGCACAACGTGCCAACATTTCCTTCGTTCTCAATCCAGTACTCTAAAACTTTCCCAATCCTTTTCTTTTTTGATCTTTGATTTTCAGAAATTGTTGACCTCTTGTTCTCATACTGATAGTTTTTACATAGAACACAGATCTTACAAGTAACAGCCTTTATTTTGTGTGCCACTCAGCTATTTCAAAAACAGTGATCTCAGGGGACAGGATCAAAGAGTATCACAGGGCAATAGTCTCAGGTGTTATCTGTTCCAGTTTGTATACTCTTCTTTAAATGTTTTCTTTAATAAGAAATTGAGTTCTACTCCACAGGTTCCTTCTATTCAATCCAGGACCAACTATTACAGCCCTGTTCAAAATAGTCAGGGGTGGTCCCTGGGCACTGTCTAGGTCTTCTGGTCTTAGGGCAGATGACATGGGTCTTGGAGACGTTGCCTTTTCTGTGCTTTTGGCTACCTTCTTACTGTTTTGCTCCTGGCAAGTCAAGGCCCATAACTGTGCCTTAGATGGCCATTCGCCATCTTTTAAGACCCCAGAAGCTACTCACTTCATTAGAATGCAGATCATGACTTATGTGAACTCTGTTACATCAACTGACTGAATTGAGTATCATACTACGGTCCTAATCTCTTTTTTTAACTTTATGTACGATCTAACCTTATACATTTATTTCTACTGCTTCTTTTAGAAAGTTCAGTTCAAACAGCTTTTCTAACGTCACAGCGAGTCACCTCTGAAGCACTCACCTCATTATACCCTCCCTGCTATTATCTGATACTCTCTTTCTCTCTCGACTTCTGGGTATTACATTTGCTTCCACAACCAAGTAGTTTCCTCCCATGCGAAGTCCTGTCTTTGATGGAAGCCCCAGCTCAGGATCACCAAATCTGAGCGTTCAGAGAGTATACTGCAGCCACCACTTGTCTGTCACGTCGTATGTGGTGGCTTGCGTGTTGCTGTGATGCTGGAAGCTATGCCACAAGTATTTCAGAGACCAGCAGAGTCACTCATTGGTAGACATGTTTCAGGGGAGATTCCACACTGGTGATCTATGTCTGAAAATAACTGGCCAGTCTAAATCCTATGACTATTGGCGGAACACAGATTATGTGCCAGAAGATGAGTCCCTCTGGTCAGAAGGCACTCAAAAGACAACTGGGGAACAGCTGCCTTCTCAAGGTAGTCAACTTTAACCACATGGATGGAATATACCGTTCAGGACATTCATCTGCTAATGTGGCATTATTCAAAATGAGAAGAGTAAGCTACAAACATCCACTAAAAATCAGAACTCAGAATGTGTGAAAAATGAATCTAAGAAAACTAAAAGTAGTCAAAAATGAAATGGAATAACTGAAGGTTAATACCCTAGGCATCAATGAGCTGAAATGGACTGGTATTGGCCACTTCAAATCAGATGGTCTACTGAGCAAGGAATGACAAACTAAAGAGAAAGAGCATCACATTCACTGTCAAAAAGAACATTTAGAGATTCATCCTGTAGTAGCATACCATCAGTGATAGGATAACGCCAATACATCTATAAGGAAGATCAGTGAATACAACTACTCAAATTCACATACCAACCACTAATGCCAAAGTTTAGGCAACACGTGGTTTTTACCAACTTCTGCAACATGGGACTGATCAAACACGCAATCAAGATACACTGATAATTACTCGTGATTAGAATGTGTAAGTAGAAGTGGAAAAAAAATCAAGCATTGGAAAACGGCCTTGGTGACAGAAACAAGATAAATCGCATGATAAAATTAACACAGCAGATCACATGGTGGAACTTTACAAGACCAATATTCACCAGGAACATCTTTTTTGGACAACATAAATGGTGACTATGCAAACAGACCTCACAAGATGGAACAGACCAGAATCAAATCAACTATAGCAGTAGACAGATGGCAGAGAAACTCCCTATCATCAGTCAGAACATTGCAAGGAGCCAGCAGCGGAATGGGCCATCAGCACGGCAAGGGGCCGGTGGCGGAATGGGCCATCAACTGCTTCTACACGACTTTGAGCTGAAGCTGAAAAAAATTAAAACAACTCCACTAGACACAGAGTACAACCTTGAATATACTGCACTTGAATTTAGAGTCCATCTCAAGAACAGATGTGAGACACTGCACACTAATGAACAAAGACCACAGCTGTAATGAGTTGTGAGAGGACATCACAAACGAAGAAAACAAAAGGTCATTAAAGAGATAAGAGAAAACCAAACCAAAACAGATGCCAGAAGAGACTCCTGAAACTTGCTCTTAAATAGAGAGAAGCTAAAGCAAAAGGAAGAAAGAAATGAAGTCGAAGAGCTGAACAGGAGATTGCAAAGGCAGCTCAAGAAGACAAAGCAACGTGCTGTAAACGAAATATACAAAACCAACGCAAAGAACATGCTGGGCATTTCTCAAGTTAAAAGAACTGAAGAACAAACAAGCTGTGAGTTACAACAGAAGGCCATTACAAGGAAAGTGCATACTAAACGACAAGGATCAAAACATAATACACAGTCACTGTACCAAAAATAATTGGTCAATGTCCAACCATTTCAAGAGGCAGCACATGATCAAGAACCAAAAGTACTGAGGAAAAAAGGCCTGGGCGCACTGGAAGGCGGGGTGACAGACAGGCTCCAGGAGCTGATGGAACACCAGCGGAAATGTTAAAGCAAACAGACGCAATGCTGGAAGCTCTCTTGACCATGCCAGGAAATCTGGACCCCACCTAGCTGGCCGACCAGCTGGAGAAGGTCCACATTTGTGCCCACTCCAAAGACAGGCGATCCAACAGGACGCGGAAATTATTGAACTTTGTCATCATATCACAAGCAAGTAAAATTCTGCTGAATTAAAAAATGGTGGCACTAAATGGTCCCAACTTATCTGGAACAATTACCAAGAACAACAAACACTTGAGGGAAAAAGAGCCCAGGAGACAGAAGAACCTATGTGAATGGGTAACCGTATCAACACGTAACCAGAACCAGATGGTGCCTAGCCACCACCAAAGACAGCCATGACGGGGCACACAATGTCAACTCCCAGAGGCAACATGAGAAAAAAGAGGGGTGCACCTCAAGAATTCCACTGGAAGACCACAGTGGATGATCCGGTAGCCTGGGGGTTCCCCTGGGGGCACAGCCCCTAGACCTGCTGCCACCCTGACCAGAAAACATTACTGAAAGTGGTGCGTTTTAATTAGGGTGTTGGTAAAGAATATTCAGTATACCACAGACTTCCAGGAAAACCAACAAATCTGTCTCAGAAAAAGTACAGTCTGAATGCTCCTCAAAAGAAACATTCTATACTTCACACGTGTTATCGGGAGGAACCAGTCCCTGGAGAAGGACATCACGCTTCATCAAGTACCAGGTCAGCAAGAAAGAAGACTCTCAACCAAATGAACTGACACAGTGGCTGGGACAGTGGCTCCAACACAGCACCGAATGTAAGGATAGTGCAGGACCAGGCAGTGCTTTGCTCTTCCGTCCTCAGTGTCACTACGAACTGCAATCGACCGGACAGCACTGAACAACACCCCTTCCAACAGCCCATTATCCTCACCTGCCGCTGCATCGAGCCAAACCCCTCCCAACTTGGCTTACTGACACTTCCCAGCTGTACCCAGTGGTTATTTCAGGATTTTCTTCTTCTCAGTCCCTCATTTATCAGAAGGTCATATGTTCATATGGCAAACCGCACATACAGTCAAACATTTTAAGATTAGATCATGAAGAGACAATTACAGGATGGACTCAAGGCTTCATGGAACAAGACAATTTTTAGATGATGTTGGAGCAATTTAAAGACACAGATGAGAAGGACTTTAAAAAGTGTATCACAAAGTTAGGGAAGTATAAACAGGAACATAACACTAGAAATAACATAATGATCACACAAATTTTTCAGCCTGGGTGTTAAAATTCAGAGTTTTGTAGAAAAGGGAAATGAAAGAAGCTGGAGTCTTTCTTGATGGGACAGAAGGATCAGCAGCCTGAAGAAAGCAGAAATGGGCTAGCCGACCCAAGGGCCAGGTGACAGTGCTGTGTAATGGCTAGGCAGCTGGCCTCAGTCCTGGGCGATAGCACGCGAGGGAGAATATAAATGTTCACAGAGAGAGTCAGATGACGAGAATCACACGTGCAAGTCAGAGAGCAGGGTTGTGCAGGAATGGCGAGTGAGAAGAGGAACGGGAAGCTGAAAGCTAACTGTAATATGTCAGACAGAAGGCACAAAGCTGAGTCAAAGGGACAATAAGGCAATCTGGCAGGTAACAGAGACAGAATACTAAATGGAGAGATTTTAAGATAACTAAGATTTTAAGCTTGGGAGAGTGGGGTAAGATTAACAAAACGAGGGAAAAGATGATGCTGATTATCCACATTTCTTGAAGGAGGAAATTTGTAAAAGAGTGGCAAAATTCTGGTCATTTTTGAGGCTGGGTCACTGGGTTCATGGGAGTTAACTGTACTATACTTTCCACTTCTGCCACTGACATACACTTGCCTAATACACAAGTTAACAATTTCTCAAAGTGTAGGTTTCTTCAAGGTCCTTTCTATTCTTAGAACTAATCAGCACTTTTCCCACAGCATTACATTTCATAAAAACCTAGCAGAAAATATTTAATGTCTCGTGAAAAAAGTCTAAAAGAAAGTAAAATATCACTTAAATTATTACCTTGACTTTTTTCTGTATTCTCTCCTTTCGTTTCCTCTTCTTTATCGGGGGCACTTATCCTGGGGGCCCTGCTCTGCACCTGGACCACTTCTGCGAGCAACTCTTCCTGAGAAGTTCGTGTTCTAGGAGCAACTGGAAGGGTCTGTTTCTGTGGGACTTTTATGTAAGAGGAAAAAGGGCGGAAACAGAACATCTGTGAGATATGAAAGTCTACAGCAAGTATGACAGATTAAACATAAATGCTTCCTTGGGTTTACAGCACACGAAGAAACAGTTCATAAGTACCACTTCCATTTATTCACAGTGCTCCTGATACTTCATACTCATATCAACAATTACACGTTAAGCCACATCACGTAAACACATTATAGTACATACCATTTGTAACCAAACGCAGAGTATTTTCTGCTTAATGACCTTTTATCAATTCAGAATTTTAATTTAGATGAAGACTTTTCATGCTATTTCTTTAAAACTTACAGAGCTCGAAAAGTAGGAAATTTCAAGGTCATGGTAGGCATATTTCTCTCATTCTAAATGACTAACACTGCCGACGGACCAGAAAAAGACGTAAACCAGATAAATTCCTATGTCAAGTGCTGGGCTTTGCTTGGTAATCCTTATTCTATATTCCAAAACCTGTTTATGTGCAAGATTAATCAAAGATGAAGAGAAGCAAGGGGAACTGCTGCGTAGTGGGATTAAAAATTGGTGACTACCAGTTTATTTTACTTTGGGAAAGCCACCAAGAGGTGCCAAGACAGAATGGACAAGGAAAGCGATGCTGGAGGAACATCCATCAGCTCCACAGCAGAAACAACATGAACACATGCTGAAGAGGGCAGGCATCATCAGCTTGCCGGCAGAAGGTGTGACACACTAGCCCTCTTGGGTGGGCTAGAGTACAGTTCACTGACAACACAACATGGCAATCATCATTTGGTTTGCATTTCACAATGATTTTCTACAAAAGCCGGCTTATCACCTTTGTTTTAAATAAACGTACTGTCTTTACATTCTCTCATAAATGACTTAGCATCTCCACCAAGACTGGAGTCAGCTCTCGCTTTCTGAAACGAAAGAAACCAACCTGCTCACGTAACATCAGCCTTAAAGGAGCACAATTTCCTAACTTGGGCCCTGGAGTGTGATCCAGTTTTGCTCCCTTTACACCTACAAATTCATATCTGATGTTGAGTCTAATGGTACTGATACTACTGAAGTCCCATCTGGATCAAAACTTCCAATAAATTTTATTATATATTTCATAAGCACTGAAATGAGGGAATATGAGGCACTGCATGGTGCTCAAAGAACTAAACTGTGACAGCTGGGCAAGTTTCTGAAACTTCTCAAGTCATCTTTTACAACCACTGTTCCCTGAGCCTCATTTTAGCGCTGCTACCCAGCAGGCACCTTCATCTGCCACCACTTAGACAGCATTCACTTTCAGCTTACTCAAGAGGAACAGAAATCTCTCAAACATTTATTTACCCACTGTAAACACAAGACACTTAAATTACCTGCAGAATAGTTTGTTGTTTTAGTGACAGATTCTTGAGCTTCAGATATAGCTTTCAAAATCAGATTCTTGTTAGCTTGTTTAGAAGGTGGAAGTGAAGGTCTACAAGAGTTAAGAAATGTACTGTTATTAAATTTTAAGTTGAGCTCTCTTGTGGTAGCTGTCCATTAAGCTTTTCCTACAGATGTCTCTTTGGTTTTCAACAGGGTACCTGAAGCTTTGGGCAAATGTCTACTTTTAATAATCTAATTAATAGCTTTCCCCATCATATTAGTTTGTAATATTCTCTGCAATCATCAGCATGTTAAGCAATGTCTCTCTCACTAATATAAGCACTTCTCAAATACTACTGCCAAAATCCTAAACGTCCTCAACAAATAGTAACTTCTTTTCATGATTATCCTCTTCAAGAAGCCCGAAACATGCCGTCGGGCCGCCTAAGACTCCCTTACGGACAGTGGGGGACTAGTTTACAGACATGCTTGGGTACCTCCTCTCAGGCTTTGCTGGCACTGACACACTGCTGGAGACGCTTCCTGCTGGGGTGCCGTAGTCGTCATCTTCCTCTTCCTCTTCTCCATCGTGACTGAATTTCTTTACTTTAATGACTGAACTTACCACAGGCAACTTTCTCTTCCTAAAGTTTTCTTCCTGCAGTAGATAAATTTAAAAATATTTACCTAGTCTCATAAAGTAGCAGTTTTATCACAGAATGGTTTCCCTTTTTAATAAGAACTAGTTATATGAAGAATTCACAGGCTCTCTCCTGTTAAATAAAAATGTTATCCTTAATAACCAATTTTTAGCTAAAACAAAAAGAAAAATTAGAGCTTTACATTTATTTTACGAACAGCTGCAGAGAGCACTACTGAAGAACCAAGTCACCTGGTTGTTTACTAGTAATTGCCACAAAATACCTAAAACTGACCTAAAGGGTCCCCAAAATTATCTTACGCTGTAAAATACAATGATGACAATGTCATGTAACTACATTACAGAAGATCTTAAACATACAAGCACTGTCATTTCAACACAGACCTCTCCTACAGGTTACCTGCAGGATAGCCTGAGATCTGAAATCTGCCACGTCCAATGCCAGCATCACAGGAAGGTATAAAGGATTTAAGACCAGCCACGAGAGGAAAATGTGACTGAAGGCATGGGCTGAGAAGCACAGAAATCAGTTTAAAAATAAACCTGACACGTCTGGTATTTCATGTACATTTTTAGTATTAAGAAATACCAATCTGCAGCCGAACAAAGCAAGAATTGAAAAGCACACACGAACCTCCACACTCATTCTATCTGAGTTGTTTTTGAAGAAGGGACTGTAAGTCTTCTCGAAGCTGTCCAGCACTTCTGGCTCACACAAACGTCCAGTGTCATATACCCGACTGCTCTGAATGTCGACCTGTTTGGCAGCATGAATACTGTTTTGCGGCTGCTGCTGCTGAAACGGCAACCTGTTTAAATGAGTACCACTGTCTGCATTCCGACTTGCGGGTGGCCGATAAATCTCAATAGAGGGCCGAGAGGACCCATATGTTAGTGTCACTGTCGGTTTTTTTTGAGATAAGGCATTCTCCTGTACAAAATTGAGGTCTTCATCAATGAGATCATCTGGCTCAGGCTTAATATCAATCACATCTTCGGAGGGTGCTGACTCCCTCAGAGGTTTCACTGTTGACATCAGCCGGGTTGCAGCTCCGTCATCGTAAGTCTGTCTGTTAAAAAACAAAAGGAAGCTTGTTGCAATCAACTTACAGTAGTATCGTCGTATCTTCAAAGAGTTCACTTAAAATATTGTAATGGAAAAGTATGCCTGCTTCTTTTGCGTATTCCACTAAAAACTACTCTGAAATCAAATGTTTTAAAACTTTGATTTATTATACATTTGAAATAAAAAATTATTATGTATCCAAATATTTTCTTGTCCAGTCATTATTTTATTTTAAAAGTTTCTCATTACAGATTGGACTTGACGACACCAAGTGACCACACCACGTGCGCACTTTATGGTTCTATGCATCTATAGGATGTTGTCCTGCTGACCTCTTACTAGAGGAAAGGGAGTGGGTGAAGAGGAGGGGGTAGGAGACTGTTGGGAGGATAAGACATGTATGGAGCAAAGAGGAAGAGTGTGCTGTCACTGGGCGGGGAGAGCAGCAGGAGTTACATATAGGTGGGCATGCAAATTTATATGGGAATGTACATTTTCACTCAATCATAATTAAAAGTTTCTCATTACTATTTCATTGTTTACAAAAATGGCCAAAAGGAGAACTTTCAATATATAACACCCAAGGTCAGATACCACTCACCGCTCCTCCCCCACCCCGAGCAGATGGAGCAGATGGGACAACACTCTTACCGGACACTGGTAGCCTTCTGCTCCTGTGAACTTGTGGAAACGCGGGAATCTCTTTTCTCAGACCTGGTGCTGGAGACTGCTAGGGGTGGGACTGTGGCTTCGTGTCGTCTCTCATCTCCTCGACCGAAGGTGCCCTTGTTTAAAGTCATGTTGCTGTCGAAGATGCTGCTATCGGATGTTTTCAGGCTAGAAGGCTCTGACAGGACACCGACCCGATCTTTCTCACCTCCTGTTACTAGTGCAGACCTTTCCCTCCCTCAGCATCAATTTAAAACCCCTGTTTATGTTTCTGACTGAAAATGTGAAAAACAAAAAAAGCACAAGGAACCAAAACCCACCAATTATCCCAGTGGTGATTTCTTTTTGGGAGGGAGTTGTGTACATACATTTTTTAAAACACGTACATTTATCTTGTGCTGGTATATTCTCATGTTATTATTCCACATTATTCTTAATGACTATTATCCTAACCAATGGGTCAGCAGTTCAAATCTACCAGATGCTCCCTGAAACTATGGGCAGCTCTACTCTGACCTATGAGGTCACTATGACTCAGAATCGAATTAACAGCAATGGGTTTGTTTTGGTTTATTATCCATACCTTATCCTAATTTACTCAATTTATTACTACTAGAGCTATACATAATTTCCAATTACAAAATTCTGAGACATTCTTAAGGCTACATCTCTACCCACCTGTATAATTATTTCCTTAGGATTTATTACATAACTTCCCTCTAAATTACCTTTGAGATATATTAAATTTATTGCTCTTAAACTCATAAAAATATGCCTCCTAAATGTTCAAATGAACTGTTTTCAATTTTCTTTTCCCTAAGCTAATAAAAAATGACTTTAGAAATGAAATCACATGCCATAACAAGCAAAACAAAAAAAGATGTTTTTACAATCTTACCAGTTGTAACAGAGCGAAGTTTATCTAAAACACCATGAAGCCTAAAAAGAAGCAAAATATTAAAGCCTATCTTGTGAAACATTTTATTTCTACTACCACTCTAAATCTGATGGTCTTATAGCAATCCTATTTGGATACTGATAAATGGAATTTAATATAGTATTAATTCCCACATTCCTCATTCATAATAAAAGGTTTTACATGAATAGCGAAGAGACCAATTAAAACAGATTTTGTTTTCGTATTTTCAACATCTAGCCTCAATGAATGATCTGTCCCTATGTCCTAGCGTACAAGGAATCTAACTTTGTTTTATGAGGAGGAAAGCCTCAATGCAGCTTACAGTAAAACAAGGTCAGATGTTAGTACATATTATATACATTACTGCAACTCCTTAAACATGGTTTAACTACTTACTCGTTCATGGCTAATGTACTCCTGGGAGGTGAAAATAGCCATAAATGATCCCTAAATATGCTGGAGCTCTTCGCTGGGACTGTTCTTTCAAAACAAACGGTAGAGGAAACACAGACCGCAGCCTTGCTCACAACATAAGCTGGGACCACAGTTATACAGGATTTACAGTCCTTCTAAGATGCCACACTGGCTGAAAATTGTAAGAAGGACCTCATTTTAATACTGTGTCGCCCAGAACCCACTCACATACTGGAACACAATGACTGCAGGGCTCCCAAGAATCCAAAGTGCCTTTTTAAGGCTGGCACCAGGAACACTTACCTTAGGAAAAGAACGCTAGAATCAAAACGACTTCCTTTGCAATCATGTATTCCAACGAATTCAATTTCAAAGGGGAAAAAGTTAAACTAATTTGATTTTAAACTCAGATTCCATTATTAATCTGTTTATGTAAGAAATGTATCTAAAGTATTAGCTGAGAGAGGACCTATGTTCTAAGATTAGTGGGACTCAAATTAAACCCAAAGAGATCAAAGGTTGAACCACATCAGGTTATAAAAAAAGTACATGTAAGCAGTGCTTAAGACTTAAAAGAAACTCTGGGACAAACTGTAACAAATGGATCAGGGCACCCACGCTGAAGTAGTATGCATATCCAAACCTTTGAGGCCCTCTGCTCTAATCACGTTCTTCAGGACATGTGTGACATAAACTCAGAAAATTCTGTGTGGAATTTCTGACAAGCTTCATGAAGGCTACAAAATCACAGAGTTGTCTGCTGGGGCCAATACACCTTGACGACGAATTTTGGTTCAAAGACAAGAAGCTAATCAGCCTCATCGACCTCTTTAGTATCTCCTACAGAAACAAACCTGACCCAGCAGTACTGGGTTTTGTTTTGGTGTTCTTTCTCCCCTTCTCCTGCAATTCAAAAACAAAGCAGGCTCCTGGACTCACCCAGCTCTTCCTGCATCATCAACTAGTGCTATAATCTGTCCACAGCTGGCCATGTCGTTATCCCTTCCCCATCTCTCCCTGGACCTTAAACCGGGTTACCAGGGCAGCTTAAACTGAAACTTAACACCTTTTATCAGTAATTCTGAACTAAGTCAGTCATGGCTTGAAAGTCACACTGAAAAGCATGTTAACCAACAGCTGAAAACAAATTTGCCTATTTCAAAATTCCAAACCTTAAAGATGATTGAAATTTGTTTGTCAAATGAAAGCAGGAATTTAAAAAATTTTAAAAAAGGTAAAATAAAAAGATCTTGCTTCATGGAGTTAACTAGCTGGACAGTGTAATACAGGAAATCAGTCTGGTTCATATAACGTATGTAATTGGTCTTGGTGAAGGGAAAAGAATTTTGAGATGCAGTACAAAACTGTAACTACTGCTCTGACACACCATGGACTGGCTATGGGACAGGCACATTGTAAGCACTTGATGTGTAAGCTCACAATCCTTACAACAATCCCAATGAAGAAATGAATTACTGTCCCCATTTCACAGACAGAGAAATCAAGGCCAGTGGCTGAGTTGGGACTAAACTCTGACAGTCTGACTGGCTCCAAGGCTGTGCTCTCATCACTCATAATCTGCGTGCTCATGCTGAACCAAACCTGCCCACCAAGGAACCCTTTCCAGAGAAAACACCTACTCTGACTGGTCCCAAACTGTGGACTGAGGCACAGATATTCAGAAACATACCACACGGTAAATCGAATCGTGTTGTTCCCTAGAAACAGGGACAGGTCCTCTGTCATTTGGTCCTGACTTTTCTTATTGGCCACCATCACCATAATGTAATCAGGAAGTTCTTCATCTATTTAAAGGGAAAAACACATAAAAACATTTTTATGTTTTCCTCAATATTTTATCCTAATTAACCATTGATATGCTCAAAAATACACACGCGGGTATAAAAAGATTCACTATCTCAGCTCTACTGAAATTATTTTGGGCAAGAATGCACAGTTTTGCCTCATTTTTCTCCGCTCCTTAAGCATTTCAGTGACTACAAAAATGGGAATGAGGAATAACTACAGAACACATGTAACTAGGCATTCTAATCTACAGTGTAAACTTGAGAGGTACACTCACTCCTGTGAAAAGAACCTTTTTAATGCTCATTAATTTCAAAGATGCCTTCAGAAAGTATTTGGACATTCTTCAGAAAGAATGAAGATTTGTTTGGTTTCGTGTTTATTTATGGTGTTTCAAAATGATAGCTAACTTTGCAAGAGAAAAGCTTTACCCTTTATTTAGGTAGACTTCAATTACTCAGGGTAAGAAACTTGCAGTAACATCAAATAAACACAAACTACCCTGAGACTCCATATCCTTTAAAGAACACAATCCCAAGATTAAATAATTTCAACTCAATTCATTCTCTTATTTTTATACCTTTCTACAGAGTTACGATGCAAGAGATCTAAGAACCGAAATACAAAGCAACAAACCCACTACATTAAAAAGATGAGGAAGCCAAAGCCATTTGTCAGGACTCTAACCTCCGTCAGAAGAACTCCTTTAGATTTCTCTAACACTTAAAATATTCCTAATAAGCCTATGTAAGCAGACAGATCCACTTACAGTACTACTATCAGACATTTGTTTCAAGGAGAAATAGCAAAAATCCAGTTCCAGAAGGGACAAATACATTGAGAACGCACAAATATACTGATAAAGCCCAATCTGAAAGGAAAGAGAGAAAACAGAATATTGGCTGCAGGTGAGAAGTTACACCCAAGGGAAACTGCCCAGCCATTTATTATTTCTATGCAGATTATCAAAAGGCTCCCTATGCTTTCTGGCAATTTTGATAAATAAGCCGGGTGGCTGATTCACGCTATGATTTCTTGAGTACCTCCCATGTACTACCACGCAATTCAGGAAAAGCCAACAGACAAAATAAAGGGGTACTTTTGGCAACCTTGACCAGTCTGAAAACAGGCTGTACTTTCTATCACTACATTTAACTTGTATTTTCTAAGATTTTACAAAATGGGATCAGTGGTTGTTTCGGTACAAAGTGAGGGCAAAGAAGTGTAAAAAGGATGGATTACAAAGGAGCCCCAAGAAACTCTTTGGGAGGTTGGCAATGTTCATTACCTCCATTACTGTAGTTTCATGGGTATATACACGCCAAAATATAGCAAATGGTATACTTTAAGGGTGTGCAATTTAGTCAACTTTATCTCAACAAACTTGTTACTTATCAACAGCAGAGGGTTTACTATGGTTTGGGGTTTGGTATAGATTGCTGACATACTGACAACAAACCCATTCTATTAACAAGAGGAACACATTTCTATGAAAATTAAGTGTATTCCCCCCCCCAAAAAAATCAGAGTTGTTTTGTTCCATATATTTACGAATTTCTTCAAAATCTAGCCTAAACCAGCTGGATTCTCATTTCTGCTTCTGAATTTAATTGGGTGTGACACGTTATTTCAATTAAAAAACACTAAGAAAATCTGGTCTCCAGTAGGTGTATAGTTGACAAGTATTTCACACCTTTTATATATAATATAGACACTTTTCTATGATACACTGTAACTTGATAACTGGTAGTTTCATAAGGGTTAGCTGCAATCTGGAATCTGAAATGCCACCAATGACTTTTTTTTCCTGTTACACAAAAATCCACTGACCCACCTGCACCTTCGAGGGATCTTTTGACCATGCATGATTTTGCAACATTATGCATTAGTTATAGGAAAAAAAATATTTGTTCACCGAACTATGTAATCTCTGGGCACAATGATGTTTCATTACACAATTAAAAGAATCACATTCACTGACATCACTGCTGAATTCAATGGAAACATCTTTAAATACTGGGAAGATCTCACAGCCATTGAGGCAGACACAAACTTTCCAAAATTCGAATTTTCATTTGAATGCTCAACTTTTGTGACCGACAACAATGACTATCAGTTCTTCTCTTTTGTTCACCTGCCAGAAGCTGCCTGCCAAATACCTAAGTGTGTATGACCAGTTTTTCAGTCCTTCTCAGAAGTTACAAAATTATGTTCCATGCTTTGATCAAAAAGAATTGCGATCAAAAGGAAAAAAATGCAAAACACAATTTCAAATTCACATGGAGTCCAGACCCTCTGAAGTCAGAGGATTAACTCCCCAAACTACTGCCCTGACATATTCTTTAGACCTTAAACCAAAAATATGCATTACATATCCTTTAAAAAACAAAAAGTTTAGCTTAACTAGTAAAGAACGTCTGCCTTAAGTATAACTATCGTGCTCTTTTAAGAACTACCTACACCGTTAACCCTGGTGATAGTTAAGTGCTACCATCTGCTAACCAAAAGGCCAAGAGTTCAAATTCACCAGGTGCTCCTTGGAAATTCCACGAGTCAGTTCTACTCTATCCTAAAGGGTCACTAAGAGTTGGAATCAACTCAACGGCCTCGGGTGTAGTTGAGAAGAAACCCTGCTGGCATACCAGACAAGTGCTACACCTGCTAACCAAAAGGTCAGCAGTTCACATCTACCAGGCACTCCTTGGAAACTCTGTGGGGCAGCTCTACTCTGACCTACAGGGTCACTATGAGTCAGAATCAACTCAACAACAGTGGCTGGCACTACATGATATCAATTCAATTAGAAAGATGAGACTGGAAACTTACGGGTGCAGTGAGTTGACATTAATGAGGGAGGGACAACTCAGAGAGTGAGTGTCAGAAAGGCTGTCTAACTTGAAGAAGGTAATCAGCATCAAACTGTACATGCAGACATTGGTGAATTGGCTTATATTCTACAGTGTATACTCTCAACACATTTTAAAAGAACGATGTTCCATTCAAAGACAGCTAGTTCAGTTCTCAACTCAATCATACAGAAGTTTTTCCAGAAGACAGCACACTTCAATCTACAGAAGTGCTTTTCACTTACCTGACTACTAAAGAGAGGGACTCAACAGCCAGGATGTACAAAACATTGTTAGAGCTTAATTAATGACATTGTTAGGTGAAACTAGCTTTTTTCTTATTTTTAACTGCAAGTGGGGATTGTACAGAATATGAATTCTAGTAAGAGTTTGGCTTGACTATCCTGATTCAGGAAACCCCAGCTACATAGTGGTTAAGTGCTCTATTTGCTGACCAAAAGGTTAGCAGTTCAAATCCTCCAGGTGCTGCTTGGAAACACTATGGGGGCAGTTCTGTTCTGTCTTGTAGGATCAATGTAAGTGGGAATCGACTCGAAGGCAGTGGGATTGATTTGGAGGCTTACCTTGATTCAAGCTAAGATACCAACAATTTTACCTACTACTGCTGGTGAACAATCCAAATGCCAACACAATGCCAACAGCAAACACCATCTTGATATCACTAGGAAGAGTTTTGACTTCAGACACCTGGGAAGTTTCCCACACTTTAAGAATCGGCCTCATTAAGTGGTAGCTATTACTTTAATAAAACGCACCGCCTTTGGTGCCAAATAACACCCAGTTGGTTTCCCAGCTTGTATAAACTGTAAACTGTGGGGGTATTACACACAGGTTCCACATTCTCCTCAAGATTATCATGTTAGAGGCAGCAGCAGAACCCTGGAGGCTTGGTGGTTAAGAGGTACCTCTGCGACCCAAAAGGCTGACAATTTCAGTTCTCTACGTTCTCCTTGGAAACTATGGGGCAGTTCTACCCTAACCTATAGAGGACAGGAGTGGCAATCAACTTAACCACAGTGGGTTTGTGTTTGGGTTTGGAACCACAGTACCTGACCCAGAGTAAACACTCGAATAATAAACCACAGAAAAATGAGGGAGAGGAACAAGTGCTGTTGCAGTGTGAGACAGGGGTAGGAAGAAAATCAAGTGATCTGAAAATAAAACTCACTGAACCATTTGAGAGGCAAATGCTATAAAGCCTCAAGCACTCACATCCAAAATAACACTCCTCACAACAAGACTAGGAAATGAAAGTAGGGAAAACAAAATCAAACTGCACAAACCTTAAGGGAAATACGATAGCACCTTAGCAGAAAAAGCCAAACAATTTCCAAACACCGTATTACAAAGCGGTTTGAAAACCACTTACCAGCTCAAAAGCTAGAATGGCTGTCTCCAAAATACGAGGGGAAGAAATGCATTCACTAAAATCCATTTGCGTCAAACATTCAATTTTACTAAATTAACAACAACAACAAAAAAAAAACTTACCAACATAAGCTCCTAATTCTTGCAATTTCCCCTTTATGGCACTCTGATGGGAGAAAACAAAGTGCATATGAGAAAAGGCGGCTCCGGGAAATGCAGACCGATTCGGCAGCGCGGAGACAACTCGACGGGCGCGCTCAGCTCCTTCTGCCCCTCGGCGGCGGCGGCGGCGGCGGCGGCGGGGCGGCGCCTCGGCCCCCTACTCGCCCCCTCGGCGCCCCCCTCCGGCGGCGAATCCACGGCGGCTCTCACCCGGCTGGCACGCGTCCTTCCGTTTCCCGGGCGCTCCTTCTTCACCCGCAGCCTAGTCGCGCAGCCCGGGGCCATGTCTGCTCCCGGGCCCCAGGCGGACTGGGAGAGGAGACGCCGCGGGCCGACTCGCGGCCCAGCCGGAGCGCCCGGAGCGGCCAGGCCGCGGCGGCCAGGCCGGGCCCTCCGTCCCCGTTACTCCTGACAACCGCGCGCCCGCTCGCCCTCCGCGGCCCAGCCCCGGGCCCGCTGCCCTCCCCCGCCCGGCGCCGGCCGGCGCTCACCCGGATCTTGCGGCTGATCTCTGTGCCGATCTCCATGGTTCCGCGGCGGGCGGCGGGGTCGGAACTGACGGCGCTTGGCTTACCCGGAGCCGGTTCGACTCCGAAGACCCGCCGCCGCCGCCGCCGCCGCCGCCTCAGCCGCTCCGCCCCCGGCCGCGCGCACTTGCGTGTCCCGCCCCTGCCGGCCCAGCGTACGAGAGCGAGCCGGGGCGAGCGCGGCTGCGCACGCGCATGCGCGCGCCTCGACCCGCGGAGCCTCAGCTCCTTCGCCCTCTGCTGGCGGCACAGGGGACAGAAGCCCCCTCTGAGTCCCTGAGAATCGCTGGTGGTCCACTTTTTGGCCTTCAGTTACCCACCTTACTCTACTTTGGAAACTCTGGTGGCCTAGTGATTACGTACTAACTAAGGTTGCTAACCCGAAGGTCGGCAGTTCGAATCCTCCAGGCGCTTCTAGGAAACTCTATGGGGCAGTTCTACTCTGTCCTGTAGGGTTGCTATCAGTTAGAAATTCTTCCTTGATAAATTAGAATGAATTAAACATGTAGCAGAAGAATCCTAAACTTTGATGTGAGGTCTCAGTTCGAATCCATCTTCCACGTACTGTTAATGTGGCATTGATCCAGATATTTAAACTTTTGAGACCTCGGTTTCTCCCCTGTAAAATAGAGAAAATAACCACTTAGAGGTTGCATTATGTTTACAGTTGAAGGGGAAAATGGAGTATCTAGTGAACAGAACCAATCTATGACCATCATTTCTTTGACCCCACATTTACTCTGGTTTTCCTTCGCTTATCCCAAAGCGACCAGCGGCCTTTCCCCGAGATCTAGATTGCATCCTCCCGTTCCAATCTCTTTCGGCCTCTTTCAATGGGCTCCCTGATTCTAAACACTTCACCTGTCATGGGTACTTTATCCTCAACACGTCACCTGTCACCTCTATGCTGAAGAGGACCAAATTTCTCATTAGAGCCAAATTCTTACCTCAATTTCACCCCCAAACTCCAGCTGGCTACGAGGAAGGGCTGATGTTTTCTCTAAAATCAAAACTGAAGTATTCCTCATCACCCTCCCTGTCCCCACTCGGATGGGTTGCCTCTTCTGACCTATTTATATCAATTACAACTTAATTCTTCATGTTCTTATTCACAAAACCTGAAAACCAGAGTTGCCACAAGAGTGGCAGCCCTGTACTAATTTCTGAGAGAAAATTTGTATAAATTGGACTCTCAGGAACACAAATTATCCAAATGTAGCAGTTTAAAATAATACTTATGTCAAATCCATTGCCACCAAGTTGATTCTGATGCATAGCAACCCCATAAGACAGAGAAGAACTGCTCCATAGGTTTCCAAAGAATGTCTGGAGAATTTGAATTACTGACTGTTGGGTTAGCAGCTGTAGCTCTTAACTGCTGTGCTACCAACATTTCCATCTGTCTATATATATAAATGTATATACTTCACTGGGTTCTTCTCTGGAGAACCCAGCCTACATCAGGGAGTATGACATTAGTTTCGTCTTCATAAGGTTATTATGAGGTTTAAATAAGCCAATATTTGTGAAGCATCTCAAACTGTATCGAGCATATATCAGCACTGTGTTTGTTAATTAAAAATTAAATGCCTCCACAGAGCCAGACACTTTGCTGGGAGCCAGAAGCTCATAGCTGAGCGAGCACAAGCTCCTCCTTTCGAGACCCTCACAATCCAATGCTGAAAGACAGATCAGTTGTTTCTATTTCTTTACTCACCATTTCAGAATTAAGAATCAAAACGTATCTCACCATTTATGGATACAAAATTCTTACTGCATATTTAGGGAATACTGAAAGAATATTGTGTGGCAAAGCCAGCCAAATGCTGTAGAGAATATAGAATGTTTTCATTAAAAATGTATTCAAGAACAGAAAAAGTTTCCTTAAAATGTATTCGAGGTAAGGTTAACTTATAGGACAGTGTTTGGGGTTGAATTGTCCCCAGGAAGATGCTGAAGACCAAATCCCTAAGCCTATGTTTGGGAGTGGAGTTTTTCTTTGATTATGTTAATGAGATCATAACTAAGCAGGATGGGTTCTAAAGCTAATTCCTTGGGAGTGGTGTCTCATAAGAACAGTACAGGCACAGTCACACACACACACACACACAGGCAGAAAAGAAATGTCATATAAAGATCTCACTATAATTGGATGCACTTTATGGTTCTATGCATCTACAGGATATCATCCTGCTGACCTCTGACTGGAGGAAGGGGAGTGGGTGGAGACGAGAGGAAAGGAGACTGTTGGGAGGATGAGACATGTATGGAGCAGAGAGGAAGAGTGTATTGTCACCAGGCAGGGAGAGCAGTGGAAGCTGCATATAGGTGGGCATGCAAATTTATATGGAAACGTACATTTTCACTCAGTCATAATAAAAAAAATAAAAATAAAAAGCCACTCATTTGTGGTACTGTATTTTTGTTAGGCAGAGTAGTTAACTAATACAGCCAGTTTGAAACTTTGGAAAAAGAGACTTGGAGGAAGAACTCACACATTTAGATCTCCTAGGTGCAGTGTCCGGGTCACAGAGGGAGCACCACCACCACTGAGTCAAGTTTGAGTTGGCCCCCAAATCATGATGACCCCATGCACAACAGAATGAACTGATCCATAGGATTTGTGATCCGTAGCATTTTTACCGGGTAGTTTTTCAGAAATGGATCACCAGGCCTTCCTTCCTAGTCCATCTTAGTCTGGAAGCACCACTAAAACCTATTCAGCATCACAGCAACATGCAAGCATCCACGAACCTATAGGTAGTGGCCACCGTGCACAGGGGTTGTGATCATTAAGATTGTGTGTCAACTTGTCTGGGCCATGTTTTTCAGTGCTTTGGCAGTTAGGTTGTAGTTTGGCAGTTGTATAATGATATGATCACCACCATGATGAGATCTGCTGTGAGTAGCCAATCAGTTGAAAGGGAGTTTTCTTGGGGTGTGACCTGCATCCAACACAGGTGGACTTTCTGCCACGGCTATTGGGCTCTTGCGTGCACTGGATCCTGCACCTGGCTCTGCTTAATTTGACCTCTAACTCTTGGGACTTGAGCTCACAGCTTACCTGCTATCTTGCCTGCTGATCTTGGGATTCATTGGTCTTCTCAGCTTGTGAGCCAGAGTCCTACTGTCTGACTTGATGATCTTTGGCTCGCCAGCCACTGGGGCTACATAAGTCAGGACAAGCCTCCAGCCTGACATGTGCTTCAGTCTCTACAACTGTATGAGTCATTTCCTTAATATAAATCTCTCTATATATTTCTACTTTTTTACTGGTTTTGCTTCTGTAAAGCATCCAACCTAAGATAGGGACACTGGCTAGGAAGTGAATCCAGTTCTCCTGCGAGCAGAGTGAGAATTCTACCAGTGAACCCCGAGTGCGCCTTCACTGTAAGCTTCACAAACCACAGCACATCAGATGAAGGTGATCACATTAATGCCCTGAGAGAAACCATTAAAGGGACCAAGGATATTCAGCTTGAAAAGACTAAGCTGATGGGACATTTAGTCTTTTGAAAGGGATGCACAGAGTTACTGTACCAAAATGAATTGGTTGACATTCAATCATTTCAAAAGGTTGCATATAATTAAGAACCCATGATATTGAAGGAAGATATCCAAGCTGCGCTGAAGACGTTGGTGAAAAGTAAGCCTCCAGGAACTGATGGAATGTTGACTGAAATGTTTCAACAAACAGGTGCCATACTGGAAGCGCTCAGTCACCTGTGCCCAGAAGCTTAGTAGACAGCTATCTAGCCAACTAACTCGAAAAGATAAATGACTATTTCAAAGAAAATTGATCCAGCCAATTGTGGAAATTATCAAACTATATTATTAATTTCACACACTAGTAAAACTTTGCTAAAGGTCATTCAAAAATGGTTGCAGCTATACACGGACAGAAAACTACCAAAAACTCAAGCTAGATTCAGAAGAGGATGAGGAACAAGGGATATCATTACTAATGTCAGATGGATCCTGGCTGAAAGCAGAGAATACCAGAAAGACGTTTACCTGTGCTTTACTGACTGTGCAAAGACATTCAACCTCGTGGATCATGACAAATAATGGATAACATCATGAAGAATGGGAACTCATCGCAAAGAATGGGAATTCCAGTACACTTAATTTATTCTCATGAGGAATCTGTGCATAGAGCAAGAGGCAGTCATTCAGACAGAACAACAGGATACTGTGTGGTTTTTCAGTCAGGAAAGGTGTATGTCAGAGTTGTATTCTTTCACCATACTTATTCAGTCTGCATCCTGAGCTAAAAATCCAAGAAGATGGACAGCACAAAGAAGAACTCACAGGATTAGAGGAAGATTCACTAACGACCTATGTTATGCAGATGACACAACCTTGCTTGCTGAAAGTGGAGAAGACTTGAAGTGCTTACTGATGAGGATCAACGACCATAGCCTTCAATACGGATTAGACATCAACATAAATAAGACAAAAATCCTCCCAACTGGACCAATAAGCAACATGATGATAAATGGAAAAAAATACTGAAGTTATCAAGGATTTTGTTTTAGTTGCATCCACATTCAATATCCGTAGAAGTAGCAGTCAAGAAATCAAATGAGGTATTGCACTGGGCAAATTTGGTGCAAAAGACCCCTTTAAGGGGTTGAAAAAGCAAAGATGTTACTTTAGGGACTCAGGTGCTCATGATCCAAGCCATTGTGTTTTCAGTAGCCTCATATGCATGTGAAGAATATTGAATATATCATGCACTGCCTGAAGAACTGCCAGGAAGAAGTACAAACAGAATGCTTCTTAGAATCCAAGACAGTGAAACTTGTCTCATACTTTGGACACGTCATCAGGAGGGACAAATCTCTAGAAAAGGATGTCTTGCTTGCTAAAGTACAAGGTCAGTGAAAAAGAGGAAGATTGTCAATGACAGGGATGGACACAGTGGCTGCAGCAATGGGCTCAAGCCTAACAATGATTGTGAGGACCGTACAGGACTGGGCACGGTCTTGTTTTGTTGTGCAATAGGGTCATTACGGGGTGGCACCCGTATGATGGTGCCTAACAGCAGCAACAACAGAGGCAGACTGACAATTCTTACCAAACATGAAAAGGCTCTGGCTCAGGAAGAATGCTGTATTTTGCTCTAGGGGGTTAGTAGCACAACCAGTCTTCAGCAAATCATGGTGTAAGCTGTTAAGAAAGCTCTGGGCTGTCTTCCAGGAGAAAGGTGCAGAAAACGGCATTGGCTGCGAAGCCACAAGCCTGAGTACTAACTCCAACTCCGTGGAACCCCAAGTTCTCTAGCACTGGCCCTGCTGGCATTCTCCAGGCTTGTGTTTGAGCTGCTTTCCATCCAGCTGTCACACATCCAAGCAATTTCAGGCTCTCACATGTGGCTTACTTTTACCTAAACTTTATCCCTCCTTTTGAACTCAGGCAGAAACTGAGAATGGTTCTGAAGCAGGAAAGCTAATTGCTGCCTCCCAGAAGTACCGTTCCCCTCAGAATATACACCCATTAGTAAATATCCTGGAATCCCAGGTGGCCCAAACAGTTCTGTATTTGACTACTAACTGAAGGGTTGGCAGTCCCAACCCAACCAGAAGTGCTTTCACTTCCTGAAGGTTACAGTCTTGAAAACCCTTCAAAGTAATGGAGCACAGTTCTTTTCTGAGACACGTGGATCCATTGACTCAATAGCAACTGGTTTGTATTTTTCAGTTTAGTCTACTTTCCAGTGTAACCTGAATAACAGAAGAGGAAGACCAGAGACAAATGGATGTGTTTGAGTATACTATGGACTGCCAGAAGAATTAATCAATTTGTATTGGAGGAAGTACAACAAAGTGCTCCTTAGAAACAAGGATGGTGTGACTTCGTTTTGCTTACTTTGAACGTGTTATCAGGAGGAACCAATCCCTGCAGAAGAGCATCATGCTTAGTAAAATACAGGGCCAGTGAAAAGAGGAAGACCTTGATAGAGATGGATTGACACAGCAGCTGCAACAGTGATCTCAAGACTAACAATAATTACAAGGGTGGTGGAGGACAGGGCAATGTTTTCACTTGATGTCTTCTAACAACACACCTCCTGGTCTGCTAGAAGTACACAGTCACTCATTGTTCACATAGTGACCCTTTGAGGATGCGACACACAGCTTACTCACTTTCATTCTCCTAACATCCAGCTTCCAATAAAACATGGATGAATGGACAAAGCTGTACCAGGGTGGATATCACACAGTCGGTCTGATTTTAGATCAGAAGTCCTAAGTGTTGGGAATTATAGTCACAGCAGCCTTTTTTGTTACTGAGGCTAACTTAATCCTCCATTTCTTGTCTGTTTGAATAAGTAAACTGCCAAGACTCAACGGCACTTGGCTGGCTGGCAAGACCACTACTTCTTTGATGAACAGAGGACTCTGTCCTCTAAGTTTTCACTGTTTTTGGAACTGGGAGAAACTTTACGTGGCATTGAAAGCGGTTGGCAACCCACATGGCAAGGATTCAGAGGCCAAGAGACGCCACCTTTCTAGCTTGGGCTCTCAGCACTCTGCTCCCTGCAGGAAACATCATCTCCTTGGAGCGGGGCATTTGTTCCACTTAGATTCCCGCAGAGGATGGTCATGCATACAGTAGTTAGCATCCCTAGGTTGTGCAAACTGAAAAGCTGGCGGTTCGAGTCCATCTTTAGGGGGTACCTTGGAAGAAAAGCCAGTGATCTGCAACATCAGCCACTGAAAACCTGATGGAACTCAGGTCTACTCTGACACACACGAGGTTACCACGAGTTGGAATCAACTCAGTGACCACTGGTGTCTCAGCATCTGTGTAGTGATTGGAAAACCAGGTGGCAGGGTGGTTAAGTGCTGTGGCTGCTAACCAAAAGGTCGGCAGTTCAAATCTGCCAGCTTCTCCTTGGAAACTGTATGAGACAGTTCTACTCTGTCTTACTGGGGCACTATGAGTTGGACTTGATTTTACTGTGATGAGTTTTTCTTTCTGTTTTAAAAGTCTGGCTGAAAGGTGAACCTCAGGAGGTCTTCAGTACTGAGCTAAAAGGGATTCTGGGGACCACACTCTCTGGGTTTCCCTAGTGTCTGTCAGAAAAGTAAGTCTAGTTTGTGTGTGTGTGTGTGAGTGTGTGCATGCGTGCATGCGCATGTTACAATTGTGTTCTACATTTTTCTCCAGCTCTGTCCAGCACCCTCTATTTTGATCCCTGTCAGACAGTGGATTGTGGTAGCCAGCCATCATTTAATTGCAGTGGACTCAATCCGGTCAAGGCTGTGGTACTTGTGGTCCATCAGTCATTTGGATTAATCTCCTCATGTCTTTGGCTTTCTTTTTCTTCTCTTGCTGCAGACGGGGTGAGACCAGTGGGATATCTTAGATGGGCACTTGTAAGCTTTTAGGTCCCCAGAGGGGACTGAAGTAGGATGTAGCACATTTTCTTTATAAACTATGTTATGCCTGTTGAACCAGATGTTCCCCAAGACCATGGTCCCCTCAAGGCTGTGATCTTTATGCATGTAAACTGTCGCATCTTTCTCCCCTGGAATGGGAGTTCAAACCACCAATCTACTGTTAGCAGACAAGCATTTAACCAGTGCACCACACGTACTTCAATAAGAGGTAGGATACACACATACAAAATTTCTTAAAGGCGTAAGGAATAACTCTTGAAAGATACATAGGAATATGGTAATACTAGTTACCCCCAGGAAGTCAGCTGGGTGTCTAACAGGCAGGGTGGAATAGAGACTCTTCCCTTAGACCCTTTTGTATGTCTGGGGATTGAACCATAGCAACAACCTCACTTCCTTACACCTAAAACATAAGCCAATAATTTCTTCTCTGATATTTTGAGGGAGTTGTTGAAGTAGCTTGTGATAGGGATGCTGGTGCCAAGTAAACACTGTTGGGGGGAAAGAGAGCGTAAGTCCTTGGCCGCCAAAAGACAACTGTTGACCATGACGGGGATGTGCAATTCAGTTGTTTTACATTCATTTTCTATTTTTAACATTCTTTTATTTGCTTCCCAATTCAATTAACAAGTTTTTATTTAGTATCTACTCTCTGCCCAGTGCTGTTCCAGAAATTCGAGGAGATATAAAAGAAGGCTTCATGAAACCATTTCTGAAGTTCTTGCCAAGAGTGGAACTCATTGTGGAATGATGTGGTTAGAAAGTTGTCTTGGAGACAGAGAGCCTTGAACTGAGCCTTAGGGAGAAGCAGAAGACTTAGACAAATGGAAGGGGGACAGGACATGCCACTGGCCAGGGAAATAGCTTCATGCAGGTAGAGAGTGCCTGCAGGCTGGGAAGTCAGAGAAAGAAAAGTCCTGAAGGTCTCAGTTTTAGGGTACCTACTGTGAGTGACAAGGCCATGGGAGTAGTAAGCTTGGTCTTGACACGGAAAGAAAATAGAGGACTCAGATGTAAGAACATCAGAAGTAGCTTGTTGTAACAAACCAGATGTAAAATAATGTGAGTTTGGATTAAATGTACTAGAGGGAACAGGGAAACCCTGGTGGCATAGTGGTTGTTTACTTTCATTACAGAAAGACTAGCAGTTGGAATCCACCAGGAGCTCCTTGGAAACTCTATAGGATAGTTCTACTCTGTCCTATTGGTTCCCTATGAATTGGGATTGACTCAATGGCAGTAGGTTAGAGGGAACAGAGGAAAGAATTTAAGAGAGCTTGCAAAGAAAGGAATGTCAAATGCTTGAGGACAATCTGGAGATGAGCAAAAGAGGGGTCATGCTTATTTTCAGCATTTCTAGCCTGGGAGACAATTTTTATCTCTTTTCTCAGGCAAATTGAACCCCCCGGAAATACTCAAGTGAAATGTCAATTGGAAACAGAATTCATCTATTTTTTTCTATCAGAAGTGTTTTGTTGCAGTTAGTTGCCATAAAGGTGAGTCAGCCTCCGTTTGATTCATGACTATCCCATGGAAAACAGAACAGAAATGTGGCTGGTCCTATGCCATTGTCATTA
Organism: Heterohyrax brucei; assembly: GCA_028571685.1. Taxonomy (NCBI): domain Eukaryota; kingdom Metazoa; phylum Chordata; class Mammalia; order Hyracoidea; family Procaviidae; genus Heterohyrax; species Heterohyrax brucei. Next base: position 111,302,612 of record CM053151.1, on the reverse strand, counting down.
TCTTTGCTATGTTGGAGTCCATTGTGGCAGTCACTATGTATTCTGAGTGCCTTCCACCCTAGGGGTCTTGTTTTCTAGCACTATATTGGACACTATTTGGTTGTGATCCATGGGGTTTTCAGTGGCTGATTTTCAAATTAGATTGCCAGGCGTTTCTTCCTAGTCAGCTTTAGTCTGCATGAATCGCTGAAACTTGTCCACTATGGCTGACCCTGCTAATCTTTGAAGTACTGGCAGCATGGCTTCCAGTATCAGCTCAACATGCGAGCCACCACAGTATGTCATCAGGGTGGTTGATTAGAAGCATGTTACCTTGCTTGCCTGTAGCTACATGACCCAAGTGGAATCTTGCCTTGTGTTGTTCACCAGTTACACCTGTACTTTGATTAGAGGGCTCACCACTAAGGCCTTCTAGATGTAGGGATGTGGAGGTGTTTGTTGCGGACTGAATTTTGTCTCCCAAAAAACGTGTGTAGCAATTTGGCTAGGCCATGATTTCCCAGTATTGTGCGAAGTTCCTATAGCTTGTAAACCCCTGGCTCTATGATGTCAATGAGGGAAGATGGGTCGTGATAGCAAGGCAGTAATCAACCTGTAAAATCATATTGTGCCTTGAGGCAATGTTAGGACGTAAAGGACGAGGAAGAGTACAGAGAGTTGGTGACCCCACACCATCAGGAAACAAGTAATGCTGAGTGCAGAGCACATCTTTTGGAATGGACCTAGGTTACTTGGGTCTCGGAAACTCCCAGTCCAGGGTAAGGTTGAAGACGAGGGTCTTTCTCTACATTGAACAGAGAAAGACTTCCCTGTGGAGCTGACACCCTGAATTTGTATTTGTAGCCTACCAGACTGTGACAGAATACATTTCTCTTTTTGAAGTCATCTACTTGTGGTATTTTTGTTGTAGCAACACTAGATGACTAGAGCAGAATTTGTTACCAAGAGAGGAGGATTCTGCTCTAACAGATATCTAATTCACATTTTAATGTGGAAGCGGTTTGAAACTGTTAATGAATAGAAGACCCAGAAGGAGCCAAGGAAAACTGCTAACACCAAAGAAGGCAAAGATGGTGGGAAACGGGCCAAATAGAGGACTAGCAACAGCAAGCTGGCAATGCAGGCAAGGACATTGGCACCAGACAGTGCTGGAGCTGACCCACAAAGAGAGACAGCTGGGTGTGTGTGCGCAGGAGGCTTCCTGATGGAGTGAGGTGCCTCCAGGCACTGATCAGTGGAGCTACAGAGCTTTGGGACACTTGCCCCAGCAGGGCAGAGGTGAGTGTGAGCCCTGGGCCCAGAGGCTACAGGAAGCAAAAGTTGGAGAGACAAGAAGAAGGTTTGGCCGTGTCCTCAGGTGTTTCAAAGGTTGAAGCCATGGCTTCTGATATTTCTAAGTGTGGAGCTAGGAACTAGGAAAATGGGACACCAAAAGCAAAGGGAGCTGCATGCTGGGAGCCAGACTGAGCAGGGTCTGGGATCATGGAGGGACGGGTGGTGTCGGCAAAGGAAGAAAGAAAGAAATGAGACTGAGACAACCAGGAATCTGGGGAGCAGCAGCCTGTTAGGGTCTGCCTTTATTTTTTATAATCAATTGAGGTGACATAATTTCACCCTGGTCTTTGGCCACGTAGGCTGTTGTCTAGCAAGAAACTGACACCTCATGGTCTCTTTTCATGTTACTTATCAAGGCCTTCTAGATAATGGCCCAAGGCAAGTATATTGTGGTGATAATTAACAGTGAAAACCAAGTTATGCCTTGAGCTTAATCAACTCTATTCATGTCTCGAGGTCAAGGGTACAGAAAGAAGGGTAGACTCATCCAAAGCCAGCTGTCTCTATGTGTTCATCCTTTGTTCTTATTCTATCTCTTCCTGTGAGGATAGTAAGCGTCCACTGTCCCCCATCCTTAACCTGTTCTAAGAAGGATATTTCTTTACTATTTACTCATTTGTCATACCAATTATAATGAACTTGGGAGCCTATCTATCTTCCTGATATAGGGAGCGGGATGTCTATTTCTAAGCACTGTGTGGAGGGTTGTTCTTGGGAAGCTCCCCAGGGCCTTCCTGTAATCTTGTGTTTCACATGTGGAGGGGGAAGTGGAGTTGGGGGAAGCCAGCGGAGCCGAGCAGGCCTCAGTATTCCCGGGCTGGGTGTGCTGTGTCGGAATTCATTAAGCCGAGGGGGTAGTAAAACCCTTCTTCTTTGATCCTTGTGCTGGGAGATGAGGAGTATTTTTGAGGAAAGTTTAATTAGGGTGCAAAATATCATCAGGGAGAGCACGGTCAAAAATATGCCAAGGGTGAGATGCCTCCGCCCACCATCACATAGGCGTGAGACTTTGCTTACAGAGGCTTCTGTGGGTACAGGCCTCGGCAGCTGCATTGTTGTCTCAGTGGGCCTGGAAGTCAGAACTGAAGCCCAGGGCCAAGGGAGCTCCACTCAGAATCTGGAGAATGTGGCCAATACCTAGAGTCTGGAGGGCAGGGCCACTGTGTAAAATGTCTCAGAGAATGCAGTATTATTTTCTGTTTTAGTCAGCTAGGGCTGCTCTAACAGAAATACCACAGAGTGGATGGCTTTAACAAAGGAAGGTTTATTCTTACACAGTCTGGTAGGTTGCAAGTCCATATTCAGGGTGTCCGCTCCAGGGAAAGGCCTTCCCCTTGTTGGCTCTGGAGGAAAGTCCGGTATTACATCAATCTTTGTCCAGGGAGCGTCTTGGTGCAGGAACCTCAGGTCTCAAGGACGCGCTCTTCTCCCAGTGCTGCTTTCTTGATGTAACAAGGTTCCCCCTTCTCTTTGTTTCTCTTTCTTTTTATCTCTTGCAGGCTGAAAAGGTTTAAGGGTGGGGCAAGCCACACTCCAGGGAAACTTCCCCTATAGCAGAGCAGGGAAGTAACCCTATGCAGGAATTTACAGCCTGTCTTAGTCACCTGGGTACTGCTCTAACAGAAAATACCAGGAGTGGAAGGTTTCATGTAGAGAAGCTTTTATTGTCTCAGTCCGGTGAGCCACAAATCCATTTACAAATCGTAAGTCCATTCAGTAGCAGAATTTATCACAGTCTGGTAGGCTAAGTCCACATCCAGTGAGAGCATCTCGGCACAGGAACCTCGGGTCCAAAGGACGTGCTCTGCTCTCAGTGCTTCTCTCTCGGAGGTTCCCGACTTCCTCTGCTCACTTCCCTCCCTTATATTCCACAAGCTTGTAGCTTGGGTCCTGCCTCACTAACACAACTGCAAACCATTCTTCATCTTCAATATCACAGAGGCAGGATTCACAACACATGGGAGGCAGGGCACCGTGTTGGAACTCTAAACCAAGTCAAATCAACACGTACATTTTTGGGGGGACACAATTCAATCCATGACACAGCCCCTTTAACATACAGTTTAGCGAAATCACAAAATGGAGGACAGTCACAAGATACTGGGAATCATGTCGCAGCCACATAGTTACACATATTTTTGGGGGGACACAATTCAACCCATGACATTTTCAAAGCCTTAAGTGCTGATGTAATGTATTTGGCTGACTTGCTTGGTGCCTGTTATGTCCTCTTTCCCTGCTATTTCTACATATAATGGAAATGCCTACCCTGTACCTACCTATTCTGCCATTGTATTTTGGAAGCAAATAAATTGTGTTCAAGATTTCACAGTTGATTAGGAATTTCCGGATTTTGGACTTGGACTTAAGACTTTTGCTATGAAGGGGCGAATATGTTTTATTTGTTGCAAGGATATGATTTCTGTGGGGCCAATAAGTAGAATGTTATGGACTGAATTGTATGCCCCCCAAAATACTTGTAGCAACTTGCTAGGCTATGATTTCTGGTATTTTGTGAAGTTGTTACATGCTGTAAACCCTGTCTCTACAAGGTTATTGAGAGAGGGTGGGCATTGGTTGTATTAGTGAGGCAAGACTCACTGTGTAAGATTGCATTATACCTTGAGACAATCTGCTGAGATATAAAGGAAAGGAAGTAAGCAGTGAGTTGGAGACCTCATATCATCAAGAAAGAAGCAGTGCTGGGAGCAGAGTACATCATTTAGAAAAGACCTGGGGTCCGTGGGCCTCAGAAATTCCCAGCCTAGGGTAAGACTGACAAGGACATTCCTTCAGACCAACAGAGAAAGAATTCCCCCTGGAGCTAATATCCTGAGTTTGGACTTGTAGCCTACTAGACCGTGACAAAATAAATTTCTCTTTTTAAAGCATCCACTTATGGCATTTCTGTTATAGAAGCACTAGATGACTAAGAGTATTTATTGCTCATTAGGCCTGCAATTTCTTATGGCAGGTACTACCTCTTATGGGTAATAAATAATCAGTAAGTGTTGGTTAACTGTAGGTGAAAATGGGATTTATAAGAAATGAGACATAAAAATAAAAGTATTTAAAAATGCATTAAAATTTGCATAAATTGAAAGCTTCTCTGTTTCAGTTGCTCAAAGCCATATGCTAAGGAAAGAAAAAATACTGTACTATAATAGTGTTAGGGTTGCATAGTTTTATTCCTTACCTTACGTGTTGCAAAGCTTTAACAATAACAACACAGTGTAATCATAGTTTTATAATAAACATTGCTAAAAGGGCCCACAATTGAGTGAAAAACTTCACATATATTTAACACAAGTTGTTGGACAGTTACTATGATTATTCCTGGTGTTTATAAGAAAGGAAATGGGTACAGGACACCCTGGTGGTTCAGTGGTTAAGTGCTATAGCTGCTAACCAAAAGGTCAGCAGTTCAAATCCACCAGGTGCTCCTTGGAAACTCTACAGGTTAGTTCTACTCTGTCCTGTAGGGTGACTATGAGTCAGAATTGACTCAATGGCCATAGGTTCTTATAGGTTCTTACCCAACTAGTAAGCCCTGGAGCTGGGATCTGAACCAGGCATTTGGATCCTGGAGTCTCCACCCCTACATATTAGCTCTACTCTGTATTGTACACAAAGACTGCCAGTTAAGTTCATGAATCCATCCTAGAAAAGGTGCTACATACCTCACTACAGTCACCTTTGAAGCACTCCCCTTGGGAAGCAACACACTGATGCCAGCGTCTAGTTGGCATGAAAGCTATTTTGGAACTCTTTCCTGGAATGGCCATCAGAGCTGTTATTGTATTACCCTTGATGTCCTGAAGTCATCAAAATATCTTGTTTGCAATATTTCCTTTATCTTTGGGTAAAGAAAAAAGTCATTGAGGGCCAGATCAGGTGAGTAGGGAAGGTGTTCCAGTACAGTTATTTGTTTACTGGCTAAAAACTCCCTCACAGACAACTATGCAATTAAGGTTGCAAACTTACTACTGTGCCACCATGCACAGTGGGCATTCTACAAAGAATTCCAACATTGCTTTCAAGGGTGGACTAGGCTCTGTCATCAGTGTATAGCTTCCCAAGGGGAGTGCTTCGAAGGTGACTGTAGTGTCATTCATCAATTAGGTATGAAGCACTGAGAACAATTAAGTATGAGGACCTGTGAGTCCTCATATACATATGTTACATATAGCACTTGTGTTTTTAATGAAGCTCGGGAAAGCTTCTTGTTTGGAGACCTACAGTTATTTGAAGGGGCCTTGGTGAGGCAGTGTTTAAGTGTCCAGCTGCTAACAGGTAGAGGGTTTCAACTTAACAGCTGTTGGTTAGAAGAAAGATGTGGCAGTCAGCTTCCCTGGAAACTTTACCGGGCACTTTACTTTAGGTGCTGTCAAGTCTGTTCTGACTCACGGGGATCCCTTGCAGAAAACAATGACAAATCACCGGGTCCCACACCATCCTCAGTGTCATCGCTGTGTTCCAGCCCATTGTTGCAGCCATTGTGTCAAACCATGTCACTGAAGGTCTTTCTTTTCTCTGACCCTCTACCAAGCATGATGTCCTCCTCTAAGGACTTTTCCCACTGGAAAACATGTTCAAAGTACCTAAGACAAAGTCTAGCCTTTGCTCCTGCAATTTGTTTATTCTTCTGGCACTCCATGATCTATTCAGAACTCTTTACCAACATCATGATTCCAAAGTACCTAGTTTTCTTCATTCTTTCTTATTCACTATACACTTTTCGCATGCATCAGCAGTGACTGAAAATACTGTGGGTTGGGTCAAGTACATGATAGGTCTCAAGGTGACTGTTAGAGATTTTTCGGGTGCAGTGAGTTTTGCTGAATCGAAAGTATGTAGAGGAAAAACCAGAGAGAGGAAAAGAAAGGAAAAGTTTATTTGCATCCTGAGCGGCTTTACAGAGTTCTCTGGCTCAGGGGTTGGGGGTTTATAAAGGGGGTGGGTGGACCTTACTGAGGACAGCACTGAAAACAGTGCCCCTGACGATGAGAACGGTGTCTGTGGCAAGTAGCCTATGGGGTTGTGGACGATTAAAGTTACTTAATTAACATAAGGGGGTTTCATTCCAGTGGAGTTGAGCCTATGGGAAAGGAGTGATAGCTATTCGGGCCCGGGCAGCTCATCTCATTTGAATGGAATTTCAGGAATAGCTGGCAGATAAAACGCTTTGACTTGGGCGGGCCCCTCCAGGAACGGTAGGGGAGGGGGCTTGAGTTTCAGCCTAACAGTGACACCTTTGCTTTTTAACATTTGAAAGAGTCTTCTGCAGCAGATTTGCTCAATGTAATAAGTTGCTTGATTTCTTGACTCCTGCTTCTGTGAGATTCTAGTAAAATGAGATCTTTGACAACTTTTAGTATTTTCTCCATGTATTGTGCAGCTGCTTACTGATCTAGTTGTGAGGACTTTTGTTTTACATTGAGATGTAATCCATGCTGAGGGCTGTAGTCTTTGATGTTGGTCAGTAAGTGCTTCAAGTCCTCTGTTCTTTCAGTAAGCAAGGTTTTGTTGCTTGTATATGGGAGGCTCAGGAGTCTTCACCAATCCCGATGCCTTGTTCTTCAAATAGCCCTGTTTCTCCAATTTGCTTAGCATACAGATTAAGTGTGGTGAAAGAATCCAAGCCTAAAGCACACCTTTCCTAAGTTTAAACCATGAGGTATTCCCTTGCTGTGTTCTAACCACTGCCTTTTGGCCCATATACAGATTCCACGTGAGTACAGTTCTATAGAGTCCCTGTGAATCGGAATTGATTCGACTGGAACAGGTTTTGCTTTTGGTTTTACAGGTTGTTTTTACAAAGTGATTATTTTTGTGTGTCGCGGGGTGGAGTATTTGGAAGATCGGATGTTCTGACCCAGCATTGTTCAGTGTCTAATGTTTTGGCATATACGCTAAGAATTAAGTATGCAAAGAAGAAATCGTACTTGACTGTCTTCAGAAAAGAGGGCAAAAGAGTAATTATAGCCATAACTGTGTATCTCACAGACCACCAAAGAACACCACACAGGAGCTCTAGAGGCAGTGGTTAAAACACTCAACTGCTAACCGAGAAGTGGGTGATTGGAACTCACCAGCTACTCTGTGGAAGAAAGCTGTGGCAGTCTGTTTCCATAAAGATGACCGCCTTGGAAACCCCTATGGTGGCAGTTCTACTGTCCTATAGGGTCGCCGTTAAGTCACACTCAACTCCGTGGCAGTGAGTTTTGGGTAATAATACAACAGGACTAAAATCCTTTACCTGGAATCCCAATCATATCCCCCTCCCCTCATTTTATGAAAAGCCCTGCTTTATTTGGAAACTCTTAAAATAAGTGGTCATATGATTTAAAAAAAGCAGCGGGGCGCCCCCTCCCCGGCGGCCGGGCGCAGCTGTCCGCGCCTCCTCCGCGCTGCGCCCGCGCCCCGCCGCCCGCATTCCAACTCTCTGAGGTCACGGGCCGCCGCCGCCGCCGCCGCCGCCCGGATCCGCCGCGGGCCAGGGGGAGGGACGCCCGCCGGCCGCTCCGCTGCTCCGGCCGAGGGTCCGCGTCCGGCGTGCGTCTGCCTTCCTGCCGCCCCCGCCGGGCTTCTCTGTGCCGCGCCCCTGGCCGACGGGTCCCCCACCCAGGCCGCTCGCTCCGTCGCCGTCGCTGCGGCCCGACGCTGCCCGGGGGATGGTCTGCGGGCCGCGGTTCCGGGGACAGGAAGTGAGGCGCGCGGGCCCCATGAGCGCGGCGCGGCGCGGGCTGGCTTGCGGGCGCGGCTGCGGTGGCCGCGCGGCGGGGCCCCGGGAGGCCGGCCGCTGAGGGCGCGCGGCCCCGAGGATGCCGGAGCCGAAGCAGGTGAGGGCGCGGGGCCCGGCCGAGGGGCGCGCGTGCCGGGGGCTGGGGTGTGTCCGCGCGCGGCGACCCCGGAGCGCGTCGCCAGCCGGGAGTCCGGGAAGATGACCGAAGGCAGGCAAGCAACAAAGAGGAAAGTCCGCCTTCCCCAGGCTCCCTCTGATGGACTTGGGTGATTTAATTTAGGAGGGGGTTGGAATTGTGTTCTGAGCTCCAGAAATGATTGTAGCGGCTTAATCGGGATCAGAATTTGGAATGTTTTAGGCATATACGTGTCTGTTGGAATTTGTAAATATGAAATGTGCTGGGTAACTTGGGCGAGAGGGGGCGCAGGGAAGGACTTTTTGGGTGACGACTTTTTTTTTTTTTTTTTGGAGTAAAGAGTGTTTACTCTGGAAAAAGAATTCTCGGGTGTGCAAATTCCGATTTGTGATTTCTGCAAATCCTGATTAGACTGGCTGCTTTTGGCGCGTTTGCCTTTATTTTCCTCTTTGCTGGGAAAGCCCTATAACATCAGCATATGCTGGAAGATATTAAAAACAAACAGAAAAATTCGTATACTCCAGGTGACAACTGCTGCACGCCTAATAGATTGCTGAATTTTGCTTCTTAAGCTTAGGGCATGGCGGCAGTGTTACTCTGAAGAGAATTACCTGTTTTGTTTCTAGGGTGTTTTATTCTTGAGATCTCCACACAATTATGTTTTGTCCAGGAGACACATGGGATTGGTTTAATGCTACAATTTTAGATATTATTCTAGAAATGCACATACTGTCTCCCCTGGTGATTTTATTATAAAGCAACTGTTGACAAAATTACATGTGAAGAGGACCTTAGCAGCAAGAGGAAAAATGGCAAGATTCAGGATTACAGTGTATTTGAGAAACTTTTGGAAGATCTGGAAAGGAGAACTGAAAATGAACTTAGAAAATAGTTCAGACTATCTTTCCAAGGTTGTACTAAAGTAGAATTGAACACTTACCTGTCTTCTTACTATATAAAAAGAGTATCTAATAGGCTTTTCCTTCAAAAGTTACTATTTATGAATTATGTGTACTTTGGTAGTTATGTAGGTAATTCCAGAACTGCCTTTTAATTATTGTACATTTTACCCTTGAAATAGACCAAAAAGCACTTTAATTTCTCCTTCTCAGTTTTATTATATTCAGACATTCAAAATTTTATGACATCATTTGGTAACAAGTATGTAGCTGGAAAGTAAGGTCAGTAAAGCACTGATAATGTAAATATTGTATTAAGGAAAATACTTTAACATAGTGGGTTTTATATACACAAGTAAAAAGCAAGCCATTCTCATGAGTATATCATGGGGGAAGAAATGAAACTGATACACACATACCTTTTCAGTGACATAATAACTACCAAAGAAAAATAAAATTCAGCAGTGAGAACATAGGCTTTTTCTTACACCTAATGCTGTAAAAGAAACCTGATGGCATAGTGATTAAGAGCTACACCTGCTAAACAAAAAGTTGGTAGTTCAAATCCATCAGGTGCTCCTTGGAAAACCAGCGAGGAAGTTCACTTCTCACCTGTAGGGCTACTATGAGTTGGAATCGACTTGATGGCAGCAGTTGAAGCTGTAAAACATTTAAATCTCAGGGACAATTGAAAGTTTTACTCCTGAGTTTGCTTAATCAGAGCTCAGGTTAATAATTAAGGTATGTAGTGTAGTATCTACTGCCTTCAAGGCTAGGTTCTATCCCTATAGTGAAGAGACTACCCTGTCTGAACATCCCGTAATACAAATATTTATCTTTTGTCTGCATGTATATCTTATTTCTTCATCGCTACTACTCAGTCTGCCCTTTTATCAACCTGAACTCAGTGCTGTCAATTCTGACTCGTAGTGACCCAGTAAAACAGTGGAACTGCCACATAGGGTTTTCTAAGGAGTGCCAGGTGGATTAGAACAGCTGACTTTTTGGTGAGAAGCTGAACTCAACCACTACACCACTGGGGTTTCCTAGGCCCTGTTTTCAGTTACCAAAAGTTGCACATGAAAATTGAACTCTACCACCTCATCTCATCAAAGGGTACTTAGTGTGTATGACATGGTTAAGTGCCACGACTGCTAATCAAGAGATTGACAGTTCGAATCCACCAGGCACTCCTTGGAAACTGTGAAGCAGTTCTACTCTGTCCTATAGGGTCTCTATGAGTTGTAATTAACTGGATGGCAGTGGGTTAAGTACATATTATCTTTCTGAATTAATACAGCAAATAGCTGCTGGCGTATCAAGCCATAAAAGCTTTTTGTTTAAAGTTGTCATTTGGTTATTTTTTAAAAATTTTGCTTCATCTGTTTATCCCTGAAACAACAGAAAGCGGTGAAAACTAATGCAGGTGGATAAATATTTGTAATTTATAATAGTTCTTTTCCGTTTCCCTTCTGAGGGTGTTTTTACCTACAGAAGGCACTCAGGAAATGCTAATTAACAGTCCTTTTTTTTGCTTCCCTTTTCTTGTGGCCTTCCTGTTCATGCCTTGGTTTTAAACTTTTATTTCCTTCTGGCTATTTGGAGATTACCTGAGGGGGAAAACAAAAACAAAATGCAAACAACAGCAAAAAGCAACAGTCTTGATTAGACACAGCTCGGTCTTTTATGGTAGCCTTGTAAACTCTTTAAGGGCACCAGTGGTTTCGGAGTCGTCTTTGATTTCTCAACAATGCCCACTGGACACGTGTTTTTGGCAAAAAGTTTCATAAGGTTAAGATGGGCAAAGTATAGGGCAATAGCTTAAGCTCCTCTCTCGCCTCGACGCCCATCACCTCTGGCTCTGAGACCCGCTCAGCAGTACCGGACCGGGAATGAGGGACCCAGAATCGATTCCCAGCTCAGCCCACCCCTGGGTGAAGCTGAGAACCCCCTTCCCTGAGTATGGGGTATGTGTTTGTCAGATAAGAAGGTTGCAGTGCGCCTACTACGTACCTGCTTCGCCCTGGACAGCCCCCTCGGAGGGTCTGCGTGCGGCCCCCGGCCAAAGTTAAGGGCGATTGGCCGCGGGTAGGCCTCAGTACACTACTCCTCCTGGGGCAAAGCAAGAGTGGAAGCCGCCACCGGTTTCCGGGTATAAGATGGGCTTTTGTCGACTTGTTCAGAGAGCAAAAAAGAAGTCCAGCTGATATAAATCGGTTCCCCCTACCCCAGCTGCCGCCCGCTCCCAGGTTGCCGCAGTCCTGGAGATACCATCTGCAGGTGTGGTTAAAAATGTTGTTAGTCGCTTATTTTGGGATCTTGTGGCTTCGAATCCGGGAACCCAACAAGCCCCACCCAACCTCCCCACTGCCCCTAGGGCCCTTGAAATGTTCTCTCCGGGAGTAGAGGGGCTGGGCCCACGGGCGCGTCCGCCCGGAAACGCGGCCGCGGTTGGAGGGTTCCGGGCCTTCGGAGGCTGCCTGTTGCCCCGGCAACGCCACCGCCTCTTCCGGGGAAGGACCCCAGAGGAGCTGGAGCCGAAGGCTGAGGAGGACTTCATGGGCTTGCTCAGCTTTGTCAGCTCTTCGTTCCTCTAGGGTGGCAATTAAGGTCTCGCCCGCCTCCTCCTCTGGACTGTGGCCCCGCTTAGGTGAAGGTCTGCCATCTTTCGGGGCAACCCCACCCTGGAGAGGAGCCGGGGCCACGCTTTTCAGAACGGCCGCAGTGCTGGTGGTTACCGGATAAGGAGCCTTGTAGGGTCTTTGATGATTTTACAAATCAGTTTGATGGCGGAAATATTTGTAAACCAGAAAGCATTCTACAAATGCGTGTTAGGCACGTTGGCTTCCCTCACCTCGTTTGAACCTCTCAGCTGCATTATGTGCGGGGGGGATTTATTCCTTCCATCTGGACTTGGGATTAATTTGTCTGAGGGGACTGGGCCTGAGACTTCAACCAGCTCTGGTTGCGTAGTGGCTAGAACTAGGCTGCTAACGAAAAAGTCGGCAGTTTATCCACCAGGAGCTCCTTGGAAACCATATGGGGCAATTCCACTCTGTCCTATAGGGTCACAATGAGTCGGAATCCGCTTAACACAAAGGATTTCGTTTTTCTTGGTATCTCCCTTGATGAATGAAGAAACTTGACATTTGGAATGGGAGACTAATATGTGTTGTCAGTGAAAAAACAAAAGCAAAACTGTACCCGCACAGAAAGAAGAGCACTACTGAACGCGCCTAAACTTGGCTTTGTCCTGGTGCCTGACATTATCTCACAACAGTGGTTGTAGTCGTCATTTGTAGGATGAGTGAGGGGTGGAGTCAGACTGAATCCAACTCTGATGTTAAACTTGCTCTCTGCCTCTTAAGATCCTATTCAGTGCCTTCTTTTTCCAGACGAGAGGAAAAGCTTATTGTTAGGACACAGCTTTTGTTGATTTGTGCTTTTAAAAGCCAAGTCCAGAGTTGCTAAAATACCCGAGTAACCGGCGTCCCTCTTTTCCTCAGCGCTGGCGTGGATGCTCCCGTCGCCTGGCCTTTGGAGACTCTATTGTTTTTTAATGGCTGCAGCGGCTGCTGGGTGACCAGCCTGAGACCCGACAGACTCATCCTGTCAAGACAGGATCACTTCCTCCCGGCGTCACCTCCCCTGGATTGGTAGGGGTGCTTTTCCCTCCTTGCCGATAGACTCTTGAAGGCAGAAGAAGATGCCACTGCCATTTGGATTGAAACTGAAACGCACCCGGCGCTACACCGTGTCCAGCAAGAGCTGCCTAGTGGCCCGGATCCAGCTGCTCAACAACGAGTTTGTGGAATTCACGCTGTCGGTGGAGAGCACTGGCCAGGAGAGTCTGGAGGCGGTGGCCCAAAGACTGGAGTTGCGGGAGGTAAGCAGCCGAGGAGGCCCAGCGTCGCTGGCCTGACTTGATTCTCACCACTTTCGTGCCTGCTGGCCATGTGTTCTAATCCAGGGATACTAAGCCTGTCCGTAGTCACGATAGGAGTTGAGCCAGCAAGCCACCTGGCACAGTGAAGGAATAGTTACAGAACCACATGTCTTCCTCTGAGGGTGCCCCTTAAAAGAAATACCAGTGCCTGAGTCTTTGGAAAAAAAGGCCTGATGGTCTCCTTCCAAGAACACGCAGCCACTGAAACCCCTAGAGGCCTAGTTCCACTGTGACATACGTGGGTCGCTGTGACTCAGAATCTGCTAAAAGGCAACTGCCACTTTTTTTTTAGCTTTCGAAAATGCAGATTTGTTGCCCTTGAGTGTGAACCGTAATCCAATATGAAGGCATTTGGATTCTCCAGTGTCTTTGTCTTCTTATATAACCCCTGAAGGGCTGTCCTGGTCTAGCATACTTGTGACTTACATTCAGCCAACATTCATTGACTGTCACAGGCAAAGCCAAGATTGTAGAGGCATACAGCCTGGATTTTGAATCTGATTTCCTCATCAACCACTTGGTGTGACCCTGGGCCAATTATTTGCTCTCTCGGAGCTAGCAAATCCCTCATCTCAACCTGGGGGACAACAGTGGTGTCACATTCCGTAAAGTAGTTGTATCATTGAATGTGCATGTTCAGCCATAAAGTCTGGTACCTAGTCTATTCCAGTTATCATGTCTGCCTTGGAAAGTCTCAAAATCTAGTCAATAAGAGAGTTGTGGGAGGCCTTTAAAATCCAAATAATGTGTATTTTTTTTTTTAAGCTGTTGTGTTTTTGGTGAAAGTTTACAAATTAGGTTCTCATTTAACATTTTCTATATTATCATTCAGTGACATTGGTTGTGATTGTCACAGTGTGTCAGTGTTCTCAGTATCTCCTTTCTGGTTCTGTTTCTGTTACCTAGATTCCTGGTGCCCCCTTACTTTCCTACCCTAGGTCTAGGGCAACTGTTGACCATTTGGTTTCATTTATATGACTGTTTAGAGAAGCGAAGTACTCACGGGTAGTTCCAGATGAGGTCTTGAGAAAACAAGGCTGTGGTTAAACAGAAAACTCTCCTTGCCTTTAGCTCCCTAATTCTGGGGTAAGAGGAAAGTGGAGAACTAGTTATTTCACTTAAATGCCATAATTATATTCCTAACTGGAAATCACACTGATGTACTTAATTGAAAGTCAGGAAGAGATAAGCTGTGTCCTTGGTGACCATCGAGTCACTTGATCACTCAACACTGAAGGCCTTCTAAGGTCAGGCACTTGCTAGTTGACCCCTGTGTTGACAGCAACAAGAAGAGAGGTATGGCACAAGCAGTTAGAGAGCAGGTAGAGGATGCAGTGAGCTCTAAGGAGGATCAGCAAAGGGATAGGTTCTCAGGACCTGTGATGTCTGAGCTGGGACTTGAAGCATTGGGCAGGGGGCTCTTATTGGGACTGGTAAAGACTGTTCTAACCGAAGACCTGCGTGAGTATTGGCTCTGAGGCAAAAGCAGCTTGTCTGCCTGGAGGCTGGAGTGAGGAGGGGCCATGAGCTGGGACTTGTTAAAGGAGTTGGGCTTCCTGAAGGTAGAGGGGACGCCAGAAAAGGATTTGGACAGGGCAGTGTATTATGGTTGTTTTGCAAGGAAAGGTCCTTCTGGTGAATGATTAGAAAGGGGTAATTTTGGTGTAGTTGGTGACCGCTTAGGTTGGATGGGGATGAGAAGAAGTAGGTAGAACCTGATGATATTCAGGCTTGCTTTTGCTTCCCAGGGCTGTTTTATCGAAGTGCTGCTGACTGTCTTCAAACAACAGAAATCTATTCTCTGCTAGTTCTGGGGGATGGAAACCCCCAGTCAAGGTGTTGTTGGCAGGGCCCTCCTCCCTCTAGACCTTGAGGGGAAGGTCCTACTTGCCTTTTCCAGCTTCCTGTAGCCCCAGGCATTCCTTGACTTGTAGCAGTGTGGCGCCAGTCTCTGTGGTGCATTCTCAGATCTGGACATTTCCGTGTCTCTCTTCTCTTCTCAGAAGGCTACCAATCGTGCTGGATTATGGCCCACCCTACTCTGGTATGGCTTCATGGTAACTAATTACATCTCTCCAGCACCCACGGCTGTCAAGTTGTGTGTGACTCATAGGGACACTTTAGGGTTTCCAAGGCTGTAAATCCCTGTAGAAGCGGACTGCCACATCTTTCTCTCTCAAAGCTGCCAGTGGTTTCGAACCACTAATCTTTCAGTCAGCAGCCAGCCGCTTTAACCACTGTTCCAGTAGAGGCTCTTTCTAAATAAGGTCACATTTACAGGCACTGAGGGTTGGGACTACAGTGTATCTCTTTTGGGGACAGATAGGCACTTGGGTTTCCAGGAGATGGGGGAGCCTCAGAGAAGAAACCTAAGAGATGGAGCATGTTTGAGGGGTGCAAGGAGAGGCAGGTTCAGTCTGGGGAATAGTGAGTGTGAGGTGCTAATTGGTGATGTTGAGCAGATAGTTGAATGTGCTGGTCCAGAACCCAGGTGAGAGAGCCAGGCTGGGGGGAGGAGATTCGAGAATTGTCACCTTAGGCCAGTAGTCACAGCTGGGACAGAAGGTGAGACTGTTTGGGGGAGAGAAGGAGGATCAAGGAGACTGCTCTGGGTTGAGGAGAAGAGGGAAAGCCCCGGGAAGAAGCTGAGATGGAGAAGCCCAAGAAGAAGGGAAATCAGGAGAGTGGGCCTCAGTGACCATCGCTTCACACTTAACGCTTATTCCATCTTTTTTGCTCCTTTCACTTGTTTTTCCTTTTTCTTTCCCCTTTCTTCCTTACATAATACCAGGTCTGCCAGCAACTCCTAGACAGTCAGCTTCTTGAGGAACTATGATTTATTTTTGTACCCGGAGTAGCAGACCTGGAATGTGCTCAGTAAATACGGGTTGAACTGAACCCATAGGCTCTGCCTTGCTCTTCGGTCAGGAAGTCCAGAGAAGCTGCTGTGCCTTGTTTGAGGTCCCCAAGAACAAGCAGCTTCTTACAGCTGTCGGTGTATTAGGACCCTTTTTTTTTTTTTTTAAACACAGCAGAATAGGGTGCTGTGAGGGAACAGAGGCTTGCTTGGTTTGTAGAAAATTTCCTGCTCTTGGAGAGCTGATCCCGTTTCCAGAATTGAACAGCAGTCAGAGTTAGGACGTTCTTTGGTTTGTGCAGGGCGTGGGTTTGTTCAGCACGTGTATCCTTCTGAAGCTGAGAAGGGCTGCTCTATCTGTAGTGTGTAAACAGAAGGCTCAAGCCCTAGCCCTAGTCTTACCAAGTGACCATTCAGAAAGAATCTTTGTGGAACAGCACCTCTTCTTAGTTTGTGTACATGTTGCATCTGTATGATTTATGGCAAGAAAGAGGGGTATGCTGGTAGCTTAAATGATTCTCCTAAAATGCAAACTCAAGTGTCGTAGCAGGTAGGTTTGACGTACGCTTTGCCACTGTGGTATCTCAAATATTTCTTCCCTAAGTAAATACCATTTCCTGTCTGTAAGGACCATGACTAACGTTACACAGTAATACCGTTACAAAGCTGTATCCAGGGGCTTCTCTCAGAGTATTTTATTTTTTAAGTGAAGTGTGTGAGTATATGGCTTGTTTTTTTCAGTCATTGTAAGTTTTTTGAATGTCTGAGATATGTTATTAAAAAAAAATTGCTGTCAAGTTGATTTCGACGCATAGCAACCTTATAGGACAGATTAGAACTGCCCCGTAGAGTTTCCAAGGAGCACCTCGAAGATTTGAACTGCTGACCTTTTGGTTAGCAGCTGTAACACTTAATTAGAATGCCACCAGAGTTTCTGAGATATTTTATGCTATGTTAAAAATTAAAAACAAAAAGGTTACTATAGTTCTATCCAATTTAGTCAACTCAGTGTGTTCACGGGTTTTTAAATTCTTCACGTTTGAACAGTGGGGAGTGACTTTTTAAAAATGGAAAAAAAAGAATCTCCTTAGGAAAAGATTTCTGTTTGTTACAGCAGCAGCTTCTGAGAGCTGTTGAAATTCTCTGCGTATCTTTGGTTCTGCATTTCACAACACTTTTTGCAGGAGAGGCTGGGAGAGTCTTCAAAGGACTGAGAGGGAAATGACAAGATTTTCCAGTTTTGTGAGCATGTGTTCAAGAGGCCTGAAGGAGGTGGCGAGGCTAGGGGGTGTCAGTGGGGCTGTCACCTTGACACGCTCCACACAGCTGGAGTTCTGTGTCAGGTAGTCAGTTATAAAAACCTGAGGCCTCAGAAGGAAGGCCTGTGTTAGCCAAGCTCCCTGAGGACAAGGGGTAAAACTAGGACTCAGATTGAGAAATCTGTGAGGTGATACAGATCGGCCAAAGGCCCCAAGTATGTGCACCCTCTGGTCAGGGCATCCTCAGTCTGCATATGGGTCACCGGGGAGCCAGGGCGAGCAGAATCTGCTTGGCAATTGCAGAGTCCGAGAAAGAGGGGTGGTGGTGTGTGTCCGACCCTGTGTGACTGAGCAGAACTGCCCCTGGGGTTTCCTAGGCTGGAATCCAGATGGGAGCGGATCCCCTGGCCTTTCTGGCTGGTCTTGCTGCCAGAGGAGCACTGTGGGGTCAGCACTGCTGACCCACTGGGTAGCGTCTGAGCACTCAGCCGTTGTGTCACCAAGGCTTAGCTGGTGACAGAAAGGTTGGCAGTTCCTACCCAGCCTGCGGTGCCTGTGGAAGAAGGGCCTGGCTGTCTACTTCCAAGGAAACCCTGGTGGCCTGGTGACCAAGCGCTGCGGCTGCTAATCAAACAGTGGGAGTTTGAATCTACCAGGTGCTCCTTGGAATCTCTCTGGGGGGTTCTATCCTGTCCTCTAGAGTCTCTCTGAGTTGGAGTAGACTCCATATGACAGTGGGTTTGGTTTTGGTATCTACATCCAAAAGATCACAGCTGTTGAAAATGCTCTGGAGGGCAGTTTGACTCTGAGATACATGGGGTCGTCTTGAGTTGGAGCCAGAGAAGGGACGTGGTGCTCAAAGAATTACATGCTCCAAGCGTTACACTCCTTCATGTGGGAGACAGTCCTGCCCCAGGGCTGGCCTGATGGTCTTGGGCAGTGCCTAGGTGAGTACTGTCTCTGTTTGTCTCTTGAGAAGACTGTTGAACAGATTAAGACCTGGGCCAGTAGAAGCTGATTCCTAACTTTGCGAGTTATCGGTTGAATGACCTTGGCCAAATTATTTCCCAGATCCCCCTGGGGTTCTCACCTTTAAGTTGGGCTAATAGTATGTAACTGATGATGATAGTGAGGAGTCAAGGCTAAATGTCAGACAGCAGAGGAACTGGTATTTAGGAAACTGAGATGTTAGCCTTCATCACTGTTGTTACTTGTGACTCCCATGTTCATGGTGGTGGCCAAAAAACTTCTCTTGAGATTAACTCTCTTAATTCTTTTGCAAATATTTTTTTCCTCCATTGCTAAAGGTACATGCTTGTTAATATTTTCTAGTATAAACATGTGTAGTGGTCACCAGTAATCGCACTGTTTCCACATTACCAAAGTGCTTAGATTTTGGCATGCCGTCACCATTTAGCCGTTATGTTGGCATTACCAGCTGAAATTAATTTGTATAATGTCACCGCCTCATCATGCCCTCAAAAAAGTAAAACCAAGAACATCAGTAGGTTTTGACAGCTCTGCTAGCCTCTTTCTTCCTGCCAGCCTCCAGCCTAACTCCTAGGTTTCTAGGAAAATTTCTTGGTGACATTATAAATTGTCAGTATTTTTTTCCTTGAAGATCTAGCTCTTTCAAGAGCTCTTTTTAAATCTTACAGTCCACTTTGAAATCACATTTTTATTATGCTGTCATGGATCTTATTAGATTCACTGTGAACTCTTTCTCATACTTCTGCCTGCCTTTGTCTTCAAGTCCTGTTTCAGCTTAATTTTACCTTCGACTGGAGTTCTTTAAATTCTTTGACCCTTGGGATACAGCGAGTCCTGCAATCTTCGAAACCTTATGAAGATAGTTTTTCATGTTGTGCTATGGTACATCATGTTTTAGTTTTGTAATTTAAGTTTTGATGGTACTGTGTTGGTTGCTGCTGAGTCTGCTCTGACTTGGAACGACCCCACATGTACAGAGTAGAATTACACTCCATACGGTTTTCAAGACTGACCTTTCAGAGACAGATTGCCAGGCCTGTCTTCCTGCGTGCCCCTGTGTGGATTTAAACTGCCAACCTTTTAGTTAATAATGGAGCACTTAACCATTGGCTCTGGTGGCATAGTGGTCAAGAGCTGTAGCTGTTAACCAGACGGTGGGCAGTGTAGATCCACCAGGCACTCCTTGGAAACTCTATGGGGCAGTTCTACGCTGTCCTGTACGGTTGCTGTGAATCAGAATTGACTCGATGGCAGTGGCCTTGGTTTGGTTTAACCATTGGTACCACCCAGGGACTCCTAATTTAAATCTTAGAGGACAGTTGTCTTTTAGCTGTTCCTGAATTTCATGTGTGGGAATCCTCGTCGCTGTCATCTGCATTTTTAGTTTTTCTTTTTCAGTTGAGATAATCTCGAAGCTACCATTAAAGTTATCTCCATAATATCTTGTCAGCTGAAATGAAAAGCCTAGCAAAATTTAAAAGTTCTTAAAATAGCAGAAAGAGTGGCTTTTAGTAGTTTATCACAGATCTGCATGAAATGTTTCTGCCGGTGCAGTTTTGAAGCGTGCTGTACTTTGTGTCAAGTTTTTGTTCTTTAGATCTCAGACTCCATCTGAACAGCACTGTTTTGTTCACTGGTACGATCTGAGACTGGGATAGCACCTTGCTACCTGATTGGCTTATAGCACATAAACAGCTACTTGGTTTAATAGTTCAGAGTCTTACTTTGAATTTATATTGATTGCCTGGACAGCAACAAGCCCCGGTGGTACAGTGGTTAAGTGCTTGGCTTCTAACCAAAACAGCCACTCTGTAGGAGAAAGGTGTGGCAGCCTGCTTCCTTGAAAATTACAGGTTAGAGACCTGATAGGGTAGTTCTGCTCTGTCCTGTGTGGCAGCGATGAATTGGAATTGACCCGATGGCAGTGAGTTTCAAGGGCATAGACATCACTAGGTAGTGAACAGGTATCAGTTTTGGTGAAGGGAAAGGACAGATGATATAGGGGAAGTCAGCACAATCTTAAATAAAAAACACAAAGGGCATGGATAGCAGTTCAGTCAAGTCAGTCTTAATTTGACACAGGATGTTATTTCCTTAGAGAGCTGAATATTTGCAAAGCTTGGGACGCAGCCATAGGTACACATTTTTCTCTACATTTGTTTCTTCTTCCCTTGGGGCTGCTTCTAAAACAGGGAGGCAATGAAGTACCTGGAATTCAGGGGGGTAGAGCACCAGTCTTATCCAATGATCCGACCCTTGCGTTAGATGAAAACAGCCTGGTATGTGCCCTACAGGCACCTAACTATAAAATCATAAATAACTTTTGCACCAGACACCCCTCACGTATTTATCGGAACTTTAAAACTATAAAAACTTGCCCTACTCGCTACTGGACGGGCTAAACCACATCTCAGTTCAGGCTCCACTATCTTTCTCTTTGAATAAACTTCACTGGACTCTCAGACTGGTGTGTCTGTGCCCCTGTATCAAGCCCTTCTATTCCCCAAACTTAGAAAATGGTCTGGCTCCAGCAACTCCCTTATTAAGATTGCTGAGTAAAGGGAGTGGCAGTTCCCTTGCCAAAGTTTGGAGAGATTCTTCTATACTGCCTTCTGGCAGATAGAAGAATTCCTTAGTTAAAGGGTGTGCAGGAGTAGAGAGGAATCAAGCACAGAACGCAAGCCATTACTCTCAAGCACAGCTTAAGAAAGTGTTCTTGGCAATCAGATTGCTTTATTTTAAGTTAGCTTCTTAGGTATTCCAAATATCCACTGACCTTATCTTGACTGTTATCTGAGTAGACCTTAAGAATTTCATGTGCGTTTCCTTCTGTACTAGCTGTTTTCCTTTGGACTTTAAAAATAGCTGAAATATGTGTAAGGTAAAAATGTAAAACCTGCAGACATTTTGGATTAAGTAGTTACTCATTTGGGTTTGTATGTTAGAAAACAAAGACGATCTCTTCCATTGGTAAGCTTAGTAAATATTTTCAGAAGGCTCCATTGGACTACTGGAAGCAAATTTAAATGTTAGATTGCTCTTCCTACCTATATAAAGCTTTCTACCTTCTCAAAGCAATGATTAATGATCATGGGGGTGTATGTGTGTGTTGTTGTGAGCACCCAGAAAATGTTGGGGGTTGTGAGAGGAAAATACATAACTACAAAGCTTGGGTTTAATAAGCTTTTATTAATGAAACCACACACAGTTAAGCTGGGGGAAGGGGGAAAGTGCTAGCACTGACCTTAAAGCACTCTTATATTAAGAAATCTTATCTACATTTATATTGGTTAAGAACTCTCAGTTACATTAGCTGAGACCCCACAGGCCCCAACCAGGTCCCACAGGGACTGCTGCAGGTAATCCTAATGTCATCACTTACACTTCCCTAAAAGCAGGTTTTGCTCTAAGGAATTTAGGGACTGGCTGTGCTTTTACCATTCAGACACAGGAGAATCAAAAGTGGAATTTTGTGATGACAGGGCCTCTCAGAGGTGGAGCCGACAGGGGCAGCTCTGGAAGCTCAGGCACCGACAGTCAGTCACTCGAACCAGGCCGTTCAGTCCGCTTGTCAGGAGAGTGACAAGGCATCGTGGAGGGGAAGCCGGCAGGAGCAACAGCATAGGAGGCTCAGGGTCTTGGAGGTGGAGCCAGCAGGGACAGCATAGGAGGCTCAGGTCCCGACCCTCAAAGCAGTCCCTCGAGGGTGAAGCAGACAAGGTCTTGGCAGCAGACTGGTGGGCCCAGACCCCAGGAGGGAACTGTCTGTCCCAGGCCTTCAAGGATGAGGCAGATGAGGTCTTAGGATCAGGTCACAGCACAGCAGCAGACCAGTGGCCACAGATCCCCAGAGGGAGACTGTGTACCCCAGATCCAGAGTATTGGAATTGTATAATAATGTGTAAATGTTTTTTCAGTCTTGGTCGCTAGTGACCAGCCCGTTCGTATCTTCTGGTGCCTTCAGTCGTTTTCTTCTTTCTGGTTAACCGTGTCTTTATCATTTCTCTGGCTGTCCACCGCCATGTCCATCTGGTGGTCGTTTTTCGCATTTTTGCCTTCACTTTGTGTCTTCATCATGACTTTAGATTTTGTTACTGCCTGACTTAGCCTGAGCACAGCTATTTTGTGTTTTAGTGGTTTAGCCAATTCTTAACTTAGGTTTATGATAAGATTCCCCTTTACTATATATATGTTGTGTGTGTGTGTTTGCAAATATATATACACATATACGCATACATATATGTGTGTATATGCACACATCTGTGTGTATGTACACATATGTATGTGTATATATTCTCATTTTGTGTGTGTGTGATTGTTAGGTTTTCTGTGACTTTTCTCATTTGTCTTAGAAAATTAAGAATTGGCCATATAATTAAGTATAGGACTGACACATGGACTCATGGAAATATTGTGTGTTTTAAAATACATAATACATCATCACAGTAGTAATTACAAAATTTGGAAACATTTATTTAAAGAAAGGAAGTATTATTCAGCCTTAGCTTAATGGAAAAATGCAAGAAGAACACAACAACCCATTTGGGATCAACTCCAACTCTCGGCAACCCCACTTGTAGACTGGCCTCTTAGGGTTTTCAGTGGCTGTGATCTCCTGGAATTAGCTCACCTGGCCTTCCTTGTGAAGTGTCTAAGGGTCAGGAGCCTCATGCTTAGCAGCTGAGCTTGTTGGTCATTTGCACTACCCAGCAACTCCCAACCTGAGCTTAATGTCTAATGTATTATTCAAGGTCAGAGGTGGTTTCCTTAGATTATTGAGGTTTTCAGTTAAGAGATATGAAAAATGTCCTTTAATCTCACTTACCATTAATTCACCACGGCAGTGTAGTTTCATGACCATGTGGACCTAAGTGTGAATTAGCTCACATGGTGAGGTCTCTGAGGTAAGTTACAAAGTGGCAGACGTGGGGGGACTTGCAACATTTCGGGGGCTTTCTTTCAGTTCTGCCACTGTTCTTGGTGTGTGGTTGAGATTTCATTTCTTACAATAGTACTGGAAGCTTCACTGGCTTCCTGCTGTTCTCCTTTTGGGTGGGTAAACATGACTGTGCTGGAGGCTTAATGTGTATTATCTCATTTAATCCTCACAGTGAGTTAGGCAGGGTCTTTTCCGTTTTAGGGGTGGTTACTGGAGTTAGGAGAGGTTGGGTGATTTGCTCGAGATCACACAGCAATAAACGGAAGAGCCAGACTTTTCGTTCACATCTGGGAGACTTCTGTTTGAACTTTTAAACTGATGGGGGTCATGGACCTGTTGAGAGTGATGAACATGTAGAATTTTGCCTGCAATTTCAACAGATTTATGCATTTCCCCAAATCCATCCATAAGCCCTGGCCACGGGCCTGGAGGCCTCCCAGATGATGCGGTCTTTCTCCTTTTGGTGTAACAGGATCTTTCCTCTTCTGTCTGTCTTTCCCCAAAGTGAAGGTGCTGGTAGGATGGCACATTTGTAAACAATTTGGGACCTTCGTGCTTTTAAGAAAACGATTGGTCTGTGAGGGAGTACCTCCCTATCCTGAAATGCCTCTCTTCAGGGGCTGTCATCTTCAGATCTCAGCCAAGGCTGTTTGTGGGATATTGTGAGCTGCTGTGGAGTCACTTACCAGCTTGTGGCTACCTGATGTGTCCTAGACTAGTACTACCCTGCAGGGTCTTCTGGACTCTCATCTTTACAGAAACAGACTGCTGGGCCATTTCTGCTGTGGAGTTGCTGGGTGGGTATGAACCACCAACTCTACAGCTGCTGTGAAGGAAAATCCCTCTCAGGGAGGAAAGACAGAAGGTCGTGTAAGTGGGAGTTTCCTCACTGCTCCTCTGATGGTGGGTTTGTATCAGTCTTCTCCAGTGAGCGCCTTTCAGTCTACTTATGAAGTAGATCTATGATAATGCTTTCATGATTGTTGTTGTTGTTAGGAGTCGTTGAATCGGTTGTGACTCCATCGACCCGACGTGCAGCAGACGGAAACACTGCCCAATTTTGTGCCATCCTCACAGTCATTGCTGATTCAGCCTGTTGTTGAGGCCGCTGTGTCTGTCCATCTCGTTGAGGGTCTTCTTTTATGATGACCCTCTTGGTTACCAAGCGTGATAGCCTTTTCCAGGGATTGGTTCCTCCTGAGAACACAGCTGTAAAAATAGCATGTCAGCAGCGTCTGACCTCCTCTAACCTCACAAGAGGGAAGGAGAGTCCAGATCAACAGCTCAAGACTGATTTCCTGTGAGGCAGAGGCCAAGCATACTTCTCTCTGCCATCTTTACCAATTCTAATACAGCTCTCCTTCCCACAGCACTTCTCTGCTGAGTTTGATAATTCGTTGCACTGGCCACACAGGCAGTACTCATGGTTGTGGGGTTTATTGCTGAGTTTGATAATTCGTTGCACTGGCCACACAGGCAGTACTCATGGTTGTGGGGTTTATTAGAGGGGTAACAGGTTATGATGCAGGTTTAGGAACACTCAGGATATAGTCCTTCCATCAGGATCGCGTCTTCTCAGCCTTGTCTATTGGCCAGCTGGTCTCTCTCTGACCCCTCAGCCTCAGACTTGCTTGAGCAAGTGTTACAAAGCTCTTTTTTCTGCTGGTAAGTGCCCATAGGTGCCCAACTCTGCCAGTAAGCCTTGGCCCAAAGGCGCTCAGCTCTGGTTCAGTGGGTGGCAAACGTAGCTCCAGTAAGTGTCCAGATGCACCCTACTCTGCCAGCAAGCTTCTGGCCAGACCACACGCAGACTTGTCTCCTTTTGGCCCAGAAGCCCACCTCACCATCATCCACTGGTCTCTCCTGCTGCTGTTTCTCTGCCACTGCTTCTCGCCATCTTCAGTGTTTCACATCTGTCTCTTGGTCACCTGGTTCCAGGCAGGGAAACCAGGTCCAAAGAACACTCTCCTCCTGGTTCTTATCCTGTCCTCTTGCCTGTGGGATGGCAAAAGTAGTCCCCTTGTTAGGGTTCCATATACCTTCTTAACATGCTTCACTCAATCATGCAGGGGAGTTACCAACCATGGCAGTCTAAGGACTGCGTTGCACCTCAGTGTCCACATAGGTCAGACAAAGCTGTATTTCTTCCAAGACATATTTGTTCATTCTTTTGGCAGTCTATGGTATGTCTGTCCAGTAATCCTTGCATTCGCACAATTCAAACACGTCAGTTCATCTTTGGTCTTCTTTCTTCATCATTCAGCTTTGGCATGCACATGCGTGAACCCAGTTTCCCGAGCAAATTGTTAAACCCTTTCCTTCATTCTCCTCGTCAGATACGCACCATGCATTTTGTGCATTTTCTTTTCTTTTAAACATGGACTGTGCTGTCACTTCCTTACGATATGCTTGTTGAGCACATATTTTCCTATTTAATTCTCTAAGCAGTCTCTTCCCAAAGGACATGTAAGTTTCCTTTCTCTTTCAGTGAACTGACACGATGTCCAGAGTTAAAGTTTGCTTAAGATGCTAATTTTACTAGAAGAAACTATATGTATCACAAATGCTATGTGAGAATTAGCAGCATCTTGGAAAAATTCCTTCTGTCCAGGGCATCTACCACTTTGATGGTAGGCTACTCAGTTGAGACTTATATGAGCTGTGCAGCCCTTAGATTTATATATAACCAGGACAGAGTTGCTGTGTTATTTTGAAGGAGCTTTAATCGAGCATGTTTTCACCTATTCTGTTCCTCCAACAGTCTTATGGGTGAGATATCTTATCTTCATCTCTGTTTTACAGAAGGATGGCGCATACTGGATGGCACAAGCTCATTTTTCGTGAATGTAAAAACTTGTGGTTTAATCACACTGTGATTAATTTAGATGGCCCAGACTTTGTTGATGTGCCAAAGCAGTTTAGATTAAACCAGCTGTCCAATGAAGGAAACCCTGGGTGGCATCAGCGGCTAAGCTGTTGGCTACTAACTCCAAGGTTGACAGTTCAAATCCACCCAGAGGTACTTCAGAAAGAAGGCCTGGTGATCTGCTTCCAAAAGGTCACAGCCCATGAAAACCCTCTGGAGCACAGTTCTCCTCTGACATGGGTGGGGTGACTAGATGTCAGAATTGTGTGCTTGTTAAAGATAACAGAATTTTGCACTGTTGAAGGGGACTTGAAAACTATGATGCTAAGAGTTAATGTTATATGAGGACTGACTATGTGTGAGACATTGTTGAAAGTGCTTTAAATGTTTTCGCCTATTTTGCTCCTCCAGCAGTCTTATGGGCGAGGTACTGCTATCCTCATCTCTAGTTTACAGACGGGTAAAGTGCGATACTGAAGTGTTAAGTAACCTACTCATGACTGTGTGGCAGAAACCACAAATGGAGTAATTCTTCTGACTCCTGGATGGGCATCTTTCAGTTGTGTCTCCCTGAGTAAGTGACAGGCAGCCTTCCCTGGAGCTCCTGCCCTAAAGGACAGCCTTCCTGATCTGCTGGAGATTGTTCAAGTGCTCTTGGGATAATTTTTTATCACTTATTTTAATCATGGCAATTTTTGCTTGAAATTGTACTTTTGAAGCCCCAGCATACAAAGAAAGTTGAGCACGAGAAGAACTGCAAATCATAATTAGTCCAGTAAGTCACATTTGGGAATCCCCCGAGTGCTTAGGGCAGAGCTGTTGGATAGGAAGCCTTTCATGAGCTTGTTCCTGGCAGAGATGGAGGTATCAGGCTGATGAACTGCATCCCAGGAGAATTCCCTGCCAGGCAATTTTCCAAAGAAATATCTGGTTGCACTGCTTTAGAATGAGCTTAGGGGGCTTCTCGAATCGGAGTCTTGTTTCCGAAGAAGAAACGGTGGTAGAACCAGTGTCCACGGAACACTGAAGCATGGCCACCACACTGAGGGATGTGGGTCAGTGTGATGTGGCTGCAGTGCTCACAGGTGTTTTCATGGTTGCCGTGGCAATTCATACCACAGGGTTTCTCTGCTGTAGTCTGGATGGTAGGCATGGAGACGGAGCTGCTATACATTGTCGTCCAGTTTGAATTCTTCTGTATGTCATGCTTTTGTCCTTTAACCTTTATTAAATATGTTTTCACTGTGACTTATTTATATTCCTTGAATATGGGATAATTGGGTATAGGATAGTGACTCTAGGATGATTCCTGTTATCCTGAGGGCACACATACATCATGTCCAGTCTCTTCTCCATTTATCATATTGTTGCTTTTTGGCTCAATTGTGAGGATTTTTGTTTTCTTTAGGTTGAGATACAATCCGTACTGAAGACTGTGGTCTTTGATAAGTGCATCAAGTCCTCTTCACTTTGCGATTACGTGTGTCATCTTTGTAACGCAGGTTGTTAACGAGTCGTCCTCTAGTATTGATGCTGCCTTCTTCGTATAATCCTTTTTCTTAGACTATCTGCTCAGCATACAGATTATTCAATAATAATTATTCAATATTATTATTATTACTATTATTATTATCATCCTTTGACAGCACACTCCTTTCCACCCTGTATGTCCTGTATTTGTTTAGCCACCTTCAGCCCCCTCCTCTCCACCCTCCCATCTCGCCTCTAGACTGGAACTGCTCAGGCGGTCTCCTGTGTATATTTAAGCCAAGAAACACACACTTCACCAGCATCGCTCAGTGTCTTATAGTCCCGTCCAGTCTTTGTTGGAAGAGTTGGCTTCAGTACTGGTTTCTGCTCTGGGCTAATAGTCTGGGGGACTGTCCCCTCAAGGGGACCCTCCAGTCTGTCAGACGGTCAAGTTTGGTTCTAGTTCAACGTCCCTGTTTTTCTCCTACTACTTCAGGGCCTAATGTTCCCTGTCAGGGCACTTGTTGTTGGGGCCCAGGCACCATCTAATTCTTCTGGTCTCATGCTGACGAAGTCGCCAGGTCATATAGACCCTTTTGTCTCCTGGGCTCATATTTTACTCATGTCTTTGATGTCCATCATTCTCCTCTGCTCTAGGTAGATTTGGTTTAAGTTTTTAAGACCCCAGACACCACACTCACCAAAATGAGATGCAGAACAGTTTCTTAAAAAACTCAAGTTATGCCACTTGACCTAAATGTCCTCTGAGACTGTGGTTCCCAGACCTCTGTCCCTGCTACTTTGCCCTTCAAAATGTTGGGTTGTATTTAGGAAGCCTCTTAGCTTTTGGTAGAGTACAGCTGTGCACACCTCCCTTCTCCTGCATGCTGTCACTGCCTTCAGCTAACCCAATTCCTGTTTGCTGTGTAATAACGCCTCTCACTTTCCCTCCCCACCCTTGGAACCATCAAAGATTATTTCCGTCTGTGCTTTAACCATTTCTTGAGTTCTTGTAATGGTGGTCTCATGCAGTATTTGCCCTTTTGCAACTGACTAATTTTACTGAGCATAGTGTCTTCCAGATGACTCCATGTTATGTTTCCTAACCTCATCGTTATTCTTTATCATTGCATAGTACTCCATTGTATGAATATGCCATAGTTTGTTTATCTGTTCATTTATTTATGGGTACCTAGGTTGATTCCATCTTTTTGCTATTATGGACAGTGCTGCAGTAAACATTGGTGTGCATATATCTATTTGTGTTACAGCCCTAATTTCTGTAGGATATATTCCAAGCAGTGGGATTGCTGGATCATACAGTATTTCTATTTCTAGATTTTTAAGAAAGAGCAAATTGCTTTACAAAGTGGTTGTACCATTTTACATTCCCTGCAGCAGTTTAGAAGAGTTCCAGTCTCTCCACAGCCTGTCCAACATTTATTATTATTATTATTGATTAATGCCAACTTTGTTGGAGTAAGATGGTACCTCATTGTAGTTTTGATTTGGATTTCTCTAATGGTTAATGATCATGAGCATTTCCTCATGCATCTGTTAGCCACCTGGATGTCTTCGTTGGTGAAGTGCCTGTTGATATTCTTTGCCCATCTTTTAATTGGGTTATTTGTCTTTTTGTATTTGAGATTTTGCAATACCTTGGTGATTATGGAGATTAGATGCTGTTTGGATTCATGGTAGCCAAAAAAATTTTCCCAGTCTGTTGGTAGTTGTTTTACTTTTTTGGTTAAGTCTTTGGATGAGCCTAAGTATTTGATTTTTAGGAATTCCCAGTTACCTGTTCTCTTTTCTGATGTTTGTGCATTGTCAGTAATACTTTGTAGTCTGTTTATGCTGTGTATTAGGGCACCCAGTGTTGTGCCTACTTTCTTCTATGATCTGCATTGTTTTAGGTTTTATATTTAGGTCCATGATCCATTTTTGAGTTAGTTTTTGTACATGGTGTGAGATACAAGTCTTGTTTCATTGCTTTTGCAGATGGATATGCAGTTATGCCAACTCCATTTGTTAAAGAGACTGTCTTTTCTTCAGTTCACAGACTTTGGGCCTTTGTCAAATATCAGCTGCTCATAGGTAAATGATGTTATATCTAGATTCTCAATTCTATTCCGTTGTCCTGTGTATTCATTGTACCAGGACCAGACTGTTTTGACTACCATGGTAGTGTAATAGGTTCTAAAGTCAGGTAGTGTGAGGCCTCTCACTTTGTTCTTCTTTTTCAGTAATGCTTTACTTACCTGAGGCTTCTTTCCTTTCCGTATGAAGCTGGTGCTCTGTTTCTCCATTTCATTAAAAAGTGATATGGAATTTGTATTGGGATTGCACTTTATCTATAGATTGCTTTGGGCAGAGTAGACAATTTCAAAGTGTTAGGTCTTCCCATCCATGACCAATGTAGGTTTCTCCACTTATGTAGATCTCTTGGCTTCTTGAAGCAGGCCTTGTAATTTTCTTTGTATAGGTCTTTGATGTTTCTAGCTAGATTTATTTCTAAGTATTTTATCTGCTTGAGAGCTATTGTAAATGGTGTGTACTGATTTGGTGATTTTACTTTGTGTAGGTTGTTTTTCATTTATCTCTAGCCATGTTTCAAATTGTTTCCTTATCTTTATTTTTGGCAATCTTAATTATATCTTGGTGTCTGTCTTTTGAAATCTACCTTGTGTGGAGTTCAGTGAATGTCTTGGATAGATACTTCTCATTTTTCATGATAACAAGGAAGTTTTCTGTCAACAAATCTTTGATAAGTATTTTCTGTCATCCTTTCCACCCTCCCCTCCCCCCTCCGCTGTACTTCAGTCACTTGCATATTATTCCTCTTGGTAGAGTCCCATGTAGGTCTTAGTGTTTGTTGATTTTTTTGAATTCTCTTATCTGATTAGTCCTCACGTATGTTGTCACATGCTTTATCTTCATTCATTAGTTTGGCATTCCATTGCCTCAGTTCTGCTCCCTTGGCTTTCTAGTGCATTGTCTTATTATGTAATTTTGTTATTAATTTTCTGAATTTCTAGTTCCTCTGTATGCAGTCTTGCAGCCTGTTTACTTTGTCGTTTTGCTCTGCTGTGTGTTGTATCACCTTCTTCCTTATCTCTTGAAGACCTCTCAGTATTAATCTTTGGTAGTCAACCTCTGATAATTCTAGGGAATGCTCTTCCCCTGGAAAATTTGAATTTTTGTTTTGGCAGCTTTTTGATATCATAGTGGTCTGCTCTTGAAGCGATTTGAAATTGACTGTTGTCCCTGAGCCATATTTTATGCTTGCCTGCTATGTTTTGGCTTCTTATTTTGTTATAAAATGTCCAGATAGGCTGATTGTGCATGCTGTCTTGGTTATTGGTGCCTTTGACATTCTAATGTCTTGTCACCAGGTAGTTAGAGAGCCCTAGAGTCTATTTACTTTTCTTGAATGGATTTGCGTCAGGTGTCCAGGTGGTCAGTCACCAAGTATGTGGTGAAAGTTCTCCTCTCCTGTTCTAGATAGGCAAGGGTGATTTGTGTACACACAGTATCTGGCTGCAGATGCTGAGAAAGGCAGGAGGCCAGCAGCAGTTCCTGAGTTCTGTAAGGATGGCAGGTCCCCTTATGTCTGAATCTAGGTGAAGAAACAGTTGCTGCCCTGAATGTTAGGCTCCAGGGAGTGTGCAGATTTTTTTGTTTTTTTCTTTCCCACCTCCCCTGTTTGTTAAATTGTTCCCTCTTTGAGTCTTGGAGAATGGCTCAGGGCAGGTTTACGGAGTCCTGCTTCTGTCTTAGTTAATGATGTCAGACACCAGAGCTGGGCACAGTGCAGAGATGGGAGGGGAAAGCTCTGAGAGAAGGGAGAGAGGTTTATCCTGAGTGGATGTATACGGATGATTACATGTACATACTTAGCTTTTGACCATTTCTTACTTTGTTTCACTGTTTTCTGGAGCTACAAGTGAAAACTCCAGTCAGGTTTTCCTGCTGGGGAGGGTGCCCTCCAACCATAGCACTCAGCTCACCATGCTGGCTGCAGCCATTTCCCAGAGGGCCAGGTCTGGTGAATCTGACATTTCTCAACTTCCCCTTTTACGTTCTGGGCTCATAGGATGTCATATATAATGTATTCATTTGTTGTTTTGGGTCTTTGTTGTTGGAGTGATCAGAGGAAGTGCCATCCTGGCTTGCTTCTCTAAATCCAAACTTTTTTCATGATAATGTTAACTTAAGGGCAGTACAGTTGTACTTTTTTTCTTTAAGACAGTGGAAAGTATGTTAGATAATATTCTTTCTGGCAATAGAAATTAATCTTGACTAGATTCTTTATTAAGATGTATTTAAAATCCTGTTTTTAATACTCTTGTCTCCCTGTGGACTCCTTGTGTAACATCACAAACGTTTCTGTGTAACAGGGACCAGTTATAATTCTAACCTGGCAAAAGTGAGTATCAAAAGAATAAGCACCAAGTCTTAAGCATACTCATTCATTTCTTGCTTTTCTACTTTGTACAGTACAGTAAAACAGTTTCTAAAAGTACTGTTCACACTGCTTAATGTTCGTGGCCAGACAAGGTAGAGAGGAATAACTAAGATTTGAGTTCAGAAAAATATTAATTTTTTTTCTCTGTGTATTAATTGGAAACCCTAGTGGCAATAGTAGTTAAGTGCTGTGGCTGCTAACTGAAAGGCTGGCAGTTTAAGTCCACCAGGCGTTGCTTGGAAACTTGATGGGGCATTTCTGCTCTGTCTTGTAGAGTAGCTGTGAGTCAAAATCAACTATGGCTCTGGGTTGTTTTTTTTTTTTTTTTTTTTGGTGTATTAATTGAAGCTTAAGCACTGGGATAGAGGCTGAGTTAGCCTGAGGCTATCTGCCTTCCCACTGTTTTCTCAGTAAAAAAGAGAAAGTGTACTTACTATTCATCCACTTCCCTAAAGGTTAGAAATTTATATGTTTATGGGTTAAGTGAATGGGCAGGCCCAAAGAAGCTCATGTTTAGGAGATTTCAATAAAGGGAAAGCTGACTGACTGACTGATTTGTTCCAATGATACGAAAAAAATTGGTCCTGCTGTATAATGGTGCTGAATAACCATGGTGGTAGAAGAAGCAGAGGTTCTGGTTTGCCGTCAGTTATGTGGGCTCTGAATGGCATGGGTCCTGAACCTTCACTGTGGTGATACAAAACAGAGCATGTCAGCCTTGGCCCGTCTTGAACCTCCATGGTAACATCTCATAGCTTTATCCTTCTTGGGTAGTAAAGTGGTGTGTGTGATGAACTTCATCATTTAATTGTAATTTAGCCTTTAAAAACGTGTTGATGTTGTTTTAGTTCTTGTAATTAAATATTTTTCTCCAGGGCGGTATCAGTATCTGGTCTTCCACATATTTTGCTTATTTATCTTTCTCCATCTGCTGGAATGTAAGCTACATAAAACCAAAAACCAAACCCCTTGCTGTCAAGTCAATTCTGACTCATGGTGATCCTATTGGACAGAGTAGGACTGCCCTGCAGAGTTTCCAAGGAGCTCGTGGCGCATTTGAACCACTGACATTTTGGTTAGCATCCATGACTCTGAACCACTGTGCCACCAGGGTTTCTAAGTTACGTAAGGATAGGAATTTTATTCTCTGTTCTCTTTGCTGTATTCCTAGTACCCAGAACAGTGTTTGACACACAGTAGGTGTTCAGTTTCAGCGTTAACTGAATGAATTGATTAATCTTTTAAAGACATTAATCCATTTTTCTTACAACGTACAGTGTATATATTTTATTTTGGTAAAAATATGTGTCACAAAACATTTTCCAATTCAATTTTTTTACCTGCAGATTCAGTGATAGTAAGTACAGTTATCATAGACTTTTAAACAAATATTTTTATTGTGTTTCATGGTCTTTGTATTTTTTGTAGCATCTTAACGTATGGGATGGTAAGTAGAAAAGATAGGAGCAGTTCGTGTGTGAATGTAATGATCCTGCTTAAAGCCATGGACATTCCTTTTCAATAAATTCTTGAAATTGGCTTATCATTTGACGCTCTTCCTGAAAGCTGAATGCTACGGCAACAAAAAAAACCTGGCCACTTGAGTTCAATTTGTTGAGCTTCAGCTTAATGACAGTTTCACTGTAATTAAAAAAACCATTCATATACCTTTGATTAGTTTTTGAGTCCTCATTTATAGTTGAGGACAGTGATATTGCACATTATTACCATGGATGTAAAATAGATGTATTCTTTGATCAAGGAGAGAAGAAACTAGTTAAAGGAAAACATTAAAGGAAGACATACTTCCTCTCTGAGGCAATAGGACCACCATATTATCTGTCAACAGGAAAAAGCGGAGAAGTAGCATACTTCATTATTCATAGGAGACTCAGTGTAGAGGTAAGCTCCGGGCTAGAATTAGGTTCCTGCTTGTTAACCACTCTTGTTAGATGATCCCTCTGCTTGGGATAGGCCTTATCTAGTGCTATCTGCTCTCTCTTTCCTGTTGAAAATCCTCCCGACTTCTGCCTAGGCTAAGAATGGCATCAGGATAAAATTATGTCTACAGTTTTATGTGGGATTAACTTGATCAAACACCATGCATCAGTGGCGTAAAAAAACTCTTCAGTTAATTTGTGTGTTCCTCTGCTCTACTTTAAAAATAATGCAACTAAAAAGACTTCAAATAATTAGACAAGAAATGACTGGGGGATTAGGAAAAGGTTTACAGTCTAACAGAGTTTAGACTGCTTATAATAGCTGATGTTTCTTTAGAAGAGTATGGCTGGGGCACTGCATCTTTTACCCAGACTGGAAAGTTTTATAAACTATCTTTTCTTTGAAAAAAGAGCTTGATTATCAAATCACTTTGTTCTCAGTGTAAAGTCAGTTCATTTAAAGTAAGTCACCATGTAGTGTCTGAAAAAGAAGCTGAGTTCTCTGGAACTTGTGTGTTCATTGTAGTTTACATAGCAGACATGATTACATGTACAGTTTTTGGGGTGTAGCTGTGAAAAATTTTAAGCAGATATGAAGAAATTATTGAATAACTTTATGAAAACTATTCTGATGTTCAGAGCCAAATAGAATCTGACAGTGAAGAAGGTTCATCAAAATCTATTCAGTGATAATTGGGAATCAGTCTAAAGGGAGAGGCTGCTGGATGAATGAGGGATGTAGAGGCTTCTGTTGGTACTCCTTGGAAAGTGTAGGGCAGTTCTGCTGTGTCTGTAGGATCACTGTGAGTTGGAATCGACTTGATGGCAAAGGTTTTTGGTTGGTTTGGTTGGAATGAGTGTCCCAGAAGTCATGATGGCTTGATTTGGCTGCCACTGAGAGACAGAGCAGTGGAGAAAGAGTAACAATGTGGGGTTCAAGGTTCTTATCAGAAAAGGTACTAGGAATTTGAATAATGGAGTAGTAGGAGGCATGTACAAAGAGCAAGTGATTAAAGGCTATTCCATGGAAAACTTTTATTACAATTAAACTAAGTCTGTAAACAGTGTCAGGACAGGCATAACCTAGAATTTTTGGACTAAAGGAAGAGAGGACATGTGATTCTGGGAAAATAGCCAAGACAAAGTAATGATTTATGATAGTTAACAGTGAAGGCACCCAGGGGGCCTTTCTGTGTTGAGGTCTTTGTATTTTTTCCATAAGTAGGTAAAGAATCCATAATATCCTGACTTAAACATGTAAAGGAAGAATTTAGTTTATTATATGCGTCCTTACATTTTCAAGAAGTATGCTTAACTCAAGTTTTCTATTCTTTTGACCGTACCTGAAGAGATTGTATAAGCTAGATGTATGTACTCATAATAAATATAAGGATTTTATCAGCACAGTTGTAATTTATGAAGTACTTTGGCATAACTTTTTGGTGAAGGTAGGGCAAGTGTTATTTTCCTTATGAGGAAACTGAGAGTCCGCCAGGGAAGTGACTTACCCAAGAGTTTCTAAGTGGAGTCAGATACTGGAGAGGTTTTTGCACTACAGCCTCATAGTGGTGCCTATTGGAATTGCAAGCATAGTGTCTTGGGGAAGTAATTAGCTTCTGTGCTGCTAGTCACACTTTTGAAAACATTAAGTAGCAGCAGATAGTAAAACCATAACAGTGAAAAATATTTTGTATTTGGCCTTGGAAACTGTGGGTGAACTTACAAGTGAATTAATGAAACTGCAAATATATAGGCTAAAGTATACCAAGCCTTCCCTCTCCACCCCAAAATGAAAAACCAAACCTGTTGTGATTCAGATTCATAATGATCCTATGGGATACAGTAGAACCGCCCCCGTAGTTTCCAAGGAGCACCTGGTGGATTCAAACTCCTGACCCTTGTGGCTGAAGGTAGGATAAAACAATTTTCATGACCGTTTTTTGGGAAATGAAGTTGTCTTCATAACTAACTTAGCTTAATAACCAACGTTGATCTTTGCATGACTATTTTAAGAGCCCTTGTAAAGTTTTAAATAGTATTTTATTGTGTTTTTGGTGAAAATTTACTCAGAAAATTAGGTTCTTATCTGACAACTTCCGTAAATTATGCTGTGGTGTTAGTTATGTTATTACAATGTGTCAACACCCCCTTTAATTGTGTTCTGGTTGTTCCATTTCCAGTACCGTAGTTTCCCTGCCCTTGTAATTCTTTGGCTCCTTGTGAAGAATTTTTGTTTTTATGCCTGTGTTCTCCCTTGCTGAAAGTGTATTGACGGGCCATTGCTTTTGCTGCTACCAGCATACCTTTATTTAATGTTTTTTTTAATGCATCACTTTTGAAATCTATCTCGAATTGTATGACTGAAATCATGAAACTCCTTAAAAACTGTGTATAAAATAAGAGAAAAAGGTCCTGTGTAACTTTGACATATATTTTTCATTGCTCAAAATCATTTTACCTCTTGTCTGTCTTTTAATTATGTTCAGATAATTGAAGTTGCCAGATAATTGTCAAATTCTGCACAATCCTGAACTTGGTTTAGATATTATAGAAAATTTAATTAACTCATTTGAGGCTCGCCTACTTTTGGCTCATTTTCTTCCTTGAGTTTTCTCTCTTTCTTTTTTTTCCTAGTGAACTTAAATTGTTGTATTTAAATATTTAAAGATAAAGTTCTCAATGTTGTTAGCCAGGGCAGACCAAGGAAATGGGCTAATACTGAAAAATCTTCTCCTGGTGAGAATTTAATCACATTATGTTGTACAAGGCTGTCTTAGAAACAAATCATGCTATAGTTATAAAATCTCATGGAATCAGAAGTACTACTTGATTGTATATAGAAATTCTAAGAAAACATGAAATTCAAGGATTATAATGTTCAAAGATTTTAATTACACACACACACACATATATATACATAAACATTTCTAGCAGCAATTTTAGAAATACAATACCCAATTGAAAGTATTTAACAAGGTAGAGTGTTAGTTTTGGCTTGCCTTAACCGCTTCTTAAGAAGGAAATTTTACAGAAGAGCAAGAACCAAAGTAAATAACTCGACTGTAACGTAAAATGCGCCAATGTTGAAATGTCTGGCATCTTCAACTCTCGACTCTGCTGTATCTGAAATAGCTAATCAGCAAGTAATTTGCTAAATCTACCATTCTTTTTAGCGGTTACTTAAATAGGTAAAGTTCTTGATTGCTACTTTGTTAGGGGATATCATCTTGAAAGATGAATGATGCCATTTCATAGATGTATTTATCTGTTTTGGTCTAATTTTCTATATGTATGTGACATGAGTGATAACACATTGCTAATATGCATATTAAGTCATAGTAAATCAGAAAAACAGCACACATTTTTAGTTTCTTTTGTAATGTGCAGTGTTTTATAGTTCTAGCAGAATTTTCAGCAGGTATTTCTGTTTATATCACAATCAGTTTGAAAAAAGCAAAGCTACAAACTATACAAGAAACCTATTGTTTTATAAGTTTGTGTAAATTCTTGGATGTGGAACATTCAATTCCAGCTGTTTACAAGGGAAAAGTAATGTACCCGACAAGTGTTTTAAGATCTTTAAATGTTGCTTAAAAGTACTGTTATGTCCAAAACAGTTTTTAGGTCCTATAGGATACCCATCTTGGACCTAATGAGTAACCTTTAGTGTTTTAGCCAAAAACTAAATATTTATGGAATTAAGTGCACGGTAGTGGTGTGTGTTTGAGACCAAACATGATACATTTAGTCTAGAAACTTGAGTTCTAAGATAGAACACAAAAGAAGCATACAATTAATAAAGATGCATTGTGTTGTAATCCCCCTAACTAAATGTAAGTAATTAGAGAACTTGTTCTTTTTTGGGGAGGGATTAGAGTTGATGGTGTTGATATTTGGCTGAGACAGTGCAACTAAATACTCTTTTTAAAAATACAGTGATTTTTTTAGTAGCAAGATTCTTTCATGTGGTTTCCCTGTTTGTTCTTGTGATCTTGTGCTGGAGTTGTAAGGGAGGTATCAGCTTCTTTTACACTTGAGAAAACGGAATTGGGCCTGTTGGCTTATCCAATTCCTATACCTAAGTAAGCGGCTTACCTGGAAATTAGACTGGCGACTTCAGACTTTAAGCATTGTGTCTTTTCTTTTAAACCAGATTTTTCTTTTTTTGTAAGTTATGCTTTAAAAAGTGAAGGGGCAGTGTTTCTTTTCTATAAGCATGATGTGTATTTTATCCTTATGGATATAATGTGATCATTTTGTAAATGTCATCGTAACTCCAGAAAGTAATGATCTGTGTGACTGAGACATTCTGCTGTGTTAAAGTATGTTTTGATTTCCACTGCTACTTTTCCAGCATAGGTTGTGTTACATGCCTTTTCTCTTGTGTGTAATGTTGGGGCAGTCTGGGAAAGTGCCGTGGTTTCAGACTTTAATGGACCCAGGAATTATCTGGAAATTTAATAACTTTGGGGGTGTCGGGGCTAGGACGCCCCCAGGTATTATGATGGAGGTGGTCCAGGGCCAATAGTTGGAGATATGCTAGTTTCAAAGTTGACTGTTGACAAAAATAGCCCACTTTGTAGGGTAGTGGTGAATATTTAATCCACAGCATATCTTGGTGTCTTAGGTCAAACCTGGTACACAGTAAATGTTGAATATTCCATTTGTGAAAAAATTCAGGAACAGTTCATGGTGATTATGAACCAACGTGATAAACATAATTAATGTTACTAAAATGTGCATGCGAAGGTGATAGAATTGCAAATGTTTTGTTAAATATATATTTACTATAGTAAAACAAGAAGGAAAA
Organism: Heterohyrax brucei; assembly: GCA_028571685.1. NCBI lineage: Eukaryota > Metazoa > Chordata > Mammalia > Hyracoidea > Procaviidae > Heterohyrax > Heterohyrax brucei. The sequence continues at coordinate 111,263,955 of CM053151.1, read as the reverse complement.
AACATCCCATTCATATATGAAGGTTTAGATAATAGCTACAGGAGTATTCATTCTGTAGTTCAGCAAAATAGTTACTAAGTTCCTGCTTTATTCCAGGAGCTCTGTGGGCATAAATGGAAATTGAGTGTATACTTCACTTTTAGGGAGTTGATTTGATGATGGGCTCATTTTAAAGTTTAGTTTTCTTCTCTTATAAAATAGTCTAACAAAAAATGTTGATAAAAATTGTAAGATGAAATCAAAAGGTGGGTGTTTTTGTATAGTTTGGTTTTTGCAAATTAAAATTTAGTTTTTATTTGACAATTACATGTCAGAGAAGTAGCTTGAGTATTACTGTGTCTGAGTGTTGTGTTGTTGCTTTGGGGCTGAAGTATCCAATATATTTAGCCACTCGCTACAGGTGGCTATTTAGATTTGAGTTAATTAAAATTAAATAACACTAAAAATTCAATTCCTCTATTACAGTAGCTACATTTCAAGTACTCAGTAACCACGTGGCTGTTTGGCTTTTGTATTGGACATTTTTCCGTTGGATGTTTACCTCATTATAGAACATTCTGTTGACAGCATTGCTCTAGAGTCAGAATTTACAAAGCAGTGGTTTTCAAATTGCCTTGATCTGTGCATTGATTTTGAGGTAAATATTAGTAGTGGCTGTAGCCTGTCTTTTCGATTCTTGGGACTATTAAGTGCATTGCTGCCCATGCAGACCTACCTGGCCCAGGACTGGGATGGGTTTATCTTTGTACCTGCATTACGCTGCAAAACCAAAAGAAAGGAAAGAAAAACAAAAAACCAAACCCACTGGCACTGAGTCAATTCTGATTCACAGCGACCCTATAGACAGGGTAGAACTGCCCTATAGAGTTTCCAAAGAACACCTGGTAGATTTGAACTGCCAACCTTTTGATTAGTAGATGTAGCACTTAACCACTAGGCCACCAGGGTTTCCATTAAACAGCATGTGAGATCTAAATACTAATTTCTAGGCATTTGTTTTTAAGGCTCTTAGTAACACACTTAGGTTAGTTTACTGCTTTATGTGTAGCTTTGTGTGTGTGTGTGTGTGTGTGAGAGAGAGAGAGAGAGAGAGAGAGGAGAAAGGGAATTTACCTCTGGAGCATTAGTTGTTTAAATCTATATCTAATAAACTGCGAACAAGAACAGTTAGATTCGTCTCTAATCGCTAGAATTTATGATACTTACATGGAACAGTTTATTTGTAGAAACCACATTCTAGTATTGAAAATTGGATTAACTTAATTAGTCAGAAGAATCTTACTTGGTAGAAGCCAGTTATGTTTTGAACTCTGTTCCCCCCAAACGTGTGTTGTAAGTCCTGATGTCTATGCCTGTGGTTATAATCCCATTTGGGAATGGGCTGTCTATTAATGTTGTTGCGATGGAATTAGTGTAGGGTGTGTCTTGAGATTAAAAAGAGATTTAAAAAACAAACCACAAGCAGCGATGGGAGAGGATAGATACCATGGTCACCAAGGAGTCAAGGAAGAAGCCCCTTCCCCTAGTCACCAGAGCAAACCTCCCACTAGAGCTGACACCTCGGTTTTAACTTGTAGCCTCCTAAACTGTGAGAAAATAAATTTCTGTGGGTTAAAGTCACCTCCTTCTATTTCTGTTAACTAGATAACTAAGACAAAGTCTTATTTTAAAATGTTACCATAAATTTAGTATCTCAGTAATTGACAAACTAAACATGATTTCTTCAGTGTACTGGATTTTTGTTAAAGCTTATATGAAAAATTGTGTGAAAAGTCTAGTACTCATTGCATTCTAATATCTGGGCCAGTGTGTAAAATAACACGAATGCATTTTGTGCAGTTCAGGAAATGAAATGTGAGTGTAATTGTGTTTTCCCTTTGCTTGTTGAATAAGATCCTTTAGATAACAGATGATTGTTGTTGAGAGCTCGTAACAACCCTATGTGACGGAGCTGAGCAGCCCCTATAGGGTTTTTAAGGCTGTAATGTTTATGAGAGGAGATGGTGAGGTCTTTATCTCACATAGCTCCGGGGTGGGATCAAACTGGGAACCTTCTCTGAAAAGTGGAGAGAGTAACTGTTGCATCACCAGGGCTCCTTAGCTAGACTTTGTTTTTCCACAATAAATATTTATTGTCCCTTTTGAGAAGAGCCGCAATAGCAGACTGCTGCCTCCTGGTCCTAGGCCGTGGCTGGTGGCAGTTAAAGTGCGTGGATTTCTTTTGTATTTGACTGTGTCCGTCAGTGACCGTCCCTCTTTCCAGATCACCTACTTCAGCCTCTGGTATTACAACAAGCAGAATCAGCGCCGGTGGGTGGATCTGGAGAAACCTTTAAAGAAGCAGCTGGATAAGTACGCGTTGGAACCCACCGTCTACTTTGGAGTGGTGTTTTACGTGCCTTCGGTCTCTCAGCTGCAGCAGGAGATCACCAGGTGAGAAAGAGGGTGCCCTTTGCTCTTAGGAAGTCAGTCGAGGGAGACTCAAAAAGTGAAACTAAAATGAAGAAAAGCCAAGGCACCAGGGACAGATGAGTCCACAGGACTAATGAACCGCACAGGCTGCGGCCTCCACCAGACTGGATCCAGTACAACTGGACAGTGCGTGGCTGCAGTGCCCGACGGCTCACCTGGCGTCACGGCAGAGGGTCACGGACAGAAGTGGGGAAAAAGGGAGGCCGGCATTCTAACTCACACCAAAAAGACCGGACTTATTAGAGTGACAGAAACTGGAGAAGCCCTGAAAATATGACCTCCAGACTTCCTTCCTTTTAGCTCAGTAATGAAGTCACTCCTGAGATTCACCCTTCTGTGAAAAACTAGACAGACCCATAAAACAAAATGAGACTAAAGGGGCACACCAACCCAGGGACAGCAGCTAGCAGGCGAGAGCAGACAGGATTGCTGGTAACAGGGAACCTGAGTTTGAGAAGGGAGGGATGGTGTTGTTGTCATGTTGTGGGGCTGGCAACCAGTGCCACAAAAGGATACATGTACTGATTGTTTAATGAGAAGCTGGTTTGTTTTGTTTACTTGCATCTAAAGAATAATTAAATAAACAAAACAAAACAAAACTAAAGCCACAGTCTGAAGAAAGGAAACTGAAAGGTTGCCTTCCTTATGCTGATCCGCGATCTTAAGTGGAGGTCCTGCTGTGTGGTTGTGTCATCGTGTTTCATTGCATGCTGCTTTGTGGTTGTCAGGGTTTCATTGCATGCTGCTGTGTGGTTGTGTCAGTGTTTTCAGTGCATGTGCTCTGTGGTTTTGTGTCAGGGTGTTGCATTGTGTGTTGCTGTGTGGTTGTATTGTTTCATTGCATGCTGCTGTGATTGTGTCAGGGTGTTTCATTGTATGTGGCTCTGGTTGTGTCAGTGTTCCATTGCGTGCTGCTGTGTGATTGTGGTCAGTGTTTCATTGCATGCTGCTGTGTGGTTGTATCAGGGTGTTTGATTGCAGCCTGCAGTATTATGGTTTCACTAGGCACAGAGGGATGATTAAATGGAATAGGAGTTTTTACCCTGGCTGTGAACTCTTCTTATAGTGATGTCACCTTTGATGTTTTTTGTTGTTTTGTTTCTGATCCTTCATAGCAATGAAATGAGAGATGAGAATAGAAAGAAAAATCAGTCAGAGAATCTGTTCATTCCTCAGTGTGCAGAAGCGTTCTTAAACTTCTCTGACTCCACAGCTGTGTTCGTGTGTGATTGTGTATGAGAGGTGGGGGTGGATGGCATTGGGTGCTGTCAACTCAATTTCTGTCGAGTCAGCAATTTAAAAAGTATACATTTTTTCATGGGTCTTCTTGGCCATAATCTTTACAGAAGTAGATGCGAGGTCCTTCTCCCACAGAGCAGCTGGGTGGGTTTGAACTGCTGACCATTTGGTTAGCAGCTGGGTACTTCACTGTTACATTACTAGGGGCTCCTGGAAGTGGGATGGGGGGACATTCATTGAAGATCAGAAAATTTTGGCCAATACATAGTGTACTTTAAGGGGATAAAAACCAGGAAGGGAAGATGAGATTCAACAGTAAGGTAGAGGAACTACGTGATCTGTCTTTCCCATTGGTTTCATTGAAGACAGAACAACAGTGGAATAAAACTTATATTCTTGAGCCTGCTTTTCAGAGATCTCTGAAATCCACCTCAGCTTTATCTTTTTAACTCTGTTTAATACTTTGGGAAACCCAGGTGCCATCGTGTTTGGTGGAATGTCTGTTAACCAAAAGTCAGAGGTGTGAACTGACCAGGCCCTCCTTGGGCGGTGCTGCTGTGTCCCACAGGGTCACTCTAAGTTGGAATCAGCTCGATGGCAGTGGGTTTGGTTTGGTTAGTCTTGCTTTCGAGCCCAGCTGGACTACTGCCAGAGCCCTGAACCTGCCACATGCTTCTCATCATTGTGTCTCAGATCTTTCTTTCATATTTTCTTCCGGAGTCCTGCTCATGTTCAACATTGTAGTTCAGTAGGCCCTTCTCCGTGAAGCCTTCTGTGAACTTCTGTGGCATTAGATTTGCCTTCTTCACACTAACCTAAAATTTGCTTGTACTTGGGTTATGATATCAATTATCATGGCCTTCCTTATGGTTTTATGGTCTTACCTCTTTTTGAGATTTTAAATCCGTGTTTTCTTCAGCTTTACATTTCCCATAGTAAACCAGAAACCCATACCAGACCCAGTCGATTACTCATAGCGACCCTATAACTATAATGAAATCAAAAGCTAAACCTATTGCCCATCCTTTGATTCTGACCTGTAGCAGCCCTATAGGATAAGTGGAATTGCCCCGTACGGTTTCAGGGGAGCAGCTGGTGGATTTGAGCTGCTGGTGTTTTGGTTAGCCAACCTCTTAACCACGGTGCCACCAGGACTCCAGTATCTGCAGTAGGTGCCCTGCAGATAGCAAGCTCTTGGTACTGTCCCATGTTTGCAGAGTTTTGTTTTTAAGTACTGCATTTGTCAGTTAGTTATTAAAAGAGGAGGGTAGGCTAGGACATGATAGGAATAAACCCATACTGACTGTCAAAGAGGTCCGTACTGAGGAAAGAAGAAGAGGCTGGGAGAAAAACAACATGAACTGGTCATTTTGACTTATTTATTTAATCATTTATTAATGACGTGATATGGTGTGATCTGGATGCTTTGGTTAGTGTGGGAGATGAATACATTAGTGAGTACCCTACTCTGGAGGAGTTGTTCCATAGCCTGGTAGCACTGGCAGCCTGTATAAATAAAAATTGTATATTGTGATAGTGCATGCTTTCATTAAAGCACTAAATTCCTGTGTGGTGTGAGAAACTTGAACGAGAACAATAGGGAAGCTAACTTTTCGGACTGAATTTAGAAGAAATTTTCTAATTAGAGGAAATAGCTTTTGTAAAGCTGGGGGTAAGTTGAAAGAAATTGATATTTACAGGGAATTTCAGAACTTCAAGGTGAGAGGAAGCTTGAAAAATAAGCAGGCACCAGCTATGAAAATTGTGGCACAATGGAGAGGACAGCTTTCAATTTTAATGGAATGGAATGATCAGATTTGACTCTTGCATAGCGTCTGAAACCATCCTGGAGAGTAGATCAGAGGTGGCAAGGCTATAGGCAAGAGACCAGTTAGGAGAGTTGATGCCCTAATCTGGGGGTTTAGTAATACAGATTTACACAAAGGCTTCCACAGTGGGAAGAGCTGAGAGAGAATGGGCCTGTTTGCATCAATAAGCAAAATGGCTCATTAAGTGTAGGAGAGTCTAATGGAGAGAGAGGATACATATCACGCAGGATTAAGTATGGCCATGTATCACAGAAAACCTGAAATAACATTGGTGTCTCCTGTAAAAGAAATCCAGAGGTCAGCCATGCAGTTAGTTGATGTCAAGCTCAGGAAAGAGGGATCCATGTACTTTCTCTTACTGTTCTACTTAGCATATTCTTCGCAAGGTCCAGGAATCCAGAGGAGCTCTAGCTCTTCCCGTTCACTAGGTCACCTTCCAGTCTGGGAATCCAGAGGAGCTCTAGCTCTTCCTGTTCACTAGGTCACCTTCCAGTCTGGGAATCCAGAGGAGCTCTAGCTCTTCCCGTTCACTAGGTCACCTTCCAGTCTGGGAATCCAGAGGAGCTCTAGCTCTTCCTGTTCACTAGGTCACCTTCCAGTCTGGGAATCCAGAGGAGCTCTAGCTCTTCCCGTTCACTAGGTCACCTTCCAGTCTGGGAATCCAGAGGAGATCTAGCACCTAGAGCCATGTTCCGGGCAACAGAAGAAGTGAAAGCAGTCCCACTCTCAGCTAAGTTATCTTCTTTTAAGAGGCCTTTCTAGAAGCCCTCCTGCCCCTTGAAGCTACCGCTTACCTGTCATTGCCAGAACTAAGTCCCATAACTGCCCCTGAGCTTTGAAGGAAGCTTCCTGGAAGCACACATACGGGTTTTGAACTGGAGGTATGTTACACTGAGAGGTTGTAGTGGACACTTGGGAGTGGAAGCTTAGTTTTAGGGTGAATAGACACACCAGGAGGAAGGCAGAGCAGAACCTGGGGCACATCAGCATTGAAAAAGTAGGAAATACATACAACATCCCCCCCCAGTATTTCCAACTATAATAATGTATGTTTTCGAACTGTATATAATTCACATAATGAAAAGTGAGAACAGTGTACCTTTTTTGTCTTTTGTTAAAGTGTTAGGCTACACAAGAACCTTGATGGTACAGTGGTTAAGAGCTCAGCCTCTAGCCAAAAAGATCAGCAGTTCAAATCCACCACCAGCTTCTTGGAAACTCTGTAGGGAAGGTCTGTTCTGTCTTGTAGGGTCACTATGGGTTGGAATTGATGAGAAAGCAATGGGTTTGGTTGTGTTTTTCTTTGGGCTGCATAAAGTTAAGCAGTAAAACAACAGACTTAGTATCGTTTAGGTCTTTTTTAATCACTTGCACTAGTAGTTACATTGAAATGTCATTACTTACTGGGTAGACGCCTATTTATGTCTATGTAGAAAATCCAGTGGAATTACAGAAAGCTTCTGTAGCTGAAGACTAAATGTAGGAAGGTGGTAGGTTATAAGATCAGTCATATTTCTTTGTAATGTCGATGAACACTTGGTGATTGAAGTCCAAAGATACCATATATAAAAATAGCATCAAAAACTTTGGAAAATTTAGGGGTAAAGCTGACAAAAGACGTGAAAATTAGATACTGGGAACTCGGAAGCGTTGTTGGCAGAACATAAAGAAGATTTCAGTAGATGGAGAGACCCCTTGTTTGTGGATCACGAGGTTTAAGGTTGTTAAGATGATGACGTTACCAGCTGCCATTGCATCGTCTCAGCACACACCGACATGTATAACAGAATGAAATGTGACCTGTCCCATGCCATCTTCATGGTCATTTGTATGTTGAAATTAAAAAAAGTCTTAGCAGCTAAGTCTTTTTGGGTTTCATAAAAAATACCTTCACATATATGTGTCCTGAAATATCACAAAATGTTTTGTTCTGGCCTTACTTTCCAGGTTTAGAGAATTTCTGCCACAGTGGGTCAGCACAATCTAGTATCTCCAGGCTACTAGACTGAGTTTATTTTTTATTTATTTTATTTTACTGTTTATTATGATTGAATGAAAATGTACATTACTCTCCCTGCCGGGTGACAGCACACTCTTCCTCTCTGCTCTGTACATGTCCCATCCTCCCAATAGCTAGACAGAGTTTTTTGGAAGTGCAGGAGTGACCAACGATTCTCTGTTTGTACAACTGAAAGGGGACTGTCTTACAGGAGACAAATAACCAATTGTCTTCTAGAAGTAACTATAGTTAGGGATAAGTGACTCAATTGTATGTGTGTGGACATGGCCAAGGGCATTCCAGTCAGGTTTTAAAACCATTTGGCATCATGGTTTATACTCCTTAACTAACAGTGAAATGCATTGTATCTTAACTGGAGGTAATACTGATACTGGCTTTTAAAAATTGACTATTTTTTTTTCTCTTAAATAGGTACCAGTATTATTTACAACTGAAGAAAGACATCTTGGAAGGAAACATTCCTTGTACACTAGAACAAGCAATTCAGCTAGCAGGCTTAGCCGTTCAAGGTAAATACAGACGGTCAATAACAGAATCTTTCTGTTAGATTAGATTGTGTATTATAATGAAAGTAGCAAGGAGTTCTTAAAGTAATTTTTTGTTTACATTTAAAAAAAAGCAACAAAAAAACCAAAGCCATTGTCACGTCAGTTCTGACTTACAGTGACCCTACAGGACAGAGTAGAAATGCCCCGTAGATCCAGGAGCGCCTAGTCGATTAGAACTGCCGACCTTTTGTTGAGCAGCCATAGCTCTCAGCCGCTGTGCCAGCAGTGTTTCCATATACGTCTTTAAGCAGTATTTGCGTATCAATGAAATGTCATTCTGTTTCCTAAGGAACTTTAAGAAAAAAGTGAATTTGGATTTGTTGTTATTAGGTGCCATCTAGTCACTTCTGACTTCTTGTGACCCCGTGTACAACAGAATGAAACAGTGCATTGGGATTATGTCAGTAAAATATGAGAATGTTGGAAGATGAACCATATTATCACATGAGAAGACAGCAAACGGTTCTGTGAACAGAAATGTGTGTGTGTGTATTTATATATACACAGATTTTAAAGTGTTTATTGTGAAAAATATCTGTGTAAGAAAACATTTGACAGTCCAGTCGTCTTCACGTGTAGAGTTTGGTGACACTAACTATGTTCGTCATGTTGTTCAACGTTCGCCTATATCCACTCCCAAATTAGACTGTCACCCTTAACAAGCTCAGTGTCCTGTAATTATGGAATCTTCCTTTCCCCTGTCCCTTCTGCTCACCCGTGGTAACCACTAATACATTTTGGTCTCTGTACATTTTTTTCTTAATTTTATTTTGTTGTTGAGAATATATACAACAAAATAACACACCAATTCAACAGTTTCTGCATCGGCAGGTCAGTGGCAGTGGTCACATTCTTTAAGCTGTGCAGCCATTCTCACTGCTAATTTGTTCCTGTCTTGTTACCTTAAATTCATCCTCAGGATTCCTGTTGAATCTTTGGAGTTGCTGTTGTGAGTTTGATCCCATACAGACAGTTCTTAGCTCAAGGCAGACATTTCTTACTAGTTAAGCTAAAGTGTTGTTTGGTTTTAAGAAGACTTTAGGGAATATTTTTCGTTTAAATTTTAAAGATGGTCTCAGGGCAGTAGTGTCAGGGCTTCGTCTGTCATCCATGACTTTCCATACACTTTTAAAGCGTTTGATTTTTAGGTTCCTCTAGGTCAGGTGGAAACTGGTGGTTAAGAATTACTGCTGGTAACCAAAAGATTAGCAGTTCAGATCCACCAGGCGCTCCTTGGGGACTCTTACGGGGCAGTTCTGCTCTGTCTTGTAGGTTCACTGCAAGTCAGAGTTGACGTTACGGCAGCGGGTTTGGTTTTCTGTGGTCTAGTTGAAGTCCTCAATCTGCTGTCTGGAAGAAAGATGTCCCAGTCAAAGAAGGAGGTTATGCTTACGTGTCTTTTAAGTGCACTTCATTTTATGTTGTTTCTTAAACAGTTGGCTTGGACTTTAGAGCATCAGCAGTCATAATAGATAAAGATGTTGTATTTCACATTTATGCATTGTTTAAGTCTTTTTATTCCTCACTTGGCTAATCTACGTGTAATAGGAATATATGTGTATACATGATGGAACGTTACAGAGTAACTAGCATTCAACCTTAAGAATAGAAGTTCAGTCAGCTCAATTAATAAAATTTCTCCAGATGCTAAGCAGGCATGGAGACAATGCAGTGCCTAAGACACATGGAGCTGCGTTCCCTTTCAGGAGAACTTTGAAGCTTCTTAAGTGTCGTCTGTGGCTATAAGAGTCACTTCTTCCTAAACTTTCTGCTAAACTCAATTTTTTAAAACACTTTCCAATTTCAGAACTAACATATCTTGCACTAATGTATTCCCATGATCTAATTCCATTTCCCAGAGGTAATCACTGCTTACTAAGAATCCCTGAAATGAAATTCATGTGGTAGATTTATCAGTGCACAGTAAGCACTGCCACTGCCCTGTGGCTTTGTCAGGCTGGGGAGGCTTGTCTGTTGCTGCGATGCTGGAAGCTGTGCCACTGGTGTTTCAAACACCAGCAGGGTCACCCATGGTGGACAAGTGTCAGCAGAGCCACTAGACTAATAAAGACTAGAAAGAAGGATCTAGCAGGCTCCTTAGGAAAACACTGGCTAGAGAACGCCACATGAACAGCAGCGGAGCACTGACACAGTGTGCACTGGGCTGTATTTCACTTGGTCGTGCACAGTGTTGCGGAGTGGGAGCCAAATCGGTGGTGCCTAATAACTGCAGGAAGTAAGCACATGTGATCACAGGGTGGTTGTCATCAGGTGCTCTTGAGTCAGTTGCAATTCATCTCTGCAGTGTGACGGGGCCTGTACTCTTCATGGGTGCGGATCGTCAGGTCTACTGTGGAGCTGCTGGGTGGGTTCGGACTGACAGTCTTTCACTGAACCAACGAGTGTGTAACCAGCATTCTACATGGATCCTTGATGGCAGTATAGGTTTCGTTTTTTGTGATGAAAATGAGATGATGTTATACACCACCTGTAACGTGTTTTTCACTTTAGTCATAGGCATTTTTCCTAATCTGGATACATGAATCTAGCTCATGTTTTTAAAAAGATACTTAAAAAAAATACACATTTTATAACTGTGTTAAGACAGATTCGACTTCTGAGTCCCAGACATGCAATCGGTATTCTACACGTGTGGAAGTTTGTTGTGTATGTATTGCTGAAAGAGGCCTGGTTGCATGGTGGTTAAGCACTTGGCTGGCACCTGAAAGGCTGACGATTCAATCCCAGCATCTGTTCCTTGGGAGCAAGATGTGGCAGTCTGCTTCAGTACATATCACAGCCCTGGACACCCTAGGTGGCACTTCTCCTCTGTCCTGCAGGGCCACTGTGAGTCAGAATCAGCTGGACAGCAACAGGTTTGGCTTTCTGTTCGGTTTATGTATTGCTCTGCAAATAACTGACCTGTGAATATGTATCATTTTGTGCAGCTGATTTTGGGGACTTTGATCAGTATGAATCCCAGGACTTCCTTCAGAAATTTGCCTTGTTTCCTGTGGTAAGTCTTCCGTTTACACTGGACTTTTTAAAAATAATTCATTCCCATACCCTTTGTAATCCCTGAATTGAAGTCTGTCCAGTAGTTTTGCATTATGGCAGAGTAGCTTTAGAATTTAGTTTACCTCTTATAAACAACTCAAACATGAATGCTTCCCTTGTTGTAGTCTTCTGGGCTTGTGAGCCCACAGAAACTGGAGGGCATGTGGTCAGTGTTCTCTGGCCAGAGAAATTAGTTTGATATTTGAATGTAAGTCTAGTGAACCATACTAGTGTTGTCTTTTTAACTGAAGGCTTGAAACCATACAAAATTATATTGAAAGAGTTTGATTTTTTATCAGCAAAAAAAGGGATTTAGATAGCAAAAAACACACCACCTCCTGATTTGTAAGTCACTGTTGCTAGAACTGACATGAAAACTATCACCTGAAGCCACTGCTGAGTTCCTCTCCTGTGGCAGAGAATGCCCCAGACGTTGCTAATGTAGGAGGCTCAGAACTGGCAGATTAAGGACGCCAGCCTGAAATAAGTCAGCTGACACATTTTCTGGGTGAGCTGAGAAGGTAGTGTACATGTTTTAACTCCTGAGCCCTTTAATTCCTTAAAAAGAACAGGGATCTTAATTATGTACTTAGGTAAAAGTCTCACATTATGAAGCCTTACTTACATTTTTGCCAGGTAGTGACAAGAGTTGGAAACAGTCAGTAGCAGTGCTTCTTCTTAAGAAATATAGTTCTAATAAAAAAAAAATACATGGTTGGTTGGTTTATATAAATTAAACTGCTGTGCATTTTCTTCAGGGGTGGTTACAAGATGAAAAAGTATTGGAAGAAGCAACCCAAAAAGTGGCCTCACTACACCAGAAATACAGGTAAACTCTGAGAAGGAAGAAATGGAAGTAGTGTAGGACTCATGTCTATTCAGTTCTGAAACAGACATTGACACGATTAAATTCAGATCATTTTTGTAAATACTGCTGCGGCTGTTAACTGTGAGTACCCAACATTTACATAATAGTTAACTGTGCACCTGGTGTGTCCAAAGCACTTACCTGTATTAACGCGTTTAATTTTTCATGTTTTACTGGTGAGAAAAGTGAGAAAGTTGAACGCAGTCAGTTATAGAAGGGTGTTAGTTTTTCACCCTGTGAATCAAGGCTAGTTTGATACCTAATCCCATTGTAGGCTACTGCAAGATTAAGGAACACTTAACGTTGACACCACCCTTTATGACTCCTTACAGAAGATTAATTTTCTTAAAATACCACTGACCTCTTACCTCTTCTCTGCCTCCAAAGTGCCTGTGAGTATTTTCTTTGTTCTGCACCAGCCTGAGCTCTGACCCTGAAACTAACGGCTTCCCCCAGCTTGGTTAGAGCTGGCCTTTCCAGGTTAACCTTCTGCGTCCCGAATGAAATCTTTCTTCCAGCAGAATTGATTGCTCAGGCACACATTGCCCTGTCTTTTGTCACCTTCATTCGTTCATTCATTTGTACCTTTCGTGAAAAGACAGTGCCGTAGTGTTGCTCTGTGTGAGGCAGTGTGCTGGCTGCTGTAGGCATACAGATAGACCAGCTTCCTGCCTGTAAGGAATACATGCCCTGCCTTGCTCTCCATGAGGCAGATGGCGCAGCGATTGTGGTAGTAGTCAGAATACATTCTGCCGTGGAATTGGCTGTATCATACACTGTGTGCAACCCGAGAGCGGAGCACAGACTATGGTGGGTCTGCACAGAGTAGGGCGTCTGACCTAGACTTAGGAAAACCACAGAAGGTGGCAGAGAAAGGATGCATGGGCTGAGGGGGCTACCAGGGGTTTACCAGGCACACAAAGGAAGACCTGGTGGTGTAGTGGGTAAGTGCTGTGGCTGCAAACCAAAAAGTCGGCAGTTCGAATCCACCAGATGCTCCACGGAAACTCTGTGGGGACATTTCTCTGTCTTACAGGGCTGCTGTCAGTCGGAATTGACTTGATGGCAGTTGGGTTATTTATTTATTTAGGTATACAAGGGGTTGCCTTGTAGCCCAGGAAAGAAATTAGCATATACAGAAGCACAGGGGTGTGAGGAAACGTAGTGTATTCAAAAAAATGAAAAGTGTTTGGGATGGAATCATTGAGGCCGTGGGCACAGCAGGAGATGGGGCCGGAGGGCCAGTCTCTGCAACTGTGTGTGCAGTTGGGCGTACCTTCATTACGCATACTGCCCTTCTGCCATCCTTGTGTTCTGTAGTCACCCAGGCTAACAGGGATCTCTGTCCCCTGTCCTGCTCCGAGCCTTGCTCCCTGTGCTTACTGGCCATTTAGCTTATGATGATTGGTAATGCCTGGTATATGAGATAAAAAGCAGTTATTCAGTAGTTTAGGAGAAAAATTCTGCCTTTCACCTGAAGAAGAGTTTTTAGGAGTTTGTCTTATTCCCACTTGCTGCCTCTTCTGCCTAAAGTACAAAAGGGTAGGGTCTCACATAACTCAGCATTCAGCTAGTTTCTAGTAAATACTAATGGACTGATAATGAAACAGTTACAGATGCTGAGAAAACTTGATGTATTTATAATATTTTATGCCAAATGGCTATGTAGTGTTTTGGAAAAGCTTCTTGGTCTTCCTTCTCTGGTGTTTTTAGTTTGGTGCAGAATCTCAGTGACATCTTTTGGGTTGCAGAGGGCTGGCAGCTCCTGATGCTGAGATGCTGTACATGCAGGAGGTGGAGAGGATGGATGGCTACGGAGAAGAGAGCTACCCCGCAAAGGTGAGTGCGGCGCAGGGGCCGGGCGGCCTGCGGTTAGGGTGGGCCCTTCTGATGGGGATGCCCAAAGACGCTGTGATGTGTGCAGGCTGAAAACATGCTTAAGTCTGACAGTATGAAAACTGAGGACCGCATGACTATAATTTTATAGTAACACATCTTTCATTTTTTTGCAGTTTGAAACAGAGCACCTTAAGAGACCTGACTCTTTAATTTTCATGTGTATTTCAAAGATAGAGTATGCATACCATGCAGATTTTTTTCTTTCAGAATAGTTACTGTGTAGTGTTTCTGAATGCTTTGTATCTACGAGAAAAGTTAGTGAGCCAAGTGGAATGGTTGTAGTTTCATGCCTCTGCTTCCTGAGTGCTTCTTCGGCTCTCTCCTTTTAGGATAGCCAAGGAAGCGATATATCCATTGGTGCTTGTCTTGAAGGGATCTTCGTGAAGCACAAGAATGGAAGGCCTCCCGTGATATTTAGGTATATTTCTACATCTTTCTTTAGATGTTTCTATGGCTTCTGTTGGTGCCTTTTTTTTCTTCCCAGTATTTGCACTAGTTAAGGAAACCCTGCTGGCGTAGTGGTTGAAGGCCACAGCTGCTAAGCAGAAGGCGCTTCTTGGAAACCAGGGCAGTTCTACTCTGTCCTGTAAGGGTGCTCTGAGTTGGTTTTCTGCTAATTGAAAGGAGCCCTGGTGGCACCAGTGGGTGAAGCCATCAACTGGTAACTGAAAGGTCACCTGTTCAAAGGTCTGACAGGACGAAAGCTGTCCGAGTCCCACCAAGGGACTCTGGGAGAGAGATGTGGGAGCTTGCCTCCATAAAGACTGAGAGCTTTGGAAGCTCTGCGTTGTTACCACTTGTCGGAATCAACTCGATGGCAGCGGCTTTTGGTGGTACGACAGTTAGGGAGCTTTGGTGGGGCAGCCGGTGAGAGATCAGCTGCTGACCGAAAGGTTGGTGGTTGGGATCCACCAGCTGCTCCCTGGAAACTCGGCGGGACAGTTCTACTCTGTCCTATAGGGTTGTTAGGAGTCGGAATCAACTCAACGGTGGTGGATTGGTTTATACTACTTAAATTGTTCACTAGTCTTCTCCCAAGCTCTCATCAGAAAATGGAAATCTTCTCTTTCTAGAATAAAATACCACTGAATGTAACTGTTCTTTTTGTATAACCTAATTTCCTCGAAACCAAATATGCAGAAAATAATGCTGACAGTGATGGCCTGTTTATGAAATGCTTAGAAATGAGTGGTGGTTTTCTTGCCATCTGGAGACCGTTGTTTGTTTTGTTGTGTATTTTGCATTTGAGTTCTGATTTTCAGGGCTTGCTCCTGGGGACAATCTAGGTCATTTCTTCTGACTCCAGTTATGTACCAAAATTTCTAAAATACGAATGTCTTAAGAAGATTTTCATTGCTTTTTAAAATATTGCATTTCTTTTTTTGATTACTGAAAAGTGATGCTCTTCACTTAAAGAAATTCTAAAAAGTATACAGGGAGGAGGACAGAAAGCCAACTCTGAAGGATGAAATTATATGTAATTTAAATTTCTTTCTTAATATTGGTCTTTGCTCCAATTTGTGTTTTACAGATACTAAGTTGGGCTGTGTCGGTCAATTCCTGTCTTTTGATTCCTTGAAATGCATAGGCTAGAAAATCTACAGTATCGTTTTATAGAAATATTGGCAGTTTTAGTCTCAGAGGTTTTATCTACTTCAGTTCTATCATCTCTTGATTAAAAGTTAAAAGTTTGTGTTGTCTTTATAAAGTAATAAAACTTAACAATGTTGTAAATGTGTTTTGAGTTCTTCTGCCCCATCATTTATTCGTTGTTTATTGTGAGTCAGTCAGTATGAGTGGTTTCCGCTTCTTACATAACCCTCACATCTCTGGGCAGTAGGTGCTAGTGCGTTTTGCATAGGGGAAAACTGAGGCTTAGAAAAGAAGTGAGGCCAGGGTCACCCAGTTATTCATGGGCAGTAAGCACGATGTCACACCTGGGCTCTTAATTGCTGTGTGCAGCAGCTGCTTTTATTGCTGTTTTCAGTTTTCCCCTACTGTTCTAGCTTTTGGGAGCCCTGGTGGCACAGTGGTTAGTTGCTTGGTTACTGACCAGGGGGATCTAGTTCGAACCAACCAGCCACTTTGCAGGGGAAAGATGTGGCAGTCTGCTTCCGTATAAAGATGAACCCAAACCAGAACCCACTACTGTCGATTGGATCCCAACTCATGGCAACCCGCTAGGGTGTCCAAGACTGAATCGCTACAGAAGCAGACAGCCACAGCTTTCAGACTTCAGACCTTTCAGCCACCAATTGAGCGCTTTAACCACCACTCCATCACATTTCCCTCAAGATCACAGCCTTGAAAACCCTATGGGGTGGTTCTGCCCTGTCCTGTTGGGTTGCTATGACTTGGAATTGACTCAGCAGCACTGGGTTTGGATTCAAGCTTTCTAAGTCATACATACTATTTGCTCTTTTTTAAAAAAAGGTATTTTGCTTTAGGTGAAAGTTTACCTAGCAAATTAGCTTCTCATTTCATAATTTTCATACAGCTTGTTCCTTGATAGCTGATTATGTTTTTTTGCAACGTGTCAACATCCTCAGTATTTCCGTTCTTTCTGTTCTGTTGCCATTCACTTAGCTTCCCTGCCCCTGCTTGATGTCTTGTCTTTGTTTTGTGGTGAACATTGGCTGTTTGGGCCCATGTAGTTGATTATTTAAGGGAGCCCAGTACTCACTGGTGATTTTGTTTATTTTACAAGTCAGTCTATTGTTTGGATGAAAGATGACCCCAGAGAGTAGCTGCAGTTCCAAATTCAGAGGGTATGTTAGGGCAGTGGCCTGGGAGCTCCTCTAGTCACTGTAGACCAGTAAGTCTGGCCTTTTTTGGAAATTTGAGTTTTTTCCCCTTTTCTCCGGGACTTTCTGTTGTGTTGCCGGTCACAACAGTTGCTGGTAACCAGGTCCCCTCTAGTTCTTTTTTTTTTTTTAATTTAACATAACTGAGTGAAAATGTACATTCGCGTATAAATTTACATGCCCACCTATATGCAGCTTCCACTGCTCTCCCTGTCCGGTGACTGCACACTATTCCTCTCTGCTCCCTACATGTCTCATCCTCCCAACAGCCTCCTTTCCCCTCCTCTCCGTCCACTCCCATTCCTCCAGCCAGAGGTCAGCAAGATGATATCCTATAGACGTATAGAACCATAAAGTGCTTCCAATATATGGTCACTCTGCATTGCCAAGTCCAATCCATTCCTGTCCAAAGAGTGGACCTTTGTCATAATTTATGGGAAAGGGCAGCATCAGGGCCGGGGGCCATGCTCTCAGAGGAACCCCAAAACCGCTGGACCATCAATTGAGGTCTTTTAGTGGAGATCTCATGATGCACCCCTTTTTATTCTTGTGTTGCCAGTGAGACTCAACCTAGTGAGCTCCATCGCAGCTATCACTGGTGGTGGCCGGGCACCATCTGGTTCTTCCGGTCCCAAGTCGATGTAGGCACCCACTCTTGTGGGTCTCTCTGTCTTCTCGGTTGTCTTTACCGTATGTCATTTTGGTCCTCGGTGAGCATCCGTTCCTGCTGAGTTGGGACCATTTGCTGTGTCCTCGGGTGGCAGCTTGGCAGCTTTTAAGACCCCAGATGCCACTCACCAATGTGGGGTGCAGAGAGCTCTCTTAGCAAAACACTAGTTGTGCCAGTTGGCCTGGAATTCGCCTAAGAGCATGGTCCCCCGCCCCCCACCCCAGCTACTCTATCCTTGCAGTATTGAGTCAGGATGGAAGGAGTACTCAAGTTATGCTGAATTCCACTTAATGTTGTTCTTGTTTCTAATGTGCGCTATCACCACTTTCTCCCAAACTAGATTTCTAGTAACTATCTAAACTAAACCCTCCCCCCCTCGCCCTCCCTCCCTCCCCTCCCTTGCAGCTGTCAAAGAGTCTTTTCTTCTATACACAAGTCTATTTTTGAGGTCTTATCGTAGAGGTCTCATATAGTATTTGTCCCTTTGTCGCTGACTACTTTCACTCAACATAATGTCTTCCAGTTGAAACCAGGTTAGGAGATGTTTCATGGAATCATCGTTATTCTTTATCATTGCGTAGTGCTCCATTGAGTATATGTACCATAGTTTACCTATCCATTCTTCTGTCGTTGGGCATCTGGGTTGATTCCATCTTTTTGATATCATGGACTGTGCTGCGGTAAACATTCTGGTGCATGTGTCCGTTGGTGTGAAAGGCCTTGAATCTGTAGGATATATTCCAAGTAGTGGAATTACTGGGTCAAATGGTATATCAATATCCATTTTTTTAAGGAAGCGCCAGATTGCCTTCCAAAGAGGCTGGACCATTTTGCAACCCCACCAACAGTGTAGGAGGGTTCCACTTTCTCCACAGCCTCTCCAGCATTTGTTGTTTTGTGTCCCTCTAGTTCTTATAGGCTCAGGCGAGATGAGGCCGTGGTTCATGTGGGCTGTTACGCTGTTAGTCCTGTGGACTAATTTCTTCTTGAAGTCTTTGGTTTCCATAATTGTCTTTTGTTCCAGGTGACTACAGAACAGTAGTTGTATCTTAGGTAGCTGCTAGCAAGCTTTTAAGACCACAGATGCCACTCACCAAATTAGAATGTAGAATATTTTCTTTAGGAGCTGTATATGTCAGTTGGCTGAGTTGTCCCTCAAGGCTGTGGTTTCCAGCCTTCAAACCCAGTTATTCTCAGGAGATTGGTTAGGTGTAGAAAGTATCTGTAACTGTATCCTGCTCGGGTGAAAAGGTATATACATGTGCCGACAGATACACCCATACCTGTATATCCATAAACTCATTTGTGCCTTCCTGTATACATGTGGAAAACCTGGAAACCCTAGTACTTGACTAGTGGTCAAGTACTATGTCTGTTAACCAGAAGGTCGGCAGTTCAGATCTACCAGGCGCTCCTTGGAAACTCTATGGGGCAGTTTTGCTCTGTCCTGCAGGGTCACTGAGTTGGAATCGACTCATTGGCAGTGGGTTTGGTTTTTTTATATCTATAATCCATATATGCATACCTGTCTACCTGTGTAACCAGACATTATTTTTTGGGTTGTTGCTATTGCAAAACTGTATGTAATAACATTTACCAAAATTATCTATGCTTTTTTCCCTCTAAGATTTTTTTCTGTAAGCCAATATTTCTTTCTTTATTTCCCTTTGCATCCCTGCCTTTTGGACCCTGAGTTCTCCACCAGAATTTTGGCTAGAGAGAGTAAACAGGACTTGGGGAGTGGAGCCCCACTCCTGCTCTGCTCAGGTGGCTCCCCACTGGTGTCTGCTGTGTCCCCAAGCTGCTCACTTGGTCTTCCCAGCATGGTCAGTCTCTTCTGCTTTGACTAGGGAAAAAAGTAGAACTGGACTGGAGTGGAAGTGCAGGATTCTGACAGTTTCCAAAAAACCCCCCAAACCCACTGCTGTTGAGGCGATTCCAACTCATAGCAACCCTATAGACAGCATAAAACTGCTGCATAGAGTTTCCAAGAAGCGCCTGTCAGATTTGAACTGCCAGCATTTTGGTTAGCAGACGTAGTACTTATCTACTACATTGATAATGTCCAAAAGGTCACCTGCAAACTGGAGGTGTTTGATGGCTTGCCTTCCTCACTGGATGGAAATTTTTTGGTTTCTTTGTTTCACATGGTGGTAATAATCTTTCGGTCTAACCAAAACTGCATCATGGTGAAATTAATTTCAAATAAATGACTGTTTTTTTTTTAATAGGGATAAAGAAGGATGGGAATTTTCTTCCAGCCCTGTTTTACTCTTTTATAAAATTACATCTGTGTAGTAAAATGAAGTACTAATATATTAAGATCTAAATGCAATAAAATAAAACTAGAAAGTACCAGAGAAGATTTTGAATGCTGCTGAGCACACCCGGACTAGGTTATACCTTGACTTCCTAAGCGTTTGACCTTGATCTTTAGTGTGAAGCTCTTCAGAGCACACGTCCATCCCACTCCGTCTTGTGTCTGATTTTACTTTAGTGTTTTTACCTGCAACACTTACAGCACTTGTTGGCTTCCGTGTTCTCCCCCTCACCATCCAGCTGGAACCCTTTGAGAGGACCCCTGTGCCTTACTGCTCTCAGTATTCCTAGCATTGCTAGCATGATTTCTGGCATTAGTACAGGGATAACAACAAAAAAAAGACAAACCCCAAACCTAGTGCCGCTGAGTCGATTCCAACTTCTAGTGAGTCTGAAGGGTGGGCTCGAACTGCTCCGTGGGGTTTCCAGGAAGTTCCTGATGGACTTCAACTCCAACTTCTTCCTTAGCAGCCTGGCATTTAATCACTGTGCCACCAGGGAACCCCTACAAACTGTTTGCTGCATGGTAAATGAGGCCTTGGCTGCTAGTTAAGACGGGGATTGAACTAATCAGGCAAATAAGGAGATTTTGCATCTCTTTTCCTTATTTAGTAATTCAGGGCTTTGACCTTTCATTCTGGGTCAAACCCCTTCTGACAATTTGCATTTCTAACACGTTTTTGGAGAACCACTGAGGAGTGCAGTGGGTCTCAAAATTCATTAGACATAAGAAGCACCTGGGATCTTGTTAGGCTGTAGATTGTGACTCAGTGTATCTGGGCTGGAAAAGCACATTCTCAGCAGGAGTTCATACTGGAACAGACCAGTTCCAAGTGCTGTTTGGTTTATGCGCATTTTCTTTGTGTAGTTGTGGCTTTAGTTAGAGTATGAATGCTAGCTAAAGAAAAACACTGTTTCCTTCCTAAAATGTTCTACACCTGGTAACTTATGAATCAGACTTCAGAGGATGCATTTTGTCTGCTCATGTAGACAAGCACTCACATGCTGTTCTCTGTTGTTTAGGTGGTACGATATTGCTAACATGTCCCACAACAAGTCCTTTTTTGCTCTGGAGCTGGCAAATAAGGAAGAGACCATCCAGTTTCAAACTGTGAGTAAATGTTGAGGCATCTCCATGGACTGTGTGTGTGCGTGCGTGCTTGGGGATGGCATTAAAGCGATAAGATTTTATGATTTGATGAAGTATTGCAAAATGTTAACTGTTTTATAATTTGCATTATAGCACATGACACAATGTCAGTGCTCAACAAGGATGGTTGAAGGAGTGAAGGAATCCTTGAGTAAACGCCATCTGATCATGATAACTTTTCAACACCTCAGCAGCAGTATTCTCCTGGCAGTCCTGTGCTGTTATTGGAGACCTGGTGGCACAGTGGGGTTCAAGAGCTCTACTGATAACCAAAGAGTTGGCAGTTTGAATCTGCCATCTGCTCCTTGGAAACCCTACTGGGCAGTTCTCTGTCCTGTAGGGTCGGTATGAGTCAGAATCAGCTGGATGGCAACTAATTTTAGTTTCATGCTGTTAACTCTCTTAACAAAGTCCGTATTCAGCCACCGAGTCAACTTTTTTAAAAAAATTATCTTAAAGAGCTTGTCAAGAGTAAGAATTGATTATTTACGTCATTTAAAAATTTTTAAATCCTTCTGAAACAACAGAAGCATTATACTGTGGGGACATTTATGTTCTTTTGTCTTGGTGCTGAAATCTGAATTACAGCCTTCATGGGATAAGGCCAAGTATTAACCTCAGAAAATAAAAGAATCCCGGTGTACTGAGGGGGATTTGGACCTAATATGTCACCCAATTATGCCTTCTTGTCTGACAAACTTTGCATGAAAAATGCCAAGTTGTGTATGTGCCTTCATGTGACTTTCTGCACTTTGGTTTGCTAGGAAGACCTGGAAACGGCGAAATACGTGTGGAGACTGTGTGTCGCCCGGCACAAATTTTACCGGCTAAACCAGTGTGACATGTGAGTACTCCTGCCACAGGCGTTGCGGCAATGTGCTGGCACCTGAGTTTCGAACTTCGGCTGTCACCTGGGAAAGTAGCTGTTACCCAGAGCGTGTCCTCTTGTTTTTTGTGACGCTTCTCATATAGTATCTTTGCTTTCGTTACATCTAGAATGGCAATTTTCTTTTTCTTAGCTTTTGCCGACTCTCAGGAACTACATGTGTGTCTCTGAGATTTCTTTTAACAGGTTACTGGTTTTTAAAAGGGTAGGGTATTCCTTTTTAACCTCTTGTTTTTCCCCCCAAACACTTTGGTCAGTGTTTTGAGTAATTAAAGATTATCTGGATTCTCAAGTCATTTGAAGGATTTATGCCCGTTCTTCGTAATATGGAGACTCTGGTGGCATAGTGGTTAAGTGCTACGTCTGCTAACCGAAAAGTCAGCAGTTTGAATCCGCTCCTTGGAAACTCTACAGGGCAACAGGGCCGTTCTGCTGTGTCCTAAAGGGTTGCTGTGGGTCAGAATCAACTCTACAGCAGTGGGTTTGATTTAACTTCCTAATACATATTTTGAGTATCCCACCTGGGTTTCCACTGTCTCTGGGATCATTGCCAGCAGCGTACCTTCTGTGTGTTTTACACGAGACCCTTGTCCTCTCCTCCACATCCCCTCCAACCATGACCCACAACTCTGCTCTCATGTATAGCCGATTTCTTCACAGGAGTTGTGTTTGTCTGCACGTGGTTCTTGTCCCTCCTTTTTCACCGTGCTTCCCTTACCTGCCGTGCTACAGACCCCACTTCACCTCCCGCACCGCACCAGGGACCCCGCTTTTCCTCACCTGTCACACCATACACCCTGTTTCCCCTCACCTGTCACACTACAGACCTTGCTTGTCACAGTTGCTCGTGACCTTTATCCTGTGGTCATTTCAGGAGTTTTTTTTTCATTCAACCACTCAGTTGCACTGACCTACGGACTGTCCTTGTTGAACTCTTTCCTTCTGGGCTGCCAGCCGCCACGCTGTCCAGGTTGTCCTCGTCCTGGACTGTTTGTTCTCAGTGCTCTTGCAGGTGGGTTCATTAGACCTCTTCTGTATCTACACTCACTCTCTAGGGGATGTCACCTGGTCTTGTGGCTTGTATGACCTTCTGTATAGTGAAGGTGCATCAGACCTTATTTCTGGCCTGTTTTCCCTGAGCTCTTGACTTACACATCTGCTGTCTTCTGGACGTCTCCATTTGGGTACCTAATGGGTATCTCAGATTTGCTGTTTCTAAAACAGAGCTCTTCACTTCCTCCTCCTGTTCCTGTTCCCAAACCTGCTTCTCTGTTCTTCCCCATTTTGACAGCACCTCATGTTCACCGAGTTCTCAGCCCTAAACCTAGAAGTCACACCTAATTCCTGTTTCTCTCTTTCATCCGACATCCGGTTCATCCACACGTTTTGTGAGCTGTGCCTTCTGAACACGTGCTGACCATTTTTATCACCCCATCTGCTGACAGCTTTGTATCAGCCACCATGGTCTCGTGTCCTCAGGATGGCTTCCTAACCAGAACTGCTGAGTTAGAGGAGGCTCTTCCGTGGAAGTTGCATCTAAACTGAGACCTGAAAACTTTCTCTGCATCTCCATGTTCTTTTTTAAACTCTGTCTCGCCTACACTGTTTGGCCTCCTCCTCCCACCTCACCTGTCCAGGTGACCTTCTGACAGATGAACAAAGGACAGAGCACAGCTGTCAGAGTTCTAGGTCAGGACCGCATCCGAGCGTGTTCCCTTTCTCCCACCTTCTGTCACTGCGGGATTAAGTGTTGCCACCTGTGCCTCTCCTTCTTGGGGTTCGTTTGCCCCAGACCCCGCTTATTTTCAACTCTGGCTGCCAACGCCTTGCAGTGCTGATCTGCCATTCTTTCCCGAAGCCTTTGCTGGGATTGTCTTCTCTCCCTTTGCTGGCAGATTCTTCCTCACTCCTTTTTTTTAAAATAGTATTTGACTGTCACAGGGCGAGGAGAGCAGGTAGAATTGCATAGGGACATGTGTTTGGGATTTTATATGGCAAGTTGACTTGGATTGTAAACTTAATCACAAAAATTAAAAAATATAGCATTTTACTGTGTTTTTGGTGAAAGTTTACGCAGCAAATTAGGTGCCCATTTAACAGTGACTACACAGATTGTTCTCTGACCTTGGTTACACTCTTCACAATCGGTTAACATGCCCACCCATTCCATTCTGGGTGTTTGGTTTCCAGTACTTGGTGTCCCTGTCCCATTACCTTTTCATTTGTGTTTTAGAGAAATTGTCGATCATTCAGGTTCATAGAGGTGACTTTTCTTAAAGGTGTACAGTAGTCACAGGTAGTCTTTATTTTATGAGCCAGTCTGTTGTTTAACTGAAAGGCGACTTCGGGGGCAGCTTGGGTTCAAGGTTTATGAGCATCTCAGGGCAAGATCTCTAGAAGTCCTCAAGTTTTCTTCCAGTTCAGTAAGTCTGGAGTTCCTAAGAAGCTGAATTCTGGTTCACATTTTTCTTCCCTTCTGTTGGATCTGTCTCCTGTGGGTTTGATGAACTTAGTCACTGTTGAAGATCCAGCTTAAAGGCAGTCTCCTTGGACTCTATCAGGCAGTTAGTGTGCTTAGTCTTGAGTGCCACTCTGAAGTTCCAGGAGTTTTCCTGGTTTTCTCATTACAATCATTCCAACCTAGCAAGTTCATCTGTGCAGCTGCTAACTGAAAGGTTGGTGGTTTGACTTCACCAGTTGCTCTGTGGCGGAAAGATGAGGTGATTTGGGCCTGTAAAGTTACAGCTTAGGAAACTCTATGGGTAGGTTTGCTCTGTCCTGTGTGTAGGGTCACTGTGAGTCAGGATTGACTTGGCGACAGTGGGTTTGGTATGTGGACACTGAATGCTTTCATCTCTTTTAATCCTTGCAGTAATCCTGTGTTGGCAGAATTATATACACCTGCTTTAGAGACGAAGCTTCAGAGACTTAGAGCCGCAGTGTGGCGGCTGCCCAGCTGTGTGGCTGGTCAGGGGAAGAAGCTGGACTGGAGCCTGTGCTCCCGGCCCCGGCGGTGCACTGTTTGAGTCGCTCAGGTCGTGTCTCTGCTCGCAGGTGGGGCTCGTTGAGCCCCAGGCCTCATCCTGTTTGTCTCTGTGACCTGGTGTCTGGCAAGTTGCCTGGTACATGCAGGCTTACTAAATGATGGCAGTTGGAGTGAGGCAGAGAGGGCAGTTCATGGAGAAAAGCCCCTTTTGTTCTTGTCGGCTTTCCATTTACGACCAGTTATAAACTGGGAGGAGAAGTTGTAAAAACACATTTTATTGTCTAGGACGAGGCAGGAAAGAAGAACGCTGTGAAGTCCTTTGATTATATGAGGATTCACAGCGTGGAAGAAACTCAGGTCAGGAGCAGTGGTGCAAATAAAGACAGCCAGATCCGTCTCTGGGGCTTGTGAAATAAAAGAGAAGAATGACCAGGGTCCTTCCATTTGTAGAAATGTCCGACAGTTAGCCCGTAGGGCTCCAGTTCACCTTCCCTCCCAGCCATGTGTACATCTGAGTCGTCACTGCCTGTCACAAGGGCTTGGTAGACAGTGGCAGGAGAGGAACCTCTGCTTTCTTTGAACCAGTGGGAAGCCCCTCTTGCTGGCTGCCCGGTTGGTTTTACAGCTCCAGGTGTTTGTGTGTGAAAGTGCGCCCCCTGGTGGCTCTTAGATTGCGCAGTGCGCTAGGTTCTGGGTGGGTGGGTTGGGGCTCCTGGGGGCTGGCCTGGTTACCCAACCATGTGTGCCGTTATTTCTGTGCAGGAATGCGTTGCGAGATGCAAGCAATAGATAGGCACTCCTTTGGAACACAACCTTTTCATAAGTTTAAAAGTATTCGTAATTTTGAGCCATCATCATCACACTTCAGTTTCTTTCTGGAAAATAATGGGAGAATCAGTTATCTTGAATAAACCAATGTACAGAATCCCTTGCCAGTAGTCATCCATATTAATTTATTAGTTAGTTGTTTTTTTTAAACAGTGTTATTGCAAATAGCCATCTGGTAGCAGTTTAAATATTCCTGGGGGAAATCCGTATATGATTCTCTGTGGCAAATGGCTCAGTCTCTGAAAGAACTCATTGTGACTGAGCTAATTCTAACCCACAGAACGGTCCCATAGGGCGTCTGCAGCTGTAATCTGGATGGCAGCAGACGCCCACGTTTTTCTGGCTGAGGCTGTTGAATAGAAACTGCCACCCTTTCAGTTAGTGCTGAGTGCTCTAACCACTGCACTCACTGCCAGGGCTCAGTCTAAGAAGTCTCGGTTTTTGTAACATTGCTGTTTACTGACAACTGTGAATGAAGCCGCATATCTGTGCCGTTCTGTTTGCATGTATTGTATCTGTACAAGGAAAATAAGATTCTTTTTAAAACGAATCAATCATGTGTAAAGAAGTTTTTTCCAGATTTTGTTTTTAATCACTACATCAAATAGATTATGGAAGTCCATTTCCACAAGTGATTCCTCTATTATTGTCAGTGGTACCCAGTTCACTCTGTGGGAAGTTAATGTATTTTGTTGACAGTAATTACTCCCTGTGTGAAGTAAATGAATCCTTCATTTTCAATATTTTGATGGATAATAAAACCGAAGATAATTCTTCTTTTGTAGTGATTTCTTTAAAAACTCTAAACCTGGAATATTTAGTTACATTTAATGCTCTGATGATTGATGATTCTGAAATATTGGCAGAACTTGTTCTCGTGATCCAGATGGGGAAGCTTAGGCGTGACTAGCATATAACAAAGCCACGGCGTGCCTGGACCTGAACCTGGCTTTGGAAGCCTGAGTCTGGCCGGGGCTAACTGGAGAACTCTACTGTGTCCTTACGTACCTAAGCCCCTGTTCTGATATGTGGTATGATAGATACTGCTTTGTATGGGCTTACATGATTGATCTAACCTTGACCCAAATAACTGTATTTTGGTTTTTACAGGATGGCAGGGTCTATCAGTCTTCAACCCCCACCCCATTTAAAACAAAGATATTTAACAGAATAATCTTTTTATGTTGTAAGTGTCTTAGGCTCGAAAAAATGTTACACTGATCACAATCTCTTCCTTTTTTTTTTAACTTAGAAGATAGGGCTAATGGAACCTTCATTTGCCATCACTTTAGAGTTAGGAATTAAATGAGATAATGGTGCGAATCTGTCAGGTCAAAAAACTTACTCCAGTGTTCTCTCTGCCACCTGAAGCCCCAGAACAGGGTGAAATGGGAATAAGTAGGTGTCTCAGCATCAGATCAGTGACCTTAAAGCAGCTTGGACCGTCAGCTGTGGTCTTCCCTTGTATAGGGGTGGAGGAGAACATTTGTTCTTGTCCTTACCTAAGCTCCACAGGAAAGTCATTGAGACAGACATTTTCTAGGCATTTCAATGCATTTTTTCAAATACAAATCGACCTCATTTTACCACTGGTAAAAATAAAAGCAAGCATAATTAGCTCACAAAGCAAAATTCAGAAAACACTGAGAAATGTGAGCTTAACTGCCAAGCTTAGTAATAAACATCATCGTCATGCCTCACTGACTGTGTCCTTCATTTGTTCCACAGACACATGAGGGCTTCCCTGTGTGCGAGGCAGTGTGCGAGACACTGGGAGACCATCATGGTCTGTCCTCTAGCTTCTGTGGGACTCACTCAGTTGGGATTGGGGAGGGGGTCAGACAGATAATCAGTGCTTAGCAGTCAGGAGCCTGTGCTCAGGAACCTGGCAGACCTGTCTGGGTCCACATGCCAGTTCTGCACTTACTAAGCCACATGACTGGGAGCAACGTACTAATCTCTTTGAATATCAGTTTCCTCAGCTGTAAACTCAGCCTAATAACCATTCCACTGTCCTGGAATTGGTTTTCACATCCCAAGAGATAATCATATGCGATCCTTAGCATCATTTCAATAAATAATAATTGTTTGTTTTACCCTGGCTGGCAGCTTCTTCCTGTTTGGTCTTCTCCAGTGAGCTCACTCCAGTGATTGCTTCTAAGAGCTCCTCAGGTGTCTCATTTTTAGCAGCGTCCATCAGCATAGTAACTGCCCCGCAAGGTCTGAGAAACACAGTTGGTAGTTCACCGTTTTGTCTTGCCTACAAAATTCAGTTTAGGATGGAAGAAAACCAACCCCCTTGCCATCAAGTAGATTCCGACTTACAGTGTATGACAGAGTTGAACTGCCCTACAGAGTTTGCAGCGAGATCCTGGTAGATCTGAACTGTAAACCTTTTGGTTAGCAGCCATAGCATTTAACCACTGTGAAGTTTATGAAGGGTAATTTCAAAGCAAACTGCACTCAACAAGATCATTACCAAAGACAAAGAGGAAGTTAGGATACTGAAGTTGGCGGTGAGGCTGCTCAGGTCAGACAGTTTGGCAGGTGGAAGATGTACTATTTGGGGTTGTAACCGGCCCCAGGAGTGGGCAGTGCTGCCTGCCTCCACATGGGGTGCTGCCAACAGGCGTGCCAGAATAGATGGTGTGGGTGGGAATTTGCCCCTTAGGCTCCTAAGAAGATCCTTGGATATGGAATTTAACACACTGAAGTTTTATTTTTGCCCCAGATGGGGCAACAGTGGACCTGGTGTTAAAGAGTTTGTTGCTACAGAATTCTTTCAGCTGCCCTTGACCTCATGTTTCTTACCTTATACTTGAGTACTTTAAACAAAAATTCCCTTCATCTCAATAGTAAATCTGATGGACCTCATCTAGAGAGTCAGTCTGTAATGCGTCTCGTCCAGAGAGGCAGTCTTGTCATGGACTGAATCGAAGCTTCAGAGGAGGACTCTGTTCTCTAAACCTGGCTCTGACAGTCAGATTCTAGTGGAAAAGTCCGTTTCAAGGCTGAAAATGCAATGCCTTCTAATTCTAGACATTCATATTAAGTAATATGAATTATTAATGTTCTATTAACAAGGATTGAAAAAAACAAAAGTTGAGACATACCATGGAGGTATGTTGGATGAACGAGTCCTCAGTTAGGACCCTGTGGTGCTTTCCTGATGGATACAGGTACTTTTTGGGTGTAATACAACTTACATCCATTTCGTTATTGTTGATGAACACAGATAATGGCAGCATGGAGCCTCCCTGGAAAAGAGCCACCTGTTTTCATCAGTGGGCTTTATAGATTCCAGTGATTTGTGAAGGGAAATGATTAACTTTAGTGAAAAAAAAAATCATCACCAATTGATGGTCAGTTCCTAATAAGCATTAGTTTACATCTATCTTAAAGGTCTTATAAAAATAAGCCAGTGTTCAGAATTTGAAGACCCCTGTTGTTAGAGTGCTAAGAATGAATGTTAATCTGTGAGACACAACATTGCAGTCAGCATCCTGATTAAATGGACTGTGTGTTCACTTTGTGGTGGTGGAGTTTCTAGTAATTAACCCCTAGGCCATTATAACAGAAGGTCTCAAAATACTTTAGGTTTATTTGTAGTAAAATATGTAACAAACCATCTACCATTTTAACCCTTTCTGCAAGTCTAAATCCACTGGCGTTAGTTACATTTACCATGTTGTGCAGCCGTCCCCACTGTACCCTAGTTTATTCGTCACCTTTACCAGAACCTCGGGGTCCTTGAACAAGAACTCTGCTTTATTCCCTTCCAGCTGCCCTGGGTAGACAGTAATAAACTTTGGTCTCTGTATTTGGCTTTTCTAGATATCTCATGTAAGTGACATCATACAGTATTTGTCCTTTTGTATGACTTTTTCTATCGGCATGTTTTCTAGGCTCATGAATGTCTAGCATATATTGGAACTTCATTTCTATTTATGATTGAATATATATTCTATTGTGTGGAAATACCACATTTTCTTTATGCGTTTGTATGTTGATAGACATTTGGGTCGTTTTCTGTATTTTAGCTATAGTGAATGGTTCTGCGTTTAACGTTGGTCTGCAAGTGTCTGTTTGTGTCCCTGCTTTCAAGTCTTGTGGGGTGCATACTTAGGAGTGCAATCAGTGGATCGTGTGATGTTCTCAGTTTAACTTCCTAGAGACACTGCCATACTGTTTTCCCCCAGTGGTTGTATTATTTGACTGTCTCACCAACAGTGGGTGAGGGTTCCAGCTTCTCTGCATCTTCTCCAAAACATTTGTTATTTTCCACTTTTCTGAGAGTATTAATTCTAGTGGGTATGAAGTGGTATCTCAGTGTAGTTTTGTAATCACTAATGTTGTTGGGCATCTTTTCATGTGTTTACTGGCCATTTGTGTCCCTTTCGTGGTGAAATGTCTGTTCACTTATTTTACCTATTTTTTGATTGGTTGTTGTTGAATTACTGGAATTATTTATGTTTTCTGTACAGGACACTTTCATGAGATACATGGTTCCCAGATATTTCCACCAGTTGTGTAGGTTGTCTCTTGACTTTGTTGGTGAAGCCCTTTTATGTACAAGTTTTTAAAAATGTTAACAAAGTCCACTTAATCCGTTGCTTGTGCTTTTGGTGCCGGGTGATGTTCGTAATCAGTAATGACATGTCACATTAGTGTCATGAGCCAAGAACACATGGTAAAAGATGTAAAAGAGTTTTGATAAAATTATATGACATGTCATCAACAAAGCCAAGAATCCAATGTGTTTAGGTTCCTAGATCTTATTTTAAATAAAACTGAGCAGATGTGTGTGGGTACTGATACCTTACCACAACAGGACCAAAAAAATTCTCCCTGTGTTTAAAAATAATAGAACTACAAATGGCCTTTTTTTTTAAAACCTAATTAATTCAAAGTTGGAACCTGCTGTGTAGGGTTAAAAATAAGACCCAAATTATCTGATGATAAATATCTGTCTGGCATTCCTTAATATTCTTTGACCTTCGGAGTTACCCAGTGTCTAGCAGCTCTTGGTGCATGAGAGGCATCAAAAGGCAGACTTCATTTTTGGAGATAAGTTTCAGTGTGGATCTTGGTGGTAATTTCCCATCACTGGGGGCTTGGGCTTCAGGATGCCTTGTTTCTCCTGTGGCAGCAGGCTGCTCATGGATGGTGAAGCTTTGTGGTTCTTGACACAGCAGTGATCCCACAAGAAAGGAACATTTCCCTCCATTAAGCTTTTTTATTGTGATTCAGTGAAAGTGTACAATCCAGTTTAAATTTGCATGCCTGCCTGTCTGCAGCTCCTTCTGCTCTTCTTGCGTGACAGCACACTCCTCCTTTCTGTTCTGTACTTGTCATGTCCTCTTAACAATCTCCGGTCCCCTCTAGAAAGAAACCATTAGGACAGCCTTCTGTAATGTATAAAACTATAAAGTACACACACCACACTGTGTTTCCCTGAGTCCAGTCCATTCTTAGTCTGAAGTGTTGACCTCAGTACTGGTTTCAGGTCTGGGGCAGCAGCAGTCTAGTGCACATGTTCCCAGGGGACTCCACAGGTTGTCGTACTATCGATTCTGATCTTTTAGTAGAGTTCGATCTTCACACCTCCTTTTCTCATGTTATGTCAGGGACTCTACATTGTGTCCCCTATCCAGACTGTCTTTGGTGGTGCCTGGGCACCATCTGGTTCTTCTATCTCATGTTGCTTTACCTTCCACTGAGCTTTTTAAAAACCAAAATGTGAGTCTTTGTTTCGATAGCTAAACACAGTACCTTAACCAGTACTTCTGATAATGGTATATTTTAAAAATAATCATGCACTATGTTATGTTTTTTTAAAACAAAAACAAGGAAACAGTTCTCCTTTTGTGTATTATTTCCCCCTAATGGTTAACAAGGAAACCCTGGTGGTGTAGTGATTAAGTTCTGTGTCTGCTAATCAAAAGGTTGGCAGTTTGAATTCACCAGGTATTTCTTGGGAGCTCTATGGAGCAGTTCTAATCTGTCCTTTAAGGTTCCTGTGAGTGGGAATCAGTTTGATGACACTGGTTTTTTTTTTTTTTTTAATGGTTGACAAGAGGTCAACAGCTCAAATGCACCAGGCTCTCCTTGGAATCTCCATGGGGCAGTTCTCTGTCCTATAGGGTCTCTGTGTGTTGGAATCAACTTGACAGCAGTGGGTTTGGTTTTAGATTTTAATGGTTGACAGTTGGCTGAAGCAGTGGGCTCCAGCCTAACAATGGTTGTGAGATGGTACAGGACTGGGCACTGTTGGGTCACTATCAGACAGAACTACCTAACAACAGCAACAGTGGTTTTCCAGACCACGAGCCCCCAGAGTGGATGAGCAGCAGGGCTCTAGGGTGCATTCCAATCCTGGAAGTTCCTCTCCTCCTCCTCTTCCTCCTTCCCTCCTTCTGGCTTCATTCATCTGTCCAGTAGCTGGGCAACTGTTCCCTCTGTGCATGGGCCACCTCTGCATCCGGACATGCTCAAAGTCGCAATCCAGCTGCCAGAGAATCTCCCCTGCCTGGCCGCAGCTGCACACCCAGCAAGACCAGCCTCCCGTATCCAGTAGGTACAGCTCTGGTGCTTTGTCCAGTGGGCAAGTGGCTGGGGATATGGAGGGTGGGCAGTTCCTGTTCCTCAGGACATGAAATTCCAGGGGCTGCTTGTGTGAACTGTAGCATGGTGTCAGCATAATGTCCAAATTGCATAGTTTTGTATTTCACAGAATCGTGGATGTTAAATGATATGTGACTGTAATGAAGACATGAGTGATTGATGTTGGTGGCTATGTACTCCTACTTATAGTGACCCAACAGAGTAGAACTTGGCCATGGAGTTTCCTAGGCTGTGATGCTCATGGGGGCAGATGCACAGGCCTTTTCTCCAGTGGAGATGCTGGAGGGTTCAGACTGTCCACCTTTCCGTTAGCAGCGTAACACATAATCATTTCACTGCCCAGGCTCCTTTGATGTTGGTTACAGATTAACAAACCAGATCTTCTGCGGGGACCTAGGGACATCTGCATGCTTTTAAACTCCTCCCGTCCCCCCTCCCTTCATTCTGGTGCTCCACCATACACAGCTGTCTCCTCCTTGGCATTTCTGTAGTTGCATAGTTTCACCTTTGAGATTTAGGTCTACAGTCCATTTGCTTCTTTGTACCATTGCCCAAAATAAGTTGACTGTATATGTGTGTCTATTTTGTGGACTCTTAATTCTACTTTACTGACTTATCTATCCTTTTGGCAGTATGACACTGTCCTAATTAACCTTGAAACCAGGTATTGTGTGCTCTCAAATTTTGTTCTTTTTCAAATTCCTTTGGCTACCCTAGTTTCTTTTGCCTTTTCCTACATATTTGAGAACAGCTTGTTGACACCCATAAAAAAAGTCTTGCTAGCATTTTGATTGGTATTATGTTGAATCTTTGGATTGGCTTGAGAATAACTGGCATCTGAAAAATACCGATTCTTCCAGTTCATGAATATGGTATATTTACATGTTTATTTTCATTTGAATGGTTGTTGATCTCATGTCAGAAATTGTATTTGTCATCTCTACAAGTTTATTTTGGATCTTTTTTAATATCTTTCAGATCCTTAATATGCTTATGTTTTATTGAATGTAGTTGCAGTGATTGCTTTAATGTCCTTGTCTGCTACTTCTATCACCTGTATGAATTTCTTGATTTTGATTGAGTTTTCTTACTATTCATAGATTGTATTTTCCCATTTCTTTGTATGCCTACTTATGTTTTATTGGATTCTAGACATTGTGAAGTTTACCTTGCTGGTCATCAGATATTCTTATATTTCTTTGAATAATTTCAGCTTTCTTTTGAGTTGTTAAATTGCTTGCAAAACAGTTGGAACATTTTGAAGCTTACTTTTTAAAGCTTTTCAGGTGGGACCCAAGCGGCGCATATTAAATGGCTGGGTTTTCCTCCCTTTGCTGCAGGCTGGACACTGTTCCGGCAGTGAATAAGGACAGTTGTGGGGCTTGCCAACCTATTTCCTCTCTCTTAGAGGTCATTCTGCACAGCTTGATTTCCAGTGTCTGAAAACGGTTGTTTTCCTCTAGTTCATCAAGTTGTTTAGGATAGGAAGATAAATCTGGCTTGTATTACTCTGTCTTGGTTGGAGTGAAATTCTCCTCTGATAACATTGCTTTTTAAAAACATGCATGTAAAGGCAATCAGAAAGAAGTTTCTTACTAAGAAATGCACATGGTTTTACCATAGGCCCACTGAACCAAATTTACTACTTTCTTTTCCTAAATTAGTTCCTTAGAGAAAATATAGTTTCTGAAGTACCAGATACTTATCTCTCCCTTATATTTGTACTTGTGGGCTGATGGTCGATGGCCAGTTCCTTCAGGACAATTAATGGAAACAGTCAGTGGCAACCTAAGGCCATAGGACAGATTCAGATGTATTTGTGCGGAATCTGCTTCCCCTGGGATGAGTTTCTAGGTGATCTAGCTTTGTGTTCTTGCTTCTCTTCCAATGGCCACCCCAGTGGTTTTACCTGGATGGGCTAGGGAAGGACACTCCCAGTGACCCCTCTGGTGATTCAGGCCATTGATGCTCCAGGGAGGGGCCCACACCCTAGAATGTGGTCTGAGGGGTCAGGGCTGCAGGAACAGACCGAGGTCCCAAGTCAAGACAGAGACTGTCCTTTTTTAAATTTATAATTGGTTTGTTCTGTATTTTTTGCTTTAGAAGATTTTATCTTTTTAAACCTTAATTGACTTTGGTAGTATTTAAGAAGACTGTGTAGTTATGTAATAGGCTGTTCTCAAAGACGTGTCTTATTTTGTAGGCAAACTCAGCCTGTGACAGTGAACCCAGTTAGGAGGAGGTCTTCTTCACGAATGTCTCTGGTAAGAAAGAGAACCAGGATTGCTTTTTTTCCCTTTTAACGATGTCATTTTTCTTAATAAAATATGCTGGTATTTTCTTAATAAAACTGTGCTGGTATTTGATCATTTTTAACCAAAGAAATGACAGTTTTGTATAGATCAAGTCTAATACTTAGTATATTGCATAAATTTTAGGTCTAACCTAGTATTAAAAATGTTACTCTCTGATTACTTAGCAAAGAATAATCGTGAGTTAGTAGGTATTTAGAATACTATAGAGCTTGGTCTAATCAGATTAAATATTCTACTTAGAAGCTTTTTATGTACAAGTGTGTTATACAGTAATTGAGAGAATTGTGCCTCTTCTATGCTCTGAACTTGCCACATGGTGATTATTCTGTTGTGTCATCTGGTGCTCTTGGAATCAGTGTGTCTGACTCGGTGCACTCCATTAAAGGAGTATTAAAAATGATAGGAGTGATAGTGGCTGAAGCATCTTAATGCTCGTTTTCCACATGGAATATACTTAACCCCTTTAGAAGCTTTTTAACGGAGAGAAAGAAGGCAACTGAGAATTGCTTTATGTATAGTACATGCTGCGTGTACATGGGGCAGGGGGATCTAAGCCCGCTTCTGACCTTTCATTCTCAGCCTAAACCCCAACCCTACGGGATGCCTCCGCCTCCCCAGCTGCATTATAATGGACATTATACAGAGCCATACACTTCTTCCCAAGGTAAAGTATACTCTCTCTGAAATGCCTTATTAAATTGTTACCGTGAATGAACCTGCAAACACTGATTGCATAGTGGTTAAGCGTTGCAGCTGCTAACCAAAAAAGATTGGAAGTTCAGATCCACCAGGTGCTCTTTGGAAATTCTATGGGGCAATTCTACCCTGTCTTGTGTGGTTGCTATGAGTCAGATTTGACTCAGTGGCAACAGGTTTGGTTTTTGGTTGATAAATAAATCTTGAAGACTTGGAAGACTGAAGCCAGGCAAGTTCCTACCTGAAGTTATGCCTGTAGGGGCTGTCATGATCATAGAATCCTGGATTCAGAGAAGCAGCTATTAGATTGACTTTCCTGGACGTTCGGAAAATATACAGTATCAAACTTAACATTCAGGTGATCCTGAATTTGATCAGCGGGAGCTGTCCTTCTCACGCTGCCCCATTAATGCTTGAGTGTATCTTTGGTTTCTGTCCCAGGGGCTCTCGAGATCAGTTTGGTTGCCCTCTACCTGGGACCTTTTCATTATAAAAGGTGAAACACTTTGTCTAGTGAGCTGTCTGTAGGATAGCACTCCTGATGCTGAATTTCACGCACTTGTGTAACAGACGTTTCCTGTCAGCTCTTTATACAAGGCTCTCTACAGGCCAAGGAGATTGATGCCAATGAGTAATCCCACGTTGTAAGAAGCTTAGACTCTCAGTGGGGGATAAGACAAGTACACAAGTAACTTGAATGCAAAGAGAGCATGATTGGTTCGATGAGAAAGAGCAAGCAACTGCTGTGTCTATCAGTGCTAGAGAGACTCTTGTAATGGGGAGACTGGATGGAGGTGAGATGGACTTTGGGAGATGGGCGGATTGCAGCAGGTAAGTGCAGTGGGCAGGTACATGATGGGGATGGCTGCTCCTGGTATTTGGGGGACAGTGAATGCTGCGACACCCCTGGCATAACATTAGGAATAGAGCAGAGCTTTCTGGTGAGTTCTGAGGTGGAAAATAAATTAGGCAGAGGTGAATGGAGAGTTCTGAGGGCTGTTTCTTTGAGTAGCTCTGTGTGTCCATCAGAATATAGTCCATGTTCTAGACTGTGGTCTGTTAGTGTGATAATTATTTGTCACTTAAGCTGTCATAGAGTTTTTGAATCACAAAAAGATTGCTTTTCAAAGGAAGTATTCTCTGAAAGATTTGCTGTTGATTTTCTTTGAGATGTTAGAAGTCCCCCTTGTTAGCAGTGTTTCAAATGAGCTGGTTTGAGGGGAGCAAACATATCCCCTGCCAGCCCCTGACAGGCATACACACATAACCACTGTAAGACTAGATTGAACCTGTGTCTGTTAGACTGTTAGCCAGGGCTCCCCATTTTTCTGAAGCCTGGTGGCCAGGGCTGGGGCATGGTTCTTCTTGGCCACTGGACAAGGTCCAGCATGTACAGATAGCAGAGACGGTGTTGGACCTGGAGGAGCTCAGGTCCTGCTCACTCCTGCCCTTTCATAGTTGAAGCTTCTATTGCCGTTCTGGTAGAACCTATAAAAATAATCTAGAATCCT
Organism: Heterohyrax brucei; assembly: GCA_028571685.1. Classification (NCBI taxonomy): domain Eukaryota; kingdom Metazoa; phylum Chordata; class Mammalia; order Hyracoidea; family Procaviidae; genus Heterohyrax; species Heterohyrax brucei. The sequence goes on along the minus strand of CM053151.1, from coordinate 111,227,234 downwards.
ATATAAGGAAGTGTCTGCAGTTAGTTTGTTCTGGACCCAGCTCAGCATCAACAAGGCCACTTCCCTACCCACAGAGAAAAAGCAGAGTCAGTGGCCTGACACCCTGGACCTTGTATCTGCCTTCAGCTCCCAGAGTTCTAGAAAGCCTGTTTCATAGTTCTAGTAGAACACATATTTGACTTTCATAGTGTTTTGTGATGCCAGCGTATTAAAAACAAGAACACTTCATTTATTTATTGTAGACCATTTTATAGGGTTAGAGAAAAATTGAACAGGAAGTAGAGAGCACTCTCATACGCTCTGTCTGTACAGTTTGCCTGATTGCTGACATCTTGCATTAGTGTGGTATGCTGGTGACAGCTGATGAATGGCTGTTGGTACCTGTAGTTTATGGTAGGTGTCACTCCTGGTGTTAGCCCTGGTCCTGTGTCCACTTTTCAGAGTATCTTACAGAATAGTTTTGTTGCCCTGAAAAGGCTGTGTGCTATTCATTCTTCTCTGCTGCCCCTCTCGTCTCAAATGCTTGACAGCAGCTGATCTTTTTGTCCCTGTAGTTTTGGGTTTTCCAGAGTGTCATGCAGTTGGAATCTTACACAGTGTGACCTTTTCGTGTTTATCAGTACTGAAGCAGTCTTGATAGCTTCCAAGTTTTGGCAGTACAAATACAGCTGCTGTAGATACTTGTATGTGGGTTTTTGAATGAGCCGTTATCTTTATTTTGGATGTCGATCTTTGTTGAGTGCCTGACCCTGACTAGCAAAAGCGGCAGAGCAGCCCCTGTTGTGTAAGATGGGGAGGCCGAGGCTGTGCGATATGAGGGCCCTAGGGCTGTTGATGGTTTTTTTAAATCAGATGTCGTGATGATTCAGTGCCTGTCTCAGTATTTGGCTATAGTCATTGGTCCACTTTAGAACTTGTTCAAAATACATTTTAATTTTTCCTCTCCCCAGACAACCTTTTTGTGAACAACCAGAATGGATACTATTGTCACTCTCAGACAAGTCTGGATCGAGCCCAGGTCGACCTCAACGGTAGAATCCGTAACGGCAGTGTCTACAGTGCGCACAGCACCAACTCCTTAAACAACCCCCAGCCATACCTGCAGCCCTCGCCGATGTCCTCGAACCCGAGCATCACCGGCAGTGACGTCATGAGAGCCGACTACGTGCCGTCCCACCGGCACAGCGCCCTGATCCCGCCGTCGTACCGTCCGACCCCGGACTACGAGACGGTGATGAAGCAGCTCAGCAGGGGGCTGGTGCCCGCGGACAGGCAGAGTCGCTCTCTGCGCAACCTCAACATCGGCAGCTCGTACGCCTACAGCCGGCCCGACGCCCTGGTCTACAGCCAGCCCGAGATCCGGGAGCACGTGCATTTCGCCTCGCCCCAGTCGGCCCACTACCCCTTCACCTTGAACTACAGCTTCCACAGCCAGTCCCCTTACCCCTACCCGGCAGAGAGGCGGCCCGTGGTCGGGGCGGTCAGCGTGCCCGAGCTCACCAACGTGCAGCTCCAGGCCCACGACTACCCGGCCGCCAGCATCATGAGAACGCAGGCCTATCGCCCGCCGCCGCCCTACCACTCCCCGAGGCCCGCCAGCAGCACCCCGGACCTGTCCCGCAACCTCTACGTCAGCAGCAGCAACCCGGACCTCATCACCAGGCGGGTGCACCACTCGGTGCAGACCTTCCAGGAGGACAGCCTGCCGGTGGCGCACTCGCTGCAGGAGGTCAGCGAGCCGCTGACGGCGGCGCGGCGCGCGCAGCTGCAGAAGCGGAACAGCATCGAGGTCGCCGGGCTGGCGCACGGCCTCGAGGGCCTGCGGCTGAAGGAGAGGACCCTGTCGGCCTCGGCCGCGGACGTGGCCCCGCCGGCGCCCTCGGCGGGCTCGCAGCCCAGCGTCCTCTTCGAAAGAACAAAAGCAGAAGAGACTGACGAGCAGGGAAGCCTGACGCACGGTCATAAGAAGTCGCTGTCGGATGCCACCATGCTGATACACAGCAGTGAAGAGGAGGAAGATTTTGAAGAGGAAAACAAAATGTGTGCGGCTCTCCGTCCCTGTGCACCCGAGCCCCGGCGGCTTGCACCCGCTGTGGGCGGTTACTCCCCGGAGCCACAGCTGAGCTGTTCCTGCGGTGCTGTCAGCCCCTTCGCCGGCCCTCTGCATATTCTCGAGCCCAAGTCCCATGTCACAGAGACGGAGAAGAGGGTGCGGGACGTCAGCCCCGTTCACCTGCTGGCCGACGCCCAGCGGCCCAGGAGAGACGGGCCCCTGATGCCTTCCATGTCCGAGTCGGACCTCACGACCTCAGGGAGGTACCGAGCAAGGAGGGATTCGCTTAAGAAAAGGCCCGTGTCCGACCTGCTCTCGGGAAAGAAGAACATCGTGGAGGGACTTCCGCCGTTAGGGGTGAGTGCCCCTCTTTTGGTCTGAGCCTCTGTCGGCAGCTAGGAACGTTGCTGCTGTTCCCAGTCCCCATTCAGTTGATTCCCATTCATGGTGACCCAGTGTCTGCAGAGTAGAACTGCCCCCCGGGGTCTCTGAGGTTGTGAGCTTTCAATAGTAGCTTGCCAGGTGTATTTTCTGACACATCTCTGGGTGGGCTGGAACTGGTGACCTTTACACTAATGTGAAAACAGCCACCAAAACAAAAAAACAACCCACTGCTGATGAGTTGATTCCAACTCATAGCCACTGTATGAGACAGAGTAGAGCTGCCCAGAGAGTTTCCAAGGAGCACCTGGCCAGCTGGAGCTGCTGATCTCTGGTTAGCTGCCATAGCATGTACCCACTATGTCACCAGGGTTTCCAGGGTTGCCCCAATCTGTGAAGTAGCGTTTATGCTGATGGTGAGGGCACTTAACTGTTTGTGCCAGGGCAACTTACGGAGGAATGAGCCAAAACCCAAACCAAATCTGTTGTTGAGTTGGTCCCAACTCATAGCTACCCCAAGAGACAGAACTGTGCCATAGGGTTGTTTCCAGGGTCGTGATCTTCACAGACACAGACTGCCATGTCTTTTTCCTACAGAGTGGCTAGTGGGTTCAAACCACTGACCTTTCTGTTAGCAGCTGAATGCCTAACCACTGTGCAACCAGGGCTCCCAACTAGGAGTGGTTGTTACGTGATGTTAAGTTGGTCCTGACTCACAGTGACCCTACCCGTAGCAGAATGAAACAGTGCCTGGTCTTGCACCATGTCCACAATCGTTTTTGTGCTTGAGCCCATCGTTGTGGCCACTGTGTCAGTCCATCTCATTGAGGGTCTTCTTGTTTTCACTGACCCTCCACTCCACCAAGCATGATGTCCTTCTCCAGGGATTTATCCGTGATGACAACATGTTCATCTGTAAGATGCCATCTCACCATCCTTGCTTCCAAGGAGCACTCTGTTTGTACTTCTTCCTGAACAGAGCTGTTTGTTCTTTTGGTGGTCCATGCTACATGCAGTATTCTTCTCCAACACCACAGTTCAAAAGCATCAATTCTTCTGTCTTCGTTAGTCATTGTCCAGCTTTCGCATGTGTTTTAGTCAGCTAGGGCTGCTCTAACAGAAATACCACGAAGTGGATGGCTTTAACAAAGGAAGGTTTATTCTTACACAGACCAGTAGGTTGCAAGTCCATATTCAGGGTGTCTACTCCAGGGAAAGGATTTTTCCTTGTCGGCTCTGGAGGAAAGTCCGGTATTGCATCAGTCTTTGTCCAGGGAGCATCTTAGCGCAGGAACCTCAGGTCTCAAGGACGCGCTCTTCTCCTGGTGCTGCTTTCTTGATGGTAACGAGGCTCCCAATTCTCTTTGTTTCTCTTTCCTTTTATCTCTTGCAGGCTGAAAAGCTTAAGGGTAGGGCAAGCCATACTCCAGGGAAACAACCCCCACAGCAGAGCAAGGAAGTAATCCTATGCAGGAATTTACAGCCCCTTTAGTATACAGTTTAGTGAAACCACAGAATGGAGGACAGTCCCAAGATACTGGGAATCATGTCCCAGCCACATGGCTGCACATATTTTTGGGCGGACACAATTCAACCCATGACACATGCATGTGATGTGATTGAAAATACCATGGGTTGGGTCAGGTGCACCTTAGTCTTCAAAGTGACATCTTTACTTTTCCATACTTTGAAGAGTTCTATTGCAGCAGATTTTCCTAATGCAATGTGTCTTTTGATTTCTTGATTGTTGCTTCCATGGACATTGATTGTGGAGCTGGGAGTAGTGTCCTTTAAACTAAGTTTTCCCAACATCGAAACAGTAACTATCTGCAAAGCAGTTCTTACCTGTGGATGCAAGAAAAGAGCAGCCCATGGTGGATGGCCGTCTGTCTCAGTGTTCGTTAGCACGTGCTGAGCACAGTGTCTGCTTTACTGCCTAGTTTGCGGCAGCCCTGTCATTTTTCCCGTTCTACAGGTGAAGAAACAGACTGAGAGATTAAGTAACCTGCCCAAGGTCTCACAAGTAGGAAGTGACTGAACTGGGATTTTAAACCTGTGTTTTTTGTTGCCACCTTCTCTTATTTTCTGCTGTTCTGCATTGAAGTATTATCTGTGTGCTACTTTTTTTGGTGATGATTGCTATTCTCTGTCACCCTGTGGAAACTGAGTCTCCAGCCTTTGGTCGAGCACTTGTGGGTCTTGTCATGCAGACGTGTCTCCTGTGTCGTCTTACAGTGGCACACAGGATTCTTGTTCCTCACAGCTCACGTTTCAGCCCCACCTGTGCCTTTAGCCAGACTGAAGCCACCTGGTGCTTCCATTCTGCCTCCCATGTGCTGCCTTTTCGCCTTTGCTCCCAGCATCCTGGTGGCCAGAATCTTCGCCTTGTCTCTGCCAGACTGTGTACTTAGACTGCAGGGCCCATCTCAGGTTGGGTGCTGGCCGGGTGAATTAGATCCTCTACGATGCTGTGAGCTTCTTTGGAAGGAGGAAAAACACACGTGAGTTTATAACCAAAAAACCAGAATCCATGGCCACTGAGTCAATTCCAGCTCACAGCAAGCCTACTAGAAAGGGTAGAGCTGTCCCATAGGGTTTCCAAGGAATGCCTGGCAGATACGAACTGCTGACCTTTTGGTTAGCAGACATAGTTTGTACCCACTGTGCCACCAGGGCTCTGTGGGTCCGAGTGTAGACCCTGACATTTACCAGCTCTCTGCTCAGTGGGCAGGTCCTCGCCCCCCAGAACCTTGGCTTCTGTGTAGTACAGGGCTTGTCGTCCCTGCCCTGGCTGCCGTGCGGCGTTGAGTAGAGGCCTGTGGAAAGTTAAGCATCAGCCAACGCTTTCTCAGTTCTGTGAGGTGGAATGACTGATTTTAGTGAAAGATTGTTTCTGTTTTGCCACTGATTACCTCATACAAATAATTCTGTGACTCTGATCAAGCATTTTGGTCTCTCTATGACTCAGTTTCCTCATCTGGGAATGAGATGGCCCCAGAGTAATACGACACAATCCTGGCCCAGCGAGTGTGTCCAGTAAATATGAACTTCCTACTACTCTGAGGTTGCATCATGTATAAACTCACTGACTGCCCAAGAGTTGGAGAGCCTAACTTCCTCTTCAGTGCTCCAGCCTCTTCATGGGGCTGCCATTATCTTGTTTGTTACAACAAATACACCAGTAGGCATTGACGATACAGAGGCATGATATTAAAAAAGGTGCAGTAAATAGCTGACCAGCAGGAAGATTTTAGAATTTTCTACCCACCTCCACCTCAGAGACTTGTGACAGTAAAGGCAGAATGGTTTGAGTGCTGGTACAACTAGAGAGATTTTCTTTCTGTGGTACCCTGTAGTCTTGCATGGTGATTCTTACGGAAGAGACCACTGTAGAGTATGTGCTTAAAATAATGTACCGTGCATGCAGCCTGAGGGTGACCTAAGGGGCTTGGGGGGCCAGTTTGCAGTGTATACAACAGTCGTCAAATACTGGCTTTAGAAATGACCTTGCAGTCCGTTGACTTCATGCAGCGTTTCAGTGTGGGACATTCGGAGTCACTGTTAAGTAGTGATGTGCCAGCTCCTACTGGTTGACAAGAGCTGACTAATAAATTTTTAGGAATTTTGCAAGCCAAGTTGGTGTCCTATTAATAATTTGAAATCTGATATGATGAGAGTATTTACACACCATAGAAATAGGCAAACACTGCAAATGAGAACGTCCTGTTAAATACCAGCATACCACTGTTTGCAGTTCCCAGGAGACTCATGGAATTTTAGCCTGAGTGGGAACTTGTTTGTCTGTCTCTGTCTAGCTGAGATACAGAGAAGAAAAGTGGTTTACCTAAAGGTGGTTGGTCAGTTAAGAGGCTAGACTGGGGTCGTACCCCAAGACTCTACACATTCCTCATCCAGATCTCATTATGTGGTGAACCCCTTTTTAAATGTGAATTAAAATTTAAAAATTCATTTAGCACAAACAGAACACAAAGGGAATGCTGACACACTGTAACAAATGTAACTAGTATCAGTGACAGTTTATGTGGAAGTTGTCAGATGGGAATCTACTTGCTGTGTAAACTTTTACCCAAATATTATTTTTTAAAAAAATTAATTCCATTAACTTCTTGAGTTATGTACTGAGCGTATTCTCCAATTATGGCAATGGGTTTTTTTTTTTTAATTATTTTATTTATTTATTGTGATTGAGTGAAAGTGTACAATCCAGTTTAAATATGCATGCCTGCCTACGTGCAGCTCCTATTGCTCTCCTTGCCCAGTGACAGCACACTCCTCCTTTCTGTTCTACACATGTCATATCCTCTTAACAATCTTCTGTCCCCTCTTCTTCACCCTCTCCACACCCCTCTAGTAAGAAGCCAGCAGAACGACATCCTATAGATGCATAGAACCATAAAGTGCACCCATGACGTGGTCACCCTGTGTTGCTGAGTCCAGTCCATTCCCGTGTGAGGAGTTGACCTCAGTAATGATTTCTGAGCAGGGCCAGCCTGAGGTCTAGGGGCCATGCTCACCCTGGCCTTCGGACCATCAGTTGCGGTCTTTTAGTGGAGTTCTCAGGGTGCACCCCTTTTTATTCTCGTATTGCCACTGGGCCTCAACTCTGTGAGCCACACTAGGGCTGTCACTGGAGGTGCTGTTTTTAATTTATTGTACCTCAACCCAGTGCTGTCGAGTCGGGTCCGACTCATGGCCACCCCAGAGGCCAGAGAAGAACAATTGGTACACACACTACTTGGTGACACTGGTTACCAACCCCACATGTCAACACTCGCCCCTTCTCAACCTTGCATTCCCTGTTACCAGCTTTCCTGCCTTCGAGTCCTTGACCCTGGGCTCTTGCCTTTTGTCTTCTTTTGCTTGATGGGCCTTTCTGATCTTTGGCTGAAGGGTGAATCTCAGGAGTGACTTCATTACTAAGCTAAAAGGGTTTCAGGGGGCCACACTGTTGGGGTTTCTCCGGTCTCTGTCAGGTCAGAAGTCTACCGTGATCCCGTTCAGAGCGGAGCACCCTCTGCTTGCGCCGGGCTCAGTCTGCTGGAGCTTGTGGAGCTGTGTATGGTCCAGGAGTCCTTAGGCTAATCTTTCCCGTGTGGCGTTGGTTTTCTTCACTCTCCCTTGTACAACAACAATTTTATACAATTTTTTCTTGACCTAAATGTCATTTCCTTTGCTTCTTGCTCCATTTTTTTGATCCTGGCGTGTTACAGTTTTTTCTGGCCTGATCAAGCTAGAGTGCAATGCTGATTTCATTTATGAGATAGAACTAAGGAGATTATTTCTTTATAAAATTGAGGTTGCTCTTATTATAATTCTTACAGCTTCTGAGGCATATGGGGTATCAAAGGAGAGTGAGTATTTTCCAGCTTATTTGCCTCTCAGGCTTAATTAGCTTTAATAACAGTTTTAGGAAACACCTGCTTCCAGGAGACTGCCATCTCTGGCCACTTTCTTTTATACTCTGTCCCTCTGGTGTTGTGGTGGCTCTTTCACTTTTGCTGTTATTTTCTTGCTTTCAAAGTGTGGCAACTCTGAGTGGCACAGCGGTTCAGCCCAGGTGACAAGAGCCTGTCACAGAGTGGAGAGGAAAGTACGGGAAGGCAGGACACAGCTACTGCCAGCGGCATTTCAGTTGTAGAGGATGCATGTAAAGAACTAGTTCTTTAAGAGCATAAAAGCTTTTTCACTCTCAAATGACTGCAGCCAGTTTTCTGGGTTGTATGTTGAAATTTGGGCAGTTCTCTGAAGGAATGCTGTCTGCCTGGAACCTCACCTCTCATTACAACACAAACTTGTAACTAATTAAGTTTCAAGACCTGCTATCTGGGAGGCTTATCAGGACTTTGGCCTTGAAAGGAATGTCATCTCCATAGTGTTACACAAATGTGTGAAGGCGTGTCATCTCCTGTGTGCTTGCGGTTGGCAAGCAGAACACTCCTGTTTGTGTCCAGTCTTCAGCCCATCCGATTCCACAGGAGGTTGTGTTTGTGCTTATTTCATGTAAATGTTTTTACAGGGCATGAAAAAGAGTCAAGGAGGCACAAAAAAAATTGGTCCTTTGAAGTTGGCTGCACTCAATGGACTCTCTCTGTCGCGCCTGCCTTTACCTGATGAAGGCAAGGAGGTGCCTACCAGAGCAACCAACGATGAGACGGTACGTGGGCAGCACTGGGCATCGCACCTTCTCTCGGCCTGTCGGGACGTGCTGCAGACGTGCTTCCATGGAGTTCTCCAACCTGTTTAATAGCTGTAAAAGAGTATTAAGAAGTTCTGTACTCTGGGCGTCGGTATTGGGGTAAATGTCTAGCTAGTGTCTTAATGCAGATCGTTGCAGGCTAGGATGTTGATTGGTTTTGTTTGTTTGTGAATGTTCTTTGCCTTCCTGTAGCCGTTTGTGGCAGTCTTGATTTTCAGTATTTTTTAAAGTTTGAAGAAACCTGCAAACATGTATGCGTGTATGCAGGAAAGACAACAGAAACTTTTTATTATGTTGAAAATCTATGTCAAGAGTAAATCGTTAACTAAATTTTTTAAAACTTCCTTCGAGATTGGAGTGTATTTCCTGTGAGCTTTGACAGTGTCAAAATAAGGCATGAATTATGCTAAGCAGTGATGAATTTGCTTTCCAGTTGGATCCTGGAGATAGTTTCCAGTGTTTACTGCTGTTTCCAGTGTTTTATCTGTCACATCTGCTGAAACCGAAACGTGGGTGTACTGCGGTTGGAGCGGATCGCTCTTCCCTAGATGGTTGTTCCCCAGAGAACTTTGTTTTTTAGGGGTCATGAAACAGGCTGTACATTTAGAGAAAAGAAATTCAACAAATGGCTCCAGGCCAGTTTTCCGCTGTCAGTAGAATTTTGAATTATGTTTCTCACCAGTAAGATTATTTCGTTGATGCTTGTAACTCTTTACAGTTTTGGCCTGTTAAAATTTCAGCTTTTGGTGTTTGTTTCACCCGGAATTCTCTACGTTAGATGAACATTAGACTTGAAGCAGAAAACAGCATTTCAGATGTATAATCAAAATGCATCCATCAGGCGTGGTGTAATACTCATGTTATTTCACGTTTTCCTTTTCAGTGTAAAATCCTGGAACAGCGGTTAGAGCAGGGAATGGTATTCACAGAGTATGAGAGAATTCTTAAAAGACGTCTCGTCGACGGAGAATGTGTGACAGCACGGCTCCCTGAAAACGCAGAAAGAAACCGGTTCCAAGATGTCCTTCCTTACGATGATGCCAGAGTGGAACTGGTTCCAACTAAAGAGAACAATACTGGTTACATCAATGCGTCACATATTAAGGTGAGAGAAATGTGTACTGTGATTAACAGCATATGCAGTATAAACGTGGTAAAAACTATGTTCATGTTTACTTCTAAAAGCACCTTGGTTTTTTTTTTTCTATTATGACTGAGTGAAAATGTACATTCCCATATAAATTTGCATGCCCACCTATATGCAGCTTCCCCTGCTCTCCCTGCGTGGTGACAGCACACTATTCCTCTCTGCTCCATACATGACTCATCCTCCCAATAGTCCACCCTGGTTTTGAACCATCATGATGAAGCTCTGTATTTAAGCTGGGAAATCCATGCTCCAGGGTGAGATGAAATGTGCTTCTCAGACTGGGCACGTGCCGTAGCTGCTGTCTCCGTGTAGGACACCACTGTGCTCCCGCACTGTTACAGGGAAGAGAGATGACTTATTTGCCCAGGTTTAGAACATTGCCTTTCTAAATCTGGTGACTTCCATTCTGGCTCATAAATTCTAGTTTGTGTTTCTCATCATATACCTACATGCAGTTTTACATAGCACAAGTGTCTGGATGATGTTCACAAAAGCTGTTATTTACGAAGGTGCCATCTGTTGTCTTTGCGTACTACCTGTAGTCATTTTTTTAAAAAACTGTTTTTAGAAGACACAGCCTTTTCCTAGAAGCAGTAGAATTCCGTTTAATTGGGTTAAAGTGACAGCTGCTCTTAGGATGGAAACAGTGATGATTCGCGGTGACTGGGCGAATAAAGCCAGGCTTGCCCCTCGCTATTGGTCTCCTGTTTGTTGGCTAGAGACTCAGTTCTTTATTTTGTGAAGGAGACATTTCCCATCAGGAGGGAGTGAGGGTCTCTGCTCAGGTGTTACTTTCTGTCTTAGTTGGTACTGCTCCAACAGAAAATACCACGAGTGGAAGGCTTTATGAAGAGAAATTTTATTTGACACAATCTGGTAAGCCACAGATCAACTCATGAGTTATAAGTCCATTCAGTAAGAGAAATCATCATAGTCCGGTAGATTGAGTCCAGATTCAAAGAGAGCATCTCGGCACAGGAACCTCAGGTCCGAAGGACATGCTCTGTTCTGTTGGTGGTCTGAGGCTCCCAGTGTCCTCTGCTCACTTCTCTCCCTTACATCCCACAAGCTTGCAGCTTGGTCCTGCCTCACTAACCCAACTGCAGCCCATTGTCCATCATCGAGATCAGAGGCAGCATTCGCAACACATGAGAGGAAGGGCACCCTATTGGGACTCGTAGCCGAGTCAAATCAACACATACATTTTTGGGGACACACAATACAGTCCATGACACTTTTTTTTTTCACATTTTCTTTATGTTGCAAGAAATATTTTGATAAGATCAGTTTGGCCCTTGAGACTTTGGAAAGCCACATCCTTCTCTGTGAATGTCAGCAGTCCTTGAATGGTATTTGGGGATCTATGCTCATATATTTTGTCTCTAATATAGGCGTAATTACTTTAAAACTGAGCTTTTTAAAAAATAACTCATTGCTGTATCTCTCAGTATTGAGTTGTAGTGTAGTTCTCCAGTGATGTTTTGAAATCTTGAGGGGCACCTGGGGGACAGTGGAAAGAGCATGACCTGTAGAACCGGATAGATCTGGGTCCGCCTTCTGGATCCACACTGACCAGCTGTGCCTCCTCGCTTTACCTCCTCTGAGGGAGGGAGGATGCCTGTCCGCCAGGATGCCCTGCAGACTCTTCCTTCCTGATTCCTGTTCGGGGTTGTCCTCCTGGAACCCATCACGGTGCCCGCCACTTCCGATGTCCCCCAAGCGGGGGAGTGTGGGAGCAGGGGGGTCTGACTTTACATCTTGTGGGCACTCGGGAACCAGTTAACTGTCCTTAACTAAGTACTGGTGGAGCTGGGACTGAACACAGGTCTCCTGACTGCGAGTCCAGACTCTTCCAAAGGTGGTGGAATCTTAAGCAGAAAACTTACAGTAGTACCATGGCAGGTGATCTTGACTCAGAAGGTCAGAGGTGGCACTGCCCTAAGTACGAAGGTTTTCTTGTTTTCTTTTTCCCATTGTGCTTAACTAGTACTTTGTGAGGTGAAGTTGTGTTTGAAGTTTGGGACACTATGATGCTGGCATTATTTTTAATTAATTTATTTAAAAACCACCACTATAGCAGCAGCTGTAACAACTGTTTATTGAGTTCTTGTTATGTGCACTGCACTTAATCCATCAGTGATATCGTTAAAAACTTGGTGTAGTATGAACTCACATACTGTGTCTGTGACCTTGGGCGATTTGCTTAACCTCCCTGATTCAGCTCATTGTTTTGGGTAGAACCCGCCCAGAAGCACCTCAGAAGGGAGGCCTGATGGTCTCTTTCTGAAAGGTCACAACTTTGAAAGCCCCATAGAGCAGTTCTGCTCTCCACACGTGGCGTCTCCAAGAGGTGAAACTGAGCAGCGGCAGCTTAATCCCAGCACACCTCGATCTGCTGTCGCTCTTTCTGATTTCAGGTCTCTGTCAGCGGAATCGAGTGGGACTACATTGCCACACAGGGACCATTGCAGAATACGTGTCAGGATTTCTGGCAGATGGTGTGGGAACAGGGAATTGCCATTGTAGCCATGGTGACAGCCGAAGAGGTAAGGCCTGCTCTCTCCTCCTGAGCTGCCTCAGCCTCAGCAGAACAGCTGCTGTTCACCATGTAGCGTTTCGGTGTGTAGAGGACAAGATTGCATTTCCAGACTCCAACATGCCGTCTGTGTGTGCTTGTCTTTTAAGGAGGGTGGAAGAGAAAAGAGCTTCAGATACTGGCCACGGCTTGGTTCCAGGCACAACACTGTCACCTACGGGAGATTCAAGATCACCACCCGGTTCCGCACAGATTCTGGCTGCTATGCCACCACGGGGTTGAAGATGAAGCACCTTCTCACGGGGCAGGAGAGGACGGTGTGGCATCTCCAGTACACGGACTGGCCTGAGCATGGCTGTCCGGAGGACCTGAAGGGATTTTTATGTAAGTGTCTTAGTTCCCAGAACAGCCTCCTGGTACGTCAGTGACAGACGGGAGGACTCCAGTTTCTCAAGTATGTCCTAGTTTACATAGTCTTGTATAAATTTTGGACTTCATTTTAAAATAAAGCCCACAGATATTTTGAGGAAGCTAATACAAGAATGTTTATAAAAGTATGATTTGGTAGTAAGTCGAGTGACATAACTGACGCTCAGAGAATCTCTACACATTTCATTTTGTAGATGAGAATATGGAAGCCCAGTCAGTCAGGGACTCGGCCAGGGTCACACGCAGGCAGTGACTGGGACTGACTTAAAGTGGCACCCTGGGCTCTCTGTCTAGAGTCTCCTCAGTTCATGGAGATCATCTGAAAATTGAGTTGCCACATGGATAGGCCTTAGTAGCTTCTGTGTTTTTCTCTTTTCTTTTGATTCTCCCAGCGTATCTTGAAGAGATCCAGTCAGTTCGACGCCACACAAACAGTCCAAGTGAGCCGAGAAGCCCCAGCCCTCCGTTGCTGGTCCATTGTAGCGCCGGGGTGGGAAGGACTGGCGTTGTCATTTTGTCGGAGATCATGATCGCCTGTCTGGAACACAACGAGGTCCTTAGTTTTCACCTTAAGCCTCACTTACCCTCTCTGGTGGGGGTGGAAGTTGGGTGGCAGCAAGCTGGGAAGTCGGGGGCCTGATAGCTCTTTTTGGATAAATGGAAGCTTCATGTGTTATTAGGCTCTAATAACAAAAGGCTCTGTCTTCTTGGAGGTTCACAGTAGATCTTTGTTGTTAAAGGCTGTGAGAAGTTGTACAGTACAAGTTGTCAGTAGGTGGTGTCACATCCTGGCCATGCAAATGATGAAGCACTCGGCTAACCGCAAGGCTGGCAGTTCAGGTCAACCGACCTAGGACCTGTTGATCTGCCCCCACAAAGATTACAGCCAAGAAAACCCTCTGGGGCAGCTGTGCTCTGTCACATGGGGTCACTCGGAATACAGTGAATAGAACAGTTTAATTATTTTGCCCTGTATTTGTCAGATTTGACCCCAGAATCCTTGTTTCCTGAAACACCTCATTACACGTCAAGGATAGTATTGCTGGTCAGAGCCCCTTGTGGGGACTGCTGAGCTGGACACCAGTGGCCCTCACCACGCTGCATTTTTGGTGTATAGCATGGTGGTTAGTGAGCTGAGGTCATTTGTGTCCAGCAAGAGAGTGAGCTACACCCAGGGCATGGTGGAGGAACAAACCTAGTTGTAGTTAATGCTACGAGGTCTTAATTGTTCTTAATTGTGACCTGAGTTGTTCTTAGTGCTGCATACCTCATTGCCGAATATCACTGCTGTCACCTTTGAAGTCCGCCCCTTGGGAAGCTGTGCACCAACACCAGCACCGAGTCCACCCGTCAGAGCACTTTTGGAACTCTTTCTGGAATGGCCTTTATGCCTGGTGGCAAGTTCGTGAACATAACCATGTTGTTCTCTGTGAGGAAGTTTTTAGCCAGTAAACAAATATAACTGTATTGGAACACCCTACCTGCTCACCTGATCTGGCCCCCAGTGACTTTTTTCTTTACCAGAAGATAAAGGAAATGTTGAAAAGAAGGCATTTTGATGACATTCAGGACATCAAGGGTAATCTGATGACAGCTCTTCTGGCCGTGCCAGAAAAAGAGTTCTAAAATTGCTTTGAAGGGTGGACTAGGTGCTGGCATCGGTGCACAGCTTCCAGTGGGAGTACTTCAGAAGCGATGATTGTGACACTCAGCAGTGACGTATGTAGCACTTTTTCTAGGATTAGTTTGCGAACTTTGTGAGACCTTCTAGTCAGAAGTGGGCTGTTGTGGTTTTCATTATAGACAGTGCTAGGGTAGTTACTACCCTGTCCCTCTCCTGTCCCGGCTTCTGTGAGGACACCGCTCTGCCTGCCCCTTCTCCATGGGGAATGCACTGCCTTCACTGCTTCTCTCCCCGTCTAGGTGCTGGATATCCCAAGAGTGCTGGACCTGCTGAGGCAGCAGAGGATGCTGATGGTGCAGACGCTCTGCCAGTACACGTTTGTCTACAGAGTGCTCATTCAGTTCCTGAAGAACTCAAGGCTCATCTAAGCTCCCACAACTTCTTATGGGGACCTAGTCATGTGAAGCGTTTACAGCTAACAACAAAAAAAAAAGTGCTTGCCTAACTCCTACTTTCTCCTCGACCCCTGATTCACATGGAGCAGTACACTGGGATACAGTGGTGCAGTATGAGTGGCATAGCACAGAGGGGGATATGCAAAGCACAAGGGGGGGATTTGAACCTGGGAAAGGTGCTGATGACAAGGGCATGGCCCTGCTGTGTGCTGTGGGAGCGGCCGCCCTTGGCACACATCCTGGAGGTCGTGTTTTCTAGACAATTCTCTATCTGAGCTGAAGCTGTGCTGGGCAGTTCTGGCAATCACTAAGGCATGTACGTTTCTAAAGCCAGCTTTTGATAATGAAATTTTATTTTATGACTAAAGTACTGAAGGGTTTTGTTAGCAAGAAACTGAACTTTCCACGAGGATGCCCCAGAGGTGTAAGGGGTTCCTCTGTAACTTTGTATTGAAAACCATGTTGTTATCTTTAGTTATTTTTAAAAACCCTTGGGTACTTAATGGTTTAGTTATAAGCCCAAAACTATAAAGAGAATCTAAAATTGTTGTTTCAAAACACAGAAAGCAATTTTTGTATTCATAAAATTTTTTATCCTAAAAATGCTATATATTTCTACCGTCTATATTTTCCACACAAGAGCTCAACTTATTAAGATACTGAAATGAGTCAGTTTATGGAAGGCATAGTTGGGAATAATGGCACATAATTTAAAACATAGGAGATTAATCCAGTTCACTATTTTTTCAGTATTATTCATAAACCTGAATGAGTTTAATTTTATTGGTTGAAAATGAAGTGAAAAACAATTGTATATAATGGTTCTAAGCACTTTTTCTTGTTCAAAAGCAATAAATTTGAGCTTTTATGTATGTGTTGTTTTGTAGGTGAACGGTATCAGTAGTAACAATGGGCAGTGTTTCAGAAGAGGTATACTGGAAAAGACAAAGACTCAGAGTATGTGGGATGAGTGGAATGAAAGGAGGTGTGGGGTGAATGCAGGGTGCCTTTGTTGTTACAGACACACAGTATTAACTCTCCTCAGACTGCATGCTGGGAGGGAGCATGGAGGCTCCGCTCCAGAAGTTGAGGCCCTGTTACTCTTGGGCACTTAATTCTCTTTCCTTGGGACTCTGACCTAAACCTAAACGTTTATTTTTTTTTCACAAATAAAGTCACATTGGTATTACCATTCAAAGAAACCTTGATGAGGCTTTGTTTTCTTTTGGTTGAAGGAAGGAAATCATGAGTAATAGCTTTATCTTTTCTCACAATCACAGCCCAGACTTGTCATGACAAGAGATTGCTGTGGTATTCAGAGGTGTTGACGGTCTAGCTGCTTAATCCCCTCAGTTCACCCGGAGGTTAGGTATAGCTCTTTAGTCCTCTCTACCCCCGCAACCTACCTGCCTTCCAGAGGTCACCCTTCCTGTTCAGATACATCCCAAGGGACAGAGCCAGGCTGATGTAAAGGGCGAAGAGTGTCTCTTTGGTCCAGGCCGGGAGGACTTGTTGCAGCTGAGTGAGTAGATAAAATGGCCTGTCAGCTGAGTGGCGCCGGTACTGTGGCTTGTCACAGCTGAGGGGTAGGTAAGGTAGCTTGTCGAAGCCTTTTTCTTTTTAAGGCTGCTTCTCTACATTACAGCTCCCCACATGTAGAACCTGGGGAGACTTTCCCAAATGACAACATTCTGGGGATGGGTCTGACTGCCACGCCTACTCCTGAAGCAGGTTTGTTCCCTATGATGACCACTGAGCATGTGGTGTTGCCTGCTCTCTGCCTGGCAGCCGGCTCTGAGGTCCCAGAAGCTGGCCACTCCAGACATACGTTATAAATGAAAGGGAATACTGAAGGCAGGCATGTTTCACTTAGGAGCAAGATAGTAATTTTAAATCCACAGTAGTTATTTTAAAAATCCTGTTTAAATAGACTTGATTGGCACTACTTAGAAAGAGCTTCCCAGAAGAATGGACTAAAAGTTTTTATGGTAGTGTCTCTCACTTCCATGTGGTAATACAGGGATGTTTCCAGTGCTTCCTTTTCCCAATGGCATGTTTCAAAAAAAAATGCGTTTCTGTCAGGTTTAAATATTTTGAAGTGCCCCGTTGACCAGAACATAGTGTAAAATGAAGATCTAATTAAAGAATAATATGTGGTATATTTGTCTTCCCTTTGTAATTATTTGATTCTAAGTAAATTACTTGTGAGGGCAAAATTTCACTCTTTACATCTGTTACTCTTAAAATATTTCATGTTTGACATGGCTCCTATGAGCCATGCAATTTTTTTTGTCCCTTTTGAATTTTAAGCTTTTAATTCTAGTTAGTGAATATGGAAGTATTCCTGAATAAAAATAAATCTGCATTACTAGACTTTGAGATACTGTGATCTTCGAGAGCTAGTATAGAACATGGTGGTTTTGTAGGTTTACCATGCCTAAACTGGGGCTGTCTGCCAAGCAGACACAATGCGTTGTTTATCTTGGTGCCTTTTAGTTCCTTGGTATTACTAATTTTATATAAAAACTCCAAAAATTAGATTTCAGTAAAATTAGATTATAAAACATCTTTTTCACTGATCAGATTTGGTCATCTGTGGCATCATAGTTTTTCTAATTAGTGGGGGCTTTAGATGACATTCTAGTTGATAGTTTTGAGCAAAGAAAAATCTCATTTTAGAATAACCTTTGAAATGATAATTGCAATCATCATTGTTCTGGAACATCTACTGTGAAGCACTCAGAAAGCCTTAGACTTTAGCCCTCCTAAGACCCTTGGCAGGAGTAAGATAAAACAGGCCAGTGCCTCTTTAGAAACTTCCAGAAAGAGCCAGGTCTGGCCAGGAGTGCCCAAAGAGTGCCACAGAGCAGGACTGAGTGGTTAAGAGCCTGGCCTGGCCCCTCTTTCTGTGAAGCTCTCATCTTTGGAAGAAACAGTCATTTCAAATGGGGTAATATATTCATGTTCATAGTATTAAGCAAACTGGACGTCTGCTGCATCTCACTAAGAGCAAGTTTATTCTTGAAGATTTACATGAACAAGTGGAAATGGATGACAGTATTTTTAAAATTTTTTTTTTAAAAAACAAAAACTAGACTTTATAGAGGAACTCTTAAATTTAAATTTAGGGGAATTTGCTTTCTACCAAGATTTCATAAGGAACAAACTAAAAAATGCCCCTTTCCAGTTTAAAGTTTATTTAAAAAGTACTAAATTGGAGAAGACTTTTTTGAGCTTGGGACAGACGTTTTGAAAATAGAGGAATAGATTACCCATTCCCATCGACTTGATTCTGACTCACAGCGACCCCACAGAATAGAGTAGAACTGCTCCATAGATTTCCAAGGAGCACCTGGTGAACTGGAAGTGCTGACCTTGTGAGCAGATGTAGTTTAGCAACTACATCACCAGCGTTTCAGTTTGCTGGCGAAAGAAGTCCCAAAAGCACGTGAGGTTTTCAATTCTTGTGGATAAGATTCCATTTACTTGTGTCCCTACCATTACTGGAAAGTCTGGTGGTCTAGTGGTTAAGTGCTACGTCTGCTAACCTAAAGGTTGGCAGTTCAAATCCACCAGGTGCTCCTTGGAAACTCTGTGGGGCAGTTCTGCTGTGACCTATCTAGGGTTGCTATGAGTTGTAACTGACTCAATAGCAGTGGTTTTGTTTTGTTTTTTTAATACTGGAAACTCTGGTAGAACAGTGGTTAAGAGCTATGGCTGCAAACCGAAAAAAGGTCAGCAGTTCAGTTCCACCAGCTGCTTAGGGTTGCTGTGAGTCAGAATTGACTCGATGCCAACAGGGTTTTTTTTTTTTTTTTTTTTTTTAAAAAAAAACCATTACTTTTAGAGAAATGAGAGGAAAGCAGAATATCCGGTTGTTTGAAGTCTGTATGTGTTTGGGGGTGGGTGGATAGAAAGGAGATTTTACAAAGTTGGAAGGGATCTTTGGATTGCAAAAATAGCCTAATTTTAGATACATTACAGGCAGTTCACAAGTAACATTTAAGCTTTGAAGGTTCATTTTCAGTTGAGTTTTGGAGATAATGGTTATATTTCCCCTTGCAAACAGTGCTCTAAATGGGTGTTCATTTCTTGACTTGTTTCCTAAAACTAATGTAAACCTAGGGAACCTGAAGTGTTAACAGTGATACTGAACCAGATTGCCGGTCTGTCCACCAAAAAGATGCGCACGGTATTGCTCCCTACTGCACCCTGGTGGTGGGTCAGTGCACCTGCCAGGCAGGGCACGCAGTCGGCAGCCAGCTTGGCAGCCAGGTGGCTCAGCGTTGCGTTTCAGTTGTTTTTGAAACAGTCTTGTGAATGTGACCGATTTAGACACTCTCCTCCATATTAGAGGTTTTTTTTCAATTTGGTGTGAAAGGTGAGCTTAATTTCTCAGTGTAAAACGGAGCTATTACATATTTATAAGTGTTCTTAATTTCTAAGCAACACATTGAAAGTGGGGAAAAGAATCAAAATATTTGTCAGTGTGTTAAACCTTTTTTAAAACTTGGATATATAGTCAAGACTTGCTCAAATTATTGATTAGCATTGGGGCATTAGAATATATTTTTATTTTGTTCTCAGCTCATTTTTTTTTTACATTACAATATAAAACACTTGGACTTTTATCATGTACATGTTAAGTAAATATTTTCCAATAAAAAATACCTCCATGTTTTACTCTGTTGTGCTTAGTAGAAGGAAATATTTTAATGTATAAAAGAAGCCCTTTAATTCAAATGAAAGAATTTTGTGATAAACAACCAGAAATGTGTTTTTATCTGGTTAGAAACAGAAGCAGGTAAAATGCAAACCCTAATAAATTTGGCAAATCACAGCTTAAACATCTAGATAGCAAGTCTGTATAAATAAAAAATTTCCAACACATTGATGTGATTTAAATGCCCTAACAAACTTAAAACCACATTTGGAGAAATTTACACAAAATACATTTTCCTGGAAAATTGCCTTGAAATTTAAGCAAGGCAGTGGAAATTCTACTTTTTTGAAATGGTAGTATGGTTGTCTAGTATCATTTTCTAGTTTATAAAGCAGTTTTGTGCTACTGTTTGATGATCAATAATGTAAACATGTATAATCAGAAAAGCTCGATTCTTCTAAACTAATTGGTTTGTAAAAGTGTGTACATTTAATGGGCAAAAAAGTTTGAACGACTGAATGTAATATATGTGAAATGAATATGTTATAGTCTATTTTTGCCATGAAAATAAATATGTGAAGAAAGATATGCTTTCTGTGTGAGTACCATAAGCTACTGTGCCCGTTTATTTAACTATAAATGGTACTGCATAGAGATAATCAGTCCTTATTTATTCCACTAAATTATTTTAAAAAATGTACTGGAAATAGATTTTTTTTTTTAGTTGCTAGTGTGTCCTTACACATCTCCACAGTCATCAGTTACTTAAGCAGCATGTTTGTTGGCCAGTTAATATACTTGAATAATTGTTAATGTATGCCCCAACAGCATCAACACGGCAGATTAAAAAGGAAGATACCATCCAGGCTTTAGAGACTCTGGAAGTAACTTGAGGGCCCTGAGTGGGTTATTTAACTTACTTTGGTTTCTTTATCTGTCAAACAGAAATTACCTGCTCATAGGATTCTCATAAGGATTAAATAAGATGGTAAAGTACAATGTCATGTCTAGCAAAGCTCAAAATTCTGATTTATTTTTATTCTGAGGAGCGGGGGTACAAACCTGTGGCCATCAGGTCAAACCTCTCTCACATAGGACAGAGCAGAACTGCCCCATAGGGTTCCCAACGTTCTGATCTGTGGGAGCAGACTGCCAAGTCTCTCCTTGGAGCAGCTGGTGGGTTCAAACTGCTGACCTTTTGGTTACCAGCTGACCACTTAACCACCGTGCCCTTTCTCCTGGCTATCTGAAGGACATGCAGAGGCAGGGAGAAGAGGATGTCATTGCTCTATTAGTCATCTGGTGCTGCTCTAACGGAAATACCACAAGAGGGTGGCTTTAGCAAAGAAATGTTTATTTTTACACAGTCCAGTAGGCTACAAGTTTGAATTCAAGGTGTCTGTTCCAGGGGAGGGTTTTCCCTCTGTCACCTCTGGAGGAAGGTCCTTGTGTGGCATCCGTCTGGCTGGGAAGCATAATGGCTCAGAAACCTGAAAGGACACCTTTTTCCCCATGCAGCTTGATGGTGTGAGATTCCCCACTTTCTGCCTACTTCCCTTTCGTCTCTTATAAAAGGATCAAGAGTGGCACAAACGGCACTCGAGGGAAGCTCCCTTCACAATGACGCAGGGAGGTGGCCTTACGAAAGGATTTACAGTCCCACCCTAATCCTCTTTGGCACACAGCATAGGAAAGTCACAAAATGGAGGACAATCAAAATCTGGGAATCATGGCCAAATGGTTACTTTTTTAGGGGGACACAGTTCATGACAGGAACAGTGCTTCCAACTCCAGCACGTTATGTACAGGACACACGTCACATGCAAAGGAGCCCCTCATGCTCTGGCATGTGACTGAGTGAGCACCGACAGACCACAGAGCACGGACTCACTGGGCACCAAGTATTCAGGAGAGTAGCAGGTCCTTGTAGAGGAAGGTTTTAATTTAACCGACTGAAACGCAGAAATCTAGAGGGGAGAAAGACTGGGAGAAAGACCGGTCTTGGTTTTACAAGTTCATTTGCTGTTTTCAAGCTAACTGCACACAAGGTTTTCAGGTAGACAAAATCTCCACTCCATCTGTTGCCTAACAGACCTGGCTGGGACATCCAGTCCGTTGGTGACTACAACTGGCAGGAGTGGACATCCTTGTTTCTGACCCTAGGAGCACTCAGCTTCACCACCACCTGGGGGTTTGTCCTAGATGCCTTTCTCTAGGTGCAGGAAGTTCACTTATTCCTACTTGGTTCAGTGTGTTTCTTGTGACAGGGTGTTGGAGTCTGTCAAATGCTTTTCCTGCAACTATTGAGATGGCCATAGTTTTTGTCCTTATTTATATGGAATATTGATTTTTTTTTTTTGGTAAATCCCTTGCATTCCTGCTCCTGGTGTATAATCTGTTTAATACATTGCTGGATTTGGTTTGCTAGTAGTTTGTTGAGGATTACATCTATGTTCAAAAGAAGTATTTATCTGGAGATTTCCTGTGATACCTTTAGTTTTAGTATCAGGGTAATAGAGTTATCAGAATAAGGGGCAGCATAGTCTCTCTTCCATTATTGAAAAATTGGCAATAGTTGGTATTAATTTTTCTTTAAATGTTTATAAGAATTCACCAGTGAAGCCATCTTTCCTTTGATGTTTAATACAGATCTCAGTTTGGGACTTGGAAGAAATTTTCATTGCATAGTTTAACTATATTAGGTACGAAGACGCCTAGGCAGTTTTTCTTGGGTTAACAGTGACAACTGTGATCTGCTGAATGATGGGCCCCCCAACACTGTCCACACCCTAATCTCCAGAGCTTGTGAAATGTCATTTTGCATGGCAAAAGGGACTTTGCAGAAGTTGCTGCTGGAACATTATCACAGGCTTCTGGTCTTCATTGTAGGAAAAATTTCAAACAAAGACACATAGGCCAAAAGTTCAGCATGTAGAAGAGTTTTAATAAAGGAGAGACACTTGGCTAGGAGGGCCTAATGAGCTCAGAGAGCCCGATGCCCTGCTCCTTCTGGGGTTTTTATACTTGGGCTTTCTCCCTCAAGAGTTGTTGCTCTTTTTGTTCACTGGTCCCTTAGGTGGTTTGAATAATTTTATGGGTTGGCCACTGGTCCCTGGATCCCTTTGGGAGGCCATGCTTGTATCTTTGTCTTCTACGGCAGGCAAATGCTGGGCTTCCATTCTGGCCATCAGGCACGCTCTGACTCTTGATGTGTAAATATTGGAGATTTTTTTTCCTCTGCCCCTGGCTAGCTATCTTTGGTACTCTAACAATGTGATGTTAAGGCTCTTGAGATGATCCTGGATTATCCAGGTGGCCCCATGTAACCACAGGGATCCTCATAAGGGAGAGGTAGGGATGTAACTAAGAAACAGGCCAGAGGGTGAGGTGAGAGGAAGAGAAGGGAGATACCTGAAGATGCTGTACAGCTGGCCTTGAAGATTAGGACAGCTGGCGGCCTCTATAAACCGGGAGAGGCAAAGAAACCGATTCTCCATTAGAACCTCCAGAAGGCATATAGCCCCAGCCAAGCCAGCCACCCCAGCAACACTTTTATTTCAGAACTCCTGGCTTCTAGAACTAACAGGTAATAATGTGTGTCATTTTAAGCCAGTAAGTTTGTGAGAATTTGCTATAGCAGCAACAGAAACCTAACACAAAGAATACTATTCTCTCCGGAGTGCCTTGAAGCTTACCTTACCTATTTGAGGATCTTCTAAAATCAGATGAGTATGGAAGTCTCCCATCCAAGAGTGCTAGGTATTTTTGCCTCAAAACTTTAACGCTGGCCCTAAGCAGGATTCCTCAGGCTACAAGTTCAACCTTGGAACTAAATCAAACGTTTCTTCTCTGGGCCTTTGAACAAGGGATTTGTTCCTCGGGAAAAGCCATTATTGGCTTCACCTGACTGCTCCGGAGAGTCGTCTTTTAGGGCGTGTCTTTGGCCATCACTGAAGTGTGACTCCACTTAGCGTTTCACTTTCAGCTGTTTGTTAAGTTAGCAGCTGTTTCTTTCCAGATGTAAATTATTTCATTTACAGTCAGCTTCTGAAGACCCTAAGAATTAAGCTAACTGCCACATTAAAGCTGAAAGTTGTTCTGGCATGCTCCTGTCTAAATCGAACCTAATCCAGTCTAACTCTGAAAACCAAAGGGCACTGCAAAAAACCAAGCCCATTGCTGTTGGGTGGCTTCCGACTCAGTGACCCTCTAGGACAGAGCAGAATGCCCCCTAGCATTTCCAAGGAGTGCCCGGTGGATGTGAACTGCAGACTTTCTGGTTAGTTGCTAGAGCTCTTAACCACTACACCACCACGGTTTTTTACCAAGGCCCACAATGAAGCAATTCATTGGGAATTAATTCACAGCCAAGTAATTCACTTGGCAAATTACAGACTTGCCCTGTAAAAGCTCCGCAGATCTTTTCTGGCCTTGCTACTATTTCCACAAAATCAAACCCACTGCTGTCCAGCTGATTCTGGTCCATAGCGACACTACAGGACAGAGCAAACTGGAGAATCTGAACTGCTTCCCTTTTTGTTAGCAGACACAGCACTCAACCACTATGCCGCCAGGGTTTCCCACTACTATTAAGAAGGGGGAAAATGTATTTCTAAACTAAAGCTTTTGGGGAAGATTTTAATTTAAATGTGAGCAAATGTTCCCATAATTTAGCAGCTTGCTACCTTCTCTCTGCTACACCAGAGAATTTACACTTGGAGTGTTTTCACTATAACCTTGTCAGGCTCTATCTCCTTCCAGTGACACATGGTTTTGTTCAAGCAGCCACTAGGTGCTAAGCATTGACCTGGGGGACCAATAAGCAGGCCACAGTCTGGAGAGAAGCCAAGTGAAAACCAGCCCTATGACTCTACCGTAGCTAGGAAAGATTCCACATCCTAGAAGAAAATGGGGCAGACAGAGGGGCAGTCTTTCAGAACTTGGTTGTGGTCCTGCATTTAGTCTCTGCAGTAAAGAAAGGCTCGAGGGCCAGCATGGAGGCGGGAGGGAATGGTGTTCTGGGCAGAGGGCAAGGATGCAGAGGATCTCTGTGTTTGGGGAACCTGCCGTTAGGTGTCATAGGTGTTTCAGATATTTAGGGTGGGTTACCTAGTAGGTGAGCTAAGCAAGCGTGGTGCTTACCTTGCTGCCAGGTCATCCGCAGTCAATAATTTCACCTCTTTTCTGCTTCTCTGTATGACTGACATCTGTCTCTCAACCACAGCACCCTCCTACAGAATCCAGGCCTCTTCACACAGACAACCCCTGACGGGCAAATGGCACTGATGGGGCTCACCTTGCCTTCTCGGTAATCCGCCCTGGAGACGATGGCGAGAGATGAACGTTATAAAAAACGAGAAGTGGTGTGGACTTTACCTTGTTAGCAAGTGGAAGCTTTTGTTAAGAAAAGCAGTGACCCAGCTAGACTGTTCAGCGTTCTGACCTTCAGAAACTGGGGGATAAATAATAAATGAATGCTGTTTTAAGCTACCACACTTGTGGTTATTATGCAACACAGAAAGTGAATACAGACATTTTAATACATTAAAATCAAATGAAGACAAGGAATACTGAGTTCCTGACCATTTGAGGTGTTTATTACAGGAGAATCAAACATTCAAAGGATGATCGTCAATACTCATTTCCATGATTCTGAGAGTGGGCCCTTCCACGTCATGATGACCGTTACCCGTGACCCTGGGGGGCTGGAGAGACTGGGAAAACGGTGGGCTAAGACAAGCTAATTCATCTGTCTCAGTCTTCTCAGTGTCGCTGTCCACTTCGATGACATCCACAGAGGTCTCCTGGTCTGAGACACTTGGGTCTTCTTCACCCCACAGTGGAGGTCTGAGGGTGGCGTCCTCACTCACCTGATGAACTGTAACTCCTCCTGAATACTTTTTTGTTTTGCAGATGGGCAGGAAGAAATCACCTGGTGGAAACGTTCTCTCATTCTCATCATTTGGTGCAGATGATATCATGTCCAAAGCTCTCTTGTATTCTTGACGCTCCTGTTGGACTGTTGTTACTTCAAGTGGTTTTTCAAATTCTTTTTGTACTGAGTTCTCAGTCATGCCAAAATCCAGTAAAGTCACCACATCGGCATCATTGACCTTTCCTGAGTGTGGCTCGGATATACAGCCTAGGCTTACCTTTAGCACATGTAGCAGGTGGCGCATTTTTGTCTAGGATTAAGAAAAGGCAAACGATTACATTAATTAACTTGGTAAACGGAATTCCTTTGTCTGCAGTGCTAATCGCGGCAGGATTAAGGCTCTCCCTTCTGACTCCACCGGGGGAAAAATAAAAATAAAAAATTTGGGACAAGGGGGAAAGAAAAGCACTGGCTTTAGATGTATTCTTTGAGGGTAGGGAAAAGTCTTAAAGTTATTTCTCTATTAGAATTTTTCTAATCAAGTTCTAAGGAAAGACAAACCTCCTCCAAGCGGTGTTTGTTTTCTTTTATATGTCTCTCGAACAGTTGTTCTAAAAACCTACAAATTATGAATAGAAGTATTAATGTCTCAAAAATCAAGCAATCAAATGTAAAACTGCTATGCACTAATTAAAGTACTAAAGGTTGGGAAATATTTTTTTTAGATTAATCCTTTTTGTGAGCAACTGAAGACTTCTCCCTTCCCGTTCTGTCCAGTTCTCCAGCTCAGAAGCTAGCACTTATCCATTATTCATTTGCTTCAGGCTGCATGAGGATGCTGCACATTTCAGTGAGCTATAAAAATTCTCTCGTGCGTGTGCTTGTGCACATGCGTGTGCACACCCACATACCAAAAAAACGCTTTTTTTCTCAGAGATGCTAAAAGCCTCTTGCTTTCACATACAAACACCTCTCTTTCATACACGCCATACCCACTAATCCACCAAAACCAAAGATCCTCTTATAAATAA
This sequence comes from Heterohyrax brucei, assembly GCA_028571685.1. NCBI lineage: Eukaryota > Metazoa > Chordata > Mammalia > Hyracoidea > Procaviidae > Heterohyrax > Heterohyrax brucei. Next base: position 111,200,820 of record CM053151.1, on the reverse strand, counting down.
TTATTTTACAATGCTTCCAAGTTATTCTTGAAAATAATTCCACTGATGGTAAAATCATGTAATATGTAACAGCTCTCACGTATTAAGTATTATTAAGTGCTAGACCTTGGTGGCAGACACAGAGTAAGTAGTATACCTCTAATCCTTACCCATGTTGGGATAGAAAGGTATTATAAAAACTGCCTTAGAGATGAGATGTTTGTTCACTTTCTACTAAGGCCACAAGCCACTATGAGGAGTCAACACAGATGTATCTGGCTCCAGGTGGATTTATGCTTTTGACTATAGTACGCCTGTCTTTCTTATCACGACTGGATCAGCTGGCTCCTTGCAAAACAACTAATTTCCTTTGTAACCATTTGTTATCATCAATTAAGGTACAAGACAATGTTACATTGACTAATACCAAATCATACAGCAATGTTTTAAAAGCCCAAGAATGTTTACTCTACCTTTTATTAAAGCTCATGCTAATGTTTTGGAATATTCACTCACAAGCATTATGGAGATATATTTAACAAAACTTGGATCAAACAATATGTACTTTTTGGTTAATCTATTTTTGTTTTTGTCATCAAACAATATACTGTGAATCTTACTATATCAATAAATTCACTTCTACATCATTTTTAATAAATAGCACTCACTATTATGGGTATTTTTTTCAACGAATCTTTTACTATTCCACATTCAGGTTGGTTACTGTTTTTCCCCTACTTTAGAGAATGTTGCAATGAATAGCTTTGTAACACTGAGACAGAAATTTTTAAAATTAGCATAAATGTAGTATTTTTTTATGTAAACACTTTAAACCAACTTTTTAAAATGGAACAGAATCACTACCAAAACTTAGGTCTTTTTTTTTTTTTTTTAACTTAGTTCTTTTTGTTATGCCTTTTTTCCAAATAATGAAAAAGTCTGCTTTAATTTAAAAAAAAAAAAAAGTTTGATGTAGGGGACAGAAAGAATTCCCTAGAAATTTCTGCCCTTGGCATATTGTTATATCAGTGTCAGCATAAAGTGTACATAATAGGGCCCTAGGGGGTCACTAAGCGTCAGAATCAACTTGACAGCAGTGAGTTTGTTTTTTTAGTACACTAGATTATATACGTCACGTAAAATTATATGTTGTGTTTATTTATTGCATCAAGTGAAGGCCAGTGCCCAGTGAATTTTAGATTCACAAATGTTCAAGCCAGGTCCACAGTCACTTGGCTTGGCTGAGACATGAAACCCCTCATCTGGCTTTGCAAGCTTTCCATTTCATCCACAGTGTAGAAACCTAGCTTTTATGCAAACAAGAAGTAAAAGTCTCTTTACTAGTCTGGTGTAACTAAGAGCAGTCGTAGTCTTTACATGAACTACTTTCCTCTAACAAGCCCCAGCTGAGGACTTGCCTTAGGATAGGAATTTTGCTATCAGTTACAAGAATATGATCCCACCCAAACCAATATACCTTTTCACTTCCTAATATGTGGAAATAACTAGAAAATTAACACCAGGCCAAGAGTACTTAATACATATTTCACCACCAAATACAATTTAAATAATCTAACCTATTTGAGAAGAAACCAAGTTTCAAAATTTCATCTGTTATATCTTCAATGAAACTCAGATACAACAGTTCTTCTTCACTGTGAAAGCAAGGCAAAACAGAGCATAAAATATGCTTTACTTACAGCTGAAACCTACAGAAAACATGAGTTATCGAAATAGAACTGTCTTTACTGTTACAAATACACATCTATCTCTTTATATTTAGAGAGTATTATAAGACAAACATGTCTGCCTTCTCAAGTTATGCAAGAATAAATATGTATTAAAATAAAATACGGTAAGATTTTACATATGTGTGCAACAATATGGTAAGATTTTACATATGTGTGCAACAATAGCATTAAAAAAAAAAAGAGCAAACAAAACAAGCATCCAAGGTCAAGAAGCAATGGAATGGGATCCGTTTGGAGCAGACATTCCCGGTGAGGGTTCTGAGATTTACCAGGTCCATGAGCAGAGGCCCCTAGATCCTCTGTGGGCACTTAGAGGAGGGAGAAAAAAAGGAAAGGCCTCATTTTCCACTGGGAGATCCTGTTTTGCTCCCAGCAGAGCATCTTGGTTTAAGGTTGGGAATTTTGTTGAGGGAAAAAACTTATTTTCTTTCTCACAATGTTTGGAGAGGAGGAAGAAAGTTCTAATAGGAAAATCTGTGTACATACACACAGTGATAACTTTTAATTCCTTGAATAAATTTCGGTATCATACTAACTGGGCAGCTCTGGTGGGGTAGTGCTAAGAGCTTGGCCGCTTAACTAAAAGGCTGGCAGCTCACATTTACCAGCAGCTCCTTGGAAACCCTGTGGGGCAGCTCTGCTCTGTCTTACACGGTCCCTATAAATCGGAATTCACTCGACAGCGTCAAACAACAAGAAAATTGGTATACTATGTTAAGTTTGTATTATCAGAAATTAATGACTTACTCAAAAATGTAATAGCAATTATTCAGTTACTCAGTAAGTAAATATAAGGAGAAGACTTAAGAAACAAGCAAGAAAACAGAAGATTAAAATGCCATATAAAAAATTAAGACACTTTCAAATTGATTCCCAGGCTCTAATATTTAAGCATCAAGTTTGGGAATAGGTAAAACACTGTAAGATAGATGACTGTCTCTGGAAAAAAGTACAGACGAACTAGAATGTTGGAATCTAGAAGTAGACTATCTGCAGACATCTGGTAAGTTTAGCAACTTCTAAGAATATTACTCTGATTTACCAAAAGTCTGTGTTTCTTTAAGACTCTTCTTTATTACTTCATTACTTTTACTTGTAAAAATAAAAAAGGATAAAACCCAACCCAAACCCATTGCCACTGAGTCAATTCCAACTCATGGCAACCCCATGGACACTAGGTAGAACTGTCCCATGGGGTTTTCGAGGCGGTGACCTGTGGGAAGCAGGCTGCCAGGCCTTTCTTCCAAGGTGCTCTGGGTGAAAATACCACAACTGTTCGGTTAGCAGCCAGACAGCCGGCACCGCCCTGGGGAACGGATGGTAAGAAAAAAGCAGGCATTATTAACATAGGTACAAATTGCTGCTGAGGACAAAAGTCACTATTTCACAAAATTCCAGTCATTTTCTCGTATTTTGCATGTACTAGGGGACTGATACCCCAAAGCCAGCTGTAAGCAAAGCCAGTGTTCCATTTTGACTTATTTAATGGTTTGTGTGAAGTCTCAATTCTTGATTTCCACTAAGTGAAATGAAGATGTAAAAAGACTCTTACTCAGAGTGAATTTTTCTCTCTGAAGGAGGAAGCAGGGAATACTTGGTTATCGTCCTGGAAACAAAAGAAAATATCTGAGTAAAACAATGGTTGGCACACAAGAGTTCTGAGAAATAGTCAGTGTTAATAACAACAGCGTGTGTCAGAATTTATTGAGTACCTGCATATCCATGATCTTTTCTAATTTAATCTTTAAAATAACTCGGTGAGGTATGTTGGGGCAGGCATTACTTTATCCATGTGCTAACAAGCTCACATCTGTCTCCATCTTTCATGGTAATATTCGCTCTTGTAATTTGTGATAACATACACACGTGATCACCATGTATTTTGTAAATAACAAAACAGTATTTGTTAAAAAGAAAAAGAACTCATCAAGGTTTCATGTTTGTAAACAACAAAGATAGACTTTTAAACTAGTTCTCTGACTAAATTCACAATCCTTATATGAAGTGCACTATGGTACTTCCCTAGTGTAAACAGTGACACTTTGACTAAGGTTAATGTATCCATGGAGTCCCCAGGTAGCACCAGTGGTTGCTTGGCTACTCACTGGAAGACTGGTGGTTCAAATCCACGCAGGGGTGCTTCAGAAGAAAGCCCTAGTGATGTGCTTCTGAAACATTACAGCCACTGAAAACCCTACGGAGCACAGCTCTCCTCTGAGTTGGGGTCTCTGTGAGTTGCAGCCAACTCTACAGAAACTGCTTTAATACATAAATAATGCTGGAAACAGGTGCTTCTCTAGGAAGAATTTTTAGTTGGGCATCATGACAAATTTTGTCCTTATTTAGTTTTGTCACCATTAACCAATCCGAAACATTTTATTCAGCTATACTCATTTATAATGTTTCACTTTATGGGTAGTCCCTGACTTGTGATGGTTACATTCTCAATCTGACTTAAGTCAGTCGTGACTTGAGTAGTTCGATTTTTGTTTCTATAGCTTGCTATATGGCAGTGCTTTGAATAGTAATCCTAACACTGAATATCTGAGGGTGACATCTGAAAGTGTTCACATTTGCAAATCACACACTGCAACATTATATGGAGTACATATTACTAACATTAAGATGTAAAAACAAAAACAAAAACAGACCGTCGCAAGTGCAGTTCCTCTTAACTCTAATTCGTTGTAAGTTGAGGACTACCTGTATGTCTTCTAGACAGAAATCACTAGAAGAGATAAACATTCCTTTTTTTAGGTCATACTTTATGTTCACGGAACACCAGCTCAAGAGCAGTTTATGAAATACTACGTTATGAGTACTGACACACCATGAATTTCAGGGACAGCGAGCATAGCAGTGAACTCTCACGTGACCCAAGTAGGTGAGGCCTCCCGAGGACAGGCCTGAGAGAGTTGCAGAGCCCATGTGTCCACACGCTGAAGGACTGCGTGAGCTCACCTCCTGGATGGCTCGATACAGCTCATTCTTGCTCGTGTTTTCATCGCTCCTCTTTCCCTTCTGCCACCCCCTTCATGTCATAGTCAATCCCTGATACTTGACAGATGAGACTATTAAGGACATTTAGGTTCTCCGTCGCCTGCTAATCTGTCATGTTTAAGTGCCTCCACATGGCACAGAAAGACGGGCACTCGCATGTGGTAAATACTCAGAACAGCAGTGTCTCCTTAAACAGCCAGGTTCCTCAGACCTGTCTGTGCCACGGAAGCTGGTTAGCATCACTGACAGCTAACTTGTCTCAGCCGAAAATCCTTTTTTCTATGAATAGTGAAGGTGACTAACATCAGTTAGTGTCCCTTTTTCCTTTATTAATGAATTGGCATAAAAATTAACTTGCTTCAACTTTCACTGAGCACCTACTTTGTCAATTTCCTTAGTACAATGAACAATATCATTGAATTCATTGGCGCCAAAATAGATGATCAGAGCATATGTATAAATAAACAGTACTTATGTAGAAAACTCCTGGTGGCTGTTTTACAGGAAAGCAACTAGATGACGGTAGCTCACATGACTCCCCAGCAAGCTCTTTACCTGGGGGTGGATCGCTGGAGAATGCCCGCTTTGGCCTCATCCCACCGGCAGCCGTGCTTTCGTGAAGGAACAGGTGTTGCTTCTTTGGTGCCATGGGTTAGACAGCTAGATGCCTGGGATGCAGTGAGAAGAATAAATCTTTACTTATTTCAAAAATGAAATAAGAAAAGCAGAAATTTTTTTTGAAATTTTTATATGAAAGCAGAAATAAAACAAAACACAGCAAACTGCAAAAGAGAACAGAGATTTCCAGTAGTGGAATGTGACTGATTTATTATGATAAAGGCATGTTTTAGAATCATTTTTCCAGCCAATCAGTACTTTTTTTCTTATGCTTAAAGACAAAACAACTTCTTACTTCTTGTCTTTTAATGAAAAGACATTTTAAATGACGTTAAGGAAATCATGAATCAACATATAAAGAAAAAACGAAGGAGATTTGAAAATTTTAAGTCTCTTTGAGAAAAAAATCTCACTATTCAGAAGTTGAAAGAGCCTGTCTGTTCCAGAGGCCAGTGTGTCATACATGCTGAAGCAGTGGAAACACTGGCAATGAGAACAGTAAGATTAACAAACAAAAATAATGGCCACTTGGTTGTATATAATCCCTACTATGTCTATGTGGCACTACTGGGCCAAACATGCAGTTTCAGATCTGATCTTCAGAGTGCTCACTTATATCTAGTGATCCACAGTTTAATAAAACCCCAAACAAACCAAACCCAAACAAAAAGAACCCTATTGCTGTCACGTTGATTCTGACTCATAGTGACCCTACAGGCCAGGGTAGAACTGCCCCCTAGATTTTCCAGAGATTGCCTGGCGGACCCAGACTGCTGACCTTCTGGTTAGCAGGCGCAGCACTTACCCACTCCACCACGAGGGTTTTGCAGTTTAATAACAGTGTTGTTAAAATGGCAGTGAATACTAGCTTCCTCGGGACAACTGGCAGTGCCATCCATTACTGGCTGCTGGGTATGCCAGCACCCTATTTTCTTATAGGTTCTGGATAAACATTTGGAGCACATATCATAAAAATGAACTTCTGCTTTGGTTCATTTGATTATCTGTGGAGCTAATTTCCTAGATGTCAAGCTAGCCGCTGCCATCATTTGTCAAGCCCATTCGGTGCCAGGCACTTCACCTACATCATTTATCCCTCCCAGTGGGCCTACAGGGCAGATGCAGTTTTTCTAGATCAGGAAACTCAGTTCTTGGAGGCTAAGTGAGTTGTCCTTGGGCTGCAAGTAGTAGGGTTTTATGTCAAACAGCCTTTAATGGCTGAGATGTAAACCTGTAATCCTCTTGGTTTTAGAAGGAGGAAGATGAGTGAAATTGCATTTTATTCTTCCATCTCCTAGTCTGTGTTTTAAATTTTGGTAGGCAAACTACTTTTACAAATAAGAAACTTAACTTAGAATCTAAGTGTATGATTGATTCTGCTGAAAAATAAAAAAATCACCTTGCTTCTAAATCAAGTTTAAAGCTGTAATATTTTACAAGAAAGGATTGCTAAGTCTTCAAAATATCAACAGGATAAAAAGCTTAATTGTCTAGAAAAAGTGAAAGCAAACATAAGAGAATGATATCCATCTATTATAAAATGCATAACTTCCAATAATCACTGGTGATACCTTTTTCTTTTTAATTGTACTTTAGATGAAGTTTTACAGAACTAACTTACTGCTGTTGAGTCAATTCTGACTCATAGTGACCTTACAGGACAGAGAATTGCCCCACAGAGTTTCTAAGGAGTACCTGCTGTATTTGAACTGCTGACCTTTTGATTAGCGGCTGTGGGACTTAACCACTACACCAGCAGGGTCTCCCAGAACAAACTAGCTTCTCAATGAACAGGTGGTACATATTGTTTTATGACATTAGTTTACAACCCTATGACATGCCAACACTCTCCTTTCTTGACCGTGGGTTCCCCATTACCAGCTTTTCTGTTCTGTCCTGCCTTCTAGTCCTTGGCCCTGGCTGGTGTGCCCCTTTAGTCATTTTCTTTTATTGGCCTATCTAACCTTTGGCTAGCCACTGCTGTTGAGTCGATCCTGACTCACAGAGACCCTATAGGTCACAGGAGAACTGCCCCATTGAGTTTTTAAGGAGCACCTGGTGGATCTGAACTGCCTGCTTCTTGGTTAGCAGATGTAGCACTTAACCACAATGCCACCAGGGTTTCTAAAACTAACCAAACCCACTGCTGTTGAATCGATGCCGACTCATAGGGACCCTATTAAGACTTCGACTCATAGTAACCCTGTAAGACAGAGTAGAATTGCCCCACAGTTTCTAGGGAGCACCTGGTGGATTTGAACTGCTGACCTAACCACTGGACTGTCAAAAGAACAGATGGATCTGTTCCAGAAGAAGTACAACCAGAGTGCTCCTTGGGCACGTTGTCAGGAGGGCTCCATCCCTAGACAAGGACATTATGCTTGGTCGAGCGGAGGGTCAGCAAAAAACAGGAAGACTGTCAGCAAGATGGAACAACACAGTGGCTGCAACGATGGTCTCAACCATAAAAATGACTGTGGGCCTGGCGCAGGTCTCGGCAGTGTTCCGTTCTGTCATGCACCGGGTCGCTATGAACTGGAAGTGATCTGATGGCACCTAACAACAAAAATCTTCGGCTAAGGGGTGAACCCCAGGAGTGACTTCATTACCGAGCTAAAAAGGCGTCTGAGGGTCTTCAGTGGCAAACAAAAATGCAGGTATAGAAACTCCAATCACTCCAATTATGCAACTTTGCATGTGTGAAAACATTAAGATATTTCATTCTTCTACTAGCGCACCGAGAGGTCAGCAGTTCAAATCCGTCAGGTGCTCCTTGGAAACTCCATGGGGCAGCTCTGCTCTGACCTCTAGGGTTGCTATGAGTCAGACTCGACTCAACGGCAGTGGGTCTTTTTTTTTTTTTCTATCTAGCCCAAGTAACCATCCATAAAAAATGGAAACAAATGATTTCCCAGCCAGGGCAGGACCCACCTGGCCATTCACAGACAGTACTGACTATCCGTAACATGCCATCTTCTGTAGGCTGGCTGTATAGCGTATGCAACAAGTATCACCACGAGATTATACTTCTTCGTCCTCATAATTACACAAAAACATTAGTTCCAAATAGCTACACACATACTCTTTCAAGTTATAGCATCTATAATTCAAATGTGCCAACATGAAAATGCCTCATTTTTATTACCTGCTTTATGTTTGCTTCTGAATCTGTCAAATTCTCAGTCTCAGCTGTCTCAGAATCAGAGTTCAAGCTGTAATATTTAAAAAGGAATGACTAGAAGCCTTCAAAATGGAAACACTGGTAACAAGCTTTACTGTTTAGGAAAAAAAACTCAAACGTAAGAGAATGAGACTGATCACTCTCATAAAATGTGTAATTTGCAATAATATAATCAGGAAATAGACATGGCTCGGATTATGTGTGTTTCTTTTTCCTGTGCTGAATACCAGCTAGATTTCAGTTGCATAGAACAGGAATTAGACAACAAAGCCCACTGCTGTCATTAATACAGGAGACGGGAACTAAGCGACCATAATTATAACCAGACAGGATACGCATGCTGTCCCCACTTCTCCCCAACATCACAAGGCCCAGCACAGGTTCGCTTGTTTAAGTCTTTGCCAAATTTCTGCAAATGCAGACATTAAAAAAAAGAAGACTAATACTCTTTTCTCAGGCACAGATATCTAATATATCCTTTTACCTTTTTATTTTTTTTTAGTACTTTCTAAAATAACTAAAACCTAGCATCAGATAAATATTTGTTCACATAACACCAGGAAAAAATCCCATAAATCAGCTAACATGTCATATAAGATACGTTTGCGTCTTCATTCCTTTAGCAAACTCTTCTGAGCCTCTGTTGTATGTTAGGCACTACTGTATATGAAAACATTAAGCCATACCAAACTAAAGCAAACCCATTGCCATCGAGTCAAATCCAACTCACAGTGACCCTACAGGACAGAGAACTGCAGTCCTGAGCTTCCAAGGAGCGCTGGGTGGATCTGAAGTGCCGACTTATTGGTTAGCGGCTATAGCACCAAACCACTGGGCCACCCAGATTTACTGAATTTCCCAACTGTCCACATTATTCCTGGGGAGTTGCTGCTGTACAAGACTGGGACTGAGTATGTATTTGCAGGAAAGGGGGAACACGAGGAGTTGGCTAAACAACTGTTTTGTTTCCCTCTGCAGCCTACCGTTTTGTTATTTTCGATATGAATCAACAGACATGTCTCCCAACGGATGCCTGATGATCTATTTTACGGATACTCTGAAACTAGTGCTTAAGACCTGAACACGTGCACAAGGGCTAGTTCTATGCTTGAAACAACCAATTAAGTAACATCTCTACGTGTTAGAACCGACTCGATGGCAATGGCTTTTTTTTTAAACATTCACGTCTATAAGGAACCTGACACATTTAACAGCTAACTTTTCTGTATTTTTTTATCAATTACTCTCAGAGGTTTAGTGGTATGTGCAGAATGAAAAGGCACATCAGCTATCTCCTGACTAAAAGGACATTACAGGGGTGAAGTGGGGACTTGAGTTGCATGGTATAAAATAGGCAGCACTCATCTCATGGCCACAACACCTGGAAGGACTCGGTGCTGGCCGCCGGTGGGACGTACCTGCTGACTTCTGTCTGGCTTCCAGGGGCCCGCCGCTGATGCTTTTGCCTTCTGGCCGGTGTATAGTATCGATACTGGGACAGGAATGATTTCGCGTCTGTTTTTAATGTGCGTGGAGTGAATGGCAATTCCTTGTTAGAAAAGAGTTCAGAATGTTTATCCAAAAGATCCCCAGTGGGTGCTCGGGAAAGAACGAGCTGAAACCGGCGAGGACCGGGGCCTGCGCTCCTGGGTCCTCTGCCACCAGGGCCTGCCGAGCTTGGCTTCCTGAGACGCGGGGCTGCGCCGTCCAGACTGCAGGGGGCCGGACTGGAGTTCTTCCCAGCGCTGCTCACCGGGACCTGGTGGGATTTACATGGACCCACGTACAGTGTCTCTGAGGAAGGCACAGATGACCTTGTAAAGGGCGGATATCCGTTTATTTCTTCTATCACCACATCAGCCTCTTCTTGTGACTCCCCTGAAGGCTAGGAACATTTGGTTTGCTAGTTAGAAATTCACATCCAGTTATCTGTAGTTTCTTTACTTAGATAAATCAATATTGTATTAGCTGATTTGTTCACTACCAGGTAAGAAGTTAAAGTCAATTTAACATTCTTGGTGCTCTAAAAAAAAATAAAAATAAAAAAATCCAAAAATACAGTATTTTCAAATGAGCTTTAAAAACAGATAGTATGAAATGGTGAAGAGCAGAGGCTTGGCCTCCGTTTAAATGTGTCAGGTCTTGGGCATCGGTTCTTTGATCTCTGAAATAAAAGTAGTAATTGTCCCATCTCCTAGAAGTTAAGATGAGGACTGAATGAGTTTAATGCATGTCACAGTTTACTATGTATAACAGTCTCTAGTATATAGTACACACCCCACACATTAGCACCTGTGAAAGAAGTTACTTTTATTATTCCCTTTTCATTCTCAGTGGCAAGATGATATCTGTCATACAAATAAAATGACTGAAATTATTTAAAACTAAAATAATCTTTTTTTATATTTCACAGGATTGTTTTAAAGGGAAAAACTATCAGTCATGCTTAATTCACAGACTTTGTAAAAACAAGCAAAGGGAATTATCTTTTAAAGATAGTTTTGTCAAGTGACCAGAAGGTATAGTGAGACTGTGCACTTGGGAGCAGACCAGATGATTCCCTGGCACGTCTGTGTTTACACACCCGTATGTGCAACGAAACGGAAATCAAAGCCAGGTCTGTTTTCTTCACTGGAGCCGTTGCTGGCAATTTTTAACACAAAGAAGTTTTTGATCTATGATCTCATGTATGTAAACAGCTAATAATGTTTGTTCAGAGGCTAAAGCTAGCATTTTCTTTTTAACGGTAAATTACAAGTAAATGTTCACTGCATTTAGATTGTAACAGATGTCTGTTAATGACAAAATCCATCTAATCATCAAAATAAATATACTGCCTGAAATAATCGTAAGAAAATTTGCCTGTGCCTAAAACATTTATCAAGGTGTATCAAAACTCTAAGGAAACTTCAAATTACTGTGACCTCTAAGTGGAGTCAATAAAAAAATGTATGTATAAATATAAGTGAACTACTTTGTGGAGGCAAAAGTTATAGGAGTGCAGGTGGTTAATAGAAAAATAAAAACATCTTACATTTACAGACTTAATTATATATTTTACTTCCAAATGCCATTCTTATCTAAAAAAAATTAAATTACATTAAAAATGCTATATAATGGAAAGTAACTTTAAAAATACTATTTTTTAAAGCACCATACTAAAGATGAGAACACACATGTGAGGCAAATACCTATTAGCAGATTCTTCAGAGAGAAGCCTGCTGCGGCATCTTTCTCCTGCAGAGCGGCTGGTGGGTTTGAAATGCTGGCCTTCTCGTGGGCAGCTAAACACCTAACCACTGCGCCACCAGGGCTCCTTACACATGAAAATACACCTGTGCATCAAATACTGGTACACAGATTTCCAAACGGCAAAGTACAGCACGGAGCAGGGCAGATTTACTCTATAGGAACTGGCCCTATTCCTGGTCCTTTTGTTTGTACACTGAGCACTGGGGACTCTCAGGACTGCAGCTTCACTGCCGACAGGGCTACTGTGAGGTTTAGACTGTATCTGTATGGGTTTGACAGCATTACTCAAAAGTGAGGTGTTTCATTTGGAAGTGTCTGTGGCGGTTAACAATGCCGAGCTAAAACAACAAACAAGTAAAAATCCCAACAGACAGAAAAACCCCAAAGTTGTTTTCATAAAACTCTCAGCTGCTCAGTCTTTAATAATTAAGTCTTATGAAGTAGATGCATATGAATCTAAGATTTAGGAGAAAATGTTCTAATGACTATTAGTCTGCAGAAACCCTTATGCTATAAGCATAAATAATAACATTCATAGCACTAATGTATCTATCTCCTTTCCTGGATTTGATTTGCTAGTTCCATCTTCAGTACAGCATCTCAAGAACAATAAATCAAAGTGAGTTTCTGCTATAAATAAACACCCAGCCTTCTTTTCCTCAAAAGACACTGTCCCTTTCTACCCTTCAGTGGCACAGACAAGCTAGGAATAAGACGTCGGAGGCTAAAGCAGCTGCAAGAAGAGATGAGAAGCAAGCACTCAAAGGGCCAAGAGCTTCAGTACCTGAAGAGCGGACACAGAAGCAGGTACCATCATAATGGCGCTTCACAGCCATCTGGACAAGGTTACACTTCATGAATTAAAACTTAGACGTTTGTGCTTCACAATCATCTGCCATGTAGCCATGACTGAAAACACCGTAACGACATTGTCAGGCCAATGAAGACTCCCCATAGGCAAGAGGCCTGTGTATCATGAGACATCATGTCATTAGCACCACAGAGCTGGTTCCCAATTCATGTCAACAGGCCCACTGCTGTTAAGTTGATTTCAACCCATAGTGAGCCTACAGAAGAGAGTGTAGAACTATCTGTAGAGTTTTCAAGGAGTGCCCGGCAGACATGAACTGCTGACTTTTTGGTTCGCAGATGTAGCACTTGACCACTATGCCACTAGGGCTGCAAGTAAAATCCCCTCTGCACTGAAACAAATTTAGAACTCTCGTGACAAATGAGGTAGACAGTAACTGTCATGGATTGAGTTGTGTCCCCCCGAAAATGTATGAGTTGATTTGACTTGGTTTGGAGTTCTAATATGGTGCCCTTCCTCCCATGTGTTGTGAATCCTGCCTCTGTGATATTGATGATGGAGAATGGTTTGCAGTTGTGTTAGTGAGGCAGGACCCAAGCTACAAGCTTGTGGAATATAAGGGAGAGAAGTGAGCTGAGGAAGTTGGGAACCTCATACCACCAAGAGAGAAGCACCGAGAGCATAGCACGTCCTTTGGACCTGAGGTTCCTGTGCTGAGGTGCTCTTGCTGGATTTGGACTCAGCCTGCCGGACTGTGATAAATTCTCTCACTGAATGGACTTTCCGTTTGTAAATGGATTTGCAGCTTACCGGACTGTCTCAATAAAGCTTCTCTACATGAAACCTTCCACTCGTGGTATTTTCCGTTAGAGCAGTACCTGGTGACTAGGACAGTAACCAAAGAGTCAAACAGTCCCACTAATAAAGCGTCTTAGAAATATTTGCGTGTAAATGATAAAAATACTATCTTACCTTCCGCAGCGCGGTTAATAATGACTTGCAGTTATTTTTAGAATTGGCCTGCTTGACAGTTTTTGATAATCTCAACTCCTTTCCACATCGTGCTAATTCTCTTTTGAGTTTCTCTCTTCGTTGCTGGTCTGCATCTAAGAGGGGAAAACAAATCTCTAAATATCATTTAAAGTACAAAACAAAAATGGAAAATTTAATTTTTTGGTTTCATAAAACTAATAAGAGGCACCTTTTTTCTCATTATTGACATGTAAGTTAAAAACGCAGACCCTTCTTTATACAGTCGAGTCTGTGAGTGGTGCAGATGTTTAATGCACTCAGCTGCTGTGATGGTTACAGTTGTTTGTCACTTGCCTGGGCCATGACCCTCAGTGGTTTGGCAGTTATGATGTCGTTTGGCAACTATGTAGCGCTGTAATCACCTCCATAATGAATTCTGATACAATGTATGATAATATGCAATACTACCAGCAGCCCATCAGTTTAAAGAGCATTTCCTTAGGAGTGTGGCTGCATCCATTAGTGGTGGATTTTCTTGTGAAGCTCAAGGGCTTTTGCTCACTCTGGATCCTGTAGCTGGCTCTTGTTCATCTGTCCTCTGGTTTTTCAGACTTAAGTTAGCAGGTTACCTGCCAATCTTGGGATTCAGCAGCCTCCACAGCCTGTGAGCCAGAGGCCCACTGTCTGACCTGCCCATTTTGTGTTTGCCAGTCCCTGAAGCTACATAAGTCTGGACAAGGACCTAGCCTGATCCAAAGACTTAGGAATTTCCAGCTCCCTTGAGTATAAATCTCTCTATGTATATATACACAGACACACACACATACATATTACATATATACACTTTTCACTGGTTTTGCATCTCTAGACAATCCAGCCTGAGTTAGCTGCTAATCAAAAGTCTAGAGTTTGAGTCCACCCAGGGGTGCTTTGGAAGAAGGGTTAGAGGGTCTGATTAAGAAAACTCAGACAGTGGAAACCCTATGGAGGACAGTTCTACTCTGACACACACGGGGCGTATAACAATGGTCCTTTTGGTTGACAATCCCTAAGACTCAGGAGTCATTCTTGACTCACTCTTCCTCTCTTATACCCTGTCTACCTTTGATCCATGAGCAAACGCTGTTGACACCCTTTAAAATGTATCCAGAGCCCAACTATTTTACACTCTCTCCTCTGCAACCACTCTTTCTCACCTAGGTAACTGTCTCCTTCTGTTTCTACCATTACCCTTTCAAGACTATTCCCAATACAGTAACTGGAGAGCTACTTTTAAACGTTAAATTGGCTCGTGGTACTCCTTGACCACTTCACTGTTATTGTTGTTGTTAGGTGCTGATGAGTGGATTCTGACTCATAGCGACCCTATGAACAACAGTACGAAACACTGGTTAGTCTTGTGCTATGTCCACAACTATTTTTATGTTTAAACCCATTGTTGTTGCCACTGTGTCAATCTATCTTGTCAAGGGTCTTCCTCTTTTTCGTTGACCCTCCACTCTACCAAGCACGATGTCCTTTTCCAGGGACTAGTCCTTCCTGACAGTGTGTCCAAAGTATGTAAGACGCAGTCTTGCCATCCTTGGTTTCAAGGAGCACTCTGGTTGTACTTCTTCCAGAATAGATCTGGTTGTTCTTTTGGCAGTCCATGGTACATTCAACATTCTTCTCCAACACCACAATTCAAAGGCATCAGTTCTTCTTCTGTCTTCTTGGTTCTTTGTCCAGCTTTTGCATCCATATCCAGCCAGCCAAGTGCCATCGAGTCCCATATCAAGTGACTGAAAATACCACAGCTTGGGTCAGGTGCACTTTAGTCTTCAAGGTGACATCTTTACTTTTCAATACTTTAAAGAGGTCCTTTGCAGCTGATTTTCCCAATGCAATGTATCTTTTGATTTATTGACTGTGTGGATCGTAACAAATTATGGGTAATGTTGCAAAGAATGTGAATTCTAGAACCTTAATTGTGCTCACAAGGAATCTGAACATAGACCAAGAGGCAGTAGTTAAACAGAACAAGGGATGCTGCATAGTTTAAAGTCAGGAAATGTGTGTGTCAGGGTTACATCCTTTTACCATACTTATTCCATTTGTATGCTGAACAAATATTTGAGGAGTTGGACTATATGAAGAAGAATGGGCATCAGGACTGAAGGAAGACTCATTACCAATCTGCAGTATATATACAATACAACCTTGCTTGCTGAAAGTAAAGAGGACTAGAATCACTTGTTGACTAGGGCCTTCAGGACGGATTACACCTCAACATTAAAAAAAAAGAAATCCTTGCAACTGGATCAATAAGCAACTTTATTTTGAACAGAGAAGAGACCGAAGCTGTCAAGGGTTCCATTTTACTTGAACCTATCAATGCCTGCGGCAGCAGCAGTTAAGCAACACAGATGATGAATTGCATTGGGCATTTCTGCTGAAAAAAGAGTTTGTTAAAGTGCTCAGAAGCGAAGATGTCACTTTGAGTACTAAGGTGCATGTAACCCAAGCTGTGGGATTTTAAGTCACCTCATGAACATGTGAAAGCTGGACAATGGATAAGGAAGACAGAATTATGTGTTGAAAAATATTTGATATGCCTTGGACGGCCAGAAGAAATGTGTCTTGCCAGAAGTACAGCCAGAATGCTTCTTACATACTTTGGGCATCTTAGCAGAAGGGGCCGGTTCCTAGAGAAGGACATCACGCTTGGTAGTGGGTCAGTGAAAAAGGAAAACTCTCAATGAGATGGACACAGGCGCTGCAACGATGGGCTCAAACATAATCATGATAAGTGAGGACGGTGCAGGAGCAGGCAGTGTTTTGCTCTCTTGTAGACAGGGTCATTACAAGTTGATACTAACTCAATGGCACTTAATACAACATATAGCCTTCCCTGCTGTTCCTTGAATAAGCCAATCATGATGCTGCCTCAAGGCTTCTGAACTTGCAGTTTCCTTTTCCTGAATTGCTCTGCCCCTAGACACATACATGCCTTGAAATTCTTCAGGTCTCTGCTCTATTGTCACTTCATCAGTGAGCCTCTCCTCCTCTTGGCTCCCAACCCCCATTTCCTGCTTCATGTTTTCCCGTGGCATTTATCACCGTCTGCCACGTCCTACATTTACTTGTTTGTATCTGCTTACTGTTTGTCTTCTCCAACTAGAAAGTAAGCTCTATAAAGGCAGATACTTTCTTTTACTCATCTTTTAGTTCCAGTCCCTGAAACGGTATCAAACGCACAGCACTGGAACAGTATTTAGCACATGGTAGGTGCCCAATAAATATGTATTGAATTAACTAATGAGCAATGTCTAGTGAGGTAAACAAATCATTATGCAAAATGCCCGATTATTCTAAATTGGTGAATATGGATTTAGAATCCAAGAGTTTGGTTGAGCAAGGAGATTAATGCATGCAGGCTACTTACTAAAAACTCACACATACATACACACACGATAATCTTACTTTATACATTATTCAGGAAATTAATACCAGTATGAAAATTTAGCAAAGCCTTCCTATTTAGAGGTAACTGCAGTTAAAGAGGACTAACTGATCTAAAGATGATCAGGGAAAATCCTCTTAATTAAAATGATGTGAATTTTTAAAAATCATAAATAATGAACAAACTAGTTTTTTAAAGTCACTAATTCAGAAAAATAAAATACAAAGCAGCACAGAAATTCAGAATCTAGAAGGGATCTCAAAGATTACTTTTTATTTCACCAAAGAAGAAGGTAAGAGTGAAATGGCTTGCCCATGTAGCTAGTGTGCTGTGGTCTTGGAAAATAGACACTCAGGCTCTATACTTGCCAGGGAATGCCCTTACTCCATCTACAGAATGATACAAATCCCTAGGTCCTTCAAATTAAGAGCCTAGATTAGGACTTCTTACAAACATAAAGGGCACAAAGAGGGAAATACACAGTGCCAAGTACAGGGCCTGACAAAGACTCCGCTCACTCAAGGGCAGCTGGTGGCTGTGGTCCAGCTTAGTTCTCTCTTTCCTCCTAAGAAGATAAACAAGAAGAGATGAGTCCAACCAGCCCTGTTCACTGAGATCATCCCTCAGTTGCATCCAAGGGGCATTAAATACCCTGTCTATGTCCTCATTCATTATATACCGTGGACTACCTTGGGTAAATATTTTTTAATGCAGACATCCTCTCTTGAGACACTAAACTTAAAACTTATATTTAATTTTTTGATTCCTTGTAAGACAATCATAGGCTGTGGTAGCTATCTCATTGGGCTATTTTTAAAATACGTAGTTCTTGGCTTGAACTCAGACTACAAATGCCTCCAATGGTCTTCTTCAGAAAATTTTAACAGGAATTTCAAATATTGTGGCCTGATATTTCCTCAGCAAGCATTTCTAAAAATGAAAATACTCAGTACTCAAGGGTAATTATTTCCTATATTTCAGGATTTTATACTGTTATAAGTCAATATAGCTTTTTTGATGCAAATAACTACCATGTTTATCAGTTAGGATGTATGTAGTAGACAATATTTATCTGTAAAAAAGTGCCAGTTATGGTACTTTTAATGAACTAGGCAGTTATCTTGACAATCAGCGAAGAGCAGTGAAAATCATAACATTTTAGAGTTTAAACTTGGGAAAGTCTTTTAGTATGACTCATGTTTTCATATTTCTGAAAGATACTAAATAATATACCCAAAGTTACATAAAAACTTGAGAGCAAAGTCTAGGCTAGAATGTAAGTTTGTAAGTTAGAAATACAAGCTTCTTATTTATGGCCATACAAAAATTAGAAAACACTTTTCTCAAAAGGCAACAGCTCAAAAAATTACTTACATTTGATGCTAGTACTAATGCTTACTGGAAGTGAGCAGTCTACTGCAGCTGAAAAAGAAAAATTAGCTGTTTAATATTCTTAACATTTGTAATTGACAATAAGTATCAAATACAGAAATCACAAAGAATTCTAGGCTTGCATTTCTTTGTTTGTTTTGTTATACTTCTAGAGATGAAAGACACATCTATGATAAAAAGCTCACTGGCTGAGATTAATAGCACATTAGATGCTGCAGAAGACAATATTACGGAACTTGAAAACAGCAATAGAAACTATGCAAAATGAAAGAGATAAAAAAATAAACAATCAAGAGCATTACTGATCTAAAAAAACTGTACCATGCATCATAACATATTTATAATTGCAGTCACATGACAATTTTGAAAAACAGAGACTTAAATTACTGTATTTTAGGGCTCTTTGTAATGCTACAGTAATTTAAACAGTGCATTACTGGCATAAAGGCAGGCATTTGTGTAAGTAGAACTGAACACCAAGTCCAGAAATAGACCAAAGAAATGGTCAACTGATTTCACAAGGTGCCAAGGCAATTTAAGAGGGAAGAGATAATCAACTGAACAAACAGTAATGCAATGTTTGGAAATCCACAGGCAAAAATATGATCTTTATACCATACACAAAAGCAAACTCAAAATGAATCATAAACTTAAATGTAAGAGCTAAAATTATAAAATGTCTAGAAGAAAACACATAAGAAAAGAAAAGAAAGCTTGAGTGACCTAGGACTGGGCAAAGATTTCTTCTTGTTTTCTAATGTTTGTTTATTTTGTTGTTATTGAGAATATACATAGCAAAATACTAATTCAACCATTTCTACATGTATAATACAGTGACACTGATCACATCCTGAGCTGCGCACCCATTCTGACCTTCCTTTTCTGAGTTACTCCTCCCTCCTTAACATAACTCATGCACCCTAGGGTTCCTATCTAATCTTTCAAGGTGCTGTTAGTCACAAAATATTTTTCTTTTGGTTTTTAAACCATTTACATATATAAACTTCATAAAATATGACCCAATATTTTAATATTTTAGCTCTTCAAGTGAGAAAAATAAAAAAATTTCAGTGAACATTAGTGAAAAACTGGTAGAACTGAAATAAGGTCTGTAGCTAATAGTAATACATTAATATTAATGTCTTCATTTTGATTAACAGGATATAAGATTTTTACATCACAAGAAGTTAGGTGAAGGGGGCACGCTAACTCTACTATTTTGCAACTTCTGTGTATGTCTATGGTTCTTTCGATGTAGAAAATGAAAACACAAGCCACAAAAACATCTGCAAAATATATATCTAGTATAGGACATGTATGTAATAAAGAACTTGCAGAAATCTCTAAAGAAGATAAATAACCCATTTAAAAATATGAGCAAAAGACCTGAACAGACACTTCACCAAAGAAGATGTATACTTTGCAGGTAAGCACAAGAAAAGTTGCTTGACATCAGTAGCCACCATGGCAATGTAAACTAAAACCATGACACTACTACATATCCACTAGGCTGGCTAAAATAAGGCCGCCAATACCAAGTGCTGGTGAAGATGTAGAGGTGATGGAAATGCACAGTGGTATGGAAAACAGTTTGACAGTTCCTTAGGAAGTTAAACATACACTTGCCATGAAAACAAAAATAATACCCACTTGCCCTTCAAGTCCATTCAGACTCATGATGACTCCACATATGCCATGTTACCCCACAATTCCACTCCTACTTATTTACCCAATGGACATGGAAACATATGTTCAAGGACTGTATGTGAATGCTAACAGTCGCTTTACTGGTAAGAGCCAAAAGTGAGCAAAAGCAACCCAAATGTTTGCAAACTGGGGAAAAAGATGAACAATTTGTTGTGTCTCCATTAAATGGAATATTACTAAGCAGTAAGAATGAAATACTGATACACCACAACCAACATGGTTTAATCCCTAAAATGTTACGCTAACTGAAAGAGGCCCAATCCAGGAGTATACATATCACATGACATCATTTATGTGAAATTCTAGAAGGGCCAAAACTATAGTGATAAAAGATCAGTGCTTGTCAGGGTTTGGCAGGAAGGAATAGAGCACAAAGTTGTAGATGGAGCTTTTTGGGGATAGAAATATTCTGTTACAGAGAGGAGCCTCACTGGCAACACAAGAATAAAAAGAGGTGCATCAAGAGATCTCCACTAAAAGACCTCAATTGATGGTCCAGCGGTTTTGGGGTTCCTCTGAGAGCATGGCCCCTGGCCCTGATGCTGCCCGTTCCCATAAATTATAACAAAGGTCCACTCTTTGGACAGGAATGGATTGGACTTGGCAATGCAGAGTAACCATATATTGGAAGCACTTTATGGTTCTATACATCTATAGGATATCATCTTGCTGACCTCTGGCTGGAGGAAGGGGAGTGAACGGAGAGGAGGGGAAAGGAGACTGTTGGGAGGATGAGACATGTATGGAGCAGAGAGGAATAGTGTGCAGTCACCAGACAGGGAGAGCAGTGGAAGCTGCATATAGGGGGGCATGTAAATTTACATGTGAATGTACATTTTCACTCAGTTATGTTAAATAAAAATAAAAATAAAAATAAAAAAAAGAAATATTCTGTTACAGGGCCAGCAAATGTTCTCTGTAAAGGGCCAGAGAATAAATGCTCCCGTCTTTGTAGGGCAATATGGTCTTTGCACAACTAGGCAACTCTGCCTTTCAGTGCAAAAGCAGCCAGAGACAAACAATATGTGAAAGAATAAGTGTGGTTCTGCTCTAGAAAACTTTATTTACGGACAATGAAATCTGAATTTCATATGATTTTCACATGCTGCAAAATATTTTATTTTGAGTTTTTTCAAACCATTTAAAAATATAAATACCATTCTTAGTTTATGAGCTATGAAAAAACAGGTGGGGGAGGGTTTGGCCTGTAAGCTGTAGTGAGCTGACCCTACTTTTAGCATGACGGTGCTGCCGGCTATATAAATGTCTGCATTTGGCAAAACACTTAAATGTATAGTTTCTGAGCTATATATCAACAATGCTAACAAAAAAGAAAGAAGAAGTAGCATAGTGCATCTTCTTTGTGCAACTTCTTTAATGGATTCAAAAACAAAAAAGCAGTCATTACCAGTATCTATTGACAAATTTTCCATTACCATGAACAGAAATTGCTTCCTAAACAATAGTCGGTAGTTGTTAAACAACTATATGTCACTTACTACACCACACACAAATCCTTTTATATATAATACACTCATTTTCGCTGCAGATTTCTTCTAACGAGGAGAGAAAAGTGGGCATGTGAAGGCCCCTGGCGCCGCTCACCTTTGGCGGACAAGATCTTATTGTAGTGAGCGGCCATGTGCGCGTTCACCTGGTGGAGAGTACTGAGTCTCTGCGAGGAGGAGTCGGTGCAAAAAGCTAAAAATGAAAATGTATTTTATCATTATCCATCTAGAATTAGCATAAAAATCAAGAAATAAACAAGTTGCTGATAATTTAGCTCTATGTTATAAAATGTTCTGAAACTCAATGACAAAGATCCTGACTTTAGGAATTTGTGATGCTGAATACATTCTAGCCTTAATGTTGCACTGATAACTTCTTATGGACAACTGACTGCTTGGGACAAATCTTTCCAAGAGTAAGATGTACGACCCTGAGAATTTTGACAAGAGATTTTAAAACACAACCTTCCATTACATTTACAAAACTCTTTCTTACTGATGGCACTCAAATGCATGTAAAAATGCCTAGTCACTTACTTGCTTGATTATAAAATAACATTACCAACACTTGAACAATCCACTGAGCTTGAGAAAATACACAAATCCCAAACCCCAAATCTTCTACAAAGAATCTATTTGAGAGGCAAATTTCTAACTTTGCACTTGAAAATAAGATGTACTGTGAATCAGTTTGCTACATTCTTTTTGAAGTACTAGGACTCTCTCAGGACAATTACAATCCCATGGAAACCCCATGACACTGAACTCCTTGACAATATGCAAACTACTTAAAAGAAATCTTAGAAATAAAGAACTTACACGTAAGTAAAAAGTATAAATGTAACTACAACATTTTAAACGTTAAAAACAGTTTTTGAGAGCACATGCATGTGGTAAAAACAAAATTAAAGAGCTGAAAAAGTATACAGATTGAAAAACAAGTGACTTTTCCACCCTGATCTCATCCCAGAAGTACACCTTGTTACTTTTTAAATACATTTTTGCAGGAAAATTCGATGTATAGCATAAGTACATATAGTAGCGATAAGCTTGATATTAGTACCATTACCATTTTTATATCCTTCTGAGTTGACTCTGACTCACAGCAACTCTGCATGACAGTGCAGTTTTCCCCATAGTGTTTCCCAGACTATAGTCTTTACAGGAGCATATGGCCCGTTCTTTCTCCCACGGAGCTGGTTGGAGATTTCAAAATGCCAATCTCTCCACCAGCAGCCAAGCGCTAACCACTGTGCTCCTAGGACGCCTTACCCACTGCCAAGGAGTCTGCTCAGACTCACAGGAGTCTACTGCTATAAACACTTACTAAATGTTTACCATTTGCCTTGCATGTTTCCTAAGCTCCTTACATACGTAAACTCGTTTAGCCATTATTATCATCATTTAGGAGACCCTGGGGATGTAGTGGTTCCGTGCTACAGCTACTAACCAAAAGGTCAGCAGTTTGAATCCATCAGGTGCTCCTTCAAAACTCTACAGGGTAGTTCTATTCTGTCCTACAGGGTGGCTGTGAGTCAGAACTGACTCAGTGGCAATGGAGAATCATCATTTAACATAGTGGGTAAGAGCTCAGGCTGCTAACCAAAAGGCTGGTAGTTTAAATCCACCAGCTGCTCCCTGGAAACTTCTATGGGGCAGTTCTAATGTGTCCTACTCAGTTGCTATGAGTCAGAATCGACTCCAGGGCAACGGTTATCATCATTTAATATAAGTGGAAACTGAGGCACAAAGGTGTGAGTAAGGAGTTTGGGGTCACACCGCTGATGAAGGACACAGTTTGCATGTGCACTGGGCACTCTGGTCCTGACAAATACTACACGTATACTGCCTCTGACAAGTCATTCTTCAAAAACAATGTTAGCAAAATTTACATACAGTTTGCATTCTGGTTTTTATTATTTTTGTTAATGTATATTTTAAATGTAGTTTAAAATTTTTACTCAAAATTCTTTTCCAAAGGACCATTTACTCTTCTAGTTCTAAGTGTGTTACATATATATACTTTAATACAAGAAAAATAAGTGAGATAACTGAAAAATACGATCCTTTGTATTTAGAGGCAACCAGTGCCAAAGACTTTTCATATAAATAAATAAATAAGTAAAACCCTCAATCATTTTGCCTGAAAATCTATTGACTTATAATTTTTAAACTATAATTATAACTAGAAAACTCAAACCAAAACCGCTGCCACCAATTCCAACTCACAGTAGTCTGATACCAAAACCAAACCGATGGCCGTCAAGTCGATTCTGACTCCCAGCAACCAGCAGAACTATCCCACAGAGTTTGCAAGGAGAGCCTGGTAGATTGGAACTGGTTAGCAGCTGCAGCTAGCACTTAACTACTACACCACCCTGGTTTCCAAATATTTTAAATTCACAACGTTAAAAGTTTACTTTGAAGACTTTAAAATACAGACTGTCACAAAAATGTACAGTAGACTTCCCTTTTACGGGTCTTAGAAATCCAGCTGCTTAGAGGCCCGTAAGTGTTTGCTGACACAAAATGCTTTCACTCAAGCATTCTCTTTCTCTGCACAGCTCCTCCTTTTCAGTGGTCTTGTATTTACAGTTGCTAGTCACCACTTTAACAAGAAAGGTATGACTTGAGCCAGGGCAGTCGGCCTGCAAAAAGAAGAGTCAGGCGGTAGCTGCAGCAGGCAGCTGTAGGCAGCCAAGCCCATACCCAGTAACATGATCATAGTTTAAAATGATGGACTCCCAAAGTTTCTCTTAAGAAGTTCTGATTTATAGCTACTCTAACATTACACAGTCATGAAATCTCAAGTTTACATATTCATTATATGAAGTAGGTTTTCACCATGCCTTGTAACTTGCAAATAAAGGAAGCATGTACTTAATCTCTTAACAAGCTACCATTAAAACCAGTGCGTCACTTACCATTACTTTTGGTGCTCAGGTGTCCCTTAAATAGGAACGGTGGATCATATTTGGGAAGGACTTAACAATAAGACAACAAAAAAGACCCAAGAATTATTAGGGTAAATGAAACACAATTTTCACAAAAACTACACTGAATGCTTAAAAACTAATAAAGTTATCTTTGATTAACCTACCAGTCATTTAAATTTTTATTTAACTGTATAAAAGTTGAAAATTACACTATCAGCAATATAACACGAGGCAGCAAAAATTCTGCAGCCATTGTTAAGAAGTTTTCTCCTTTAAGATAAAAAGTTATTTTCAAAATAGTTGTACCTTGAGAGTTTAGTTTCATTTGGTAAAACGATAAATGCATCAATTATGTTATTTGATATATCCTGATTCAATGCTTCTGTACATCACTGACCTACTGGAATTTTCAGTGATTCTGGGGTCAATCACAAGGTAGTCTATCTTTAAAAATAATTTAAAGAAAGTAATCCTTTTCACAAAGTGAATGAGAGATGTTATTACAGAATGTGTTGCTATGTAAAAAACCCAGTGCCGTCGAGTCAGTTGCTACGTAAAGAATGCCAAGCCAAGTGCCGCCGAGTCAGATCCGACTCATGGCGAGTAAGTAAACATAAAAGTCAGGATTAGAATTTAATGATTAAAAGATGTCTGAAGGTTCATTTAGTCCAAATGACTTATACCTTGAGTGGATCCTACCTGGATATTCTGTATTTAAAGCTACTTTCAGTAAAGGAGAACTCATTAGGCAGTGTCTCATCATTCAGACTGCATAAGGTATCATAAAATTAGATACACTCATCACAAAATAGTTTTCCTCTCCAAAAAGTGATTGTGTTTTGGAAGGTAACCTCCAAAATAGAAAGGCAGAGTTATCATTAAATGAAACTTAATATACAAAATATGAATAGTGAATTATATCTCAATAAAGCTGTTTAAAAAGTGAACGATTGCTCATTCTTCTCCAAAATGAGAAGATGAACAGTCCCAACAGTAATTAAGCCATCACAGGCTATGTGAATTGCTCCTCAAATCTAGTCATTAGCCACTGAATATTGTTGTCTAATCAGAAAATTGTAATGTTAACCTCCAATAACTTGTATATAAATCAGAGAGAAAGGAAAGCAAAGAGAATGGTTAATACTCATCCTCTCCTCATTCACGGGCATGGTTAGGTTCCAAAGACTACTTCATTATGCAGAATTATGTTACATAAAAACAGAGGATGACCACATCAGATTGCAAAACAGAAGAAGTGACTATAGCTTTATATAACTGCCAAGTTACAGCATTACATAACTGCCAAATCCCTGGGAATCATGGCTCAGCCAAGTTGACACACAACCTTAACCATCAAAGTCAGCATTACTCTTGCCTTGTATCTTGGTATTTTGTTACACCTGTTACTGTCAGACAGAAGTTAATGTGTAAAACAGTAGACAGATTTTTACTACTGTCCTAAATGTGAAATATTAGATAATAAGATAGTCCGTAAGTGTGTTAGTCAGCTAGTGCTGCAATAACAAAAATACCACAAGTGGATGGCCGTGAAAAAGAGAAATCTTAGTTTGTCAGTCTAGTAGGCTAAAGTCCAAATTCAGGGTGTCAGCTTTAGGGAAAGGCTTTCTCTGCTGGCTTTGGAACAAAGTCCTTGTTGTCAATCTTCCCCTGGACTGGGAGCCATCTGAGGAGCAGGGACCCCCAGGCCCTTTCCAAAGTATGCACTCAACTCCTGGCACTGCTTCTTGGTGGTCTGAGGTCCCCAAACCTCTCTGTTAGCTTCTTTTTTTTATATCTCAAGAGACTGCCTCAAGGTACAATACAACCTTCATAAATGAGTCTGTCCCCATCAACACAGTTGCCACCCATCCTCCTTCACTAACACCACAGAGGCACCGTTTACAACATCAATACTAGGAACCAAAGCCTAGCCAACTTTTGGGGCAAACACAATTCAATCCATGACAATAAGAGAGGGGACAAACCCCTGTCCCCCTAAAAAACAGAAAACCCACTGCCATCTAGTGGATTCCTACTCATAGCTACCCTGTAAGAGAGAAGCAGAACCATCCTACAGAGTTTCCAGGGTACAGCTGGTGGATTTGAACTGCTGACCTTTTGGTTAATGCAGCCTAGCTCTTAACCACTGAGCCACCAGGGCTCTTAGTGTGGGAACCAAAAACCCAAACCAGCTTGCTACTGAGTCAACTCCTACATGACAGAGAACCATCCCATAGGGTTTCTGGTGGATCTGAACTGACAATCAAGTGAGGAGACCAACACCAAAGAAACTCAGAGCTGTTGTGTCGATTCCGGCTTGTAGAAACCCTGTAGCACAGAACAGAGGTGCCCCACAGAATTTCCAAGGAGCACCTGGTGGATCTGAGGTGCCAACTTTTTGCTCAGCAGACAAAGGACTTCACTATTCTGCCACTGAGGCTTCCAACAGAGAAGGTATACATAAATCCTGAGAAAAAAATAAATCCCACTGATCTGACACGAAATGTGTAGATCAATCAAATCCTATTTCTCTGACACCAAAAGGAAGGATCAACTGCGATAAATCTAGAGACTGAGTTCAGTTTATTTTACTCTTCACACCAACCGAATGGAACCAATTCAGTCCTAATTCAACCAGGCAAGCAGCACTTTATTCCTCTGACCCCAGCCACCTGAATTAGGCCAGACCTCACAAATTGAAAGGCACAGTACTCCAGAATGCCAAGTCTGCCAAAACTTCAGATGCCAGTTGGAAGCTAGCAGACCCCACGACACCCTCACTTCGGACCTTCTTGTCACAAATTCAGGGTTTTCCCAGCACCTCCTTCAGGATACCAAGCATAAACCTGGGGTCCCCAGGATTCTCCTATTTCTAATGTGCTGGTACCCACGACTCCCTTGGGTTTGTCACTAGAATGACCCACAGAACTCATGGGAAAAAAACTATACTTACGATCACGATCACAGTTTTATTGTAACAAGAAGATTCAAATGAAGAGATGGGTAGAGTGAGGTTTGTGTATGTTCCCGGTGCTGAACTTTCATGTTCCCAGAACGGATGTGTTTGGTTCCCCTCCCACACGCACTGACGCTTTTCACCCACTGAGCTCCTGTTGGCCAGGGCCTTCGTTACCTCATAATGTATAGGCACCACCCCATGAATCACATCCCTAGTCTCCTAAGTCTGCTAGATATCA
Source organism: Heterohyrax brucei (assembly GCA_028571685.1). Classification (NCBI taxonomy): domain Eukaryota; kingdom Metazoa; phylum Chordata; class Mammalia; order Hyracoidea; family Procaviidae; genus Heterohyrax; species Heterohyrax brucei. The sequence continues at coordinate 111,173,074 of CM053151.1, read as the reverse complement.
CAAAGCAGTCTTTCTGTTATTGATTTAAAACATATTTTTCTTGTTCTATTCTCCTTTCTCTCCTTTTCGTATACCCAATAGGCACATGTTTGTACACTTAATAGCATCCCATATGTCTCTAAGGCTATGTTCCCTTTTCTTCATTTTTTTCCCTGATTTTCAGAGTGTCTAATTTTTATCAACCTATCTTGAAGTTTGTTGATTCTTTCTTCTGCCAGTACAAACCTACTGGTGATCCTTTTTCATTTTTACTGTACTTTCCCACTCTAGAATTTCATTTGATTTTTTCATCATTTCTATTCCTTCACTGGTATTCTCCATTTGACGACACATTTTGTCAGCACAGCTGCTTGTTACTTAAGCATATTTTGTTCTTTGAACACATTTATAACGGTTTCTTTGAAGTCTTTCTTAAATCTGTTAAAAGTGATAGAACTGAAGACAGAAACAGACAATTCATCTGGAACCTCTCCCAGGCAGCTTCTGGTATCTATTTTCTATGTATAGGTCACATTTTCTTGTTTCTGTGCATGTCTCACGAATTTTTGTTGTTGAAACTCTGTTATTTCAGGTACAACATTCAGCAATGGGTGTGATTTGGGTTTTTAAATCGTTAGTAACTAATGATACCAGTTCCTTTCCCTCCTTTCTGGGGCTTGTTTTCTGTCACTTGCTTGTCTATTTGTTTAGTGAGGAGCCTAAACTATTTTAGTGAAATCTATTTCTCCTGCAGGGTGAAGCCTCTGCTGTCACTCCTCAGAGGGTGCAGCTTTGGGCACACAGTTACCCTGGGGTGACTGGTTTTCACAGGGCTTTCTCTGTTTCCCTGATGCTTCTATTAAGCTGTCTACCACCTTTGGTATCACACTTAGATTCAGATTCTACTAGTTGTCGGCTGATTGCTCTCCTCCTTTCAGCAGTGCCCCGGAGCCTAAGTGCTCCATGGTCTAAACTCATTGTCACTGAGTTAACTCCGACTCACAGTGACCCTACAGGACAGAGCAGAGCCCACCCCACAGGGTTTCCAAGGCCGTAATCTTGGTGGAATCAGACTGCCATGTCTTTCTTGTTTGGAGCATATGGTGGGTTTGAACCACTGATCTTTTGGTTAGCAGACAAATGAGGCTAGTTTTGGGGGTTTATTCTGATTCTAGGCGGGTTATTATTAGCTCTTTCCTTGGCAAGCTAGCTGGCTCCCCAGAGTTCTGTTAGTTAGTTGAATACCTCTTCTTAACGGATAACAAAATCTCCATTTATTTATTTTTTTTCAGTGTCTGTTTTGGCTTGAACTTTCCCACTCTTTGTTTCAAATAAAGTCTGTTCCTCTGGGGAGAGCGTCTCAGCTGTGTGGTTTTAGTTAGGTATTGCTTCTTTCCCTGGGTAAAATCTCTGAGCATTGTTCTGGGTCCTGGAATGGATAGTAGCCCCTGGTGTTCTCAGCTTGCGTCTCCTGCTGTGCAGCCTCCAAGCTATCAGCAAGTTTGGGTGAAGGCAATTTGGGTCCCAGTACTCTGCATCTGCTGCACTTGAGGTGGAGTCTCTGCCCTATTAGGCTAAATGGAAAAAGAGAGCCCTTGAATTCTCAGCTGTATGCACCAGAAATCTAGCTCCTACAAATCAGAGCTGGAGGAACTAAGAAAAGATGCTGCCCTGTCCCTCTCAGGAAGGTACCATATCCTTTGTTTGGGAGCTGAGGGGAGAGGCAGCCATCTTCTTGGCCACATTTATCAGGAGTGGAGTAGCTAAGCTGGAGTGGTGGGGAAGAAGAAAGTCAGTTGTTGCTCAAGTCCACAGATGCTTGCTGTTTTTAATGAATCTGAGTAGATTTCCTTCCATACATGTTTCTTTATTCACTGTGGACCCTTAGGACAATTCATGGAGAGTTCAAAAGCCCTTTTAAAAACAAATACATAGTTTTGACTAGTTATGCTTGTTTCACTGCAGAGTGGGTCTCCTGAGCGGCTGTTCCAGAAATGACACTGTTCACTTTCAACGGGGACAGCTACATCTCTCTAGGTAGCAGCTGACTTGTTTTGTGGTTGTAAGAAACTTCAAATACGTGTAGAACAGTGCTGGTGGAAGTAGGGTAGCCGAAGGGTAGACCACGCCAGTGATCACATTATTTCCTCCCCAGCTCCAAATTCATCCATCACCAGGTGCTCTGCAAGAATGACAGAATTCCTTTAAGCAGTACTCCCTTAAGTAGAAGGCACTGGAGGAACCCCCAAGAGGAAGGGGCTCTCTTGTTCTTCTGAGCTGCTGAATGTGGGCTGGCATTTTGGGTGTTCGGATGTCTGGTGGTGCCCTACCCTCAGCCATGCTCCCAGAATGCATCAGAAGAGGACATCAAAGCAACAGTGCAGGCAGGAGACTGTCTCATACACTTTGGACCTATTACCAGGAAGGAACAGCTACAAAAGGACATGTTGCTCCGTAGGTCGGTTAAAAAGATGAAGACTCTCGATGAGATGGCTCACAATGGCTGCAACAACGGACTCAAGCATCACAGGGACTGTGAGAATAGCTCAGGACCAGGCAGTGTTTCGTCCTTGTTCTGTCCTGTGTAGAGTCACCGTGAGTTGGAACCAACTTGACAGCATTCAACAACAACCAAATACTCTCTACATTCGACATATATCCTTCTCTGTGCCCCTACCCACCATGAGATAGTAAGTAAAGCACTGGCTCTGGGGGTTAATTCCATACCTGGATTCAAAGCCAATTCTGCCACTTACTGTTTGAACCTGGACAGCTATTTATGATCTTTTGTTTTAGTTTTTTCTCCATGAAATGAGGGTAATACCTAACAAGACATCTTTACGGATTAAATGAGAAAACTTGGGTATCATTTTGGTGCACCCACCCAAAAACCAAATCCACTGCTCTTGAGTCAATTCTGACTCATAATGACCCTGTAGACAGTAGGACTGCCCCATGGAGTTTCCAAGGAACACGTGGCAGATTTCAACTGCCAACCTTCAGCGGCTGTAGCACTTAACCACTACACCACCAGGGTTTCTGTTCTGGGACACAGAAGGGACTTAATAAATAGCAGTTTAAATTGTAAACTTTCAGAAAACCTACACAGTATTTTTGCTTGCTTTTTCTGGAAATTACACTGGTGTAGCATCAGAATATACAGTTTGCTGGTGGCTATGAGCCACAACTGACTCAACGGCGACGAGTTTTTGGGGTTTGAGGTCTTACATTTAGACCAGAACTTACTTATTTACTTTTTAAATCAGTGATTGCATTTAACAAAGACACAATCATAACACAGCCAAGATTTACTTAAAGAAACCACCAAGCAGCTTGGTTTAAAGGTACACTTTTAAATAGATAAAAATACTACTAGGGTGGTGAGTGTCTGAAAAATACCTTATTTGGCCCAAGGAAAGAACACTACTTATTCAGATGGAGTGAGACACAAATTATTTGGGTTGGGTCCACTCACTGAGATTTAAGGATATATGGCCCCAACCGTTCCACTTGCCCTACAAAGTATTAAGTCAGGGACAGGTGCATACAGAGTGTATAGGCTAGTGCTTTGCTACTAAACACGTAGTCCAGAGAACAGCAACAATGGCACCACTTGGAAGCTTATTATAAATGCAGAATCTCAGGCTCCCATCACTTCAACCAGACCTACAGGACATCATCTGCGTTTTAACTTGATTTCCAAGGGATTCCTATTTACACAAAAATTAGACAAGTTCTAGATGAGGCAACAGTTTGGGGGAGGGAGGGAGGTTACAGAAGGGAAGATTTTTATTTACTGGAGACTTACAGCGTGTCAGAAGGTTTATGGAAACCCTGGCGGGGTAGTGATTCAGTGTTAGAGCTGCTAACCCAAAGGTCAGCAGTTCGCGCTCCTCGGAAACTATGGAGCAGTTCTACTGTCCTATAGGTTGACTGAGTCGGAATCGACTCGACGGCACTGGGATTGGTTTATTCGTACTCTCTGCATTTAAGACTCAAAAACTCCACGACATGGGCACTTCACCTCTCCAGAGAGCAGCGGGCTTGATTTTGGCCCCAGGGAGATCTGACTTCAGAGATCATACGCTGCCTCGGAGCTACCGAGGTGACCAGGGCTGCACGACCCCGAGGTCGGGAGAAGACGACGCAAGCAGTCCCGGGCACGAAAGCGGATCTCTGAACCCGGGAAGCGACCTAGGCAGCTCGCCAGCAACGCTCGGGTCAGCACCTCAACGCCCGGGACTGAGCCCGGACCCAGGAGCCAAAGCCGCGGCGCCGGCCGGCCTCAGGCAGCGGTTGCCCACTAGAAATGTTCTTTACCTCTCCGGCTGCCATCCATGCTCTTAGATCCTCTTGCAGTTGCTGTGGGAGCAGCCGGAACCCCTTCAGTCCTTCCCGGGGCCGGGCCCAGCCCTGGACTCCCAGTCAGCCCCACCGTCGCCAGGAGCGGAAGATGGGAAGAGAGGCTCTGGCCGGGACCTCCGAGGCTAGCAGATGGTCGCCAGGCCCGTTGCTAAGGCCCCCTTTCGTAGCGTCGACGGGATTGTGACGTCACGGCGCAGGGGCGTGCGCTCCCGCCACCCCGCCCCCGTGAGGCGCCCAGGGACGGAGGGCAGCCAATGAGGATAGAGGATTGGAGTGGGGCGGGGTCAGCGCCGCACACGCAGGACGGCTGCCTTGAGAACCTGCGGGTGGTCCAGAGCCTCCCCTGGCAGGGGGAGCCAAGTCACCGGCAGCTGGCAAGCCTTGTCCCTGCAAGAGGAAAGGGGAGAGAAGGCGGTCTCATCTGGCATCTAGTGCCTACGTCTCCTGGGTCCCGAAAAAAAAAGTAAAAAGCAAATATTAGTTATAGTCAGGGTAACATTGATCCAATTCCAAATCCAAACCAGTTGGGTTAGTGAAATTACTGGGGCTTAACACCACCTAGGTATTTACATCTTAATTCTTAAGCTCAAGAATTTCAAGCTAGTTTCCTTTCTGAGCTTCCTTCCTTCACCCCACTCCCACCTCCCGTTTATTTTAAGGCTCCGATTTGTCTTATTCACGATAGAATCTAGCTGCAACATGAATAAGCTATTGATTTATTCATGACTTTCTACAATTTATTTAATTTTGAAACATTTACCTTTGAATCCTCGGAAATAAATCAGAGTAGGACAGGCAGCATTCTGTAACGTAGCGTTTATCAGCGGAGCCACTGTTGAGTTTGGGACTGGGTGGACACTTGTGTGTTTTGGGAGACTCTTCTGTGCGTCGAAGGGTGTTCAGCAGCATCCCTGGCCTCTACCCACTAGGTGTCTCCAGGGTAGCACTCACTCTCGGCTTTCCCAGGGAATCACTTCTGTAATGGAAAGAGTACTCACTATGGAGCCATAGACGTGGACCTTACTTGTGGGTGTTGAATTAGTTCCTAATTTCTCTGGTCCTCATGTTCCCTTTTTTAAAAAAATGTACAAGGTGCTACTAACTCTGCAGTTGCAAGGATTAATATATACATGCCTGGAAAATAGGAAATGTTTAACAAATACTCATTTTCTTTCTCGAAGACTCCAGTCTCTAAAGAACTCAGGAATCCAAGCTTAGGTCAGTAAGTCAGGAACCCTACAACAAAGAAAGGGAAATTATACTGGAAATCCACTGATAGCAACACCTGAACCCCTAGTTCTCTAAGACTTCTAGTTAGGGAGACATTTCGAGGAATGTGAAAGTGTTTGTGCTGACCCCCTGTCTAGAGTCACATGTTACCCAGAGAACATTCTCTTTCCTACCTGCTCAGTAATGCTTGAAATCCCTTTGTAAGACCCTGAATCTTTTTATTCCCTCCTATCTGGTACAAAGTACCTTGTACACAATAAGCCTCCAGCAAGCATTTGTTAAATTGAATTAGAGTCAACTTTTAAAGGGCAAACCCTCCCAGGAGAGGAAACACAGTGACTTGATCTACACAGACCACAGCTCCTTTTGTGAAAGCAGTCTTTAGGATGAAAAGTCGATTTTGTTCTCAAGTAGAAAAGGGCCTCCATGATTAGGAGAGGACAGCAGAGTGGGAGAAGTTCCCAAAGAAAACTTTCAGAATGTGGAGTGGGGTCAGTGCCCCAAACTTTCTCAGAAGCCATCCTCATCTTGTTATTTCTCTCTTAAGTATTCTATTCCAATTCTTTCCAGAATATCCAGATGACAAGGGTGTCATGGATTGAATTGTGTCCCCCTAAAAATAGGTGTAGTCACATAGCTGGGACATGATTCCCAGTATCTTGTGACTGTCCTCCATTTTGTGGTTTTCCTATGCTGTATGTTAAAGGATTAGGGTGGGACTGTAAATCCCTTTATCAGATCACCTCCCTGCTCCACTGTGAAGGGAGTTTCCCTGGAGTATGGCTGGCCCCACCCTTAATCCTTTCATCCTGCGAGAGATAAAAGGAAAGGGTAGCAGGCTGAGAACTGGGAACCTCACACCATCAAGCAAGCAATACCGGGAGAGGAGTGCGTCCTTCAGACCTGAGGTTCCTGTGCCGAGAGGCTCCCTGGATAAAGACTGATGCAATACCAGACTTTCCTCCAGAGTCGACAAAGGGGAAAGCTTTCCCCTGGAGTGAATATCCTGAATTTGGACTTGTAGCCTACTGGACTGTGTAAGAATAAACCTTCCTTTGTTAAAGCCATCTACTGTATGGTATTTCTGTTACAGCAGCCCTAGCTGACTAAAACAGAATTTGGTACTGAGAGTGGGGTACTGCTCTAGCAAATAGCTAAAATATGGGAGCCATTTTGAAACTGTGAATGGACAGAAGATTCAGAAAGAATGAAGAAGGTGCAGACAGTGAGAAACAACAGAGGACTGGTGGCAGCAGCAGAACCACAGGCAGTGCTGGAGCCAACCCATGGAGCAAGAGAGCCAAGTGCCTGTGCACGGAGTTTTCCATGTGGAATGGGGTGCCTCTGGGCACTTAAATCGGTGGAGCTAGCCCTGCTGTCCCACAGAACAAGAGAGCTGAGTGCCTTTTGGTAGGATGCTTTCCAGCAAGAGTGAAGTGCCTCCGTGCACTTGAATCAGGGGAGCTACAGAGCTTTGGAACACCTGCCCCAGCAGGGCAGATGTGGGCCTGAGGCCCAGGCCTTGTGACCATAGGAAGCAGAAACTGAAGAGACAAACAACATGAGAAGCTGAGCTGCCTTAGTCTCAAAAGTTATGGTCATCACCTCAGGGGTTTGAAAGGGTGGAATTGCTGCTCATTTGGGCTTAGGGAGCTCCTAAAGCCAATGACGTAGAGTTTCTGTCCAAGTGGGCATTAAGGCAGAGTTACAGCACAGGGCTGGGAGTCTCCACTCAGAATCCAGAGTGTGGCCAATACCTAGAGTCTGGAGGCCAGGGCCATTGTGTAGAATGTCTCAGAAAATGTAAGAATATTTTCAAGGCTTTGAGGGCTAATGTAATGTGTCCTGCTGAGTTGCCTGTTGTCCGTTAGTGCCTTCTTTCCCTGCAATTTCTCCCATTTGTAATGAATGTCTAACTTGTGTCTGTTCTGCCGCTGTACCTTTAGAAGCAGATAGCTTGTATTCTAGGTTTCAGAAATGTAGAAGTTTTTGTATTTTAGATTTGAAACTGATTTATGACTTCTATCATACGACATGAATGTGTTACATATTTCAATGATGTGATTTTTGGGGTGCCAAAGGGTGGGATGTCATGCATTGAATTGTGTGCCCCCAAGATAGGTGTAGCCACGTGGCTGGGCCATGATTCCCAGAATCTTGTGACTGTCCTCCATTTTGTGGTTTTCCTATGCTGTATGTTAAAGGATTAGGATGGGGCCGTAAATCCCTTCATAGGATCACCTCTCTGCTCCCCTGTAAAGCGAGTTTCCCTGGAGTATGGCTTGCCCCACCCTTAATCCTTTCATCTTGCAAGAGATAAAACGAAAGAAAAGCAGGCTGAGAATTGGGAACCTCACACCACCAAGAAAGCAGCACCAGGAGAAGAACGCATCCTTCAGACCTGAGGTTCCTGTGCAAAGAGGCTCCCTGGACAAAGATTGATGCAATACCAGACTTTCCTCCAGAGCCAACAAAGGGGAAAGCCTTCTCCTGGCGTGGACATCCTGAGTTTGGACTCATAGCCTACCAGACTGTGTAAGAATAAACCTTCCTTTGTTAAAGCCATCTGCTCTGTGGTATTTCTGTTAGAGCAGCCCTAGCTAACTAAAACAAAGAGCCTATTTCTTTCCAATTTTAGCAGTGAACATATTATCATAAGTGAAATTTCATTTAGCTTTGGCTTTCACACAGGGGGTGTAAACAAGCCAGAGGATGCTTTCTGGCTGTTATCATCCACGGTCAAATGCCGATTTGTGCAGCTGACACGGGCTTATTGTAGAGTTAGCTCCCAAGGAACATCTTTCCATTGGAGGAATCACCCCCCTCCCCCACACCCACAGCTGCAGTGGTCTTGGAGAGCAAGTATTGATGTAACATGAATTTCACACGATTCAGAAAGGTTTCCAACGCGATGTATAGAAACAAAAACCCACTGCCATTGAGTTGGATCCCACTCATAGCGACCCTTAAGGTCAGAGTAGAACTGTCCCATAGAGTTTCCAAGGAGCGTCTAGCAGATTTGAACTGCCCATCTATTGGTTAGCAAATGTAGCACTTAACCCACTATGCTGCCAGGGTTTCCTAATGCTATGTATGTGTTTTATAAATTCACATGTAGGAATTCGAATATTTGTATTTTAGAAGGGAAAACACTTTCCCAAAATGCATTGGCATGCTTACATTTATGGGATTTCCCTTTTGTCTTAGCTGACAAGAAGCTTAAAACCAAGATTTATGCTCAGTTGCAATAATTATTTATAGCCTTTGTTTCCTATGTCACTCTTGAATTACTTTTACTAGGTTGTTGTTGTTACGTGCTGTCGTCTCAGTTCTGACTTATAGCAACCCTATGCACAACAGAACAAAGCACTGTCCGGTCCTTTGCCATGCCCACAATCATTTTTATGCTTATGCCCATCATTGTAGACATTGTGTCAATCCATCTCTTTGAGAATTTTTCTCTTTTTCGCTGACCCTTCTCCAAGGACTGAGCCATCCTGACAGCATGTCCAAAGTATATGTAAGAGGCAGTCTTGCTGTCTTTGCTTCCAGGGAGCACTCTGGCTGTACTTCTTCCAGAATAGAGCCATTTGTTCTTCTGGCGGTCCATGGCACATTCAATATTCTTCTCCAACACTGCAATTCAAAGGCATCAATTCTTCTTCTGTCTTCCTTATTCACTGTCCAGCTTTCACATGCATAGGATGCGGTTGAAAATACCATGGCTTTTACTATGCAGATGGCTTTTATTCTTCTCTTATTTTAACAGTTCAGTTGTACTTGCCTTTTGTTGGGTGAGCTTTATGTTCTTTAGAAATGAGGGTATAAATTAAACTAGATATTATAAATGTAATAATGTATAATTTAGTCCATATCATATATAACTTATTGATTCTATTTTAGGAGTTTCTGTGTGGTGCAGACCCTTAAATGCTCAGCTCCTCACAGAAAAGTTGGAAGTCTCAACCTGCCCAGAGGAATCTTGGAAGAAAGGCTTGGCAATCTGTGTCTGAAAAGTCACAGCCATGAAAAGTCTATGGGATGCAGTTCTACTCTAAACACATTGGGTTGCTGTGAGTTGCAATTGACTCAATGGCAACTTTTAAAAATTTATTACAAGATATGTCAGGGAAGGATGTGGCAGTCTCTTAACAGGGTTGCTATGGGTTGGAACTGACTTGATGGCATACAATAACATTGATGTATATATATCATCTATATCTTTTTTTAAAATTTTAAGTTGACTTAAAAATAAAAAAGACAAACAGACTGGGAGAAACTGTAGCATTTTCTTGGCTACAGTCTTCACAGAAGCAGATCGTCAAGGCTCTCTTCTGAAAAATGTTTGGGTGGGTTCACATGGCGAACCTTCAGGATGGCACTCAAGTGCAAGCCATCTGTGCCACTGAGGGATTATAACTTGGGAATTGTTTTTTTTAGCTGTTGTGGAGGCAATTCCAACTCATAACAACTCTATGCACTATACTATGAAATACTGTCTGGTCCTCATCTCTCTGTTTACAACTGACCTTTAGTTTCATAATGCATAGGATTCATGGAAGTCACGTCTGTCTGTCCGTACATGCTTAGCATCATCGGTGAAAACTACCCGATTGTGTATTAAAAGCAACGACGGACAAAAGGCCATGGCAACCTTCCCCTGTTTGTTGAGGTATTACAGATGCATCTTAACCCTCAAATCTCTGAAGGATAAAAATGAAGGAATTTCAGGAGCATTTTTTAACGTACACCCGAAGGGGCTGAGTGAAATGAAATGGTGTGTACATACTTTGTGCTGCCCTCAGTCCAAACACAGAATCCCTTTAGTGACTGAAGAGTGCTTGAGTGTTTGTGCTAGTGACTATTTCTCAGCCACTCTGCAAGCAAGATACTGTTGCTATTGCATAATCTCATAACTCAATGAGAAAATAGAATTTTATAGTGTGGTAGTATCAGCATGTTATGAAGTAATTTGCTGTTTGTGGCTGGTGGGGGATTTGGGAAAATGTGGAGCTGATTTTCTCTGATGAAAGCAGCCCTATTGGACAATGTTAACCTACAAACCTTATTCAAGTATTGTAATGTGCAAGTGACAACCCTTTTTTAAAATGACCCCATGTTAGAACTTCTCAAACTAACGTTTGTGGCTTTTTGAAAAAATATAATTTCTTTTTGTTGTTGTTGAGAATGCCCACAGTAGAACATACAGCAATTCAACGATTTCACATTTACAATTCAGGGACATTGATTACATTCTACTGAGTTCATATTTGAATATAGGAAAAATGACAACATACAGGTTTTTAATAATTAAAAAAAATTGCCATTATTAACCTGTAACTTGACCTTTCTGAATTGCATTGTAAAAATAGGAGGGGATAGGTAAGGAATGGCCATAATTCTCTGTAAAGCAACATGTGCCTAAAGGTGGTATGGATAGACAGAAGTGAGCACTCGTGGTGTAAACTGACCCCAAATGGCCATCCTGAATTCTCTTTAGGAATAGAACTCAGATACCTGAACACATGTGTAGTCTTTCCTGTAGAAAATGATCATTCTCTAAACTATAAGAAGAACTCAGAATTTTCATTCAACTTTGCCACATTCTTCATTCTGTATTTTTTCCTGCCATTGAAAGGAGCACTAAACTGTGGCTCGGTGAGTGGCTTAGCTTGTCACTAACAAAAGAGTCATTCATCTCGTGACCCTTTGACTGAAGCTGCTAGGATTGTGGATATAAGGCTGCAGAACTACACTCATCCTTTGATCCATTTTTTCCACACTTGGATTTCTTCGTTTTCAGTTGAGAGAACAAGAAGAGAACTTATTTCTTCTGGGGCTTCTACGTGACCTGTCCCCACAGCTTAAGAATAGCATTTTAACTATTCTTCCACAGCCAGTCCATTTGCCATAATATTTTAGGGACAGTGTTCAGCCTACATGTTATCTCTACCTGATAAACCAGAATCTCTCCATTTCTTCTTTTACATTGGGCCTCTCCACTGGGGGTGGGGGGTGGGAAACACAAACCAACACAAAACCAGGCTGTAGTCTGTCTGGTAATTTTTCTTTTCCACTTAAAAATAGCATTCATGGATTTAACAGTTTGTAGACATTTCAGTGAAGTTCTTCATGACCTGTAACACACAAATCAGTGACAAGAAACTGATTTCTGTAAGCTACCAATGAAAACCACCTTTCTCCCTTTATTGACTGTACCTTCCAGATTGCTAGAGATCCATTCCCTCCCTAGTTTGACTGAGGGACTTAAACGTCTACTTCAGGCATGCTGTAGTCTTTTGTCTTTTTGGATGTCTGTCAATAATGTACTCCTTCAACACTTCAAATGATTAGAAAGAATGACCCCAAATTACTGTTTGTATAAATCAAAATAGGCAGTTATCGTTTGGTTTGACTTCATCATTTGAAGTGTTTGAACAGCATCATTGGAAACTTACATTTCAGTTTTGACTGCATTAATTATTTCTTTGAATATTTGAGCCAATTAAGCTTAGAAAAAGGAAATGCAGCAGAGGAGTCCCTAAATTCTCAGACAGTATCTATCTCGGACTTGACCTGGCTCAAACAATAAAGTTTCCCTTACTGATTCTGAATCTTCCCTTTGTTGTATCAGCTGCTCTCATGTCCTCCCCTAACTCATGAGACACCGTGCACAGGAAGGCGAGATGGGTCAGGTGCTGTGCCATCACCTTGCTCAGCGGCCGATCAGAAGGTTGCAGTGCAGAGGGTTTCCACTGGCTGATTTTCAGGGTAGTCACCAGGCCTTGTTCCTAGTCTTAGTCGGGAAGCCCCACCAAAGTCTGCTGAGCACCATAGCAACATGCAATCCTTTACTGAGAGGCCCCTCATGGCTGCACATAAAGTATGCTGGCAGGGACTTGAACCCAGGCCTTCCGCACAGAAGAGGAGAATCCCACCACTGAACCGCCACTCTCCCACTGCTCCGATTTACATATCTACAGTTATTCACTGTTCTTTATGGCTCCTGTTTCTTTCTTGTTTTAACAAGATCTTGTCCAACAGTATGAATACGTTATGAAAACAACTTCTAGTTAGGTAGCATTCACTGGTCCACTGAGAGTTATACCCACAGGCAACGTAAGAGTAAGGAAAAAAATGAGAGTCATAGAGTAAGAGCAGAAGGCATCTCCTTCAGAAGGCACGGCCTAGAAACGTCCATGGTAAAGCAGCCACAAAAGGATTTCCTCAGAGCCATTTATAAACACAGCTGGGCCATGAAGAGTGGATGCCCGTATGAGGTAAACAGACAAATAATGGCGAGGAAGTGATGTTCTGAGCCCTAGATTTACTTTTTAAACAGGGCTGGCTTCGAGTAAATATTTTCCCTTGTATGTCAGAGAACTTGAGGCCCAGAAGGATGTCTCTGATCACTAAGCTTCGTGTAGCAGAAAAGACAAGAGCTTAGAGAAAATAAATAATGAGTCTCCACTGCCCAGCTTTCCAACTCCCATTTTAGTATTTATTCCACTAAATCAAGAAATAAGTAGCAAGACAATGATCTCAATTACTTTTCCCTATGCATGTTTATTGTTTTAAGCACATGCTACCTAAAACAATGGGAAGATTATTTTCTTCTGCAATCGTGGACACAGAGAATGGAAAAGGCAAGCAAGAGTTTGTGTAAGTCCCTAACTTAGGCAAGCCTGTACCTAAGCTGCCTGAGATAATTGAGAATGTGTGTAAAGTCACATTTCCCCCTTAAAATGCCAACATTTATTATTATTCTAAAATTAAACAGAACACAGTTGACCCCCATTTTCTCCTACCCTGGAGGTGATTACTTCACTCAAACCCACAGAGGCTGTCATTTGCATTTAGGTGAAGAGAATTTTGTGCTGGAGACTTATCCCCCACTAGCACCAGCTTGGAAACCCTGGTGGCATACTAGTTAAGTGTTACAGCTGCTAACCCAAAGGTTGATGGTTTGAATTCACCAAGGACTCCTCCTTGGAAACTCTATGGGGCAGTTACTTCCCTGTGCTATAGGTTTGCTATGAGTCAGAATCAGCCTGACAGCAGTGGGTTTGGTTTAGGGACAGTTGTTTTTTTCCCCAAAGATTGTGGAAAAGAGCAATGATGGTGACTATATAAGCTGAAGGTAGCCATGTGTTTTTTCACCCAATAGTAACGCATACCCACGATATGCAGGACACGTGGATATCTGGCTTTTGTTTCCACTCTCCGATTTTGCAGGATACTACTATACTTTCTCTAGTTCATCCACAGCCCTCTCACTGATATGCTGGGCTTTTACCTGATTTGAACAGAACCCTCAGAGGCTGGATGTCTACCGGGATGTTGCAAGTACGAGGTCACCTAGGTGAGTGTGTGTTGGGATTACTTTTGAATCCTGGCTGTGCAGTTTCCTAGCTGTGTGGTGTTAACCATCGTACTTACCTTCTGGACCTGTTTACTTCACCTGTAAAAACTGTATAGCGACAGCATCTGCTTGACGTGGTGGTAGCAAGGATGGCAAGAGGCAGGACATGCAAGTAGCTTACCTCTGTGCCTGGCTGTCGCACTTTGGGTTCCCCTAGAAACAGACCCTGACACAAGGATTGAAGTGCAAGTTTGCTTAGGGGATGTGATCCCCCCAAACCAAGAGATGGATATACAAGTGAGAAAGAGAGGGGAAGGAATTCAATAAAGGGGGTGCTTGCTGTCAAGCAAATTGGAATTCCTGGATGGTATGAACAGTTAATACAACCAGCTGCTAACTGAAAGCTTGGAGGGTCAAGGTCACCCAGAGGCACTTTGGAAGAAAGCTCTGGTTATCTACTTCCAAAACATCCCAAACCCACACCAGACCCATTGCCACTGAGTTGATTCTGACTCACAGAGGCCCTATAGACAGAGTAAAACTGCAGCAAAGAGAGTTCAAGGAGTGCGTGGTGGACTTGAACCGCCAACCTTCTGGCTAGCAGTCATAGCACTAACCACTACACTCCCAGGGTTTCCTCTCTGTTTTAGTCAGCTAGTGCTGCTCTAACAGAAATACCACAGAGTGGATGGCTTTAGCAAGCCAGCCAGCCAAGTGCCGTCAAGTCAGAACTGACTCATGGCGACCCTAGCAAAGAAAAGTTTATTCTTACACAGTCCAGTCTGTTACAAGTCTGTATTCAGGATGTCCATTCCAGGGGAAGGGCTTTCCCTCTATCAGCACTGGAGGAAAGTCCTTGTGCTGTATCAGTTTTTTGTTGGAGAGCATCTTGGTGCAGGCACCTCAGATCTGAAAGATGTGCTCTACTCCTGGTGCTGCTTTCTTGATAGTGTGAAATTCCCAACTCTCTGCTTTGCTTTCTTTTTATCCATTGTAGGATAAAAGGATAAAGCCAAAGTCAAAGCCAAGTGCCACCGAAAAGGATAAAAGAGAGTGCCAATCACACTCCAGGGAAACTCCAGTGGAGCAGGGAGGTGACCTCAGGAAGGGATTTACAGTCCCACCTTAATCCTCTGTAATACAATTCACTCTGTTAACCATAGGCAGAGATTAGGATTTACAGCATCAGAGAATCACAAAATGAAGGGCAATCACAGAAATAGGGAATCCTGGCCCAGTCAAATTACTACTCTTATTTTTTTTGGGGGGGGGGACGCAATTCAATCTGTAACACTCTCTAAAACATCAGTCTTTGAAAATCCTGTTGAGCACAGTTTAAGCTGATGTCAGCTCATGGTGTTGCCATGAATCATAATCCAGCTCGATGGCAAGTGGCTTCATCCAGCAAATTACCACCATGGGCAACTGGTGCTCAATCCCAGTAGTGAGCTCTGGGACACAGTACAGAGGATGCACCTCAGAGTAACCCTACCAAAGGGATGGGGAGCTCGGGTAGGTAGCCATCATCTACTGTCGGTCCTTATCTAAGGGCTGCTGGGACGGTGCACGTGGATTCCCTGACCTTCTGGCCGACCCTACAGGCGGCAAAGCAGGCTTCAGTCCTCAGAGAAGGCACTAGGTAATGAGGTACAGGTACTGGCCTGTAAAGTTGGGACTGGTGTGCAAAGAAGTAATAAGAACTGAAGGGACTTGGGCAAAGTATCGATAGTGTCTGCTGTCCTGGAGCTATGTAACATGTATTTACTTTTGTGTTTTTAAATGCTAATATTAAATGTCCTTTCAAGTTCTTTTAAAATTAAACATAGCTGACATAGAAGAGACATATTTTGTGAACAACTGTTGTTTTTGTCTGCTAGCGTCACTTTTTCTTTCTTTCATTTCCTGTGGGAAATTCATTCCATGTCCTTTCACTGATATATTCTCCATCTTCCCTTCTATCCCAGTATCCTTGTCTTACCTGCGCCTCTGTTGCTGTAGGAAGGATTATGTGATGCTTGCTTGGCTAAAAGTGCTCCCAGCCAGCTGGCTAGAGGGGTCGATTCAAGGCAAGTTCAGGACCCTAGTCAGCATCCCACCCTGTCAGCATCCTCCCTGGACCAGTTGCCAAAGCTGTTGGTATTGACTCTTTCCTCTGGGTGAGCTAAACTGGGAAAAGTTCAGGGTGCTGGCATCCATCTTGCTCTCTGTGGAAAGCATGTGTCCAACAGATGAGAGAGAATGAAGATATTATTTGAGCCCTCAAATATAGCCATGATTGAAGTGAGTTATGCCCTTGGACCCCCCACTTATCTGAGCCAATAAATTGTCACTTGCAATGAATAATCCTAACTGATATAGCATGAAATACATATTTATGGGATTTCTAAGCTTCTAAGACTTATCTTTTAACAAGTCACCTTCGCTATCACCAAACCCCAAACCAAATGTACTGACATCGAGCCAGTTCTGACTCCTAGCAACCCTGCAGGACAGGGTAGAACTGCTTCATAGAGTTTCCAAGGAGCACCTCCTGGTGGATTCAAATAGCCAACCTTTTGATTAGCAGCCTTAGCACTTAACCACTAAGCCACCAAGGTCCCCAAGCAACATAAATCCATGTACAGATAGTTCCCAATTTAAGAGCCATTTGAGATACAACGATGAACCATGCCTACGGTCATCTGTTTTTGTTTGCTTGTTCATACATTTTATTGTTTGTAACATGTACACATGTAGTGTTGCCCTACAAAATTTGCAGACGTTGTCATTCTCAGATATTCACTTGCAGGTGTTCAAAGACCAGATTCATAAACATACTGATAACAGAAAGCAATAATAATGAAAACTAAAAAAAAAAAAAAAGTGTTTGACTTACATCAGAACCAGTTGGCAATGGACTTGTCAAAGCTTGCAGTTGTAAAAGCTGCTTAGCAAGATCTTGGAGGCAGGTGTTTCAGAAAGTTGTTCCTCTCATTTGAGGTTTTAACATTTTATATATTATTGCTAAATTGCAGTTAAGTTTGAGTTACCAGGTGAAAAAGTTATTCCCTTTGCAATTCTTTCAATTGCAGTTGCATCAGAAACAATTGCATGAGTCAGAAGGTCTTAGTTTGACACAAATATGTCTTGAATGCCTTTCACTCATACTCATGTCCATTTCTAACAAGGAGAACAGCTTGGGCTGTGGCTACAGTGCCTAGATAGGATTAGAGAACAGAATTTTTGTCTTTGTTTTACTTATTTAGAAAATTGCTTCCTACGTATTGCAATTACTACTGTTTTTCCAGTTACAGGGGAAGCAGTGTCTTTTAAAGGTAGGTTTAAATTAAAAGGTAAGTTCAAAGGAAAACTATAAAGTAAATAGTAGTTTAGGTGGCATGACAAGACTGAAAAAGTCATGTTGGTTCTATTTAAAACACTGAAGTTTGAGGACCATTTGTTAGCCATAATTGTACCGTACTTCCTTTGGGGAAAAGAGAGAAGGATTAGTTGAGGAACAATTAAGATTTGCCAAGTCTGATTCCCTGATGAAATTTTGATTTCAAGGACAGAATTGGTTTATTGAGGAATCTCATTTCATCCGCAGTAAAGAGGTAGTAGAAAACCAAAGCCTTTCTCTTCCCCTCCCCCAGCACAGGCTTGGCTGGTGGGCAGCAGTGCCTGGTATTGGAGAGGACTCTCCCCACCTCCTTGCCTTGGTGCTGCTGATGCTGCGAGGGAAAGGAAACAGGACCAAGACAGACATAGCTCCCTAACTGAGGGCAGTGATGGCTCAGCGGCAGAACTCTCTCCTTCCGTGCAGAAGGCCTTGATTTGATTCCTGGCCAACACAGTGACCACCCATCTGTCAGTGAGACTTATGTGTTGCTATGGTGCTAAGTAGGTTTCTCTGGAACTACCTGACTGATGGACTGGAAAGAAAGACTTGGTGAATTACTTCCCCAAACCAGCCAGTTAAAACCCCATGGATCACAGTGGACTCACCATGGGGATGGGACAGGACCTGACAGTGAACAGGCTCTCGATGAGTCATGGTTGCATGTGGACTTGACCGCAGACAAGGACCTTCATAACGGATGGCTTTGCTTCTGTCTCCAGAGGAGGTCAATACTGTTCTTCTAGTTCTTTGTCTGTGGTCTCAGTGTGGACAAGCAGTAAATTCGTTATGCCCCTCTGGTGGGAGCTCATTTCCAAGCAGCCTTCCCCACATTTGACTCCAACTGCACCCTCTCTGGCTACATCACTCCCCGCCATTCCAACGCACCTATCTCCTTTCTCTCCTGCTACAGCAATCTCCAGCCAGACTCGTGGGCTTGTAGATGGTGGGGTCCTCTTCTGTCCTTTTTGGGACCCGGAACTATAGGAGAGGTATGGGAGAGGAGAGTGGACCCTTTCTGTCTGGCCCATCCTGCAGCGTGCCTTGGCTCCCAACTTCATCTCCTGCTGTCTGGATCATGGGGGCAGGAGAGCACGTCCATTGACTCACAGGGACATCTAACCAAGGAGTGGAGTCACACTTCCCTTTGTCATAGGCACCTTCACACCTGTGACTGACTCTCTTGGGGCATCTCTTCCTGAGTTTCCAAGAGGGGGAGCAACTTGGCCCTTCTTGGTGAAGCAGAAGATAGAGATAGGGAATGGCATTTCCTTATAAAAATTGTACTCCCCACAAAAGGGACTTCCTCTTTCTCCATTCATCTTCACGTTTTCTTGTAGGCGGAATAATGGCCACCCCAAGATATTAGCTCTGACTCCTAGAACCTAGAAGTGTTACCTTATAAGGAAAGAGCATTGTTGCAACTGTGATTAAGTCAAGGACTTTGAGACGAGATAACTGTCCTGGATTACCAAAAAAAAAAAAAAAAACCAAACTCACTGCCGTTGAATTGGGCCCAACTCATAGTAACCCTAGAGGTCAGAGTAGAACTGCGCCATAGAGTTTCTTAGGAGCGCCTCGTGGATTTGAACTGCCAACCTTTTGGTTAGCAGATATAGTGCTTAACCCAGTATACCACCAGGGTTTCCCCTGGATTACAGGGGGACCCCAAATCCATCAAAGGTGTCCTTACAGGAGAGAAGCAGAGGGCGATGTGAAAACAGAGACAGAGATTGCAATGATGCAGACACAAGCCAAGAAATGCCAGCGGCCACCAGAAGCTGCAAGAAGCAATGACTGGATTCTCCCTTAGAGTCTCTGGAGGAAGCATGGCCATGATGACTCCTTGATTTGACACCAGTGATACCAATTTCTGACTTCTGACCTCTAGAACAGTGGGAATAAATTTTGTTGTTGTTGGGGCAGCTTAAGCCCCATTTGCAGTGATGTGCATAGCACAAATGAATACAGTGGAGAAGAAGCCTTTTTGCTCAAATCGTGTCTCCCAGTGACTGATTTTCAGAAAAGTATTTCTCAGTGTGGGTACCCATTACTTCTTGCTCTCATTTGAGACCCAGGAAAATAGTCTTACTAAGCATTTAACATCTGTTGTTGAGAGTCAGAATCAACAGCAACGAGTTTGTCTTTTCCTTGTTTTTTTTGTTCCCCAAAGGAATATCACCATTAACTCCTGGCATGGACATTAAAACAACAGCAGCAACAACAAAAGTTACTCTTTCAGTCAGCTGAGAATGTCGGTTTTCACTTGTACATAGCAAAGAAAAATTTTCTCTCGCAATTAGCAGAGACGACCAATGCTCCTGATATCTATTTTCCCTTCTATAACAATAAAACTCTCAATTTTTGGTTGGGTCATGTGGGATAAAAGCTCACCTTTCTCATCTTCCTTTACAACCAAAATGCACACAGAAGAAAATTCTGGTTAGTGGGATAACATGAAAGAGGTGTGGGCAACATTATGGATGTCTTTCTACGAGAGGGAGTTTTTCCTTTATCTTCATCGTCCTTCTTCCTACTGGCTGCTCTGTGGATGTGATGGCAGGAACTACAGCAGCCATCTCAAGCCATGAAGTGACCCTGGGGATAAAGGCAGTAACCAGTGAGAAGAAGCCTGAGGCCTTGATGCCATGGAGTTTCATACCAACTCTGGAGGCTCTGTCTTCAGATTTCCATAAGAGGGGATTAAACCTTTGGGCTTTCTAGTCTTCATCTCAAATCAATTGCAGTTGAGGTGATTCATGGGAACCTCACATGTTTCAGAGTAGAACTGTGCTCCACAGGGCTTTCAGTGGCTGACTTTTGGGGAGTAGATCACCAGGTCTTTCTTCCAAGGTGCCTCTGGGTGGATTCAAACTTCCAACCTTTCAGTTAGCAGTCAAGCGTGTTAAGTGTTTGTACCATCCAGGGATTCCTGTGTTCCTTATAGTGACATATAATCCTAGCTAATCATAGTTGGGATTATTGTAATGTTCAAACTAAACAGTGAATATGGATTCTCTTAGAAAGTATCCTTATTGACCATCCTTGGAATAGTGCCTATCTGACTTGAAAATATAGCAACATATTAATCCTTGTATCTGAGTATCTTCATAGTTTTTGATAGGAATGATTGAGAACTGACTTGAAATAAAACCAATCTATATTTAAGTTTTATGGAAACGTTGCCTTATCCCACTGAATTCTCTGCTCTTGGGAAGTCTGGTTTATAGTGAAGCAGAACCATTATAGAATGAATACATGATTGGCATCTTTGAGCTATACGGTTTCAACTAAGCATGTGAACTTCAACAAGACACTTCTCTGAGCCTCAGTTTCCTAAACTGTAAAATGAGTTAGACTGCAATAAATGTGACTTTCAGCCCTCATTCTATGAAAAACTGAGTATCTTTAAAAGGCAGCATTTTCCTGTTATTGTGTGCCATGGAGTTGATTTCAGCTCACAGTGGCCCACGTGACAGGGTACAGCTGTCCCATAAGGTTTTCTTGGCTACAGTCTTTACATAAACAGATCATTAGGTCTCCTGCAGAGTCCTTGGGTGGATTCAAACCACCAACCTCACACTGATCTATTTGCGCCACCAGGATTCCTCTTCTTTATCCTAGTGTTCCTGTGAAAGGGAAGCCTCTTAAACATTGGAGTTATTTTAGGACCCTATGCTATCAAGTTGCTCCACAGAAGTTGGCAAATTTGTTGTTAGTGATCTTACTGATGTTTTGTTCCTAAGAAAATTATTCATGATCTCAAATCATGTTCAAACTCCCGGATTGTTGACTCTACCACTTTAAAAGATGGAAAGTTGTAGAGCGAGAAAGTGGGTTATTAGGCCAGCTATGAGTTGAACCCTATTCGACGACAGCGGGTGGGTAGCGCTTCCTTGCCTGGCTGGAGGGAGGCGTCTTATATTAAACCCGTCAGAAGTTGATTTCTTTTCTCCACGCTCATCATGCTTAGTGCACTCCAGTGGTCACAGACGAAACCAGCCATCGCATGGGTGACAAGAGGTGCTCAGTCACTGTCCAGGTGCTTTGCCTTTTCAGTGACAGACATAATAACCAAACATACTCCCAGGCTGCACGTCACACATCAGCACCAGTTAATAGCCTGTGATGTAAAAAGGGAGCCTTGGTGGGGCAGTGGTTAAGAGCTCAGCTGCTAACCGAAAGGTCAGCAGTTCAAATCGGCCAGAACTCCTTGGAAACTCTCTGGGGCAGTTCTACTCTACCCTATAGACTGAGTTGGAATTGAGTTGACAGTGAGGAGTTTGGTTTTGGCTTTTGGACCTAAACTGATTGGTGCCCAAACCTGGCTGTTTATTAAGAATCCCCTAGGGAGTTTTTATTTTATTGTGATTGAGTGCAAGTATACAATCCAACTTAAATTTGCATGCCTGCCTATCTGCAGCTCCTTCTACTGTCCTTGCCCAGTGACAGCACACTCCTCCTTTCCATTCTGTAAATGTCATATCCTCTTAAAAATTTCCTGTCTCCTCCTCTCCACCCTCTCCTGTCCCTTCTAGTAAGAGGCCAGCAGGACAGCATCCTACAGATGCATAGAACCACTAAGTACACACACCGTATGGTCACATTGTGCACCCTAGGGGGTTTTTGAAAAATAATGATGCCTGGGCCTCCCCCTAAACCGTGGTGGCATAGTAGTTAAGTCCTATGGCTGTTAATCAAAAGGCCAGTAGTTTGAATCCACCAAGCACTCCTTGGAAGCTCTGTGGCGCAGGTCTACTCTGTCCTACAAGGTGGCTTTGAGTCAGAATCTATGGCAGAGGGGTTGGTTTTAGTTTTGGTGGGGGCCTCCCACTTAGAGATTCTGATTTAATTAGTCTCGGGTTGGGTCTGAGTGTTGTTCTCTGTCTCTCTCATCCTCATAAGAGAATCTAATTCTCAGCACAGTTGAGAAGCACAGAGAACACACTATTACTAGGTCCGTACACTACAAATAATACGGTATAATATATTTTTACCTAGACTCTAAAGACATGTATTTTAAACCTATGGCAACCCTTCCTCTTTTTCTTTCCTTTGTCTTTGAAGTTTCATAGAGCAAATTAGGTTGTCTTTAAGCAATTAATATACGTATTGTTTTGTGACACTGACTTCCAACTATGTAACATGTCAGCCTCTCTCCTTTATGACCTTGATGTCTCTATTTCAATTCATCGAACTTTACTGTCCCCTTCTGCTTTCTTGTCCTTCGCTGATGTGTCCATTTAGTCTCACGTACATAGTTGAGCTACAGTATTATTGTTTGTGTTATGGGCCTGTTTAAGTTTTGGCTG
Organism: Heterohyrax brucei; assembly: GCA_028571685.1. NCBI lineage: Eukaryota > Metazoa > Chordata > Mammalia > Hyracoidea > Procaviidae > Heterohyrax > Heterohyrax brucei. Next base: position 111,150,450 of record CM053151.1, on the reverse strand, counting down.
AAGAGTGAGCTTCAGGAATGACTTTAGTACTGAGTTAAAAAGGTGTCTGGAGGGCAACCTCTAAAAGTTTTACAAAACTAGTGGAAGTAAATCTAGAGAGGAATGGACTATAGAGTCCTCTACATAGTCTGTAAAGGTATTGAAAAAACAAAATCCTAAAAAGGTACTCAATGAACCACAAAGAAAGAGGGAACAAGAGACAAAGAAATGATGGAGCAAATGAAACCAGCTAGTGAGAAGGCAGATTTTAGTAAGTCACAACACTGATCATTTTACCTGTAAATCATCCAAACTCCAGTTAAAAGACATAGCTTGTCAGACAGAATAAAAACTAAAACCCAACTATATGCTTCTTTGTAGATGTCAACCAGCTGATTGTGAAATTCACACAGCAGTATGAAGAAATTAGAATAGCTATAATAATTATGCAGATTAAGTATACTGAAGTAGTTAAAAAAGAATGAAGTTGACCTAAGGAATGCTGAAAAACACTGTTTTGACTAGATACTCTAAGGCTAATGATAAAATGAACTATACCTAAACACCATGCTCTAGTTGTTAAATTTATTTCTTACAATGATACAGGTTAGCAGTTCTGAGGCTATGTGTATGCTGCTGCTTTTTTTCTTTTTTTTTTGAACTTCAAGATGGAATGATTTTTAATTAAATGTTTGAGTATATGCTTTGTGGTTATAATTTTTTCTGATATATTTTTCTAATTGGGTCTGCTTTCTAATAAGGTTATGCAACATCATTGTATTGTGTGTGTTTTACAATCAGATTCACCAGCTTTGATTGTAGGTAAAATCCACATGGCTGCTGGGTTTAATTGTCCACCTTTATTTGACAGTAGTCACCTGGGTGGACCATCAAGGAATCCCGTTGCTGTGTCCAGAACCTCTGTGGAGTATTTCCTGGGAAGTACCCAGTCATGTGTGTGCTTCTTGTTGAGTGCCATTGAGTCAGTTCTGACTCATAGCAACCCCATGTGCCAAAGTAGAAGCACCTCAAAAGTTTACTGGCCCTACCAGCTCTCCTGATCTTCATGGGGCTGGTTACCAGGTCTTTCTTCTGCAGAGCTGTCAAGCTGATTCCAACCTTTCAATTAGCAGCCACATGCTTAGCCGTTTTCACCCCTGGGACTCTTACACACATACTTGGCTTGAACAAATGGAAACTCTATAGGGCAGTTCTACTCTGTTCTTAGGGTTGTTGTGAGTCAGAATGGACTCAACAGCAGTGGATTATTATTATTGTCTCTTTTCTAGCTTCTCTGTGTTAAATCTCAAAAGGCATTTGCTCAAGACACAGTTCAACCGTGTAGACTGAGTTCTGCCTCATTAATATAACTGCCATGAATCCACCTCATTAACATCATAGAGGCAGGATTTACAACACAGAGGAAAATCACTTCAGATGACAAAAGCGTAGACAATAACAAAATACTGGGAATTAGGGCCTAGCCAAATTGATATACAAATGTTTGATTCACAATTTTTTTTTTTAATAGTAGCAACCATGAAAAATAGAACTCCTGACAACCAATCCTCTTCTGCATTAGGTAAATAGAATCTCTCATCTCTTTGCTCTATTTGTCATTTTCTGCTTTGCCCTCTGTGTGAGCAGTTGCCAATGACAAATGCATTGGAACAAATGGACATAAAAGAGAACAAAGCCACACTTGTTCCAGTAAACCTCAGCTGTCAGGATGTAACTCTAATGTCACAAGTACTGGTCCCAAGCATTTCTTGGAAGTGATCTCCTTAAGCCAAGTCGAGCCAGAACACTTAACATTTACCATCTCCCACTTCTATGTGGCTCTATTGTGTAAGCTCTGTGAGATCCCAGTCATGATCCTTTTTTTTGCTGAGTAATTTATTTGGGAAAAGCAAATGTGGCAAGTTAGAAAGAGTGTAAGTTTCTTGTGACAAATATAGGTGGCCCACTTTCACCCTGGGAAGAGCTGTCATTTTAGTGCAAACATTCTTGCCTCTGGCCATTCTGTCTTCTCAGAGATTAATCTTACAGTGAGCTATCCCCTGCTTTAGGACTTGTCGTATCCAATAGTGTTATAGATGGAATTGAGTCCCCCTAAAATTTGTATCAATGTAGCCAGACCATGAGTCCCAGTGTTGTGTGATGGTCCACCGTTGTGTCATGTGACATGATTTTCCCATGTGTTATAAATCCTACCTCTATAATATCAATGGAGTGGGATCAGGGACAGTTATGTTAAAGAGGCAGGACTCAGTCTTCAAGGTTAGGCTGTGCTTCCAGTCAATCTCTTTTGAAATAAAAGAGAGAAGCAAACAGAGAGGCATTGGGACCTCATTGCCAGCAAGCGAGAAGAGCCAGGAAAGCATGTCCTTTTTAGGCCAGGGTCTGAGAAGCTTCTAGATCAAGGGAGGATTGAGAACAAGGACCTTTCCCTAGAGCAGACGAGAGAGAAAGCCTTCTCCTGGAGTTAGAATCCTGATTGGGACTTCTAGCCTCCTAGACTATGACAGAATAAGTTTTTCTTTGTTAAAGCCATCCACCTGCAGTATTTCTGTTATAGCAGCGCTAGATAACTAAGACAGAGTCTGAGAAAACCACAGGCATTGACCCAAATCATCTTTTTCTCTGGTTAGTCACTGCATGGAAATGTGGCCGAGTTTCATTCACAAGGTGGGCTTTTATAGGGACTTTACAGTGTAAGTGTGAGTACCTTTCCAACTGTTTTTTGAGGGTACTTTATCTGCAGAAACCTTAGAATTGTAACTTTTGACATATTTACACAAATAAAACTAAAGAGTTATTTTTTTATTTTATGAAATAATGCAACATATACCATATAATTTCCTAGTGAGAGTGATTATGTAAAGTCTAAGTCTTAGACTATTGTTAATGTGCCTCTGTTGCTGATATTTTGACTTATTAGGCTTCCAGTGGACATAACCAGTCAGAATTTAGTATCTTCTTGATTCTGAGTTGCTTATTCATGTTGCATGTTAGCTCCCAGAACCCAGCAAATCAGAGTAGTAATATTTGAGATGTGCCATAGTTAAGCAATGCTGATCAATAGAAAATATGAATTACTCGTGGTTAGTGACTAGCCTTGAAAGTCATGTGGAGCAGTCCCACTCTGCACGCACTGAGTCACCAGCTGGAATCAAGCAATGTCAACAAGTGATCAATGACAGTAATCATAAATGATGATCATTTTGATAAAGTCAAAGATACTTTAAAAAAGTCAAAAGATTTGCACGACGGCTGTTGAAATTAAAAAAAAATGTACTGATAGATTTAATCAGGTTATATAGGAATGCAGGGGCAGTGGTAGAATTCTCATGTTCTTTCCAGGAGAGCCAGCTTTAGTCGCTGGTCGAGGTACCTCGTGTGCAGCTACCAGCTGTATCTCAGGGGACGGCTGTGTGTTGCTATGACGCTCATTGGAGCTTCCAGACTCAGACAGACTAGGAACAAAGGCTGGCACTCTGCTTTTGAAAATCAGCCTATAACACCTCCAGGAATCACAACAGTCACACTCCACTGTGCCTGAGGTGGCCGTGAGTCAGGGGCTGGCTTGATGGCAGAGAACAGTACCAGCAGATAGAGAGAGAACTGGAAGGGTATGAATTGCCTCATTTGTGCCCTTGAGCTGAGTGTCTTGCTCTTTGGAGCTCAGTTCGTTTCTCTGGGCTTGTGGCTCCAGGTCCGGCCAGGCTTGCAGGGTGAGGAGAAGGTTGAGGTGGGGGATCAGCGCGATGGTATGTCCAATCCTAAGGCTAAAAGCCTTCTAGTTATCAGGGTACTATGGTATGAGTAAGGATGGGCTTATCCAGAGAGATAGTTTTATCTCTTCTATCTAGATAGGCAGGCAGGTATGGGGAAATACTGGCTGTCTTTATGGAGCATCCATTGAATGGATAAGCACCATATTGCTTGTCCATTCAATGGACTAAGTGAAAACTGAGTGAATGATAGAAGGTAGCAGTGAAGGATGGATGGAGAAAGATACGGCCCCTGACCTTCAAAATCAGATGTGACCTGAATTACTTTTATGTGGCTTTTGCCACTGCCACAAAGTGGACCATAAGTTCTAGAGGGCAGGGATTCCAGGGAGGTACAGTACGACAGAGGAAAAGCTTAGCTTTCTAGGCAAATTATTAGCCAGCTGTGATTCTGTTCTCATTTAACCCCATTGGATTCCTATATTTTATTAAAAAAACCCAACTCAAATATTGCAAAAAATGATGTTTCACATACATTGGGTGCTCAGGATTAGCTTCTCTGTAGCTACCTGACAGGAATAAATTAAGGATATTTGGAAAATTATGAAATGTTAAAACTGAATGAGACCCAGAGGATAGAGAGACCCACATGAGTGGGTGCCTACATAGACTTGAGACTGGAAGAACTGGATGGTGCCCGGCCACAACCAGTGATAGCCGCAATGGAATCCACTAAGTTGAGACTCAGTGGCAACACAAGAATAAAAAGAGGTGCACCCCGAGATCTCCACTAAAAGACCACAGCTGATGGTCCAGCAGCTTTGGGGTTCCCCTGGGAGCATGGCCCTTGGCCCTGATGCTGCCCTTGCCCATTAGTCATAATGAAGGTCCACTCTTCGGACACGAATGGATTGGACTTGGTGATGCAGAGTGACCATATATTGGACGCACTTTATGGTTCTATGCATCTATAGGATAGCATCCTGCTGACTTCTGGCTGGAGGAAGGAGAGTGGGTGGAAAGGAGGGTAAAGGAGACTGTTGGGAAGATGAGACCTGTATAGAGCAGAGAGGAATAGTGTGCTGTCACCGGGCAGGGAGAGCAGTGGAAGCTGCATATAGGTGGGCATGTACATTTATATGGGAATGTACATTTTCACTCAGTCATAATTAAAAAAAAAAACTGAATGAGGCTTTCAAAAATCATCTGGTTCCACTATTGAATTTAATTATATCTCTCCTGTTCTTCAAAATGGGAACAGAACTGCCACCATCAAAACATGATGACATCTTTTCTATAAATTGGAAAAGGGAAAGTAAATTGAGATAAAACTAATAATGATGAGAGTATAGAGAAATGTCACTGTCATACATTGCGATCAGTGTATAAGTTGGCTCAGTTTCTCTACAGGACAATCTGGTTGATATGGATCAAAAATTTAAATACACATACCCTTTGACCTAACAATTTCATACCTAGAATTTTATTGTGTGGAAATATTTGTCCAGTTGCACAAAGATGCATAATAAAAGAATCTTCTTTCTAATGTCGTTCATAATACCCCAAAGCTGGAAACATTCTAAATCTTCCTAAATGGAGGTTTAGTTAAATAAATTATGGTGTATCTATTCAGTATAACGCATGCCCAATTGATATTGATCGGTATAGAAAGATCTTCTCAATGAAATGAGTAGAAAAACAAGCCATAATATGTCATGCAATGTATCACCCCATGTACAAAGTTACTAGGGCATGCAGATGCTGTATCACAGAGGAATGTCAGTCAGCCTAATTTTAACAGTTATTTCTAGATGATTTGAGCTGATACTTATTTGCTGTTTTTGTATTCTTCCAATAAGCATGGCTACTGTCTGTCTGTCAGTTTGATGTACTGTGTTGGCTTGTGTGGCACTGGCAGGTATACCACCATTCTTTCAGATACAGCTGGGTGACTCATGATGGGCAGGTTTCAGCAGAGTTTTCAGAATAAGAAAAAACAAAGAAAAAAAACCACTCATTTCTGACAAGTCAATTGCAACTCACAGTGACCTTATAGGTCAGAGTAGAACTGCCCCATAGGGTTCCCATGAACTGGCTGGCAGATTTGAACTACCGACCTTTTGGTTAGCAGACACAGCACTTAACCACTATGCCACCAGGGTTTCCTTCAGACTAACAGTAGGAAAAAAAATAAAAACCTGTTGATCTACTTCTCAAAACCAATTGAAAGTCCTCGATATCACAACAGAATATTGTTTAACCCGATGCTGGCAGACACCTCCTATGTTGGAAGTTACATCAAAATACCTAGAGGCCGAAACAATGGACTTTAGCATACTGAGAGACAGAAGATGGCACAGGACGTGGCAACATTTTGTTCTGTCATGTGTCAGGTCATCAAAGGTTACAGCCAACTGCCTGTCAACTAACAACAAAATAATATATGATTATCTGCTTGAGAATGTATTAGCTTTATAATCAGGAAGATAAATCATAAGGCTATTTTGAAATAACAAAAGAAAAAAGAGAGATAGATAAAGATCTAATAATAGTCATACCTGCACAGTGTCACTATGCAGAGTCCCATTTTATCATTCATCCTGACTCTCAAACTAGTTGTTTTGTGCAACCTTTAATGTCAAAAGCCCACAACCCAATAGTTTTTCTCATTTTTTCCACTGTGTCTCTAGAGGGTCCTCTGGTTTGCCTCAGTTCTGTTTTTGAAATAAAACAGCAGGCAAATAAATAAATAATAAAGATTACTTTCGGCTCTTTGCAACTCTAAAGCTTACGGTGTCTGAAACCCACTCATTTTCCTAAATAAAAGCAAATGATTGACTCTCCTAGAGTGTAAATCTGCCCTTAAATGACATCCAAACAAAACAGATTTCCTGTCTTGCGATGAAAGAATTTTAAAGACTACTGGGCAAGATGCAGGCTGTGGACTGTGTATTGGTTGCCATGGTTTTGAGTAAGGATGAGTATTTGAGCATATTCTTAATTTGGAGAGATGTGACTCTTAGCTTTGCAGGGTTAAAAATCCTGCAAAAGGCAAGGCTGTTTTTAGACTAAATGAGAGCCTGGCTAGAGTTAACAGCTAAAAATAGAAGGTCCTATCTTTAATTGACTCTTTGTCTACCAAAGTGGGTAAAGAATTAAATGCAGGAGATTCTCTGCTAAAAGAAAGCTGGGCACGACAGCTGGTGTCTAGTTATACAGGCATTTTTGGAACCAATCTCCTGTTTAAAAAAATAAACAGAAAAACCTCAGGTGGACATTAAAAAGGGTTGTTTTACGCTTTACAATCAACCAGTCAGTTCCCACGGCAGCCTTCCTTGGTTGGAAGATTTCAGATTGTAACCAAGTTAACATTTTTAGCAGGTAATTTCTTTTTCCATTTGCAGATAGTGCTTTGGAGCAAGCAGGAGGTGTATGTTTAGTAGTTCATCTTTGCTTCTATTATCCCTGTAATTTCATATTTTCATTAAAATACAGATGGTCTCTGTACCAGGAGCTTTAACACTGAAGGTAAAGGAATATATAAAGGCTGGAGAAATAAACATGATATTTTCAGACTCAAGATTTCACACCCTTCTTTTGGGAAACTGTAGGGGCTCTTTGTGAGTGGTTTGGAAGGCCTGTTCCAAAGACAAAGAAAACAAAGGCCTAGTCCTCCACCTGGTTTATTCTGGGATTTGGGGCAAACCATTTGACCTGTTTAGGCCTTAGTTTACTGGACTGTAAATTCTTCAGTTTTGAGGAATCTTGGACCAGATGGGTCATATGGTTTTAAAATCTCAGTATTTTAAATTTTTAAATAGTTGAATGCTTTCTTCAAATGCAACCTCAGGTGGAAGTTCATTATGGAGACAGGAAAAGTGGGGATCCCCCATCAAAGTTGGCCAGGGTCAGTCTCTCCATGACTCCTCCTCATCCAGTTTCTGCCAGCCCCTGAAACACCTGCAAGGGTCCCCCGGGGTACCCCAGAGCACAGTTTGAAGACTAATGGTTTAGTCAAGCTTTAATGTCTTTTTCTAGTCTGAAAATCAGTTTATACTTCATAAAAATTGCAAAAATAAAGCCATAAGAAATTGTTAGAGGTCAAAAGACTCCACATTGCATGAGCAGAAATAAAGTATAGCAACTTCCAAAAGATGCATTATTCTGAACATAACAGGCTGGAAAAATTTTCGCCTTGATTTTTGTGGTTGTTAAGGTTATGTGTCGATTTGGTTGGGCCATGATTCTCAGCAGTTTGGTAGGTAAGACAGAGTTTGGCAGTTGTATGATGATGTGATCATTCCTTGATGAGATTTGATATAATGCAGTCACCTCTGTGAGAGGGTCTTCTGTGAATAGTCAGTCAGTTGAAAGGGGATTTTCTTTGGGGTTTGGCTGGCATCAAATTCAGAAGTGGGCTGGGCTTTTGCTTGCTCTAGATCCTGCAAATGGCTTCTGTTCATCTAACCTACTACCACTGAGTTGATTCTGACTCATAACAACCCTATAGGACACAGTGGAACTGCTGCATAGTTTCCAAGGAGTGCCTGGTAGATTTGAATGGCAGACTTTTTTGATAACATAGATACAGCAGAAGGTTTCCACTTGACCTCCAGTTTTCAGTACTTCAACTAGCGTCTTACCTGTGGTCTTGCCTGCTGATTTGGGGATCCATCTATCTTTGGAGCCTGTGAGCAAGAGCCTTGCTCTCTGGCATACTGGTCTTGGGTTTGTCAGCCCCTGTGGTTTCTTGAATCAGGAGAAGCCTTTAGCCTGACCCATGGATTTGGGACATTCCAGTCTCTACAACCATGTGAGGCATTCTTTTATATAAATCTCTCTCTCTATATATATATACACTGGAAACCCTGGAGATGTAGTGGTTAAGTGTTATGGCTGCTACCCAAAAGATCAGCAGTTTAAGTCCAAGAGGTGCTCTTTGGCAACTCTATGGGGCAGGTCTACTCTGTCTTACAGGGTTGCTATGAGTTAGAATCGACTTGATAGCAATGGGTTTATATATACTGTTGCAAGCTTTACTGGCTTTGCTTGTCTAGTGAACCCAGCCTAAGACAATTTTCTTCGTATGAGCCCTCCTTCCACCTTATCTGTTACTGAGCCTTTGAATAAAATAACCAACTGTTCAGTGTTTCCTCTTTGCTATTTTGCCTCTTTCACGAACGTCCATCCATTACCTCATTGTCTCATATTTTTTAAAGTTTTACATTCTTTTTAGCTTTTTTAAAAGACTTGCATAACTCATGAATGCCATTATTCTGAATATAGAATACTGCTTATAAGAATAACTTGTTGATTCTCTGTGCTAAGCTAACCTCTATCTGTATTTCTGAAATTCTCTTTTCCTTTTATTTACAGAGGGAATTGAAGCACTGAGAGGAGCTCTGATGGACGAAAGACTTGTAGATTTATACAGAGGAAAGTGGAGCCTGGGCCCTCCAATGGAGATTTTTATTAAGACCCGACCATTAGTTACTATAAATGTACCAGACATGGGAAATAGCAAGACTGTAGAATGAAAAATGACAGTGGATCTTCTCAGACTTTCTTCATCATTTCAAAAGAGATCTCAAGATTACCAAAGACACTCTATCTTATTCTTGCCTTAATTTAATGGTTCTAATAACTATGATCTTCAAGGAATCAACTGAAGTATGATCTGAAGCTGGAAATTTTAAGTACTTCTGGGTGCTGTGCTCCACAAATAAAATACAGCTGAGTAGAAGCTCTATGACCTAATAGTGTAATCTCTATGAGAAAAAATATATACACACCCCCAAAACCTCAGAGTTAACATTTATATTGTGTTTCCAAAACTAGTATGCAAACTATTTATAGAGAAATCACATCAACCACCCACCACTTGTTAAAACAGAGCCAAGTATTTTAACACCGAAGGTAACTTTATAAAACAGCAAGTGGATTGGAAATGGGAGAAAATGTCAGGCTAGAGACTTAACAGGTTCTGCTTTTTTTATTTTTAACCTTTAAAACTGTAATATATATACAGAGAAGTGCACATAAGTCAGCTGGATTTTTCACAAAGTGAACAAAACTAGTACCCCTATCAAGCAAGAGAACATTACCAGGACCCTACCAGTTCTCCTCTTCCCCCTCCAGTGACCACCTTTCTCTTAAGGTTAGCTGGTATCTTATCTGCTGTTGTGAATCCTGCCTCCGTGGTATCGATGATGAAGAATGGTTTGCAGTTGTGTTAGTGAAGCAGGACTCAAGCTTGTGGAATATCAGAGAGAGAAGTGAGCTGAGGAAGTTGGGAACCTCACACCACCGAGAGAGAAGCACCGAGAGCAGAGCACGTCCTTTGGACCCGAGGTTCCTGTGCCGAGATGCTCTCATTGGATGTGGACTCAGCCTACTGGACTGTGATGATTTCTTATTCTGAATGGAGTTGTATCTTGTTAATGAATTTGTGGCTTACTGGACTGTGACAATAAAAGCTTCTCTTCATGAAATCTTCCACTCGTGGTATTTTCCGTTAGAGCAGTACCTGGTGACTAAGACATCTGCTAATAGCATAAATTAGTTTTCACTGTTTTAATCTTTTATGTAAATGGAGTCATATGTATTCTTTTGCATATGCCTTCTTTAATTTGAATTTCTTTGTGGGACTTACCCATGTTGCTTGTTCATTTTGCTGCACAGTATTAAACTGTGTGACTCTACCCCAATTTATCAGTCCATTGATGGGCATTTTGGGATTTTCTGTCTGTGACTGCTACAAATTACACTTCTAATAGACATTATTGATCATATCTTTGGTGAACGTATACATAGTTGAGTATATATCGAGGAGTGAAATTGGTATGTAATAGCACAAGCAAGTATCTGCTTTAATGTTGTTGGAGGCTGTCGAGTTGGTTCTGACTCATAGAAACGTTATGTACCACAAAATGAAACACTGTCCAGTCCTGTGCCATCCTGACACTCATTGTGATGCTTGAGTCCATTGTTGCAGCCACTGTGTCAATCTACCTTGATGAGGGTCTTCCTCTTTTTCATTGACTCTCTGCTTTACCAAGCGTAATGTCCTTCTCTATAGACTGATCCCTCCTGATAACATGTCACATGATCCTTGCTTCTAAGGAGCATTCTGGCTGTACTTCCAAGACAGATTTGTCCATTCTTCTAGCAGTCCATGGTATAGACAGTATTCTTGAACAACACCATAACTTAAAGGAGTCAGTTCTTCTTTGGTCTTCCTTATTCAATGTCCAGTTTTCACATACATATGAGGTGATTGAAAGTGCCATGGCTTGGGTCAGGTCAACTTTAGTCCTTGAAGTGACATCTCACTTTTCAGCACTCCAAGGAGGTCTTTTGTAGTAGATTTGTCCAGGGCGATATGTCATTTGATTTCTTGACTGGTGTTGATTGTGGATACAAGTAGTATGAAATCCTTGACAACTTCAATCCTTTCTTCATTTATCATGATGTTACTTATTGGTCGAGTTGTGAGGATTTCTGTCTTCTTTATGTTGAGGATTTTTGTTTTCTTTATTCTGAAGTTTATGGTCTTTCATCTTCATCAGTAAGTGCTTTAAGCCCTCTTCACTTTCAGCAAGCAAGGCTGCATCATTTGCATTTCATGCATCTCCCCCCATTCTTGATGTCCCATTACTATTCAGAGTTCAGCTTCTCAGACTATTTGCTCATTGTACAGATTGGATAATTATAATGAAAGACATTACTCTGATGCATACTTTCCTGACTTTAAACCATGCAATATCCCTTTGCTCTGTTCAGTGACTACCTGTTGTGTTGGTTCCTTATGAGCACAATTGTTCTGGAATTTTCATTCTTTGCAGTGTTATCCATAATTTGTTAATATCTGTTCAGTTGAATGCCTTTGCATAGTCAATAAAACAGAGGTAGACATATTTCTGGCATTCTCTGCTTTTAGCCAAGACCCATCTGACATTAGCAATGATATCCTGCTTCTACATGTTCTTCTGAATCCAGCTGGAATTTCTGACGGTTCTCTGTCTATATACTGCTGCACCTGCTTTTGAATGATATTCAGCAAGTTTTTTCTTATGTGCTTTACTTTAATATGAACTGACAAATAGTTTTCCAAATGGTAGTATCAATTTATATCTCATCAGTAAAGAATGAGAATCCTGGTTTTTATAAATACTTGCCACCTCTGGTATTTTCTGGTGGCTATGGAGTGGTATCACGTGATTTTAATTTGCATTTCCTTGATGACTGGTACAGTTAGCACCTTTTCACATGTGTGTTGGTCATTTGAATAGCCTCCTTTGTGAAGTGTCTAAGCAGGGTTTTTGTCCAATTTCTATTGGATTTTTTTCTTATTGATTTATTGGAGTACTTTATATATAGTGGATAGTTTTTTTACTTTCTTATGTACAATGTGGTTTTAGGCGTTCAGGTTTATATTAGGTTTCTTTAGTTTTCAGGTATTCTGTTTAACATGCACCTCACATCATTGTATATTGAGGTCTGGAAGTTCTTTTTTAAAATAATATTTTATGAGTTAGAAAAGCTCTTACCTTGATTTTCTTGATATTTGATATCAAGGGACACTGACAGTGTTTTCAGGGAAGTTTTACACAGCAGTTTAGGCTCCTATTTGACAGTTTCTACACAGACTGTTCAGTGACATAGTGCATAAACATCCTCAATATTTCTGTTTTGATTTTTCCATTTTCATAATTCTAGAGTCTCTTCCCCCTATTGTTCTCTTCTGTGTTGTAAAGTAACTGCTGACTGTTCAGTCTTACATAGACAAGTATTTATAGGTGTACAGCACTCACAAGTGATATTCTTTATTTTGCAAGCCAGTCTGTTATTTTTCTAAAAGGTGACCTCAGGGGTTAGTTTTGAATAGTTTTTGGGAGTCCTTCAGTTCCAACCAGTACAGCAAGTCTGGTTTGTTTATTTATTTATTTTATTTTATGAACTTGAGGTTCTATTCCACATTTTCCTTTGTCCTGAAGCACTTTTGATAACTCTTTGGTAAAACTGAATGCACCGTATGCAATCAGCTACTATAAAATGAATCAACATTCCTTAATAAAATTTTAAATTTATGATCTATTTTAACCTTTCAATGTTGTTTGAGTCATTGTTTAAAATTGAATACAAAGATAAGAAAGATGTGATGGTTAAGGCTGTGTGTCAACTTGGCACGGCCATGATTCTCAGTGGTTTGGCAGTTATGATGCAGTTTGGCAGTTGTATGACAATGTGATCACATAAAGGACTCTGCTGTGAGTAGTCAATCAGTTGAAAGGGAGTTTCCTTGGGGGTGTGACCTGCATCCAGTATACGTGAAATTTCTAGTGAAGCTCTCTGGCTTTGGCTTGCTCTGAATCTTGTAACTTTTCTGACCTCTAAGTTCTTAGGACTTGAGCTAGCTGTTGACCTGCCAGCCTTGGGATTCATCAGCCTCTGTTGTCTGTGAGTCAGAGGCCTGCTGTCTGACCTGCTGATCTTGGGTTAGAAGGTCCCTGAAGCTCTGTGAATCAGGAGAAGCCTCCAGCCTAACCCTTGGACTTCGGAGTTTTCAGCCTCTACAACTACTTGAGCAATTTCCTTGACATAAATCTCTCTCACTATGTGGGTATAGCCTTCACTGATTTTGCTTCTCTAGAGAACCCCGCCTAAGACAAAGGAAAAAACAAAAACAAAAACATAAAGAAACCATGAGAAGAAAATGATCTTGGTCTGAACTTGTTAGAAATGTTCTCTGTGTCTCTCATTTTGTTAAGTATCTAGATTGAAGTTCATAAAAAGATTAAAATCCTAGGGTTAGCTTTCAGCTCCGTATCTTACTAATAATGTTTCTTCCTAGTAGACTGCCAAGTCCTTCTTCCTACTCTTAGTCTGGAAGCTTAGCTGAAACCTGTCTGCCATGGATGACTCTGCTGGTATTTGTATTCCAGTGACATAGCTTCCAGCACCACAGCACTATGCAGGCTCCTACAATACAACAAACTGACAGATGCATGGGGGAAGTTGGAAGCAAACAAGGTTCAGTAGTTGGATACTACAGCCAGAGACTGTATGATAGAATTTTGTAAGATGAACAACTTCTTCATTGGAAATATCTTTTTCCATTGACATTAATGGCAACCATGCATGTGGATATCCACCAGATGGAATACACAGGAATAAAATCTACTTTACCTGTGGCAAGAGACAAAGGAGAAGCTCAATAGCATCAGTCAGAACAAGGCCAGGGGCTGATTGTGGAACAGGCCACTAACTTCTCATATGCAAGTTCAAGCTGATACTGAAAAAATATAGAACAAGTCAATGAGACTTAAAGTATGACCTTGAGTATATTCCACTTTAGTTGAAACCATTTCAAGTATAAATTTGACACACTGAACAACACAAATGACTAGAGAGCACAGCCTTCAGCAAGGATTATACTGCAACATAAGGAAAAGAAAAATCCTCACAATTGGACCAATAAACAACATAGCTATAAGTGGAGAAAAGATTGAAGTTGTCAAGGATTTCATTTTACTTGTATCTAAATCAACATCAAAATCAAAAGACGCATTGCACTGGACAAATATGCTGCCAAGGGCTTCTTTAAACTGTTGAAAAGCCATGACGTCACAGTGTTTTCCATTGTTTCATATGCATGTGAAAGCTGGATGATGAGTATGGAAGACAGAAGAATTGATGCCTTTGAATTATAGTGTTAGTGAATAACACTGAGTGTACCATGGGCTTCCAGAAGAATGAACAAATCTGTTTTGGAAGAGGTACAACCACATGCTTCTTGGAAGCAAGGTTTGTGAGACTCATTCTCACATACTTTGGACTTGTTAACAGGAAAGATCAGTTCCTAGAGAGGGACACCATGCTTAATGAAGCAGAGGGCCAGAGAAAAAGAGGAAGACCCTCAACAGGATGGATTGACACAGTGGCTGCAGCCATGGGCTCAAGCATGGCAATGATTGTGAGGATGGCACAGGACCTGACACTGTTTTGTTCTTTTGTACACAAGATTGCTGTGAGTCAACTGAATCAACAAGACCTAACAAAACCACTACAATAATAATGTTTCTTGGTTAGATTAGCCTTTGTTGTTGTTGTTAGGTGCTATTGAGCCTGTTCTGACTTATAGCGGCCCCATGCACAACAACATGTGATATCGATATTGTTCATTAATTTCCACATTCGGTTGGGTCACCTTTCTCTGGAATGGGCACAAATACGGATCTCTTCCAGTCAGTTGGCCGGGTAGGTGTCCCCCAAATTTCTTGGCATAGACGAGTGAGCACTTCCAGTGCTGCATCTGTTCGCTGAAATATCTCAATTGATATTCCATCAATTCCTGGAGCTTTGTTTTTCACCAGTGCCTTCAAAGCAGCTTCAACTTCTTCCTTTGGTATCATTGGTTCCTGATTGTATGCTACCACTTCACATGGTTGAACATTGACCAGTTCTTTCCAGTATAGTGACTGCATGCTCCTTCCATCTTCTTCTGAAGCTCTCTGAGTCATTTAATAGTTCCCCTGCAGAATCTTTCACTACTGCAACTCAAGGCTTGAATTTTTTTTCTTCAGTTCTTTCAGCTTGAGAAATGCAGAATGTGTTCTTCCCTTCTGCTTTCCCGTTTCCAGCTCTTTGCACGTGCCGTTGTAATACCTTCTCTTGTCTTCCCGAGCTGCTCTCTGAAATCTTCTGCTTCAGTCTTTTACTTTGCCATTCCTTCCTCTTGCTTTAGCTGCTCTGTTTTCAAGAGCAAGTTTCAGAGTCTCTTCTGACATTCATTTTGACATCTTCTTTCTTTCTTACCTTTTTAATGACCTCTTGCTCTCTTCATGGATGATGCCTTTGATGTCATTCCACAATTCATCTGGTTTTTGGTCATTAGTGATCAACACATCAAATCTCTTCCTGAGAGGGTTCTTAAACTCAGGAGGGATATACTCAAGGTCATACTTTGACTCTCGTGGACTTGTTCTAATTTTCTTCAGTTTCAATTTGAATTTGCATATGAGCAACTGATGGTCTGTACCACAGTCAGCACCTGGTCTTGTTTGGACCGCTGATATGGAGCTTTTCCATTGTCTTTTCCCACAGATGAAGTCAATTTGGTTCCTGTGTGTTCCATCTGATGAGGTCACCGTTTGTGTTGGTAAAAAAGGTATTTTCAAAGAAAAACTTGTTAGTCTTGCAAAATTTTATCATGTGATCTCCAGCATTGTTTCTATCACCAAGGCTATATTTTTCAACTACCAATCCTTAGTCTTTGCATTCCTGTCACCAGTAATTATCAATATATCCTGATTGCATGTTCGATCAATTTCAGACTGCGGAACCCGGTAAAAATCTTCAGTCTCTTCATCTTTGGCCTTAGTGGTTGGATCATACTAGATTATGGATCATACTAAATTATGGCTAACTTGCAGAGAATGGGAATTCCAGAACACCTAATTGTGCTCTTAAGGAATCTGTACACGGATCAAGAGGCAGCCATGCGAACAGAACAAGGAGACACTGCACGGTTTAAAGTCAGGGAAGCCGTGCATCAGGGTTGTATCCTTTCACCATACATTTTTAATCTGTATGCCGAGCAAATAATCTGATAAACTGGATTATATGAAGAAGAACGAGGCATCAAGATTGGAGGATGACTCATTAACAACCTATGTTATGCAGATGACACCACCTTACTTGTTGGAAATAAAGAAGTTTGAGACACCTACTGATGAGGATCAAGAACCACGACCTTCAGTGTGGAGTGCACCTCAACATCAGGAAAACAAAAATCCTCACAACTGGACCAGTAAGCAACATTGTCCTAAATGGAGAAAGGATTGAGGTTGTCAAGGATTTTGTTTCACTTGGGTCCACAATCAACACCCTTGGAAGCAACAGTCAGGAAATCAAAAGACACATTGCTTTGGGAGAATCTGCTGCAAAGGACCTCTTAAAAGTATTCAAGAGTAAGGACATCACACTGAAGACTAAAATGTGCCTGGCTCAAGTCATGATATTTTCAATTGCATCATATGCATGAGAAAGCTGGACCACGAACAAAGAAGACAGAAGAATTGACGCCTTTGAACTGTAGTGTAGGAGAAGAATGTTTAATGTACCATAGACCACTGAAAGAACAAGCAGATCTGTTCTGGAAGAATGCTCCTTGGGAGCCAAGATGGCAAGACTGCATCTTCAATACTTTGGACATGTTGTCAGGAAAGATCAGTCCCTGGAGAAGGATATTGTGCTTGGTAGAGTGCGGAGTCAGTGAAAAAGAGGAAGCCCCTCGATGAGATGGATTGACACAGCCGCTGCAACAGTGGGTTAAAGCATAAAAACGATTGTGGACATGGCACAAGACTGGGCAGTGTTTCGTTCTGTTGTTCATAGGATCGCTATGAGTTGTTACCAACTCGAAGGCACGTAACAAGAACCTAAGAACATGCACAACAGAACAAAATACTACCCAGACTTGAGCCATGTCCATAATGGTTTTTACGCTTAAGCCCGTCATCGCAGCCCCTGTGTTGGGGCTTGGGGTCATTATACGTTGGGGAAGACATTTGTATGTTGTGGTTGTTCAGTACTTCCTTTTGGTAACACCATTTGGTACTTTTTCTGACAAAAGCTACCTTTGATGTACAGTTATCCCTTTGTGTTGACTCCATCACCAGCTGCAGCAGAAAGTATGTTGACTCATCCAGACTTGGCCAACCTGAACATCAAATTCATAGGTACACCATTATCAGTTCAAGGATGGCCATGTGGCCCAGGCAGGACCAATGACATGTATCCAAACTTGTGCTGGAACTGTACAGGACTTCTCAGCGGCTGGCTCAACTCAACCTTAGAAAGATGTGATGTGGAAATTCTGTGACTACTTTGCAACTTTGTCAGAAAATACTGTTGAAAATAGAGCTAGCCCAGAAGAAGTGAAGGTCAGTGATGGACAAAAAAAAAAAAAAAAAATGGGATTGGCGTAACATTCTGAGCCTTTGGGTCAAGCCATCAGTGGAGTCACCGATGCCGATGCCTGACCTGTTCAGTAACATGATCCAGTAAGTCCCTTGTCTTCATAAGACAGTTTGAGTTGGGTTTTCTTGCCGTTATAACCTCAAAAGCTTTAGCTGACAGAAGCATCTGTCTCAGTCGTAGTTTTCTGCATTACACGTGGTATGCAGAATGAGGTAATGATATGGTTTTGAGCAAAACCTTCTCCCTGAAAGGAAATATTGTTTAAAAACTTAGGAACCAGAAACTCCCTGTAAAGGAGCCCTGGTTGCTCAGTGTTTCAGCACTCAGCTGCTAACTGCAAGGTAGGCACTTCAAACCCACCAGCCACTCTAAGGTAAAAGATGTGGTGATTCCATAAAGACCATAGTCTTGGGACCCTATGGAGCAGTTATACCCTGTTCTACAAGGTGACAATGAGTCAGAATTGACTGGACGGCACACAGCGACAACCACAGCAGCAGTTTCCTGTAAACTGATGAGCCAGGCCATGTAGTGTGGAAGGCACTCTGACACAGGAGTGCTCGGCACATAGAGGACAGCTCTTGTGTTCTCTACGGGACATGCTGTCTAGAGGACATCAAGGCAGAGTCTTCTCAAGTGCCCAGGGCTTTCAAGTTGAAATAGCAGTCATAGTTTTATTTATAAAAATCCATTAGGATCACAACAAGCATGCACTAGCTAGCACAACTTCTGCTATCTGTGCCTGGTAGAGGGAGAAAGGTGGAGAGAGAGACAGAGAGCAAGAGGGACAGGGTAATAAAGAGAGAGAGAGAAAAAGAAAGAGAGAGAACAGCTTAAAGATCAAGATAATTTCTGCTGCCTTTCTTACTCATGGACGAGTGTGAGATGGCGAAACTGGAGATGTAAATCACCAATTGTTAGTTGGTCTCATTTCTGGGTTTCTGTCATGTTTTGAGCACGTCCCCGTGTTAGCTGATTCTAGGACTTCTGTTCAATACAGACATTAAACACTAACTTTGGTTCCCAATGGCAGAAACAGCAAATCATTTCATATATGCAGGAAAAGCTGGCTGAGTTGAGTTTATTAACATACAGTGTTGCATTGTGTCCCCATAAGGGGGGATCTTCTTAGAGGGTCTTCAAGGGAAATTTTGACAACTTTTCATTTTAACTTCACTTGCTGACTTTAAAAGCTAACTGTGTAGGTTGCGATTCCACTGTACTTTTACTCCTGGCACTGGGTATGGTTTTGCTGCTTGAAGAGACTTTAGACATTCTCTGATTCCAGATTCTACCTTATGAAGGAATCCCACTACAGCATCTTGGCTATGTTTTCTTGCAGTCTTCATCTACTGTGTTGTGAAGGAAGCCATTGCTGATAACCCTATCAGTGATCGGATTTGTCCTTCTGCTGAGTCAAGGTATATGTCATTTTGTTTGGATGAATTGCTTTTAAATGGAAACAGTAACTGACATTGAATATAGATAGTTAGAAAACATGTAAATGGAATGCGAATACTTACCCCTCCCATCCAAACCTCTGAAATAATGATGTTTAGGAAATGATACCTGATACTGGCACCTGTTTTATTTATCACTCTTGAACAGATTATTTTATTTTGGCTCATCTGAAAAAATGCAAGCAGAATATTTCAAAGGCACCATGTCTGGCATACTCTTTCCAAATGTATGTTTAAATACCATAAATGTATGATTGTGCAACTTGGTAACCTGCCTTTTCCTCTTAAAAATGAATCGAGAACATATTTTCATGTTATGCAGATACAACTTCATCATGATTTCCTTTAAGGCTATGTCTGCTAACCAAAATGTTGGCACTTCAAATTTGCCAGGTACTCCTTGAAAATTCTATGGAGCAGTTTTGCTTTGTCTACAGGGTTGCTATGAGTTGGAATCAATTTGTTTGTATTGGGTTTGGTTTCTTTGGTTTTCTGGTCCACGTATTTCCAATTGTCCCGAAAGAACCTGTAATAATAATTTGCATTCCCACCATCAGTGCATGCAAATGCCCATTCCTCACCTTCCTTGTAATCTCTACCAGTCTGGAAAATGAAAAATGGCATCCCATTGTCTCAATTTGCTTTTCTTGGATGATAGTGAGGTTCAAGTTTTCCTTTTGATGCTGCTCACCTGTAATTACTCATAATTGTGTAATTAGAAGTGTTTGCTTACACTTTAAACACAAAGTATAAGGATCAGCATGAATCCAATCTCCCAGTGTGGTATCTGCTCCAGTCTCCACCTTCCCACTTCTCCATCCTCGTCACCAGTTGCTCCTGTGGCATTCTCTCTCTGACACTAGCCATGCAGAGCCAGGTTAGAGCTCGCAAGTTTAAAGGACATCATACTTTAGATGAACAAACAGACAGAAACCATCCACAAGCATGGAAAGTCCACATGACACCTCCATCCTCTGACCTGTGGGCCACAAATTTAGGACTAGTTTCTGACAACTCCTTTAGGATGCCAGCCCAAAGCTTGTGAGTCCACATGACACCATTTGTTTCTAAACTACTAGCTCTTACTACCTTTTTGGGTTTGATAATTTGCTGAAATAACTCACAGAACTCACAAAAAAAATACCACACTTACAACTATAGAATTATTATAGCCCAAAAGGATACAAATGAAGAGATTCAGAGGGTTATATCTGAGAGTGAAAATCCTGTGTCCCAAGGGACACATTGCCTTCCTGAAAGCAGAAGTTCTTACTACCTAGGAAGCGCTGCAAGCCTGGATTTTCAGGGCTTTTATCAGTCAGTCCTGCACAACAGTCTTAATTGTGCATCTTGAGGCTAGTGGTGAGTTGGCTTCTCAGGTGAGTTATTCCTGGTCTGTCCAGCCCTCATTTGTCAGCACACATTTTCATGTGTGGCCTGAAGCTCCCAGGGTGAAGCACCCTAATTATTCCAAAGATGATTTCTTCAGAGCTAAGGACAAAGGACATCTTACTTAAGGTAAAACTTGGTCCTTTACCCCATATTACACAGTGTGTCAGCCACTCAGTGCCACGTTTCAGTGACCCTCCCAACCATTCCTTGGAGTCCAAGTCCAGCAATGACTTGAAACTATTCACTAATTGTATATCCAAGGATACAACCTGATCCATTTTAGGGGAATCTTTATTTTCTTGTTGCAAATTGTGAATCACAGAAAATTCTTCACAATCACTTAAAAAGCCAGTGGACTGCATTTTCTGAAAATATATATGGGGGAAAAAAGGAGAGATTTAGAATCTAAGTTTTATAATGTGGCTCCAAATTTATGTTTGAATATTACTGTCCGGGGTTATGGTCATCTTCAGGTTTCAACTTGGAGTTCAAGTAACTTGATGCATTAGAATATTCAATAATATTGTTTCCTGTTGTATTTATTTCAGCAAAAAGGTCAGAGAAAAAGTGTAAGGAAATGGTACCTGATCCTGGCACCTGTTCTCTATGTGACTCTTGAACAGGTTATTTTATTTTGCTTCATCTGAAAAAAGAACTAGCAGAATATTTTAAAGGCACTATGTCTGGTATAGTACTATAGATTTAAAAACACAGCATACTTGCTTACATGGTGACAAACTATCAACTGTCCAAGGTCCTGAAATCTCCAGCTATTGTTGGTTTACAGTCTTATGAATTACTTTGTACTCGAGTGTTCTGTCTATTGAATACACAGTTCCTATCATTCCATGCTTCTTATGTGTTCTTTTATTTTTGTTTATCTAAATTTAATATATCTGAATGTGGATCAGTTGAGGAAAAGAACCATCGCATATGTGATAGCATGTTACGTGTTTCAAGAGCTACTCTTCTAAAACAAAACAAGGAAATCAAACTACAGTTGCAGCCACAAGAACAAGTATCATATAAATCCACTCAGAAACAGAAAACTAAATGGCCCAGAGCTAAGTAGAGGTCTAACTGCCAAGAGGGGACAGGGAAAAAGGAGGTGACCAGACCAAGTCATTAGGTAAATGAAAACTAGTATCAGTCAATAAAGGCAAAAACAGGAGTGCTATACTGAAGCTTAAAAAGAACCTGCCAGATAAAGAGGACACATGAAAAAACACTTTATTTTAATGGTAAATATGAAGGACCACAGAAGAGAAGGTGCTGTTTCATTGAAAGGAATCATAGCACTGGAAACTCACATGCTTCGTACTACTTTTAAAATCTAGTCCCTATGGGGGAAAAAATCAGAAAAAAATGCTCAAAAGTCAGCCACCATCAGAACTGTGATTCTTGCACAATCTGTGAGTGTACAGATAAATGGGCTAAGCTAGAGCAAGGAGGGAAGTGTCAGCATTTATTGAGCAAGCATTGTATGTAGCTTATGAACTAGGAACACTGAGGAGAGGAAAATAAATCTGAAAAGATGGTTCTGTTCTTAAAGAAATGGGGTAAGCTTGCAGAAGGGACAGAGACTATCAGAGTTTAACCTCTTCATCAAACAAAAGAGGTGTTGAAATGATTAGTAATTTTCTCAAGGTCATACAACTTATTAACCGTAGATCTCAGATCAGAAGTTAATAGTCTACTATCTATTTTGGTAGTGTTTCCAACATACGACTACTGTTTCACATGGTTTTTAGAAAAAGTTAATACTGATACAAACAAATGTGTGTTGGCAGTAAACAACAACAACCAAAAAGACAAACCCATTGCCATCAAGCTGATTCTGACTTGTAGGGACCCTACAAGTCAGAACAGAATTGCCTCATGGAGTTTCCAAGGAGCTCCTGATGGACTTGAACTGCTGACCATTCAGTCAGCAACCATAGCACTTAACCACTATGCAAGCATGGTTTCCACATTTGATATTAGGACTAGAGAGAGTGAACAGTAAAATGAAAGGATGATAAAGTGAGTGAAATCGGAACGAATTATCCATCAGGAGTCAAGGAAGGTAAGTCTGGTTTGATAAAAGTTTTAAGGAGACACAAAGCATTGGTCAAGAGGTATGAGGAACACAAAGGTGAGGATGGGCCCAGAGTTGCCAAGAGGAGTCTGATGAATAAACGCAAATGGGTTTGGGGGAGCAATCAGAGAAGAAGGAGGGGCGTACATTCAGCAGATAAAGGACAAAGACGTCATGACCATCTGATCAGAATACATCTGAAACAAGGTACTTCACGTAACTGAAATTTCTGGTGAATATTTTGGGATCTGTATGTGCTTCTTTAACAAGTCCACACAAAAAGAGCCCTGGTAGCACAGGAATTAAGTGCTTTGCTTGAAAAGGTCAGTGCTCCGAACCCACCAGCAGCTCCGTGGAAGAAACATGCAGCCATTTGCTTCCATAAAGATGACAGCCTTGCTCTCTGCACCCCACACTGGTGAGTGGTGTCTGGGATCTTAAAAGCTGCCAAGCTGCCATCCGAGGACACAGCAAATGGTCCCAACTCAGCAGGAACGGATGCTCACTGAGGACCAAAATGACATGGGGGAAAGACAACCCAGAAGATAGAGAGACCCACATCGGTGGGTGCCTGCATCGACTTGGGACCGGAAGAACCGGATGGTGTCCAGCCACCACCAGTGATAGCCGTGATGGAGCTCACTAAGTTCAGTCTCACTGGAAACACAAGAATAAAAAGGGGTGTATCCTGAGATCTCCACTAAAAGACCTAAGTTGATGGTCTAGCGGTTTCGGGGTTTCCCTGGGAGCATGGCCCCTGACCCTGATGCTGCCCTTACCCATAAATCATAACGAAGGTCCACTCTTCGGACACGAATGGATTGGACTTGGTGATGCAGAGTGACCATACACTGGATGCACTTTATGGCTCTATGCATCTATAGGATATCATCCTGCTGACCTCTGACTGGAGGAAGGAGAATGGGTGGAGAGGAGGGGAAAGGAGACTGTTGGGAAAATGAGACATGTATGGAGCAGAGAGGAAGAGTGTGCTGTCACCAGACAGGGAGGCCAGTGGAAGCTGCATATAGGTGGGTGTGTAAATTTATGTGGGAATGTACATTTTCACTCAGTCATATTAAATAAATAAAAAAAAAGATGACAGCCTTGGAAACTTTATAAGGCAGTTCTGCCTTGCCCTATATGGTAGCTATGAGGTCAAAATGTAATGGTTGAAAATGCTTTCAAGTGTGAAAACATGCCACCAGCCAGTCTATTTATGTTGTGGTCCCAGTTGTCATGAACTGCTGTCTGGCCTTGTGAAAGTTGCCTAACCTCTCAAGACTCCACCCACTTCACCCCTGACTCCTGCTCCCAAACAGAGGACTGCAGTACATCAACTCCCCTTAGACTTTACAAGAAAGAGCCACCAAGGGCTTTAGTTAAAGAAATAGATCCTTAGGTTCCATCTTATACCCACTGAAGCCCTTGGACCAGGGAATCTGCTGTTTGTCACCAGCACAGTTTGGGAAGCTCTCACTGCTTGGTCTCTAAGGCCACTTCTGATGATTACAGTTGGAGATTCACCAGAGTGAGCACAGAATTCTCAGAGCAACTACTTCTCTGTCTGATGGACTTGGGGAGTTACAAGATCCCAAGAGATCACTGTGAATGTGTATTATGATCATTACCAGGGCCTATACCTTCCCATGGAGAAAAGCAGGGAAATGGATGAATGTCCCTTTTTGGATATAACACTTAATAGATGAAATCTGTGATATCAGCTTTTAAAAATTCTATTTGCCAGGAAAAAAAAAAAAAAGACTCTATATCCAGTGTGCTTGTGTTACAAGTAGAAGTCCTAGCACCAAAGGCAGAAAATAATAGACCGTATCTCCTGGGAAATTCTGGTGGCGTAATAGTTAAGTGCCACAGCCATTAATCAAAAGGATGGCAGTTTGAATTCATCAGGTGCTCCTTGGAAACCTGATGGGGCACTTCTACTCTGTCCTACAGGGTTGCTATGAGCCAGAATCAACTCGACAACATTGGGTTTGGTTCATTTTTTATTTTTTTAAATTATTTTTTAGGTGTCTCCTAGAGGTGGAGTACAGCAAGGCAAACTATCATTGCAAATGTATGAGCTTCACATCCCTCAGAAGCTTTCTTAAAATGCCAAGTTACCCAGCTGGTCAGAGGTAGAGTACAGATTTTTCCCCCTTACATTTTATAATTAAATTTTTGTCATGTATGACTTAAAAGCAATGGAGGCATTACAAAGATTTGTTTCTTGTTGCTGTCGAATCACTTCCAACTAATAATAACCCTGTAGGACAGAGTAGAACTGCCCCCTCAGAGTTCCCAAGGAGCACCAGGTGGATTTAAACTGCCCACCTTCTGGTTAGCAGCTGTAGCTGTTAACTAGGCTATTAAGTTCAAGCTTAATGTTATGGATTTCAAGAACAAAAATAATAACAATATTGCAGAGCTGTGATGCTTTGAACTTCTAGTAACTGAAAAAAAAAGAAAGAAAAGAGAAACTGAAAATACCCAGAAGTGACAAAAACCTTAATATATTTTCCCCTCAAAACTATTCTAAAATTAATTTGAATTCCCACATGACTCCAGTGATTGACCCTGAAGAACTGGGATGTGTTATATACTCTTGCTCATTGTATACACTGTATATCTTGCATAAAGTTTCAGGGCATACAGTGGTGAAGTCCGTGCTTTGAACCCAGACACTAAGCTAAAGGAATAAGCGCAGATTGAAATCCAATCCAAGTTCCAAATGCCATGCTCTTCTCCCTGGCATTGGCTTCTCCCCAACTCTCACTCCTAGGAAGGGAGGCAGACACATTTTCTGACTTCAATACAGTCAAGTCTAGGAGTCAAACTGGGTCTCTCTTCTGCCTCCAGAGGCATCTTGCTGTTATTACCACACATGCTAGCCTCTACATAAGCCTGGTTTATATAAACTAGTTACTATGCAGGTCAGCAGTGGTCACTTAGAGGCCTCGTTTACATTGTAGCAAATACAATATTTGACTGTGTCTTCCTAGATGTTGCTGGGAGCACAAAGTAGAAGGTTTTCTATAAATGCTTGGATTCTTTTTAATCAAAGGTTATGGTAACTTGCTCCTTTGTGAAACCCAAGGAAATGATGCTCCTGCAACTTCTTGAAAAATAATGCCTCAAGTTTGGAAACAAATGAAAACAAACAAATAAACAAACAAAAAATCCCAAAAGTAACACAAACAACTCCAGTGTTTTACAATACAGACCACAGCTTCCATGGCCTCCACCAGACTGAGCCCAGTGGGAGTAGCTGGTTCCCGGCTACCACCATGGACTGCTCTGACAGGGGTCACAATAGAGGATCCCACATAGAGATGGAGAAAAATGTAGAATATATTTTAACTCAACAAACAAAAACAGACTTACTGACCTGACAGAAACTGGAGAAACCCTGAGAGTATGGCCATCAGATACCCTTTGGGCTGGGTAATGAAATCACTCCTGAAGGTCACCCTTCAGCCAAAGATTAGACCAAAAAACCAAACCAAACCCAAAAACCGCCACCCTTGAGTCCATTCTGACTCATAGCAACCCTATAGATCAGAGTAGAACTGTCCCATAGAGTTTCCAAGGAATGGATGGCAGATTTGAACTGCTGACCTTTTGGTTGGCAGTCACAGTACCTAATTACCAGGTACCAGGCCTATAGAATAAAATGAGACTAAAGGGGCACACCAGCCCTGGGTCAAGGACTAGAAGACAGTGAGTGCGGGGAAGCTGATAATAGGAAACCCAAGGTGGAGAAGGTAAAGTGTTGACATGTCATGGGGTTGTTAACCAATATCTACAACAATATGTGCACTAACTGTTTAATGAGCAGGTAGTTTGTTCTGTAAACCTTCATCCAAAATACCCTTAAAAAAGGAGGGGGGGGGAAGACACCTAGAAATTAACAGTTGTCAGCTTAACTTTCATTCCTGATTTTTTAAAAAAAGATAGAGATGCATACCATTAATTATTTTGCTGTCTCAAGAGGATCAATATTTCAATGGGTATTAGTAACATTAGATGGCTATTTTAGAAATACATAGTATTGGCATCTAAATATAGGAGCATTACATAAACTGGGAAGTGATCCTCTTCAGATATGCAGTATTATTAATCAACTACCAAAAGGTAGAGTAGGCAGAGCAATGCAGTGTGGTTGTGGAGAAATGGGTAAGACCTAGAAAGCCAAAGTCATAGCATGACTGTTTATTTGAGTAGATGCTTCAAGGTGAGACACATCTGGTGTGACTTCACAAAGACTCTCATCTCCTTCCCTGTCCATCTTTTTGCCAGTGCTTTTACTTGTGTACTGATGGTTGATGGTTTAAGATTTCTTATTTATCTCTTGAAGCTTCATTTGCTGTTAAAATGTAGATACCTCTGGCATGCGAGGAACGACCATTGTTAGGGGGTGGTTCTCTCAGAGGGCACACTTTGACAAGTGGAAAGAACATGGTATAATAACTCCAGAAGTTGGGTCCAACCCACAACTGACCATGGGAATGATGCAGGACTAGGCAGTGTTTGGTTTGATTGTGCTGGGAGTCAATGTTAGGGAGGCCATCTGAAGCAAGAAACTGATACCCAAGACAACACTCCTGAAAGATGTCAGTGAGATAGGGAAAGTACCAATACAGTTTTAGCTGCAATTGTAAGTGGTCTTGAAATTTGACTCTGGATCAGTGGTCAAAGCAACTTTACATGTAACTAACTCTGCCTTACCAAATAAAAAAACCCACTGCCTTTGAGTGGATTAATATTAACAGTGACACTATAGAGCAGCGTAGAATTGCACCATTGAGTTTCCAAGGAGGGCCTGGTAGACTGGAACTGCTGACCTCTTGGTTAGCAGAAGTAGCACTTAATCACTATGCCATCAGGGTTTCCAGCTCTCCACAAACCCAATGAAAAACCTGAACTCTTGGACACTGAGTTAATTCTGATTCATATGAAAAACCACTGCCATCAAGTTGAATTCCAACTCATAGTGACCTTGTTGGACAGAGCAGAACTGCGCCATGGTTTCCAAGGAGCACCTGGCGGGTTTAAACCGCCAGACTTTTGGTTAGCAGTCATAGCACTTAACTATTATGCTACCAGGGTTTCCGATTCTGACTCACAGTGATCCTACAAGGCAGAATAGAACTGCCTCATCATAGAGTTTCCAAGGAGAGGCTGGTGGATTCAGACTGCTGATCTTTTGGTTAGCAGCTCAGTCCTTAATTACTGTACCACCAGGGCTCTGAGCTCTGCACAGGGAAGGACAATTTGACTTAGGCATGAGAGGTCTAGGTCAGACAGCTCTCATATGATTTCTGCTTCCGTTGTTACCCAGGCATGTGTGCTTGCACTAATCACTTAACCTCTCCAAGCTTCAAATTTTCTCCTCAACTAATACATGCCTGCTGTTGTATCAGACACTGTTTTATATCAAATTACGATACTAAGAGTACCCACATTATAGGGTTATTGTGAGAAAGTAATGGGATGATCTTCAAAGTGCTTGCAATGTGCCTAGCACAGAGTAAGAAAATGTTTATGGAGCAAGAAATCATTAAATCTGTAAATTTCCATACAGTTTACAAAGCACTTGTATATCTACTGTCTTCTTGCAGCGACGATGTAGGCAAAAGTAGCCAGTATTTAGTGCTCTGTTTCACTGGCAACCAAAGAGCAAGAAGCTTGTCAAGATTCACTTGCTAAGTCGTACTTGAAAAAGGTGGTTGGCTGAAATGTTCATAAGTTGACCAAAGTTTGCACTTATTATCTACTCTTATTTTATCAATGGAGAAGGCATGATTTTTGAAACATGGAGTGAAAAAGATACTTATAAAAAACTATGAATTAGACAAATAATTTGTACATTATGAGTAACATCAGGTAAAAAGAGGTACCTTTCATACAGAAGAGAACCATAGGCAATCTGACCTCCAGTAGATGAAAATTATGGGTCAGGATTCTAATGCTCTTCACCTTCACCTTCACTTCAGTATTGGAAGGACACAATTTAGACTGGAAAATAGGAAAAGATGTGACTGCACCAAAGTTTCTTACATTTTGGAGAAGGCCGTTGATGCAGGGTTTGGATCTTTTTCACTAGATATGTTTAGAAATCTTGGATGGCCATACACATTGGAATTCTATTCAGAGGTGGACAGCTGGGTCAGGAAGCATCTTGAAATGACCTCTTCCAAATCTGGTTCTATGATTCAGCAAAGGTTTAGCTGACTTAGCGGTAGGAGAGGGAAGTTCTAACATTACATTTGTTGCAATCATTTTCAACCAAGCAAATACTGGCTTTAAAATCGGCAAACATGAAATGAATATATCCCAAACATTTCCCCTGGATGCTGAGACTAGTCCCCACTCCCCACTGAGCAAAACCTTTTCTATTGGTTAGAGATTATCCCAAGATTTCCATGAGTTGCCTGAGAGAAGCCATCTGTTAATATGCCAAGACAGTAGGATTTGCTAAAGAACTTCCAGCCCTGTGCCAACCTGAGAGATTCTGGAGTTAAGGCTTGCCCATATACTGAAAGTATGTGTGCCTTCTACATGCCCTCAGGTTTTTGTTCAAATTACAGCCTTTCTAGGACGACATGAAAATCAGAGCTCATTCATTATGAATGGTGTGTAACCGTGTTGAATTCTTATTTTTAAGTTTATAAAATACCATATGTGCCTGTCAACTGGTGGGTATGTGTGAAAACACTTCGATTCCTGAAACATGTTTTTGAGGATAAGAAACAAAGATAACTTCTTTGATGAAAGTTAGGACTTCTAGTCCGTGGACACTGCCATGCGCAATGAATTTACAAAAGGAGTTATTTTAACGACCTGCTGTATACTCATGGGAAACCCTAGTGGCGTAGTGGTTAAGTGTTATCTCTGCCAACCAAGAGGTGGGGCAGTTGAAATCCTCCAGGCCCTCCTTGGAAATCTATGGGGCAGTTCTCCTCTGCTCTACAGGGTTGCTAAGAGTTTAAATCGACTCGAGGGCACTGCGTTTGGTTTTTGTGTTTTTTTTTTTGGTATAGTGAGGAAATCATTTTTTCCCTTTGACTCAATTTCTCCTTAGCTATATCCCAACATTAGAAATTACTAGAAAGCAAGTGGGTTTGGACTCTAACAACAACAACAAAAAGATGGAGGGACTTTTCTAGAATAAAATATACTTTCAACAGACTAACAATCAATGCCATCTTTGATTCAGTTCTGGTTTTTACCAAACAATTATAACTTTTGTGCATGTTTCAAATTTTCAAGGAGAAAAATAAAACAGAATATTGTCGGCTTCACCTCTGAATTACTTGGGATTATGTTTTGGTGCTAATCCAGGGCGAAGGAATCACTTTAAACCTTGTTTTTCTAAGAAGCCATCGTGCCTGAGGGAACGATTATAGCTCTGTACATCTTTGGTAGAGTGTTTGGCACAATGCCTTACAGAAGTTGAAATAATACTTTTTCAAGGATTAGGAAAAAATAGGTGGAGGTGGGTAGTGGGGGGCGGGGGCGGGCCAAGAGGGCGAGAGAGGAGAATTTGCAAGGTAGCTGATAGCGTTCCAGAAACCCTGGTGGCTGCAGTGGTAAGTGTCACAGCTGCTAACCAAAAGGTCAACAGTTCAAAATCACGACAGACTCCTTGGAAACTCTATGCGGTCAGTTCTACTGTGTCCCATAGGGTCGCTGTAAGTCAGAATTCACCGGAGGGCAATTTTTTTTTTTTAAATGTCCTTCCTGGTTATGAAACACGTTCATCCGCCTGACGCTTTAATTACAACTCTTTCAGAGTTCATGGCGAATTGCCTTCATTAATCCCCAATCAGGGGACTGAGTCACTAACATAAAGCTGCAGATTTGCGCACACTGGGTCTATTATTGAACAGAGAGAGCTTCCAGTCTCCTGGGAGGAGATACATGACACCCTCTGCCCTTTCCCTGCTGGTGTGTCTCCGAGCCAAAAGGCAGAGCCCAAGATTAGAGCAATGTATATTTAAGGATGTGTTTTTGCAGGTGCTGGTTGGGACATGAAGACAAATGTATCAGTGATTAATGCTAGGAACAAAGTGGAAACTTGGCTGGGGGATGAAAATATTTCTGAAACCGGAAGCTGTAGCTAACTTTGCCTAACCCGATCGGTTTGGCCACTCAGGGTGTCTGAGCAGAGCCAAACAGCGAAGGGCAGGTGAGTGGGAGATCTTCCCAAAATGAACCGGAAAGCTCTCCGCAGTTCCTTTCGAGAAGAGGATTCGGACGTGCCTTGAAGGTTGGGAGCGGTTGCAACAGTACGGTTTCTCCTGGACTTTTCGGAGCAATGATGAAACCAGGAGAAAACAATCTAAGGAAAATTAATGAATTCGTTGTCATGTCGGCGAATTCAAAGATTCTAATCCGCTCCCCCGCCCCCTTCTGTTGGTGGGGCCAGCACTGAGCAAGATTCCTCCAGCTGCTTCATCACTGCCTGCGATTCGCTGTCCCAAGGAATCCTCCTGCCTCACCCCCGAGTCCGCCTTCCACTCTTCCCTGGCACAGCGGTTCACTGCCAGCCGCTCCAAGCCTCCCCGCGCAGCGAGCAGCACCCCCCTCTGGCGTCACCCCGAGCGGGGTCTGCAGCTTGGGGAGGGGTCAGAGCAGCCAGCTAACTCCGGGAAAACTTCCTCGGCCGCGATGACTGGGGCGCACCCGCTCCCCCAGCCCTCCCACGCCTGGCCCCAGGGCGTTCGTTAAAGTGGTGCGGCTCCAGATTGGCGCTCTCCCGCCCGGCGGGTTCTGAGCTGCAAAGACCCGGGCGACCCGCAGCGACGCGCCTCCCGCGAGGGACGGCGCCCTTTCTCGCGAATGCTCCCGGGACGCGGCCGCCGCCAGCCCGGGGCTGCTGGCGGAGCACGGCCAGTGCAGGGCGACTTTGCGCCAGGATGCTTTGTTTTCCTGCCGCGGGAACCCGAGGCAGTCTCTCCCCAGCAGACTTAAGCTGCCCGCAACAATAGCCATGGAAGTTGCTGCGGCACAGATGGACAGGGAACCGCTTGGCAAGGCGTCTATTTTGGAGGTTTTTTCTCTGCACGGATCATTTCTTTCCTCCCTTTTGGGGTAAGTGAAAGCCAGCCTCTTAGAACCCAAGGGTAGAACTGAGGAAGGGGCTTGCAGTAGCGCGAAGGGTTAATATGTCAAGTTGTTTTACTTGGGAGGGGGTAGAGGCTTCCCCTAGTGCCATCCTTTGCAAATACACATTTTGACTGCAGACACGTTACGGGAGGGGGTGTTGGGATTTATTTGGGGGACAAACTTAATCTTTGTCCACATTCTGAGAAGGGAGAGTTGAAGTGGAGGAGAGAAAAGGCCCCAGAAAGATAGGGTAGATGGCTGGGATGATTTAGCAGAGAGCTGATCCGGAGGGCCAATGACTAGGGCAAGCCTTTAACCCAGACCAGGAGCTTTGAACACTTGGCCATACTCCCCCAACCTAATGGCACCCACCCAAAACCACCCCAGCACCCAAATAACCTCTCTGGGAAAGGGTCTCGAGGGGCTACAGTGACTTCTTATGAGGGTCTGCAATTTGTCTTGCATACAGGGGGTGTGCAATAAGTGTTTATTGATTGGCTGAAAGATATATCCCAAGGATGCTTTTTGTACCCCAGGAATTCTCTTTGGCCCGTGAACTGAAGCCCTCATGTAGACCCCATGGCACCAGACAGGACAGTTCATTTCGCAAAGGAGGAAAGATGGCGTTTTAGATAATATTGTACTTAGATCTTCATCTTCCAAAATAACCCATCTGACAGCTTCAGGGTCAGATTTGTAGGTCCAGGGACCAAGTGAGTTCCTAAGGTTTTGGCACAGTGAACCAACACAGGCCTTTAGGTCAGAGATTTGGATCTGGATGTTGTGACCTTGGGTGTCTTCTTTTGCCTCTCTGACCCTTAGTCTCTTCAGCTGTAAAATGAGGCCAGTTAGAGCTCCCTTAAGGTGACAGACAGAAGATTAAGGGAGAAAAAATCAGAGAAGGTGAGGAAGGCATTTGATAAATGCCAGTTCTGCCTTGGAAGATTCAGGAGAGATGGTACCCTGGGTACTGCTGACTTCTTGGTTGGCACGTCACTGTAACTGTGGTGCAGGTCAGAACATTGCATTGCAGTTACAGACCTGGGAAGCGAAGGAGGAGCAGGTAGCGTGGGGCTTGGAGCCCTTCCAGGAGCTTAGCAACTCAGGAGCTGCCTTCGGCCTGGAGAACAGGATTGACGCACATGTACTGGTAGCTCTGGAATACAACCAACTAAATGAAGCTGAAACTCCGTATTTGCCTCATTTCAGCACCTCTCTTATCATCCACCCCTCAGCCCTGTTCTAGTGGAGGGAAGCAAAGTGGGAACACAGTCCCAGAGAAAGTGGCTCAGGAGTACCTGGGCGACCTCTGTCTCCCCAGAGGGCTGGGGAATCAGTAGGGCCATCAAATCCACGCCAAGTTCGTCAGGTGGGCTCTGCAGAGAATGCAGGGCGCTGGCCAGGGCTGCCCATAGGATCAGTGACAGAGGAGTCACCAACCTTCCCACAGCCCAGCCGTTTGTGGGCCTCATTCTGGGAGTTAGAAGCCTGGTTTTTGATCCGGGGTGTTGACAAAGGCCTCCCTGGAGGCTGCAGAGTGCCCTAGAATGGTATACCAACTCAGACAGCAACTGCTCATGTTGGGTTTAGAGCCACAGCCAGCAAGCAGGCTTGGGATGACCTGGGCAGTCATTTCCTCGTAAGTGAAGGGCGGGACAATCTAGTCCAACTTCACAGCACTAGAAAGTAAGCTCCAGGAAGGCCAGAATGCTGTCCATCTTCTCTGCCATCTGGCCAGCACCTTGTACAGTGATGCTCTTAGGCCAGGTACACACACACACACACACACACACACACACACACACACACACACACACACACACACACACACACACACACACACACACACGTAAAGGAAAACTGAATCTTAGAAATCTCCTCTGTAACCCAGAGTAGGATTCAAATTACTCCGTCTTCAGCACCAGTCCACACAATTCATGCTATCATTTAGCTCCTATTTCTGGAGCATCTACTATGTGCTAGTCTCCGTTGCTAGGTGTCCGAAGGAATTTGTACACCTCCTTCTTATTGGTACTTCCAGTGGCCCACTCAGGAGCATCTCAGTCCACCTGACTGTCCAGGAGACCAAGGCCCCACCTCGAGCCCCTGTGTGGCTCGGGGGTAGGGGGGTGGGGTCAGGGTGGGGCAGGGGAAGGGAAGTGCTGGGTGCAGGAAATGAGGCAGGGTAGCCTTTCCTCTGGAACCTGTCAACGGCCCCTCTACCTGCCCTGGCTGGATCCCAAACTCCTGTGGCCGCCGCTCCCCGGAGTCACCAGGCTTGGCAACTCCTCTTTCCTTCCGGGCCGCCGAGTCTCTCTCCAGCCCCCTCCCTGTTCTCCTAGCAGCGGCCCCAGCCGGGCGGCAGGTAGCTGGGGAAGGGACCAGGCTGCGCCTGGGGAGCGAGCTGTCCCGGGTGGGGAGAGGGCGGCCGACGCGGAGCAGTCCCAGAACAAAAGGCTCATGGCTGGCACCCGCCTCTTCAGAGCGCGGTGGAGACCTGGGTGCAGGAGGAGAGCGAAGTGAAAAAATGAAGTGAGATAAGAAAGAGGGGCCCCTAGGGTGGGAGTCGTGAGCAGAGGTCACCCCCGAGCCGAGGGCTGCCGCGGGGCCTCCGCGGCCCTCCCTCCGCCTCCCGCAGCGCCTTCCAGGCAGCCAAGCGTGTCTCCGGCTGCAAATCCGCGGAGCGCGCCGCGGTCGTCTCCACGCCCGCCGGCGGCCGAGCCAGTAAGTAGCGGCGCGCCCGCCGCCCGCCCCGCCGCGCCCTCCTTCGCACCGCCCCGGGCCACTCCGTCGCCACCCAGGCCCGGCGGCCGAGCACGCCTCCCCGGCCTGCGCCTCGCCCGCCGCGCTCCTGCGTCCTCCCTCCGTGGCGCGCCGTCTGCGGCGCGCGGCGGGGAGGGTCGCCGGCGCCGCGCGCTCCCCCGGTGCCGCACCACCTCTGCCTCCAATGGCTTTCGGGAGGTGGGGACAAGGGGCGGGGGGCGTCGCCAGGGGCGAGGAGCGCGGCCCCGGTGGGGCGTATGCGCTCAGCGCCGCCGAGCGAGGCTGACGTGCCCGCCGGAGCGCGCGCCCGCGCGGGTGTGAGCAAGTGTGTATGTGCGGGTGTGTGTGCGCACACGTTTTCGGGGGCCGGTGACACTGCAGTGGGCTTCTCCGTTGAGCTCAGCCCCCAGCCAACCGGCACCGCATTTAGGAACACAGCTTGGCACTGTTACCTTCCCGAACCTTCCTCTGCGTCCACACCTCGCTGAGCTTACTTTTCCTTTGACCTAGGGTGCCACGGGCGGCCACTCCTCAATCGGTAGAAACACTTAAGCCTTTTCCAGTTCTCCCCAAAGTCAATATTTTCCCATTTGTCTTTTTCTGGAGTTCTTCGTGAGCCGGGTCAGGATCCCTCATCCTTGGAAATTGTTTTCTTGGACTGCTGTACCGAGGCGTGCAAAGCTCGAGGACTTTATTATTATTTTGGTTCTTTTCAATTCCTCCCCTTCCGGGCAACGGAGCAATGAAATTTCCAATCGAGACGCCAAGGAAACAGGTGAACTGGGATCCTAAAGGTGGGTAGCTCCGACTTGTGGCCGCCCTCGCCCTGCCTCCGTCTCCAGCAAGTGCCCGCCTCCCCGAGCGAAGGACCCGCTCCTGGCGGCGTGTGTCCTCAGGCTGGGATCTGTGCTTGGGAACTGCGGCACCGGTGGGAGGAGGGCGGAGGCAGCGTGGGTTCCAAACCCAGATAGTGCTGTCGTTATCACAGAATCATTGTCCTTCCTGGATGGCTTTAAAATCTATTTACAGATACACGAAGTCACCCTTTCCGTTTGCCAGCTGCACCAAGTGTCGGCATTTCTTTGGACTTTGTGAGACTGTGTGTGTGTGTGTGTGTCCTTTGTTTCTGGTGATCTTTGTCTCTCTGGCAGATGGGTGGGGTGTCTCCCCCTGGACCCAGAGCCACGCCGCCTGCCCGGGTGTCCTCAGTGGGAAAGGTTTCCTGGCAGCAAGTGGAGCGCGGATCTGCACAGCAGTGATCCCCAGGGTAGCCCTTCTAGAAGGCAGTGTGAAATAATGGAGCTCTTGGGGACCTCCAGAGTCTTGGCTCCGTCTTGTTACCGCACGAGCAGCTAGTTTGGGTCAGGTCACAGTAGGAAGGGGAAGAGGAGTGGTTGGCTAGAAGGGTGGGGCGGGCTGGGGCTGGGGAGGGGGCTTGCAGTGTGCCTGCTGAAGAAGTGGTGTGGTGTATAAGGCTTAGGAATGGTAGATAATGTTCCCTGAGCGCAAAAGGGGGCGATTAAGATCCATTTGTGCGTTTCCAGTGTTGGCCAGTGTGCCTTTAATGGGCATACAGATGTTCAGGCTACTCCCAGTATCAAGATGGGAGAACAAGTTGAAAGCAGGTATCCAGTATTGACAAGAGTACTCTTCAGCATTTGTCTTAGCTGGGCTAGGCAATCTGTGTGGATTGGGTTGTAATTCATTTATTTGGCATATGGTTAATGTTCTTCATAAGTGCATTTTCTTTCCTCTGGACTGGAGAAGAAAAAACCCACTCATATCTTGACTAAATGACTTATGAATTGACTGGCTATTTAAGCGTGATGGTACTGCCTTTTTTAAACACTGAAGCTATTATGCCTTATTCACAATGGAAACCTTCAATTTTTTTATATCTACTCTGTGGAAAGATGGAGGTATGCTGTCTTTTTTTTTTTTTCTTTAAATCCTTGCAAGGCACATTTATTGAAAACCTACTACATACTGTACCAACCACTATCTTAACCCCTGGGATACAGTCAGAAGAGGCCAGATAGAAAGTCTGTTTCTTTGGAGCTTACAGTAAGAGATAGATGTAAAACTAACACTGTGCAGAGGACTGCATGCTTACAACTCGACATATATTTCTTGAAGGAGGGGATCGGCACTCCAAGAAAGTGTCTGATCAAACAGGCTTTCTAGGGCCAGGAGATGGGTGTGATCAGGGAAGACTTCTTTGAAGAGGTGACACTGCTACTGAAACCCAGAGAATGGAAAAGGGTTAATAGACTAAACAGGAGAGGAAAGTGTTCCAGAAGAAGGACCAGCAAGTGCAAAGGTCCTGAGGTAGGAGGCAGCACTGTGTGTGATAAACTGAAAGGAGGTCTTCGCGGCTGGAGTGGAGAGTGAGACAATGTGTATTTTGAAATGTGACTGTGGATGGGAAAGTTTCACAGTGATGAAACCACAAAGGGCTATGTTGTTAGGATGGGATGTGATTCTGGGTTGGGGAAAGGAGTGTAGACTTTATATTAAGCAGGGGAGGGGTTTCAGGCAGAGGAGGGACATGATCTAAACTAAGTTTCAAAAGAAGTAATATGTGGGTCCAATGGATGTAAGGGACCAGATATAGCGGTGGCATGGATGGGGCAGTGGTCATGGAGATGGAGAAGCAGATGGAGTTGGGGGCCACAGAGGAGGGGAAATCAGCAGGCTTTGTGTGAGTATGGTGTGCAGGTGGAGGAACTGGAATGACTGGACGGTAGCCAGAGCAGGACCAGTCCTGCGAGAAACCACACAAGTTTGCTGTAGGACTTGTTGAATGGGAGATGTCCAAGAATCATTCAAGGGGTGTGTCATATGGGCAGTTGTCTAAAAGTCAGAGTCTTCAAGGAACTTGACTGGGGAAGGAGGGCAGTGGGGAGAATTTTGTGAAGCTTGCCTTGTCAGGTTTCTGGGTGATCATCATTCTAAATCTTCATGTCGCAACAACAGATACAACCATCAACATTTTACAGTCTGGAACAGTGGAGAAACAAGCTCAAAGTACCTACAGTTCCAACCAGTGGGTGCTGAAAGTAAGCTTCAATGAAAATAACATTTAATAAGCAATCGTTTTATGCCAGGTGCTTTAGGCACACACTGTTTTATTTTTTTCTATAGCTATCTGATGATGTCTCATAATTACCACTGTAACACCACCAAGCTGCTTTCCAGTAAGACGCTCTGGCTGTACATGAGTGTCTTTGGAGCGGGGTGGTGGTGGTAGTCTTTCTAGCCAGAGGACAGAGGCAGAAGTGTGGGAACTGAGAGTGGCATATCTTAGACCTTTGTAGAGCTGTATGCCAGGCATTGCTCACATGCTTTACATGTATTAATTTAGTATATTGTCGCACACAAGCAAAAAAAATTAGGAGGAAGGTGCTATGCGAGTTTTACAGATAGAGAACTCAGGAACAGAGAGATTGAGTAAATTGCCTAAGGTCACACAGCTAGTAGGTGGTGAGTTTGGAATAGGCTCTTAAACACTCTTTTAGTCATGTGTCTCAAGTGATTGGGACTTTTGATTCTTGCGTGGTAAGGCTCCCAGAGTAAAGGGACTGGAGTAGCTGATTGAGTGGAGAAGAGGGAGGAGAAAGAGGAGAGAGCAGGGGAGAAGGAGCAGAAGAGAAAGGAGAAAAAGGGAAAGGAGAAGGAGGAGAGAGAGGAGGAGAAGGAGGAAGAGGAGGAAGAGCTGGAGGAGGAGGGGGGAGAGGATGGGGAAGAGACGAGGAGGAGGATGGGAGGGAGGAGGAGGGGGAGCAGGAGGAGGGAGAGAGAGGAGGAGGAAGAGGAGAGAGGACGAGGAAGAGCAGTGAACCAGCATTCCGCT
The DNA here is from genome assembly GCA_028571685.1 of Heterohyrax brucei. Classification (NCBI taxonomy): domain Eukaryota; kingdom Metazoa; phylum Chordata; class Mammalia; order Hyracoidea; family Procaviidae; genus Heterohyrax; species Heterohyrax brucei. The sequence goes on along the minus strand of CM053151.1, from coordinate 111,112,098 downwards.
ACCCTTTCCCCGTTAACCCATCTAGCCAACTGACATCCCCACTTCCAACTCTGTTGGCTGGTCGCTGGCCACTGAACGGATTTTGAGTCTCTTCAGTGGTTAGTTGAGCAGGGCAAAGATGTTAGGGAATCTGGCATTACGGTGGAAAAATCAGAGGGATGGTTTGCATTACATGGACTGTAGGACTTGGGTTATTAACAGGCTTGAACCTTCTGGTGAAGATAGTCGTGGAATGTGGAAGGAAGGAAGTTGTAATTACAGTGTTGTGCTTCCAGCCCCATTACCTGACAGTTTAATAGCACCAAATGGAGTTGGTCTGAGAACACATTGAATTGGATTGCATTTGGATGAATTAAGGAAAACACTGTCAGCAAGTTTAGATGTAAACGTAAGACCCAAATGGAACGTGATTATTTTTTGGTGTGGTATGACTTTTCTCCATATTCATAAAAACAAGTCTTCAGTAAACAGGGTCACTGTTTGGGTAGGACCTTCATGAGAGTACTTTAGAATACCACAATTTGGGTTCAGTTTCAGTCACTGAGGTCGCTATTGATGATTTCCTGCTGAAAACTGGCATTGGCTTGTGCTTCTGTGTGCTACCAAGTGAAAAACCAAACTAGTTGCTGTTGAGTTGACGCTGACTCGTGGCAACCCCACGTGTGTCGGAGGTTTTCAGTGGCTGATTTTTGAGAGGGAAATCACTGGGCTTTTATTTCAAGCTGCCTGTGGGTATGCTCAAACCTCTTTTTGGTTAGCAGCCAAGTGTGTGCACCCTTTAAACCCCCCACAAGGGACTCCAATGTATGTTAAGGGCTTTTCAGTACCAATAAAATCAGCAAACAGTATTTTCACAGTTTAAGGCAAGGAAATCAACATACTGTAAGAAACTCTGGATTTAGGGGCAAAAGAATTACATTGGAGAACCAAATGTACTGCTAGTCAGTTAGCTGTGTGACTTCAGGCTGCTTGTTCAACCTCTCTGCCTGGAAGAGGGCCATTGACATAGCCTCTTCCTACCTCTTGGGCCTTCCTCAGTTTCTTCCTTTGGGCTGGTCTTGGGGACACTTAGACTGAACATGTGCCTGTCTCAGGGCCTTTGCACTTGCAGTTCTCACTGCTTATAATGGTCTTCCTTACATGGTCACATGGCTGGCTCCTCTCAAATGTCAACTTGTTAATGAGAGCCTTCCTGTTCCATCTGAAGACCGTCCCTGCTGTTCTCCAGCCTCATCATTCTCTGTCACTTGCTCAAGTTGTTTTCCTGACATTTGTCGTGATTGAAAACCATCTTATTTCCTCATGTCTCGTGTTTGTTGCCTCCTCCCTCACTGACAGATGAGGTCTGTTAGCAGGATTGCCTCTACCTTGTCCACTGCCCTAGCCCAAGGGCCCCGGGAGGTACCTGGCACATAGTGTTGTTATTAGGTGCCATTGAGTCATTTCCGACTCATAGCGATCCCATGTACAACAGAACATAACACTGCCCAGTTCTGTGCCATCCTTGCGATTGATGTTACACTTGAGCCCATCGTTGCAGCCGCTATCATTTCATCTCTTTGAGTGTCTCCCTCTTTTTTGCTGACCCTCTACTTTACTTGGCTGGCTTTGGCTACTTCACGGAGCATCATGTCCTCCTCCAAGGACTGGTCCCTTCTGATAACATAGTCAGAGTACGTGAGACAAAGTCTTACCGTCCTTTCTTCTCCAAGGAGCCTTCTGGCTGTATTTGTTCGTTCTTGTAGCATTCCATGATGTAGTCAGGGTTCTTTGCCAGCACCGTAATTCAAAAGCGTCAATTCTTCAGTCTTCTTTATTCATTGTCTAGCTTTTGCAGGTATATGAGACAATTGAAAATACCGTGGCTTGAGTCAGGCACACCTTAGTCCTCAAAGGTAACTCTCAATAACCAACCACACACAGACACTCAGTAACTCTTTGCTGAATGAATGGATGGATGGTGTGATGGATTGGAGAGTATCTCTAGGTGTTTGCTCATCACAGAAATTCTAGAACTCCTCTAAGCTCATAATGCTGAAGTACAAATAAGAAGAAAGGAAGAGTATCCTTAAATAATGGGATATTGGGAAGAAATCAAACCCTTTAACAACAAGCTGGTTTTGACTCTTGGTGATCCTGCATGTTACAGAGTAGCATTGCTCCGTAGAGTTTTCTTGGCTGTGATCTTCAGGGAAGCAGACTGATGTCTTTCTTCGTAGGTGTGTTTGAACTGCTGACCTTTTGGTAAGCAGCCAAATGCAGACTGCATTGGCCAGGGATCTGGGATGTTGGAAAAGACACCGCTGTTTCCACTTCCTTGAAGTCTCCCAGCTCTTCAAAGCTTCCAAAACATGTTTTCCTTCTTTTCTCCTCTTTCATTAGAGTGAAAAGTCTGATGGAGTCTGGACTGATCTAGTCTGATAACAATATGGTCAGTGTCCAGCAAGTAAATTGGTTCAGATTTACCACTGGCACATTTTCAGGTATTTTAGTCCAGTTAAGACAGAACCAAAACCACAAAGCCACAGCTGGAGTTTTAAAAAAGCTGTATTTCTCGTGCTTACTTGAATGCAGCATTCTGGAGAGGCCTCAACCATCAGCGTGTCATACCTTTCAGTTTACAGAACACCTTTTACAAATGATCTCATTTGCTCTTTAAACAACCCTAGCTCTGTAGATATGAATCGTAGATTTGTGGATAGGTAAACTAAGACATATCAGAAGTAGGTGACTTATCTGGGGGTCTGAAGTGGCAAGTGGGCAGAGCTGGGCCCAACCCTGAGCTTTTGATTTTTTTTTTTTTGACACTTGAAATACTCTGTTTATTGTACATCAAGAAAACTGGGACAGCTTTACACGAAAACAAGTATTCACTGACACCTATTGCATGCCAGCAGTCGCGGGGTGGCACAGACAGTTCACATACTCGACTGCTAACTGCAGTGTTGCAAATTCAGGTGCATGCAGAGGTGCCTCAAAACCAGCCATCAAAAACCTTATGGAGCACAGTTCTATTCTGAGACATGTGGGGATCACCAGTGGCTGCTGGCTTGTGTGCCTAGATTGGGAAGGAGCTGGAAGTACACAGAGATAGGCCACAGGTTCCCTTCAGCAGCTACATAGAAGTATTTATAACAAGGAAATGGCACATGTAAGTTGTAGAGGCTGGAACATCCCAAGTTCGTGGTTCAGGATAGAAACTACTCCTGACTTCATATAGCTGAAGGGCTGGTGAACCCAAGGTTGGCAGGTCAGAGAGTGGGGCTCTTGTTTACAGGCTGTGTAAAAATGAATACAGAAAACACTTGCCAATTCAATTTCTTTACATGTAAAATCCAGCAACACCAATTATGTTAATCATGTTGCACAGCCATCCTCCGTGTCTGCTGTCACAGTGAACACACACTCCGTGCTTCCTAAGCGTGACCCGCTTGTTCCCCTCCCTCCTCCCTGTTGCTCCCTCCTGCCTCTGGTCCCGTGTCAAGCAGCAGGTTGCCTTGGGCAGATCTGCTGACAAAGACTCTTCCAAGTGTTCAAAAGGAAAGATGTCACGTTGAAGATTTAGATACTTCTGACCCAAGCCATGGTATTTCCTCCCTCCCTCCCTCCATCCATCTCTCCCTCCTTCGTCCCTCCGTCCCTCCCTCCCTCCATCTCCCCGCCCTCTCTCCGTCGTCCCTCCCTCCCTCCGTTGTCCCTCCATCCATCCCTCCATCCATCCCTCCCTCTCTCCCTCCGTCCCTCCGTCATCCCTCCATCCTTCCCTCCGTCCATCATCCCTCCTCCCTCCGTCCCTCCCTCCCTCCGTCGTCCCTTGGTCCCTCCTTCTGTCCCTCCCTCCGTCCAATATCCCTCCCTCCCTCCGTCCCTCCGTCCCTCCCTCCGTCCCTCCCTCCCTCTGTCCCTCCCTCCGTCCCTCCCTCCATCCATCATCCCTCCCTCCCTCCGCCCCTCCCTCCCTCCGTCGTCAGTCCATCCCTCCCTCCCTCTATCCCTCCCGCCCTCGGTCGTCCCTCCCTCCCGCCATCATCCCTCCGTCCCTCCCTCCCCCGTCATCCCTCCGTCAGTCCCTTCCTCCCTCCCTTCCTCTTTCCTCCTTCCCTCTCTTTCTTTTTTAGACAGTTGTTTAGGTGTCAACAGGTCAGTTGTGACTCACTGCGCCCCCGTGTACCCCAGAATGAAACACTGCCCGGTCCTGTACCGTCTTCATAGTCTTCGTGATGCCTGAATCCATTGTTGCAGCCACTGTGTCAATCCATCTCATTGAGGGTCTTCTTGTTTTCCCCTGACTCTGTACCTAACCAAGCACAATGTCCTGCACCAGGGAGTGATCCCTCCTGAGAACATGTCCAAAGTATGTAAGTCATGGTCTCGCCACTCCTGCTTCTAAGGAGCATTCTTTTATTTATTTTACTTTTAATGGAAACCCTTCTGGCATAGTGCTGTGGCTGCTTACCAAAGGATTGGCAGTTCAGATCTGCCAGGTGCTCCTTGGAAACTCTGTGGGGCAGTTCTACTCTGGCCTGTAGGGTTGCTATGAGTTGGAATCAACTAGATGGCATTGGGGTTTTGGGTTACTTTTAATGTCAATCAGTGTTATAGATTTTATATAAGACTTCTTTTTTTTAAATTTACTTTAGATGAAGGTTTACAGAACAAATTAGCTTCCCTCTAAATAATTAGTACCACAAGTGTTTTGTCGAATTGGTCACCAACTTCACAAAATGTTAATACTCTCCATTCTTGACCTTGAGTTCCCTATTATCACCTTTCCTGTCCTCTCTTGCCTTCTAGTCCTTGCCCCTGGGCTGGTGTGCCGTTTTAGTCTTATTTTGTTTTATAGGGCCTCTACAAGTCAGAATCCACTCAGCAGCAATGGGTTTAATCTTTGGCTGAAGGGTAAACCTCAGGAGTGACTTCATTACTGACCTGAAAGGACACCTAGGGGCCATACCTTCGCGCTTTCTCCAGTCTTTGTCACGCCAGTAAGTCTAGTCTTCTTTTGGGAGTTAAACTTTTGTTCTGCGTTTTTCTCCAGCTCTGTCTGGAGCTAACTGTTGTGACCACTGTTAGAGCTGTTGCTGGTGGTAGCCAGGCACTATCTAATTGTTCTAGGCTTGGTCTAGTGGAAGCTGTGGTCTTTTAATCCTTTAGATGAATCTTTCCCTTAGGTTTTTGGTTTTCATCATTCTCTTTTGCTCTCTGTGGATTGAGACCAGTGGAGTATCTTAGAAGGCTCCTCATAAGCTTTTAAGACCTCAGACAACCAGCCATAGTATTTTCATTGACCTCATATGCATGTGAAAGCTGGACAATGAATAGGGAAGACCTAAGAACTGCTGCCTTTGAGTTGTGATGCTGTCAAAGAGTACTGAACGTACCTTGGACGACCAGGAGAACAGACAGACTTGTCTTGGAAGAAGGACTGCCAGAATGCTCACTGGAAGCATAGATGGTGACCCTGGTGGCATAGTGCCTAAGTGCTGCATCTGCTGATCTTTAAATCTGCCAGGCACTCCTTGGAAACTCTGTGGGGCAGTTCTACTCTGTCCTGCAGGGTTGCCGTGAGTCGGAATTGACTCGACAGTGGTGGGTTTTGTTTAGTGCTGCTTTAACGGAAATGCCACAAGTAGATGGCTTAAAAAAATAGAAATTGTATTTTATTACAATGCAGTAGGCTGAAAGTCCAGATTTAGGATGTCAGCTCCAGGGGATGGCTTTCTCTGCTGGCTCTGATGGAAGCTCAGTGTTGTCAGGCTTCCCCTAGACTGGGAGCTTCTGAGGTGCAGGGACCCTGGTCCTTCTAAAGGATGTGCCCAGCTTCCAGCACTCTGTCATTCTTGATAGTATGAGGTCCCCAAATTGCAGCATGCCTCCCTTTCTTTTGTATCCCAGGAGGCTGCACCAAGTCACAATACAATCTCACAGATTAAGTCCTCCTCCACCAGCTCAATTCCCACACATCCTCCCTCATTAATACACAGAGGCAGGGTTTACAGAATACACAATTCTGGGGAATTGTGGCCCAGCCAAATCTCTGCACACATTTTTTGGGGAATGCAATTTAATCCACGGTAGATAGTGAGACTGTGTCTCGCATATTTCGGACACATTGTTAGGAGGGATCAGATGATGGTGAAGGATGTTATGCTCAGTAAAGTAGAGGGTCAGCAAAAGAGAAGGAGACTCTCAGTGACCTGGATCGATATACTGGCTGCAGCAATGGGCAGAAGCATAGCAGTGATTGTGAAAATGGTGTAGCATTGAGTAGTGTTTCATTCTATTGTATACGGGGTTGTTATGAGTTGAACACAACTCAAGGCCACTTAACAACAATAACCTGCCTGTGGTAACTACTAATAAGTTTTGGTCTGTACTTATGGGGTCCTGGTAGCAGAGTGGTTAAGAGCATGGCTGCTAATCAAAAGGTCGGCAGTTTAAATCCACCAGCTACTCCTTGGATAGTTCTACTCTGTCATAAGTGGACTTGATGGCAGCAGGTTTTATACACTTATACTTTAAGTAAGTGGAATCATACAGTATTTGAACTTTTGTGACTACTTCACTCAGGATAGTGTTTTCAAGTTTCCTCCGTGTTGCAGCATGTATCAGGACTTCGGTACCCTTTGTTAGTGTTGTTGTTAGGTGCTGTCGAGTTGATTCTGACTCACAGTGACCCTATGAATAACAGAATGAAATACTGCCCGGTCTATACTCTGTGTGACTAAGTAATCTCCCACTGTGTATATGTACCACGTTGTGTTGGTCTGATCATTTGTTGATGGATGTTTAGGTACTCTTCACTTCTCAGCTGTCGTGTACAGCACTGCAGTGGGCACTGGTGTGCGTGTGTCTGCTTGCATTGCTGTTTTCAGAGTTTTTTGGTTGTGAGTCCTGGTGACACAATAATTAAGAGCTTGATTGCTGTTTTAGTCAGCTAGGGCCGCTCTAACAGAAATACCATAGAGTGGATGGCTTTAACAAAGGAAAGTTTATTCTTACACAGTCTGGTAGGCTACAAGTCCAAATTCAGGATGTCTGCTCCAGTGGAAGGCTTTCTCCCTTGCTGGCTGTGGAGGAAAGCCTGGTATTGCATCAGTGTTTGTCCAGGGAATATCTTGGCACAGGAACCTCAGATATGAAGGACGCTCTCTCCTCCTGGTGCTGCTTTCTTGGTGGTGTGAGATTCCCTATTTTCAGCCTGCTTTTCTTTCCTTTTGTCTCTTGCAAGATGAAAGGATTAAGGGTGGGGCAAGCCGTACTCCAGGGAAACTCCCTTTACAATGGAGCAGGGAGGTGATCCTATGAAGGGCTTTACAGCCCCACCCTAATCCTTTAACGTACAGCATAGGAAACCCACAAAATAGAGGACAATCACAAGATACTGGGAATCATGGCCCAGCCACATGGCTACACGTATTTTTGGGGGGACAGAGTTCAATCCGTGACAACTGCTAACCAGGTGGTTGGCAATTTGAATCTACCAGCTACTCCTGGTGGCATCAGGTTTATAGGGCCAAGTCTTCTGACAGTTTTCCGTAAGCTCTTCTTCCTTTCAAGGTTCGTGTTCATTGCACACTATTCCATTCTTTCTTACCCCAAAGTGTGTTCAAAGGTTTCATTCATCTGAGAGATTTAGAGGAAAGTCTTCTGTGATTGGTGAGTACCCAGACAAAAGCTCTGTTCTGTTGGTCCAGCTTGTGCAGGCTGATGCTTCCTTTTTTCCTATGGCTTCAAGTAAAGACTTTTGGACCTATTTGTGCTCTGACAGCTATAAGAATTTGTTCTCCTGTGAATTCACAGAATCCTTGATCTGCATGGTCTTTCGAGTGCTGCCTTTATTAATGTGCTTCTGGACACCATTTACCTATCTTAGATTTTCTGGAAAAAAAGTTATTTTTGATTTAGTATACAACCATCAGGAGATCAGCCTTCTAAATGGGATTAATAATGTGCCCAAATCACTACAAGTACCCTAGAAAGTAAATAGTAAACACGTTCCAAAGATTGTCTGGGCCAAGATTTGGTTCAGCATTCTTTTCCAGAAGTGTCTAAGAGGGAGTGTTACCATCTTTCTGACAATGCCAATGATTGTTGTTTGGAATCAAGACTGGGCAAGTTAGCTTCGCTATTCCACATGATTTCTCAAACATGCATACCTTAGCTTCATATGAACATAGACTTAAAATCAAAGGTATTTAAAAAATACAGTCCCCGTCTTGCCTCAAGTTCAACCACTATGGCAATATGATGTTAAGTGTGCCTAACATGGGAACAGTGATACTGGCTGGCTTTTGGCAAGAAAGTGCTTTGGAACTAGTGGACTCCTGTATAGGTTTGGCCCCTAGAGAATTAGAGTTTAATGATAAGACAGAGTGAAGCCATTTTACTAATAGCCTGTTAAGAGTTTTCAGTTTGGGGAGTCCTCTTGGCTGTGGCAGAAAGGTGAGTACAATGGAAGTCTTCTATTGCCCTCAGATTCTTCTATGAAGGCATTTACTGGGTGACCTAGCCTGGTACGAGTTGATGACGGGGTCAGGTCTGTATGACTCGGTTACAGAAGCTACACAAATATGGTACCTGGAACACAGTAGCCGTGTTGGTTATACTCACATTGCAGATTTCTCTCGATAAGCATTCTGATGGTCAAAGGACCTAGCAGTATTCTCAGAGGAGACTTTGCCATTTATCTGGGTCAGACTCATTATTGTCACCCAAAATTGGGGAACAAAACCCTCATATTTACCTTCTAGAACATCTATTTGTGGTTTTTGAACAGTTTGAGGTCCCCCTCCACTGCCTTCCCCACAATAAGTGTCTGGGACTGAGTATTATGAATTCAAATAAAACTTGAATTTCTAATCCTCCATCTATGGTGGAGGAGGGATGAAGGCCAGAGCCATTGGTATGGAGGGGTCACCAAGGAAAGCTGGAGTAGTAAGTAAAGCCTAAAAATCTGCTCTGGAAAATCAACCAACAGGAACCTTTTGGATCACTGCGGTCCAATCTGCAACTAATCATTGGGGTGGTACAGGCCTGGGAAACATTTTTTCCATTGTGCATGGGGGTCACTATAGGTCGGGGGACAATCTGACAGCAGCTGACAACAACCTGATGTAAGGGCATTTGCAATTTTAAAAAAGAGACAACCCAGATTTGCTCAAGCCGTGGAAAACCTAGAAGTCACGGGGAACTTGGCAGAATGGTCTAAAATGCCAATATTTATAATTCCAACCTACAAGCCAGGAGCAATTTTACTACTAGGGAAATGAGTTTCTTTATGTAAGCAGTTTTTATTTAGGTCCCCTAAATAAGAACACATCAAAGCTTAATGGGATAGAGATAAATTGTATAGTTTACCAGATTTATTGTGATATGAGCCTGATAGGTTGAATGGAGATGCTTGGTGGCTGGTGTAATACTTGACAATTGAAAAGTCACTCATTTTGTCATAAGAGACAAGAAGACAGGCTCCAGATGTTGAAGAAAAGTTGGTGGGAGGAAAAGCGTAGAGATAGAGAGATGTTATCCATTAACTTATTTTTTCCTTTGCAAATTGAGAGCAGGCTATTGTTCATCCATTCTAGTCATGGATCATCTTGAGTCAGCTCCTCATTTCCACTGATTGAGAATGTTGCTTTAGGCCAAAGGCATTGATTTCTCATGGTGGAAGTTGAGGTCATGTGGAAAATAGGTACGGTAGGTATGGTTTGGGCTATAACAGTAACGAGAAACCTCTCGTCATTGAGTTGATTTTGACCCATGATGACCCTATGTGTTATGGAGCAGAACTATTTCATAAGGTTTCCTGGGTTGTAATCTTTATGGGAATAGATCACTAGGGCTTTCTTCCATGGAGCTTCTGGGTGGGTTTGAGTGTACACTGTTAGATTAGCCACTGATTGCAAATTACATGTGTCACTCAAGGACAGTTCAGCGTACTTGGTCTGATAATTAAGTCCATGAACTTAATTGTTCAGAGTGCTACATACCTCATTGCTGAATATCACTATGGTCACCTTTAAAGTACTCTCTTTGGGAAGCTATGCACTGATGCCAGCATATAGTCCACCATTCAAAGCAATTTTAGAACTCTTTCTGGAGTGACCATTGTGCGTGGTGGCAATGTGGCAAGTCTGTAACCTTAACTGATAGTTGTCTGTCAAGTTTTTAGTCAGTAAATGAATAACTGTGTTGGAACACCTCCCTACTCATCTGATCTACCCCCCAGTGGGTTTTTTCTCTACCCATAAATAAAGGAAATATTGAAAGGAAGACATTCAGATGGCATCCTGGGTATCATGGGTAATGACAACTCTGATGGCCATTCCAGAAAAAGAGTTCCGAAAGTGCTTTAACAGTGGACTAGGCATTGGTTGTCGATGCATAGCTTCCCAAGGGGAGTACTTTGAAGATGACTGTAATGATATTCAGCAATGAAGTATGCAGCACTTTTTCTAGGTTGAATTCGCAAACTTTATTGTCAGTCCTTGTATACATCCTTACAGTAATCTGTTAGGAGATAGGACCTAGCCGCTGAGCAAGACAGTGCTGTCTGTACAGCATAGAAGCTTAGAGTGAGGAGCCTGGTTCTAGTGCTGGCTTTGCCACATCACCTCCTTTGTCTTATATGGAAAAGGAGGGAATTGAGCTGTTGATTGCTAACATCCCTACCCTGGCGTTCTTCAGTTTCCTGAGTCCCATTTTAAGCTATATCACTTCCTAGTGGTTGATCTTGGGCAAGTTGCTTCATCTCTCTGTGACTTGGTCTCCTCATCTATAAGGTAGAGATAATTATGGCCTGTGTTTTGTTGGTTTGCTGTGCAGATTAAATAATGTGACATATGTAAAGCTCTTAGAAGATTGCCCGAGTTATTGTGAGGGCTCCATGAATGGTACATGCGCTATGCAGGGCACGTATTCTGTGAAGTCGTGGCGGGCTGCAACTCGTAACATCTTGAGAAGCATGCTGTTCCCTCTTGAGATCTTCTGGGGGAGTGACCCGTAGCAGAGGCCACCCTCTTGAAACTGTCTTAGGCCCCTTGTGTTAGCTGCTGTTGAGATGTTGTCTAGGCTGTTGTGATCCATAAGGTTTTCGTTGGCTGATTTTCGTAAGTAGACTGCCACTTAGTATGTGGACGATCTCCTGAAACCCATTCCACGTCACAGCAAAATGCGAGCCTCCAGTGACAGACAGATGGTTGCTGTGCATGAAGTTCACTGGCCAGTCATTAAATCAAGGTCACTTGCATGAAAAGCCGGAATTCCAACAATGGACTACCTACCAATGACTCCCTCTAGCCCCCCCAATATTCTTAGTCCGTGTTTAAGAAACAGAGGCTGTTCTGAGCAAACCAGGGGAAAGACCAGAGAAAGACCGTGGCTTGATAGCACAATACTTGAGTATGAGTTATTATTAGTCTGCTGATTTTATTCACTATGTGAACTTGGGCTAGTCACTGACCCCTTCTGAACCTTAGTTTTCTCATGTGTAAAAGATAACAGTGACACCTACTTCACAGTTGTTTGGATGACCAAATGAAATAATAAATGTGAGTAAGCTCTATAAACTGTTAAGTTCTCAACCAGCACTTCTCAGAGTAGTTCCATGGAAACGCAAACTAGTCTCATCAGATGCTCTGAGGAAACAAGAGTTTCATGGTCAAGTTAGTTTGCTGAAAGATGTGTCCTCAGTCCTTCCTGGAGAGTCTTCTGCACATTAGCATGCTGTGAGTTATGCACTGCTGTGTAACAACCCAACATGCAGTGACTTAAATCCATGACAGACACTTAGCATCTCAAAGTTTCTGTGTGCAGGAATTCTGGACCAGCTAAGCTGATGGAAACCCTGGTGGGATAGTGGTTAAGTGCTAAGGCTGCTAACAAGAAGGCTGATAACTCAAATTTGCCAGGTGCTCCTTGAAAACTCTTTGGGACAATTGTGCTCTGTCTGTAGGGTCACTATGAGTCAGAATTGACTTGACAGCAGTGGCTTTGGTTTGGTTTGGGTTTAGCTGGCGGTCTGGCCAGGGATCTCTCATGAAGTTGTGGTCAGATGTTAGCCGGGGCTGCTGTCTTGCCAGAAGCTGGAGGGTCTGCTTCCAAGGTGATGTACTCATCTAGCAAACTGATGGTGGCTGTTGGAGGGAGGCTTGATTTCCTCCCAACTTGGAGCTTTCCACTCTTCATGAGTATCCTCATGACATGGTGGCTGGCTTTCCCTGGCACAATCAATCCAAGAAAGAACAGTGGAATTGGCAATACCTTTTATGACCTAACCTTAGAAATCATACATCATTACAACCATTCTTTTTATTCTTTTTATTAGTTCTGAGTCACTAGATTTGGCCCACATTCATGCTGTGAGGCAAATTAAGCTCTAGTTTTAAAAGACGTGTCAAAGAATTTGAGGACATATTTTAAAACCATCGTAAGTGTTTCCACCTCATAATTTGTTATATACTTTCTAAGAACCAGGCACTGTGCTAAGTACATTGCATTCATTATCTCTTTCTTGTCCAGGGAAATGGGTGAAATTATATCCCCATTTCTGGATGAGGAGGTGGAGGCCTGCAGAGTTTAAGTAACTTTCTAAAGTTGCCCAGTAATGCTACGATTTGAACCTGGCTCTATGTGAATTAGGGTCTGAGTCTTCACCTCTACGCTGTATGTCTTCCCCAGATAATCTGAGCAGTATAGAAACGTGTTTGATTTTCTTTAATCATGCAACCATACTTCATTTAACTACATTTACCCCTCGTTTGGATCCACTGTTGGAACTGCTATTCTAGAAAGACAGTGTACATGATACTAGTTTCCTGGGTGATGTAAGTGGTTAATGCACACAGCTGCTTACTGGAAGACTGGAGGTTCAAGTCCACCTAGAGATACCTATCAAGAAAGGTCTCATGATCTGCTTCCACTGTTCTACTCTGGTACAAATGGGGTCGCCCTGAGTCTGAATTGACTTGGTGGTAACTTGTGGCGGTGATGATGATCATTTATATAAAATGCGAATGCGTGGTTTTATATTAGGTCCCAGTATACTGACCAGTCCAAATAGATTAGTCAGTCCCCAAAAGCATCTACGGAGCTTATCATGCACCATGCTGTATGTAAACGGAGAAGTGACCCAACCAAATCCTCTTATTTTTTCTTCACTGTGAAACCAGTCTTCTTCCCTGCTGGTATGGATTCAGTGACTGAGAACTCAGCTTCCTTGAATAAAATCAGAAAAACCGGGGGGCTGAGCACTGGAAATGTTGGGCAGTGGGGAACCTGCCAGGTGTCCGGTGTGTTTCTGTAATGACAACAGGCCACATGTCTGGGTGACTCAAATGTAGGTAACAGTGCAGCCGAGATGGCAGGAACAGTGTGACTGGAGGTGACGAGTGTACCGCACAGTGTCAAGTCACCATTGGAGGGGTTAGCACACTATACCATGTTTCAGATAAACTGTTTGACTATCATGTGTTTATTTCCATACACAGTTGAAGACAAAATGATTTCCAGGAAGCAAGATGCACTTGGTGCCTTAGAGGGTCCCATGTTCCCCAAGTGCCTGGTTTATTTGGTCTGAATAGAGTTTCTGAGCTGCTCTGTCTGGAGCAGAACAGAGTAGCGAGGCTTCCTTTGTGCCCTCATGAACTTGAGAATGATCAGGAGCTGGACATTGTTCAACATGTCCCTTCCCACGCTAAAGTGGCAGAGAGGGCTTACAAAGGGGTGACAGTGGCTTGAATGAGGCTGCCTGAGGTCCCCAGTCATGTTCCGGAGCCCACTGTGTTGGAGTCTGTAGCCATGGTAACCAAAGGCCGAAAAATTCTCAGGATGCAGATCTACCATTGTGCCCACCTTCTGGTTCTGCTGTTTCTCCCTTATTTCTCTATTGGTGGCCTGCCCCCTACACACAGTGACTGAATATCAGGGTGGCCTCTATGTGGTCGTTTCACTTTCTGAAGCCCCCTTTTCCATCTCTAGGCCCACAGCCGATTCATGATGACCCATTCAAAGCCACATGCATGTCATTGTCTAGGCTTTTCCATTTTTACTATGAAAACTTAGTCATCAGTTGCGCAGTGTTAGTGTACACACTCTAGATCTAATTGCAGCCGTGCATACTGATGATGGCTCACGGCACTCAGTGTTTCGAATCACACTCCTACACTTGCAGGCTGGCGGAGATCTCGAGTCTTAGATGTGTCGTGCAACAGCAGGGAACCTGGTCCCTGGTCAGGAGACCCTGATCCTGGTACTGGGTGGAGAGAGAGATGAGACAGGAGGGCGAGAGGTGGGTTCCACCCAGATTGTGCAGGGTTGTTGTCTTTAAAGTGCTATCAAGTCGGCACCAACTTACAGCCGCCCCACATACAGCAGAGGAAACCCCAGTGGTGTAGTGGTTAACTGCTACCACTGCTAACAGAAGGTTGGCAGTTCAAATCTGCCAGATGCTCCTTGGAAATCCTATGAGGCAGTTCTGCTGTGTCTGTAGGATTACTCTGAGTCAGAATCAACTCGATGGCAGTGAGTTTGGGTTTGGTTGTTGGTACAACAGAAGAAAAAATGTCAGGTCCTGTGTCATCCTCACAATCATTGCTGTGCTTGAGTCCACTGTTGTAGCCACTGTGTTAGTCGCTCTTGTTGAGGGTCTTCTTTTTTCAGTGACCAGTAGGTAGTAGGTCCTAGTAAGAAGTTTTATTTATTTCCCGGGCAGAGGCAGTGGTGGTGGGGTGGGGGTGGGGTTGAAGTAAGAAAGATGCACAATCAGATTTGTATTTTTAAGATTATTTAAGCTACTCAGAAATTGATTGATTCATTCCTTCATTCAGTCAGTGTTTATAGAACATACCAGGTATGTACTAGACATGCTGTTCGGTGCAGGGTACTGCTGGGGTATCCTGTGTCTTCCTTGTAGGGAGCATAGTAAAAGTATGCAATCCAAGTTAAATTTGCATGCCTGTGTATCTGAAGTGCCTTCTGTTCTCCTTACCTGGTGACAGCATGCTCCTTCTTTTCATTTCTATGTGTGTTGTATCCTCTTAACAATCTCCTGTCCCCTCCTCTCCACCTACCCCTCTCCCTTCTAGTAAGAAACCAGTAGGACAGCATCCTATAGATATATAGAACCAGAAAGTCCACATACTCTATGATCACATTGTGTCTCCGAGTCCAGCCCATTCCTGTTCGAAGAGTTGACCTCAGTAATGTTTATTAAAGAAATCCAAATCAAAACTATGATGAGAGCATAGGAATGTTTGAGAAATGTTTAGGCAGCGAAAAGTTTTCTCTGACACCTCTAGTGTAAGGCAACCAGTTCCAAACATCTGATTGCTAAAGAGAGGGGTATCTTAAAGCAATGGCTGTTACATTTTTAATCTCTGTTAATAAACACGGAGCCTTGAATAGTGCAAATGGTGAATGCACTCCACTGCTAACCAAAGGGATGCTTCACCTGGAAGCATCAGGTAAGAAAGACCTGATAACCTGCTTCTGGAAAAATCAGCTATTGAAATTCTACTCTGATACACACGGGGTCTCTGGGAGTCAGAACTGACTTGATGGTAATTAAAATAATCTTTTCCTTGGCTTTGTTCCTCAGCCCTGGATTCTGTGATAATTTGCGTATATGAAGTGGATGAATTAATAAACCCCAAATTCTGTTGTGCCTGTATTCAAACTTCAAATGCCTTTCAGAAGCATGTGGCTATGGGTCCAGCACAGGGGGCTTTATAGAAATGGCTGGTGTCCCTCCCATGCCCGCTGTCTCTTTGTTTCTGCTGTGGCAGAGGCATTGTGACATTAAGGATATTTCTCTTTTGACTGTAATGGGACCCCTGCGAGTCACATCCTTGTGGCCCTGGCTCAGAAGGCCTCGCAAAAGCCTGTGATGTGCCGGGTCCTTTCTCTGGCAGGGTGAGAACGTAGCTTCTCTATGAGCCTGAATGCCTGCTTGTCAGGCCATAATCTCTACATTCAACCCCTGTCTGTAAAGACAGGCGGAGCTGACAGCCACAGGGGGTGGGATTTGAGGAGTTCTGTAAGTCCTTCCCTACCCCAACCCAAATCGTCCCTTCCCAGGCCTCTCGGGGTGCCTCACGTCCGTCGGTGACGCTATTCATTACAGCCTTTTCATTTGACCATCTGGTTATTCCATAAGCATTGATTGAATGTCTGCAGAAATGGGGCTAAACACTAAACACGGAAAGATAACAAAGACACAAGTCTGTGTGCTCAGAGAACTCACAGTCTATCCACTGCGACAGGTGCATAATCAGGTAATTGTGATATACTCTGCTAAGTGCTTTGATAGGAATATGGATGAAAACATCATCTCCAGAACACATCTTATTAAAATGCAAATATGTTTCCTGAGGAGCACATGAAAAAACAAAACGACCGATTACCATTGACTCCAGCTGATTAAACCCTGTGTGTGTCTGAATAGAACTGTGCTCCTTAGGGTTTTCAACAGGTTGGACTTTCTCTCCAGGTGCCTCTTGGTGAACTTGAACCTGCAGTGTTTTGGTTATCAGCCAAGGACCGTAGCTGTTTGCAGCACCCAGGAACTCTGAGGCTGCTAATGTTCACTCTCAATTATGTATTGGTACAGTCAAGTAAGTCAAGTTTCTGGGAGAGAGCTGGCCCATGAAGGAAGGGGACACAGAGGTGATGGGCTGATGTCAAGTGGGAAGGGACAGATCCAGAGCATGGGACACTGGCCTGGAACAGACTTTGGTGAGGCGTTGTGTGGGGAGCCGATGAGGGTCAGGTGCTGTGGGGTGGAGGTGGGGTGGGACGGAGCTGACCTGGTGCTGGGGGAGGACAAAGGTGTCAGGAAGTGACGGGTCAGGCACTGGAGGCAAACTTACTCTCACGTCACAGTTTCACAGGGTGTACCTAGTTCCCATCAAAACTCAGTTTAGAGGGTGGAAGGGACTTTTGAGATACACAAGCCCCTCACTTCTTACAGAGCAACACTAAGGTACATAGGGCTCAAGCGATTTGCCCTTGGCCAGCCAGCCAAGAGGGGACAAACCAATTCTTGAAACCTGTCTGGTAAACTTCAATATTCAATATGGCCTCTGTGCTTATGCCAACAGGCACTGGTGCCCTTTTTCTCTTTCCCTGAAGGCGTTCTTTATGAAGAAGAATTAATGTAGAGCTATAGCTCTGCTGGGGAACCGTGGTGACACAGTGATTAAACACTCAGCTGCTAACCAACAGGTTGAATTTCAAACCCACCAGCTGCTCTGAGGGAGACAGATGTGGCGGTCCGCTTCTGTATAGGTTACAGCATAGAAACCCCATGGGGCAGTTGTACTGTGTTCTGTAGGGTTGCTGTGAATCAGAATCAACTCAACAGCAGTGAGTTTTACAGCTTTACTGGAGCCAGGAGCATATAGATTCTGAGATTCCAGTACAAATCCTCTGCGAGCCGGTGACAAGGATGTGAGTGTACATCCAGCCTCTGGAGACAGCATCCGTTCATTTGTTTGGTAAATACTTACTGAGTCCCTTCTTTGTGCTAGGCATTTATCTAGGTTCTGGAAAGACAGAGATAAATTCTCTGCTCTCATGAGATTTACCTTCTAGCCAAAACTCTGCATCGCTTGTAGCCACCTGGGTCAACTTCTGTGTTTTAGAAATCTGTTTCAGGCACCCATTTGACAAGTTGTTAACTGCCATCAAACCCATTACCCACTATAGCGATCCCATGGACAATGGGATGAAATGCTTCCTGGTCCTGTGTTGTGTGTTGTGTGCCTCGACCCTGCGATGGGTTGGGGATTGGACTGTTGTGCCCTGTAGGGTTTCACTGGCTGATTTTCTGAAGCAGATCACCTGGCCTTTCTTCCTGGTCCATCTTTGTCTGGAAGTTCCACTGAAACCTGCCCAGCATCATAGCAATGTACCAGCTTTGCCTGATGGATGAGTGGTATAGGCACATGAATTACATTGGCTGGGAACTGAACCTAAGTCTCCTGCATGGAAGGCGGGAGTTTGACTGCAGAATCACCAGTTTTCCCCTATTTGACAAAAAGCTAGAACCCAGTGCTGTTGAGTCAATTCTGACTGATAAGGAACCTACAGGGCAGAATAGAGCTGCTGCATAGGGTTTCCTAGGAGCACCTGCTGGATTTGAACTGCTGACCTTTTGGTTAGCAGCTGTAGCACTCAACCACTATACCAGCAGGGTTTCTGACAAGTAAGGAGGTTTAAAAAAATGTTATAATAAGGATGAAAACAAGACTACTCTGATGTTACGTTGCTTTACAAAAAGGTGCTTAGTTTGATGCTTTAGTATGGCGTGAGCATTGAGCCTGCTGAAGGCAGCAACATTCTGTGAGAAATGTTAGTGATTTCAAGGAAGGCCTCAAAACCACCTAGTCTGTGTTTAAATTTTATTAACAGTCTTTGTTAATTGGGACTCTATGGCTTCTGCCTGTGTCACTGGGCCTCGAGTTGCAGTCTCCTCTTTAATGATGTGTAAATTAGTCCCCGAGGAACTGTAAGAGTCCAAGATACTAGGTACGTGCACATGTGCGCACGCACACGCGCACACACACGCACACACACACACACATACACACACACACATACACTTTCACTGTCCAGGAGATGGAAATTTTTGCCACATATGATTTCCCAAGTTTCTTCTGAATGGAGGAGAATTGGAGTTTCTGTTTATTATGAGCTGGCAGGCTCTTTGCAGGACCTGGGCTGCTGAGGCCGACAGAGAATCCAGGGTGCCAGCCTGAGTGATCAGGGGTTGAGCGGGCCGCAGCTGGTTGGACTGGCTGAGGCGTCTGCGGAGAATGCAGGGGCCAGTGAGAATCTTGATCAGAGTCCAAGGTGGGACTGGGGATGTGGACAAGCTTCTGCTTCCAAGATGCAGAGCTGAGCAGTGGCGGAGGCCTGTAGGAGCCCTACTGGAAACTTCTGCTCTGTTTTAAACTGGTCAATGAGCGAAGGAGTCCCTGGGTAGCGCAAATGTTTAACTTACCCAACTGCTGACAGAACAGTTGGTGGTCTGAGTCCACTCCGAGGCATCTGGGAAGAAGTGCCTGGCAGCCTGCTTTTGTAAAATCAGCCACTGAAACCTCGTGGAGCACAGCTTTACTCTGACCCACGTGGGTCCCTGTGAGTTGGAATCTACTTGATGGTAGCTTTTTTTTTTTCTTTCTCTCTCCATATCCCTGTCTTTTTTTTCCACTCCCTCACTCGTGCTTGCTTCATCCCTCAAACAAACTGCTTGTGCTACAGTCTTTATCTCAGGCACCACCTCTGGGGGGACTCAGACTACGATACATGGTAAAGGTTATCCTTCCCTTGACTCTCTGCCTCATCCCCCAGCTAGTGAGATTCGATTGTGGGCGAGAGAGAACCTGGGTATGGTAGGTACAGTGCTCCTGAGGTGCTCAACTTCTCAGGTAGGCTAAATGCCTCTCAGGGGACACTGTCTACAGCCAATTACCAGATGTCGCCAAGACATCTGCAGCACAAATCCCATTGCTGGTGGATGTTCCATGAGCCAAGCAAAGAGAGGCTAAGGCTATGAGATTCATCCCTGCCTTCTCAGGCTATATCATTTCCATGATACCTTTCTCAGAAGAAGATAGTACGAGGTCAGAGAATTAAGTTTGCCAACTCATCCTAGAAAAAGTGCTACATACCTCATTGCTGAATATCACTATGATCACCTTCGAAGTACTCCCCTTTGGAAGCTATGCATTGACTCCAGTACCCTTCATAGCAATTTTGGAACTCTTTTACTGGGATGTCCATCAGCACTGTCATCGAATTATCCTTGATGTTCTGAATGTCATCCTGATGTCTTCTTTTCAATATTTCCTCTATCTTTAGGTAAAGAAAAAAGTCACTAGGGGCCTGGTCGGGTGAGCAGGGAGGGTGTTCCAATGCAGTTATTTGTTTACTGGTTAAATTCTCCCTCACTGACAACTGCACAGTTAAGTTAGCCAACTTGCCACCTTGCTGCCATGCACAATGGCCATTCCAGAAAGAGTTCCAAATTGGCTTTGAAGGGTGGCCTAGGTGCTGGCATCAGTGCCTAGCTTCCCAAGGGGAGTACTTGGAAGGTGATCATAGCGATATTCAACCGTGAGGAATATAGCATGTGGAAAAATTAAGTTTGCAGACTTAATTGTCAGACCTCATATGATGTATTTCTTAGCGGACACAGTGAGACTTCAATTCCGTATATTTATTTAACATTTGTGCCAGGCTCTGTGATGGATACTGAGATGTTAATAAGATAGTTTCTGGCCTTTAGGAGTTTCTGTGTGGTAGCACTGAGCACCAAAACCATGACCCAAGATAGAATACATTCTCCAAAAGAGAGACACAAAGTTCTGTAGCAGTGCAAAGGAAGTAGTGGAGAGGATAAGGACTTCACAGTGGCAGAGTGTTTTAGACAGGTCTTCAAAGACCTTTCCTGAAGGCAAATAAAGGAAACAGTTGATTTGGAACAACTTCATTATCTCCTTCCAGATCTGTGTCCACCAGACCTGAATTTATTCTGTTGTGGGTAAAGTGGGTCTGCTCCCAACTAAGGCCAGCCTCTCCAGTTATGCTGGAGACTCTACCTCATTGCTTTCTGGAGGACTTTGTTCCTCTGGTTTTCCTCTCTTTTCCTGACCTGTCAATCTCTTCCTTTCTACTATATTCTCATTAGCATTTAAGTGTGCTTCAGAATCGCCCATCACCTGACTTCACACCAGGCCCCCTCCAGCCACTTCCTGACTCCTCAATTGCTTCTTCACAACACAGTTGCTGGAAAGAGTTGTCTGTGGTCACTGTCTTGACTTCTTCTCCTCACATTCTCGCTCACCCATCCCACTTAGGCTCCTCCTTTTATCAAGGTCACCAGTGGCTGTCGCCACCACCTTTCTGCTTTTCTATGTTGAACACCAGTTAGGATGCTTTTGTCTACATGCTGCAAAATGTCCTGCTAAAAGTGGCTTAAGTGATATGGATGTTTGCCATGAACAGAGTTATTTTCTCACTCAACAGAGTGGTTCTGGGGTTGGCTTGGCTGCTTTGTGATGCCTTTGGGGGTTCAGGCTTTGCTCAGCTTCGCGCTTTGCCTCTCTTAGAAGACTTCCAGGGTGGCGGTTAGAGGGTTCTAATGTTCCAGGTGTTATGTTCTCTAAAAGCAGGGAGGAAGGTGAAGTGGCCTTTTTTCTATGATTCTCCTTTTATTATGGAGGATCTTTTCCCCTTGAGGAAGCCCTGGTGGCACAGTGGTTAAGTGCTATAGCTGCTAAACAGAGAGCAGTTCAGATTCACCGGGTGCTCCTTGGACACTCTATGGGGGCTCGCTATGAGTTGGAATCAACTCAGCAGCAGTGAGTTTGGGTTTGGGTTTGCTCTTGAAGTCCCATAGTATACTTTCCCTTCTAGATCAATCCATGAACTGATCACTGACAAAGGGGAATGGTATTGGTATTTGCTTTGTGACAAGGTCCACCCACCTTGAACAGACTGCCATTTAACCAGCGTTTAAGTAAAATAGGGATTCTGAGCAACAAAAGCGACAGCAGCTGGCAGCCTCTGCCACATCTTTCTTCACACCCTGCAGCAGTTCTGACACCCAGTCACTCCCTCCTCTTGAAGCCCTTTGTTCTGGCCTTTGGTTTTGTGACATTATTTTCTCTGGGTTTTCCTTTGACTTTCCTGGACATACTTCAATTTCTTGCCGTCTCTGCTTCCGTTGCTCTACCTCTATTTGGTGGAATACCCATGCACTCGGACTTGAGGCACTATTTCCTAAATGATGTCGGCAGCGTCTTAATGTCATGTATATGCGTCCCTTGTAAGAGTGTATTTTCAGACTTCCAGTGTACTTTTCCTTCTAGGTCAACTCTTGAACCAGTCACTGACAAGGAGGAATGGTACTGGTGCACTGCCTGCTTGGTATTTCCACTCACATACCAAATGACAGTCTCAAGTCACAGAGACCTCAACAGAGCTGTTGATTTTCTGTCACAGATCTGCTCCTCCCCAGGATTTCCTCATGTCAACGAATCGTACTGCCACCTCCACCATACGAGTTGCCATCCAGCTGATTGCGATTCATGGTGACCTCCTGTGTGTCAGAGTGCAACTGTGCTCCATAGGATTTTCAGTAGCTGATTTTGCAGAAGTGATCACCAGGCTTTCTTCCCATGTGCCTCTGGGTAAACTCCAACCTACAACCTTTTGGTTAGCAGCTGAGCTAGTTAACCATCTGTACTATCCAGAGACTTTTGTCTAGCTGCTCAAACTCAAACTGAGGCGTAATGCTGGATTCCTCTTTTCCCACTGCTTTCCATTGCAATTTCCTACTCATCATCAAGTCCCATCAACTGTAATCTCTAAACACCTCCAGAATCTGTTTGTGTCTTTCCATTTCTGCTCGCACCTCTCCAAACCAAGCATCTTCCAGCTAGAGGTTGGCATAGCCTTTTTATTGATCTTCCTACTTATGCTCTTACTCCCTATAGTCCGTTACCCATGGAGCACCCCCAAATGATCTTTTAAAAATGTAAATTAGGCCCTGCCCACGCCCTCAGCTTCCCACTTGGCACAAGAACCAGGCCTCTGCAGCTGACCTGCAAAGCTCTGTGTGATCAGCTGTTGCTTATTTCCTTCCCAAGCCTCTTCTTGCTCCATCCTTCCCTGCCTACTCTGGACTTATTTCTCTTTTTTGGTTCAGCTGAGCTCCTCCTTATCCAGGATTCTTTGCAGAAATGGCTTTCTCCTCCTGGACTTTTTTTCTTTCCTTCAATTTTCATTTAATTGCCTGTTGCTTACCTCTGAAATCTCCACATGTGTATCCTCACATAAGAGAGAGTTTATTGCCTGTGTTAGAATTCTCTGCATTCTGCCTTTCACTCTCTGAAAAATTTTATTTTATATTTATTCATTTAATAAAACTATAAAAACTGGATAAGCTAAAACACTGAAGTTGAGATCTTCGTGAAGTCAAGGGAGGAGAGAGTTTTAAGAAAAATGGAAAGAAAGACTTGTTGCCATCGAGTCAATTCTGACTCATAATGTCACCGTATGGGACAAAGTAGAACTGTCCCATAAGGTTTCCAAGGAGTGGCTGGTGGATTTAAGCTCCTGGCTTGTTGGTTGCCAGCTGAACATGTTCTTAACCACTGTACCACCATGGCTCCCTCTAAGAACTTAATTAAGGGCTCTAAATGCTGTTTTACTAGCAACAACATCCAATGCTATGCAAAGATGAATGCTAATGGTGGCGATGATGCTAATGATAATGACAATAATAAGCTTTATCACTCCTGTGAACCTGGCAGAACACCAGGCATTGGGTGTAAAACCCACTGATGTTTATTTAGTTGGTTGCAAGTCGTAGTGACCCTGTAGGACAGCAAAACTGCCAGTAGGGCTTCCCAAGGCTGTAATCTCTCTGGAAGCAGACTGCCACGTCTGTCTCCCATGGATCTTTTCATCAGCAGCTGAGTACTTAACCACTGTACCACTAGGGCA
This sequence comes from Heterohyrax brucei, assembly GCA_028571685.1. NCBI lineage: Eukaryota > Metazoa > Chordata > Mammalia > Hyracoidea > Procaviidae > Heterohyrax > Heterohyrax brucei. Next base: position 111,088,584 of record CM053151.1, on the reverse strand, counting down.
CCCATTATCTTATTTAATCCTTAGAATGAATCTGCCGACAAAGAATGTGATTACTTCCAGTTTACAGATGAGAATTCCGAAGTTTTAGGTAGGCTAATGTTTGCTGGGTGAATGAATGAAATTTCCCTGAGGTCCTGTAGCTAGTAAGTGGTAGCACTGAGAATCCAACCTAACTAATTCTGAGTGGATCCAGAGTTCGTCTTATAACCACCCACTGGATTATACTTTTTCAGATCAATGAGGACTGAAATACTGAAATAGCACTGAACAGATTGAGGAAGGGAATAGGTGACTTTCTACCATTTATTTTAAACACATGATAAATAAAAATAATTTTCAGATCAAAAATCTTCTGAGTTTTGATCTCTACCAAATTCTTGTAGATGCCTTCTAATGACAAATCCACCATTCCCTGTAGGGAAGGTGGGTCTTGGTAATGAACACGTGAACAATGTGGTGGATGAACATATTCTAAATCAGTTTCCGTGCTTGACAGGCTCATAGAGCAACTAGTGTTAGACACGGGCTGAACATACTGGTTTGTGATTTATTCTGTCTTGACAAGTGGTTCGCACTTGTCATCTGCTTGGCATAGTTGATGGCAGTTTGAGACTTCAGGAATTGTTAAGGACTTCATGCTCATCCTTGCTGAGTTTGCAGTCTAATGGGTGACCAGCACACAGTGACGTCTGTGAGAACAGGCACTTAATGGGACTGCCTTGTTCTTCCGTGTCTCACATGTATTTTGCTTTTGACAGGGTGTGGTCTTACCACATTTCTGTCACTCTGTTTTAGTGGAAAGCGTTTTTGTTTTCCTTCTCTGACAAGTTTCCAACTAATGCAGATTCTGGCTTTCACAGGTTTTACTGTAAAGCAAGCAAATGAAATGAACTCTGAAACCATTGCCATCGAGTCAGTCCTGACTCATGGGGACCCCACATGTTACAGAGTAGAACTGCTCCATAAGGTTTTCTTGGCTCTACTCTTTATGGAAGCAGATTGCCTGGGCTTTCTCCTAGATCACCGCTAGGTGGGTTTGAACAGCTGACCTTTAGGTCAGCAGCCAAGTGTAAACCATCTGCATCACACAGGGACCTGATGAAACATATAAACCTGATGCCACTGAGTCAATTCCAACTCATAGTGACAGAGGGAAACTGCCCCATGCTGCTCCCAAGGAGCTCCTGGTGGATTCGAACTGCTGACCTTTTGGTTAACAGCCATAGCTCTTCACCAGTTACGTCACCAGGGTGTCTGATGAGACACATGCATGTAGGTTACTAGAAAGTAGCTAGTGAAAACTGGTAACGTAACTGATGAGGAAGGTGTAGTACAAGAGTGATTGGGTAAGAAGTGGAGGAAGTGGATGTCTTGGAACTTCTGTTACTCAAGAGCAGGCATGCACATGGATTGGTGGAGTGGAAAGGGGAAGGAGAATGGCTTAAGCAAAGGCACAGTGGTGCACATTTGCAAGATTTGCTCAAGAGACAGAAAGGGCCAGTTCTCACTGGGGAGGAGCAAGGAGAGGGCTTGGCCAGGGGATTAGGGAAATGAAAACTATCAGCAGAGGAAGTGAGATGAGGCTTTTCTTGGGGAGCTACTTGGGGTTCAGAGACCTGATGTGACACGGAAGGAATATCTACAAGGACAAATCTTCCAGTGGGTTTAGGAGATGGGGCAGCAAAACTAGATTCAATCTGGACATACTGCTCAGAGCGGAACTTCTCCAACTTCAGCCTTTCCTAGTCTGCCTTCACTGGTTTTGCTGTATTTAAATGTCACCAGCACCGCTATTTACTTCATAGCTCTTTTTTCAATTGGTTCTCCTTTTCAAAACTTAAGTAAATTTAGCCTTGTCCTAAGCATTATTGACTATTAATATTTTTCTTTAAATTATTCCTATTAAGCAAACAGACAGACCCCAAGTTTTTACCTTTCCCTCAAGCAGTAATACCTATGGCATCCTGGCTATTCTGTGTTAGTTAAATTTTTCTTGATGCACATAAAAAAACCTTTCATGTATGTGCCACCTACCATCACCTTGTATCCTGCCTGTGGTTTGTGTGTTACGCTTTTGGAAATGTTCAGGCACTGCGACAGCTCTCTAGTTTCATACAATGAACTTGAATAAAGGTGATTCAGTCTCGTATTAGATATTTGCTATGTGATTTACAAGTCACTGCGCTGAAGGAAACAGAATATGGATTAGATGCAGTCCTTGCTCTTAATGAATTTTAGAGAACTGGATCAATGAGGAGGTGAGCCGCAGGCTGCAGCAGTGTGGAGCGGTTTTGAATTATGACATCTGGGCAACTGAGTGGCTTCCCATTGTGGACCTGGACTGGGCAAATGTTCCTCCAGTTCAGTTCACCTGGGCAAGTGTTTGCTGGGCACTATATGATGCTTCTGTGAATAAGAGGGCGAAGGTTGTGTTGGTTTGTTGTTGGTAGTTACTAGCAGGTCAGCTCTTACCGTGACCTTGCATACAGTAGAACGGAATGTTGTCGGATGCTATATCATCATCGCAATTGTTGGTGTGCTTAAGTCCACTGTTGAGGTCACTGTGTATTTCAAGTGCCTTTCAAACTAGGGGGCTCATACTAGCCTTCTGTTGTGATTCATAGAGTTTGTGTTGGCTGATTTTTGGAAGTAGATTGCCAGACCTTTCTTCCTAGCCAGTTTTAGCCTAGAAGCTCCACCAAAACCCGTGCACTGGGAGAGATCGTGCTGGCGTTTGAAATACCAGTGGCGTAGTTTTCAGCATCATAGCGACACACAAGCCACTATGCTACAACCAACTGACAGGTTTGTTCCCAACTGAACAAAAGGTTTGTTCTGTGTTTTAGGGGATGATAAAGCGGGAAACCTCATTGTCACCTGAGAACTATGTCACTGGTATTTCAGATACCAGTAGATCACCCCTGGTGCAGAGCTTCCAGATGAGACCAATTACGAAGACAGGCTTGCCCATCTGCTTCTAAAAATTAGCTGATGCAAAGTGTATGAATTGCAACAGAATAGTGTCTAATATAGTGCTGGATGCTGAGCTCCCCCTCCGCTGGAAGTTTCTCACAATACACAGTGACCACGACAATGGACGTGAGCATACCAACAATCATAAAGGTGGTGTAGGCCCACGCAATGTTTTGTTCTGTTGTACATCAGATTGGCACGAGGCCACACTGACTTGATGGTTAGTTGATGACAGTGACCAAAACACTCTACTCTCCTTCGTATTCACAGAAGCGTCATTTTGACTCAACGTCATGGGTTTTTAAGCCGGAAACTGAAGGCTGACAGTGAGAAGGTGGAGGTATAAGGACACAGGAGAAATGTGATGTGTTTTCACTCAGGGTTTATGAGAGTAAGAGATCATAGCTAGCTCTACCAAAAACCAAACCCACTGCCATCAAGTTGGGTCTGACTCATAGGACCCCAGAGGTCAGTGTAGAGAGCTACCCCGTAGAGTTTCCAAGGAGCATCTGGTGGATTTGAACTACTGACCTTTGGGTTAGCAGACATAGCATTTAACCCACTACACCACCAGGGTTTCCATAGCTAGCTCTGGGGACCAGGAAAGGCTTTCTAGAAGATGTAGCATTTTGCATGGACTTCAAAGGATGAAGAGCTGTCTGTTTTAGCGATGGAGAAGGTCCAGGGGAATGGGACGCTTCAGTAAGACCCCAGTGAGGCAGAATGAGGCATCGGTTTGGAGAGGAGCAAGTCTTTAGTTGTGTGATGGGAATGTGGAGGGATGAAGGTGGACAGGAAGGCTGGGGTCTCGGAGGCACCTCAGATGCTAGGCTGAGCGGGGATATTTCCATAGGTGACTAGGGACCCTTGGAGGCTGTGATATGTGACAAGTTGTGCTTTATGAGACAGTTTGGCAGGGGTTTGTAAGATGAGGGATAACTGTAAGCTGGAGACTGTTAGGAAGAAACTGCAGGCATCAGGATGAGGACTAATGAGGTCCCAAATGTCACAGTGACAGCGGTCTGAACTAGAGAGGCCCCTGCAGGAATGGAGAAGAAAAAAATCTAACAGAGGGACTGTGCAGGGGTCTGGGCACTGACTGGCTGTCACCATGGTGGCATCAGTTATTCTTAAATCACGTTCTTAAACGTCATTCATGAGGTTTGGATTCGTCAGGAGCATTGATTATAGGAGGGGGGACAGAAAATGACTGCAATGTTTAGCACGTTGTGGGCAAGAAAGAAGAGGCATCCTACAGGTAACTCTTCACTGGGGAGGAACCGTTCACACTGTATTGAATTCCTTTTGTTTTGCCTGTAAGACACTCCAGGATAAATAGCTATAGAATTCCTGCATGAACTTTCATGCCAGGAAGGCGTTAAGTTCATGTTGACAGTGGGCATCACTGTCCTTGACTTGTCCAACGATAAAGTGCCCTGGGAAACCGGCTTCTGATAGTTTCCGAAAAGTCATCTGTGTGACTAAAGGTCTTTCTCCTTCCGTTTCCTGGTTGCTGTAAGTCAGAATCCACTAGATGGCCACAGGTTTGGTTTTGGTTTTATACGACAGGATGAGTCCCTGGGTGGTGTAGAGCATTCAGACTGCTCACCAAAAGGTTGGAGGTTCTAGTCTACTCAGAGGTGCCTTGGGAGAAAGGCCTGGTGATCTACTTCTGGAAAATGAGTCATTGGAAATCTTGTGGACCATGGCTCTACCGAGACACAAAGGGGCTTGACATGGATTGGAGCTGACTCAACAGCAACTGGTTTGACATGATAGAATTCCTGTATTCCAATCTCTTGTTTTCCATTTGAAAAGGATCTCATGGTCAGTGGTTATGGAGACAGTTTTGCCATAACAGACAGGAGTCTAATGTGAATATATTTAAACAGAGGGCAGATGAAGGCATAACAAGAGCAGAGCCTGGATGCTGGCATTCAGCTGCGGAGCACAGGGAAGGTGGCCCTCTGATGCTGGTGGCACCAGTCACTGAAAAATTTCCCAGAGAACCTTTTGGATGTGTGAATTTCCAAGTACACTCATTTCTGTTGCACCTTTGCTTCTCGCCTTCTATTTTCTCATCTATTTATATAATGCCTGTCCTTGTAGCGTCTGGGATGAAATGCACCACTTTTAATGGCAATGAATAATGCAGGGCAACTGTTGGGAGCTGCTCTGGGCAGGAAGCGGAGGCTGCATTCTTCTAGTGGAAACTTCTTTGGGGACCATGACTCACTCGCCTTCATCCCTGTCCCCATGCAAGACTTGGCTGAGTTCCAAGAGACAGCTGGAAGTCTGCAGCCAACTTAATGACACGAAAGAAGGGAGAAGGTGCTGTTAGACGGATCAGTATTCTAGTTATCAAAGGTTCCAGCACTGTCTTCTAGCTAATAGGCAACCAGAATGTACTTGAAGATGCTGCCAGATGTTTCTGAATTGGCCCCCTCCACCTTATGGTCCTGAAAACTTCTCACTGGTAAGTAGCATCTACTTTATGACCGGCTACTACGTGGACACTAAACTTCAGGACTCTATTTGGGATCTGGGTCTCCATTTTGCTAAAGCTGCAGCAAACTGTTGAGAGTGGAGTTTATTATTTTTTAAAAATGAATTTGAGTGGAAGGGTGAAATGATGAGTATTTGACCTTAGTGTATTGGTATGATTTTTTTTATCATATCAAATTTTCTTTTTAAATAATAGAGTCACCTTGTCATGATGCTGTTAGGAAATTCACTGATTTCATGTGTTGGGAGAACCTCAGTGTAATGTAAATTCATTGATTTTGTGTGCACATGGATTCACCTGACAAATATTTATTGACTGTCCGCCAGGCCCTGTGTAGGACTCTGGGAAATAAGGATAAGAGTCATATTTTTACTGTTTTTAAATTTTTTTTCTAAGAGAAATGTTCTATTATACTATATTAATTCTAAGGTTATTTTAAAAATATTTACCATTTCTGAAATCAGAATGTGTCTTGCTATCTACTTGTGACATGTCATGGCTTAATTGGTAGTTTTGTTCCTTTTTAGAGATACATGAAATAATGATACAATTTGCAATGGGTGGTGTCTTAGATCCAGTAAAATAAGAGCTATTTACAGAAACTCTGGTGGCGTAGTGGTTCAATGCAATGCGTGCTAACCAAGAGGTCAGCAGTTTGAATCTGCCAGGTGCTTCTTGGAAACTCTACGGAGCAGTTCCACTCTGTCTTATAGGGTTACTATGAGTCAGAATCAATTCAACGGCTGTGGGTACACTGTATAAGGAAATCCTAGTGTCATAGTGGTTATGTGTTGTGGCTGCTAACTGGAAGTTCAGCAGTTTGAATCTACCAGGTGCTCCATGGAAAATCTCTGGGACAGTTCTGCTGTGTCCTGTAGGGTCACTGTGAGTCAGAATTGACTCCATGGCAGCAGGTGTGGTTTTTTTGGTTAGTGCTCTATGAGAAGGAGCCCTGGTGGCACAGTGATTGAGCATTTGGATGCTAACCGAAAGTTTGGTGGTTCAAACGGAGGAGCCATTCTGTAGGAGAAAGATGTGGCAGTCTGCTTCTGTAAAGATTACAGTCTCAAGAACCCTGTGGGGCAGTTCTACTCTGTCCTGTATGAGCCCTATGAGTTGGAATTGACTCAACGGCAGGAAGTTTGGTTTGTTGCTTATACTGTATCATGGTTTGGCCAATATTAGGGCCCCATTTGGAGTTCAATATTACTGTTAAACCTCTAGTTAAGCACTGAAGTTGATCCAGAAAGGCCAGGACTCACATGTGCAGACATCCAGATCCAGGAGAGAAGAGACAGAAGGCAGATGGAGAGGCATTGGATTCAAGCTGTGTAAGCAGTAACTGCATGATGAAGAGTGATTTTGTGTTACCACACGTCTCTGTACCATCCCTCTCTTCTTGCCCTGCCACATCAATTCAGGGCAGCATGTGTTGCCAGGCACTAGAACAGAGCAGGAGGAATGACAGCCCAGAAATAAGAGCTCACTCTGAGACTGCAGTCAGCGTGTGTACCTGATGACGGTAAAGCCTATTGTCATTGAGTCTGTTCGGATTCATAGCGACCATATTCAGTGGAGTAGGACTGTCCCATTGGGCTTCCAAGGAGCAGCTGGTAGATTCAAGCTGCTGAGCTTTTGATTAGCAGCTGTAGCTCTTGATCAGTACAGCACTGGGGTTTCCGATGATGTAAAAAACGCAAATCAAACCTACTACTGACAAGTTGATTCCAACTCAGAAAGTGACCAGCCAATTAGAGTGAGAGTTGTTTTTGTTGTTAGTCACCGTTGGGTTGGCCCAGACTGATGGTGACTCTGGGTCCAGCGTAACACAACGCTGACCAGTCCTGCATCTCCTTCATTGTGGGTGGTGTGCTTGAACCCATGATCGTGGCTATCTTACAGTGCTTTTCAACCTAGAGGCTCATCTTTTGGGACTGTGTTGGGCACTGTTTTGTGATCCATAGGGTTTTCACTGGTTTATTTTTGAAAGGAGATCACCAGTCCTTTCTTCTTAGTTGGTCTTAGTCTGGAGAGTCTGCTGGTACCATAGGTGACCCTGCTGGTATTTGATATACCTGTGGTATAGCTTCGAGCATCACAGCACCATATAAACCACCACAATGTGGCAAATTGACAGATGGCTGGTGGGTAATGACACTAGGCATATCCGTTTATCGAGGAGTGTCTTACTATTACCCATTTACATAGCAATCTTTCAAGAGAGATATTCATTGAACATCAGTCTTACCTTTGTTTTGTGTGTGAAACTGAGGCTCAGAGAGGCTAAATGCCTTGCCCAGTATCATACAGTTAGTGAGTGGCAGACCCAGGAGTCAGACTATGTTTATGAGGCATCACCATCAGTGCCACTTCCAGTGTACCACATATCGTCCCACATGGAGGACTACACAAAGTAGCCACAGAATCTGACATTACTGCCACCAAGCATGGTGTCAGGTGCACGGACTGGAATGAATTGAGAGAGGTGGGTGCCCAGAAGACTCACGGAAATACTGGCTAGTCAGCTGAATTAGGTGGTGAGTTTCAAGAATTGGTTACTGTAATCAGACCTTGAAAGAGGCAAAAGTGTTGTTGTAGCTATGAATCTAGAACCCAGTGATGGGGTGTTTTGATGAAGCAATGATCCCAAGAGGATCATGCTGTCAGGATGAGCTCACAGTCCATAGCTGGGAGCTGATGACATTTCTAATTATGTTTCTGATCCTTGTGGGGATGTTTTGGTGTAATAGGTTCCTGTTAGATTTTGACCCCATGTAGCCCCTAGGGTGGTCATGAGTTGCATCCGACTCGACGGCACTTGGCTGGCTGGTGGACCTCGAGGAAATTTAAGATGGGTTTATCGATTATTTAAAATCACTATGTTGTTTGCTTATTTCTATGAGTAGCCAAAAAGAATTTTACAAGTTATAAGAAACAGTCTGAATTTCAAATGCCAAAGGTAGCTGTTCAAACCTCAGACACAGATAGAAGCTGCAAGAATTCTAAGTTGTTTATCTGAGTGTGTTTCTAATCTCTCCTTCCAAAACTCCAAAACCGGCTGCTATCCAGTCGATTCTGACTCACAGTGACCCTATACCAAAAAAACCATACCCACTGCTGTTGAGTCAATGCCGACTCATAGTGACCCTATAAGACCATATGTTTTAGTCAGCTAGTGCTGCTCTAACAGAAATACCACAGAGTGGATGACTTTAACAAAGGATAAGACTGCCCTGTAGAGTTTTCAAAGGTCACCTGATGGATTTGAACTGCTGACCTTTTGGTTAGCAGATGTAGCACTTAACCACTACGCCATCAGGGTTTCCATACTGATCCTATAGGAGAGGTTAAAACTCTGGGTTCCCAAGGCTGAAAGTCTTTATGAAAGTAGGCAATTAACGGTTTTCTCCGATGGAGTGACTGGTGGATTCAAACCGCAGATCTTTTGGTTAGCAGCTGAGCACTTTAATTACTGTACAATGAGGGCTCCTTAGTCTCTTGTTGCACAAATGATGAATGTAGTGGATTTTTATTAGTTTAAGGAAACTAGCACCACTGAACAGTCTGAACAACAACTGTCCTAATAATTGGCTCAACACGATCATTGTCATCTTGGTCATCACTATCTTTGCCAACCATAAGCATTTCTTAAGTGCTTAACAGCACTTGGCTTGGCTTAACTACTTGGTGTCTTGAATGAGCATCCAAGCACCTTACAAAAGTTGTGTTCCTTCTCTTTTGTAGTTTCAAATATAAGAACCCATGGGTAAAGAAACATGGGAAAGACATTGACCAGGAACAGTATGAATTAGGATGTTAATGAATGCACAGTGACAAATTTATAGCCTGTATATAGTCACGAGTGGCTGCATTTAAGTGATTTATAAGACTAGGAAGCAACATTATTAGTATACCTGAGGGGGAGGTTGGGACAGTGTACTTGAAGCTGTGTACTAAATTTAGGCATGGGAAGAGAAGGCTGGTCATTTTTCAGGTCAGGAATTGATCCTAAAGGCAGCCCTTTGCTGTTGGAATTGGGGCTCAGAAGACTGATTGCAATTTTGTGGTCTTGGATTGAGTCAGCGTCGCCCAGCTATGATAACAACAGCAATAGGAGACCATTAGTATGTTTGGATTGTTTGAGACCTGAGCTTTGTGGGCAGAAACAGTCACTGAATCAACCAGGGTATTGTTAGGACAAGTTCTATTTTAAGTCCAAATGGAATCCAGCCTTAAAGCGAATTATTGATTCTTAGAATGGAACAGTCTAGGTATAAGGCTGAAATGGTATCCCCAGAACTGTATATTTCTTACTTTGCCACTATGCATTGCTCTCTTCTAAGCTTAGCTTGTCTTGGTGTTTTTAAGACAACTGACAATGACTCCAGGATTCTGTCCCTCCAGATTCACATCTTTCAGGAAAGAGAGAGCTCATTTCTTTAAACCCGAACAATAGTTTTGCAACTGAAGCTTTTTGACTTTGGTTGGCGTATCTAGGGTTGCCGTGAGTCGGATCCGACTCCATGGCACTTGGCTTGGCTTGTCTGGCATATCTAGGGCTCTGTGATCATCCATCACTGTGGCTGGGGCGGGGAGTGGAATGTGTTCGGGTTAGACTGGGTCATGTTCTTCCTTCTTGGAATCTAGGGCTGAAGTCCAATGAAGCCTCCAGCACAAGGGCTGAGAGTTTCCCTGAGTAAAATCAGGATGCCACAACAAGGGTCACAGCTGAGAGAATGGACTGGGAATTCAGAATGGAAGCAAAGATAGCGGCTGGGAGGTTGATGAAGTCCAGGCGAGGGAGCATGATGGTTCGGACAAGGACAGTGACAGCTGAGACGGAGAGGGCTCGACAGATTTGATTTGTATTTCTGAGATGAAATTCACAAGATTTGCTGATGGGATTAAAGTAAGGAGAAAACCAAATCCAGTGCCGTAAAGTTGATTTTGACTCACAGAGACACTATAGACAGGGTAGAACTGCGTCATAGGGTTTCTAAGGAGCGTCTGGTGGACTGGAACTGCCAGCATTCTGTTTAGGAGCTGTGGCATTTAACCGTTACACCACTAGCGTTTCTGTAAGGAAAAAAATAATTAAAAATAAGTCCTGGGTCTGTGGACTGAGCAGTTGAGAGGATGGTGGTACTATTTTTTGAGATGGGAAAGACTAGAGGAGAATTTTTTTAAAAAAATCGCCTCTGCTCTCTGGCCCTGTGTAATTGGAGGAGTCTATTAGCAGTGGGGAAATTTAAAGTAGGCAGTTGGAAATAGGAGGCAAGGGTTGAGAATAAAAATTTGAGGAGTCATAGATACAGTGATCATGAGCGTGGGGCAGGACTGGGTACTGTTTTGTTCTGTGATGCATAGGGTCGCTATGAGTTGGCACTGACTCAATGGCACCTAAAAACAACAGAGAAGGGGATAGTCGTAGGAATATCTATGGTTTTAAATCATAAAAAAACCTGATTGCCGTTGAGCTGATTCTAACTTGTAGTGACCCTATAGGACACAGTTGAACCATAGGATTTCCAAGGAGCAGCTCATGGATTCAAACTTGTGACCTTCTGGTTACAAGCCAAGACCTTAGCCATGCCATCAGCAAGTCTCTGTGGCTTATTACATGGGCTGGACTTGTTGCAGGTGCAAACAAACAGTGTCATTATCGATCATCATCTGCCACTTTCACACTTGCTGTATTAGCTTTTCCTTCTCCACCACTGGAGGCATATCCCACAGCTTCTTCAGACACCTTTGAAATACAATACCATACCATGCCATACCATACCATGCCATGCCATGCCATGGTGTGACTGCATGTTAGTTTGACCGATCACTTGGTGCTTTGGGGGTAGAATGCCCTCCTTCCATGTGAGAGACCTGGGTTTTATTCCTTACCAATGTACCCCAAGTGTGTCCACCACCTGAGCCATTTCTCATCTGACTCAAAGCTGCCTGATACAAGATACCACAGATCAGCAGTGGAAAAGGGAGGCTTTTATTCTTTTTCTTGCCTTGCCGAAACTACTTCACCTGGCTCTGCTGCTTCTGGTTCCTCCAGATGCTGGTGGCAAATTAGAGGCCAAGCTGTTTTACTTCGTTGTACTTAGCTGGTGCTAAGTACAGCTAAGGCTGGAACACTGTGTCTTTCTGGTGAGTTTTTAACCTGTTGACTTTTTTGTGGGGGCTTTTGTGTATTCCTGATGATCCCACAGGAGACTTCCAAAGTTTCCTGCTACAGGTAGGGATGGTTATTTTCCTGGGGCTGTAACAAAGTATCCTTTATTGCCTCTCAGTTTTGGAGTCTGGAAGGCTGAATTCAGGGTGCCCCACTCCTCCAGCTGCTGGTCCATCCAGATGTTCTTGGGCTTGTAGCCACAGAGAGATTCCAGTTTCTGCCCCCAGTGTCACATGGTCATCTTTCTCCTCTCTGTCTCTCTTTTCTTTTATAAGGAGACTCCTCAGATTGGACGAGGACTGGTCTCACTCTGGTGTGACTGCATGTTAGTTTGGCTGATCACTTGGTGCTTTGGTGGTAGAATGCCAACACAGATTTATTATCTCACACTTCTGGAGATCAGATGGTGGAAATGAGTCTTAGAGGACTGAAATCAAGGTGTCAGGAAGGTGGTATTCCTTCTGAAAGCTCTAGGGGAGAATCCATTCCTTGCCTAGTCCCATTTCTAGGCACCACCTGAGTTCTTTGGCTCCTGCCTGTATCACTCTGGCCTCTTTCCATTGTCACGTCTCCTTTTACTTTCAACTTCCTGTCTCCCTTTCATGAGGTTCCTCTTGATGACATTGGTGTCACCTAGATAACTGAGGATAATCTCTTCATCTCAAAGTCCTGCACTGAATTTTACCATCAAAATCCCTTTTGCTACGTAAACTGACAATCCAGTTGCCATCAAGTTGATTCAGACTCATGGCGACCCCGTGTGTTGCACGGTAGAACTGCCTGCCATAGATTTCAGGTCTGTGACCTTTCAGAAGCTGATTGCCAGGCCTTTCTTCTGAGGAGCCTCAGAGTAAGTTTGAACCACCAACTTTGTGTCAAGTGCTTAACCACTGGTGCCACCCCAGGACTGTGTTATAGAAAGAGTTTATATACGAGGTCCAACAATGAGGTTCATGAGGTAAATTGTTCTAAGTGCTACATGTCTCGTTGCTGAATATCACTGCAGTTGCCTTTGAATTACTCCCCTTGGGAAGCTATGCACTGATGCCAGTGCCTGCTTCACCCTTCAGAGCAACTTTGGAACTCTTTTTGGAATGGCCAATGTGCATGGTGGCATGGTGGCAAGTTTGAAAACTTAATTGTATTTGTCTGTAAGGAGTTTTTAGCCAGTGAACAAATAACTGTATTGGAACACTCTTGCTACTCACTTGACCTGGCCTCCAATGACATGAAGATAAAAGAAACATTGAAAGGAAGACATTCTGATGACATTCAGGATATCATGGGTAATATGATAACAGATCTAATGGCCATTCCAGTAAAAGAGTTCCAAAATTGCTTTGAAGAGTGAACTAAGGGCCAGTGTCGGTGCACAGCTTTCCAAAAGGGAGTACTTCAAAGATGACTGCAGTGATATTCAGCAGTGGGATATGTAGCACCTTTTCCAGGATGAGTTTATGAACTTAAGTGTCAGCCTTCATATTTCACAGATTCCAAGGATTAGGACATGGACATCTTTGGAGTCCATTATTTTTCCTGCCACCCCAGTTATTTTACTATCTGCAATGAACCAAACCTTCTGCTTGGTAGTGGGCTTTAAAAAAAGAAATGAAAAGAGAAGCTACAATGCTTATACCAAAGCAGATATATGATGATGATATTGGTAGTCGTAGTTGACATTTTGTGAGTGTTTATTTCAGGTATTGTTCTAGCCACTTTAAGTGGATTATGTTGCTAAAGTCTCACTACAGAACTAAGAGAAAGACGTTGTTCCCCTTTGAAAGATAAAAACACCAAGGCTCAGAGACCTTAACTACTTTTCCCAAAGATCACATAGCTAACGACATAAAACCAGGGATATCTGATTCTAAGCTTATGCAGTTACTGCCCCTTAAAGGACCTGTGAGTTTTCCCTTGTCATCTTCCTAATTTGTTGTCTTTAGCTACCGTCAAGTCAACTGCAGGCTGATGGTGACTTAGTGCACATCAGAATAAAACACTGCCTGGTCCTTTACTGTCCCCGTGGTGGATTGCAGAATAGGCTGTTGTGTTCCACAGGCTTTTTGAAAAAAATGCTCATTTATTTTGTCATTGTTGTTGAGAATATATACAGCAAAATATAAGCAGTTCAACAATTTATCCATGTATAATTCTTTGACATTAATTTCATCCTTTGAGTTGTGTGTGACTCTTCTCATCATCTTTTTCTGGGTTGTTCTTCCTCCATTAATATAAACTCATTGTCCCTTTAATTTCCTATCTAACCTTTTGAATTACTCTCATCAGTCTGATCTCCTATAAATACATCTTGAAAGACACAGTGCTCAAGGCAGACATTCTTTACTAGGTAAGATGAACTATTGTTTAGTTTGAAGAAGACTTCAGAGAATATTTTTGGATTCAGCATTATGATGATCTCAGAGCAGTCATTTCAGGGGCTCATTCATCCTCCATAAAGTCTGGAGTCCATGAGAATTTGAAATTCTGTTTTGCATTTTCTCCCCTTTGGTGAGGATGTTCTATAGAATCTTACAGCAAAATGTTCAGTAATATTAGTTGAGCACCATCCAATTCTTCTGGCCTCATGGCAGAGGAGGCAGTTGTTCATGGAAGCAATGAGCCACACATTCCATAGCCTCCTCCTGTTGTATATCTTGAGTTTCCTTCTTTTTCTCTCGCTCCAGGCAAATACAAAATTAATTTGTTTGTGCCCTGGATGCCACTTGCAAACTTTTAAGATCCTAGACACTGAAGTGAACTGGGAGGTAGAACAGGAGCACTAAATATGTTATTAGGCAAATTACTGGGATGTCTCATGAAACTCTGACCCTAAATCTCCAACCCTGCATGGTTTAAACAGTCAGGAAATGTGTGCATCATGGTTATATCCTCTCACTGTACTTGTTCAATTCATATGCTCAGCAAATAATCCCAGAGGCTGGGCTATATTAAGAAGAATGGGCATCAGAATTGGAGGAAGATTCATAAACAAGCTACATTATGCTAGTAACACTACCTTTCTTGCTGAAATTAAAGACATGAAACACTGATTATGATCAAAGACCACAGTCGTCAGTATTGACTACACCTCAACATAATGAAAACAAAAATATTCACATCTGGACCAGTTATTAAAATCATGATCAACAGAAAAAAGACTGAGGTTGTCAAGGATGTTATTTTACTTGAATTCGCAATCATCGCCCATGGAAGCAGCAGTCAAGAAACCAAAAGATGCATTCTGTAGGGCAAACGTGCTGCAAAAGACCTCTTTAAAGTATTGAAAAGCAAAGATGGCACCTTGAAGACTAAGATATGCCTGACCCAAGCCATGCTGTTTTCAATCACATCACATGCATGGGAAAGCTGGGCAGTGAATAAGGAAGACAGAAGCAAAATCAGTGCCTATGGATTGTGGTGTTGGAGAAGAATATTGACTATACCGTGGACTACCAAAAGAATGAACAGATTTGTCTTGGAAGAAGTACACCAGTATATTCCTTAAAAGGAACTTGGGACTTTTTATCATGAGGGATCAGTCTCTAGAGAAGGATGTCTTTCTTGGTAGAGTAGAAGTTTAGCCCCAAAGAGGAAGACTGACCAAGTTGGAGTGACACAGTGGTGGCAGCAATGGACTCAAGCATAGCAGTGGTTCTGGGCCTGGCACAGCACCCAGAGGGGTATGTTCTTTCATACATCGGGTTGCTATGAGTTGGAACCAACGTGACATCACCCGGCAACAACAACAACAGTCCTCCAAACCAAGGAACCAAATTTTATGAAATTTTTGGTTGTACATAAGCAACCTCAACAGCTACTCTTTCTTGTTGTAAGTCTATCCATCACACCACTTTTGCCAGTTCAACATTATACAGGTGTACAGTGATTTTCCATGACCATTAACACTCCCTTTTCCCCTCCACCCCTCGTAGCTACTAGTAAACTTGGGTCTCCACATATTTGCCTTTTCTTGTCTCTTTATATAAATGAAGTCATACAGTATTTGTCCTTTTGGGGTTGACTTATTTCGCTCAGGGTAGTCTTCAAGCTCCATCAATATTATAGCATGTATCAAGAATTCATTTCTCCTGCTAGCTGAGTAGTATTCCACTGTACATGTGCACCATGTTTATTTTTTTGTCTATTGATGAGCATTCATTTGGTTTCTACCTCTTGGCTATTGAGAAGAGTATGCAATGAGCATTGGTGTACCAGTCCCTGAATCTCTTCTTTCAAGTCTTCTGCATGTACACTTAAGATTAGGGGAATTGCTGGGTCATATAGTAGTTCCTATTTTAGTTTTCTGAAGAACTAGTACATTGTTTGTTCTAATGACTATCATTTTGCATTCCTGCCAGCAATGGGCAAGGGTTCCAGTTTCCCCATGTCTTTGCCAACATTTGTTATTTTTTCTTTTTAAAATTCATCATAGCAATCATCATGGGAGTGAAATGGTATTTCATTGCGGTTTGCTTGGCTTCTCTCTGATGGCTAATGATGTCGAGTTATTGTATCATGTGTTTGGTGGTTATAGTGTTTCCATTGGCTAAGTTTTGAAAATAGATTTCCAGGCTCTTCTTCCTAGTGTTGATCTGGAAGCCCCACTGAAACCTGTTCAGCATCACAGCAACATGTAAGTCTCTGCTGACAGCTGGGCTGTGGCTGCATGTGAAATGTGTTGATCAGGACTTGAATCCTGGTCTCTCGTGTGTGAGGGGAGAATTTTACCATAGAACCGCCAATGTATCTATCTTCCTAATATGTGTATAATCAAAGGCTGACCAACTTCATTAGAGCAGACTGCACAAGTGGCTGTGAGTTCTGGGGGAGACCAGTGCAATGTTATCTCTGCCATCTCTACTGTGGGCCAAAGCTGCAACTTCATGGCCTTGACTGTTGGGCAGATGCTACCCTGTCTTCAAGAGAACCTAATGGTGTATGTGAATCCTCCCACTGAGCCTGAGCCTTCCACACATCACTTCGCATCATACTCATGGGGTCCTGCTTCAACCCACGGTTGTGTGTGAATAAAAGATGAAGGGTCTAGTGACATTTTTTCCGTGATTAATGTGAAAACCACCTGCTGACTGTAGAAGATAAAAAGAAGGTACAGTTAGATGAGTCTAAAGGGAAAGGAAACATTTGAATATCAAAGGCCACACTAGTTTTGATCTGTGCTGGACTTCCCATCAGTGGAAATGAAAGTCTTATAGGAAAGGCAAAGGTGGTTTGGAGATTGACTCCAGATAGAGCAGTGTTCTAATGAGACAACCGTGCTGCTCAGTGCAGCAGGATGGCCAGCGTCAGCTCGCCAGGGGCATGTCAGACGCAAGTAGGAGAATGAGGAGGAGGGGGGCGGTGTGGTTACAGAGGGGATCTGCGCAGCCTGTGTTGCGCTAATGAGGAGAAAGCAGAGAGCACTGGGTGCTAAAGCCTTTCCTGCTCCTGCAGCTGACGCCGTATGAATGTTTCCTGGTTCTCTTCTGCTCGTCCTGGTAGGTTGTTCATGAGGTAGGGTTTGGATTTCCACCTTCTTGTTCTGTCCTGGGAAACCCTGGTGGTGTAGTGGCTAAGAGCTATGGTTGCTAACCAAAAGGTCAGTAGTTCAAATCCACCAGGTGCTCCTTGGAAACTTTATGGAGCAGTTCTGCTCAGTCCTATAGGGTTGCTATGAGTTGGAATCAACTCAGCATCAAAGGGTTTGGTTTTGGTTCTCTCCTGAGGCTAGTGCTCTTTCTCTCTCTGCCCCTTGGGTTACAACCCTGACCTTAGGAAGCTTTGCATTTAGACATGTTCACAGATTGGCTAATAGGAAAATACTTGTTAAATTATGGCAAATATAGTTAGGGTGTCCATACATCCTGGACATTTTAAGATAGGCTTGATTTTGAGTAATTAGTTTTCAACAATGATGATTGATTAAATGCTTAAAAAAAAAACCCAGTGCCGTTGATTCCAACTCATAGCAACCCTATAGGACAAAGTAGAACTGCCCCATAGAGTTTCCAAGGAGTGCCTGGTAGATTTGAACTGCCAGCCTCTGGATTAGCAGCTGTAACGTTTAACTGCTACACCACCAGGATTTCCAGTGATTAAATACATGCTACATGTGATTTAATTTGTGGATATTGTAAGACTTTGCATCTGTAAAATCCACAAATCAGAAAAATTCAAAGGCACACCATGAGTCTGTCATTCCACCTTCCTTTCCTGCTTCTTCTCTCCCTCTCTTCTTTCTTCCTTCCTTTTCTCTCTCTCTCTCATTTGCTTTATTACCTCCTGTGGGCTAGAATTTGAAATACAAAGATGGTCTATGTCGGACAGGTCGTTATAATCTAGTAAGGGATTCGTTGATTTTATTTTGACAGGCATTTATTGAGCAACTATTATGAGTCAGGGTTGGCTCAACCACAGAGGGGTATTATGTCACTGGAGCACCTGCGGTGCAGTGGTTAAGAAGAGCTCAGCTGTTAACCAAAAAGTCAGTGGTTCGTATCCGCCACTCATTCCTTGGAAACTCTGAAGCAGTTCTACTGTGTCCTGCTGGCTTGCTGTGAGTTGAAATAGATTGACAGCAATGGGTGTTTTTTTTTACTGTGTCACGGGCCAGTAATCTAGATGCTGAGATGCAGTAATGAGCAAAACAGCAAATCTTGGGCTCTGGATATGAAGTCTATATTCTAAACAGGAGAGTCACAATAAATAAGTAGATTAAGTACACAGTGCCATTTCAGCTAGTGAGAAGTTACCGTAAAGACAAAAGCCAGGAGGTAGAATAGACAGTTACCTGACCAGTGAATGATCTTCTTGCAATGTGCTAGTGAGTGAGAAGGGTCACAGTGGCACAGTGGTGGGGAGCTTGCTAGCCAAGTGCCGTCGAGTCGGTTTGGCTAACCAAAAGGTCTGCCACTGGAACCCACTAGCCACTCTGTGAAAGAAAAGATCTGTACATCTGCTGTCACAGAGATTACCAAAACCAAAGCCATTGCCTTGAAGTCACCTCTGACTCACAGTGACTCTCTAGAATACTGCCACGTAGGGGTTTCCAAGTTTGCAATCTTTACAGAAGTAAATAGCCAGGTCTGCAGCAGGTGGGTTCGCATTGCGGATTTCTCAGTTAGCAGCTGAGCACTTAACCACTATACCCCCAGGGTTCCCTCTCCATAAAGCTCACAGCCTAGCAAACCCTATAGGGCAGTTCTATTTTGTCCTGTAGCATCACAATGAATCTGAATTGACTTGACAGCAGCTGGTTTGGGTTAGTTTTGTTTGTTTCTTAAAGGAATTGAGCACTCTGAGTCTAAGTTACATTGGAATTGTTGGAAAGGGTAGACTTCCATTCATTTGACACACACTGATTGAAAACAGAGTCTGCGCAATCACGTGTTAATTGCTGTGGAGGCCGATGAAGATGTCTCAGGAAGTCAAGAAGCTAACAAAGGAAGACAAATACAGTTTGTTTTCAATTAACTGGTCTCTGGGGAGGTGGAAGGTCATTGACAATCCCTAATGTTAGTTAAAATAAATCAAGTCCGAGCAAGCCACAAAGAGGACTCCATGCAAGCTTGTACAGTTAATGCTGCATTTAGCATACAGGAGCACATATCCCGTTCTGTAGACTTTTCCTATCCATTCATTATTATCAGTTACATTCATCATTCCAATCTATTCATTATTATCAGTTACTGAGTACATACTAAGCACTATACAAGTATTACATCATTCAATTCTCAATGTATTCCGGTGAGACAGGTAATCTTGTTGCATATCCATCTTATAAATGAGGGAGTGAGGAGCAGAGAGGATAAGCTACACAGTCCAGCATTTGTCCCCAGGTCTTCGGGTTCCATAGTGCATGCTCACAGTGACAGGGCTGTTAGTGCAAAACTGGTACGAGAACCCTTGTTCAACTGTTTCTTTTTTTGTGCTCTTTCCTCCAGACTTGTGGTTTCCAACTGTGTTCTATCAATCTTCTGGGTCCCCAGGTGGTCTTGGGACCTAATATGGGAATTGAGGGGAAGGCAAACCTTAAATTACTCCAGGCTCTTCCTCTGAATTGCAAACTTTTAGCCTGCCTTGGTTTACATTATCTGAGAGATTAATACATCGTATAACATAAGATACATATTTAGTACCAAATATATGTTATGTGGAGCCCTAATTGCATAGTGGTTAAAGAGCTTGGCTGCAAACCAGAAGGTCAGCAGTTTGAATCCACCAGCTGCTCCTTGGAAACCCTATGGGGCAGTTATATTTTGTCCTATAGGGTCATTCTGAGTCAGAATCAACTCAACGGCAATGGGTTTGGTTATGTATTGTATATTCAAATACATGTTATATTTATAATATATATGCAATGTAATATTCTATGGGTTGTATGGAGTAGATCAGAAGTACTCAAGATTTTAGAACAAATGTTTAGAGTCATTCCTTCAAATGGAAGGAATTTGTTCTAAAAGTTTGAGTTTTACATGGCAATTATATAGATGGTAGATAGATCCAAAACAAACCCCCCAAAACCACAAAAAACCAAACCCGTTGCTGCGAGTCAGCTCCAACTCATAGTGACCCTATAGAACAGAGTAGTACTGCCCCACAGAATTTCCAGAGAGTGCCTGGTGGATCTGAACTGCTGACCTTTTGGTTAGCAGCTGTAGCTCTTAATCACTATGCCACAACATGCCATTAAAGCAATTAGATTCCATTTAGAAAAGACACACTAGGAAGAGACAGCTGAGCAATAACAATCCCAAATAAAGAATAAATAGTGGTCAAAAAATGAAAGTAGGCAAGTACTACGGAAATGCCAATAGAGTGGACTTTAGTTAACAGCAATGTATCACTGGTATGCACTCACTGGGAAAAATGTACCACACTAGTGTTATGACATTAACAACAGGACTGGGGTGCAGTGTAAATATAAAACGATGTAAATCTGAAACTGTCCTAAAATAAGAAGTCTATTAAAAGGAGATAAAATAGAGCATGTCTGGGGGGCAAAATGGCCCAGAGGAGCCCTCTTACCCAAACCTTAACTCATTGCCGTTGAGTCAGTTCTGACTCATAGTGACCCAAGAGACAGAGTAGAACAGCCTCACAGAGTTACCAAGGAGCAACTGCTGGATTTGAACTGCCGACCTTCTGGTTCGTAGCTGTAGCTCTTAACCACTACACACCAGAATTTCCAAAAATAGTAAGATAGATAAACTTCCATTTGAAGGGTGGTGTTCTAAAAGTGAATGCCTCAGATCCATTCCTTGCTCTTGGCTGATCTGATCCTTAACCATTGTTAGTATCATTATTTTGACTTCAGACTCAAGGGCTCTGTCACTAGCGAAAGTCTTTTTCTGCTGGCCAAGTCTTTGTTACTGTCTGTTATAGAAAATAGCCCTTACAGTGTCCATGCAAGCACAAATCCATGAAACCCAACATCAGAGGAAAGGAAGAAAGTTTATGCCGCTTTTTAAAAGTTTACATCTTAGGTCTGTCCGCTTTTTCTGACTGATTTCAGTACATAAATATGTTTCAGAAAAAATGATAACACTGTGATCTTTGTTTTGAGCTTGTTTTCTTCACATCAAGTTTTCTTGGTGGAAAGTAGCTGGGAAAACAAACAAACAAACAAACAAAACCCTAAACTGTGAGAATCACTTTCCTCTTTAGCAGACAGCTGAGTCTGATAGATGAATCCAGCAGTTGTTCAACTGTGATAAAAGCAAATGTCAGTTTTTCTGATGCGTGTGCATATGTACACACACACACTGTCTCTCTCTTTCTCTCTCTGTCTTTCTCTCTATTTCCTGCCCAAATTGTAGCTACTCATAAGCTTGACACTCATTGCTGAAGAAGGCTTCAAGAGACAGGGATGTCATGTACAGCTGTGCAGGTTGTATACTGTACAACTGTGAGTGGCACTTCTGGAGCTGTGCAGCCCAGTAGCCTGTCAGGAGCTCATGGATTCCAGCCTCTGTTGATTCTTAAGCATGGTAGTGCTTGCTGTCAGTCTCCAAGGTAGAATAAGATTTCACGGTAAGAATAAGATGGTGTCACTTCCAAAGCAGGGCGTTTATGAGCCTCCATTACTTCCACTTTGGGCATTTCTTCTGGATTCCTTGGTGAGTGCCTAAGAATAAAAGGGTGGTGTGTTTGAGACCCTCTGCAAGTATGCTGAAGTGGAGGATCCTGAGGATTAGGTGTGGTTCACCTTCCTGTTATTGGCTAACTGGTGATTGCCTGCTGATTTGTTCTAGAAAATGCATGAATGCATGAAAAATACATGACCACTTAGCCCTGGCCTTAGGCTTTGCAACACGGCATGTTTGCCAGCTCTCTGCTCTGACTGGGTTAAATATAGTTCTGAGTACCAAGGACTGAGATTTGGGGTGATAGAAGGATTTAGTAGAACCGAATTGAGAAACTCAGAGTAACTGAAAATGAATACAGAATCAAGACTCATGTTCTTCTCTCAGAGATCTCTTGTAAGGGAATGTGAAGAGAGTCGGATGTCTTGATAGGACATGAAGTTCAGACTGGATGGATACTGAGTCTTGGACAAATTATTTACATGCTCTGGACAAATTATTTACATGAGGGGGTTGAACTAGCTGTTATGCAAAACCCCTCTGAGGTAAAAATTTATGTGATTAGTGTACGATAAATTTCTTCTTTGGTTTAGTTCATTTTCTCAAGGTATTTAAAAAACATTTTTATTATTGAAAATATAAATAGCAAAACATGTACAATTCAACAATTTCTGCATGTCTAATTTGGCGATGTTATTTTTCTACCTTCAATGTAAACTTGCTGTCCCTCAAGCTTCCCGTTTCATCCCTTGTTATTCCGTATTTACTGAATGCCCATCGTGTACCAGGCATGCTATGTTATACCAGGCATTGGGTATATTACAAGGAACCAAACAAGCTAGGTCTCTGACCTCAAGGAGCTGGAGTTTAGTGGGAAGGTGGTAGAGAAGATGGCTGAAAAAGCCACAAAACTGAACTATGCCATAAAGTTGATTCCCACTCATAGAGACCCTATAGGACAGAATAGAACTGCCCCATAGAGTTTCCAAAGAGTACCCGGTGGATTCGAACTGCCAACCAAAAGGTAGCACTTAACCATGACACCACCAGTATTTCCTGGGGGAGATGGCTAATTAAAGAGACAGTCAGAAAACAATGTACCATAGTATATCAATCACGATACTTGCTATGGTAGAGGATAATAAAAACCAAATCCAACTCATTGCTGTCGAGTCAATTCCAACTCACAGCGACCCTCTATGATGGAGTAGAACTGCCCTATAGGGTTTCCAAGAAGCCCCTGGTGGATTCAAACTCCTGATCTTTTGGTAAGCAACCATAGATCTTAACCATTCACCACCAGGGTTTGCTTGGAGAGTAAGAGAAAAACAAAACCAACCCTAGTGCTGTTGAGTTGATTCCAACTCATAGTGACCCTATAGGATGGAGTTGAATTGCTCCATAGAGTTTCCAGAGAGCTCTTGGGGGCTTCGAACTGCCAACTGGTTGGAAAAGGTAGCACTTAACTACTACTCTGCCAGGGGGAGTTAGAGAGAGGGCCTATTAGAGTGGTCGGGAAGACCTTTCTGAGGTGGTAACATTGAAACCAAGGCCCTAGGACCTAGCCATAGAAAGAACAGGGGGAAGGGCCTTCCGGACAGAAAGAAGAGCTGTTGTAAATGGAGAGAAGCTGGAACAGAGGGCTGGGAGAG
Source organism: Heterohyrax brucei (assembly GCA_028571685.1). Lineage (NCBI taxonomy): Eukaryota > Metazoa > Chordata > Mammalia > Hyracoidea > Procaviidae > Heterohyrax > Heterohyrax brucei. The sequence goes on along the minus strand of CM053151.1, from coordinate 111,065,196 downwards.
TCTTGTGAGATGAACTTAGATGGGTGGGAAGATGCCCTGTTATCAGACCCGGGAAGCCATGATAAGGGGTTTGCTTTTTATTATAGATGCAATCGAGGGGGATACTGAGGTTTAAGCAGGAAGGGATGTGATATGATTTATATTTGACAAGACTTCTGAATGCTAGGATGAGAATGGATGGAAAAGGAGTGAAGAGAAATGTAGGGAGCCCTGCTGGGAGCCTGCCTTGTTGGCTGCCGTTGAGTCAGCTCTGACTCACAGTGACCTTATGTACAGCAGAACAAAGCATTGCCTGTTCCTGAGTCACGCTTGCTGTCACCAGCATGTGTCACTCCATCGCTTCAGCTGTGATGTCACCCCGTCTCACTGAGACGCTCCCTTGCTGGTCATCCATTTAACCAAGCACAATATCTTCTCTAGCAACTGATCCTTGCTGATAATATGTCCCAAAAAGGCCAAACAATGTTCTGTTGTGATGTATAAGGTTTTCATTGGCTAGTGTTCAGAAGTGGATTGCCAGGCCTTTCTTCCTAGTCTATTCTTGTAACCTAAGAGATGTATGGCAGCCTGGGCTAAGCATAAGGGTAGGGGGACAGAAGGTAACTAGTTGTTTCTAGGTCTATTTTGGAGGTAGAAATGACAGAATCTGGTGATGGACTGTTATGGGGGAGTAGGGAGGGAGAGAAAGAGGCCAGAAAGGCAAGGTTGCATCTCAGGAGATTACCATTTTGGCTGGAGAAAACTGAATACATGTGAGTATCTTCTTGGGAGATTTGACTTTTTTTTTAGTTGAGCTGGGCAATTGAGTGTAGTCTAGATGTACCAAGTCTGAGACAGAACTGAGAAAGCCAAGTGAATAGGAGGCAGCTGAATGTATGAATGTGAAGCTCAGAGGACATTTTAGGCCTGGGCATGTAGATTTTGGAGTCATCTGCAAGTGGGTGGTATTTAAAACCGCAGACCTGGGAGAGAGTACACAGGAAAGGAATGTAGAGAAAACGGCTCTATGCAAGTCCAGCATTTAGGTAGAAGAAGACTCAGCGGAGACGTAGGAGGCAAATCTTGAGGGCATGGTGTCATAGAGGCCCTAAGAGGGAAGCTGTTTAATAAAGAGCAAGTTCTTCTTTGTGGAGTGCTGTGACGAAGCCAAGTAGTACATGGCCGTGACCGTGTCCCATTAATACGTGGCCGTGACTGTGTCCGTGGTTTGGTGATGGGGCAGTGGAGGTAATCCTGAGAACAGTTTGGGTGGTAGGAGAGCACAGCTGTTTTTATACAAGTTTGCAATTGCTGTCACCCAGGTTTGTACTTAGCTCCGTTTTTGGCTGGTTGTTTTGAGTTGTTGTGCTCCTCTTCTCCCCATAATTTAGGGTTTCCAGAGGAAGTACAGAATGACCAGTTAAATTTGAATTTCAAAAAGAAACAAAAAGCCCAAATACTGTATAGGACATACTTATATCAAAAAGAAGAAAAAAAAAAGCCTTTAAATTTAACTGGCTCTCCTGTATTTTTATTTGCTAAATCTAGCAAGGACACACTAGTGGCACAGTGGTGAAGAGCTATGGCAGCTAACCAAAAGGCTGGCAGTTTGAATCCACCAGGTGCTCCTTGGGAACCTCATGAAGCAGTTCTACTCTGTCCTGTAGGGTTGTTACGAGTTGGAATTGACTTGATGGCAGTGAGTTTAGTTTTGGTTAAATCTAGCAGCTCTACCCTAGACTGCCACAGACAAGCGACTGTATGATTTGCTCCTACCACAGCTAATAAAGAAAAGCAACTTGGGGGGTACATTATCTCTGGTGAGAGCGTTCGCTTCTGCTAAATGCCCTTAGTGTACCTCATAGAATGTCGAAGACATGGTAGGCTCTCATTAAATGCTGGCTTGATAGAAACCATGTCTATACTTTTCGGGAAATTATCTGATTCCTCAATGGAAAAAATAAACTACCCTGGAAGCTGTGGGGGGGACCATAGAGAACATGATGGAACGGGCTTCACTTGGAAGTTCTAAGTGAAGTTAAGTGGTGCACATAGCACAGGGAACTGGGTAGTTAGTAGGTATGATATGCTTACTCTTTAGCCCTTGTGGCTGTGATGCCAGTGAATTTGCTGATTCTGCGTCTCTCAGTTCTATCTGCATAAGTACAACTGGCTCTAGAGATCTTACTAAAAATCTTTAAATGAAAGAACACTCTTGGAAATGCCCACAAATTCCGAGAGAGCCTGGCTGAGTCATTCACGATTTTAATTGATCACATCAGTTTCTACACCTTCCTTTTTCTTTCTTACTGTGAAGCAGAGGAGATGTAACCACAGATTGTATTTCATATGACCTCTTCAGAGACAATTTCAAAGCAATTAAATGTGAGTTGAATCCAAAATGTATGACAAATTAAATATCAGTTACTATTTTTCTATGAAGATTCTGTTCTGGGCCAAAACCCAAGAACCCAAAGATCAGATTTAAATATCCATGTAAAATGGTTTTCTCATTTGTGGCTTTTTCCTTTCAAGCTTTGTGTTTGGAAGAGTATCGCATCAACATTGCGTTAACATTCATTTAAATAGTGAGCTGAGTGTAGTACTTTCATTCTATACTAATTCGGTGAGTATTGCTGTGTACACTTCTATGGCATGATGGAATTTTAAAGGAAAGACTTAGTCATTACACATACCTTTTTTCTACAGTATAAGCAAAGCCTACACATGTGGACCTCATCAGATGGAATATACGGGAATCCTGTTGACCACATCTGTGGAAAGCACTGGTGGAGAAGCTCAATGTCATCAGTCAGAACAAGACCAAGGGCCAACTGTGGAACAGACAGACCATCGACTGTTCCTATGCACGTTCAAGTTGAAGCTGAAGAAAATTTTTAAGAAGTCCCTGACAGCCAAAGTATGACCTTGAGTATATCTCAGCTAAATTTAGAGACCATCTCAGTAAAGACTTGATGTGTTAAATGCCAATGACCGAAGACTGGGTAAATTGTGAGATGACATCGAGGACATCATGCATGAAGAAAAGAAAGGTTATTAAAAAAACGGAAAAGAAAGACAAGACCAAAACTGATGTCAGAGAAGAATCTGAAACTTGCTCTTGAAAACAGAGTAGCTAAAGCTAAAGAAGAAATGGTGAAGTAAAAGAGCTGAACAGAAGATTTCAAAGGGCAACTAGCGAAAACAAAATATTATAATGAAATGTAGAGATGTAGAGTTAAAAAACCAAAAGGGAGGAGCATGCTTGGTATTTCTCAATCTGAAAGAAGTGAACCAAAAATTGAGTCCTTGAGTTGTAGTACTGCAGAAGTTTTTGGGTAGAAAATTGAACCATGCAATAAGCATCAAAAAAAAAAAAAAAAAAAAAAAAAAAAAGGAAGGAATACACAGAATCAGTGTACTGAAAATAATAGGTTGAATTTCAGCCATCTCAGGAAGTAGCATATGTTCAAGAACTGATGGTACTGAAGGAAGAAGCCCAAGCTGCACTGAAGGTCCTGGTGAAAACAAGGTTGCGGGACTTTATGGAATACCAACTGTCCTAGTCACCGGGTACTGCTCTAACAGAAAATACCATGAGTGGAAGGTTTCATGAGGAAAAGCTTTTATTGTCACAGTCTGGTAAGCCACAAATCCATTAACAAGATACAACTCCATTCAGAATAAGAAATCATCACAGTCCAGTAGGCTGAGTCCACATCCAGTGAGAGCATCTCAGCACAGGAACCTCGAGTCCAAAGGACGTGCTCTGCTCTCGGTGCTTCTCTCTCGGGGATATGAGGTTCCCAACTTCCTCAGCTCACTTCTCTCTCTGATATTCCGCAAGCTTGAGTCCTGCCTCACTAACGCAACTGCAAACCATTCTCCATCATCAATATCACAGAGGCAGGATTCACAACACATGGGAGGAAGGAGACCATATTGGAACGCCAAACCAATTCAAATCAACACATACATTTTTGAGGGGACACAATTCAATCCATGACACCGACTGAAATGTTTCAGCAAATGAGTGCAACATTGGAAGTGCTCACATCTCTATGCCAAGAAATTTGGAAGAAAGCCACCTTACCAGCTGATTGGAAGACATTCATTTTTGTGCTCATTCCAAAGAAAGATGATGCAACTGAAAAAGAGATTATTGAACAATATCACTAATATCACATACAATTAACATTTTTCTGAAGATAATGAAAAAATGGGTTGTAGCAGTACATTGACAAGAAACTACCAGAAATTCAACGTGGTTTCAGAAGAAGACAGAATGAGGGATGTCACTGCTGATGTTAGATGGCTCTGTGCTGAAAGCAGAGAATACAATAATGATGTTTACCTATGTCTTATTGACTGCGCAAAGGCATTTAACTGTGTGGATCGTAACAAATTATAGACAGCACTGCAAAGAATGGAAAATTCCAAAACACTTAATTGTGCTCATGAGGAACCTGTACATGGATCAGGATGCAGTCATTTGAGAACAACAATATGATTTAAAGTCACGAAAAGTGTGTGTCAGGGTTATATCCTTTCACCATACTTAGTCTGTATACCAAGCAAATAATCTCAGAAACTGGGCTATGTGAAGAAGAACGGGGGATCAGAATTGGAGGAAGACTCACTGACAACCTGAGTTATGCAGATGACACAACCTTGCTTGCTGCAGGACAGCAGGGATTCGCTTGTCACCTGTGCCCTCTGTGCCCTGTGCCCTCTGTGTCTAAAGCACAGTAGGCACTCAGCAATGGCTTGTCCAGTTCCCTTCATGAACATTATTTGAGCTCTCGTTGAATGCTGTGCACTGGGATTAGGACTGTGGAAGCTTCTAGGGGCGACTAGAGGAATGTACCTTCCAGCACAGGAATTATTGCTGACCCAGGGCTGTAGATTTTTGTGGGGTAGGGTGTTGGTCTACTTAGTTAGGCTGTGTTCAGCAGGTCTCTGGTGTGGAAAAGCCCCAGGAACTCCTGGAAGTTCTGAACCTGGCCTTGATCAGACACTATTTTAACTCTCAGGAGTCCCTGAGTGGCACAGATGGTTAAGCGCTTGAGTACTAGCTAAACCATGGTGGTTCATGCTCATCTGGGGGATATCTTGGAAGACAGACTTGGCAATTTGTTTCTGAAAGCTCACAGCCTTGAGACGCTTATGGGGTGATTGCACAAATGGGGTCACCATGAGTTGGAGTCAACTCTATGACAACTGCAGCAACAAAGATGACATTTTGTGCCCCAAACCTAGGTACTTCTGGAGTATGCTAAGCTGTTTTGTTGAAGGAAATCCACTTCCCCCATTTTTTTCTTTTTTTAGTAAGTCTGCTGATTGCTTGAAGATTTCACTAATTTGAGCTATTAATAATATTTCAAAACACTTCTTTTTTTAATTTTTTATTTTTTTATTATGACTGCCTGAAAATGTATGTTCCCATATAAATTTACATGCCCACCTACATGAATCTGCCACTGCTCTCCCTGCCCTGTGACAGCACACTATTCCTCTCTGCTCCATACATGTCTCATCCTCCCAACAGCCTCCTTTCCCCTCCTCTCCACTCACTCTCCTTCCTCCAGTCAGAGGTCAGCAGGATGATATCTTATAGATGTATAGAACCATAAAGTGCTTCCAATATATGGTCACTCTGCATCACCAAGTCCAATCCATTCGTCTCCGAAGAGGGGACTTTTGTTATGATTTATGGGCAAGGGCAGTATCAGGGCCAGGGGCCATGCTCCCAGGGGAACCCCGAAGCTGCTGGACCATCACTTGCGGTCTTTTAGTGGAGATCTCAGGGTGCACCCCTTTTTAGTTTTGTGTTGCCAGTGAGACAACTTAGTGAACTCCATCACGGCTATCACTGGTGGTGGCTGGGCACCATCTGGTTCTTCCAGTCCCAAGTCTGTGTAGGCACCCACTCATGTGGGTCTCTCTATCTTCTGGGTTGTCTTTACCCCATGTCATTTTGGTCCTTGGTGAGCATCCCTTCCTGCTGAGTTGGGACCATTTGCTGTGCCTTCAGATGGCAGCTTGGCAGCTTTTAGGACTCCAGATGCCACTCACCAATGTGGGGTACAGAGAGCCTTCTTAGCAAAATGCTAGTTGTGCCAATTGGCCTTGATTTCACCTAAGAGTGTGGTCCCCTGACCCCTGCCCCAGCTACTCTGGCCTTGCAATATTGGGTTAAGATGGAAGGAGTACTCAAGTTATACTGAAGTCCACTTAATATTGTTCTTGTTTCTAATGTGTGGTATCACCGATTTCACCCAACCAAATTTCTACCAACTATCTAAACTAAACCCTCCCCCCCCCACTTCCCTCCCCTCCCTTGCAGCCATCAAAGAGTCTTTTTTTCTATACATAAGTCTGTTTTTGAGATCTTGTCATAGGGGTCTCATACAATATTTGTCCTTTTGTTGCTGACTGCTTTCACTCAACATAATGTCTTCCAGTTGAAAGCAGGTTATGAGATGTTTCCTGGAATCATCATTATTATTTATCATTGCATAGTGCTCCATTGAGTGTATATACCATAGTTTACCTATCTATTCCTGTGTTGTCAAAACACTTCTGATGAATGGATTTGTACATTTTCTACATCATTGCCTCTCCAGCTTACTGAAGAGCAACGTGGGTATGCTTTTCCCTTCCAGGTGTCTCCTTTCCTCTAATGGAAACCCTGGTGCCATAGTACTAGGTTAAGTGCTATGTATGCTAACCTTTAAAGGTCAGTAGTTCAAATCCACCAGGCCCTCCTTGGAAACTCTATGGGGCAGTTCTACTCTGACCTATAGGATTACTGTGAGTCAGAATTAACTTGATGGCAGTGGCTTTGACTTTGGCTTTTTGGCTCTTCCTCTACCCACACTCGCTGGCTGGCAGCCTTGGACAGCTGCATTTGCAGTTGTTCAGGGAAACACTGGTGATGTTAACAGCCCTGGTATTGTGGCAGATAGAGGAGCCGTTTTAGAGGAAATTACCCAGAGGATGATGCTGAAAGGCACAAACATTCTGTGTAGGGTATTTTGTAGCAACCTGCTTTCTCCCTTTGGTTGATCTTATTAATTTTTGTGGCTTTAGTAGCCTCAGTGAAAGAAGTATGTAAAATTTTTTTCCATGTAAGTTGTTTGTGCAAACCCTGGTGGTGTAGTGGTTAAGTGGTATGTTTGCTAACCCTACAGTTGGCAGTTCAAATCTGCTAGGTGCTCCTTGGAAACTCTATGGAGCAGTTCTGCTGTGTCCTGTAGGGTCGCCGTGAGTTGGAATCGACTCGACGGTAGTGAGTTTGGCGTTGGTTAAGCTGTTTGTAGGAGGCAGTAGCAGCTGTGAACTGAACCAGGAGCACAGCGGATGAAGGTGGCTGAGGCTGCATACAAAGCAGACTGGGCTGGACTGTCGAGCTCCCTCTCAGAGGCTTCTGGGAGAAGGGCAAAAATGATGGTCCACCTCCTTTCTTAGAAATGGTTTGTTTTTAAAAGTGTATCATCATAGTCATCTCTTTCTGCTAGAACAGAAATACCGCAAGAGGATGGTTTTAACAAAGAGAAATTTATTTCCTCACAGTAAAGTAGGCTAAAAGTCCAGATTCAGGGGGCAGCTTCAGGGCAAAGCTTTCTTTACTGGATCTGGAGGGAGGGCCTTGTCATCAGTCTTGTCCTGGACTGGGAACTTCTGAGGTGCAGGGACCCAGGAGTGCAAAGGATGCCCCTACTCCCGGTGTATCTTTCCTTGCAGTGTGAGGTCCCCAGGGCTCTGCTTGCTTACCTTCTGAAGAGATTGTCTCAAGACACAATATAATCTTTTTCTTTTTCTTTTTTCTTTTAGGTTTACATAGTTTTATTTTTTATTTATTGTGGTGGAGTGAAAGTGTACAATCCAATATAAATTTGCATGTCCACCTGTGTGCAGCTCCCGCTGCTGTCACTGCCCAGTGACAGCACACTCCTCCTATTCATTCTATACATGTCATATCCTCCTAACAATCTCCTGTCCCCTCCTCTTCACCCTCTTTGCCCCCTCCAGTAAGAGGCCAGCAGGGCAACATCCCATAGATACATAGAAGCATAAAGTGCGCACACAATATGGTCAGTCTGTGTCACTGAGTCCAATCCATTCCTGTCCGAAGAGTTGATCTCAGTAAAGATTTATGGACAGGGGCAGCATCAGGACCAGGGTCCACACTCCCAGGGGAATCCCGAGGCCCATGGACCATCAATTGTGTCTTTTAGTGGAGTTCTCACGGTGCACCCCTTCTTATTCTTGTGTTGCCAGTGAGACTCAACTTTGTGAGCCCCATCATGGCTATCTCTGTGGTGGCCAGGCACCATCTGGTTCCTCTGGTCACATGTCGATGTAGTCACCCACTCACATGGGTCTCTCTGTCTTCTGGGTTCTCTTCCCCCCTTGTTTTGGTTCTTGGTGGTAATCTGTTCCTGTTGAGTTGGGGCCATTTGGTATACCTCAGATGGCAGCTTGCTAGCTTTTAAGGCCCCACTCATCAATATGGGATGCAGTAGTTTCTCTTAGCAATATGCTAGTTATGCCAGTTAGCTTCAATGTCCCCTGACAGCGTGGTCCCTGGACCCCCACCCCTGCTACTCTGTCCTTGCAATATTGGGTTAAGCTTGGAAGAGTGTTCGTGCTATGTTGAAATCCAGTTAAATTGATGTTCTTTCTAATGTGTGCTGTCACTGATTTCACCCAACCCAATTTCTATCAACTGTCTAATCTATAACCAATGCTCACCCTCCCTCCCACCCCACCCTTATAGCCATGAAAGTGTCTTCTATACATGAGTCTGTTTTTAAGTTCTTATCGTAAGGGTCTCATACAACATTTATCCTTTTGCTGCTGGCTACTTTCACTCAAGAGAATATCTTCCAATTGAAACCATGTTACGAGATGCATCCTAAAATCATCATTGTTCTTTATCATTGCACAGTGTCCCATTGAGTATATATACCATAGTTTATCTATCCTTTCCTGTGTTATTGGGCATCTGGATTGGTTCCATCTTTTTGCTGTTGTGGACTGTGCTGCAGCAAACATTCATGTGCGTGTATCTGTTGGTGTGAATGCTCTTGATTCTGTAGGATGTATTCCAAGCAGTAGAATTACTGGGTCAAATGGTATATCTATTTCCATCTTTTTAAGGAAGTGCCAGATTGCTTTCCAAAGAGGTTGTACCATTTTGCAATCCCACCAACAGTGTAGGAGAGTTCCAATTTCTCCACAGCCTCTCCAACATTTGTTGTTTTGTGTTTTTTGGCATGGCCAACCTTGTTGGGGTGAGATGATATCTCATCATAGTTTTGATTTGAATTTCTTTAATAACTGATGATCATGAGCATTTATGCATGTGTTCAAGACATAACATAATCTTGTAGGTTGGGTCCTGCCTCACCAACACAACTGTCACCCATCCTCCCTCATTAACATCATAGAGGCAGGATCTACAACATACAGGGAAACATTGCCTGGCCAAGTTGATACACCCATTTTGGGGGGGAACAATTCAATCCATGACATGTGTAAGTATAAATAAAAGCCTGTATTAGATAGATGTAGATCTTGCTGGTGAGAAGTTTTCTGCAGGTAAACCTTTCATAAGTAAATACTGATCTTGCTGAGAAGGATTTCTGTATATGTCTTGAGGTTTTCTTATGATGAGGTACACCTGTGTCTTCATGACACTTATCTGGTTAGCTGTCTCCATCTCCAGCCAGGGAACCATGGAAGAATTGCTCTGTGTCATTGAGGGCCAGATGACAGAACAACCTATGAATTCAGAGTGGCAGCAATGCCTGAGACTGTTGGATTTTTCAGCAGTGTTTAGCAGTCTGTATGTGGTCTTTGAGCATAGAGAACGCATAATATGGAAGTGGTGTTTTCAGCTAGGAGTTTCAGGGTGTGTGTGTGTGTGTATGTGCAAATGATAAACGTGCTCAGCTGCTAACTGAAAGGTTGGTGGTTGGAATTCACCCAAAGATACCTTGGAAGAAAGGCCTGGAGATACATGTCCAAAAAATTAATTACTGAATAGCCTGTGGAGCACATTATTCTGAGTGAAATAAGTCAGTCACAGAATGGCAAATACTCTATGACCACGTTTATATGGTAACCTCGTTAGTGTAGTGGTTAAGAGCTGTGGCTGCTAAACAAAAGGCTGGCAGTTTGACTCTACCAGGCACTGCTTGGAGCAGTTCTACCCTGTCCTATAGGGCTGCTATGAATTGCAGTTGCCTCCATGGTAGCAGACAGAATCATTTATATAAAACGATGAGGAAAGACAGATGTATAGAGACCAAAGTTCATTAGTGGCTACCAGGGTAGGAGAGAGCAGGTGAGGAAGATGGATGGTGATGAAAAATCGCTTTGAGGAAGGGAAGGGAGTCCAACCAGAGTCCTGCTTAGAAGCATAAATGGCCAGGCTGCATCTTACATACTCTGGATATGTTGTCATGAGGGATCAGTACCTGGAGAAGGACATCATGTTTGGTAAGGTAGAGGGTCAGCCAAAAAGACGAAGACCCTCAACAAGATGGATTGACACAGTGGCTGCAACAATGGGCTTGCGTGTAAAGATGATTGTGGGCACGGTACAGGAGCAGGCAGTGTTTCATTCTGTTGTACACAGGGTCACTATGAGTTGGAAGCAACTCGACGGCACCTAAAAACAGCAATGACAGCAACAACAACAGCAACAATGGTACAGCCACAGAGCTAATCGTTGTAACTGGTGTCAATAACTTGTACACCTGTGAAAAGTTAAATTGGGAAAAGTTGTATGATAGATGTATTTACAACAAGAAAAACAACAACAAAGAGTAGCTGCTTAGGCTCCTTATGTACAACCAGACACCTCATGGAATTTGGTTCCTTGGTTTGGAGGTTTAGGCTCATGGTTTGATGGGACACCCCAGTGAATTGCTCTAATAATTGGGTTAGTGCTTCTGTTCTACCTCCTAGTTCACTGTGTGGTGCCTGGGGTAAAAGCTTGCAAGCAGCCATCCAAGGCATGGCAGTGGGTCTCTGTTTGCCTGGAATGAGAGAGAAAGAAGGAGAGTCTGAAACGGAGGAAGATATGGACTGTGTGCCTAATTGTCTCCATAAACAACTTACCCATTTGCCATGAGACCAGAGGAACTCGATAGTGCCTGACTACCAGTACTGAACGTTTTGGTCAAAGATTCTAGAGCAGAATCCTGATTAAAATAGGGAAAATGTACAACAGAATTTCCAGTTCTCATGGGCCCTTGGAACTATTGCCCTGAAATAATCTTTAAAACTTAAACCAGAAATATCCCCTGAAGCCTTCTTAAAAGCAAACAATAGTTTAGCTAGTTAAAAAAAATAAAAAATAAGAAGTCTGCCTTGAGCATTATGCTGTTTTGAGAGCTGTCTACATGGGATCAAAGTGACAGCAACAACTCAGAAGATGAGATAGGAACCTGAAGGGACAATTAGGTGACGTTAACAAGAGAAGAGCAGCTCAGAAAAGGAGGCTGAGAATGGCTGCACAGCTACAAGAACGCGACCGGTGTTACTGAATCGCACATGTAGAAATGGTTGACTTGGTCTGTGTTTTGCTGTTTGTGGTCTCAGCAACAACAAAAACAACGAAATAAAGTTAAAACAAACAAAAAGAAGACCGGATGGAGCACAGCTGTATTCTGGTGCATGTGGGGGTTGGTGCAAACAGTTTTTTTTTTAATTTCTAGGCATCTCCAGGAAAGGACAAAAAGAAAGCTGAGCCTGTTAGCTAAAGAGGGAAGTGGTGACCATGAAATCTAAGCTGGGTGGGTTTGAACTATTAACCTTCTGGCTGGTGTTAGAGTGCTGAACTGTTTGCACCACCCAGAGACTCCTAGAAGGTAAAATAGAGTCTGATTAAAGGCAAGGTGCCGAGCTGGTTTCAAGAGGAGGGGATGCAGACTTCACTTCTTGATGGAAAAAGCTGTCCAAGAAGTTGCAGATGTATTTTAAAACCACGATATATCGTGAGCTTCTGGAGGGCAGGGAGGGAGCCCTAGGTGCCCTCGTGTCTCCAGGGCCTGGCTGAATGACGAGGGGCCTGGCCGGATAACAGGAGCTCAGGGAAAGCCTGCAGGAGTTAGTTCACAGCATCTGATTCTCCTCTTCCAGCTGTGCAGCTTGCATCACTGCTGTTAGTGACGGTTACAGAGACGCTCTGAATCAAAAGTCAGGTGATTCTAGACTAGAACTCCTGTTCTATAGGACTAGTCATGCGAACCCTAGTGGTGCAGTGGTTAAGTGCTTGCTTGGCTGCTAACCGAGAGGTCTGCAGTCGGAACCCACCAGCTGCTCATTGGAAACCCTATAGAGCAGTTCTCCTCGGGTCTGTAAGGTCTCAAGTATAAAAAAGAAATTGTGGGAAACTTCACAGAGTGATCCCTAACTTTCCTCTACTATACTTCTCAAGGTCAGTTCACTCATACCTATAATAATAATAATTGTGATAATACATTAATAAAACTTCAGCATTGTTCACTAGGCAGCTCTTAGATGTCCAGCATGAGGCTCAATGCTGTGGAAATGCTGCTGAACAAGATAGGAACACCCTCTGGAGCTCTAGTGGCACAGTGCCTAAGAGCTCGACTGCTAATCAAAAGGTCAACAGTTCAAATCCACCAGGCACTACTTGAAAATCCTGTGAGGCAATTCTACTCTGTCCTACAGGGTCGCTGTGACTCAGAAGCAACTCCATGGGGTTGGGTTTGGGCTGCCCTCATCAGGTAGAGGAGACAGAAGTCAATGGACATTTCAGTACAGAATGAGACTCTTCTTGGTGGGGGATGAAGAAGATGCTATGGGAGCTGGGTGCACTTGGGGAGCAGCTAACCGCAATGGGGAGGAGGTTAAGGAGGTTCCTGTGGGAAGCCTCTGTCCATACTGAGAATGAGAAAGAATCAGCCAGGGTGGAGGGTGGGCGGAAGGAAGGGCTCAGCTAGGGACAACATGGGTGATGTCAGGGTTCGGATGGGTGGTGTGATGAGGGTGAGGGGGTGAGGTTGAAGTGGAAAAGGAAGACAGGCCAGAGCATTCAGACCATTGAAAACTGCGTTAAGGGCAATGGCAGTTACTGATTGATTTTAAGTAGGAGCAAGACGGGCATTTTAGAATTGTCACCTGACTGCAGTGTGGAGAGTGGATACCAGTTGCTGTGGACCTCACTCCTGGCCACCCCATGCGTGTCGGAGTAAACCTGGGCTCTGTAGAGTTTGCAGTGACTGATTTTTCAGAAGTCGATCACCAGGACTTGAACCTCTAGCCTTTCAGGTAGCAGGCCAGTGGGTTAACAGTCTGTACCACTCAGGGACTCCAGAGGTTGGCTAGGAAGTGAATGATGCATGAAGCCTGGTGAGGAAAGGTAACTGCTTTTGACCAGACATGTGGGAAAGGGACACCTCTATCTCAAGGGAATGGACCCCCTGACAATAGGACTTAAAACACTTAGTGGTGGGTGAAGGACCTATTTTGAGAACTGCAACTGCCTGTATGATTTTTAAGCCCAAAAGGAGGAAAAAAAATCTTTCCTTGTAAAAAAGCTCTGGTTAATTTAAATTGTGGGGGAAAGGCTTCGGGCAAGAGACAACAGATGTTATTCAGGAAGTAATTTGGAGTAAGACAATAAAGCCCTAGCTGCAGCTGTGCTGCCTTTAGGGCCTTGACCACGGAGGCAAGACAAAGAGTCCCTCTTGCCAAGATGGCAGAGTCAGGTCCACGAGGAGAACCACACAGTAGACAGTCCTGGGCTGTGAAAGATGACTAGTCCAGTAAGATACAACAGGCTGTTCTGATAGCTAGCACACACAAGGAAGAGCTCTGGTCCTGGGCTGTTTGTGCCTGGGTGTGTTGAAGGTTCATTTCAGAATGGGATTGATAAAGGCATCCCGTCTGCTACCAGAACCAAAAGTGTAATACCTAGAAGTTCTGGAGTAGGGGTTCTGTTGAAGAGGGTTTCCTGGAAGCCGGAGAGGAAATGGAGCCACAAGATGGGAATATATGATGGTGGCTGGGTCATCAAACCCACACTGAGATCTCCTATGGACCCAGCTTTGCGAATGATGCTGGAGACACAAACCAGAGGAGACTTCTCCTTCTCTGACATCTCCTCCTCTCCCCTCCAGTTCTTCCTCATGCTGTTTTGTGAATTTCCCCCTCTGCAGTCCCTCAAGCATCACTGCTCCACTGAGCACCATCTACCACTCTCTTCTCTTTCTATATCTTTCTGCACTATTTCATCCCACCCTGTTGCTTCCATACCACTTTTGTACCAGCCACTCTCAAACACAGTGTTCTAGCTAGATTTCTCCCCTGAGTTCTAGCTCCTTCTCGTTAATGTCTACTAGACATCTCTACCTGATGTGATACAGGAGCTCCAAGCCTAATTATCTAACACTGGGCTGTCCCTTTAAGCCTCTTGCACTTCCTGTTTTAGAGAGAGACACCATGCTCTTCCAAGCCAGATAACTCAGAGTCATTCGAGATTTCTCCCTCTCCATACTTCTCACTTTCTATCCATCACTGAGACCTGTAGATTTTACGTATCTAACAACACTTGCTGCTGACACGCCTCTCTATCCTGTCTGCTGCCTTCTGAGTTGAGACTCTCATAAACTATTCCAGAAAATTCCCAACCGTGCTCCCTGATGGTCCCTTGCTTCTCCAATCTTTCACACCACTGCTGGAGTCAGCTGCAATTCCTCTGTGTGAGCCTGATGGCTTTCTGAGCTCATTAATATGAACTACAAGACCCACCATGCTCTCTGCTGCCTGTTTCTCCAGCTTTATTTTGCAGTAGCCCTCTTCACACCATAGAGTCCTGACATACACACCCGGTATAATCTCCCAAACATCTCAGGCTGACTCATGGCTAAGTGTCTTTGTACCCATTGCTCTCTTTTGCTGGTCTCTCTTCCACTTTCCCTCACCTGCCCTCTGGCAGACACCTTATGCCTTTTCTATACCCAGCTCAGTGGGCCCCCCTTTTTGAAGTCTTTTCTAGTATCCTCTTACCTAATATTGAGTGTTCTTTCTTTGTATCTCTCTGTACCCTGTATATGTATCTTGCATAGCTTCTGCTGACTCTGTTGCCTTTATTTACATAGTTCACATAGTTCTCACCATCTCCTAGTCATGTAACTTGTTCATGTTGATTATGTGCTTGCTTTGAACTGGGCACTGGGCAATATGGCCTACATTATTGCATCAATCTTCCTAACAGGGTGCCAATACTTCTGTACTTTGCCACGTAGGAGGGAAGGAAGCCCTAAGAGATAACTTTCATTTTCAAGGGCCCTGGCTGATGTTTCCTGGGAATGGTGGAGTCTGCAATGACATTCAGATATGGTATGAGAGTAGCAATGAATGATCGTTGAAGTCCTTCCCTTCGCTGTTCTTTCTAAACCTGTAAGTTTCATTTTCTGACTCTGTTTATGGAGAAGGCACTTGACTTTGTGCCTTAACCTTTGTTTTTATACAAGAAGAGAAATGGGGACTATCAGAAGCTATTGACTTACGCCAGTCCTGAGAGGAGAGTCCCTGTCTCTTGGAGCCCCAAGTGAACCCAGCTCCCCAGAGTGCATTAATGAAGTGGGTCAAGAAAAGCCTTTTAGGTTTTGGAGGCTTCAAATCCAAGTTGAGTTTCTTTGGTCCCAGTCAGAGGGAAGAATGACTGGAAGGACATTCTGCCTGCTTGTTATCAGATGGATAACTCGCCAGGGTGATTCACACCATTCAATAGATTTTTTATTTTTTAAACCTAGCAAAGATTTTGTACCAATGAGTAAAAGAGGACCATCTAGTCTTTCATGAAGAGAACAAGAATGCCTAGGGCTGTTTGCGGTGCAGTAAAGTCAAATACTGCTTTCTCTCCTTTTTGCTCTTCCTGAGCAACTAGAAAAATGATGAGGATCTCTTCTTTGCACCGTGTACTTTCCCAGAACCTTAATACCTTGACTCTGGGAACCTGTCTATGGAAAAACACACAACAGTGCCAGGGATATGTGTGTCTGCGTTTAACTGTGCAGTTGAGTTTTTTGGGGGGCAGGTGTGTGAACTTAATTTCATAAATGCTAATCCAAGGCAAGTTTGTGGGTGGATGAGTAAACATATTTAAGAATGGAGCAAAGTGTAATTAGGAGTCACCCAGTTATAGGTGTTAGGCTAAGTTCCAGGTTGGAGGGATATATACAGAGAATGGGCATATGATCAGTCTGGGGAGTGAGAAATCATGGAGGACTTCACAGAGGTGGTGACACAGGAAGTGAGTATTTTGATGTATGAGTAGGAGTTGGCCAGAGAAGGAGTAGGTAGGAAAAAGTAATCCAAAAAGTGAAACTCATTCTTCTGGGAAGGCCTAGAGGGGGACATCAGCGGTAGTTCAGCAGTGTGGGCCCAGGAACTGCTGAGTTGCTTGGGGCAAAGGTTGCTTGTGTTGGCGTGGCAGCAGGTGATGCAAGAGAGACAGGTAGGTGCCAGTTCCTGAAAGGTCTTGGTGCAAGCTCGGAGCCTGAATTTTGTTCTGAATCTCCGTGATGTCTTCAGAGGGCTTTCAAACTTCGGAGAAGGCCACCTGGCTGGGCTGTGGAGGATGGGTTACAGGGGCTCAGGACTGGAGGCTGTCACCACGACTCAGGTGAGAGAAGACAAGGCTCTGAATTAAAGAAAGAGGAGAGGACTCTTCTTAGCTTCCTCTTCCTCAGCCATTTCCCTTCTCCCGGGCTCTCTGTCCTCATAGGATCTCCGTCATTTTATGTTACTGTGGCTTCTTCCACTCAGAAGCAAAGTCTGAAGTTTTAAAGAGGGCTAGATGGGGAGGATCATGCTTAACCTGGAAGGGAACCTCTCCTGCGGTGGCATTTCAGGACTAGGGCTAGCTTATCTGATAGGATGGATTGAGCATAGTAACCGTTCCTACCGGGACCATCTTGCCTGTCTCCCAGGTGTGCCTGTCATATGGAAACAGTTTTGACTGCTGGGGTTGCTGATTGAGAAGGAGTATACACACTCGCTGTGCTTTTCTGAGAGGCAGCTGATGGCTGAGACCAGCTGCTGTGACAAGGTGTGGCTAAGCACTTGCCCTCTTCCCACTCCCTACCCACCCATCCACCCACCCACCCACTTACCAGCCTGAAGTCTGTGTCCTGTGAAGCTTTTAGGGGACTGAACTTTTCACTGCGGCTCTTTGGAAGTGTTAAGCTGCCGGCACAGGTGGCCCTGGAATGATTCCAGGAGGGTGCAGGAGAGGAGGGTGCGGGTTCTCCGTCTTCCACAGTCACCGTTGTGCTTTGCTTGGATCAATAGGCAGAGTCATGTTGCTATGTGATGGTGGCATCTCTGGGAGGAACGCGTTGCATGTTTCCAAGAAACGCTGAAGCCTTTGGATGTCAATTATTGCACTGGTGGTGTTGGTGAAAGGAGGTACTTGGGGCGAGGTGTCAGAAAGTGTATTCAAACACACCACGGCATATCAGCTTGTGATAGGCTAGCTGGTGTCACTTCTCTGGGCCTCAGTATCTCACCTATCAAGGAGGGGATAATGATCACTGCCTTCCACACAAGATTGTTGTGAAGTTAAAATAAGTTCAGGGATGTGAAATGTCTTTGTCCCCTGTTGTACTACCTCTGATTGCAGGGATGTGTCTGTCTCATTTCATTTACGTAGTATTTCCAGTGCCTACCATGGTGACCAGCAAATTTAAGTGTTTGTTGACTGACTAAATGAATGAATGAGTACAGTCTAAGGGGCTTGAGAAAACCAATAATGCAACATTAACAGTAATACTTGTTTAGTAAATATAAAAAATAATATATATAATAGATATAAACATTAGTACTTATAATAATAAATATAAAGAATAACAAAATTACTAAGAACTTGTTCAGCCAAAGAATGGTAGATTTCTCCATATATCTTGATATCCACCTATATCTAGGTAAAGGCGGCGTATGCTAACATTCCCGAGGAAACAGTTTGAAAATGAAAAGGAACTGAAGAGATATTCAGCATTTCTTCTCTCCTCAATTCTTGGCAGCATTTTTGCTGTTGGAGTCATGAAGGATGATTATGCGAGCTATCCATTATTAATACACGGTATGGGGAAAACGCCATCACTGCTAGGAAACCACAAGAGTCAATCTCATAGACTGGAAAATATTTTTATGTCCATTGGAAACAAATGCCTTTCCTATTTTTGAAAAACAAGGGCCTCGTTTACCTGAAATTGCTTGGTTTCTCATTTTCCTTTTTCTGTTATCAGAAAAGAACTGACTTTGAAGTCAGACTATTCTAGTTTTAACTCTGGCTCCCCAGCTTTATGACTCCTTGGCCTTGGCTTAGTCATTTGACCTCTTTGGGGCTCAGTTTTCTGATCTGTTATGTGGGGATGTGTCGGGGCCGTGAGGTCCCTTACAGGGAGGATCATGGACCAACAGCCCTGGCTACTGCCCTGAAGTCTCCTGCTGCACTTGTTCTAAGGGTGCATCACCCAGGGGCAGCTCCCAGCCAGAGACTGGGCACAGGGAGGATGCTAAGACTGGCTTCTTTCTGGGAAACACAGGACTCCTCTGATGGCTGACTTTGGCTCCAGAGCTCGTTGATGGCCCTGCTGATCCATCCTCAGTGTGCAAGCAGTCTGGGAGGTGTATACCTGTCCTTCCTTTCTTCTCTACTTCCTGTGGGGACAGAATTACTCTATGTCTGATGGGCTGTCTCGATTTCTGTTATGCATACATTTTTTTTCTAATAAAGTCTATGTACATTTAGTTCTGCCTTGGCATTTGGTTCTTGGAGGGTGTGAACAACACAGGATGGTGGTACCTTATGGTGAAGGTCAAATGCCGTGATGTAAGCAGAGTGTTTATCTGAGTGCTGGGTCCAGAGTAAGTGCTCAGTAAGGGCTCCTACCCCCCAGCCCCAATGTCCCCACCCTCCACCTCCACTCCACAAAGCTACTCCCACCCCCCTCCCATTGCCCCCTCCCCCACCCCCCACCTTAACCACCATTGCCATACCGACCCCACTCCCACTCCCTTCCCCCACCCCATTCCCTTCCCCCACCCCATCACTTCCACACCCCTCCACCCCTTCCTCCCATCATCATCCTCGTCATCCATCATCTTGCCAGTTTTACTTCGTTGGCTCCAGGCACAGAGGCCTCCAGAGGCACATCCCAAGCCACAAGGCAACTTCCTATTAGCATGAGAGCCACTGTGGTTTCTGAGACGAAGAAATGGATTAATTTCAATTCCCTTTGGAAACATATGTAACGTATGCAAAGGACACACACCAGATCCTTTCCCAGCCATTGAAAAGTGCAGTTGTATTTGTTTGCTAAAGCAACCAACTCCATTTTTAATTAAGTGCACAAAAGGCTTGGGAACATTTTCCAGCCCCAGGCAGTGCTCCCAACATCAAAAATAGTCTTGGATGAGGAAACTGGGGCAGTTCATTTGTTGTTTCCAAGAATCCTGTGTGGGGTGGGTTGGGGGAAGTGAACATTATTGTCCACATTTCACAGATAAGTAAACAGAAGAACTAAGTGACGGTTGCAAAGTCATCTAGTCACTGATAGGTTTGGGATTGGAGCTCTGGTTTTTGCAAAGCGCAGAGGCTGGTGAATTCTGTTTAAATTCTGCTCCCTGGGATGATTCTCAGCAGGGTGCTTATCCAAGTGCAGGGTCCTGGTACAGGAATTGGCCTGAGTGTGAAAAGACCTTTCTCAAACCCAGTTCTACTCAGCCTCAGGGATGTTCATAGCTCTGGTGCACTCCACAATGCAGATCTGTGAGGGACACAACCTCAGCTCTCCTGGGCTCCGTGTGCTGTGGTGTATGCCTCAGGCAGACAGCAGAACCCTAAAGCTTGGCAGGACCTTGGACAGCACTGTCCCTTATGCCCATTTGGGGCTAAATCAGGGCCTGCTAGGGTGGGTGGTGGTGCTTCCTCACGGGACTTCCATTTGGAGCCCCAAGAAAAGGTCATCATCAGCAACAACAGAAAGCAGGTGTCACTGTGCCAAGAAACAGAGGTACAGCATTTCAGGGATGAACTTTTTGATCCCAAGGAGCTTATAGGCTAGTGGGTGAGACAGGCAGAGTGAGTCTGACTGGTAAAAGATGGGAAGACTTCATAGAGGAGGCAGCTTGGAGTTGAGACTGAGGGGGCTGAACATTCTCCAGGCAGATGGGGTGAAAAGGGGTTACCAACCAAGGGAACAACAGCTGTGAAAACATGGAAGTGTGAAAAGAGCGCTGCCGAGTTTGTCAAATTTGTTTTCCATTTGATACTACTCTTCACAGTGTATGTGTGGTCTGGATGTGCCAGTATCCCTCTGTCCCCACCTCCCCCTCAGCCTCCCCACCCCCCCTTCATTTCTTCCTCCCTCCCCCCCACTTCCACCCTTCCCCTCCCCCTTCCCTTCCTGCCTCCCTTCCTCCTCGCTTTTCTAGTCCCCTTCCTTCTCTCTTTCCCTCAGTCACTACTGATTAGACACCCACTGTGTGCCAGACATTGTGCAGGACACTGGGGACACAGAGGTGACAGGCAGACATGGTGTCAGTCCTCACAGAGCTTTTGGTCTACAGCAAGAGCTGAACAAGTAAACAGACTCTGTGGCACAATGGTTAAACTCTCAGATGCTGACCAGAAGATCAGTGGTTCAAATCCGCCAGCCACTCTGCAGAAGAAATATGTGACAGCCTGCTTCTGTCAAGATTATAGTGTTGGTGTGGAAGTGTCACAGGCACATCCAAAGTCCCTGAGGGATCAAATCACTGAGCTGAGGGCTGGCGACATGGTCCTGGGGGACATCTGGCTCAATTGGCATAACGTTGTTTATACAGAAAATGTTCTGTATTCAGCTTTGATGTGTCTGGGGTTTTGAAAGCCTGGAAATGACCACCTAAGAGATTCCACTGGTCCCACCCTGTTTGGAGCAAGGCAGAATGAAGAAAACCAAAGACACAAGGAAAAGATTAGTCCAAAGGATTGATGAACCACAACTACCACAGCCACTACCAGACTGAGTCCAGCACAACTAGATGGTGCCCAGCTACCACCACTAACTCCTCTGACAGGGATCACAACAGAGGGTCCCAGACAGAGCTGGAGAAAAGTGTAGTACAAAATTCTAACTTACAAGTAGAGGCCAGACTTACTGTTCTGGTACAGACTAGAGAAATTGTGAGAGTATGGCCCCTGGATACCCTTTTAACTCAGTACTGGAGTTGTTCCTGAGGCTTACCCTGCAGCCAAAGATTAGACTGGCCCATAAAACAAAATGTGATTAAATAGGAACACCAACCCAGGGGCAAGTTACAGAATGTGGGAGGTGGCAAGAAAGCTGACAATGGGAAAACCAAGGTCAAGAAGGGGAGACTGTTGACATACCATGGGATTGTCAACCAATGCCACAAAACAGCTGGTGTGTTCATTGTTTAATATGAAACTAATTTGCTCTGCAAACCTCTGTCTAAAGCCCGATTTAAAAAAAAAGATTCCGGCCTCAACTACCCTAGGGGACAGTTTTACTCTGTCCTGTAGGGCTGTTATGAGTGGGAATTGACTCAGTGGCAACAAGGGTGATGTTATTTTTATCACCAACACAGTCCTG
The DNA here is from genome assembly GCA_028571685.1 of Heterohyrax brucei. Taxonomy (NCBI): domain Eukaryota; kingdom Metazoa; phylum Chordata; class Mammalia; order Hyracoidea; family Procaviidae; genus Heterohyrax; species Heterohyrax brucei. The sequence goes on along the minus strand of CM053151.1, from coordinate 111,043,567 downwards.
GGCAAAGGAGACTTGCCTAGCTGGAAGGTGTGTTAGTTTCCTACTGCTGCTATGACATGTAAACGCAAACCTAGTAGCTTCAAAACAACACAAATTTATTACCTCACGGTTCTGGGAGTCAAAAGTCCAAAAGCGTTCTCACTAGGCCTGAGTCAAGATGTCGGCAGTCCTAGTTCCTCCTGGAGGTTCTAAGGGAGAATCCATTCCCTTGCCTTTTCCAGCTTCTAGAGGTTGACTGCATGCCTTGGCTTGTGGCCACATTACTCCTCTGCTTCCATTGTCGTACCCCGTTTCTCTGACCTTCCTGCCTCCTCATGAGAACCCTTGCAATTACCCTGGACCCATCTCAATAATCAAGGATAATCCCCGTCATCTCAACATCCTTAATTTAATCACAACTGCAAAGCCATTTTTCCCATGAAAAGTAGCATATTCACAGGTTTGGAGATTAGGATATAGATATTTTTGGGGAGTGATTGTTCTGCTTATACAGAGAATCAAGGGGAGGAGTGGGGGAGGTAGCCCTAGAAGTGATGTTTAACCCAAGATTTAGTGGGTCAGAAGCTGAGCAAAAGTGGAAGCTGGAAGACACTTAGGAGGCAGGCAAAACATAGTGGTGACCTGGGTGAGGCCGGTGACATTGGGATGATGAGAGGTACAAGGGGTTGAACCACACAGAGGAGGCAGAATGAATGCAAAATAGACCCCAGACAAGGCTCACCTTCTCAGCATCAACAAGGTGATGTGTTTAGAGAAAGGTTAGCAAGAACTTGTACTGTGAATTGCCCAAAGAGTGAATTAATCAATGATAGATGAAGTATAATCAGAATGTTCCTCAGAAGCAAGGATGGACTTTGGCTCACTTGCTTTGGACATGTCTTAAGAAAGACCAGTTACTGGAGAAGGGCATCGTGTTAGGAAAGTAGAGGGCCACTGTGTTGAAAGAAACCTTCAGTGAGATGGGTTAGCACAATAGCCTCAACAATGGACCCAAACATCCCAATGATCATGAAGAAGGCGCGGGACCAGTCAGTGTTTTGTTCTGTTCTAAAAGAGGTCAAAATGAGTCAGAGTTGACTCAAGGGTGACAAACAACAACGAGTAGCAAGAACACAGTGTCCAGATTGCTGATTCTCATTTATAAATCTTTCAATCAGAGATTCCAGAGAATTTTGTGTTCCTGTCAGAGGAAAATTTAATATTTAATGATTTTATCTGATAGATTAATAGGCAGTAGAAAGCTGATTCTTTACTTTGTGTTCAAAGCAAAAGGCTGCTTCTGAGATTCTAAAAGAAAAGGCAGGTGTTTACAAGACCATTTCTTCTCCGTGGGCAGTCCTCTGGCCAGGTTATCATCAGGGTCATTGGTGTTTTGAACAAGGGTGACACCTCTGATCTTCTGTTCACCCCAGATTTCCCAAGCCAGAGAGTTGGCAGTGTGGCTCCCACTAGAGTAGAACTGTCTGCCCCACTTATGTAATTAGGTTTGTCATCTCCTAATACCTTATTTACACAACAGCCCGGCTGCAGCCTGCAGACCGCATCCTAAGAATTAGAATAATAAAGGAAGAACAGAATTTAAGAGAAAGGGCCATTCATTGCTGCACATCACAGACTTCTTGTAATGTATTATATAGCATCATACGCACAATATTACCCCGAACTTCCTGCCATTACCAAAAAGCCTCCAACTTAACATATTTATTTCCAAAGTAATGAAATTGACCTTACAGAGAACAGAGACTTTAGAGAATTCTATGTGTCACAAAAACTAGGGGAAATTTACTTATCCAATGGCTTGTTGAAGAAAATAGGAGAAAAATTCTATTACTAGTAGATCAGGGGTAGATACCAAAAACCAAACCTGGGACTGTCAAGTCAATCATAACTCGTAGGGACCTTATAGGACAGGGTAGAAATTGCCCTATAGGGTTTCCAAGGCTGTAAATATTTTTTCTTTTTAATTTTTATGTCCTTTTTTAAATTGTGATTTAGAGAAAGTATACAATCCAAATCAATTTTTCATGCCTGCCTGTCTGCAGCTCCTTCTGCTCTCCTTGCCCCATGACAGCACACACCTCCTTTTCATTCTGTACTTGTATCTTCCCGACAATCTCCTGTCCCCCACCTCCACCCTCTCCTCTCCCACCTAGAAAGAGACCAGTAGGACAGCCTCCTATAAATGCATAGAACCATAAAGTACACACAGTGTATGGTCACATTGTGCCCCCAAGTCCAGACCATTTTTGTCTCAAGAGTTGACCTCAGTAGTGTTTTCTGGACAGGGGTGGCAACAGGTCTAGAGGCCATGCCCCTAGGGGGTCCTTCAGGCAGCCAAACCATCAGTTATGGTCTTTTAGTAGAGTTCTTGAGCTGCACCACTCTTTTTCTCATGTCGCCACAGGTACTAAACATCATTTGCTCCATCACAGCAGTCTTTGGTGGTGGTCAGACACCATCTGGTTCTCCTGGTCAGTGTAATGCAATCTCCCATTCACAAGGGTCCTCCTGTCTCCTGGGTTCTTTTTTCCTTATGTCTTTGGTCTTCTCGGTGACCGTCTCTTCTGGGTGAGTTGGAACTATTTGGTGTATCTCAGATGACAGCTTGCTGGCTTTTAAGACCCCAGACACCACTCAACGATATGGGGTGCAGATCACTCTCTTAGTAATAGACTAGTTGTGCCAGTTGGCCTTGATGTCCCCCGAGAGCATGGTCCCCAGACCCTGCCCCTGCTACTCTATCCTTGCAATATGGTGAAGTCCAGTTAAGTTGATCTACTGTCTATTGTGTGCTGTCACTGCTTTCACCTTAACAAACTTCTATCAACTATTTAAACTATGACCAAACCACTCCCTCTCTTTTCACGGTTGTAGCCATCAAAGAGTCTTTTATTCTGTATATAAGTATTTTTAAGTCTTTATAGTAGGGGTCTCATACAAGATCTGTCCTTTTGCTGCTGACTGATTCCACTCAGTCTAATGTCTTACATTTGAAACCAGGTTATGAGATGCTACCTAAAATCAGCATTGTTCTTCATCACTGCATAGTGTTCCATTGAGTGTATGTATGACAGTTTGTTTAACTATTTGTTAATAGACATCTGGGTTGATTCCATCGTTTTGCTGTTGTGGACTGTGCTGCAATAAACATTCATGTGCATGTTTCTGTTCATGCGATAGCCTTTGTTTCTGTAGGATATATTCCGAGCAGTGAGATTACTGAATCAAATGGTGTATCTATTTCTAGCTTTTTAAGGAAGTGCCAAATTGCTTTCCAAAGAGGTTGCACCATTTTACGGTTCTGCCAGCAGTGTAGGAGAGTTCTGATCTGTCCATAGCCTCTCCAGCATTTGTTGTTTTGTGTTTTTTGGATCATGGCCAACCTTGTTGGGGTGAAGTGGTATGTCGTTGTAGTTTTGATTTGGATTTCTCTGATAGCTAATGATCATGAGCATTTCCTCATGTGTCTTTTGGCTGCCTGGATGTCCTCTTTGGTGAAGTGCCTGTCCATCTCCTTTGCCCGTTGCTTAATTGGGTTATTTACCTTTTTCTTGTTGATATTTTGCAGTACCTTACAGATCATGCAGATCAGACATCGGTCCGACCTGTAGTTGCCAAATATTTTTTCCCATTCTGTAGGTTGTTGTTTAACTCTTTTGATAAAGTCTTTGGATTAGCAAAAGTGTTTGATTCTTAGTAGTTCCCATTTATCTATTTTCTCTTCTGTTGATTGTGCTTTGAAAGTACACAATGATTCATGATTTTGCATGTCATCCTTGTGCAGGGTCCATGTAAATCTACTCTGTATCCTTCCAAGTTCAGTATGTGTGCTGCTGAAGTGAGCACCAAGGCTATAAACCTTTATAGAAGCTGATTGCCACGTCTTTCTCCTGCAGAGTAGCTGATGGATTTGAACCACTGACTTTTTAGTAAGCAGCTGGGCACTTAGCTACTGCTCCACCAAGCTTCTGAGATTAGGGGTAGTTGCATTTAAGCTGCCTTTTCCATCGAGTAATACATAGAAGATCCATTTCCTTATTATAGGAATATGAGTTAATTGACATAAAACATTGCTCACCATTTTCTTCTCTCATTGAGGCCACCTTTTCTTTCACTCTTAGTTATCTCTGGCAACTTCAACTTTCTCTTCATTGTGTCTATTTTTGACCCTTCTCCCTGCTGCTGAGTTCATATGTATGTATATATGTATGTATTTTAATGTTTATTTTGGTTCCCAAAACCAGAGATAACAAGAACATTTTAGTTTTGCTAGATGTTCATCTCTTCTTTGCTCTTGGTATCACCTAGACTTCAATACTTGGACCTGGTAACTAGGTTTCTCTCCCCTATTTGTTTCTTGTCCAACTTAAACAACATTTCTGTTTTTCATTGACTTACCTTTTGTTTAAGCAAGGAAGCCAAGGGAGGATCTAAATTGTAAATAATAAAAAGATGGCTTGAGGATTTGGACTCTTATAGAAAGAGGTGTAGGTATTTCAAACTCAATTAATACTATTTTTTAAAAAAACTAGGACTCCTGGGGTTGAGTTTTACAATTCAACCCATCACCTAGCAACTGATTGAATCCCAGTTTTAATTCTCCAATTTGAAAGCTGGCTTAAGCAAGACATCTGTGCTTTGTTTCTGACAAGTTTTGTGCTTTATATTTATAAGCCAACTCTCATTTCCCCTCTCCCCCTCTCCAACCCTTGTTTCCTCAGTGGCTGTTCCCTCAGCGACACCTGCCTGTCAGCCCAAGAGTGCCACTAACGGGCAGTACCCGGCCCCGCGCCTCGCCATCTCCTCCCGAGCCACAGTGGTAGCCAGAATGGAAGGTGCCTCCCAGGGGGGCCTGCAGACCGTCATGAAGTGGAAGACAGTGGTCGCCATCTTTGTGGTCGTGGTGGTCTACCTCGTCACGGGGGGTCTCGTCTTCCGGGCACTGGAACAGCCTTTTGAGAGCAGCCAGAAGAATACCATTGCCTTGGAGAAGGCAGAATTCCTTCGGGATCATGTCTGTGTGAGCCCCCAAGAGCTGGAGACATTGATCCAGGTGAGCAGTATGGGGGTGAACCACAAAGCAACCTGTGGGAAGAAAGGAGAGCATTCCTTTTGTCTTTTTGAGTCTCAGTTTTGCCTTTTGCTGAGCATCTCTGGGTGGACAGGGATGTCCTCTTTTTAATTGATTAATCTCTATACCGAAGCTAAAGACACTCATACTCTGCACATCAGAAGACTTTGTGATGATTGCTACATGAGCAGTGGCCATGTGAATTTCAAGAGGCCTGAGCTCTAGATTTGACTTTGGCAAAACCCTACTGTATGACTGGTAGCAACTTAGAAACCCATCCTAGCCTCAGATTCCTCATTGGAAAAATGAATGAATTGGGCAGAATCTCTAAGATTCCTTCAAGGTCTCCAGAAGGTATTAAGTCAAAGCTTGATAGGAGTGTCTGCTGTTCATCCACCAAATATTTAGTGTTGGCCCTCACTATCTTGAATTTAGTTCCTTAAAGAAAGTGTTGCGTGGTATTTAGTCTTACACATTCTGTTATCCTATGGAATAAATAACTATGAAGCCCATTCCCATTGTAAACATTTAATTCCCCAGATTGGCAAGCAGCCCAATGATATAACTGTCAGACTGTGGTCAGAGAGAACCTGCTTTGGTATGTGTGCTTCCACCATCACTAGCCTTTCTACTTTGGCTACACTTAGCAGCACTTGGAAAAGGAACAAGCCTGGTCCAGGTGTCATCTCATAGTCTGCCATTCTCCTCCTTGACACGTTGGCTTTCTTGCTGTTCTTGAACATTCTAAACTTGTTTCTGTCCTAGGGCTTTTGCATTAGCGTTCTTCCTAGAGGATTGTTCTTCCCTTAGATATTCTAATGGCTTGCTTCCTCACTTTGTTGCTTTGTTGACTGTCTTATTGAAAATAGAGTCCTGCCCCCATTTCTTCATTTATTCTCTTGCTGTATTTTCTTTTCTTAGTATTTATTATTGCCTGACATAATGCTTGATGGCACTTGGCTGGCTGGACATAATGCTAGGTATTTATTTATTCCTTGTTTGTGGTCTGTCTTCTTTGCTAGCATGTAATCACTGGGAAGTCAGGAATATGGTCTGTGTGGTTCATTCTTATATCTCTAGTGCTTTGAACTAATGCATAAAGATCAATATACTAGGCATTACTGAGCTGAAATGGCCTGGAATTGGCCATTTTGAATTGGACAATAATATGGTCTGGTATGCTGGGAATGACAGATTATAAGGAAAAGCATTGCATTTTTTGTAAGGAAAAAAAATTCAGAATCTATCCTGAAGTACAACCATGTCAGTGGCAGGATGATATCCATGCACCTACAAGGAAGACCAGTTAAAATGAGTATTATTCATTTTTATGAACCAACCAATAGTGCACAAAATGAGGAGATTGAAGGTCTTCACCAGTTTATGCAGTCTGAAATTGATCGAATGTGCAATTATAATACATTGATAGCTACTGGTGATTGTGAAAGTTGGAAACAAACAAGAAGTATCAGTAGCTGGAAAGTATGGCCTTCATGATAGAAATGATTCTAGAAGTTGTGTGATAGAAGTTGCAAAACCATCAACTTATTCATTGCAGATTTCTTTCTTCAGCAATATAAATGACGACTATATGAGGTCTGACAATTAAGTTTACAAACTCATCCTACAGAAAGTGTTACGTATCTCACTGCTGAATATCATCACAGTCACCTTTGAAGTATTCCCCTTGGGAAGCTATGTACCGATGCTAGCGTGTAGTCCACCCTTCAGAGCAATTTTGGAGTTTTTTTTTTCTGGAATGGCCATCAGAAATGTTGTCTTATTACCCTGGATATCCTGAATGTCACCAAAATGTCTTCCTTTCAATGGTTCTTTTATCTTTGGGTAAAGAAAAAAGTCAGTGGATGCCAGATCAGGTGAGTAGGCAGGCTGTTCCAATACAGTCGTTTGTTTACTGGCTAACAGCTCCCTCGCAGACAACTATACAGTTAAGTTCATGAACTTGCTACTGTGCCACCATTGTGTGCAATAGCCATTCCAGAAAGAGTTCCAAAATTGCTCTGTAGGGTAGACTAGGTGCTATCATCAGTGCGTAACTTCCCCAGGGGAGTACTTTGAAGGTGACCATAGTGCTATTCAGCAATGAGGTATGTAGCACTTAAATAATTGAGTTCATGGACTGAGTTGTCAGACCTTGTATGTGTAGGCCTTGCTGGATGGGATTTGGAAGAATTGAATTGACCAAATCTGTGGAAAGAGACAATGCAGAGGCCCGATATCATCAGAACAAGGCCAGTGAATGACTGAGGAACAGGCCAAGAATTATTGTTTGGTGCTGTGAAGTCAGTTCTGACTCCTGGGGGCCCGTGCACAACAGAACAAAACACTGCCTGGTCTTCCTGCATGTCCACAATCGTTTTGATGCTTAAGCCCACTGTTGCCAATAATTACTCATATGCATGTCCAAGCTGAACAGGAAGAAAATTAAAACAAGCCCAAAGAGCCAAAACACAACCTTCAGTATGTCCCATCTGTATTTGGAGACTATCTCAAGAGTAGATTTGACAAAAGACCAAAGACCAGATGAGTTGTGGCATGACGTCAAGGGCATCAAACATGAAGAAAGCAAAGATCAGTAAAAAGGATGGGGGATCAAAAAGACCAACATGAATGTCAAAAGAGACACCGAAACTTGTTTTTGAATGTAGGTTAGCTAAAGCAAAAGGAAGGAATGTTGAAGTAAAAGAGCTCAACAGAGGATATGAAACAGTGGCTTGAGAAGATTAATTAAAATATTATAATGAAATGAGCAAAGACCCATATGGGGAAGAACACACTTAGCATTTCTCAAACTGAAAGAATTGAAGAAAAGATTCAAGCCTTGAGTTGTAATACTGAAGGATTTTGTAGGCAAACTATTATGTGGCATAGGAAGAATCAAAAGAAATTGGAAGGAATATACAGTATCATCATGCCAAAAAGAATTGTTTGACATTCTGCCATTTCAGGAGGTAGCATGTCATCGAGAGCAAGCGGTATTAAAGGAGAAAGTCCAAGCTGTACTGAAGGCACTGGGGAAAAACAAGGCTCCAAGAACTGGTGGAATACCAACTGGAATGTTTCTACAAGTGGTTGTAATGCTGGAAGCATTCATCTTTTCCAAGAAATCCAGAACCCTGCTACTTGGCCAAATGAGTGGAGGAGATCCACATTTGTGCCCATTTCAAAGAAAGGTGATGATCCAATGGAATGCTGAAGTTATCAGACAGTATCATTTATGTCAAACACAAGTAAAATTTTGCCAAAGATAGACAAGAGGTGGTTGTAGCAGTATATGGAGAGGGAATGACCGGAAATTCAAGGTGGATTCAGTAGAGGATGTTGAATGAGGGATAGCATTGCTGACGTCAGGTAGATCTTGGTTGATAGAGAATACCAGAAAGATGTTTCACTGTGTTTTATTTGCTATGCAAAGGCATTTGACTGTGTGGATTATAACATATTATAGATAACAACGATTGTATCCTTTTAGTATCCTTATTCAAACTGTATGATGAATAAATAATCTGAGAAGCTGGATTGTATGAAGAAGAATGTGGCATCAAGATTCAAGTAAGACCTGTGATATGCAGTTGACACAGCTTACTTGCTGAAGGCAAAGCACTTACTGAGGAAGATCAAAGACTACAGCCTTCGGTATGGATTACACCCCAACATGAAGAAAACAAAAATCCTCACAACTGGACAAATAAGCAACATCATGATAGATGGAGTAAAGCTTGATGTTGTCAAAGATTTCATATTACTTGTCTTCACAATCAGTGCCCATGGAAGCAGCAGTCAGGAAATGCAACTGATGTATGCTATGGAGCAAATCTTTAAAGGACCTCTTTAAAGCACTGAAAAGCAAAGATGACACTTTGAGGACTGAGGAGTGCCTGACCCAGCCATGGTGTTTTCTGTTGCTTCATATGCATGGGAAAGCTAGAGAATCAATAAAGAAGAGCAAAGAAGAATTGAAGCATTTAAATTATGGTGTTGGTGTAGAATAATGAATATACCATGGAATGCCACGAACAAATCTATCTTGGAAGAAATCCAGCTAGGAAGCTCATTAGATGTGAAAATGGCAAGACATTCTCAGGTGTTTTGGATGTGTTATCAGGAGGGACCAATCCCTGGAGAAGGATCTCATACTTTGTAGAGAGTCAGTGAAAAAACAGGAAGACCTCTGACAAGGTGATTGACCTAGTGGCAGCAACAGTGGGTTCAAACCTTCTAGGAGGGCTGCAGGAGGAGGCAGTGTTTCATCTTGTTTGTGCGTGGGGTCTCTATGAGCCCAAACTGATGTTATGGCACCTAACAACAACAACAACAATAACACTACATTTGTTTTTGTGGGGAGAGGAAGAGAAAACCTCAGAAAAGCATCTAAATTATGTGCATCCTAGGGCTCTGCTAAGGGAAATTAAAAGAAGGCTCCTGAAATGCCCTTCAGTGCTCGAAACTCTAAATTTTCTAATTGACAAATTTTTACTGGATTTGTCTCCTGGTATGAAAGTTGCAGCCCTGAGTGCTGGGTTGGAGACTTATACCCTAAGACTGTCCCTTCATGGCTGAGAGCCTGGGGAAACAACACAGCAATGTTTTATTCCATTTAGAGTGTTTACCCAGCCACCTAGGTAATTGTCTGTATCTCAAGCTTTGATGGGAGGACTCATATTTATTAAGTAGAACCTGAGGCTGGTTCTGTTGACCTCTGTTCCTTCTATTTGTTCTTCACCTGGTTTGAGACGTGGTTTCAGAGAAGCCCAGGCATCTGGCAGACTTAGGTAGCCACCAGTGACAGGTCACCCTGAACAATGAGGTGACCATTGATTCCACGGTGTGACTCAGTGCATGGTCAAGGGGTCATTCTCTCTAGCTAGTCCTACCTTCTACTGACACCAGTTTGTGCCAGAATAATCCAGGGAGGCTAGTCCAAAAATCTCAGCTTTTTTTTTCCCTGGTCAGTCCTGATACCAGCTGCTCCATGCAGCTCTTTCTTGCATTCCAGCATCAAGGCTAGGTACCAGCCACATATATGAGGATCTACATGAAGACCAGTGCTTAAAATCAGCTGATCCCTGAATTTGAGGCTTACTTCTAACCCCCTTAGGATACCAGCCACAAGCTGGGGAGTCCTTTTCTGGTAACTTCTGACCTGCTGGCTCACACTTCCCCTTAGGGTTCAAAAATTCACTGACACAACTCACAAAGTGCAAGAAAAGGACTCTCTTTAATACAGAAGACAAAAAGATACAAACACAGGTGAGGTCTGGGAGGGATCAAGGCGCAGAGCTTTTGTATCCATGGGGGCTTCCTTACCCTGTGGAACAGAACGTTTGCTCTCTCCAGCCTGGAAGCTTGGCTAAGTCTTAGAGCCCTTCCATTGAGTCTTCCATAGCATATATTGGCCTCGTCACGTGGCTACGTCCATATCTCATGAGGCTTAGTCATTTCTGAGCCCCCAGTGAGCCCTCTGGGGCTGCTTATCTCCCACTCATTGACTCAGGTGTGGTCTGGCTCTGGAGAACCGGGACCAAAGGCCACACTGTTACAGGGAGTTTCTATACCTTGTACTCAGTGAAAGGGTCTGTATCCCCAGTGCCTGATGCCTGATTGCTAATTAACCACTGCTGAGACACGTGGATTTTTCTAGGGACAGAATCAGGTTCATTTAATATGGACTCAGCTGAAAAAAGGAGCCAGGAGACAACACTAAATCCAGTTCTAGCAGGACTCATTTGATGCCTTGGGGCAAGTCACTTAACCTGAGCAGTTCAGCCCATAACAAAAAATAAAACTTGTCTGCCTCTGGAATGTTACCCCGACACTGTCTGTGGTGATTAATAAGGAGACTTCCTGCAGAGCTGTTGTAATAATAAAAAACAGCTACCACTGATTGGCTGTTTACTGCCCTCCAGGCTCTGTTCCAAGAGCTTCGATCCTTTAGTTCATTGAACCTGTGTTACAAACCTAGGAGGTGGGTTTTGTTATCTTCATCATCATCATGAGCATCACCCCATTTTATGGATGAGCAAATAAATTCTAAGGAGCTAAGTAACTTGCCCAAGGCCCTACAGTCTCTAAATGAGGGATTGAAGCCTTGAGAAGTCAGACTAAAGCCCATGCACTTAGTCATTGTGCTTTTTGTTTCTTTGTATCAATGGGCTTTTTTAAATTAAAAAGAAATGGAAATTTTCACTTCTTCATTACTTTTATTGTGATGTAGATACGTAACAAAGAACTTGACACCAGCAATTTTCACATGTACAGTTCAATGACATTAATGATATTCACACGTACAGTTCAGTGACGTTAATGATATTCCCTGTGTTGCTCAGCCATCAGTCTTTTCTGTTCTCAAGTTTTTCCGTCCTGCTTGAAAGAAGCCCAGTGCCAGTGGGCTTTTCTCAAACCTTTTACTCCGTGGAAAAGACTAGAGGGAGAAGGAGAAATGATTTGGGAAAACTGGACTGTCTGATGTGATCCTGTAGCACTCCAGGTGTGGAATACTATGTCTTCAAAGAGGAGGGGGTGTCAGGATGAGGAGTACTGTGGCGTTAGTGTCAGACAGACTTGATCCTTTAACCCCACTGAATCTAAGGCTCCTTCCTGTATTTGTTTTGATTACTGGGAAGAATGAACAGACAACAACAACAGACCCTTGTAAAGTGCCTAGCAGGATGCCTGGCATATACAGCACTGGTATTCAGGAAATATTTCCCTCTCTTGTTCCACCTTTACTCTCCAAAGCCAAGTGCACAGAATGGAATTTATTGAACAGACTGTTCTAAGCACATCTGGGGTACTTGCGTTTCCTTGACAGTGGAATCAAATAAATGAAATGCATGGTCAAGTTGCAGTACCCACAAACTTGCTTTGATAGCTACTCTGTCCTAAGAACTTCTTTGTCTTTGATGCTTCTAACACCACAACTGCGTTTGTCCCTGTTCTCAGTGCAGTTGTTTCTGTACAGATGAGGCTTGGGGAAAGCAATAAAACAGCCATCTTCTGTAATCCTCCAAGAATAACATCCTGACGATGCTTCCCTGACTGACAGAGTGGAAGGTGGTTTAGTTTATGCAAATGATGATTTGTGGCAGTCATTTTCAGGTTGTAAATTCTAAAACATTTTAAGAGCTTGACTATTTTTCATGTAGCTCATAGGGCTGCTGTTTCTCCTGGTAGTAGCCGTGTTGAAGGGAGGGATTAAATGGAAGTGGGCTTAGTGTTGGGCAAGATATCCACCAGGGCGATATGGGATCCTACATTCTAAACTCTGATAGAACATGGCAAAGAGAATCCTCTCTTTCACTAGAGAGCGCTTCTGAGGTCAGCTTGAGCTATTCCCTCCAGAGTGAACAGGTTACCTCGTTGCCAAGAAGGCTGGCATAATTTTGTCGTTGACTTGGACAGATTTTTAACTTCTCAGAACACATTTAACCTGAAATGTTTTCTAAAGAAAGCCGCATAGCATTCTGGTGCCTGGTGTAGGTTACGTCTGGGAGGATGAGCCTTTGGAGAGCCCGCTGGCAGAGTGGTTAGGCTCTTGTTTGCATATTGAAAGATCAGCAGTTTGAACCTACCAACCACTTTGCAAGAGAAAGATGGGGCAGTCTGCTTCCATGAAGATCAAAGCCAAAACCAAACCCACTGCCGTTGGGTCGATGTCCACTCATAGTGACCCTATAGGACAGAGGAGAACTGCCCCATAGAGTTTCCAAAGATCACAGCCATGGAAATCCTGTGGGATAGTTCTGCCCTGTCCTACGGCATCGCTTTGAGTCAGTGACTCACCGTTAGTGGGTATGTGTGTATGAGCGTTTGGGGACTCCTTCTCACCCAGTTAGGTGGTCCCCTCCTGTTTTAGTCAGCTAGGGCTGCTCTAACAGAAATACCACAGAGTGGATGACTTTAACAAAGGAAGGTTTATTCTTACATAATCTGGTAGGCTGCAAGTCCATATTCACAGTGTCCGGTCCAGGGGAAGGCTTTCCCCCTTGTCGGCTCTGGAGGAAAGTCCGGTATTGCATCAGTCTTTGTCCAGGGAGCGTCTTGGCACAGGAACCTCAGGTCTGAAGGAAGTGCTCTTCTCCCGGTGCAGCTTTCTTGATGGTGCGAGGTTCTCAATTCTCTGGGTGCTTCTCTGTCCTTTTATCTCTTGTAGGATGAAAGGATTAAGAGTGGGGCGAGCCATACTCCAGGGAAACTCCCTTTACAGGGCAGCAGGGAGGTAATCCTATGAAGGGATTTACAGCTCCCCCCACCACCCTAATCCTTTAACATTCAGTTTAGGGAAACCACAAAATGGAGAACAGTCACAAGATACTGGGAATCATGGCCCAGCCACATGGCTACACCTATTTTTGGGGGGACACAATTCAATCCATGACATCCCACCCTTTGGCAACCCAAAAATCACAGCATAGAAACATGTAATACGTTCATCTCATCATAGCCAAATCATGTCCATCCCTTATGATAGAAGTCTTCAATCAGTTCCAAGTCCAAAACACAAAAACTCTTCTGCATCTGTGAAATGTGGAAGGTAAGCTATCTGCTTCTAAAGGTACAATGGCAGAACAGGCACAAGTTAGACATTCCCTTGTAAATAGGAGAAATTGCAGGGAAAGAAGGCATTAACAGGCAACAAGTGAGTCAGCAGAACACGTTACATTAGCCCTCAAAGCTTTGGAAATACTCTTACATTTTCTGAGACAGTCCACACAATGGCCCTGCTCTCCAGACTCTAGGTATTGGCCACACTGGATTTTGAGTGGAGACCTCCAGCCCCGGGCTACAACTCTGCCTTCAAGGCCCACTTGGACAGAAACTCTGCCCCTTCGGTTTTCAGAGCACCCTAAGCCCAGCTGAGTGGCAATTCCACCCTTACAAACACAGGATGCCATGGTTCCACCCTTTCCAACCCGTGAGATCGTGGCCATACCTTTTGAGACTGAGGCAGCTCAGCTTCTCACGCTGTTTGTCTCTTCATCTTCAGCTTCCCATGGCTGCATGACCCGGGCCTCAGGCCCACATCTGCTCTGCCGGGTAGGTGTTCCAAGGCTCTGTAGCTCCACTGATTTAAGTGCCCGGAGGCACCCCACTCTTGCTAGAAAGCATCCTGCCCAAAGGCACTGAGCTCCCTCGCTCTGTGGGTCAGCAAGGCCAGCTCCACCAATTTAAGTGCCCAGAGGCGCCCCGTTCCGCGAGGAAAACTGCACGGGCACTCAGCTCTCTCGCTCCAGGGGTCGGCTCCAGCGCTGCCTCTGGTTCTGCTGCTGCCGCCACCAGTTCTCTGTTTCTCACCATCTCTGCCTTCTTTGTTCCTTCTGAATCTTCTATCCATTCACAGTTTCAAAATGGCCCCCACATTGGCCACTCATAGTGATCCTATAGGACAGAGAAGAACTGCCCCATAGAGTTTCCAAAGATCGCAGCCATGGAAATCCTGTGGGGTAGGTCTGCCCTGTCCTGCGACATCGCTTTGAGTCAGAGTTGACTCACCGTTAATGGGTATGTGTGTATGAGCGTTTGGGGACTGCTTCTCGCCCAGTTAGGTGGTCCCCTCCCTAAGTGATTCCGTGACTTTTTTATGCTGATGTATAGGGACTTTTCCACTGATCTTCATTTTATGACCTCTTAGGGATTATTATGTTTTATTAATAAATTATCAGACTGTTACCACTTTGCTCATTTATCAGGCCTCAGGCTGTACTTGAATAATTTAACTTTATTAAGCACCACCTGTTTGCAGGCTCGGCGCTAAGTGCTTCCAGGTGTTAGTGACACTCATCTGACTTTCTCCATTCTCCAAGGGGTAACCATGGTTTAGAGCAGCATTTGGTAGGGGTTGAGTGAGCCCTGGTGGTACAATGTTTTTGGCCGAAAGGCTGGCAGTTCAGATCTACAAGATGCTCCTTGGAAACCCTATGGAGAAGTTCTACTCTGTGCTATAGACTCGCTACGAGTAGGAATCAGCTCAACAGCAATAGGTTTGGTTTTCATTTGAGTAACATGGTAAGGAGCCAAAAGGTCAGTGGTTCAAATCCCCTGAGTCTCTGTCCTATAGGGCCCTTATGACTTGGAATCAGCTCAGTGACACTAGGTTTGAGTTTTGGTAAGTGACTTGCTGACAGCAGTGATAGTCTAGTGGTAGAATTTCCCAAACCCTCCCTGCCCCCCAATGTGAGAGACCCTGGTACTATTTTGGCCAGTGAACCTTATCTGCAGCTACCCGCTGTCATTCAGTGGAGGCTTGTGTATTGTGTTGTACTGAGCAGGTTTTAGCAGAGCTTCTAGACTAAGACTAGGAAGAAAGACCTGGGGATCTACTACTGAAAACCAGCCAGTGAAAACCCTGGGGGTCACAGTGGTCCAATCTGTAGCTAGTCTTGGGGATGGTCCTGGACTGGTTGGTGTTTCCATTCTGTTGTGCTTGTGGTTGCTGTGGGTTGGGGGCTGCCTTACTTGATGGCAGCTAACGTATTTGGTTAAGTTCTTGTAGCTCGTTAGTGACAAAAGAAACAGTGGAATCTGAATCTCTTCAGTTCAAGAGCCCAGGCTTAGTCATGGCTGTCGCTTGGCTTGACTTAATGGAGCTAGAGAGCCGGTCGTTATTAAGACAAACTCTTCGTGACAAAGGTAAAATTCACTCAAATGAAATGCCTTGCTGATGGTGGGAAAGCTCCTTTGGGAGAGTCAGGGCTTGTCTTTTGGCCCAGAGCTCTCTCTTCCCTCTCCCTCTGGATTTGTAACCTTCTTGACATACAAGTTCCCAGAAGCATCGTGCCAAGATACTCTGGGCCCTTGGCCTCTGGTGTTCTGACTCATTTCACTGGCTCTATTCATTTGCTTTGGTTAAGGAAGATTTAATTTAAGATACGGGCGATTGTACATGGGGCCTGGTACCATGCTGTGGTCCTGGGCGTGGCTTTGCCCCCCCCACTCCTTGGATGTTGCCATGGTGACCAAAGCTGCTATTCTACAGATGAAGGAAGGGCTAGTGCTCAGCTGCTAACTGAAAGGTTGATGTTCAAACCTGTACAGCGGCTCCGTGGTAAAAGACCTGATGATCTGTTTTCTTAAAGACTGCAGCCAAGGAAACCTTTTAGGACAGTTCTACCCTGTCACATGGGGTTATTGTGAGTTGAAATTGACACTGTGTTACCCAACAATTACAGAGGCCGTGAACTGCCAACCTTTCTTTCTAGAACTAGGAAACATTGGTTAATTTGCATGCCCCATGAATATTACCAAGGCTCTGTTTCAGCCAAGCTCCCGATCACTTTTTCATTCATTCATTCATTCATTTAACAAACTGATTGCCTACTGTGTGACACACATAGGTCAAGAAGTGTGAGACGTGGTGGTGAACGGAACACAGGCGTTGTTCCCGCCTTCTTGGAGGTTACAGCTGAGCTGACTAAGCACTCAGTTTTTGTGGTTCTGCAGTAATTGCTAGTAGCGCTCCTTGGTGTCCTGGTTTGAAAGATACACTATGTGGTCATCCCACTTCTAGGTAGTAAGGGAGGCTGACCATATGTATATGTCTATAATCACACAAATAAGAGTAAATAAAACTACAGCGATGTCTGCTAAGGAGAAGAAGCTAGAGATTTGGGGTGCTTAAGCAGGAGAACTGTCTTCACAGGCCAGAGTTTCCAGGTAGAGGGAGGGAGTGCCCAGTCCTTGTGGTGAGAGGAAGGAGCATGGCACATCTGAGGACCTGAGGGAAGGGATACAAAGGTGGCTGGAGGTCATTTATCAAAGGGAACTCAGAAGGTGGTTAGGCTGGAGACAGAGGCAGGGGCCAACTATGCAGGGCCTGATTTTGGTTTTTATCCCAAGAGCACGGGAAGCCATGGTGATGTTTCAATGATCTGTCCGTCAGTTCTCTGTCATTTTGGTCCCTCTTACAAGTTCAAGGAAACCCTAGTGGCATAGTGGTTAAATGCTATGGCTGCCAACCAAAAGATTGGCTGTTCAAATCCACCAGGTGCTTCTTGGAAATGCTATGGGGCAGTTCTGCTCTGTCTATAGGGTCGCTATCAGTTGGAATTGACTCAATGGCAGTGGGTTTTTTGGTTTTATAAATCCGAAGGGTAGCAGTGATAGTTATGAGCTCGTTCTAAGTTATTCACTCATTCATTCACTCAACAATGAGACATTTATAGAATGCCAGTCACTGCTTTCAGCTAGTGTTTTGCCCGAACTTCCTAACTGATGTATCTTCAGTGGTGTCAAGACTCACACCTGGGGACAGTCTTCGTAGACCCTTTGTATAAGGTAGTATCCTCCCTGCTCATGCCCCATGCCACTGAGGGCTGATTTGCTGCTATGCTTATTATGTCTTACTGGGTGATTGTCACTTGGCTCATCTGTCTCCTTTGCACGAGGGTGAGCTCTTTGAGGGTGAGCCTGTGTCTTTTACCAGTATACCCTTCAGGCCTGGTACAGTGGCTGGCTGAGAGGAGATGTATAAAGTTTAAGGAATGCGTGAGTGGTGCTTATTATTGCCTGTTTTGGAGAGTAAGATCCTCGTCAGTTAGATCCTTCATGGAAGCAAAGCAGAAAATCCTTTTGTTTCATTGCAGTAGAAGTCCTTTTCTTTTCAAATCCCTAGCAGAGTCCCTTGGGGTTTGTAGTATAACAAACTTAACACATTCATGAACTTGAGGATCTTAAGAAAAGCAGGCCGTGGAAAAACACTGCAGCTAAGAAGCTGGTAACTCACCCTTTAACCGCAAACCAAACCCTCTGCTGTCAAGTCAGTTCCAACTCTTAGTGATCCTATATGCAGAATAGAACTGCCCCATAGAGTTTCTAGTGAGTACCTAAAAGTGGATTCGAACTGCTGACTTTCTGATGTAGTAGCTGTGGCGCTTAACCATTAATGCCACCAGATCAGAAGCCTTGCTGTGACTTCAAGTGCAGAACCAGCTCCAACTTTGCTCTTCCTGCCTGGATCAGCCACCTCTTCCAAGCATGCTTTTGTCCAGAAGGTGTAGGCAGCAGCACAGGTGGCAGGTGGCCTCAGTAGGTGCCAGGGACACCATAAGCTCTGAGTTGAAGTGACTCCTCTTGGCTGCTGGCCTGAAGTCGTAGGAGCTGTGCTTTGGCTATGCGAAAGATTGCGTACTGTAGGCAAGCTTGGGCCTGCAACCCCCAGCCTGTCTCTATGGGCTTCGGCTTCAGTATTATTACTGGGTTCACCCCTGGGGTTGTTGATTCCGTCATTGTGTGGTGAAGGAGATCTAAAGGTCTTAAGCCAGAAATTAAAGAGCTAATGGAAATTGGCATGCCTGTGGAAAGTGAATTTGCAAGTGAGAATTTAATGTTCGAAAACAAAACAACGAAACCCATAAAAATAAATAATAAATAATAATAAAAATAAAGCATTTTTTATTTAATAAAAAAATAAAAATAAAACAAAAACCTAGAAATGAAGGCTACTGTGTCCACACTTCCATACAGACCTGCATATGTTTACTCTTGTTTAAAATGTTGTTGGCTGTACTGTGGAATAATGGAATTTTGGTGGTATATGACTTATAGTATTATTCTCATTATTTATAACCAAATGCACTCATTGAGATAGCTAGCATTTACCAAATGCCTGTCATGAAGCAGGTGCTGTGCTAGGCTCTAGTAATTAAAAAAGCATCAGCAACGGTAGGATGCCTGCATCCTGCCCAGAGGTAGTTAACAGCCTAGTGTTAATTATGGCAACAGCTGACACAGGGTGTTTGCTGTGGGCAGGTGCTGCTCTAAGTGCATTTTTGTGTAATAACTCTTTCAATCTTCAAGTGAGCCTTTGAGGCAGGGTAGACCACTAAGGAACAGAGAGGTTAGCTAAGTCACTGCCCAAGGTTACTCAGCTGTAGATGTAGAGCTGGCGTCCAAACCCAGGCAGTCTGCCTCCAGAGTCGCTGCCTTCTAACCTCCGAGTCATGCCTTTTCTGCCCCTTCACTTGCTTGAGAAGGCTGGACAATGGAAGAGGAAGACAGCAGAACTGGTGTGCTTGAACTGTGGTGTTGGCATTGAATACACTGCAGACTTCCAGAAGGATGAACAAATCAATTTTAGGAGAAATACAACCAGAATGTTCCTTAGAACTAGTCTTACTTTTTGGATTCATCATTAAGAAAGACCAATTAACAAAAAAAGACATCATGTTTGGTGAAGGACGGGGTCAGTGAAAACAAGGGAACCCCTTTGTGGATGGGTGGACACAGTAATCACATGAATGAACTCAAACACACTGACAGCCGTGAAGATGACACAAGCCTGGGCTTTGTTAAGTTCTGGTACACTTGATGTCGCTATGAGTGAGAGCTGACTGGACGGCACTTGACATCATGAACTCTGTTTTCAAGGCAGGGGTACCCCACTTGGCCTGCATAGTTAGAGGCCAGTGGGGTTGCTTCTCCAAGACAAGAAAGCTCAGACTTCTATTTATGGAGCAGGACTTCCTGAATCAATCTGTGGGATCCTCCAGTAGGACCTTCATTTACTTGTGAGAAAGACCACAGAGAGCAATGATCATCGATTGTCCTCTAGAGGGGAGTGGCTTTGTGTCTTGCTTGGAGGCCGAGTCCAGTATGTTCTATTTAAAACCCAAATGCATAAGCTATCTTTCAGATCTACACTTAAGAGTAGTAGATCGGTCTATACTGACAACACGTATTTTCTTTTCAGGGGAAATGGGCAGAAAAAAGATGAGAACTCTTGCTGATGCAGTTCATTTCAGTGAGTTAATGAGGGATCGACTTTTTGTTCTTTTTAGAGAGGACCAGTAGTACAAATTCTTACCTCGCTATATTGTCCCATTTCACACGAAAGAAAGAAAGCAACATTAACGAATGAGCTTTAGGGAAATGTTTTCAAGCTGGACAGAGAGCTCTTTGCAGGAGAGAGAAGACGAGTGTTAAAAGGGTAGATTTAAGCAATCACTTCACCACTTAATATAGCCCTGGGCAAGTTACTTCAGTTGTTTCATCTCTAAAGGGGGATGGAGATAGTAGTGTCTATTCTGACAAGGTTTTTAAAGGACTGACTAAGGCAAGAAGGCCCTGCCTGGCCCGTTGCTAGTGCTGGATATGATGATTCTCTTTATGACTATTTTAGTACTTTCTGCAAAGTCTCTGAAACTGTCTCCACTTTCATGTCTGTCTCCCATTAAATTGCGCTCATCAGAGAGGTGGTGGTATTGGGTGCTGATACATTCTCTAAGGGGGTGCAGGAAGCGAGGTATCAATTTTGCATTAATATTGCATTCATGGGTAATAAGGAGCCCTAAGAAAATAGCTATAATGAAAACAAGATAGCGGACCCCTTCCTCCTCCTCCTCTTCCTCCCTCTTCTTCGTCCTTTTTTTTTTTTGTTTGTTTGTTTGAGTTAATTGTGTATTAACGTTCAGGATCTTATTCAGGATCTTACCAAGGCAGTGGCAATGAAAGGGATATTAATAATTCATTAGCTCACTCTACAATGATCCAGAATTCCTGGAGCTGCTTTCCTAGTCTGATACCTTGTTTTTTTAAACAGAAATCAGATAGACTGAGCTTGGAGAGGAGTACCCTCAAGTGCAGAGACAGTGGGCTGCGCATCAAGCATTCTTCTCAGGACTAGGGTGATGTTCCAACATCTCTCAGTAAATGCGCTATTCGTTCTATAGAGATGGAGTCCAAACTGAGCTAAAAGGGTGGCAGTGAGTCTGAATGCTTATCGATCTTACCAGAGTGTGTATGTTGGCTTCCTCCGTGGACTGGAGGCTGTCCACAGGGTTGAAAACTTCTCTTCTTGATCTTGCCATATACTCAAAGAGAGAAAATTAATTCTACATTATATGGCATCATTTAGAAGGTAGAGCAGCTTCCTGGGAATCTGGCTTGGCCCTGCTGGCTCAAGGTGCCAATAAATTGACTTCTAGAACATTTCTCCCCTGCCAAAGGATTAACTAGTGGTAGCAAGGAGCCATGGTGGCTCAGTGGTTAAGGGCTCATCTGCTAATCAAAGGGTCAGTGATTTAAACCCACCAACCACTCCATGGAAGTAAGAAGTGCAAGCCCATTTGTGTAAAGGTTTATACCCTTGGAAACCCTAGCAGGCAGTTTTTCTCTGTCTTTTGGGTCATGGTAAGTCAGAATCAACTCAGTAGCAATAGGTAGCAAGGCAAGTTAGCTTGTCTAAATATATACAGTGCTACTGTGGAGTCAGCTCTGACTCACAGAGACCTTGTGTACAATAGAACAAATGTTACCTGGTCCTATGTCATGCTCACAGTTGTTGTCATGTTTGAATGGCTTTTTGTAGCTACTGTGCCCATCTGTGTCACTGAGCATCTCTCCTAACCCTTGCTGACTCTCTGTTTTACCTACCATGGCATCTTTCTCCAGAGATCGATCCTTCCTGATGATGTCTCTGAAGCGAACAAGCTGGACAGTATTCTCTTGTGACCTGCCGGGTTTTAAGTGGCTGAATCTTTGGAAGTAGATCTCCACGCCTTTCCTCCTTGCCCATCTTAGTCTGCAAGTGCTGCTGGAAACTGACCACCACGGCTGATTGGGCTGGTATTTGAAACGCAAGTGTCGTATATGCCAGCACCTCAGCAACATGTGAAACACTGTAGTGGGACAAGCAGACAGATGAGTGGTGGAGCTTGTCTAAGACCAGAAGTCAGAGGAGGTCCAGCGTGGAGACCAGCACAGCATGGGTTTCTCTTGTTCTCCACTTGTCCTGCCCCTGCAGCAGGTGGCCTTCACTGTGGATTTATAACAGGCTGTAAAGTTCTGATGAAAGCCTGCTGCCTGGCTCCTCTAGGGACCTGAGCAAAGGCTAATATTTGCACATAACTAGATGCTTGGAGCAGCAGGAAAATAAACACACCAGGACACCACTCACCAGCCACTGAAGGTGCCTTTCTCTTCGCCTTTTTGTGCTCTCTGTGAGCATCTGTTTGTGGGAAACTCCGAGGTGGTATGACTGTTAGGATGCCTACTTGTGGCAATCATCTGGTCCCTGAGCTCAGCACAGGCCTCGCTGCCACATTGGCTGTCTGCCTGGGGGTGGGGGAGGTAGTGCACGTGAATCCCCATTTCTCTCTTTCCCTCTGTCTTTTCGTGGAAACCGTGGTGGCGTAGTGGTTAAGTGCTATGACTACTAACCATAAGGTTGACAGTTCAAGTCTGCCAGGTGCTCCTTGGAAACCCTGTGGGGTAGTTCTACTCTGTAGGATTGCTATGAGTCATAATTGACTTGATAATAATAATAATCAGTCATAATTGACTTGACAGCAATGGGTGTTTTTTGTTGTTGTTTGTTTTGTCTTTTCATAGACATTTTAGGTGTTGGGAAGCTGGGCCAAGCACCTCTCTCCTCTGTGATGGAGAGAAAGAACACAGAATGGATGAGCAGCCTTTCCAGCCTTTGGAATGATGCTCTTCCTGTTAACAGTTCAAACAGCTGGCTTTGCCCTATGCTAGATTTCTGGCCATGTACAAGGACTTCCTGTTCTAAGTCTCACGAGTTGTCTTAAGAGTTAACTCACAGGGTTGTCTTAAGGGTTAACTGACTTAATCTAGGCACTGGTCAGTGATCAGCCAGAATTCTTTTTCTTATTGTTATTATAAGTAATGATGAGGTACAGGGCTGGAAGTCATTTTTTTTTTTTTAATTACCTGCTGATTCTGACTCTTGATGACCCTGTGTGGGTCACCACAGAACTGTACTCTGTAGGATCTTTAGTGGCTGATTTTTTTGGAAGCAAATCACTAGACCTTTCTTCTTAGGTGCCTCTGGGTGGACTCAAGGCTCCAGCCTTTTGGTCAACAGCCAAGTGCTTCACTGTTTGTGTTGCCCAGGGGCTCCCTAGGCACCGTAGACATCTTTGAAAATCCTGAAGACAGGATCTGTAGATGAGGAAACTGTAGTCCACGCTGAGCATTTGCTCTTTTACCTGAGAACTTTCTATGTGGTAAGAGTAACATCCAAGTGCTTGTGCTCTCTACCTACTGGAAACAGACGTCTTTCTGACCGGAGCCAGACATCTTTGAGTCAGCCACAGGAGGGATGTGTGGGCTATGGCTTTAGCTTTCCTCTGTGACACCATCCCTCACTGTTATTTGAACTATAATTAAGTCTTTGAACTTAATTGTTCTAAGTGCTACATACCTCATGTCACTGTGGTTGCCTTCAGAGTCCTCCCTGTGGGAAGCTATGCACGGATGCCAGTGCCTAGGCCACCCTTCAAAGCAATTTTGGAACTCTTTCTGGAACGGCCATTGTGCAATGTGGCAAGACGGCAAGTTTGCAAACTTAACTGTGAAGTTGTGTGGGGTTTAGTTTTTAGCCAAAAAACAAAAAAGCTGTATTGGAAAACCCTCCCCACTCACTTGATTTGGCCCCAAGTGACTTTTTTTCTTTACCCAAAGTTAAAGGAAATATTGACAAGAAGACATTTGATGACATTCAGGACATCAAGGGTAATACAATGACAGCTCTGATGGCCCTTTCAGAAAAAGAGTTCCAAAATTGCTTTTAAGAGTGGACTAGGCATTGGCATCCGTGCATAGCTGCCCAAGGGGAGTGCTTTGAAGGTGACCATAGTGATATTCAGCAATGAGGTATGCAGCACTTCTTCTAGGATGAGTTCACAAACTTAGCTGTCAGTCTTATATTATGATGTGACTTTGCACTTGGATGTCAAATTGTTCTTCCCGAGCCCCAGAATATTCACTGCTGCTGCTGTGAAATATTTGTTTAGGAAATACTTCTGAAGCAGGAGAAATAACTGGCAATGGTGGCCAACAAATTAAGACCGTGCTTCCATTTCTTGCCTTCTGCCTTTCTGCAGCAAAGGTGTGAGGATGGAGGAAGTGGGGAGATGCTGGTACCCAGGGATTGGGTTTGAGATCATTAAGGACAATTTTTAGTGGGAATGAACATGATCTGCCAGCTGCCTCTCCATCCCTCACAGGGTTTGTGGCTTTTTGTCTGTCTGTGAGTGGCTAGGCAGTGCTCACTTTTCATGCACTTATGAAGCCACTTCCAATGTCCACTTCCTCTCCAGGCTTTAGGCCGTAATGCAATATTGAATTCATAAATCTCCTTGCTGGCTGTGTTGTCTAGGGACGAAGAATGCTGTGGACACAAGGCCACTGTCACACCCTCACATGGAGTCTTCTAGTTTGTCCCAGCAACATAAGCTATTAGTAAAGTCACCATATGGGCACACTGGTGATTCAACAATAGAATTCTTCCATGCAGGAGACCTGGGTTCAGTTCCCAACCAAGACACCTCAGGCACAGTGACTATCCGTCTGTCAGTGGTGGCTTGTGTTGCTACGATGCTGACCAGGTTTCAGGCTAAAGACAGTAGAAAGAAAGGCCTGGTGATCTACTTTTGAAAACCAGCCAGTGAAAACCTTATGGAGCATAACAGTGGGTCGAAGGGGTGGAGTAGGATAGGGTGGCATTTCCTTCCTCTCTTTATGGGATCGCCACAAGTCTGGCACAGCAGCAACAAGTGGCCGTATGTTTACATCTGTCCCCCTTTCCCACAGGAGGTGTTCTGGTTTGTACCGTAAATCATATGGTTACCCTGGTAAGAGTCGGCTGGTTTTCAGCCAGTCGGGGGCATGCTGAGTGCTTGTTGCTCTATCTTTGTTTGCCTTTCTTTTGGTGTCACTTAAGGAAACAGATGATCTCAGTGAGCACACAGATCAGGAGTGAAAAGCCACAGACAGTTAGTGGTCCCCCGAGGGTCGTCACTCATCCCAGTAAGGCACAAACACTCATGATGGAGTCTCGCACCGTCTGGACCAGTGATTGACCGCAGCTCAGCCATGCCATCTGGGGTGAGGGCTTGAGAAGGGCCGGGGAGACTCTCTGAGGGCAAGAGTTACCTTTCTCTTTCCTCTCTTTCTTCACATCAGCCTCAGACCTGTCTCCCTCTGTGCCCTTAGTAAGAGGCTGCAGCATCTGTTTGCTACCTCTCAAGTGATCCTGAAAGGGGGCGTGGGAGGGAGGGAGGAAGAGGGAGTGAATCTCAGAAAAGAGGGAAGAACAAGGGAGACAGAGAAGCAGAGACAAAGAGGGACAGCCAGGGGGAGGGGGGAGGGGGAGGGAGGGGACAGTGAGAGAGAACACGGGACGAGGAAAGAGAGAGCCAGAGACAAAGAAGTGGGTTCTTAGAGATTTTCTCCGCAAATTAGCTCCCCTCGTAAAAAATAAATTAATAATTACTTTTTTTTTCTGGTTGGGTTACTGCCTTGTGTTTGTCTGATTTTACAAAGCAGAAAATTTTTTCTCACACCTCTAGGAAGATTGTGTGCCTAAATTTATTAGCTTGGTTTGTTCATTCGCTCAGTTATTCATTTCAACCTTCACTCATGAATCTCTTACTGGGTATTTGAGTACAGAACCAAAGCCAAACCCGTTGCTGTTGAGTCGATTCTGATGCACAGTGTAGAAGTGCCTCGTGGGGGTTGAAGGAGCGCCTGGTGAGTTTGAACTGTGCACCTTTTGGTTAGAAGCAGTCACACTTAACAACGATACCACGGGTTTCTGGGTATCTGGGTAGGGACTGAAAATTCCAACTTGGAGGCTAAAAAGGAAATTCAGAAGGGTACAATTCCAGTAATGCCTCTCATCTGCAGTACCCATTCTCAGAAGCTTGACACTCTCCCGTCACCTGTAGTATAATTTTTTTTCTCATCATCGTAAGACCTCTCTGAACTTGATAAGGGTTCAGCTGGGAAGTAAGTAAATGATGCTGACTGAGTTCAAGACTGTGGTCAGTGCTGGGACTGGCAGAACCTCTACCCTAGTCATGTTATGCACTGATCTTTTTTTTTTTTTTTGCCATTCATTAATTTTATTTTATTTTATTATTTTTTTATTTAACATAACTGAGTGAAAATGTACATTCACATGAAAATTTACATGCCCCCCTATATGCAGCTTCCACTGCTCTCCCTGTCCGGTGACAGCACAGTATTCCTCTTTGCTCCATACATGTCTCATCCTCCCAACAGTCTCCTTTCCCCTCCTCTCCGTCCACTCCCCTTCCTCCAGCCAGAGGTCAGCAAGATGATATCCTATAGATGTAGAGAACCATAAAGTATGCACTGATCTTTGAAGCTAACCCTTTGGGCCTCAGTTTTAGTACTTCTTTATGTCGGTGCCCAGCCATTACTCACAGGCTGGATATCTTTACTTTTACATCCTGAATACAGATAAACAGACAAACAAACAAAAAAACAACTTGAGAAAAAAGGAACTTAATCCTAATGTGATTTACTTGAGTTGAAACAATTAGGATCACTAGAAAATACTCTAGTAAATTAACAGGGTTTAGAACCTTGAACTCAATTAGAAATATTGTTATTGATCGAAACTGATGCTATTAATTCAAGTGCTAGGAGTTAATTAACACGAGTTTTCCTTGTATGTGTGTAACCCAAGTTCGGTGATTGATTAGAGCTCTGGTTGTTAGCTGGAGTCTTTCTGACCTGTAAGGCCTTGATAGGTTCAAACCTCATTTCCAAAATTGGGACGAATCCAAAGACATCCCGAGAGTGTGGTGACTTATTAGAGGACTTATTTTTCTCTTCCGTACTGCTGGTTCTAACTCTTGCTTATAGTGAGTTAGTTCAGCTCAGCAGAGGCTTCCCTCTGCTCTTCGTAGTCCTAAACCTTAATTTCTACAAAACAGCTCCCCCAAGGCATTTTCATGTGTAGCCCATTTTACTGGGAGTAGAGAGAAGGATTTGTATAACTGGTGGATATGAAGCTGTTAAAAGGCACCGTCTTAAGAATTCCTGGGCATTTGTTTTTCTTTTCTTCCTGCTTTTTTTCTCCCAGACATTTCTTTCTCTTTTCTCTGCGCCATCCCTCTTGAGATAAACAACTTTCCCCTGTTCTAATTTTCCTGCACTGCAGTTAAGCTCTGTCCAGCTCCAACAGCCAAATGAAATTAGGTGTCTCTGTTTACATGGAAACCGTGGTGGCTTAGTGGCTAAGTACTGTGTCTGCTAACCAAAAGGTCATCAGTTTGAATCTGCCAGGCCCTCCTTGGAAACTGTGTGGGGCAGTTCTACCCTGTCTATAGGGTTGCTATGATCAGCATCTATTCTGCGTGAGTGGGTTGGGTTTGGTTTGCATGTTCAAGGGAGTAGCGTAACTAGAAGGGGTCTCTTGAAAGGTCTCTTCTTTCTCTTCTAAGGAGTGTTGGTGATGCAGTGGTTAAGTGGTTGGAACCCACTCATCAGGTACCTGGGGAGAAAGTGCTTTTAATCTGCTTCTCTAAGAATTAGAGCTAAGGAAACCCTATGGGGCTGTTCTATCTACTCTGTCATGTGGGATAGCTGTGGGTAGAGAATCAACTTGACAGCAGGTAACAGCCACCCCAACATGCCTTCTGTTAAACCCTTGAGCAAAGGTAGTCCATCTCCATGATCTCTATCTGGAGTTGTTGGTAGGGGAGGGATGTCTTTTGGGTTTCTTATGTAGAGGAAAGAGCCTAGGCTTGGGGCCAGAGTGACAAGGTTTGAGTCCTGGCTTCTCTGTTTCTTGGGTGTGTGAACTTGGGTGAATTATGTCATCTTTCTGAGATTGTTTCCTTCCTCGTCTATAAAGAAGGGAAAATATCGCCTTCCTTACAAACTGTGGCAAGTGTAAAATGAAATAGCCCTTTAGAGCTTCTGGCTGTGTAGAGACACTCAACAAATGTTAGTCTCTTTTATTCTTCAGCTGATGAACACTTTCCTGAGGCTTACATATTTCTACATGAAATATTTATAAATTGAATAATTCAAAAAAATGAAACTTGACTCTTCATTTTTTTTTTTTTAATAAAACACATAATCATCCCGCTTGTCTCTCCTGCAAATCTGTAGCTTTAGCGACTGCGCTGGGCCCGCACAGGAAGCTCATCTGCAGTTCTCAGCACTGGGAAGCCTCTTGAAACCAAAGCTGTCCTTGCAGATTCATAGATGCTGTCAAGGTCAGGTACTGGTGTAGAATCTGACGCACCTGGAGTGACCGAAGTCTAGAGCTGTCCCTCAGGTGAGCCCACCAGAGCTAAACAGGCGATGCGGACAGAAACGCCAGTCTTGTGGAATCCCTGCTCAGCTACTAACCCAAAGCTTGGTCTTGGAGTCTGCTCAGAAGCGCCTGGGAAGAAAGGACTGGTGATCTCCTTCTGAAAGGGCACGGCCTTGAAAACCTTATAGAGCACGATTCTGCTCTGAAACATATAAGCTGTCCTGTGCTGGGATCAACTTGATGGCAAATGACTTGGTATTTGGTTTTTTTAAGGCACTGTGGTTTCGTATGATGTGCAGCATGGGGAAAATGGGCGTCTCAGCGTTGGTGAGGACTCTGTGTCTGTCCCCCGTCTAAATCAGAGCGGAGTGAAGCCCTGGGTGCATAAACCATCACTATCAATTATTAGCCCTGGTGCAGCAGTGAGGAGGAGCTCAGCTGCTGACCACAATGTTGGCAGTTCCAGTCCACCAGCCAGACAGCCACACAGCCAGACAGCTAGCCAGACAGACAGCGATATGGCAGTCTGCTTCTGTAAACATTTACAGCTTTGTGAGCCCAAATGGGCAGTTCTGCTCTCCTCTAGGGTTGCTATGAGTTGGAATTGACTCCACAGCAACGGGTTTGGCTTTTTGGTATCTCTACAGAGGTTATTGCAACGTGCCCAGGAAATACCTCTCTGTTGGTTGTTTCGGGAGTAGTTTCTATCTCTGTGATCTCCTCCTTCCTCTCTGAAGCCTCCACAAAGTATGTCCTTGCCTGGGTCTGAACAGCGGTGTTCCAGCTGATGTGACAGCACTTCCCACCTTCTCCCTTAGCTTGAGCATGGTTGGCAGTGGCTGCCCACAGGATGGGTCTGCCCAAGGGTCCTCTGGGGACTTTTCAAGTCACTCTACATGTGATGACACTACAGAAGGACTTTCAGTGGGGAGGTCTGTGATGGTATGTGGTGCAGAAGTAGGGAGTCCAGGGAGGGGGCGATTGTGCGTGCTGTGGTATATGCCCTGGGTCTCACCGAGGGAGTAGAGCTTGAATTAGATGCTGAAGGATGGGCAAGTTTGGGGGACAGCAGAAGCAAAGATACAGGGAGACACTCAGCGGGAGGAATGAAGGAACTTCTCTCGGAGTGTCTGGTTGAGGATGGAGTCTCATACAGTGATGTGAAAGGGACGTGGGGTCATCAGCATGCCAAATTCACTGGGACTCTGCTGTGTGTGGAGGAATCTGGGTGACGTAGGAAACCCTGGTGGCATAGTGATTAAGTGTTATGTCTACTAACCAAAAGGCCAGCACTTTAAATCCACTGAGAGCTCTTTGGAAACTCTATGGGGCTATTCTACTCTGTCCTATAGGGTCGCTATGAGTTGGAATTGACTTGATGGCAGTGAGTTAGGTTTTCTTGATTTAGGGTGATGTTAGTGATTTGTGGTCACCTGCTAACCTAAAGGTTGGTGGTTTCTGTGGAAGAAACGCCTGTGGTCTACTTCCATAAAGAACACAGCTAAGAAAACTCTGCAGAGCGATTCTACTCTGTCACACATGACGTCACCATGAGTCAGAGCCTGATTCAACAACAGCTAACAGCAACAACTACACAGCGTGTGGAACTTCAAATTCGGTACTCAGTGATCAGTCATTGCAGTTTATTTTCAGAAGGAAGAGTGTGTGTGTTGGGGGAGGGGGGAGGAATGACCATCGTGACGTTGGCTCCTGTTTGTGAAGCCTAACTTGGTGGCAGGCGTGGGGCCCTGTCCTATACCATCCTCACGACTACTGCTGCACTGGAGCCCGTTGTTGCTGCTGCCGTATCAGTCCATCTCACTGAGGGCCTTCCTCTTTTTTTGCTGGCCCTCTACCTCACCGAGCCTGATGGCCTTCTCCAGGAAGTGATCCCTCCTGGTAACACATCCACAGTACATGAGATGAAGTCTCACCGTCCGCACTTCTGAGGATCATTCTGGCTGTGGACCATCTCATTTCATCCTTCCAACAACTCTAGAAGGGAAGATACTGTTATCCTCAGGTTGCAAATGAGGAAACTTGGATACAAAGAAGTTAAGATTATTTACACGAGGTTTTAAAGTTCAGAAGGGGCAGAGACCGAAAGATTGGGTCCTGGAACCCAAGTGCTTCTCTCCTGTGCTACTGAAATAAGCTCAATGCCAAACCTTCTAACAAAATAGAAAAGAGAAGAGTGAAAAAACAACCGAAACCCTGCTTCTCGGGAGGGACTCCTCTGTGTATATGTGCAGCAGTGTGTATGCGTTTTGTGTAATTCAGACCATCGGTGCCTGCAATTTTTACATAAACAGCGCTGTCCTTACGTATTCTCTTGAGCCCTGGTGACACAGTTAAGCACTTACTGCTGACCAAAAGTTGCTGATTTGAATCTACCCAGTGGCTTCTCAGGAAAAAAATCCTGGCAGTTTGCTCCTGTAAAGACTATTGTATTTTTATGCAAATAATGCATGGTAAAAAAATTAGCATATCAGAATTAAGAAAAGGCCAGGGGATGGAAAAGTAGCAGGGCTTGGCTGGTGTTATTTATGTAAAAGATAAGGTATGCCAGCCAAGCCAAGTGCCGTCCAGTCGGATCCAGTATAGCCTGGGAAAAACCCCATGGTGGCAGTTCTGCGTTATCCCATGGAGTCCCTGTAAAGTCAGAGTCAACTCAATGGCCCACAGCAACAATGACAGCAGTAACACTATGTGTCCTAGGGTTTTTTATTTAAAATTGATTTTCTAATTTTACTGAATAGATACCTGTCATTTTCTTACTGTACATGCCTCTTAACCAGACCCCTAGAGATCATTGCAGGTTCTTGAGCAGGGAAATGATTTATTGACGCTTAAATTTTTTTTTTTTTTTTGCTAACTGAGCCTGATGCTTTCTCACTGTCTTTGCAGCATGCCCTTGACGCTGACAATGCTGGAGTCAGCCCACTAGGAAACTCTTCCAACAACAGCAGCCACTGGGACCTCGGAAGTGCCTTTTTCTTTGCTGGAACAGTCATCACCACCATAGGTATCCGTTTCTTTGCCAGTATCTTTTCCTCTGCAAGCCCATCTTGCGTAAGGGTGCTTAGTCAACAGTTCATCCTCCTGGAATGCCTGGCAGGTTCCAATTCAAAGGCGGCTTACAAAGCGCTGCCCAATTAATGTTGCTGCTAGGCTTTCCATGAAAAGCCGGGGTAAAGGAAAAAAAATCTGATTGTCAGAATGAAAGGCTAGGAAGCATTTGTTTGAAAGGACCTGGAGATAAGTTTAGAAGTGAAGAATATGACTTGTTCACTGGAATTCAGACTAATCAGCTAAGCTCATCTTTTTTTAAAATTATACCCTTTGTTAAAGTTATAGGCGTAAGAATTAAAATGTCCTACAAAGTTTTTTTTTTAGTGAAAAATATCAGTCTCCACTCCTTTCCCTTTTTTCTACCTCCCTGAAGGCAGCCACTGTCATCTCTGTTAATTGATCGTTTTGAAATTCATCTCTATCTCTTCCTGAATCTTCAGTTCTAGGCATTATTTATTGACTTCCTGCTTCACTGTAGAAAAGCTCTCTTCTTGTCTTCACAATATAATTGGATGGACTCATAGTGGAACGTTGGCATTGTTTTGACGACACAAATGTTATTTTCACAACTGATCATGTAGTGAATTATGACTATTTCTTTCCTTCACTAACTTTGTCTTCTGTTGTGTGTGTGTCTATGTGTTTCTTCTGAAACTTGGGAAGTTTTGTATTTTTTTAAGGGGTTATTTTTATAGATGTAATTATGTCTGATAATTGTAGTGCTCTATTTTTTCAGTAGTGGTGGTGTAATGGTTAAGAGCTACAGCTGCTAACTAAAAGGTCCATCAGGTGCTCCTTGGAAACTCTATGAGGCAGTTCTACTCTGTCCTACAGAGTCATTCTGAGTTGGAATTGATTTGATGGCAGTGGGTTTATTAGTTCCTTATTATAAGTGATGACATCTTCTCTACTGCACTATACTAGTTGGCACAAACTCTTTGTTGTTTACTTCTAAATTATTAACATACTTGTCCTTTTACATGATTTGCCAGTCTTAAATGATAATTCTTGGCTATTGCCTATTTCATATAATGCAGCCAGGAGGCTTGCTCAGCATCTCCACTTCCTCCCCTCTTTCCTTGCTGATTTTTGTTGTCTTATCGTTTTATAAGACCACATAATATGACTTGTACTCTGTTGTTTTACCTTAACATGTGCATTTGTTTTAGTCTTAGTTTTATAGTTAAATATGTTCCTGTTTGTTTGCCAGTCCTTTTGTTGTGGTTTGCCTCCTGGTCTTGGGGCTGAAAGGCATCTTCAGGTAGTTGCCTTAAGAATGGCTTATAGGTGAAACAGTCCCTTGCTTGTTGAGTGTTTAAAATTGTAGCCTTTATATTTAAAGGACAGTTTAGCTGAAAGGCAGTCATTGACTCACATTTTCTTATTAAGCATCATTAGGTGTTATGCCAGAGTCCATAAGTGCACAGTGCATGGTCACCTAGTAACCTAAAGGCTGGGGATTTGAACCTACCCAGCAGGACCATGGAAGAGAGGCCTGGTGATCTGCTTCTGTAAAGATGACAGCCAAGAAGTCCATATGGACCAGTTCCGCTCTATAATACATGGGATCACTATTGGTCAGAATCCACCTGGTAGAGATTTTGATTTTTTTTGATTTAGGTGTTGCTCCACTGTGTTCTGATGTCTCTGTTGCTATGGAGAAAGCAGATGCCAGTATGACTTTCTTTTCTTTTTTGTAAGTGACTTCATCTTTTTGCTTGGTTACCTGCAAGATTTCTTTACCTTTCATCTCTGATAACACTACTAAGTTTTTATTTATCACTGTACTGTGGATGAAAGCTTACAGAAGAAACTAGCTTCTCATTAAACAATCAATGCACCTACTGTTTTGTGACATTGGTTGCCAAGCTCACAACATGTCAGTAGTCTTCGTTTTCCACCAAGGTTTCTTTATTACTGGCTTTACTGTCCCCTCCTGTCTTCTAGTCCTTACCTCTGGGCTGGTGTGTCTCTTTAGTCTCATTTTGTGTTACGGGCTTGTCCAGCCTCTGGCTGAAGGGTGAACCTCAGAAGTGATTTCATTACTGAGCTAAAAGTTTGTCTGGGGGCTGTACTTTCAGGGTTTCTGTAGTCTCTGTCAGGTCAGTAAGGCTTTTTTTTTTTTTTTTTTTTTTGAGTTAGAATTTTCTACATTTTTCTCCAATTCTATCTGGGACTCTGTCTTGTGACCTCTGTCAGAACAGTCAGTGGAGGTAGCTGGGTACCATTTAGTTGTGCTGGGCTCAGGCTGGTGGATGTTGTGGCAGTTGTGGTCCGTTAATCCTTTAGACTAATCTTTCCTGGGTGTCTCTGGTTTTCTCCATTCCGCCTTGGTTTCAATAGAGTGGTACCAGTGGAGTATTTTAGGTGGCTGCTCACAAGCTTTTAAGACCCCAGATGCTACTCACCAAAGTAACATGTAGAACCCTTTTTTTTCTTTTTAACAACTATGTTATGCCGGTTGGGCTGGATGCTCCCCGAGACCATGGTTCCCCCAGCCTTCAGTCCAGTGATTTGGTCCCTCAGGGAGTCTGGACGTGTCTGTGGTGCTTCTAGGACGTTGCCCTGTATAAGCTGTGCAGGCTTCCCCAGTGTTGTGTACTGTCTGACTCTTCACCAAAGTTACCACTTACCTCTTGTCTATTGAGTGGTTTTCCGTCCCCTCCCTCATAACCATCAAAGATTTTTTTTTTATTTTTGTGTGTAAACCTTTTCAAGAGTTTTTATAGTAGTGGTCTCATGCAGTGTTTGTCCTTTTGTAACTGATTATTTTTCCCAGCACAGTGCCCTCCAGATTCATTCATGTTGTGAGATGCTTTCTTTGCTAATTCATTATTGCTCTTTATCATTGCATAGTACTCCATTGTGTATAAATACCAAAGTTTATCTATTCAGCTTTGTCTCTGTCAGGTCAGCTTCCTTTCCAGTTCTTCACCTTGGATGAATTGCCTATTCCTGGGTCTATTTGTCTATCTGCTGAATGTTTCTGTGGGCCAACGGAGAGGTGAACAGGGAGGAGCCAGGGTAACCTGTGGATGGGCATCTAAGTTGTTTCTGTCTTTTTTGCTATTGTCAACGGTGCTGCAGTGAACATGGAAATGTATATATATCTGCTCTTGCGATGCCTTTGCCTTCTGGAGATTGTTCTTTGGTCTTTATCTTTTATGAACTCATCTTAAGTGGGCTTTGGAGAATATATATCCCTTGGATGATGTACAGTTTTTATAGTCAACTTCCTGCTGGCACCAGTTTCAAGTTCTAAGGCTTATCTTATAGCACAGTTTTTGGTTGTTTAGACCAAGCCTTCATGACTTGTGCTACCTCTGCGTTGATGAAATCATGAAATTTATGTGCAGAAAGAAAACTGGGGATGACAGAGAATTGTCATTCCTATTTAGAAAGCCTCTTAATCTAATTGTACAACATATCAGGCTCACACTTTGGAAACTGCAAAATATTAGCATCAGCTTTTACAGGTATTAGAGTGACGCATTACACTGGTTGGTCTGGGATCTAGGAGTGCTTTTCAACACTTTAGCTCAGGATAGATCACATTAGCACACAGTCTTAGAGCACACACGTGGGCTAGCACACTGTGATGTAAGGACAAAAAGTGTTAGGAACCTCAACAGCATCTAAGGGCATCAGGGAAGATCGATGTCAGGCTACTTTGTTCCTCATCCTGTTTATGGTAGGGAAAGGTATGCATTTTAAGGAGATTTATAATAAAATAAATAAAATGGAGACAGTATGAGGCATTTCAAGAGGTAACACCTTGGAAAATACACTCTAGGATTCAATACAGAGTCAGTGAGGCATGTTAAAAAAAAACTGGCAAGTGCACTTACAAAAATATCCCCGGGGGAGAGGGCGTGGTTGGCAAACAAACATAGAATGTGAGCATTATTTGTGTAAAAATATGGTCTCTTAAAGAAAATAGGAAAAGAAAAATGCTAATTTCTTGTTTTCCGAAATGGCTAAGTGTGGTACTTGTGTGATGCACTGAAAAAAACCATAGGTACATTGGCATGTACATCAACGTTTGTGATGTCACTTGGTTTGTGTGACAACTGTGTATATTGGCTCACATGACATTGTGTGAGGGGAGGGGTGGCCCCAATTACCTAATGAAGAACATGCAACATGTAGCATTTTCTGCCTGTTTTTTTTCAGTGAGTTTACACTGGAATTGTTGAGTGTATGCAAAATGACTCTTAGTCCTTGAAAACTCCTTAGGATCTGCTGTCCAGCATCTGCCCTCTCGTCACTTTTGTCCTGACGACCATAACCCGGTGGTCCCCATTCTTGCTTCTGGCCTTCAGGCCCCAGAGGAGGGATCACTTTGTTTAGATTAAATGACCCAGGGACCTGTATCCCCCTGTCCACCACTGTTAGCTCAGAGATGGTCCTGTGATGTGGATTAGGCCAATTAGAACCTCAGTTCCTGGGCTTTTCCTTGAGCTTTGGGATGTAACTGCCACTCTTTCCTACTGTGTGTAGATTTGGAAAGAGGCAGGCCCCGGGCAGTACCAGTCACTTTCCTCCCCAGTGGGTAGCTTTGCTGAGAATTCAGCTAATGCTAAAAAAGCAGAATTAGAACAGGGAATTGATAAAAACGTCCTCTGTGTGCTTGGAAACCCTAGTTGTGTAATGGTTAACTACTACCACTGCTAGCACAAGTTCAGCAGTTCGAATCTGCCAGGCGCCCTTGGAAACTCTATGGGGCAGTTCTACTCTGTTGGGTCGCTGTGAATTGGAATTGACTCAACAGCAGTCGGTTTGGTTCAGTTTGATTCTGTATTTGCTTTGACCACTGAGTTGAGCAGCCCATGAAATATTAAAAAAGTTAAATCTGCTTCTATTTACCGGACTCAGTGCAGCTCCTTTTTTGTGTAAGCCAGTCTGAATTGGTTTTCCTACTACTTGCAACTGAGAAACGAAAGAAAACAATGCTCATTGCCATTGAGTTGATTCTGACTTCTAGTGGCCCTATGGGACATTGTAGAATTGCCTCATAGGGTTTCCAAGGAGCAACTGGTAGATTTGAACTTCTGGTCCTTATTGTTAGTAAGCTGAGCTCTTAGCTGCTGTGCCCTCAGGGCTCTGTGACTGAAGAAAGTCCTAACTAATGTACATTATGGGTCAGAGATTATGGAGGGCCAGTTAGCATTCTCTGAGCTCCGGAGCTGGGGTCTGACCCTGCTGGCCACTGCAGCCACTCTCTCCATCTTTGGACCACTGCTCTTGGTTTAAAGACTCAGGCAGAGCATCCTGCTGGAAAAGCCTCTAGATTCACGTGTCCACGTTCTGACTGTCTGGTCAGCTGTTCCCTCCATAGTAGGAGGCACAGTTTTGTACAGAGTCAGGACCTTTCCTCCAGATCAAAAGGAAGGTGGGTGCAGAACAGGCAACAACAGCAAAAAAAAAGCATACAAACAAAAACAAAAAAAAAATAAAACCCCAAGGAAACCACAAAGTCACCTTCAGTATCTTGGAACAATGTTAGAGCTAAGATGAGATATTAGTTCTATTTAGTGGAGAAAACACTATTTTTTCTCTCAGGCTCTCTTCATAGACAAGTAATATATTGTGAGTTGAATATGAATTAGATCACTAAATTTTATCTCCAATGTGGAGGGTCTTTATAAAGTCACAGTTAAAGAAAACCTTAGTATAGTGCTTGTAAGAACAACAAGGTGAGGGAAATAATTGTTTTTCCACTTAATGATGAATTTATTTATCAAGCTGGTGGAATGGCTTAGAAGAAAGCACAGAGCCTAGTAATTCTTTCAGGCCTTCCTGATAATGTTTTCTACTATATAGGAGTCAGGCTAGACCTGAGAAGCTATCTTTTCATTAGTTGTGAAGCACCCATAGATTGGCACTCTTGTTTGGGATGAGCTGGAAGGGTGGCAGTTCAAATCCTCCCAAAGCGCGTTAGAAGACGGACTTGGTGATGTGCTTGCAATAGGTCACAGCCTTAAAAACCCTGTGGGTCAGTTCAAGCCTGGGCATATGAAGTCACCATGAGCTCGAATTGACTTGGCAGCAACTAGCAACAGCTTCTGTTCATATAATTTGTGACGTAATATTGTGAATATTTGCCCATGTTACTAATGTTCTTTGGAAAACATTGGAAACCCTGGTGAGATAGTAAGTGCTATGTCTGCTAACCAGAAGGTTGGCAGTTCAGATGTGCCAGGTGCTCCTTGGAAACCCTATGGAGCTGTTCTACTCTGTCCTACAGGGTTGCTATGAGTCAGAGTTGACTCAATGGCAGTGGGTTTTTCCATTTTTGGAAAGTGTAATCTTTGCAGGATTATAGTGAACCTACCATTCACTTCCTAATGACATGTTGTTGGAAGTTGAAGCTATTTTGAGTTTTGTAATAGTCTAGCAGCGTGATGGGGGGAAATATCTTTGTGCACGAGGTGTGTGTACATCACTGGGTGTTTCCTTTGGAGAGATTCCCAAGGGATGCTGTGACAGAAGGCATAAACCTTTTAAAGGCTCAGCAAATTGCTTTCCTGAAATGCTCTCATGAGCAGTGTGAGATTTTGTACTTTTCAGACACACAAAATGTGTCCATTATTTAGAATGTGTATAGGCACAGCTACGGAACAGCAGAGTATTTTCAGAACCTTTTCAGAAAATACTCAGTATCAGTGGTCCCTTTTATGTGAGGACATTATCACACTTCTTTTTGAAAAGGCATTTCTCGTGTTTGGAGTCCCTGGGTGGTGCACATGGTTCATGTACATAGCTGTTAATTGACGTGTGTCTTGGAAGAAAGATCTGGCCACCTGCTTCTAAAAAACCAGCCATTGAAAACTTGAGGGAACAGAGTTCTACTCTGATACATGGGATCACCAAGAGTTAGAATCAACTCTATGATGCTGATGTTTTCCTCTTGTCTTCAGATATATGGACTTCTATGTGTATAGGAAAAGGGAGGACGTTCTAGTACTTTCCCTAAACCAGTTGCCATGCCAGAAGAAAGATCAGTCCCCACCTGGTCTTTGTCCTGGATGCTCTGCTCCTTTCTCAGTAACTGATTCTGAGGAGAGGGTTTCACTTGCCTTGGGTTGTTGATTTTGCTGCTGTGTCCCCAGCAGCTAGTTTTTCTAAATTGGAGAAATGACGCTCACTCCCTTGTACAGGTCACTTGGGGACCAGCAGCAAATGATTGAGTTCTTACCAGGAGCTGTGAAGTCCAATTAGAGTGTAGTCTTTGGGGCATTTTCAGAGCCACCTGGCTGCGGCTGCATCAGCAAGAGTATCTGGTCATGTCCCAGGGGGCAACCAGTGACTCTGTCACTTTCCTGATGGCCTCAGTTATGGGTTCTAGCTGCAGAGGTACCTAGGTGGGTGTTGGTACTCAACCAGCACTTGCATTGGATGTTGAACCCGTGACTTTGGGAACAGAAATCTTTTACGACTGACATTTACGGAGTGCTTGCTAGGTGCCAGGCACATGAACTCCTTAATCCTCACGTTAACCACAAGAGTTGGTCACTGTCACTGGCTTCATCATCCTGATGAGAAATCTCAGAGGCAGCGAAGTGTCTTGCCCTGTGTCTCACAGTTACAAGCAGTGGTGCTTAGCTTCATTTGTCAGGGTGAGCTGCATCTTTAGGAGGCCCAGTGCAAAATGAAAATACAGTTCCTTGTTAAAAAAAAAATTATGAAGACTCTCAAGCTGGCAACAGCAGAGCTTTAAACCAAGCACAGGTCCCCTTGAAGCAGGGGGCCTTGTGTCGCTGCACAGGGGGTGTGCCCATAAAGCCAGAACTGCAACGACTGATGGTCCGGTTCTAGAACTCACACTCTAGAACTGCATATAGTTTGGCTAAAATTTGACTTTGGCACCTAAATAGCAAGTGGAAACATCATACATGTGCTACTCAAGCATACAAGTCCATGGCAGTGCAAAGAGTTAATGTACTCGGCTGCTAACCAAACAGTTGAAAGTTCAAGTCTACCCATTGGAACCTCGGAAGAGAGGCCTGGAAATCTACCATATGATGCAGTGAAGGCCACATGCAAGGGTTCACTGCAGATTAGTCAGTAAGCACAAGTGAGCTCATGCCTAATGCTTGGGATTATCCATGGCTGCCTGGCATTTGCTTTAATTTTGTTTGAGTGTTTTAGCCTGTGAAGCCAAACAACAAGGGAGATGATTGTTATATCAGCAACATCAGCAGCAACAATAGTGATGGCAACGGTATCTTTGCATCGGGATAGTCTCCACCGTGTGAGTTCCTCCCTTGTCAGCAGTCTTGGGGTTCCCAGGTTCCTTGGTGATTGACACGTTTCACTTGTCTTCTCCCAAGTGCGTGTCTCTGGGTCTAATCTGGCCTTTTTATAACTAAGAAGTGATTAGGTTTAGAACCACCTGCTCAGGTATGGTCCAATTAACAAAGCAAAATACACCCTATTTCCAAACAGGGTTATATCCGTGGATACATGGATTAGGATTCAAACACTTACTTGGACGAGGGACACAATTTACTCAGTAACATCCTCAGGGTTTGGAGAGGTGAAGTGTATCTAAGAGCAACCAAGTGGTATAAGGCAGAGTCAGGACCAGTGCCTCTGGCTGCTGGCTTGTTGCCCACACTCACTCACCCCTCAGATGGCCCGGGATGTGTGGCATCAGTTCTGAACCTTGCCCAGGAGGTCAGGGGTGGGTCGGATCCTCTCTGAGAGCCGGAGGGGGAGGCAGAGCACTCCTCAGGATTAATAAAATATGTGTTCAGCAGCTTCAAAGCTTCAGTTTGTTTGCCTGTGCCTGCAGTCTATTTCTTTCTGAGATACACAGACTAAAAGAAAATCTGTCTTCCCTGACTGTAACCAGGCAGTTACCAGACAGTCATAACTGAAGTCTTAAAATGTTTCTTTCAGTTGCTATAAAGTCTCCAAGAGTCACCACAGACCTGCATGGAGTTAAGGAGTGCAGGCACATCAATAAATAAACAACAGCCAGAAGAAGAAGACACTACTGAGTTGATTGTAAGTTAGCAACCCTGTAGACAGAGTGGAACGGCACAATAGGGTTTTTAAGGAGCAGCTAGTGGATTCAAACTGCTGAGCTTTTGGTTAGCAGCTGAGCTGTTAACCACTATGCCACCAGGGCTCTGGCACCTGAGTAGAGTTGTGTTAGTATCAGTCAGATTATTCGAGAGAGGAATGCTCGGAAAGTGCTTTTATACACGCTCCTGAAAGCACCTTGTGAAAGTTCTGAAAGATTTCTCTGCAGAGTTCAGCTGAACTGTAACAGAAGTACAAGATTAGGAAGGCTTGCCTGAACACTCAGTTGAGAAATGAAAACTGTAATTTAGATGATTTGTGATAAGGAGTTTGATTGTCCATAGACAATTGAAAAGGAAAATAACCAAGTGACTTATTCTCAAAGGCAGGAAGCAACGGTGAGTTTTCTAGACCCAGAGGACAGTGAAGGATGGCGCGGCTGTCAACATTATTCTTTACTATGCTTTAGAATAGAGCTATACTGCTAGTGCT
Source organism: Heterohyrax brucei (assembly GCA_028571685.1). NCBI lineage: Eukaryota > Metazoa > Chordata > Mammalia > Hyracoidea > Procaviidae > Heterohyrax > Heterohyrax brucei. The sequence goes on along the minus strand of CM053151.1, from coordinate 111,002,846 downwards.
ATTGTAATAAACCACAAACCAAACCCATTGCCGCTGAGTTGATTTTGACTCACAGTGGCCCCAAAGGACAAAATCAAACTGCCCCCTAGGAGTGTCTAAGGAGTGGCTGGTGGGTTTGAATATGCCTGCCTTCTGGTTAACAACAGAGCTGTCAACCATGGAGTTACCAGGACTCCACTGTTACCATAGTGTTAGCATTTCTGTTTCCTGTGCAGCATCGCTCATGCCAATAACCACAAACCCAATCACTGGCCTCCTTGCAGGGATTCAGAAACAAGCTCTGCATGAGCTGAGCCAGCTTCAGAGAACAGTTAGGTGACACCCTAGACTCTAGCATAATCTTTGTATCATAATGCTAATTGGTAAGAAAATGAATATCAGTTAGTTTAGACTCTCTTCTATATAATTTGTGGTCATACTGTCTTTTTTTTTTTTTTTTAACCCTAGCAAAACTTTCCACATAGAAAAAGCCCAATACTCAAAGTATATAAGTTACTTAATGTAACTGCAAAACTCTTAAGAATGCAGATGTTGGTGTTTTGAAAGCACAGTTTGAAATGGGTGTTGATCCCTTTGACTGTAAAAGGATTCACTTGTGCTTAAGCATTTGGTCTCTCAACAAACGTTTCTTTAGTGCCTGATTACTTGCATCCTTTGTGAGGAAAGTGGGTAGGGGGAGAGACAGAACTCAAAGAAGGTGTGGAGTTCCCAGTCAAAAGAAATAGACTCTGACGGATCTCACGTTTGCCATCAGTGGAGAGAAGAGACACCATGTGTTTCTCCCCTCCTTCCGTCTTCACTGTTTTCTGGCTTTCCAGGTTAAGGAGCTATGGTTACTGGGTTCTTTGGATTTTGTACTAAATTACATATGTTTCTTCATACCAAGGACCCATTACTCTAGGAAGACAAATGTTGAAGACAGCCACAGTTGGTCCAGGTGGAAGGGATGCCCACTGGGTAAGAAGGTAAAGCCCTTTCAAATCTCAAAAAAGGCAGTGATGAAACCGTCTCAAAGTCCAACTTCCATAGGAAACCAAATTCATAGCTACTAAGTTGTTTCTGACTCCTAGTGACCCTATAAAACAAAATATAACTGCCCCAAAAGGTTTCCAAGGTGTAGCTGGTGGATTCACCCAGGATTCCCTAAACCAGACATGTCTAGTCAAGTCCATGATGTTCGCTTTTTTCTGAAAAGGATGGCACTACTTTCCATCAGAATTGCAATTCTGGGTGACTATGAATTTTGTAGAGTATCACCTAACTAAAGGTATGAAGAGCCAGGTTCTCTTTGAGACCTTTATGAGGAAAGAAGCAAGAAAGGCAATGGAAGGATATTCTGAATGTCACAGTGCCTTTGAGATGAAGTTCTGTTCCCTGAGGCTCATGAATTGGGGGTTATGGAGACCTTTTTAAAGAAAACAAGTCTGTGGGTTCTTTGGTTTAATATGCTCATTTCTCTGTCACTTTACCATTCTCCTTCTCTCTTTTAATATTTCTCACCAGGGTATGGGAATATTGCTCCAAGCACTGAAGGAGGCAAAATCTTTTGTATTTTATATGCCATCTTTGGAATTCCACTCTTTGGGTTTTTATTGGCTGGAATTGGAGACCAACTTGGAACTATCTTTGGGAAAAGCATTGCCAGAGTGGAGAAGGTCTTTCGAGTGAGTACTGCATCTATTTCAACTTAACCAGTGTCAACCAATTGGCGGTAGCCTGATGGGATCCAGAAGGAGTTATCAAAGGTGTCATATCAGGTATGCTTCCAGTGGAATAGTTTCATGAATGATGCTATTTTCTGTTTTGGCAAACGGAAGCACAGGTATTGTGCCTAAACTTCCTTCTTGTGAGTAGCTTCCTACTTTGGAGTGGTGTTTCTGGGATCATAGCATGAGGGTGAAATATGGATTTTCCAACACATAATATACTAAATTTTTCCTTGAAAGTGGAAGATGGGTTTCTTGGTTCACTTGCAATAAAGTAGAGAATTGTAAATTCATTTTGCTGTTGGATCTCATTTTATTTCCAAGTACAATGTTTTCAGACTAATTCTGATTGCAAAGATCTTTTATAAAACACTGTCTTCTCGTGGTTCTGTGCTGTTCATGTTTCTCTTCATGGCCTCACTTTCCGTCCCCTCCCACTGCTGTGTGTTCATTCATTATAGTACACCAATGTACTAATTTATACTAAGGTGTCGATGATTGCTGTTGGTTTGGTGTTGTTTTTTTTTTTTTCTCTCTTGAGAATACTTATCTTTAACTCACAGACAAAAATCTCAGCTCATATTTATTTACTGAGGATGGCATTTCTGGCATCAGTGACAGGCGTGTAGAGAGTAGATGTGTTTAGACTGGGGTTCTCAATACACTTTAACTCACATCCATTCATATAACAGAACACTTATTTTTCTTAAGTGTAAAATCATTTTTTCTTCTCATTATTGACCCAGTTTTCCAGTGTCTCAGGTCTTCTTCAGGGGCTTGTTTCTTATGATGACTTAATATTTTGAAACGACATTTGGAGATGTTTTCCAGAATCCAGCAATGATGCGCAAAGATAGAACTGCACTTAACTCTAAAGTGGCAGTTTTTTCTCTGTGAGGCAAGAACTCTTAAACTTTGAGCCTAAGGCTGCCTGTCTCTGATATCATGGAGCATACTTTTTACCAAAGAAAAAGAGCTAAAAACCAAAAACCAAACCAAAAAGAAAACCAAGCCTGTTGCCATCAAGTCAATTCCAACCCATGGTGACTTTATAGAGTTGTTTTGGGCTGTGATCTTTACAGAAGCAGATCACTAGGTCTTTCTTCCACTGGGTTGCTGGGAGGGTTTAAAGCAACTAAGGAGAACCCTAATTGAAATATTTTAGAGATTTTATTTGAGTGGTAGGAATTAGGTGCTACATTTGGGTTGAAGGCACCATTTATATGCTCAGTGACCCCCAGTAAGCTGCCTCAGTTTATTCATCACAAGAAGTGGATAAAATTTGAGTCTACTTTATGTCTCTAATAATGAGTAAATGAAATAATGTCTGAAAAACAGGTTGGTACAGTGCCAAGCACCCAGAGTTTGGAGATGCTGCATGTCTATCTCCCAGGAAGAGTACTGCTTGGCAGGCTTGACATCCATCCGGCTGCATCTGAGCAGCTCGGTGGCATGTGAGTTTTTCTAGAATGTCTAACAGCCTTTGCCACATAAGTGCTGGCTGGCCAGCAGGAGACCGGCAGCGCTCAACGCTCTGTTTCTCAGATGTTCTGTCTCCCTCAACCAAACAGGGCACCTCATCCCCAAAGCTGTTTTGAGCTTCTTGGAGGTGTCCTTGTAGCCCTCCCAGTTACAGAAAAATGGTTCTGACATATTAAACACTGAGAACAGGCTTCAAAAGGAGAAGTGACTGATCTGGAATTGTTTATTTTTATGTAGCTTCTCTAGATAAGTTTTCTTATATTTAGAAAGAAAAGATTGGCCTGAAAGCCTTTGACATCATCTTTAGGGAAACATTTTAATTACCGTGTTCTTGATGAGCAAAGAGGTTGCGATTGTTTTGACTATGACCACTATCAAATTTGGGGACCAAATCTCTGCTGATAATTTTAGATTCCCAGTGGAGTGAACCATGGTCCTTACTCTTGAAGCTGCCTCTCGATTAGATCATTCAACTGGCTCTGAGACAGAGCCTTGAAATCTCACACTTCATTCTTATGCTGAATGACCCACTCTGTTCCTTGTAGCAGCATCAAAGACTGAAAGTCTTTTAAGAAAGCAAGACAGCCTTCTGTTATCAAATTGGCAGCATGCGGTGCACTCATTTGCAGGATGTTGGAAGGTGCTATTGGATGAGGTGACTGAGTTCCTGGAGTAATGTAAGTGCACTTTCTGAATAATGAGCAGCTGATCCCGTGGAAGCTTGCTGCTGCATGTAAAGTTTTGGTAAAAAATCTCCCAAGTTCTTCGCTGTTCATTCAAACTGCATCTAAGGGGCCAATTACTCTTTAGTGATTGTCTGAGAACTGGATATTGCATATAACAGCACAAGCTTAAAGTTGTGAATTTTTTAGTCTTCGTGGAGAAGTCTTTTCTTCCTTTTACCTGCTCCCTGGTTGTTATAAACCTCTTGCCTCATCTGTTATGCTTTCTCTCAGCCTTTGGGGAGGGAAGATTTATAGGAAAGGGTCTTGGCTTTGTGGTAGAGTTCTTGACTTCTGTGGGGGAGACCTGAGTTTGATTCCCAGTCAGGGTGCCTCAAACACAGCCATCTCTTGTCTTTTCATGGGAGGTTTGTGTGTTGCTATGATGTTGGGTATGTTTCAGTGGAGCTTTCAGATGAAAGCCGACTAGAAGGAAAGACTGGGTGATCTATGTTGAAAAATCAGCCAATAAACCCCTATGGACTGTAGCCATTTGTTCCCCAGTATGTTTTTCCACAGGGTCGTTATGAACTCAGAGGCAGCTAATACCAACAGCAATTACAAAGATACCAGTTACCTGAGGCAACCCTTGTGCATCTCCTTCTAACACATCCCAGGTTCTAAGCCTCATTTTGAGAATTTCTAGGGAATGCTTGGGAAACCCTGGTGGTGTAGTGGGTTAAGTGCTACCACTGCTAACCACAAGGTCAGCAGTTCAAATCTACCACACGCTCCTTGAATACTCTGGGGGACAGTTCTACCCTGGCCCCTAGGGTCGCCATGAGTCGGATCCGACTCGACAGCACTTGGCTTGGGGAATGCTTTATTACTTAGGAATTCTTTTTAGTATTATTGTTATGATTGAATGAAAATGTACATTCCCATATGAATTTGCACACCCACCTATATGCAGCTTCCACTGCTCTCCCTGCCTGGTGACAACACACTCTTCCTCTCTGCTCCATACATGTCCCATCCTCCCAACAGTCTCCTTTCCCCTCCTCTCCACTCCACTCCCCTTCCTCCAATAAGAGGTCAGCAGGATGATATCCTATAGATGCATAGAACCATAAAGTGCACCCAAGATACAGTCACTCTGCGTCACCAAGTCCAATCCATTCCTGTCTGAAGAGTGGATCTTCATTATGACTTATGGGCAGGGGCAGCATCAGGGCCAGGACCCATGCTCCCAGGGGAACCCCGAAGCCCCTGGACCATCAATTGTGATCTTTTGGTGGAGATCTCAGTCAAGTGCCATCGCACCCCTTTTTATTCTTGTGTTGCCAGTGAGACTCAACTTTGTGAGCTCCATCGAGGCTATCACTGGTGGTTCCGGGGAACCATCTGGTTCTTCCAGTCATGAGTCAAGCCCCCCACCCCAGCTACTCTGTCCTTGCAATATTTACTTAGGAATTCTTTTGACTGCAGAGTGATAGAGTCTAACTGTTGGGGCTGTTATGGGATGAATAAATAAAAAAAAACTCTTCTCCTTGACTTTCAGAATGAGTTGAGAAATAGACATGGAGTCAGATGGAGACCAGAATGTCAGCTTCATTGCTGATAAGCTGATTGGAGAACGGAGGGAGCTTTAGCTCTGAGGCTAAACGAGCTTACTGACCACTCCTAAATTAGAAGGACTTCACCACTGTGACGGCACAGTGGTTAAGAGGTCAGCTGTTAACCAAAAGATGGGGCAGTTCAAATCTACCAGGCACTCCTTAGAAACCCTATAGGGCAGCTCTACTCTGTCTTATGAGGTTGCTGTGAGTTGGAATTGACCCAACAGCAACTGGTTTTGGTTTTTGTGACTACTATATTAAGTGTCTATGGCTGTGTGACAAACTATCATGTATGTGGATGCATAAAACAATACCCATTTATCATATGACAGTCCAGTAGGTCAGAAGTCTAGGTGGGCTTGGCTGGGTACCATGCTTAAGATATCATAAGTCTGTAATCAAAGTGTCATGTGGGTGGGGCTCTAGATCTGGGGAAGAATGTGGCTCTTAGCTTACTCAGTTTTGGGTACAAGATAATACCTTGTGTTTGTAGGACCGAGGTCCCCGTGTACTTACTGGTTGTCACTGGGAGTCATTCTTAGTTTTTGGAAGCTGCCCACATCCTTTGACACATGGCCCTTCAAAAAGTCAGCAGTGGTGCTTCTAATAATTCTCATGCTTTGTATCTCTGGCTTTTCCTCTGTCCCTTCTGCTACCAGCTGGAGAAAGCTTTCTGCTTTTGAGGACTTACGCAGTGAGATTAGGCCCTCCTGGATAATTCCTCTATCTTAGATCAGCTGTGCTATATAGCACAGCATAGTCATGGGAGTAGGGGGAATCTTATTCTGTCACAGTCCAGTAGGCTACAAGTCCAAATCAGGGCATCAGCTCTCTGTTGGCTCTGGAGGAAGGTCCTTGTTGTCCGTCTTCCCCTGGACTGGGAGCTTCTGAGATGCAGGGATCCTGGGTTCAAAGGATGTGCTCTGTTCCTAGTACTGCTCCTTTCCTGAAGGTCTGAGGTTCTCCACTCTTTGCTTACTTCTCTTGTTTACCAAGAGGGTGCCTCAAGGTGCAACACAACCTTATAGTTTGAGCCCTACCTCACTAACACAGGAAACCTTGGCGGTGTAGTGGTTAAGTTCTCTGTCTGCTAGTAACAGTGTTGGCAGTTTGAATCCACCAGGCACTCTTTGGGAACTCTATGGAACAGTCCTACTCTGTGCTGTAGGGTAGCTATGAGTTGGAATTGATTCACTGGCAGTGGGTTCGCTTTTCACTAATACAACCACTGCCCATCTTCCCTCATTAACGTTACAGAGGTAGGGTTTACAACATATGGGGACATCACATAAATTGGTGAATCAAGACCTAGCCAAATTGCTGCACATGATTTTGGGGGGACATAATTAAATCCACGACAACCTCTCTGTAGACAGATACTTCTGATTGGAAGTAGAAGGGGGCTGAGACAGACTCACTCCATCCTCCTTGCTAAATTCACCAGACAAGTCACTTGTCCTGGATGAGCAATGGAGAGAGAGGTCCAGAGTGGTACTCTAGCCAAAGTTCCTCATTGCGGGGCAGGAGGCCAGGAAAATGGACATTTTCCCCAACACTGACTGACAGTGGCATAAGAATTTGGCCACTTCGTTATCCCACACAGCAAGCAGCCTGGAGGTAAGTTGTTTCAGATTCGGTGTGTTAACACCACAATGTCAGCTCTACCCGGCGTCTTCTCTTTCTGCTGTCCTTCCCATGTTGGCTTTTCAGCAGCAGGGTTGCAGGATGGCTGCCTCAAGACTGAAAGACATGTCTTCGTGCAGCTGTGTTTAAGGCAAGACAGAAGGGCCCTCCTTTTATGGGGAAAAAAATCTCTCCTCTGCAACTTCTCCTTATGTCTGAGTGAGCAGACGGGGTTCTGGCCATCCCCCTTCTACAAGGGATAGCGGTGGGAAGCTGAGTATCTGACCAAGGAGCATGAGATTGCCAAGTTTGGCCTGTAGCAGTGCTTCTCCGAGTATGGTCCCTGAGCCAGAAGCATCAGTATTCCCTGGGAACTTGTTAGAAATGTACATCCTTGGATTCTGAGGTTGAGGCCCCACAGTCTGTGTTTCTCAAGCTCTTCTGGTGAATCTTATGCCCTTCAAAACTTTGAGAATCCTTGACTTGGAGAAATGGTGGTTTTTGCCGGGGGCTGAACACACTGCTGTTAGGAACAAAATGAGAATTCTGCTAGCAAAGAAGTTGGGTTATGCAAGTGACAACATGTGCCACAGATGTCAACTAACTGGTGGCCACCTTGGCCACTGGTAGAGGAGCTGTTACCCCTTTTTCCCGTCAGAGAATTAGATGACCTTTGGGATCCTTGAATAAGTCAGAAATAGAGATTTTCATTGTGGTATCAAACAGTATGAGCTTAGTTTCTGCCCTGCCGGAAACTCCTAGGTAACTCCCCAGGACCTGCCGCAGTGGGGAGAGAGTGGAGATGTTGCATACTAGCTCTGAAGAGTGTTGACCTCAGTTACAGTCCTCTAGTCTGAACTCTGGACGAGCTGCAGAGGGGCCGTGGTGTGCATTGTTCAGCATCCAGGCAGGGGAGAGGCTGAAAAAAACTGGTGGACAGCTAATGTTCAGGAGTACCTGGGTAGTATAGGTGGTTTACATGCTCAACTGCTAATCAAAACGTTGGAGGTTTAAGTCCTCCCAGATGTGCCTTAGAGGAAAGGCCTGGCGATCTATTTCTAAAAGACGACGGCCACTGAAAACCGTATGGAGCGCAATTCTACTCTGACACTCATGGGGTGGCCATGAGTTGGAATCGACTCGACTGCAACTGGTTAAATGATGTCATGTGTGTATTCCCTGGTACTTACCCTGGATTCTACTGCTGAGTGACAAACACCCCTGGAATTTTGGTTCAGATCACCCTTTGAGGCATACAGCTATTATGAGCTCTTTTGAGAAAACAGATGCCATATTTGCTAAGTGACTTGCCCAGGCCTCGAGTCGGTGGCAAGGCCTGGATGAGAACCGGTAATCCTGCCTTAACTGCTTTCAGTGGGGTGGAAAATATTTACTATCAGATACATTAATCCACCTCATGAAACCAAATTGGAGTTTAGGCTTTTTGAACATTCCATGCTAATTTATGGAAATTATTTATAAATATTTATATAACACAGAGTAAAAATGATTTGTCCTGGGTTTCTCAGGGGAAATCTGGGCAGTTAGCAGGGAAGAGTAATAATTTGGGATGAAGCAGGCTGACACCAGGCTTCAGGATAGCTTCTTCCTCCCCTGCTGTGGGCTGGCTGTTTTGCTGGACCAGGCCGGCTGTCACTCAATAGGATGCTGTAGGAGAACTGGTCACATTTTGGACTGGATCCCAGTTATTGGCTCTGAGCTGGACTTTGGCCTCTGGTACAAATTAGCTGCCTCTTTTTATCTGGCTGATCAGCAGGCTGTCTTCTGAAACCCAAGGGCCCTCTTTTTCTTCCTTTGCCTTTCCCCCCAGTGATAAGGCAGAAACATTATTTGGGTTTGGAGCCTAAAGACCCTGGATGTCGCTGACAGTAAGAACACATTATCCTGAGTTATTGGTGCCATGATTACTCAGGAACCTCAGAGCCTGCCAAATGCTCAAGACAGGGTAAAGAGAGTCTTAATCTGCTGCTGATGTTCGATTAGTGGCCTCATCAGTCACTTTGCATTGCAGGAAGGTAGGGGGTGGAAACCAAAGACTCTCAGGGGTCCCCGCCACGTGCCTGGCATGTTGTCAACGAGAGAAGTTCAAGACCGCACTTGACAGGAGACTTCCATTTCTCACAAGGTGTCCTTGAGCTAGCATCTAGTGGCAAAGGGGTTAACTTAAAATACTTACTTCAAGAAGATCAAAATCCCTGCTTTAGGAAGTAGATGTTATTTTAAGCTCTGTGGGTTTGACTTGAGCTTCTGGTTCCTATTGGTAGCAAAGATGTTGTCCACTGGGGTTTCAGCTATGCACACTGGTGTTGTGTCTACATAGGCAGGGGACTGGGCTGAATTTCTCATCTAAAACACGGCTGCCTTTCCGTAGCATAGACCAGATGTCATATTGGTGAAGTTCCGTTGACAGTTTCATGAACCTACTCATCTGACTGTGTGTATGTGTGTTTGTTTGCCTCTGCACCATGACAGTAATGGAAATGTGTGTGTGTAATACAAAACCAAAAGCAAACAATTTGTCATCTAGTCAATTTCAACTCATAGTGACTCTGTGACAGATTAGAACTGCCCCATAGGGTTTACAAAGAGTGACTGGTGGATTCAAACTGATGACCTTTTGGTTAGCAGCTGAGTTCTTAGCCACTACACCAGTGGGGCTCTATATACGAGGTCTGACAATTAAGTCCATGAACTTAATTGTTCTAAGTGCTACACGCCTCATTGCTGAATCACTATGGTCACCTTTGAAGCTCCCTTTAGGAAGCCATGCACTGATGCCAGCACCTAGTCTACCCTTCAGGGCAATTTTGGCACTCTTTCTGGACTGGCCATTGCACACAGTGGCAAGGTGGCAAGTTGACGAACTTAATTGTGTAGTTGTCTGTGAGGGAGTTTTCAACCAAATAATGGTATTGAAATATCATCTCTACTCACCAGATTTGGCCACCAATGGCCTTTTTCTTTACATGAAGATAAAGGAAATATTGACAGGAAGCCATTTTTATGACATTTGGGACATCAAGGGTGATACAATGACAGCTCTGATGGCCATTCCAGAAAAAGAATTTCCAAATTGCTTTGAAGGGTGGCCTAGGCGCTGGCGTCAATGCATAATTTCCCAAACGGAGTACTGTGAAGGTGACCGTAGTGATAATCAGCGATGAGGTATGGAGTACTTTCTCTAAGATGAGTTAGTGAACTTAATTGGCAGTCCTCGTGGAACGTATATGTATATCACATACACACACTTATATTTGTTGTTAGTCGCTGTCCAGTCTTCTCTGACTGGTGGTGACCTCGTATCTAACAGGGTGAAACGTTGTCCAGGTCTGTGCCATCCTCACAATCCTCCTTATGCTGGAATCTGTTCTGCGGCTGTTGTGTCAGCCTACCTTGTTTTCGTTGGCCTGGCATGTTACCAAGCACAGTGTTGTTTTCTGGTGATCGATCTTTCCTGGTGACATAATCATACTAAAAATCTTGACAAATGACTCAGTAGGATTAGTGTTACAAGGATGATGTGAGCGGTTTATTTTTTTATCAGAGACAAAACTCAAATTCTCCTGTAAGCAATTGCTTTCTTATTTTCCCTAAGGGGCTAGAAAGAGTGGAGGGATAATTGTTTTGAAATGCAAAAATGACAAATAATTTTAAGGCTTTTTAACCAGGTCTCTTGTAAATGGGTTTAGTAATATCGCCTTGTTTAAATGACGGGTCCAGAATGTGGGTTTCCTTTGTTTCAGCTGAAACTATATAAACGATATCCATAAAACAGACTGCATAGTGTCTCTTAGTGACAGGCAATGACACTGTATGCCATCAATGTTCCCATCTCTTCTGCCCTCCTCTAATGCAGGCTTCCTTAGCCTTAGCACTATTGATATTTTGGTCTGGATAATTCTGAGCTGTGGGGAACTGTTCAGTACATCACAGGATATTAACAGCATTCTTGGCCTCTATCCACTAGATAAATATTGTCTGATGTTATCAGGAGGGACCAGTTTCCAGGGAAGGACCTCATACTTGGTAGAGAGTCAGTGAAAAAGAGGGAGACCCCCAACAAGGTGGATTGACACAGTGGCTGCAACAATGGGCTGAGACATAGCAATGATTGTGAGATAGTGTAGGATCGGGCAGTATTTTGTTCTGTTCTTCATGGGGTCACTGGGACTTGGAACTGACTCACTTGTACCTAACAACAACAACACCCACTAGATGCTAGTATCACCCCTTCCCCAAGCTGCAAAAAATATATCTAGACATCGTGAGAGGCCTGGTAGGAAACAAAATCACCCTGGTTAAGAACCTCTGCTTTAATAGGATGGTCAGGGTTACCTGCCTCCCAGGTGTAAGGTGTATGCCTGCTCACCTGGCCAGTCTTTCATGTGAGCTCAGTGTCGCTGCTAGCGGTCCACTAGTTCATCCACATCAGCTGTATCCTTCTTCTCTGCTAGGGGCCCTTAAAGAGGGCTTTCGAGAGTTTGTACTCTGAGAGTACGATCATGTCTCTCATAAGGGAAAAATGCCTATGACTTGACACTGATGAGTAGACTTAAAGATGGATTATTTGACTATTATCTTCAATAGGCAAACCCTCTCAGGAACTCCAACTGATCCAGCAGACATTAGTCTAAAATACTGCTCATCTTCTTTCTCTGCTTCTCTTTAATAATTGGCCAGTGTTCCTTTTCTATTTCTTGCTGCAGTCTGAGAGCACTCCTAGAGAAGCAAGCAAGCAAGCAAACAAACAAACACACACACACACCAAAACCATTGCCACTGAGTTGATTCCAACTCATAGCAACCTGGTGGGAGTAGAACTGCCCCATAGAATTTCCAGGGGGTGCCTGGTTGATTCAAACCTCTGACTGCTTGGTTAGCAGCTCTAGCACTTAACCACTGCACCACCAGGATTTTCCAGATTGCTGTAGGAAGTTTCAATGGCTTTAGAAAAACACTGTCACTCTTTAATAAACAGTAATACCATCAAAGTCTGATTAAGCGACTTAAACTATGAGGATTACCAATTAAGTTTGTGAACTCACCCTAGAAAAAGTGCTACATACCTCACTGTCAACTATCACTATGGTCACCTTCAAAGTACTTCCCTTGGGAAGCTGTGTACCAATGCCAGTGCCTAGGCCACCCTTCAAAGCAATTTTGTAATTCTTTTTCTAGAATGGCCATCAGAGCTGTTGTCGTACTAACCTTGATGTCCTGAATGTCGTCAAAATGTCTTCCCTTCAATATTTCTTTTATCTTTGGGTAAAGAAGAAAGTTACTGGATGCCAGATGAGGTGGTTAGGGAGGGTGTTCCAATACAGTTATTTGTTTACTGTCTAAAAACTCCTTTATAGACAACTATACAATAAAGTTCCAAAACTTGCCACCTTGCCACTGTGCCCAATGGCCCTTCTAGAAGGAGTTCCAAAATTGCTTTGAAGGGTAGACTAGGTGCTGGCATTGGTGCTTCGCTTCCCAAGGGGAGTACTGCGAAGGTGACTGTGGTGATGTTCAGCAGTGAGGTATGTAGCCCTTAGATCAATTAAGTTTGAGGACCTCATTGTCAGACCTCGTATAGTTACTTAAAATACTGCCTGAGTATTAATGTATTAAATGTTTTTAAGGTTGCTGTAACAGAATTCTTTTTCTTTCTGGTGAACTTTGATCACAGGTGACTTCTGAGAATCTGATGGGTACCTTGGGATGGGCAGTTGGGTGTGAACTTCCGTATACAGGGGCCTTTGTAGAGAGCTTTGATTTGCCGTTGACCTATAGGATTTGGCTGAAGTTAGACTGAGTCTCAGTGGCACCATGGTATTGAACTGAAATATTCATACATACTGGTTGCTCATGTATTTTGAGGGCCTACTGTATTTCAGATACTGTATTGTGGCTTTACCTAGAGTAAGCTGTCCAATATCCCTCCCATTATCATCTTTATTGATTTTACATGATTGGAATACTTCATTAGAGAGGTTTGGTGACCTGGCCAGGATCAAACAGCTTGTGAGTGACACAGCTGAGATTCCAAAACCAGGTCCTTGCTCCAGAATGCATGCAGGAACTCACCTGTTCCACCATCCTGGCTTACTTCTTTCTCTTGTAATGCAGGAAGGGCATCTGATGGTTCAGAAGAGGATACACAGAGGATTTATTGAGACTGGGGACAGATAAAAATGGCCAGTTGAGAAAAAGTTAATATTGGCCCTTTGTTTATCTTCCATGAACAGATTTTAGTTTTCCAACTGTATACCTTCTTTTGTTGCTTTAGATTGGACTCTAGTCTCTGGTTCTTTTCCATGCACCTGCTCTGTTTCCCTCATGCTTTCGTCAGGTACCATGAGGTCGATTTCAGCTTGCCATTGAGTCACTTCTGACTCATAGTGATGCCATGTGACAGGACAGAACTGCTCCATGGGGGTTTCTAGGCTGTGATCTTTATAGGAGCAGATTGCCTGGTCTTTCTCCTGCAGAGCTCCTATGTGGGTTCCAACCAGCAATCTTTCTGTTAGCAGCTAAGATTGTTTAAACAGTGTACCACCATGGCCTCTTGTCTGCCTAAATCAGGTTCATTGTTAGCAAACGTCTCTCTCATAGTGTTCTCTCCTCTGGGAAACTAACCTAGGATTTAAAGACACTTTTCTTAATGCCTGCCATGGGACTAATGTGGAGGTAGCTGTGTAAGAGAGAGGTTATACCATCTGGGAAGTTGCTGGGTGTTGTAAGCTGTTGACACGCTTGGCTGCTAGTTAAAAGCATAGAGGTTTGAGTCCACACAGAGATGCCTCAAAACAGAGGCCTGAGGATCCACTTCCGAAAAATCAGTAATTGAAAAACTCATGGAAACACAAGGAAAAGGTTAGTCCAAAGGACTAATGGACCATAAGTACGACACCCTCCCCCAGACTGAGTCCAGCACAACTATGTGGTGTCGGGCCACCACTACCAACTGCTTTGACAGGGATCACAATAGCGAGTCCCATTCAGAGCTGGAGAAAAATGTAGAACAAAATTCTAACTCACAAGTGAAGACCAGACTTAGTGGTATGACGGAGACTGGAGAAACCCTTCAAGATGTCTCTTAGACACTCTCTTAACTCAGTACTGAAGTTACTCCTGAGATTCCCGCTTCAGCCAAAGAGTAGACAGACCTATACAACAAAATGAGACTAAGATGGCACACCAACCCAAGGGCAAGGACTAGAAGACAGGAGGCAACAGGAAAGCTGATGATTGGGAGCCCACAGTCGAGAAGGGGAGAGTGTTGACACTTTGTAGAGTTAGCAACCAGTGTTACAACCAGTGTCACAAAATAATACGTGTATGAATTGTTTAATGAGAAACTAATGTGCTCTGACTTTGGACATGTTGTCAGGAAAGATCAGTCGCTGGAGAAGGACATCATGCTTGGTAGAGTGGAGGGTCAGTGAAAAAGAGGAAGATCCACGGCGAGATTGTATCGACACAGTGGTCGCAACAATGGGCTTAAGCATAAAAACAATTGTGGACATGGCGCAAGACTGGGTGGTGTTGTGTTCTGTTGTCCACAGGGTCACTATGAGTTGGAACTAACTTGACAGCACCTAACAACAATGACAGTGTGCTCTGTAAAGCTTTACCTAATGCATAATAAAAAAAAAAAAGAAGAAAGACAACCCCACAGAATACAGTTTGACTCTGACACACCTGGGTTCTTCATGAGTTGGAATTCACTCAACAGCAAGCGGTTCAGAACTTTCATCCAACAGAGAAATCTATCCAGAAAAATTTTATGGATGTTCATTATCTGGTTGATCTTGCTTGTCAAAGACACGATCACTTCCTAGGGTCACAGGTGTTTTATTAAGTGCAATGCTCTGTGTCTTTGCATTTGGGGCTGTCCCCAGTCCTGTCTCTGAAACTTCCAGTATTTCTGAGTTATGAATGTAGTGCTAGGGTTTTCTCAGCACTCACACAGCTTAGTAGTGTCGTAAACTCAGCTTGGTAGGTGGCTTATTTTCCACATTCACTTTCACATCACCAATTTTTGCTGACTAGCTGGACTCCATTGGAAGGCACTGATTTAGTGGAATGACTATCCCTTGCTTTTTTATAGAACTTTTTAACGGAAAAGTCAGAAGGTTTACCAAAGAAGAAGAACACATTCATCAAAAAGGACTTGTCACGGGTTGAATAATTTCCCCCTCAAAAACACGTGTGGTTCCATAGTGACCATATCGTGTGTGCACTTTATGGTTCTATACATCGCTAGGATGTCATCCTCCTGGCCTCTTACTAGAGGGGAGTGGAGAGGGTGGAGAAGAGGGGACAGGAGATTGTCAAAAGGATACAATATGTATAGAACAGAAAGGAGGAGTGTATTGTCACCAGGCAAGGAGAGCAGTAGGAGCTGCACATGGGCGGGCGTACAAATTTAAACTGGATTGTAAACTTTCACTCAATCACAATTAAAAAAAAAATGTGTGTGGTTCCCAGTATTGTTTGATTGTCCACCATTTTGTCATTTGATGGGATTTCCTGTATGCTGTGGATCCTCTTACTCTGATTGAATGAGATGGGTTATCTATCACCGGTTATATTGATGAGGTCTACAAGATTGGATAGTGTCTGAAGTCAATCTCTTTTGAAATATGAAAGAGGGAGATGAGCAGAGAACCTTCTACCACCAAGAAAGCAGTGCTGGAAGCAGAGTGTGTCCTTTGGACCTGAGGTTGAGATTTTCCCAGACCAAGAGAGGGCTGATGGTGAGGATCTTTGTCCAGATACAGGGAGAGAGAAAGTCTTCATATGGAGCTGCTGTTGTGAATTGGGACTTACTAGACTGGAGACGGAGACCCTGGTGCCCTAGTGGTTAAAAGCTATGGCTGCTAATCAAAAGGTCGGTAGTTCCAACCCACCAGGTGCTCCCTAGAAACTCTATGGGGTAGTTCTGCTTTGTCCTATAGGCTCACTATGAGTTGGAATGGACTCGACAGCAAAGGGTTTTTAGATTGTGAGAGAATTAAATTTCTTTTTCTTAAAGCCATCCCCTTTTATTTCTGTTATGGCAGCACTAGATACTAAGACAGAGCATCTGTTACTTCTGCAAGCAAGCAAGTAATATTCACCTCTGATATAACTTCAGACAATTTAGAATCCTGGAAGTTGAGAGAGGCTTTTGTTGTGTCTGACCATCTTGGAGCTATGCATTTTCAGTGGGGAGGGGAGACTGAACGATTCGTAAATGGAGGATGGAGTGACTCTCATGGATAAACTCTGAATAGCTTCAGGTCTGTTTTGCTTCAGGGATGGAGAAGTATATTTAGAATAGATCATTATTGAGGGTTACAGTTGCTGGGGTCTCAGATGCCATCGGTATGAAGTTCTTACAGAATAAAGTTCTTATAGAATAAACAGGTAAGGCACTGAGAATCTTTCCCCAGGAGCAAAGTTTTATTAAAGAGGCTTGCGAGTAGGGGGGCCTAGGAAATGCTTTGAACAAAGATTTTGTCAGGGCTTATAAAGCATTTTGAGATGGAAGGGTCTCATGTTTTATTCATATTGGACGTGGAGATTTTCAGGAAGTGGAAGAGTTGGGGAAATTAGGTTGCACACACCTCTTTGTACAAAATAGAGCTGGCAGGAGAAGGTTCTGGGAGGCACTGCAGGATTACTATGGGATGTTGTGTATGCACCGTCCTTTGGGATCTGAGTTCGGGTCCCAGCATCAGTCTTATGCTCTTGTGCGCCTCTGCTGGGGTCATGTAGTGCTCACTCCTGGCACCACCGCGCATGCTCCTCACGTTAGCACATTCTGATTCATCCTGAAACACAACTTAAAGAAGCTCTTGTTGTTTTGGTATCTGTGGTATATAAATCAGTTGTCCTGGTCGGATCGCCCTCATCCTGTTACGACATAATCGTCCATGAGGATTTCTAAACTACCCGGAGGGCCTCATGTGCTTTTCCTGCCTCAGTGTCCCTCGATGTGATTAATTTAGGGGGTCCATTTATCCCCCATCACCTGTTTGTTGTTTCAGTTACAAGGTTTACTGAAAGGTGTTTACAGAGGCTTCTAGGTTCCCTGCCTCATTACCAGTGTTCTGGAACTTTCACCCCAAAGATGAAGCATCCTTGGGAGGTAGGGGCAGGGTGGGCATATTCCAGCCCCACTGCTGAGCAGGCTCTGATGGGCTTCATGTGAGGAACAGCAGTCCACACACCACGCTCCCCAGGAGGAAATCCCGCCCAGGAAACCTATACTCCTATTAGAGGAAATATAACTTGTATTTCTTGGGGAAAACACAATGACTCCTGTTTTCTGAGACAAGTTGCATTTGTGCGTTGTGCTTTTAATGACCCTCACTGCCTGTTTGAAGGTGACTGCTGAACTTTAGTCTTTTATGGAGCTGGGTTCTTACCCTGTGGGTGGGTTGTCCCTAGGGGCCTGCAGTGTTATTTGAAAGGATCAGGGAACCATTTTTCTGCATCAAGTGCTGCTGATAAACAGAAAAACAGCATGTCCCCTTCATATAGCTACTACCCTTTCTCAAATGTATGTAAAGGTTCTCATTAATAATCCATTTACATTCACTTTAAAGGATGAGTCCTGGATCCATAGTCTGTGTTTGTCTTTTGTAAGCTTTCTGCGTCCTGGATCCATAGTCTGTGTTTGTCTTTTGTAAGCTTTCTGAGTCTTTTGTGAGCTTTCTGAGTTCTATTACTTTGTGGGGATTCAGGATTTCTTTTTTTAGTGGTAACAAAGAATCACAATACTCAGACAAAACCTATTGGCATCGAGTTAATTCAGACTCCTAGCAACCCTACAGGACAGAGTAGAACTGTCTTGTAGTGTTTCCAAAGAGTGCCGGGTGGATTTGAACTGCTGACCATTTGGTTATTAGCAGGTGAGCTCTTAACCACTGCACCACCAGGACTCCATAGACCAGCTGAGTAGTAATGAGTAGAGCAACATGGGCATTGCATATCTTGTTTCCATATCTCTCTGGGTTCTTTCTTTTCCTCGGAACTAACATTTTTGCCTGGTTATAGTCACTACTTCAAAGAACTTCTCTTTTTATGTTAGGTAGTCTCGGGAGTTACATGGAGGCTACTTCATCTTCTGTGGATTCAAAGATAGCGCTGGGCAAATTATGTCCTAACTTCTGTCCTGGTTGCTCCACAGCTGCCATTCCTCTGGGGATGCTGGCCATGCTTGGTGGCTGCCTCCCTCTGACACCTGCTCTCCCTTCCTGTGCTCACCCCCAGCTGTGTCTGCTCTGCCTGCTGCGATCCCTGTTTCCTCAACTCCAGCTGTGCTCACAGGGTAGCTGACAGGAGAGAGAGAGGCTCCAGGCCTGGCAGACTGGGACCTCCATGTACTGATGAGTCCAGTTTGTCGGGCTGCTCTGAACTCTTTTAATTCACCCATAGTGATTCCCCAATTGGCTCTCCATTGTCACTGCTGCTTCTTGGTGTCCTCGAGTCAACATAATAACCAATTATCAAATGATGCCTCTGTGTTCTCAACACTGCAACGTTATGGACAATAAGTAAGATCAAGTCGGTGGGGAAATCAAACAAGTATCGAGACCAGTGCCTGTAGTAGCCTGCAGAATGATACAGGGTTGAGGCAGGCTCTGAAGCCACACTGGCTCGGTCCCATACCTGGGCTTGGTGCAGACAGTTAATGTGCTCTGCAGCTAACTGCAGGGCTGGAAGTACCTCAGAGGAAAGGCCTGGAGATCTGCTTCTGAAAAATCAGCTATTTGAAACCCCCATGGAGCACGATTCTACTCTGACACACCGGGGGCTGCCATGAGTTGGAGCTGACTGGGGCAGCTGGTAAACACACACACACACACACACACACACACACACATACACACGCGCGCGCGCGCGCGCATGCACAACTTTGGGTTGTGCCTCAGTTTTTGCTTTTTTGACAGATGGCAATGAGTGCAGTAATTAGCACTCTTTTGCAAACCCTGGTGGCATAGTGGTTAAGTGCTATGGCTGCTAACCAAAAAGTCAGCAGTTCGAATCTGCCAGCCGCTCCTTGGAAACTTTATCAGGGCAGCTCTACCCTGTCTATAGAGTCTCTATGATTCAAAATCAACTTGACAGCATTGGGTTTGGTTTTGGTTTTTTTGGGCAGCAGGGCAGTGATTATGTCTGGCATATAGTCAGTGCTCGATCAATACTATTTCCTATTAGTATAGCTACACTGTTAGCTACGGGAGCTCCAAAGAAGGACTTGGGGATTCTAGCTTGTATATTTGTGGCTCAAATGGTTAAGTACTTGGCTCTAACTGGTGGCTGAAACCCACCTGGTGGCTCGATGGGAGAATGACCTGGTTAGTTTCTGCTGTAAAGATCACAGGCTAGAGAACTGTATGGGGCAGTTCCACTCTATCACATGCATTTACTGTGAGTCAGAACCGACCCCCAAAGCAACAACAACAACAATGTGTTTGGCATCACTCAAGTCTTCAATTATGGTGAATTTTGCATTGCTAATGAATTCGTCCCCTCCGCTAAAGCTTCTGGTCCTTGGGGGAAAGACTCCACATTTTCCTGTCATCCTGGGGTGCCTCGTCAGTGTTGAGCACATGGGAGGTGTTCACTAAATTGTTATTGATGGTGAATTCATTGGAGGTGATTAAACAGTGGGTATGGTTCCTTTCTAAGCACTCAGGCTGGGCAGGCAATACAACACCACCCTTGGACAAGCTAACTGAAGCATAGATATTTCTCGATGAGGTCCTCCATCCTGCCCATCTGGGGGATGACATGGTGTGTGTGGGAAGAGAAGCAGAGGGAACAGCAAAGAGGGGAGCAATGGACCTTGCCTAGCAGAGGGACTCTGAGGGGCAGCAGGACAGTGCTTAGGGTTGGGAGAGAACTTTGACATCTGTTATTGTCTCTAGGAGGAAAGCAAGCATTGGCCATGACTCAACGACCCTTTTTGAAAGTCAAGTGACCCAGGGAGAATATCCACCGTAGGCTTCTATGAGGCTTGACTGCCGTTCCATCTGCTCACAAGGCAGGGTGCAGGTTAACATCCTCCACCTGCTGGCTGCACCTCTCTGGCCCCAACTATTTCTGCAAAATGCATCCGTAAAATTCCACCACTTGTATAGATTCTAGTGAAAAACAAAAAAGAAAAACAGAATTTATTTTAGCTGCGTGCTGATTGATTCTCGGCTTGCCTGTGTTCTCACTGGATCTTGAACACGTGCGCCAGTTCATGTTTTTATAAGGCATCAAATCATTATCAGACTGTCCTTCCAAAGATGCCAGACCTTCCATATATCAACAAAGGGCCATGAGATGATGGGGTTTGCTTCATTCCAATGTCATCTGTCACATCACTGCACATTATTGCCACTGTGGCTCCATTTAGGGCTGAGTCATGCTCACTGCCCCACTCAGAGCCTTGGTGGTACAGTGGCTAAGAGCCATGGCTGCTAACTGAAAGGTCGGCTGGTTTGAATCTACCAGCCGATCCTTGGAAACCCTGTAGGGCAGTCCTGCTCTGTCCTCGGGGTCGCAGTGAGTCAGAATTGACTTGACAGGAGTGGGCTTTTTAATGGCCCCTCTGTTGGGTTTTTCCGCAACTTGGCAGAAGTGAATTTAGTGTGAACAACGTCAACAGTTTTTCTCCGTGTGCCTGCTAGGGGCGAGGTTTTGTCTTCCTAGCTGAGCAGGCTGAGATCATTGCGCTGGGTGATCTCATATCAGTGATCGGACTTGGTCTTCTAAATCTAACACTGATTTGCAGTTTAGTCTGAACAAGGAGAGACAACGCTATACACAGCATGCAGATAAAAAAGAAAAGGCATTTATGTATGATTTTGGGGAGAGAGTTCAGAAAGCATCAGTGTGATTTTTTTGTCTTTAAATGAATGTTACTAAGTATCATAACAGAGTTGGCGGCAAAGCTAACAAGAAAGCGAGTCTCAACATGGAAAACGTAAGGCATGACATGTAAGTGCCACATGGTGTTCTTGCGGTGTTCTTTCTCCTTGGCTGTCACCCTTCTCTCAACGTCATTGTTTGCTTCTTGCCTCTGCCTTCCTTTGAAAAAGTCTTAGTCGTCCTCAGCCCTTTAAGTCTTTATTTCTATTAGGTAGATTCCTCTCCTCCTTACCAGTTTTTTCGCCAAGGAAGAGGAGAAAGAGGACCTGTCCAGATGGCTGTGTCAACATGTGACACCGGCTGGTGTGAGCCCTTATTGTGGGAGTCTAAAAGCTGATAGGACTGCCTTCTGCAGAGACAATGGTCACATTCCTTCCATCTCATTTTGAGTGTTTCAAGTTATCCTATGCATTTACTTTTTTTTTTCTTTTTACTTAATATGACTGAGTGAAAATGTACATTCCTGTCTAAATTTACATGCCCACCTATAGGCAGCTTCCACTGCTCTCCCTGTCCGGTGACTGCACACTATTCCTCTCTGCTCCATACATATCTCATCCTCCCAACAGCCTCCTTTCTCCTCCTCTCCACCCACTCTCCTTCCTCCAGGCTGAGCTCAGCAGGATGATATCCTATAGATGCATAGAACCATAAAGTGCATCCAATATATGGTCACTCTGCATCACCAAGTCCAAATCCATTCGTGTCCAAAGAGTGGACCTTCATTATGATTTATGGTCAAGGGCGGCATCAGGGCCAGGAGCCATGCTCCCAGGGGAACCCCGAAACTGCTGGGCCATCAGTTGAGGTCTTTCAGTGGAGATCTCAGGATGCACCCCTTTTTATTCTTGTGTTGCCAGTGAGACTCAACTTAGTGAGCTCCGTCATGGGCTATCACTGGTGGTGGCCGGGCACCATCCGGTTCTTCCGGCTGTGAGTCAATGTAGGCACCCACTCATGTGGGTCTCTTTATCTTCTGGGTTGTCTTCACCCCATGTCATACTGGTCCTCGGTGAGCATCCGTTCCTGCTGAGTTGGGACCATTTGCTGTGCCCTTGGATGGCCTTTACTTTTAATAAATGTACCTGAGTGGCCCAAGTGGCTTATGGTCAGGTACTAACCAAAAGGTTGATGGTTTGAATCTACCTAGTGGTGTTGTGGGAAAAAGCCTGATGATCTGCTTTTTGTGAGATTTACAGCTGCTGAAAAGCCAGTGGAGCACAGTTCTTCCCTGAATGTGTGGTCATCAGGAGCTGGAGCTTTCCCTAGATACATCTGTTGGTAGTATTTCCAGAAATGGCTGGAATTTGAATCCTCTCGTTTGGACAGTGGAAACCCTGGTGGCGTAATAGTTAAGTGTTATGTCTGTGAACTGTGAGGTCCACAGTTCAAATCCTCCAGGCGCTCCTTGGAAACTCTATGGAGCAGTTCTGCTCTGTCCTGTAGGGTCGCTATGAGTTGGAATTGACTCGATGGCAGTGGGTTTTTTTTTTTTTTTCAGTAGGAGAGTAACAAAAAATGAACCAACCAGGTTTTGTGAAAATGTTCATATTAATCAAAATTTAGAAGTTCTTTGTAGTTTCAAGTTCTTACCTGGATTAAGCTCCTTGATGCTGCTGTTTAGAGGCTAATCTCTGCTTGCACAGGGAACACTGAAGGGCAGGGTTGTTTCTACTGAGTGAACCACACTGGCTTTACGTCCTGGCTTTTACGTGTGATATTATGGTACTTCAGGTCTCAGCAAGTGTCACTTCCCCAGAGAAGCTGTTCTCCCTCCTCTGTGAGGTCTGCAGTTCCTGGGTGGTGCAAATGATTAACACACTCGGCTGCTAACTGAAAGGTTGAGGGTTCTAGTCCACCCAGAGATGCCCAGAAGGAAGGCCTGGCAATCTGCTTCTGAAAAATCAGCCTTAAAAGCCGCATGGAGCACAGTTCTGCATAAGGAGTTGCCGTGCGTTGGAATCTGCCTGATGGTAAATGTTTTCCTGAATGAGGTCAGCTCCCCATAGCACCTTAGTGTGCCCCGAGCATAAGGCTCTTCACACATTATTGGAGTCAGGTATTTCCTGTCAGCTCAGAGTGCTGCGACGGTGGGTCCCATCTATCCATTCGCTGCTGTATTTCCAGGGCCAGGCACCCAGAATGCACTTACGCAGTACCTGATGAATGAACAGGCATTGCTGGACTTGACCTCAGAAGTTCTGACACAGAAAGTAACCTTGTAAATGAAAGTAGTATTGTATGCAGATCAATCTCAAAGCTTTAAAGTGCGATGAAAAGCTTCAGTACGGGAGCTGTCCACTGATGAGGGCTTTTGTGAATGGTTTTCCGGTGCACATGCACACACACACAACCAGTTGCCATGGAGTTGATTGAACTGATGGTGACCCCTTAGGTGTCAGAATAGAACTGTGCCCCACAGCGTTCAATGGCTGACTTTCTGTAAGGTGACCACCAGGCCTTTCCTCTGGGTACCCTTTGGGGTACCTCTGGGTGAACATGAACTTCATGTTTCAGTTGCAGCTGAGCACGTGAGCCAGTTGTACCACCCAGGGACCCTGTTTGTGTGCACAGGAACTTTTATCTCCACGGGAGATACCTTAAATGAAATTCTACAGCTCTCTCAACTTAACCTTCTTAAATGCAATATACAATTTACTTTTAGCTGGTGTTTCTCAAATCTGTGCTATCCAACAGTCCTTTTTTATAACCAATATTATTAATGCCTCTTTTCTACATTGAAAAGAATTTCATGCACAGTGCAAGTTGCCTGGAATGGAATTTTGAAAAAAATCAATATTGTCCTCTAGCTGTACTATAAAGGGGAAAATAAAAGGAAAGTAATTTATAATAAAAATACTACCTATTTCAACCACAGGAGCTCAGTCATGAAACCTCTGAGACTGCTGAAGCAGTCAGATCCCTGCATGGAAGGAGAATGCAGCAGCTTCAGATGCACACTGAGTGAGATGTGCTGTACCAGTGTTGAAAACGCCACCAGGGACTTTCCTGCCAGCTCTGCGTTTTCCAAAATTGACAACATCTCTCAGCACTCAAACCTGACCAAGCTCATTGCCGTTGAGTCAGTTCTGACTCCTAGTGACCCTATGGGACAGCGTGGAACTGCCCCGTAGGGTTTCCTACACTATAACCATTACAGGAGCAGATTGCCGGGTCTCTTTTCTCACGGAGTGGCTGGTGGGTTTGAACTGCCGACCTCTTGGTTAGCAGCCTATAAAACACAGTATGGAGATGTCTGATTTCATTGACTTCAGAAAGAGGGAGAATCATTAGCATCAACAGCCCAAGGCTGATTGCTATGAAGTAGGAGTCAAATATCTCTCTGTCTTCCATACTTTTGACGACCGCTGATACGAGCGGTCCTTTCCATGGCTCTCCCGACTTCTCTGCCCGTCTGATAACTCATCGCAGTGGCCAGATGGAGCTCACAGACAATACAATTATGGAGTTCATTAGAGAAGTTAACAGGTTACAATTCAAGATCACAAACAACACAGGATACAGTTCTTAGGTCAGGACAGCCTCTTCTCACCTGTGCCCATATAGGTAGGCCTCTCTGGCCCTTGGCTTCTTGGCTTTCTTCCCCTGGCCCCTTGAACTCCTCAGGCCCCTTAGACCTCTTGGACAGCCCTGCTCAGTCAAGTAATACAAAGTTCTTTAGTTCTTCTGATTAGTGGCTGGAGGCAGCGAACTCCACTAGGAAGCCTCCTGCACGCAGACGCTCAGGTCTCTTACTCTGTGGGTCGGCACACCCACTGTGGCTGCTTTGCTCTGTGAGCTGAGGAGCCCACTGTACCATCTCGCACCAGTCTCCTTGTTCTACTGCCTCTGTGTGTCTGCACCATGTACCGTCTCCAGTGTTACTGCTTTTTCTGTGTCCCCTGGCTCTAGGAGTTCACAGGGCAGGGTCTTTAGATCCAAAGGACATGCTCTGCACTTGGTTCTTCTTTCTTAATGGTAGTAAGCTTCCCTTGCTGCTTTGGGATTGGATCTCTTTTAAGCTAGCAGGATGACAAAACTGACCAGTCCTTTTCCTAGGGGTCCATATAGCTTGTTTGTATGGTCCTACCTGCACTCCGGTGGCATACTGGTTAAGTGCCATGTCTGCCAGCCAAAAGGTCAGCAGTCCAAATCCACCCGGTGCTCCTTGAAAACTCTATGGGGCTGTTCTACTATGCCCTATGGGGTCACTGTGGGTCAGAATTGATTCAGTGGCGTTGGGTTTTTTTTTTTTAACCCTCTCAGGGTTCCATATACTTTGCTTACATTGCTAGCAAGCTGTCCGTTTCCCTTAATGGGCCACAGGCACCGTATTTATGTAATCCCATCTAGTCATTTTGCCAGCACCATTTGTTAAAGAGACTGTTTTTACTCCAGTTTGCAATCTTAGGGCCTTTGTTGAATATCAGCTGTTTACAAGAGGATGGTGGCATCGCTGGGGTCTCAAACCTGTTCCATTGTTCTACATGTCTCTTTTTGTACCAGTGCCAGGCTGTTTTGACTACTGTAGCAGTATAATAGGTTTTCAGGTCGGGTGATGTGAGGCGTCCCGCTGTGTTCCTCTTCTTCAGTTGCACTCTGCTTATCCAGAGTTTCTTCCCTTTTCAAACAAAGTTCGTGATTTGTTTCTCCATCTTGTTTAAAAATGTCACTGGAATTTCTATTGGGATTGCATTGTGTATGTAGATCACTGTGGGTGAAATGTTGGCTGATTTTTTGACAGTAGATCACCAGGCCTTTCTTCCTGGTCCATCTTAGTCTGGAAACCCTGCTGAGACACGTTCCACGTCATAGCCACTCACAATCTGACAGCCGTGTGTCATCTCTGTGTAAATGGCTGTGCTCCAATGGCTTAGAAACATTGCTTGGGTGTTGTTCCCATGCTATTACTGTTCATCTCAATTTGGCAGATACTTACTGTGTCTGTATGTCCATCTGCCTGTCTCTCTGCCATATGTATTTTTACTAACATTCCATATCATAAAATGCTCACAGTTTATCTCTTGTTGGAGGAATAATTTTCTTTCTTTCTTGGTACAGCTTACCTTCAACAGTCACTCTCGTATTTTCCCTGCATGCTGATAGAGAAGGTAAACAAGCAGAAAACACGCTCTTCTGGGCATTCAACTCACAGAGACGGAAGAGTTCACTGTCCAACGGGGAGACATGTCCATGGACTAATAACAGCGCAGGTGGAACAGCAACATCCACAGAGGCTTCTGCAAGGAACAGAGGCAGCAGAGAAGGGGAAACAGTGACTGTAACCAGAAGGCGGGAGAGACTTCTTGCAGGAGGTGCTATCTGGGTTGTGTTTTGAGAAATGAATAGGAATTGGATGAGCTTAAAACGGGAGAAGATGATCTTCTCAGACTGAATAGCTTCCAAAAAGGCATAGAATCAGGCAACCATATTATATGTATTTGGGCCCCAATCAACAATCCAGCACCCCCAGAGGGTGAGCTACAGTAAATGTTACTGTAAAGCGAGAGAGACAGAGAGGGAAGCAGCATGTTTGCCCCCTGTGGGGCTCCCCAACGGTCAGTTAGTTCTGCTTGGGAAGAGGAGGTGGCTCGGGCAGCGGGCTGGATGCAGTCACCTGAGCTGGAACAAGGCCAGGGCTTACGACTCCTATCCACCATTGGAACGTGTCCCAAGGATGCTGATGGCTCAGACATGGCCCATCTTTCTCACTTGGCAGGGGGGAGTATCTGCTCCTCCCTCTTGCGTCTAGTTTTCCTCAAGGGTGTAGTTATCACCCATTCCTAAAGGAGAGGAAGACTAATAGTCTGATGTTCCAGAGCTCTGTGTTAGTTCTCAGGAGAACCACTGTGGGATTCAGGAGCATGTCTGTTGTTTCCTCTTTTTCCCTTTATTTCTCATCATCTCTCTTCCTTTCGCTTTTCTCTACTTCTCTTTCTTTTGTTATAAAGTTTACAAAGAAGATAGAAAGCCATTGCAGGGACGTTGGAAAACACTGAAGAGTGCATTGGAGAAAGTAACATGTGTAAACTCATTGTCCAAAGAGATCCACCACTAACAGTTTGATAAATGTATTTCCGGATCTTCTCTCTTTGCGTCTCTATCTGGCTCATATCCCTGAGGCTCTGCTTATATCGCAGCCTTCCGTCTCCCCACTCCTGCCTCAATGTCCCTTTCCAAGGTTCCCTGCTGCTTTCAGGGGTTGCCACCCCTGTGTGCCTCTGTCTGTTCCTGCTGCAGCCCATGCCTTGCCCAACAATTCTTTCTGGACTGCCAGTTTCTGCACTGACCTCTGACACCTGCTTGCTGGTCTCCTCTAGAGTCCTTTTCTAATAGAAACATAGTAGGAGAGACACAACCCAGGCGACTGGGGCACTTTATCTATGGACTGGCTGCTAAGGAAAAGCCCTGAAGTTTGAATCCGCCAGGTGCTCCGTGGAAACCCTGTGGGGCAGTTCTGCTCTGCCTTATGGGGTTGCTATGAGTTGGAATTGACTTGATGGCAGCAGATAGTAATCCAAATAGGCTTCTACCTGTTATTCTAATCAAATTCACATGGGCAATGCTACTCTTTAATAACTAGCACAGGAAAACTATCATTCGTTCGTTTGTCCATGTTTCATACAAATGTGGAGTCTCAGACTTTCATGAAGATTTGTACAAGACTTGAGTGAGGTTCAAAGAAGGAATATCTCTGAGGATGCAAAGTACCCGTCCTGGATGATTCTGCTTTTGCTTGCATCTGAAAGGACTGAGAACACCGAGGCTTGAGTCACTTTAAGGAGGTCCATGGCAGTAGGTTTTTGCAGCAGATTTGCCAATACAACACATCTTTTGATTTCCTGATTCTGCTTCCGTGGGCATTGATTGTGGATCCAAGTAAAATGACATACTTGGAAACCTCTATCTTTTCTCCGTTTTTCATGATGTTCCTTACTGGTCCAGTTGTGGGGGTTTTTGTTTTGCTTATATTGAGGTGTAAGCCCTTCTGAAGGCTATGGTCTTTCATCTTTATCAGTAAGTGCTTGAAGTCTTCGCCTGTCAGCAAGCAAAGTTGTGTGATTTGTGTAATGCAGATTGTTGATGAGTCTTCCTTCAATACTGATACCCAGTTTCTTGGATTATTTGCTCAACATACAAATTGAATAGGTATGTTAAAAGGATACAGCACTGATGTACACCTTTCCTGAACTTAAACAACCCAGTACTTCTTATTCTTTTTAAATCACTACCTCTGGATCCATGTAGAGGTTCCTCATGAGCACAATTAAGTCTTCTGGAGTTCCCAGGCAATGTTAGCCATAATTTGTTATCATCCACACACTCAAATGCCTTTGCATAGTCAATAAAACACAGGAGAACATCTTTCTGGTATTCTCTGCTTTCAGCTGGGATACATCTGACATCGCTAATGAGATTCTTTACATCCTCTTCTGACTCTGTCTGGAATTTCTGACAGTTCTTTGTTGATATATGGCTACAGCGGCTTCTAAGTGATCTTCAGCAAAATTTTGCTTGTGTTTGATATTAATAACATTGTTCGATAGTTTCTGCATTTGGGTCTCTTCCAGTTGGGAGGCCAGGTAGCTATCTTCCAAATGTCTTGGCGCAAACAGGCAAGCACATCCAGCACTGCATCTGTTTGTTGAAGCATCTCAGTGGATACTCTGTCAAGGCCTGGGGACCATTGTTTCAGCAATGCCTTCAGTGCAGCCTGGAATTCTGCCTTTGATATCATTGGTCCCTGGTCATATGCCAGCTCCTGAAATGACTGAGTGTCCACCCATGCCTTTTGGTACAGTGACTTTGTCTTCTTTGGATGTTTCCTGAGTCTCTGAATATTTTCCCTGCAGAGTCCTTCAGTATTGCAACTGGATGCTTCGTCCTTCCTGGTGAGGAGACACAAATGTGAAGCAGAGACTTGCCTTCTCTCATCAGGAGAACTTGCCCATAGCTGATTTCTTTACCTTCTTCATAATGGAATAATCACTGAGCTTTCTGCTAAAGTATCAATCATGACACAAGGAGGATTCGAGGGAGAAGAATCTTTGAAAGAGCTCAATAAATAGTATCGAGCTCAATAAATAGTATCTTCTCTTTTCTATCCAAGATATGAACTGGTAACGCCAAGCTGTTACATTCTCCTGATACTGGAGAACATCAGGTCCCTGGGTGGCACAGCAGTTCATACTCAGATGCTAACATAAAGATTTGGTGGTTCAGACCTACCCACCGGTGCCACAGAAGCAAGGCTGTCAATGTGCTTCCATAAAAGTTACAGCCTAGAAAAACCCTGTCAGGCAGTTGTAGTCTGTAACAAATACACAGGGTTAGCATGAGTCTAAATCAACTTGGTGACAACGTGTTTGGTGTTACAGGATGATGCGGCTTACATCTGTGGGCAACTGGGTTTTCGAATCCTGAGTTCCAGAAATAGGCAGCAGATCACAAGGGGCATTCTTGGGGCAGCTTACTCCCAAGAGAAAAAGGAGAAGAAGTCCCTGGGTCAGAATGAGAGACTTGAGAGAGGTCTGTAATGTTAAATGGGTGGGGCTCCCTGAACAGTGAGGAAGCACTGGGGCTGGAAAATGAGCATTCCTCCTAATAGGGGGACCTTGAACCCTGTTGGCCAGTGGAGGGAGAAGAAGGAGTCTATCTTTCAGTGGTCTGTGTATCACTGCTGTTGTTAGCTGCTGTTGCCTCATGGCAGCGCCGTGTACAATAGGTTGAAACCTCGCTCAGCCCTGTGCTAGCCCCATGATGAGTTCCAGATTGGACTGTTCTTAGCCCTAGGGCTTTCGCTGACTGATTTTCAGAAGTAGGTCACCAGGACTTTTTTCCTAGTGCAATGTTGCTCCTGTAGTGATGTCATCGCGTATGCGTGTGCTGGTGGGGTTTTTGGTCCTTGTGTTGCTGAAATATGAGTAAAACAAATTTAGAGTCTGGGTAAATGAGCAGCTAGGTGGGTGTCTATCAAGATTGCCAGGATTTATTCCATTGATTTGGCTGTTTAGCAGATGACTGCCTCCTTCTCTCTTTTTCATGGGTGTACTTTTCACATGTAACTGAAGAGAAGGATCATTCCTCAGCTGAGATCAACCCTGGATATTTCCTATGTGTGGTGCAATGGCTTATCTGTTGAACTCTGGCCTCTCAGCCGTAGCTTCTTAGTTAGCAAAGATCCAAGGGTTCCTCATCACGGCAAAGATCCAAAGGTCTAAACAATACAAAGATCCAAAGATACACTATTACAGTTGGTGCCTTTTTGTGTTCCACAAACCAGAGCTACAAGGACGTTATTGTTTCCTTTCTTCTCTCCCAGGTGCTACTTTAATTCTTAGGATGTCATCACGCCCTGAACTTTGCCTTCAATGCGGAGTCCTAGTGGCTTAGTGGTTAAGAGCGCAACAGCTAATCAAAAGGTGATCAGTTCAAATTTACCACCTGCTCCTTGGAAACATTGTAGGCAGTTTTACTTTGTCCTGTAGGGTCACATGAACTGGAATCAACTTGATGGCATCGAGTTTGGTTTTTAATTAGTTTTTTGCCTTCAGTAACCACCAGACCTAGACACCACGGACAGCTCCATGAGGAATGTTTTCAGTCAAAGAATCAGACTCCACCCCTCACGCTACAAGACTTGGTGTGCTTGAGGAAGGAATTCTGTATTTTTCTTTCTATTTTTTTGAAACTGCCATGTCCCTTGTGACCAAAACAGAGCTCAGTGCTAAAAAAATCTTAATACAAGCTGAATGAATTAACTTGTTTAAATTTGAATGCAAAATCTTGTATTCCATTCCAACAGAGTTATGTTTAAATGGTAGTAACGAGTAACTTTTAAGAACAGAAAACTTTTAAAGGTGTGAATTAAAGTTTTCCTGGAGTGGATCAACTGAAGTTTTTATTAAAAATTTGTGGATTTTATTTTTTTCCAACCCAGGTGTACTTACTGTGGCATTTCAGTTGTAAAACAGGTTAGTTCTGTGTATCAAAAAAGCTTGTGTGGTGAAACTAGCCAAGCACTTAACTGACCAGTAATATACTAGATGCTGTAGTGTAACTTGCAGCTGGTTACAGTTTTTTATTTTTATTTTTTAATATTTGTGTAGGTAAGATCTATTTGTGTATTCAGCTTTTGAGCAGGACATTTTCCACAGAGTCCATGGGGATCTGAATGCAGATTTCTTAGTAAGAAGTGTCCTGAGTAGGCGTCACTGCCATGGAGCTCATAAGTAACCATGTTTAAGAGGTCTTGCTCATCTTTTAGAGGTTTACTGCTGCTATTTGTCTGTTCATTGTGATGTTGAAATTATTAGCTAAAAGCAGACTTTTAGAAACAAATCTTTGCGGAAAACAGTCACAGGAGCAAAGTCAATTCTTTTGCAAAGCAGTTCCTGTTATCTTTCCATTTTTAGACATTATCCTCAGTTTAATTGTATTACCATGGTGATGTGTTTGCATTTCAACCAAACCAAGCTGTAAACTTAAGTTCCCTCCGCCTGTCTAGCTGCTGTCCTAGGATTTTTATTGCTGTATCTTTATTATTTAATAAAATCTCCATTGTCCTGACTGCACTTCACCACAAAGATAATTTCTCAGCCAGACTATGATCTAGATTATTTACTGCAGAATTCTGAGACATCCCATAAAAGTGAAAAGGAGAACAGAGAGGAGCAGACATCCTGTAAAGAAATAGTCTGCAAATGAACATACTCCCTCTCTAAAATAAGACTGTTGACATAAACAAAGGCAGGTGGGAACATCATGCTTAATGAGAATTAACTGTGGCTTAGCCTGTGAACTTGAAAACAAGTAAACTCATCCTTACCTCAAAGGAGAGTTCTTAGAGCCGGCTCCCCTCCAGCCCCTGGTCCCTTGTTTATGAAGCTTATTTGGCTCTTCCTAATAATTTTACGGAAACCCTAGTGGTGCAGTGGGTAAGACCTATCACTGGTAACCAAAATGTTGGCAGTTCAAATCTACCAGGTGCTCTTGGAAACTCTATAGGGCGATTCTACTCTGTCATTTAGGGTTGCTTTGAGTTGGAATTGACTTAATGGCAGTGGGTTGGTTTCTTGGTTAGTAATTTTACATGTAATTTTGACAACTAGAACAACTCTAAGGAAATGGGTTTAGACTGCTTCCAAATTTTCTAGTTAGTGCCAATTGGATGCAGGGTGATTGTTTTGTATCATACTCTTTGTATAAAGAAGAAGAAGAAAATAACATTATCATGTATTCTAACCAATCTACAAAGTATGAAAACAAGATTTAGATAGAGATAACCCAACAACCCTACTGCTTCAGCCCAGACAGTCTATCAAATCATCACTCCCCAGATAACAGTTTGGTTAGCCCAAGGCCTCTCTTACAGCTCTGTGCTAGCTGCTCCACTTACTGGTAAATAAGCAGTGCACTTTTGCCTAGCAACCCACTGTGGAAACCCAGACTGGCTCTGTAAGCGGTGGGAGGAAGTGGGTGAGCAGGGAGAGTCGGGGCGGGTGCCTCCCAGGGCCCCTCTGCGGCTGGCTTCTGACATCACAGACGCTTCTTACAATTCTTGGCGATTTCAGAAGATAATGAAGAACTAGGGGAAATTAATTGGAAGGCAAATGAAAAAACCTTCCAAGATTGTGAGCGGAGACTGTCTGAGGGCTTGGTTTGGAGTCAGCACAGAAGAACCAGGGAGAAGGAAAACTTTTTTTTCCTCATTGAAAATGAGATCATGAAATGAAACAATGGATCCAAAAAGGGGCAAACAGTGACCTGCTGAACCTGAACAAGGATGATCTTAAGTCAGACATGGAGGGACAGTAGCCAAGGGCAGCATTAAACCTGAGAATGTCCTGTCTGAGATTTCAGGTTTGATGTGGGTAGTGATAGTGAACAACTACCGGGCACTGTGCTATGGTTTTGCACGCTTTACTCATTTGATCTCCTAAGCAACCAACCCTATGCATGGGTACTCTTACCTCTGTTTCATAGAGGGAGAAACCGAAGCACAGAGAGACTGAGAAACTTGCCTGGGGTTCATCAGCTATCTAGTAGCAAGGATGGGATGTGTCGCAAGCAGTCTGTTTTCAGAACCCAC
Source organism: Heterohyrax brucei (assembly GCA_028571685.1). Lineage (NCBI taxonomy): Eukaryota > Metazoa > Chordata > Mammalia > Hyracoidea > Procaviidae > Heterohyrax > Heterohyrax brucei. The sequence goes on along the minus strand of CM053151.1, from coordinate 110,969,740 downwards.
GTTACTAAACATGTTTACACAGGCAGGGAGCAGTTGAAGGACCAGTGCTATGAAGAAGCTTGCAGATCTCCATGTTTTGCAATGACTTTGTGGTTCCATCTTCAAATCTACTGCTTAAAATGTTCGATGAAGGCAACTGATTTTTAAATATCTAGACAGAAACAGAAATATAGCTATCCAGAATAATAGACATTGCTAAAAGTTTACACCTATAAAAATAATTTCTGTACAACAGAACACCCGTTTTCATCCCTGAAGAGACTCAAAAACTCTCAGCCTATAACTATAGCCTGTAACTATTCAAGAAACACTTGATTCATTGCCCTTATTATGCATCAAGTAGATACTGTTTGGTAGTTTGCCATAAAGTCATCAAAGAATGTGTAAGAGGAAAGAATAGAAAAGAATGGTTTTATTTACAACATTTTAGAGATGAAAGAGCTATCTAAAAAGAAAGTGTACTAATTTGTTGTAATGTTTGCTTTCTCATCACTAAATTCCTTTATGATATCTTTCGTTTGTTTATTTGTAATGATGGCATTGATTATGAAATAGGTATCAAAACTGAAGCATGAGACTTTTATAGGAAACTTGGTGATAGTTTTTTTGTTGTGGGAGATCAACAGAGTTGTGCTTTGATTTTTGAAACAACTAGGTTCACTGACTCAATTTTTTTTTTGTAGAAAATGTGGCATATAGTAAAATCTTATCCCACATACACTAAAAATTTTATAATCCAGTTCATCTCATTCTGCTTACACTTCTGTGTTCAGTCACAATATTATACTTGCATTTAAAAAGAAGCACACACATATGGAAGTATCTCTCTGTATAACTCACATATCCTGTTTAAATGGATGAGGAAGCGGAGGAGGGGACACCACACAGACTGTCCGAGTTTTGGGCCCTCACATGTCTTAAATCTGGCCCTCAGGTCAATTATACATAAAGCTACAGAAACATGCCAACTATTATTTCTAAAAGTTTACTTATTATCTTTAACTTTTCCCTTGTGAAACCAGATAGTGGCCATGCTCTTATGGACTAGGCTCCAGTAGTTCCATCTTTGTGGTTAGCTTCCATAACCAGCGCCCACACGTCTTTCTTTTGCAGTGAAGCATGGGTTACACATGCTTTCATACACCTACACACCCACTCCACACACATCTGATTTCTTAAGTCCTTAAAATGTCTCTGTCTTCATGGCCTATGCTTGTCATAACAAAATACCACAAAATGGGGGGCTTTTAAGAACAAAAATTTATTGTCATACAGCTTTATAGTTTGGAAGTCTGAATTCAAGGCATCCGTAGGGCTATACTCTGACTCTGTCTGCTGTAAGGGAAGATCCTTTTTCTTTATTTCTTTTAGTTTCTGGTAGCCCCGTATGTTTCTCGATGCTCTTTGGCTTGTAGATGTCTCTTCACACAACAGCTTCCCCCTCAGTGTGTGATTCTGTTTCTTTATTCTTTTTATAAAATACTACTTAGGTGGGATTAATACTCACTCTATTCCAGTATCTGTCTCGACAGCACTTGGCTGGCTATTCCAGTATGACCTTGTTAATTGATAAGATCTGCAAAAACAAACAAAAATCAAGCAAAAACCCAAGCCATGCCTGTTAACATCAAATCCATTCAGACTTATGGTGCTCCCGTGTAATGTAGATTACAACTATACTCCATAGGGTTTTCAGTGGCTGATTTTCCTGACATAGATGGACAGACCTCCCTGATCAAGGTCATCTTTAAAGGTACAGGGATTAAGACTTCAGTACATCATTTTGAGGCCCATGACTTGACACAGAACAACCCCAATATTTAAATTCACCCAAGCATCCCCTGAGTATCACCCTTGGATGTCTGGGAGGAGCAGCCCAAGAATACACGAGGTGGCTTGGGTAGTGAGCAGCGGTGAAATGTTTACCTAGCTGAGAGGCAGACAAGATACCAAAGTCTTGCCTTTGTTGCTCACCTCTTTCTCTGCCACCACACAGATTCCCTTCTGTTTCGTGCCATCTTCCTTGCCCGTTTCCAGCAGCCCGGGAATGTCTCCAGCTTCCTGCTGGCTTGCTATTCTCCTTTGCGAGCCTCGTCCTCATTTGGATTGCAATTGTATTTGCATCCTAATTTATGATTTAACAAGTGTCTCACAAACATTTAATTCACTTTAATTTCATTACGTATTTGAGGAGGATGATTTATTGGTGGCGGGGATTGATGTTCCCATTGCCAGCAATTAGATTAACATAATGATCTATGGTAAAATCTCCTTTTGGGCTTTGGGCTTTTCTTACAGGTCTGCAAACAAAACCAGGTGAATAAATCAGTTCCTGAGTCCTCAGGGGGGCTCACATGCACTGACAAGTCACTGCTGTTCAGTAGATTCTGACTTGTAGAGACCTACAGACAGAGCAGAGCTGCCCCATAGAGTTTACAAGGAGCTCTTGGAGGATTTGAGCTACTTTGCTTTTAGCTAACCACCATAGCACTTAACCACTATAATGTCTAATAGGGAAATTCATGAAATGGGAGAAACGTGTACCTAACCCAAGCCTTGGTGTTTTCATTTGGCTCACATGCCTGTGAAAGCTGGACAATGAAAAAGGAAGTCACTGACACCTTTGAATTACGGTGCTGGCAAAGAATGTTGACTCTACTGTGGACTGCCAGAACAGTGAACAAATCTGCCTTGGAAGAAGCACAGCCAGAATGCTTCTCAGAAGTGAGGCTGACAAGACTTCATCTCACATAACTTGGTTGTGTTATCAGGAGGGATTAGTCCTTGGAGAAGGACATCACGCTTGGTGGCATAGAAGGTCAGCAAAAAAGAGGAAGATTCTCCACAAGTGGACTCACACAGTGGATGCACCAATGGGCTCAAGCGTAACAGTGACTGAGGATGGCACAAGATCAGGCGATGGTTTTGTTCTGTTGTCCATACGAGGGCTGGCAATTAAGTTTGAGAACTCATCCTAGAAAAAGTGCTACATACCTCACTGCTGACTATCACTGTGGTCATCTTCAAGGCACTGCACTTGGGAAGCTATGCACCGATGCCACTGCCTAGTTCACCTTTCAAAGCAATTTTGGAACTCTTTTTCCAGAATGGCCGTCAGAGCTGTTGGCATATTATCTTTGATATCCTGAATGCTATCAAAATGTCTTCCTTTCAATATTTCCTTTATCTTCAGGCAAAGAAAAAAAAAGTCACTGGGCTCCAGATCAGGTGAGCAGGGAGGGTGTTCCGATGCAGTTATTTGTTTTCTGGCTGAAAGCTCCCTCACAGACTGCTGTACAATCCAGTTTGTGTACTTGCCACTGTGCCCCCGTGGGTAATGGCCATTCCAGAAAGAGTTACAAAATTGCTTTGAAGGGTGGACTTGGTGCTGGCATCAGTGCATAGCTTCCCAAGGGGAGTACGTCAAAGGTGACCATAGTGATATTCAGCAATGAGATATGTAGCATTTAGAACAATCAAGTTCACAGACTCAATTGTCAGGCCTCATAGGATCACTGTGAGTTGGAACCAGTTCATCAGCACTTAACAACAGCAGTTCTCAGGTGATTTTATGTCTTACGATACTTTTGTGGAAAAATAAAAAAATATTTTCCTATCAATGTTACGAGTATTAACAAACTGTAATTCTTTTCCAGATAGCTTTTCAGAGGAGATAGGAAGGGGACCCATCAAATGATCTTTTCATGTTCCTACTTTATGTACTGAGTACATCTGGGGGCACAAGGGCAGCGGTGGTTAAGTGGTAGAAGTCTCACCTTCCATGGGGGAGGCCCAGGTTTGATTTCCGGTCAGTGTCGGTCCTGCACAACCACCATCTGTCAGTGGAAGCTTGCATGTAGCTGTGATGCTCAACAGATTTCGGCCAAGCTTCCAGACTAATCCAGACTAGGAAGAAAGACCTGGTGATCTCCTTCTGAAAGTCAGCCTCTGGAAACCCTGTAGATCACAAAGGTTCAACCTACAACCCACACGGAGTGGCGTGGGACTTGGTTGCATTTCATTCTATTGTGCAACCACTACTCTCCTGGGAGGTAAAGCACGTGACTCCTGTTTATAAAGAAGGGCTGTATTTCTTAAGCTTTTCCTCTGAACATTGTTTAAAGAATGTATTGATCCAGAAAATTGGGATGCAGATAATTCCAGTCTAGATTTGTGCAAATAAATATTCTCTACCTATTCTCAGTTATGTATATAATTACCCACCCTATTTTGCCATATTGAACATAAACCAAACAAATCAAACTGGCTGCTGTCAAGTTGATTCTGACTCATAACACTCCTGTAGGACAGTGTAGCACTGCCACGTCGGGTTTCCAAGGCTGTAAATCGTTACATAAGCAGATTGCCACATCTTTCTTCTGCAGAGAGGCTGGTGGGTTTAAACTGCTGACTTTTTGGTTAGCAGCTGAGTGCTCTAACTGTATTGCTGCTAGGGCGCCTTATATGGAACATGCTAAACCCTGATGAAGTGGGAGTGGTTTTGAGCCATGTGTATAAAGGAGATCAACTTTCTTTCAACTTCTTTATTCATTGGAGCTTCCCAGTGAAAGAGAGGCATTAGTGTTTCTTCCCATAAATCAGGGAAGAGGAGGGGGAGTGGAAGAGAGGGAAACAAAGCCACACTTGGCTGACTTTCTTACCTGTTAAGACCTAGTCATTTTATTGAACAGCATTTCCATGGCTTAGCCAAGTGGCTCTTAGCCAAAAAAACCAAACCTACGGCCATGAAGAGCAGAACTGTCCCATACAGTTTCCAAGGAGCAACTGATGGATTTGAACGGCCAACCTTTTGGTTAGCACGTGTGGCGCTTAAGCTCTACACTACCAGCTTGTCTTTCTTGAGCATTTCTGTCCTGGGAAACCTGGATGAGGGAGCTGAAGCCAGCATGTGAATGAAGCTTCAGAGTTTCTGGACAGATTTTTGCAGTGACTATTATTTATTCCCAGTCTTTCTTCCCAGCAAAGAAACAGGATGACCTGTTCTCCACCACCGCTTCCACTACCACCCCCATCAGATTAATCTGCTTTCTTTCACTGAGGGAGAATTCTTTGGCAACTTTGAGCTGGTGAATTGCTTAATAAATTGAAAAGCTGTTTCCATTATTAAGCATGGTACTGAGTTAATTACATCAACATTTGAATTTCGGCTTTGCCTCTAATTAGCAGCATCATTTTATGCGCGTCCTTTAACAGCTCTTGGCTTTAGTTTTTGCATCTGTAAAACAGAGTATGTGAAGGCAGATGTCTCTGAGCTTGGAGGTTCTCTGCTTTCTATTTCACCAGAATGCGATGAATAGGAAGCAGGGAAGAGTGCTAAGAATTCCCTGTCTTGGATGACCCTAAATGGGGTTGTACTTTTGCAGGAAATCAAACTGTACGATGTAGAGCTCCTTCCCCCTCTCAGTGGTGTTCAACATATATTTATCCTAGTATATCATTTTTCTTGGGTCCACAATCAACACCCATGGAAGTAGCAGTCAAAAAATCAAAAGATGTGTTGCACTGGGAAAATCTGCTGCAAAGGATCTCTTTAAAGTATTGGAAAGTAAAGATATCACCTTGACAACTAAAGTGAGCCTGACCCAAGCCATGGTATTTTCAGTCTCATCGTTTGCATGCGAAAGCTGGACAGTGAACAAAGAAGACAGAAGAATTGATGCCTTTGAATTGTGGTGTTAGAGAAGAATGTTGAATGTTCCATGGATTGCCAAAAGAACCATCAAATCTGTTCTGGAAGAAGTACAATCAGAGTGCTTCTTGGAAGCAAAATGGCAAGACTGTATCTTTCTTACTTTGGACCTGTTGTCAGGAAGGATCAGTCCTAAAGAAGGACATCAAGCTTCATAGGGTGGAGGACCAGCAAAAAAGAGAAGACCTTCAATGAGGTGGATTGACATAGTGGCCATAACAATGGAATTAAGCATAAAAATGATTGCAGACATGGCGCGAGAGGGGGCATAAGATTCTGTTGTGTACAGGGTCGCTATGAGTTGGAACTGACTCTATGGCACCTAACAACAACAACCTTGTTCTGGTAGGGTTATGGCACTGTAGCCCTCTGACGACAATCTCCATTGTCAATTCTGGGGACTTTGTGAAGAACTGAAGGATTATTCAGGTAGGAGGCAATGCCAGTACTGTCTTCAGTGGATTCAGAGGAGATACCAGTGATGCTTCCAGTCACCTCTGAATGCTACCACTATGGTTCCTTTGTCCCAATATCAGCCTAGTTTCTGTTCTCCGATGATGCCTTTAACTACTCCTGTTGCCCGTTTTATGCCCAGCATCCTGATTGGTCTCTGGCTGTCTCTCTCTAAGGCAGCAGAATGGACAAGTCATGACAACCACAGTGCTAGCTCAAACAAATGTGTTTCTAAATCAAAACTATACGGAGAGTGAAGAAACACACAGATATTTGCTACAGCCTGTCACAAATGACACTTAGCGGCTAGATAGACTTTCTTTTCATCCAAGCATTTGGTTCAACTTTTGTCAGTCATTTTTTGCCCCTATTAAAAATATAATCATATATTAACTTAAAAGAACAACACAATATTTGGTTGCTCTGCAATTTAATAAACAATTTGCAAATTTAGTAAAAACTTTGCAAGACATATCTGCTTTTAGAGAATGGTGAATTCACAGAGACTTCAAAAACTTTTGATGAAAAAATGCGAGTTTCAGTGGTGATGGTGTATTTAATGGTTACTGAGTTCACGTCAGAAAGGTAACTTCATAGAATGTTGCCCTCTGCTGACCTGTGATCTTCAGACCTCTAGAAATTTAAACCACAGAAGTGTTAGGCATTCTAATTTGATTACAGGTTGATGGTCATGTTATGGTCTGCTCTAGAGAGAAGGGGAAAACACTGCTGGGTGATTAACTGTTGGTCAGGAATTTTTTACATTCATGGGTAATAAAACCCACTGCCATGGAGTCAAGTCGGACTCATAGCGACCTTAGAGGTCAGAATAGAACTGCCCCATAGACTTTCCAAGGAGTGCCTGGCGGGTTCAAATAAAAGGCCTCTTGAAATAAAGTAAAATATCTATTTTCAATGTCAATTCGATTCTATACCCCCGATGGATTTCCTTTGGCAGAACAGAAAGTAGATGCAAATCCATCACCACCACTTTGAAGAGAGCTTGGTGCTCTCTTAATGGAGAGTCAATAGTACCACTTGAAAAAATGGCAGCATTTTAGGCTGGGTTCTATAGAAATATAAAGCCAATAAAGTGTGAGTGTGTGTGTGTATGTGTGTATATACCTATATATGTATGGTGTGTGTACTTAAGAAAATGGTTCACATGTTTGTAGAGCTTGGCAAGTCCCAAATCTGTGGATCAAGTGTCAATCTGGAGCCTTCTCTTGACTCATGGGGCTTCAGAAGCTGACAGATCCAAGATTGGTAGGTAAGATGACATGCTGTGGCTCACAGGCTATGGGAGGCTGACTCATCACAAGACTGGCAGTCAATAATAAGGCAGGCAGCTGGCTCCAGTCCCAAGAACTGGAGGTCAGATTATGATGAGCTGGATGCAGGACACAGAGCAAGCCGGTAAGGTTTGCTAGAATGTCCATTCATATATTAGATGCAGGTCACACCCTCAGGGAAAGTCCTCTTACAACTGATTGACTGATAACATCATGGAGGATGACTACATCATTACATAAAATGCCAAACCACTGAAAAATCATGGTCCAGCCAAATTGACATAACGACTAACCATCACAGGCAGCAACCATCTTGGGAAGTAATGAAGTATGTGCCTGTGGGGGAGTAAGGGTCAATATTCAGTCTGCAGTTATTAAACCACATGGGGGACATTCAAGACATGAGCTAAGCTGCCTTTCTTGACTTGCTGCCCATAAGCAGGCTTCATGGTGCCTGAGAACCTCTTAAGATCATGTCAATGAGTTAGACCTGTACTTTGTTTAAAAAACAAACAGATCTACTGCTGTCGAGTTGATTCTGACTCATAGTGACCCTATGTAGGGCAGAGTACAACTGCCCCATATAGTTTTCAAGGAGTGCCTAGTGGATTTGAACTACCCATCTTTTGGTTAGCAGCTGTAGCTCTTAACCATTATTCCACCAGGGTTTTCAGTACTGTATTAGAGGCAAAACAGAGAAATGAGTTTTACTGAGGAATAGAAATAGCTGTATCTGGGCTGAGTACTGTTGCTGTCAAGTCAATTCTGACTCATAGCAATCCTATAGGACAGAGTAGAACTGCCCATAGGGTTTCCAAGGCATAGCTGGTGGGTTTGAACTGCTGCTCTTTTTGGTTAGTAGGCCAGTTCTTAAATACTGCACCACAGTAACCTTAAAGCTGGAGGTACTGGCTAAGAGTACAAAGAAAAAAACTCAAGCAGAGAGAAGAGTATTTATACAGAGAGAACAAAGGAAGGGTAAGGGGTTGAGACGACAAAGGAAAAGTAGACGGTTAATGGTTGATTGTAGAGAAGATCAGCTTCAGCTTGAAGTCCTTTGAAATGGGAAGTTTAGCCACCTGACTAGGACGGAGTGACTCACCACCTAGGAGAGAGGTGCCCGTGATGCCACACGTAATTGTAGAATTGCAGTTGGTTATATCAAAGTCACTGCCGTCAAGTCAATTCAGACTCGTAGTGACCCTATAGGTCAGAGTAGAACTGCTCCATAGAGTTTCCAAGGAACACTTGGTGGATTTGAACTGTCGACCTTTTGGTTAACAGCCGTAGCACTTAACCACTACGCCACCAGGGTTTCCAGTTGGTTATATAGCTCCTCGAAATCCTGGTGGCGTAGTGGTTAAGTGCTATGTCTGCTAAATAAAAGGTAGGCAGTTCAGATCTGCCAGGTGCTCCTTGGAAACTCTATGGGGCAATCTGCCCCGTCCTGCAGGGTCACTATGAGTTGGAGTCATCTCAACCCCAGTGGGTATATATCCCCCATGGGGTGGGAGGAGAAAATTGTTTACATCTTGACACCTGTTTCCTAAATGGTTTGCAACCTGACCTGTTTCTTGGGAATGCATGTTGGTCCCAACATTCTTAGTCTAACTAGAGTGCCTTCAGTTTGAAGCTTTTCTGTGGCAACCATCTGAAATTTCTGAATGTGCTTTTTCTTAGAGGGAGCCCCTGGCTTTCATTCAGTTCTCAGACAGCAGCCTATGTATGACCTGAAAAAGGTTTGACACCACTGCCGTAACACATTTTTGTATGCTTCTGTTTTCTGAGTCCAAGATGATGGAGCTGATTAGCTTTTCTTTCTTTTTTGTTCTTCCTAGAAAAAGCAAGTGAGTCAGACCAAGATCCGGGTCATCTCCACCATCCTGTTCATCTTGGCTGGCTGCATTGTGTTTGTGACCATCCCTGCCGTCATTTTCAAATACATCGAGGGATGGACAGCCTTGGAGTCCATTTACTTTGTGGTGGTCACTCTGACAACAGTAGGCTTTGGTGACTTCGTGGCAGGTGAGCACTGTAGGCATCCTAGTCACCCAGATGATGATGATCTGTAGGCTGGGAGAGGGTTGGAAAAATGGATCTGTTGGCCAGGCTTTTCAAAACCACTATAAAGAATGTTGTGGGGATAACAAATGACTCAGGTGTCACTGCAGCTATACATAAGCTTATTTGAAACTCCTGGTCCAATGTGATGTAAATAGCAGGAGCTTTCTGCTGTGAAAGGGATACAATCTTCTTCCTCCCCAGGATGCCTGTGGCCCTTATCATCACATGAATTATGCATGAATGAGAGAAAAATTCTCATTGAATGTTGGACTTGGGAACTGTGTTAAGCCTCTGTGAATCAGTTGATAAAGGCTGTATTGGCAAGTATAAAACTCAGGAGAGATTAGCATAGAGTTTAGGCTACAGTGCCTTACAGGTTAAGCTTCCTGAGGCTAAGATGAGAACCACTGTCCACAAGGAAGTTGCCCTGGGCTTGCCCAGACATAGGAGCCAGGACTTTACGGGACTTGCAGGAGCTGAGGGAAGATAACGTTACCATGGGTTCCACGTGAATGGATATAAAAGCAATAGAAAGCTTCCTTGTAAAAAAAAAAAAAGTGTTATTGAGCTATATTTAAGCAAGTAAAAGAAAAGAAAAGAAAAAACAATTCATCCATTTCACTGAGGACAGGAGTTTTGAAATGAAATAAGATTTGGCTTCATAGGTATGCCAAAGTGTAGGAGAAAGGCAAGAGTAGAAGGAGGCTGTCTTCTCTTTTCTCTAAGGGATGGTTGTAGGTGTGAGACAGTCAAGAATTTTCTAGTAAATGAAAATTTTGATCAAAAAACACTATCATAACCTTGACATGGGCTGAGTATGTGTGTGTGCACATGTGCACGCGTGCATGTACGGGTACCCCTGTTGGTTTCTGGTTAAGCAGTAGCCTGGATATTTAGAGACTGAGCTCTCAGGCCCTGTGTTCCTCATTGGGTGCATGGTCCCAGCAATGCCTTACTTCCTCCATGGAATACAGAAAGGCAGATGGGATCTGGTCTTTGGGAATCTGCTGAAGAGGAAATTACGGAAAGGACGTTGAAGGCTCGTCAATAGGCATATGGGTGCCTCCGTGACAATTCTGTAACACAGCTAGCAGGATGGTTTTATAGCTATTTCACTTATGCAAGAAGAGTGAATTCTACTTTGTAGAAACACTGGATTTTTCCCCCTTGCTTTTTATTGACTAAGAATTGGAAAGGCAGTGTGGCTAAAATTATTTACATACAAGAAGACTGCTACCTAGGATCCCAGCAGTCTACTTTAATGTGCGGTACTTGACCAGTGTACAGTTTGCTTCTCAGCCTTGGGTGAGAATTCACCTAATGCTGTCTGATTAGGGGTCTGAAGTGAAGACACACGTCTGGGCTGAGAAGCAAGTCCCTGTCCATTCCTTAGCAGGAGCATTGCTGGTCTGTGGACAAACTCAACAGAGGTAACAATCTAAGGCTAAATACATGCAATGGTAACTGGATTTTGGACTTATCTTCACCAATGTCTTTAAGTGCCCCAAAGCACAATTTGCATTCAGTTGTACCGAGGTTCACACTGGGTTGCCTTGAGGACACCCTGTTTTAGGACATTTGTGTCTACACTCTGTTTGCTAACCAATTGCTTAGTTCACTAATTCCCAAGCTGTTCCTGGGGCACAAAGGGCAGAGCCTTGGGTGTGTCAGATTAAAACAAGTACTCAGGATTTTATTTTATTTTTACTAGGCACCACAGACTGAGCATTGAATATATACCAGCATTTCCCGTTACTTTTGCTCACCTAGGAAATCGTGGTGTAGTAGTTAAGTGCTGTGCCTGCTAACTGAAAGGCTGGCAGTTTGAATCAACCAGGCGCTTCTTGGACACTCTATGGGGCAGTTCTACCCTGTCTTATAAGTTAGCTGTGAGTAGCAGTCAACTTGATGGCGGTGTTGTTGTTGTTTTTTCCTCACCTAGGAAGGGCACAGTTACAAGGCATCACCCTTCCAGTTTCTTCACTGCTGATTACAGAGCTATACTTCATTTGTCCTGTGGTTTCCACAGAGTGGGGTCTGTTAATAACTTGTAGTGTTGACAGCAGTTAGACGGGGCTCTTCAAAGCATTTGTTTCCAGAGCTTAAGTTGACCAATCTGAAGAACACATGCCTTGAAAGGCCAGAGGTTTGTCCCTCCCCTTTGGTGATACTCTAAGGATATAACAGCGAAGGACCAAAAATTGAGGTGATTGTTGCTGTGATTGGCCAAGGTACCAACACTGCTAGAAATAGAATCACAGTGCTGGTTTAGCTGACTCATGGAAGGACAGCCTAACCACGTGACAGCGTTTTGCAGCCCAGCCTGGGAGCTCACACTGAGCTCAGAATCCCGGATACAGGGACACGCACAAGGGTGCCTGCTCTATTGTTTGCCAGCGCCCCCTAGTGACAATCTTTGTTGGGTGCTGAAAAGACAACCAAACCCATTGCCGTCAAGTTGATTCTGACTCCTTACAACCCTATAGGACAGAGAAGGACTGCCCCATAGGATTTCCGAGACTGTAATCTTGAAGCAGACTGCCACATCATTCTCCTGCGGGGCAGCTGGTGGGTTTGAACTGTAGACCTTTCAGTTAGCCGCTGAGAGCTTTAACCACTGTGCAGCCAGAGCTCCTTCAGTGGTAACTATTTAGCCTCAGCTAGCCCAGAGGAGAAATCTGCCGAGCATTCTGGTTTACCACAGAAAAGGGACTGAAAAACGTGCTTCATGTTGCAGGAACTCCAATGTTATCTTGAGAAAGCTCTGAAAGAGAGTTAGCTAAAACCAAAGGCAGCTGAACCAAGCCATGGGATCTTGCCACAGAGCCCTTTAACAGTATTTGGGATTTTAATTTTAGCAAATGCAAGTAGCTGTTAAGACCTTGAGGGCAGCATTGCAAGGTGGGTTTGGATACATTGAGAAGAGCCACAGGCTCCTGCCTGGCTCCTGCCACAGGCCACAGCTCCTGCCTGGCTGCCTTGGGGCGGTATTACTGATTCCTAAGAGCTCACTCTGTATCCAGTGTGAGACGTGGTTACAACCATGACCCAGTGGGATTGTCTAATAATCGTTCATCGTGTAACGCCATGATTACCAATGCGTTGTTAATGTCAGCCATCTCGGAAATGGCCACCTGCTTCATCAGGCAACAATGTGTCACAGAGTGAGAACAAGGCTTAGGTCCGTTATTCCCTTCTCTTTCTTACCTCTTCTTCAGGAAAGCTGGCTTGCTTGGAATCTGTTTTGCACGGCTACTGTAGGCATGTCTTTAGGAAGGTCAGGATAAATAGGCTAATTATTTGAAAACAGTAACTGATGCTTTTGGTGGAGTAGCCAGTCAGTTTAATCAAGCAACTAGCCAATTCAGGTTGATGGATTTTCACTGGAATCCTGATTTATAAAATAAAGAGATTGGACTAGCTGGGCTCTAAGGTCCCTTTGGCTCTCATTTGTGATGATTCTTATTAATCAGCCTCATTGACCCTTCATGTTAGCAGCATGTAAACAGGAGCCCCCAGTTAGCCTTAAATCATGACTTCTTGGATCCAAGTCTTGATAATGCCATCAGGTCTCATTTTACTTCCACACATCCATTTGTCTCTCAGTAAATGCATTCATGCTTAACAAGGAAATGGTTCTGGAATTGGAAACCATGTGGGAACATTTAATGGTATTTTATTTTTATTAATTAGGTTTAGAGAAGTTAAAGGACAAAAAGGAGCCTTTGGTGGTGCAGCGGTTAGACACCCAGCTGCTAACTGAGAGGTTGATGCTTTGAACCAGCAGTGGCTCCATAGAAGAAAGGTGTGGCAGTCTGCTTCTGTAAATGTTAGAGCCTTCAGAACCCTATGAGATAGTTCTACTTTTTCCAGTAGGGTTGCTAAGAGTTGGAATCAACTGGATAGCACGTAACGACACAAAGGAAAGAAAAGAAAGAAAGATAGCCAGGTTCATCTTACTGTCCTCTAGTTCAAAGTCATTGTCAATACTCAGGTTGAGAGTAAATGAATCATGTTAGCCACTGACCACTTTGAATTTGAATATTAGGGTAGTGGTTAAGAATCAAAGGCAGCCCAAAGCACGGCCAAGTTCCTTTAGGAGATGGAGACGTCTTTTCCCTGCCCTGCAATCCCTGTTGTATAATGCACGCAGCAGGCGTAGCAGTGCTAGGCACTAGGGGGTGTTAGATGACATGGACTAGGATGTTTGTTCTGCAAAGACTGCATGCTAGATCACAGTTAAAGTAACGTTTGGTTGTTTTCAGGGGGCAACGCTGGCATCAATTACCGGGAGTGGTATAAGCCCTTAGTGTGGTTTTGG